>WOAB01000528.1:1428333-2856666 GCA_027886185.1 Rheum nobile | reverse complement strand
AATAATAATAGACAGTGGAACCAAACCAAATTAAAAGAAAATCTCAATCAACAAACTGTAGACAAAATACTAGATATACCGATCCCCGAGTTTCCAATTTCGGATCGTTTGTACTGGACATCAAGTAAAAATGGTTGGTTCTCTACTAAATCATCCTTTGAAATGATTACCAAACAACAAAACCTCAGTACAAATAACTTCTCCTGGATATGGAAACTAGATACATACCCTAAGGTTAGAAATTTCATTTGGAAAATATGCCATGATGGCCTCCCCACAAAATCTAGACTAGCACAGAATCACATTGCAGTCCCTCTAGTATGCGATTCATGCAACAATCCAGTTGAGGATCTTATACATTTCCTCATAAAATGCCCTTTTACTATTAAACATATTAAAGAACAAAACACAATTGTTGGTCTTATCATAGATAACATTAATATCAATAATAAAAAAACAAAAGACATAATGATTGAACTCCAGTCGTTACTAACTAAAAAATATTTTACTCATCTCTGCACTCTATGGTGGAGTATTTGGATTTATAGGAACAAAATCATCTTAACACTGATCCTAATGACAAAATCAAAAAATCTTTCACAAATATTTCTATTCTAATTAAAACTAGGACTCTACAAAAAGGGAAGAGCATGAGGATACCCCAACCAATATAAAAAATCACACCAAAATAAAAACAAAATTTCTCGATGGGAAAAACCTTACGACATTTCATAAAATTAACTTGATGGATCTAAACAAACTAACGGTGAATCTGGTATGGATCATCATTAGAAATGTTAATGCTGATATCATCCACATGGAAAATAAACGTTGTGGATAAACATTATTCTCAGACAAAGCTCCGCTCTAAAACACAGTATCAAAATTGCTAAAACAAGAAACTAACAAAATTGCAATTGAAGGTGACAATCTAGCTTATTAATTCTTTGTTAGGCATTTGGGATTGTCCTTGGGAGATTGAGATGGTCGTTGCCGACATTTTGGTCGACATCCAATCTTTTCAGGAAGTCCATTTTAGGCACGTTTTTGGAGGTGAATCGTTTGCTGATCGCATTGCTAAACTCAGTTTTTCACCAAATGTGTCTAACCTTGTCTTGATTCGGAACTTAGTGTTTTATCCGTAAGGATGCTCTAGGTTGGGCTTCTCATCGCTTCTAGTCCAACCTAAGTCTTCTCATCGGAAAAAAAAAAAAACATTAATGCTTGTGTAATTAGGTTCTGTGTATTCTTGTAGGTGTTTTTTTTGTTTATTGTTTCTTAAATAGACTTGTTATTGTTTCTTTCTTGTCTTTTAAGTATCTTGTACCCACTAATAAAACAAAAACCGAGTATTAACATGCATGTATATCTTTCTAAATCATGTAATTAGATCCTCCTAATCTTAAGCCCTACAATCTTCAAACTTAATCTTAATCTAAACCTATACTCTAAATTCTGAAACCTGATGCTTTAATGCTAACTTAAAAAACATCAATAAAGCCATAAGCCCACCTTAAATTGTTCTATCAGAGCAAGTAGATGCCTCCCTCGACCAGTAGTGATTCGATGTTTCGAGACGAAGTGATCATATATATGCCTCCCTCGATCAGTAGTGATCGATTTTCCGTGTTTCCGAGGGTGTAAGGTGGTGACCTCGTTGTTGCTCCTCGGCACCGATAAAAATAGTGACATAGGAATATATTAATATAAATTAGTCATCAAATAAGTGTTAAAAAAAAATCAACAATATATCATTATTAAGTATTATCAATATAAAATATATTTAAGAAATTTAAGCACATTAATAAAGTATCATGAAAATATCAGCTCAAAAGATATCATTAATACAAAGTGTCATTATCGGGAAAAAAAAATTAGACCGCCAAGATTGACAAAAAAATTAAAAATTTTTCTTAATAGACAACTAAGTACCTACTTTAGAATTCATTAATAACAAAGTTACGTGCAAATCGCTCAAGATAAATGGCACCCTGAAAAGAGAAATTGGGAGTTGAATTGAAAGATTGAGCTGCAGTGACTTGACATATTTTTCCTTACCGTCGTGTAAAAAAATTCCTACTTTAATTTTAGGGTAAAAATATGTTTGATTAATCTTGCTTTAAATATCCACAAGAGAGGTGACGTTTGTCAAAAAAAAGTTGTTCTTTGTGTAGATCTGAAAATGAACAGTCCTTAAATAAATTACTATGAAAATCTTTGTCAAACAGATAGCTTATGCGTCTGTATCATTACTGAAAAATACATTGGATTTAAAGACATTTTTCTTATAAAAACCAAAACCAAACAATCTTGGCATTTTTTCAGACTTCTTCATATTGTGATATTTTCAGAAAGGAAAATTGGGTGGGATTAGGTATGGCAAAACGATTAAATCTGGACTGACTCTTGGATCTCAGACTGCGACCTACCCCTACTTATTAACAATTCTGATATTTCTTTAAAGTATCCCACTTCATTACTCCAATCATCAATGAGAACTCCAAAAATTGAAGATATTCCCCACACTATGTTATCGCCAAAACTATGAGAAAATACCACCAAAGATACAACACTTTCTCTGGAAAGTAGTTTTTTACTGTCTTCCTACTATAGAAAGATTAAATCGACACTTTTCTAAAGTTCCTTCACAATGCAGTTTATGTAATTTGAATAACGAAAATATCAACCATTTTTTCTTCGAATGCCCCTATATCCAACACATGATCTCTAATCTCCAAAATCGTCTACACAAAACATTTTCCATCCAATCAATTTCAGACATCCTGACGGATACTAACTATTTCATACAATCGAATGTGTCTCCAGAATCCATGCTCTTCCTATGGTGGGCTATTTGGAACCATCGTAACTCAATCATTTTTGGTAGAAACAATAGTAACCACAATCTTTTACCTTCTGACCAAGCTTATTTTCAATTCCATTCCTAGTATACTTCAACCCTAAGTTCCACATCTACTCACAAACCTTCCATTAAACGCAATAGAACTCGTCGAACTAATCGGATTTGGACAAAGCCTTCTCCTGGCTGGGCAAAGTTAAACTTTGATGGGTCCAAAAAGTATAACCACTCCTCGCACATTGGCTACATCATACGCAACTCTAATGGACAGATTATGTGCATTTTCCATGACCTCATTCCGGATACTACCGTCTTACAAACAGAAGCATATGCAGCCTTGTCTAGATTCGCAAAGCTCTTACTTTGAATATCAAAAAATTGGTTATAGAAGGCGATAATCTAACTCTTATAAACTCAATTCGTGGAACTTGGAAAATACCGTAGGAAATCCATTCAATTATTCTTGACATTTCTTCTCTACTTTCTTTTTTTTTATTGTATATAGGTACACCATTATTTTAGGGAAGCAAACCATGCAGTTGATTTTCTAGCTACACATGAGATTACTTTTACTGACATTGTCCGATTGCAACGGATCCTCTCCTCTAGTACTCCTTCGGAGCAAGCACTTCTTACTTTTTGTTATGAGTTCTACTATTTGACTTCAATATATGATAACTTCTGTAATAATTTTGTAAAGATCATCCATTACGATGATTCAGGGTTGCCATTGTGATTTTGAATGACCTCTATTATTTGCCTTGTATAAAAAAAAGTTGTTCGTGCACGTGGAAGTTAATTAGATATTCTAAATTAATATAGGCATCACGTATGGACCGTATGATGGCGCTTGTTAAAGCCGCGTACTTGAAAGTATGCATTATCCATTACGAGAAGGAATTGAATTAGTGATTTTTAGGGTCTGTTTGATTTTAACTTATGAAAACGGTAACGGAAAAAAACAAATCTTATCAACTTTAACATTATGATATATTGATTAAAATTTTCATATTGGATTGAGGCTTTAAAATTTGTGTATTAAGAGAAAGAAAAAATGAAATGGTTTCATTATTTTAAGATCCACCCTAATATTGGATAAACAAATACCTCCATTATAGTGCCAAGATAAGAAAGAAGGGAATTGATTTCATCATTTCAATCAATAAATAATGACATTAAAATAGACTAGATTCATTTTCTTTCCGTTAACGTTTTCATAATTCAAACCAAACGGGCCACTATAATATTGTCCAAAGTTTTTACTGGCTAAGCATCACGGGATGGGTTAAAGTTATGATGTTGTGTACGTGGAAAATGCATGTTGTCTTAATAAATTACCATGTTGATTAGACAACAATGTTGATTAGTAGTAAAACACTATTGATCTAGGTTCTATATATATAGTACACTCGAGGAGTTGAGAAGCATGCATCAAACCAAATCCTCAAGTACTTACGGTACAGTCGATCTATCTAGCTATAGTGTGTTCCATCATGCATTCTATGATCATCAACTCCGTATCCCAGCCGAAACATGTCCCTCGTCCGGTTGCTAGTTTTGCACCAAGTCCATGGGGGGATCGATTTCTCAACTACACCCCGGATACCAAGGTAGAAAACGTATACATACATTATACATATATACATTCATATAGATTGGCATGTAGAGATATATACACTGCCGAATTAAGCTAGGATATTTTGAACTATATAATTATCTTCGTCATATATAGTCACTTTATGACACAATAAAGCTATTTTTTTATACATGTATCTTAACTTTTAAGTATATGTATAATCTTATATTTATCTAATTAGCAAATTAAAACTATTTATATACATATACAAGATTTAACCACTCCTGCTAAATTGTTCATGATTTAGAAAGTCTCGTTCCATGTGAAAAATGAGACATTATAATTGATTTTTTAATTACTGCGCACTTATTTATAAACATAGATTTTGATATAATAAATAGTTTATTTTAGTATCGACTAATAATTAAAAAACATTATAATCAATATATATCATTGCATAATACTATTTAATAATATGCTTGAATTAATTTATATAGTAAGACCTATAAAATATATCCTAAATACATTAATCCAATTATATGTCCGTACCTAACTAATTTAACATCCATAAAAAAAATAAAAAATAAAAGACGGATTGAGCGAGGAAAAAAAAAAGAGCAGAGGTCCAGCCAATATTGAAGGAAATAAAATAAAATAGAGAAGAGATGTAACTTGTAAGCATGGTTTGAACATAAGATACTACTACAAAAAATACCTAATATCTCATGCAATATAATTCGGGCGTTCAATTGTCGAGTTATAAATATGTTGAGAAAAAACTGCTATGTCTCATTTGCTCCAATGGTGTTTCTAGTATGTTCCTAGTATAGGGTCAACTAGATCGACTAGATGTTGTTTCTAGTAAATTTGCAGTAGCATAATATATATATTCATCTAGACGGAAAGGGGGGCACCGGACCCCACTAGACCCTTAGTTCCGCCTCTGGATATATGCAGGGCCGGCCCTGGGCAGGTGCAAGATATAAATTTATATATGATATAAATAAATGCTCATTATATATATAAATTTATATATGATATTTTGAATCAATTTTATGTAAAAATTGCCTAATTTACTGAATGTGACATCAAATATCACTTGCCAATACATTATTTTCAGATTGAATATTTAATATATCATCTTATTTTTCGTAATTTAAAACTTGATTGATTTAGAAATTTTATTAAAAAAATAATTGATATTGAAAATTTGTAATATATGAATGCAAATATTAATCGATAACTTTTATGCTTTATAATTTTCATTTATTATTAAGTCCTTATATTTATATATGAACATGACCTTCAAATTTCATTGGACGGCCCTGGATATATGTATCAAGTGGTTAATTGTACGTGTACGTAAATATGTAGGTGATTGAAGCCCAAAAAGAGACAACTAAGGAGCTCAAAGAGGAGGTACAAAGGGAGCTCCTATCTATTGGTGACAAACCATTGATACAACAACTACGTTTGATTGACTCTATCGAGAGGCTCTCTGTCGCCTATCACTTTGAGAAGGAGATCGATGATGCTCTGCGACGTATCTATGAGACGTTGATCACCCCATCTTCTGATGATTTGGTCCTCACCTCCCTACGCTTTCGGCTCTTAAGACAACATGGATTCATTGTATCATCAGGTAAATATCAAAATCACGTACGATTCAATTTTGTATTTATGTATGTATATATGTATGTATTGAAGTTTGTGTGTATGCATGTATGTACGTATGTATATACAGATGTGTTTAAGGAATTCATAGGATCAAATGGAAGCTTGAAGGAGGAGGTAGCCAATGACATACATGGCATGTTGAGCCTCTATGAAGCTTGTAATGTTAGGATACATGGAGAGGACATATTGGAGGAAGCTCTTCCGTATACCATATCCAAGCTCAACAAAACCATATCTGACCACAATTCGTTGCTCGACGAGCGCATCAGACATGCCCTACTGAGGCCTCTCCACAAGAGGGTCACACACTATGATTGTGTACGCTATATGCAAGTCTACGAGGAAGATGATCTTTTGCACAACAAATCGCTGTTAAAATTTGCAAAACTTGACTTCAACTTGCTCCAAGCTTCTCATAAAGAGGAACTTAGTGAACTCTGCAGGTAAAACCAACCATTGATAATAATATAAAGGTGTCCAAAGTTGGTTAGTTGACCGACTTTTTATTTAACTACATCGAATTAAGTTCGGTTAGTAAAGATTAATGTTAACTATCTCTTGTTAGATTTTGGTGCCATTTGGTTATATGATATATATATATATATATAAATTTCATTTTAGCTATTGGTTTGAGGTAGACCATGTCGAAAATTATGAATCATAGCCCAAACTTAATTAAGTAAGATCTAGCTAGCTAGGTTAGGTTATAAAGTTAGCCAACCATGTATTTGAAACTATATATCCATCCATTTAACCAATTTTTCATCATGTTTTGGGTTTTTCAATTTTAGGGTTTAGGGTGCAAATGAAAATCTCCTTTGGCTAATTAGTAATTAATGTATGATTAAATTACATATTAGGTACTGGAAACACATAGATGTTCTTGGCAAACTGCCAATAAGAGACAGGATGGTGGAGTGCCACGCTTGGGCATTAGGTGGGTATTTTGAACCTCAGTATTCTCTTGCAAGGAAGATAGCTTGCATTGGATCCCATGCAGTTACTTCAATTGATGATATCTACGATGCCTACGCCACGCTGGAAGAACTCGAGATTTTTACCCAAGCAGTCGAGAGGTAATTACAACGGTTTTTCTATTATGTGCTTCGTTTTTCTTAGATATATTTATTGTGCGCAATTAGGTGGGACAAGTCTTGCTTAGATCAGCTCCCCAAAGAGTTAAGATGGTTCTATGAAACGCTGCTTTTGGATGCCCATGAGGAATTCGAGCGTCTCCTCGCTCCATTTGGAAGATCCCAATATGTGCATTATGCAAAGCAAGAGGTATGTCCGTATATGTATATTATGTATTCATGCAATTGACTATTTCAATTCTTTTTGATATATAGTTTATATATGATTATTACTACCCGTACAAATTAAATGTAGATAAAAGCATTATGCCGAAGCTACCTGACTGAAGCAAAATGGAGGCACAACAAATATGTTCCAACACTTGATGAGTACATGAAGAATGACTTATGCCGAAACATTGGCTACATTGCCGCACTCGTCTACTTCTTCCTTGGCCTAGACGCGGCCACCGAGCATGAATTCGAATGGCTCTGCAACCTCGCGACTCCAGTGAAAGCCGTATGCTATAACCTAAGAATCCTTGATGATATTGGCGGACATAAGGTACATACATATATAAATTTAAGGGCTCTGTTCCATTGGGCCTAATGAAAACCCTAATGGACGAGCATGCATACATATATATAAATACATGCATCATGGATGATCTTGTCGTTAACTTTACGTGCATGCATGCATGAATCTTGTGTACGTAGTTCGATGCAAACCGGGGGCTATCAAGCTTGTTCATCGAGAGTTACATGAAGGAATATGGTACGGGTCTGTCGTATGACGAAGCTTGTAAAGAGTTGTACAAGAAAGTCGACGAGTCGTGGAAGGATATAAACGAAGGTATGGTCCGACCGTGTGAGGTGGCAGTGCCGGTCTACAACACCGTCATCAACATGAGTCGTGCAGTCGAATATATCTACGATGGTGGCGAGGACGGATTGACTCTTGTGAACCACTACATGAAGCAGATCGTCAAGACTATGTACATCGATTCGGTCCCGATGTGACGTACTAAGTTGTTTCATATGAATGTTAAGTAGACCATCATAAAATAAGCTAGGACTTGCTAGCTAGCAGATCTCATTTTAAATTAAGTTGTGTGCGTGTGCGCGTGTGTCTTCAGCCATAGGAAGCAAATAAAGGGGTTCCTTGTAGCTTATAAGTATTTATAAGGGGCTTATTATAAGAATGTTATACCCAACAATGGCTTCGTGTCAAACAAATCCTTTTGTAATATGTCGATCAATAATATATCCATCTTTTGTGTATCATCCATCTATGTCTAATAATAGAGTTTGCCTTTATGCATGACTATGTTATTTTTTCTTATATTTTTTTTTTTTTTGAAAGGAATTAGGGAGGCTCCTCTAATGCGAGGTGGGCGGCCCTAGAGCATCCTTACGGATGAGATCATATAGATCTGGAATGACTGTAATATTGGGTGAAATTGATATGTGGTAAAGTTTCGCAATAAAGTCAGTCACATTATTAATCTCCCGAAAAATATGGGAAATGCGACATGAGGTGAACTGTCACATATCGATGAGAATATCTTATACAATGAATTCAATTTGCCACGGGCAGTCCCATTTGCCGTTAATGGCGTTGATAAGGAAGATGGTATTGCCTTCGATCTCGATATCTGAGATCCCTAACTGGATAGCTTTTCGAATGCTTAGTCGCATTGAGAGAGCTTCCGCTAGGATTGGGGAGACATTCCCCAGGGCACCATTTGCCATAAACGTTGGTTGGCCAAAATAGTCCCTAATGAGATAACCATAGGTTGCAGTTCCTAGGGTAGATTTTGATCCATCAATGTTGAGTTTATACATATTTATATCGGGTTTGCTCCATCTTATTTATATATATTTTTCCTTCTTCTTCTAGTTTGTAATTTGGCTTGGTTTATAATTTTTGGTTTATTATCCTTCTCTAATTTTGCACTTCTCCAATCTTGTTATTGTTTTTTGATAAATTGTGGTAGATTTGGGATTGTGTCACTCCCTAGGTCTCCAATCTTGTTAATATTTTGTTAGCAGTTGATATATTGTCTAATACTTGTCCAATAGATGGATTGATTGATACTATCTATTGTTTGTTTTGTGTGTGGGCATTTGATCAATATATGAAGAAGGTCTTCAAATGTATTAAGACATGCGGTACGTTGTAGGGGGACTGCGATATGTCTTTAGGAATGACGTCTTTGTTGGCTTTCCATATAAAAAATTTTATTTTTGGTGAGACGTCGAGTTGCTAGATCCAATCCAAGGTTGTTTGTGATAGTCCTTTCTTCTCATAAGTTATTGTCATTGCACTTTTGGAAGAGAACCATCCATTTTTGCTATGATTCCAATAGAGCCTATCTTGGAATTCATTTATTAATAAATGTTTGTTTAAGATAGTGTTTATTATATCATTGTCTAGTTGCCTTCGTATTTCATCAATCTTCCAGGTTTGTTGTCTTGATTTAGGTATTGACTCGCAGTTTCTGAATCATCCGTCTCTTCATCGAATCTTTGTGTAATTCAGATTCTTGCTACTACATGCCATTATAATACTATTCAAAGTTTTTTTGTGGCTAAAGCCATTATAATACTATTCAAAGTTTTTTTTTGTGGCTGAAGCATCACGGGATGGGTGGAAATTAGGATCTTGTGTACGTGGAAAATGCATGATGTCTTAATAATTTACCATGTTGATTATAGTAGTAAAACACTATTGATCTAGGTTCTATATATATATAGTACACTCGAGGAGTTGAGAAGCATGCATCAAACCAAATCCTCAAGTACGTACGGTACAGTCCATCTATCTAGCTATAGTGTGTTCCAACATCATCAACTCCGTATCCCAGCCGAAACATGTCCCTCGTCCGATTGCTGGTTTCGCACCAAGTCCATGGGGGATCGATTTCTCAACTACACCCCGGATACCAAGGTAAAAAACGTATATATATATATATATATATATATATATAAATTGGCATGTAGAGATATATACACTGCGAAAGCTAGGATATTTTGAAAGAGGGGTCACAAAGTGTTTATCGCGTGTTGGACCGAGAGTGGGGACAACTGCATGAATATATTAGTATTACTAAATAGAAAATTTAAACTATATAATTATCTTCGTCATGTATAGTCACTTTATGACACAATAAAGCTATTTTTTATATACATGTATCTTAACTCTTAAGTATATGTATAATCTTATATTTATCTAATTAGCAAATTAAGATTTAACCACATTCTGTTTTAGAGGGAGTTAACTCCTGCTACATTGTTCATGATTTAGAAAGTCTCGTTCCATGCGAAAAATGAGAAATTATAATTGATTTTTTAATTACTGTGCGCTTATTTATAAATATAGATTTTGATATAATAAATAATTTATTTTAGTATCGACTAATAATTAAAAAACATTATAATCAATATATATCATTGTATAATAATATTTAATAATGAGCTTGAATTAATTTATATAGTAAGACCTGCAAAATGTATCCTAAATACATTAATCCAATTATATGTCCGTACCTAACTAATTTAACATCCATAAAAGAAATAAAAAAAAAAAGACGGATTGGGCGAGGGAAAAAAAGAGCAGAGGTCCGTATTTGGGCCAATATTGAAGGAAATAAAATAAAATAGAGAAGATATGTAACTTGTAAGCATGGTTTGAACATAAGATACTACTATAAAAAAACACCTAATATCTCATGGAATATAACTTGGGCGTTCAATTGTCGAGTTATAAACGTGTTGAGAAAAAAATGCTATAAATACCCAATGGTGTTTCTAGTATGTTCCTAGTATAGGGTCAATTAGACTAGATGTTGTTTCTAGTAAATTTACAGTAGCATAATATATATTCATCTAGAGGAAAGGGGGCACCGGACCCCGCTAGACCCCTAGCTCCGCCTATATATATATATATCAACTGGTTAATTGTACGCGTACGTAAATATGTAGGTGATTGAAGCCCAAAAAGAGATAGCTAAGGAGCTCAAAAAGGAGGTACAAAGGGAGCTTCTGTCTATTGGTGACAAACCATTGATACAACAGCTACATTTGATTGAGGCTCTGTGTCGCCTATCACTTTGAGAAGGAGATCGATGATGCTCTGCGATGTATCTATGAGATGTCGATCAAACGTAGCCAATGACATACAAGGCATATAGCGTATGCAGTCATATATAACGTGTGACCCTCTTATGGAGAGGCTTCAACAAGGCATGTTTGATGCGCTCCTCGAGCAACGGGTGGGTCAGTTGGTCATATATGGTATTGCTGAGGTTGGATATGGTATGTGGAAGAGCTTCCTCCAAGATATCCTCTCCATGCATCCTAACTTTACAAGCTTCATAGAGGCTCAACATGCCTTGTATGTCATTGGCTACCTCCTTAATGAGCATGTTGTGCCAGCTACTGCATTCAACGGCTCTTCCACTATTCTAGGATAGATTTTATTCATTGAAGATTATTTTCCTTGTTTAGCAGATATTGATTACAATACTTGTCTCCTTCCCTTCTGTATATATAGTGCATCTCTTTTCAATAAGATTCAGACCTTCTTCCTCTGCAATTCAACGCACTTGTTTCATGGCATCAGAGCCAAATTGATCAATCCAAATTTTTTTTCAATGGTTAACGATTCCCAAACTGAAACTTCCACCATGTCTAAAATTCCTTCACCCTATGATCTCAATTCCAGCGATACTCCTAGAAACATAATCGCCCAAGTTCAACTAAAGGGTCCAAATTATGATGAATGGTCTCGTGATATGCGTACCTCACTTCGAGCAAGAAGAAAGTGGGGATTCGTCAATGGCTCCGTTAAGAAACATGCTGCTGATAGCCCTCAGTTGGAAGAATGGTGGACAATCCACTCCTTGGTGGTGTCCTGGATCAGAAATACCATCGAAGCCTCTCTTCGTTCTTCAATTCCTTACAAGGAGAATGCCCAGGAACTGTGGGAGGAAATTCAAGATCGATTCTCGGTCTCCAATGGCCCCAAAATTCAACAACTGAAAAGTGCCCTAGCCGACACAAAGCAGAGAGGTCTGCCTATGGTGACTTACTATGGCAAACTAAGGAGCCTCTGGGAGGAATTGGGACAGTATGATCCCACGCCTTTATGCAATTGCTCCAAGTGCACCTGCGATATCAATACAAGGCTCCTTCAACGGGATTATGCTGCACAGTTCACCAATTTTTGATGGGGCTTGATGCCGATGCTTATGGCACCATTAGGTCTGCGCTCCTTGCAACCGACACTCTGCCCCCCCCCCCCCCCCCTCCCCCCTCAACAAAGTGTATGCCACAATCAGTCAAGAAGAACAGGTTAGAACGATGAATCGTATCGCCGATGACAAACCGGAGCAAATGGCGCTGATGTCCAACGCTTCGAATCAATCTCGTTCCGGCTCTCACGGGCGCTCCGAAAATCCAGACCGAAACACTGTGTGCTCCCACTGTAACCGACGAGGCCACGCCATCACGGGGTGCTTCAAGCTCATCGGCTATCCAGAGAACTGGACCCACAGAGCGAGGGAGGACTCCAAAGACGAGGGACGAGACCCTTCCAATTCGCGATCTGGAGCAGCTTCTCGCGGTCGCGGAAGGGGGACTCAAGCACGGGCAAACGCAGCGCAAGCTCCTCAGGCCCCTGGCATGGGAGGTATGACTCCGGACACTGAAGCACGAGGTATTCCTGGTCTCAGTGGGGATCAGCTTCAAACCTTAATTAACTTCTTGAATAGTCAGCAGGCAGCCTCTTCCTCTGAGCATATGAGTGGTAAGAATTTTCAATCCCTTTGGATTCTTGATTCCGGGGCTACTAATCACATGACAGGTAATCGTCAAAGGTTCCGAGAGCTTCGAAAAATTGAGGCAATTGATATCAGCATACCCAATGGTGAACGAGTTGCAGCAACTATGGAGGGAGTTGTTCCCCTAGATTCCTATTTAACCTTGCATAATGTCTTATATGTTCCTGATTTACAGTGCGAGCTTGTCTCTCTTTGTCAATTAATGGATGATAGCAATTACCTTGTTCAATTCACACCTAATCTTTGTGTTATACAGGACCGCACCACGATGACGCTGATTGGTATGGGTAAAAGAAGGGGACGCCTCTTCTACTTCATGACGCGATTCCAAGCTGCTGCGCTACAAGCTACTGCATTCCCGTCAGCGGCTCTTTGGCATCACCGGCTCGGACATCCGTCTTGGGAGGTTCATAAATTGTTATCCAAAATTACTAATGATTCTAGTATTGAGAGATTGAATAAAGCGTGTGATGTATGTCAACGCGCCAAACATTGTCGTAGTACTTTTTCTTTAAGTAATAGTATTGCCAATAACATTTTTGATTTGATACATTGTGATCTTTAGGGGCCGTATCGAATGGCCTCATCGTGTGGTGCTCACTATTTCCTTACTATAGTTGATGATTATTCTCGTGCTGTTTGGATCTATTTGTTAGTTGATAAGAAATCCGTTATGCGCACTCTTTTGCAATTCTTTGCTTATGTCAAACGACAATTTGACAAACAGGTTCGCACATTCCGAAGTGATAATGGTACCGAATTCACTTGCATGCAATCATATTTCCTTAAACAAGGAATTGTCTTTCAAACCTCTTGTGCAGGTACACCACAACAAAACGGTCGTGTCGAAAGAAAGCATCGACACATTCTCAACATGGCTCGAGCTCTTCGCTTTCAAGGTAACTTACCTATTAAATTTTAGGGTGAACGTGTACTCACCGCGGGTTATTTAATAAATCGAACCCCGACTCGTCTTCTTCATGGTAAGACTCTCTATGACTTGTTGTATAACACGCCTCCGTCTTATGATCATTTGAGGATATTTGGATCCCTATGCTATGCTCATAATAGACAACCTAGGGGAGACAAATTTGCTACTCGTGGCCGACGATGTGTCTTCGTCAGATACCCGACAGGTAAGAAAGCTTGGCGTGTATATGATCTCGATGCTAACATATTTTTGGTGTCCAGGGACGTGGTATTTTTTGAAGACCAATTCCCGTTTGCAGAGTCAACACAACCAGACTCCTTTGTTGGTTACAAGCTTCCAGCTCCGAGTGATGAGCTAGATCCTTGTCACCATGATGCTCCAAACTCGGAGCCGACTCTTGCAGCTCCTACAGGTACTGAGGGCACTCCTTTGCTTGATTCTGCCACATCTCCGGCTCAAGAGACTTCGGTGGCAACTGAAATAGAGGAGCACACCACTCCTGAACATCCGCCTTCCGCTGTTAATAGTCGACCTCCTCAGGGTCGCGGGCATCGTGTGCGCACCGCTCCTGTGAAGCTCAAAGACTACATTACCAACTCGGCCATCGTCAAGACTTCCGCTACGCCACATTCAAACTCAGGTACCCCCTATCCCTTGCATGATTATATTTCTACTCACCTGTTCTCGGCTCAGCACTGCAGCTTTCTTACGGTCATAACCGACGACGTCGAACCATCGTCGTTCGCCCAAGCTGTGAAGGATCCTCGTTGAAGAAGTGCTATGCAGCTTGAAACTCAAGCTCTTGAAGACAACCACACTTGGGATTTGACTACTCTTCCTCCGGGAAAGCGCGCCTTGGGATGCAAATGGATATACAAAATCAAACACAAGTCCGACGGATCCGTTGAACGGTTCAAAGCTCGCCTAGTTATCCTCGGAAATCGTCAAATTGAAGGGATCGACTACTCCGACACCTTCGCTCCTGTTGCTAAAATGGTGACGGTTCGTACATTCCTTGTTGTTGCCGCCATTCGCAAATGGGAGCTACACCAAATGGATGTCCATAATGCCTTCCTCCATGGAGACTTAGAGGATGATCTCTACATGAAACTGCCGCCCGGTTTTCATACTCACAAACCGGGATTGGTTTGCAAGCTTCGTAAGTCCCTCTATGGACTAAAGCAAGCTCCTCGATGTTGGTTCGCCAAACTATCCACCGCTTTGACAAGGTATGGCTTCAAACAATCTCGTTGTGATTATTCTTTATTTACTTATAATCATGGATTTGTTCAACTTAATGTCCTAGTTTATGTTGATGACATAATCGTTTCTGGCAATAATGGCACTGCGGTGACCAAGTTTAAGTCTTATCTTAGTGATTGCTTCAAGATGAAGGATCTTGGACCATTGAAGTACTTTCTTGGTATTGAGGTTGCCCGATCCCTGCAAGGCATCTACTTGTGTCAAAGGAAATATGCTCTTGACATCATCAACGAGAGTGGCCTACTTGGAGCAAAGCCGGCTGTGTTCCCCATGGATTCTCACCATCAATTGGCCAAGTCGGAAGCCGACGCCTACTGCAATCCGGAAGCCTACCGTCGCCTTGTGGGGCGCCTTATCTACTTGTGCTTTACCCGACCAGACCTTGCCTACTCCGTGCACATCCTCTCTCAATTTATGCAAGCCCCGAGTAATGACCATTGGGCAGCAGCTACTCGGGTTGTTAGGTACCTCAAAGGAAACCCGGGTCAAGGAATCCTGCTCCAAGCCAATGGCGATCTTCAACTTACAGGTTGGTGTGACTCCGATTGGGCATCATGTCCCCGTTCACGCAGATCCTTGTCCGGATGGATTGTCTTTCTTGGCTCCTCGCCCATATCATGGAAGACCAAGAAACAACACACTGTTGCTCGCTCGTCTGCTGAAGCGGAATATCGCGCCATGGCTTCTCTTACTTGTGAGCTCAAATGGTTGAAAGCCATTCTCGCTGACCTACGGGTTCTTCATAAGCAGACCATACCAGTTTTTTATGATAGTCAATCGGCGCTGCACATAGCCTATAATCCGGTATTTCACGAGAGAACAAAACATATTGAAATTGATTGCCATTTTATTCGTGATGAGATCACCAACGGGACTATCCAACCATCCTATGTTCACACTAGTACTCAATTGGCGGACATCTTCACCAAAGCCTTAGGAAAGGCTCCGTTTCACCTTCTTCTTGGCAAGTTGGGCATCAAGAACTTGCATGCTCCAACTTGAGGGAGGATAATGAGCATGCTGTGCTAGCTACTGCATTCAACGGCTCTTCAACGGCTCTTCCACTATTCTAGGATAGAATTTATTCATTGAAGATTATTTTCCTTGTTTAGCAGATATTGATTACAATACTTTTCTCCTTCCCTTCTGTATATATAGTGCATCTCTTTTCAATAAGATTCAGACCTTCTTCCTCTGCAATTCAACTCACTTGTTTCACTCCTCCTTCAAGCTTCCATATCTAGCCACCTGACCCACCCGTTGCTCGAGGAGCGCATCAAACATGCCTTGTTGAAGCCTATTAGCCATATATATTGTAATTAATATCTTCCTTGGTCTCCATGTATATATACTCTTTCTCATTAATGAAAAGATATGTAAATCTTTACAGATTCGTTCTAAGATTATCAAGGCTGCCCTTACCGCATATGATCTTGTCACTTTTCTCCAGCCCAGTCTCGCTCCGGCCGAATTTCTGCCGTCGACTTCAACTGCGACTCTGGCAACTCCTCCCGTTGTCAATTCTACCTTTGGTCCATGTAAGAAGAAAGATCAGTTGGTCTTACTCTGGATCACGTCCACTTTGTCTACACCTCTTCTTGCTCATGTCGTTCGAGCCACAACCACTGTTGAAGCGTGGATGATTCTAGAACAGATGTTCTTTGCACAAAATCGTGCCAGTCTTATGCATCTTAAACAACAGATGCAGAGCTTTCCTAAGGGCTCTCTTTCTATCTTGGAGTATGTTGAGAAAAAGCGAGCCTTTTCCGATTCACTCGTTGAATGCTCCTACATCGTCCCTGACGAAGAATTTGTTGAATGTGTTCTTCACGCCTTGATGCCTCCTACTCTGGCTTCCGCACTGCCTTCAACATAAGGATGGAATCACTCTCCTCACATCAATTGCTTGGTCTTCTCCTTCAAGAGGAAGCTCGAATTCAGGAACAATCTGCGTTGGTTCCTCTATCGCCTTCGTTCTCTGCCAATGTGGCCAACCGAGGATCACCAGCTTTGCCTCCCTTCTGACCTGATGGTTCCTCTCGTCCTCTTCTCATGTGTCAGATCTGCAAGAAACAGAGGCATGAGGCCCTCAACTGTTGGCAACGACAGAATACTGAGGCTTACCCGCCGACTACACGTCGTCCTGCTCGTGGTCGTGACAATAGGCAACGCCGGCCACAAACTCAGCAGCCTCATCAAGCTCATCTTGCTTCGGCTCCTCCTTCGTCCATTGTTGATCCCGCATGGTATTTTGATTCGGGTGCTACCAACCATGTGACCGTTGATCTAAACAACCTCTCTTTGCATACCAACTACACCGGTAATGATGGCTTACAGGTTGGCAATGGTAAGTCCATTCCTATTACGCATTTGGGTACTTCAATTCTTCCTTCTTTGCATAAGCCTATTGAACTGCACAATATTCTTTTTGTACCTGATATCAAGAAAAACTTACTCAGTGTCTCTCAAATTACTGGTGATAATGATACATATATGATCTTTTTCCCTACCCACTGTTTTGTGAAGGATTTGCAGGGACGGACGCTCCTCACAGGAACCGTTGAGATTGGTCTTTACCGCCTTCAACCACAACCATCCCCATCCACTGCCCTTTCCTGCGCTTTCCTCGGAGCCAAAACTGACCTTCAAACTTGGCATGAGCGATTAGGCCACCCCCATGAGTCTTCTCTCAAGCGTCTTATTTCTCGTTTTCAATTACCAGTGTCTCATAATAATCTCAAGACTGTTTGTGAGTCCTGTCAACTTGGGAAAAGTCATAGACTTCATCTTCCTAGTTTGCATGAACAAAGTCGTTTTCCTTTTGAATTAGTTTACTCGGATGTTTGGGGACCATCTCTTGTCTCTTCTATAAATGGCAATCGATATTTTTTTATATTTGTAGATGATTGTACGAAATTTGTGTGGATCTATTTCCTCTCTCAAAAGTCACAGGTCCTTTCTTATTTTCAGCTTTTTCAAAAGATGGTTGAAACCCAATTTAATACCAAAATCAAACAATTTCAATCTGATTGGGGTGGGGAATATCGATATGTTTCCACATATCTTCAAACACAAGGGATCTCTCATCGAGTGTCATGTCCTCACACACAATCTCAAAATGGTGCTGCTGAAAGAAGGCATCGAACTATAGTCGAAAAGGGTCTCGCTTTGCTATCTCGGGCTCGACTTCCTACCTCTTTTTGGGAACATGGTTTTCATACCTCAGTCTATCTCCACAATATCACCCTATCGGCCACTCTCTCTCACAAGTCTCCCTTTGAGTCTCTATACCAAAAACATCCTGACTATGCCTTTCTCAAAAGTTTTGGTTGTCTATGTTACCCTTTCCTTAGGCCATACACATCCAATAAACTTGAGTTTCGGTCATCTCCTTGTATCTTTGTGGGTTATAGCTCTCAGCATAAGGGTTATTTGTGTCTCCATGTCCCTACCAACCGGGTCTATGTCGCTCGCCATGTCATCTTTGATGAGTCCACCTATCCCTATCCCGAGCACCTGAACCCACCCTCTCCTACCTCTCCAACACCTCCTCCTACATTACCCTTATCCTTGCTGTAGCTCGCATCCTCTACCCTCCATTGTCCTATCGCCCCACGACCACCATCTTCACCACCTACGCCTCACCACGATCAACCATCATCCCCTCCTTGTCGTGATTCACAAACCCCGGCTCCCTCACCTCAGCCTGTTGATCCCACCTCTCTTCCCACATCACCTACTACCACAAATTCCCTCTCAACGTCTCCTCTGGAGTCTCCTCCTGCAACTTCGTCACTAACACAGTCAGGTATATCCTCTCTTCCTTCTCTTATCTTACCATCTCCTGCTCCCAATTTCCCATCCTATTTTTGTGCCGTTGATGATAGCCAACACACTATGGTTACCCGCTCCAAAACTAACAATCTCAAACCCAAAACCTTCAGCTCCACAAAGCACCCTTTGCCTCCTACTTCAGATACATACACTGAACCCAAAACCTACTCTCAAGCATCCAAATTACCCGAATGGCAAAATGCAATGCAGGTTGAATATGATGCTCTTATTCGTAATAGGACTTGGACACTTGTCCAGTGTCCTTGTAATTCTAACATTGTTGGTTGTAAGTGGGTGTACAGGGTCAAGCGCAACGCAGATGGGACCATTGAGCGCTATAAAGCCCGTCTTGTGGCTAAGGGATTCAATCAGGAAGAGGGTGTTGACTATTTTGATACATTCAGTCCAGTAGTGAAGCCTGCTACTATTCGTCTTGTTCTAGCTATTGCTCTTACACTTCACTGGCCTCTGCATCAAGTCGACATCAATAATGCATTTCTGAATGGTGATCTTTCAGAGAAAGTCTATATGGCTCAACCTCCAGGTTTCCTTGATCAATCACGTCCTTCTCATGTATCCTTACTTCAGAAGGCTTTGTATGGTCTCAAGTAGGCACCTCGAGCTTGGTTCACCAAACTCAGATTGTTTCTCCTAGAGCACGGCTTTGTGGCATGTAAGTCCGACACTACACTGTTCATTCTTCGGCAAGGCAAGCTGGTTCTCTATATTTTGGTGTATGTGGATGACCTCATTATCACTGGCTCTTGTTCAGCTGCTATCTCTCAGTTCATTCGCCTGTTGCATGATACTTTCTCCTTGCGTGATCTTGGTCCTTTGCATTACTTCCTTGGCATTGAACTTGTTCGTCATAAGTCGAGCATTGTTCTCTCCCATCAGAAGTACATTCGAGATCTCTTGCACCGCAGTCGTATGGCCGATGCTAAGCCTATTGGTTCTCCTGTTGTCCCTGGCTCTCGTCTTGATCGTATTGGTGATCCACTCGATGATCCTCATCTTTACAGAAGCATTGTTGGTGCTCTTCAGTATGTCACCATCACCCGCCCTGAGATCGCCTATGCAGTCAATCGTGTGTGTTAGTTCATGCACTGTCCTACAGAGATTCATTGGTCCGTTGTTAAGCGTATTCTCCGCTATTTGAAAGGTACAATTGACTCTGGCATCACACTTCGTCCTTGTACTGATCATCGGCTTGTAGCATTCTCTGACGCAGGTTGGGCTACTGATGACGATGACTCTCATTCGCAGCACGGCTTTGCTATCTTCTATGGTGGTAATATTGCCAGTTGGTCTTCTAGGAAACAGAAAGTTGTCTCTAAGTCCAGTACTGAGGCCGAATATCGAGCAATTGCCTTTGCAGCTACGGAGCTAATCTGGCTTCAGCAGCTTCTGCAGGAACTCCAAGCTCCCTTGACTCCACCGCCCATTCTTCTCTGTGACAATTTAAGTGCCATTTTTATGTCTGTCAACCTTGTCTTCCATCAGCGCTCCAAACACATCAAAATTGATTATCACTTTGTTCGTGAGCAAGTGGCAGATGGTTCTCTTATTGTTCGACATGTTCGTTTTATTGATCAGGTTGCTGACATCTTCACTAAGGCGGTAGGCACGGCTCATTTTGATACTCTTCGTTCCAAGCTGCATGTTGTTGCACCACCATGAGCTTGTGGGGGGTATTTGAGAAATAGTATATATACATGAGATAAGCCTTGGAGACCAAGAAAGATATTAATTACAGTATATATGGCTAATAAAGCCTCTCCATAAGAGGGTCACACGCTATGACTGCATACGCTATATGCAAGTCTACGTGGAAGATGATCATTTGCACAACAAAACTCTGTTGAAATTCTCGAAACTCGACTTCAACTTGCTCCAAGCATCTCACAGAGAGGAACTTAGTGAACTCTACAGGTAAACCCAAATATTGATAATATAAATGTGTCCAAAGTTAGTTAATCAACTATTTTATTTACCTATGAATCCTGTTAGTAAATATTGTTAATTGTATATATTATTTGTAGCATAACTATCGATTAATTATAAGATTAAATCCTCTACACCCTTCTATACTATATTCTATGTAAAACTTAATTATTTTATATCCTAAATCCTAAAATATAAGCCTTAAATCCTAAAATATAAACATTATATCTAAATCCTAAACTCTAAACCCTATATCCTAAGTCCTAAACCTTAAAATATAAACCCTAAATCTTAAATTATAAATCCTAAATCTTAATTATTAATTCTAATATTAGATTTAAAATATAAAATAAGTTAGTAAAACTAAAAAAATGTATAAAAAGTGAGAGTACAGGAAATTTGATATGATTAACCAAGTACGGAGTATCTTTTATTAGATTTTGGCGCGATTTGGTTTTATCGATATAAGTTTCATCTCATATTTTGGTCTTCCGGTAAACTGTGTGGAGAGTTATGAGCCGTAGCCCAAACTTAAGATCTAACAAGGTACGTTAGGTTAACCAACCTATTTAACCTATTTTTTCATCAGGTACGGTGTTAGCCTTTTAGGTGTTTCAATTGGATTTTTGTTTTTCGTTTTTTATGGACATGCACTTATAACGTTCAAATGAATACTTCCTTTGGCTAATTAATATTACTTATGATCAAATATATAATTACTTTGTTTGATGCATTTATAATCAATATATATATATATATATATATGTGATTAATTAGGTATTGGAAGCACATAGATTTTCGTAGAAAACTTCCAATGAGAGATAGGATGGTGGAGTGCTACGTTTGGGCTACGGGTTCGTATTTTGAGCCTCGGTATTCTCTCGGAAGGAAGATCACTTGCATTGGAGGCCATGCACTTGTTTCAATTGATGATATCTACGATTCCTACGCCACGCTTGAAGAACTCAGATTTTTACCCAAGCAGTCGAGAGGTAAAATGATAACAGTTTTTCTATTTTATGTCCCGTTTTACAATTAGATTTTATTCATTTAGGAATTACTTATGTTTTTTTACTAATCATGCATATAAAATTGTGAAATAAATATTAATTATTTAGCATTATTATGTGTCTTGCACTGAATTTTATAACTAATCATGCATATAAATCAAACGCAATTAGGTGGGACAAGTCTTGCATAGATCTACTCCCCAAAGATTTAAGGTGGTTCTATGAAACACTGCTTTTGGATGCCCATGAGGAATTCGAGCGCCTCCTCGCTCCATTTGGAAGATCCCAATATGTGCATTATGCAAAGCAAGAGGTGTGTAATTAATATATATTCATGCAATAAATTGACTAATTAAACTATTTTTAGTTTCCATTAATATACCACACATACAAATTAAACGTAGGTAAAAGCTTTATGCCGGAGTTACATGACTGAAGCAAGATGGAGGCACAAGAAATATATCCCAACACTTGATGAGTACATGAAGAATGACTTGTACAGAAACACCGGTTACGTCGGGACAATCGTCTACTTCTTTCTTGTCTAATTCGAGTGGCTCTCCAACCTTGCAGCTCCAGTGAAAGCCGTATGCTATCAACTAAGAGTCCTTAATGATATTGGCGGGAAGAAGGTACATATACTTAATCATATCATATCCTCTAATTGTGTTGTATATGGTAATGTTCAGATGCGAACGGAAGTACTGTGGAAATGATGTGCATCCTAGTGTAATGTCAGTGCATATCTATATATATTCTGGTGCACCGTGCACGTGCATTTGTTTGTAGTTGTGGTGCACATATAAGTCAACGGCGGAGACCGGTAATGTTGGAACACTTCAAATTTTCTGCTTGTTAATTGTGCTATTTTCTATGTTTTTTTAGGTTCTACTTATTTACTTTATATCTTAAATCGTAAATTTAAGGTTATGAATTAAGATTTAACTAAGGTTTAGAGTTTAAGATATAGGTTATGAATTTAGAGATTAGGATTTAGGGTTTAAAATAAATAAGTTGAACTTACATGAAGCATAAAAAGGAATAGAGAATTTGATCTCATATTGGAAGCCCATTGTAGTACATCACATTACACATTGATGGACATCACAGCACCACATCATACATAAATGTGTATTATATATAGTACACATGCAATGTGCACCGCAATAGTATTCGCATGGGAACATTTGTTTGCGTTTGATCATTCTCGTGTTATACATAGTACATAAATGCATGCATCATATATCTTGGCATGGTCGCTAATTCCTACGTGCATTCATGAATATTGTGTACGTAGTTCGATGCAAAGCGGGGGCTATCGAGCTTGTTCATTGAGTGTTACATGAAGGAATATGGTTTGTCATGTGAAGAAGCTTGTGAGGAGCTCTACAAGAAAGTGGACGAGTCGTGGAAGGACATAAACGAAGACCGAGTGACGTGGCAGTGCCAGTGTACAACACCGTCATCAATGTGGGTCGTGCCGTCGAATCCATCTACAATGGCGGTGAGGACGGATATACTCTAGCTAACCATGGCGTGAAGCAGACAATCAAGACTCTTTACATCGATCCGATCCCCATTTAACGTACTAATTAAGTACGTTGTTTCATATGAATGCTATATATATAAGCAGACCATAAAAAAAAATAAGCTAGGACTCGCTAGCTAGCAGATTTCGTTAGTTATTGCTTTCGTAAGCAAGTATGGTTTTTTTTATAGTTTCGATCTTAACCTCATAACAGTCGCACGCTCAGAATAGGACTATGTAAAAAAAGAAATAAGGGTAGAGGATGGATTGATAGTAGGCTATCAGTTTTGGCATCTATTACTTTTCTGATTTTCTTTTTCTCTACTCTTTTGTGCTGTGAGTATAATTTTATAGACAGGATGTATACATCTTGATCTGGTTGGTTGTTATTTTTTGGCTTCGTATCAAATAAACCCTCATTTGACTAATTCTATTAAGATCGAGTTTGAGCAGTCGTCGATCAAAAGATTAACAAAATCACAATCTCAAAACTTGCAATTCAATGACTTTCGGAGGCTTTAAAAGATTTTCCCAAAACTGAGCTGCCCAATATTTTACAAACAGTATCAGATAGCATCTTTACCACCAAACTAAGAATGTTCAAAATTTTCAACTTGGAATCAGGCTACTACACAACCCCCCTTTGCATACTTCCTTCTAATAGGTAAATTACAAACCCATCTTTTGAAACCCTGAATTCTGAAACATGTTATTCCTCTGGTTAGAAAAAGAACATATACTCACCCAGGTATGTCTGAGGTTCATTTGTTCAATGATGAGATTTCAGAGTTCAATCCTTGAGGAAAATTTGATGTCATGAGTTTAGACTGCAGCAGCTTCATCTTCAGCAGCCGAGTCAAGCGAAACTATTTGTTCATCGCTGCTGTCTACATCTGAATCCTTTTCTTGATTGTCATGGGCAGAAAGAAGCTTCTCTCTGAGCTTCAATACAAGTTGTTCTCTGATACTCGTGTTCTCAGCAAGGTATGTCTTGAGAGTCTCTTTTCCTCTGACCATCTGCCCTTCTACCGTGTAAAATCCACCTCCCCCCTTTGATATTAACTTGTGCTTTACGCACAATTCTATGATCTCGGATTCATTTGATATTCCCTTGCCAAACTCAAGCTCAAATTCGGCGGTTTTGAAGGGTGGGGCGTGTTTGTTCTTCACAATCTTAACAAGAATCTGGCTTCCAATAGTCTGCAAACCAGGAATGTGTAAGTAGAATGTTCATCTCAGCCAGTCAGCCACCATAATCTCCCCTCTTATAGTTCTCATTTGTTGTTGTGACAACTAACCCATTGGCAGGATCTAGCCATTACTGATGCTAAGTCTTTTTTTCAATTCTTAATAATGCCAATTTTTTCAACGATTGTTGAACTCAAAATTCAAGTAACATTCTGATGTAAAGAGCATACCTCTTCTCCCCTTTTGATGAACCCGATTCTCTTGATATGTAGGCGCATTGAGGCATAGAACTTCAAAGCATTTCCACCACAAGTAACTTCAGTAGGGCCACCAAATCCTCCAAAAGTCGAGATCTTTGACCTAACCTGAAAACAATATAAGTATTTTAAAAAGGTTTTTTCTAGTGTGCATGGACACACTCTAAGAACTCCTTTTTTGGCAATTATTTAGTTAGCCACTAGTTTAATCTTGTTTGCTAAGGGTTTATCAATTCTCTATTAGGGAATATTTTGAAGATAAATTTCCTATTTAAGCTTGTTAGCATGTGCCCATGGGCACACACTAGAAAAACCGTTTTAAAAAATAAAACAAAAAACCAAATGCATATAAGAAACCAAAAAGCAAGAAAAATCAGTACCATCCAATCACTATGGTGGAGTCACCAATTCCTCAGGCCAAACTAGCTAGCAAGAATTTGTACTTAAATCAAAATAAAAAGTTATTCGGAAAAAAACCTGATTAAGAAAAATGAGGATGCACTGTGACATAGACAGTGAATGACTTAATTTGCGAAGAGCCTGACTCATTAATCTGGCCTGCATAGCCATGTGTGCATCCCCCATTTCACCATCAAGTTCAGCCTTGGGCACCAGAGCTGCTACCTGTCATTTAGAAGTGAAATGGATTCCTCGTTTATAATCTAACAAATGGTGCAACTGTCATTTCACATAATTATACAGCAAAGTTAACATACCATGAACTGTGCTGCTCTAAATGATGTTATGGAACTAGAAGTTCTGATTATAATGTTTTTAGTGCAAATTGAATCTTAAAAATGTTAAACAACTGGTATTTACCCCTTATCGGGCCTATGTGACATGAAGTGGGCCACTACTCAACACAAACTAAAAGAAATGAACAAAATCCTGATCCAGGAGTAGCAAAGATCAATAGAAATTATATAAAAAAGATCTCTATCACAGAAGCTAACTTACACTGTCAACTACAACAACATCAAGGGAACCACTACGAATAAGCGTATCCACTAAGCTAAGAGCTTGTTCACCGCAATCAGGTTGGGATAAGAGCAAGTTTTGTGTATTTACACCAATGGATTCAGCTAGTGCAGGATCAAGAGCATGCTCAGCATCAATGAAAGCACAATACCCTGCACATATAAACTATATCACCTGAATTGAATGAATAGCTAAAACATAGTGTACAAGAAATTACAGGACCAGTCTACTGACTCTACTCAAGAACACTGAAGCAATACAAAGGAATATTGCCAAAATAGCCCCTACAGTTTTTAACGGAAGAAAGAATGACTAAACAATAGTAATACGGATACTTTACTCTCCAATCAACAGAAAAAAGAAACAGCTTACACGTATAAGACAGTACCTAAATGTTATCTACTACATTATCTTAAAGATGGATTACAGTAACTTCTTTAATTATTTCACAACAAAGCAGGCAGCTAGAATAACCTCCAAGCTTTTGAGCCTCAGCAATCACATGAAGAGAAAGAGTTGTTTTTCCAGATGCCTCTGGACCATAAATCTCCACAACCCGCCCCTGTCAAGATAAAAACCTCTAAAAGATCAGAAGCATGAGTATATATTATCACATTTTTTAATTAAGTAGCTGTAGAAAAATCTAGCAAAAGACAGAAGTGAAATGAAGAAAAGAGGGACAAATTGGGGCTATTACAGTAAATATCTGCATAATAAAAGATATGTTGTGTGTGCACTTGTCATCCAACTCCTTAGAGTTTAGGCTACAGAACAACCGCACTGTCTAGAGTCACATATAGGAGGATACAAAATTTCAGAAGATACCTTTGGAAGTCCACCAATACCTAATGCTATATCCAGAGCAAATGATCCAGTCGAAATTACAGGTACATGTCTGGGGGTGGGGGATCGACCAAGCCACATAATAGACCCCTTCCCAAATGACTTATTAATTTGCTCCAGGGCTAATTGTAGAGCCAAATCCTTCTTGGACATATTTTCGTCATTTGATTCACTTCCATCTGATTTGGAACTCTTCCTACCTACAAAGATGGAAGTCATACAGAATAAGAAACATTCATCTGAATAATCAACAGTACATCAGTTCCTCTTGTGACTCATTACACAAAAGCTGGATATTCAATAGTTGAGTTGAATATAAACACGTGTTTAATTAACAGAATGGATAAAGTAGATGATAAAAACAAACGCGTACAAGGATGGTGCTACCATATCTACATTTCTTCGATACTAGTTCTAAGTTCTAACTGCTAAATAAACAATGTTGACAAGTAGATAAACCGAATTTTTAAGAATTATTCATCAAAAAAGTGAAGCAAAGCAACTAATGGCAATATAAGAGTAACAATAAAAAAGGCTAAACCAGAATCAGAAAAGGTCACTTTCGTAAACTCTGGTATCAAGGAAACATTAGTTTCTCCAAGTTTACAAGGCTTGCAGTACCATAATGCCATATATTATATACACTGATATGGGTATTTCATGCTCAACAAGCAGGCCAAATCTAATACTTTGACAATATTCTAATGTTCCATCAGTTTTGAGGCATGGAAGTGTTGGTAAAAGTCTATTAATAAGACTTATTGATATTATATTAAAAGAAGTTTAATTCTGGAAATAAAAGGAAGTAATCTGATTTATTAAAATCAATGGCTGAGATCTCTTTGAGATCAATGGCTGAGATTAGAAGTTGATCTCTCTCAGATCAATGACAGAAACTGCCTACAGATAACTTCCTAACTGCCCTAACAAACTTCCCTAACTGAATTCTGAATTAACTGTATCTGACAGTTCAGAAATTCTCTACAAATAGAGAATGTTCCTCCACAAGAAAGAAATGAAGGAAAATCAGATTTGCTGTCTGTTTTTTCATTGAGGGCTTTGTTGTATCCTGGGGAGTGAATTTGTCTGAAACTCTACAGCAATTAAATAGGGGACAAATATCACTTTAAAGATAGTGATCTTTTCACGCCTCAAAGCTATTTCTATACCCCTATTCCCAACAGGAAGTATAGTTCGGAGTCATTGTACGTATTTAGAAATATGCTCTCATTAGGGTGAATATGGAAGAGTGGCACCTTATCAAAGTCATAATAGTCGAGAGAGCACTTACATCCATAAAAGTTACTGTCAGATCCTCAATATCCTCAATCTATATTTTCTTTTAAATACCCTTGCCTTGTTGCTTCATTCGTGGCTTAAGGCACATTTATGTGGCACCTTATCAAAGTCATAGTAGTAGAGACTAGAGATCGACCTACATTTCATACAAGTTACCCTCAACGTATATATTCTTCAAACTACCATTGTCTTGTCTCAATTTATGACGTAAGGCAAATTTGTCTGCCTTTTGAGAAGTTTATTATGACTCCACTTCTCATCAATGGTACGAACAAAATAAATAAATAAAAACAGAAAAGTATTTTCAAGCACAGACAACAATGTTAAATCTTACAAAAGCCTGCACCCGTTCAGAAACCAACAGTTCTCCAAACAATCAAGCCATGCAGGTCTATACAAATAAGACAGTAGAGAAAAATGAAATAGAAATTTAAAGACCTTTTGTTGCATAGTTGCATGACTGGTAAGATGTCCCTAAGAACCCTTTACCTAAGACCTGCAGAAGAAGGATCACATAAGTGTAATCAAACGGGAAAACCACTTTATCATGAAGTACTGCAAAATTAGCACATTGTTTCTTGGCATGCTTAGTTGATATCAAATAACAAGTCACCAGAGAAAAGCTTCTATATTAAAAAAATGTGGACAAAGAAAGAACCAAAAAAAATTACCTTAAAGAGAGACAAACTACGATTGCCAAACAAGAAAAAAGAAAACATACTACCCCAAACAAATAGGAAAAATGAGATTCCCTTTCTTCCATGAATAAGTGAATAACACCCACAAAATACACATGAAAACTTGTTCATAACCCCAGAAACCAAAATGATCTCATTTGTGCCTTTATTGATCTTGTTTGCTTTAGGCTAGCCAGCACATGCATTCGAACTTCTTTCCACGCCAAGAGAAAATAATTTTATCAATTACCATTTTCTTTTCACACTATACATACTTTGCAAGAACGCAAATAGACAACTTTCAGCAAACCTAGAACTCCTATGAAAAAAGGAAGCTCAAACCAAACTATATAAAGGTTAAAACTAGCAGCAAAACAAGAAAAAACATAGCCAATAATTAAACTTGAATACTTCAGAAATTCGACAAGGAAATGCTTCAAGTAGACATGCCTTAGATTAGTCAATCGAAAAAGTGAGAAGAGTCCGAGGAAATTCGAACCTCGTAAGCGGAAAGAGAGCGCTTAAGAGTGGAGGCGTTCCGAAGGAGCCTCGACATTGAAACTCCTGCTGAAGCTTATAATTGAAGGATATACCCCTCAAAGCAGCCTCCTTTAACACAGAGCTTGCTGAAATTCGAATTAAGAAAAGAGGAGGAAATCAAAGGTCATACTCCTACCATTTTTGCTGCAAAGCAGAGAATTTAACAGAGCGAGGCAGAGAATTTAACAGAGCGAGAAAGAGGGAAGGCAGGGGAGAATGGTTTTTTGGTGTTTAGGGTTCTTTCACTGATTTTCCCTCCAAGTTCCGACTCCACTCTCGCTCCTAAAATAACCCCTTTTTTATAAATTGAAAAAAAAAAAAGACAATTCCATAAAAAGAAAAGGAAAAAAAATAGAAGTTAAATTTCATTCAAAATGTATTCTTGGCAATACAACGTCTGTGATAAAGTAAGAAGGAAAATCGAAATGAAAAACCCTAATAATAAAAACTCCCTTTCAACTCTTACCCCCAACACCGTCGATCAAACCCTAATCCAAATCTCTACCCTTCTTTCTCATGCATACACCTTTCACTGAATCATGCCTTCGATCGGAACTCTCCCACACCGATACCCCTCAGATCTGCAAGCTTCCATGGACAGATCCGAAATCCCTCGTCAAAAGAAAATACCAAACCCATTCCAACCCCAAAACACAAATACGGTGGCTCCCCTTCTCGGACCTATCTCTCCATTTTGAAGATCTATGGTCGATCTGGGTGGGTTACTGACCGAGTTTATCTGGTCACAAGTTGGGTGCTTCAAAGAAAGTTGCTCGCAGATCCTAGCATGGGTCGTGGAGATTTCTGCTGAATCAAAATGGCATCCCTAAAGAAAACAAGAGAAGCGTCAGAGGCTGGTGGTCTCCTCTCAGCCTCTCAAAGCAGATCTCCCCACACCGCCATGATTGGTGGGGCTACTGGATTTTCCGGTGGTGGCTCTTTCCATGGCGGGGATCCGGGCTTATGCGGCGGACATCAGTGCTTAAGGTGTGGGTAAGCCAGTTGTGCCGAAACTGTAAAAGATTTCAAGCTTCTTCCCACCAATCTGGATCTTCCAAGGTGGTTCCCTTTGGCAGGATCAAGCATATCAGGTTTTATCACTCTATACCTCTCTGGATTTACATGTGTCTTACAACGATTTCATCCACCCGTAACTGCTACAAATCTCGAACCATTATGCACTGCATAAATCCCTTATACTTGAGTTACTATCTATTTAATATCTGCTTGTGTTACTGCAATTATGGGTATACTGAATCTCTTATCTTGATCTTTGTATCTGTCGTGAACATCATTCTAAATATTGACCATAAGGCTTCACAAGCCTGTTTGGAACACATAACCATCGAGGTAAATCCTCTCTCTATCCCTCTAACAAAGGATTTATCAGACCATACTCAGAAAAACTTGCACCCTGCCTTTGAGAATCATGGCATTAAACTACTTGCTGCTAAAACTGACCATATGGATTTACAAATCTACTTTGTTGCTCTTAACATTGGTGTTAACTTCCATATTAAGATTACACATGGCCTTTACAATACGACTTCAATCAGTCTGAATTCTATCCCTAATAGGATCTCTTTGACGTATGTGGTTTATGACAGAAGAACTTCTACCAACCCTAACAAGTATTTTGGTCACACCCACCCAGATTCTAGCTATTTCTGGATTGTTTCATTTAGCTATTATCTGATATCTGGACTACCCTGCTGTGTATTGCACAACCTCAGCTTTAATACCCACCTATATTACAAATACTCTATGAATAATTATGAAGATCAGTGGTCTTCTCCTTTCAACCCCTTTGAAACCAAATTGACTAATTATATGAAGGCTTCTTCCTGCCTTGAACTTACTGATCTTGTACCTATTATTAACAAGAGAATGACCTACTTATTCACCATGTGCAGGTACCAAGCTCAGTATGACTCATCCCATGACATTTCCTGCATGAAATGGCGTCTTATAATCAACAATAAGCCTTCGCGAAGTTGCATACGGCTCTTTTATTTCCAAGTTTCTGTAATCAAACTCTTGGAGAACATATTTCCTGTTATCAGGAACAAAAGGGTCACCCCCTACAATGAATTATCAAGGGATCAAATCCCTAAACTATGTACCAATCTTATGATACTAAACACACTATGTTGCGACCATCAATTGGTACTTAATTATAATAACAATTGTAACAACTCTCATAAAATAGAACTTCTGTGGTGTATTACTTGCCATTTACCTATCTTCAAAGAGAGATCAACCACACTCACCTGTTGTTGGAACGATCCTTGCTTATTACTTGGTAAATCTCACATTCTCAAGAACAAGATATACGTACAAGGCTTTCAAAGCCCACACCAAATTTTTGATAAAAATCTCACATTCTCAAGAGCAAGACCAAATTTACTTGCAAAATATCTCCTTGGTTTTTTATGAAGATCTGCCTCTGGAATTGCCGAGGAATCGGTCGTAAAAACCTTTGGACCGAGATTGAAGCATTGTGTAAGATCGAAAATATCCAAATCATGGCACTTGTTGAAACAAGGACCAACCAAGAACCAATGAAAAGTCTCTGGCTTAAAGCCGGGTTTGACACCATCCACTTTTCGCCTGCTATGGGGTTCTCTGGTGGACTATGCGTCATGTGGAAATCATATCAATTCTATAATGAAATTTGCGAACTAGCACATATCGATAAAAGATTTATAGCAATCAAATACAAAATCATTGATAAAAATTACTCTATCATGATAATTTTCTCTTATGCACCACCAAAAGAGAATGAAAAAAATGAATTCTGGAACACACTCACTAACTTTATCTCCCAAACGCACCTATCGTGCATCGTCATTGGCGATCTCAATGAAATTAAGTCTCCCTTGGAAAAACAAGGTGGTAGTGGCAATATCTACTCAAAATTCGAAAGACTGCACAACTTTCGAAACAGTTGTGACCTCCTTAATATCCCCACTAAAGGAGGTGAATTCACATGGCGCAAAAATCATACCGAAATTAACAATATTTATGAGAAATTAGACCGGGTCCTTGTTCACGACCAAATCATACAATGGTTTCCTGGCATTTTCACCAAAAATCATGCTTTTACTTCATCGGATCACTGTTCTATCTCGATGGAGCTTGAAAATCCTAACCATATAAAGGCACAACCTTTTAAATTCGAAAGAATGTGGACAACTAGGAAAGACTTCAAAAACTTAGTTAAACAAGCATGGCGAATTGAATCTCAAGGTTCTCACATGTTTAATCTTGTCAAAAAAACTTTTGCTCTTAAAGTCTCTACTAAAAAGTGGAATAAAACCACATTTGGCAACATCTTCAACCAAATCAAAGAAACTGAATTGGAGCTCCTAGAGATCCAAAAAGAAATCATTTCTAACACAAATCAAACCTTAATTAACAAACAAAATAGACTTATCAACAAAAGGGACTGTCTACTCTCCTTTCACAAAAAATATTGGAGTCAGAGAGTCAAAACCAAGCATATTAAATCTATTGACACAAACACAAACTATTTCCATCGCATTGCGAATGGAAAAAGAAGCCGTAAAATCATACGTGAGATTAGAACTCAAGAAGGAACGATCATTATTGGTCTTGAAAATATTAGAAATGAAATCCGCTCAGACTTCGAAAAAAGATTTAAAAAGGGAACAATTAATAATCACAACCTTCAAAGGTTGCTTGGGAACATAACCAAAGAGGTCACGGATCAAGATAACCTATCTCTGATAAGGAATGTGACAAATGATGAAGTCAAGAACGCTATCTTTAACATTGGCAGCGATAAATCACCAGGACCAGATGGAATGTCTGCTCTTTTTTACCAAAAATATTGGCACATTGTTGGACCACTCGTCATTAAAGCGGTTAAAAGCTTTTTTCATTCAGGTAAACTTCTCAAACAAATAAACCACACCTTCATTACTCTAATACCCAAGTGTGATAATCCCAACTCAACTAACCATTATCGACCGATTAGCCTCTGCTCCACAATTTACAAGGTCATCTCTAAAATCTTAACAGAAAGATTAAAACCCATTTTAAATAAACTCATTCACCCACTACAAGGTGCCTTTGTTGCAGATCGTGCCATACAAGACAATATCCTCATAGCACATGAAATTTTTCACTCCTTTCGGGCTAAGAAAGGAAAAGAATGATGGATTGCTATTAAATTGGATATGGAAAAAGCTTACGACAAAATAGAATGGGAGTTCATTCTGAATGTACTCAACAATTTTGGCTTCTCTCCAACTTTCGTTGCCTGGATTAAAGAGTGCATCGAAACCGTCTCTTTCTCAGTACTAGTAAACAATGGACCAACCGATATCTTCTTCCCTAAAAGAGGACTCTGATAGGGTGATCCTCTATCCCCTTTTCTCTTTATCCTAGGTGCTGAAGTCCTTGCTAGGCAACTTCAACATGAAGCCAACTCTAACACCAAACAACTAGGCTTTAAAATCAGTCGATTGGGCACTAATATCCCCGTCTTGGCCTTTGTTGATGATATTCTCATTTTTGCCAAAGCAAACCAAACATCTTGCCAAAAGGTCAAGACCATAATCGAAGAATACTGCTCCATACCGGGGCAATGTGTAAACTACCATAAATCAACATTTCAAACAACCCCCAATACATCGAACAATACCAAATCATTGATCCAATCAATACTAAATATTCCCAGTTCGGTCTCACTAGACAAATATCTCGGATGTCCAATCATAAATGGGAAAGTTAATCAAGATACCTTCCAAGACACTATTATTGCAACAAATAATCAACTTTCCAAATGGAAAGCTAGTTCTCTTTCCCTTAAAGGAAGAGCTACCCTTATCAAATCAAACTTAGCCGTAAAACCTAATTATATCATGCAATGCTTTATGCTACCAGCTTCCCTACACCAAAAACTAGATAAAGCTAATAGAAATTTCATATGGAACAAAGATCCATCATTTAAACCACTTATCGGGTGGGATAAAATTTGCAAAAATAAAGCAAATGGGGAAATAGGAATCCGTAAAACGGAAGACATGAACAAAGCTCTTCAAATGAAACTCATTTGGAAAATATTTGCAGAACCAAATAACATTTGGGTCAAAATCATCAAAGAAAAATATCTAAAAAATGATAATATTCTTAACTATACTAGGAAAACGAATCATTCTTGGCAATGGGGTCACCTCCTCAAGCTTCGCAATGACTTTAAAACTGGTTTGCAATGGCTCATTGGCGATGGCCACTCTATCAACTTTTGGGTGGATCCATGGACCCCCCAACTTTACCCTTAAAGATTACATTCTCCTAAACATTTACCCTGATGACCAAACTAAGGTGAGTGATTTCATCACTAACAAATAATGGGATACTACTAAACTTAAAGCTGTGCTTCAGGATGAAGTTGTTGAGTTTATTAACAATATCCAAATACCACATAATAACATCCCCGATTGACTCTATTGGGCCCCAAATAAATCTGAATGGTTCTCTACTAAAACAGCCTTCGAATTAATAACCAAACAAACAAACCCACCAACTAATGACCTGTCATGGATTTGGAAACTTGATACCTACCCAAAAGTGAAGAATTTTTTATGGAAAATATGCCATGATGGCCTACCTACGAAAGCTAGGCTATTACAAAAACATGTCTCTGTCCCACTTGCATGTGACGCGTGTAATAATCTGCATGAAGACCTTAACCACTTCTTATTCAAGTGCCCCAATACGCTGGAGCAAATCAAGAAACAAAATCTTCCTATTGATTTCATCATTAGAAGAATAAATACTAACAATAAAAAACCTATCGACTTAATCTGTAAACTGCAGTCCTTACTTACTAAAAATGAATGGGTTTGTCTTGCTACCACCTGGTGGGGCACTTGGATCAATAGAAACCAAGTAATCTTCCAAACACCTAACCCGGACAGAATCAAAGATCTCACAATATACATCAAAACCCTAATCCAAAATTGGAATAAAACAAAGGTATCAGACACAGAGGAAAAAACAACTAAAAAACCCAACCCAACAATTAGACGAAAGACTAAAAACATTAAATGGGATAAACCAAAACCAGGATTTTGCAAAATAAATTTTGACGGTACAAAAATACCAAATGGTATAACAGGAACGGGTTTCATCATTCGAAATGAATATGCTGAAACAATCCATGTGTCCAACAAACAATACGGATGCCTCTCCGTCCTAATGGCAGAAACCCTAGCCCTGAAAAATAGTATCAAAAAAGTTGTCTCCCTTCGTCTTAATAAAATCGAAATCGAAGGGGACAATTTGTGCCTCATCAACTCCATCTTAGGCACTTGGACTTGCCCTTGGGAAATTGAAATGGTCATCGCTGACATCCTCATCGATCTCCGTTCTTTTCAGGAAGTCCTTATTAGGCATGTATTTCGGGAGGTGAACCGCGCTGCTGATCAAATTGTTAAACTCAGCTTCTCACCTTCGAGGTTTGCCTTGGATTCGAACCCAGAACTTCGTGTTCTCATCCAGATGGATGCTCTAGGCCGGACCTTGCATCGTTGCTAGGTCCTGTCTAATTCTTTCCTCATCAAAAAAAAAAAACATCTGTGATAAAGTGAATAATAATTATAATCATAATTAGTTGTTAAAGGTTATGTTTTTTTATTATTGATGTATGTAGATCTTCACTAAGAAAATAAAAGGTATCACTAATCATTTATGTGTATACAATAGGAACATAACGAAGACATATCTTATTTGTCACAAAGGATGATTCAAATCATAATTGTGAAACCGGATTCGACCAATCAAACCAACAACCACAGATCTAAACTACAAAGCAGTAAAGAATGCAAGGGTTTGTTTACGCAGTTCAGGAGAATTCTCCCTACGTCTGCGGGCCTCAGGATTGAGACCTATTCCACTATGCAAATCAAGTTACACAAGAGAACAACACCGTTCAAGGGCTCAGTAACAAAATACAAGATCTCAACAAAGAACTAGAGAATGAGGCAAAGAAACTCCCTAAAGTCAGACACCACCAAGAGCCACCAGCAGAGCGCCACCACCGAGCACTCAGGACTCCAAATCTCCTCTCAAGAACCTTCAGCCACCACCAGAAGAAGCACCAACCACCGTGGTCTCCTTCCAATCTTCTGAGCAAGAGAATTGCACGAAGAGAAGGAAGCAAGAAGCAGCAGAGAAGAGCAAGCAAAGGAAATTCTCTCAAGGACTCTCTAGATCTCTCGTTTCTGTAAGAGGCAAGAATCTTAAGCAGCTTCAATTCTGAATCCAAGCAACAATATATATACCAAGGTCACAAAGAGACACACGGAGCCCCGAATGCTTCAAGGCAGGTCGGGTCTGAGCAACTCTTGGCAGACCATGCTTCTCCAGAGATGGGCCGACTCAAAACAAAGCCCAATGGGCACAAGCCAATTAGTTACATCACAACCCTATTACATTAAGTATAATCCTATAGTTAGGAAATTATACATTACAATATGCCCTCTTGATTTACTAACTATTGCATTACTTAGTCTAAGCTGTAAAACACAGCCTTGTAATAGACCAAGAGTGGAAATATGGTCTCATCTGTCGTCGAACCTATCCTTGATGTAGTCTAAGGAATATCCCAGGTGTGCAGAGAATCCCTGCAAAAGCTAAACTTGTCAGTTGTCACAATCTTAGTGCCAAAATCTGCAGGGTTAATGTCACCCTTAATTTTCTTAACAATAATCAGTTTCTTTTCAACCAAATCTCTAATGAAATGATGTCTAACATCTATATGCTTAGTCCATTTATGATAAACAGGATCTTTACAGAGATATAAGGCTGACTGACTATCCATATGTAAGACAGACACATAAGATAAACACTGAATCTCATTAAGTAAACCTGTAAACCATGTAGCCTCCTTAGCAGCTTCTGTAGCTGCAATATACTCAGCTTCTATGGAGGATAAGGCCACAACAGATTGTTGTTGAGCCTTCCAAGAAATACAGTTACCAGCCCAAGTATAAAAATACGAAGTAGTAGACTTCCTAGTATCCTTGTTGCTAGCATAGTCAGAATCCACAAAGCCATGTAACTCATTTTTATTAGTATGTTCAGAATAGGCTAGACTCAGGTTTTTGGTACCACACATGTACCTCAGGGTATACTTCATAGCATTCCAGTGTTCAGGTCCATGATTAGACATAAAACGGCTAAGGACACTAATAGCAAATGCTAAATCAGGTCGAGTGCAGAGCATGGAATACATTACTGATCCAACAGCCACATCATAGGGGATATTAGCCATTTTTTCTTTTTCAAGTTCTGTTTTAGGGCAGTTGGTTTTGGTGAGCTCTAAATGCCCTCCTAAGGGTATAGAGGTAAGTCTAGAATTATCCATGTTAAATCTGTCTAGGACTTTTTGAACATAATCCTTTTGAGATAACCACATGCATTTTTTCTTCCTATCTCTTATAATCCTAACTCCAAGAATCATTTGAGTTGCACCTAAGTCTTTCATGTCAAAGTGTAATTTTAAGTCCCTTTTTATCCCAGAAATTAGAACCTTAGAATTACACATTAACAATATGTCATCCACATACAGTAATACATATAAGGGAGACTCAGACTTGGCATTCTTAAAATATAGACATGTATCAAAACTGCTCCTATGAAAACCCAGTTTTCTCATGCAAGCATCAAATTTTAAGTTCCACTGTCTAGGGAATTTGATACGGGGTTAGCCGTGTAGAAGATGGATCTAGGCAACGGATCTCAAAACAAAAGAAAACACAAGATTAGAACAATGGCGGAAGTGAAACTAATGGAAAGGATAATAGATAGAACCAATAGAAACGACGAGAAAACCCGCTTGCTTGATAGCAAGGAACCTTGTCGAACGATCTACCAACCCGATCTCTACAACGCCACACAACCAAGAATCGCTGACGAACTTGGAGCACGGAGAGGATTGCTTATGATGTACGAAATCACCAACTCCAGAGGGACTTGACAAAGACGAAAACAACTAAGCAGGAAAGAACAATCGATTGAGACTCTCACGGGGAGCCGAGTTTTCAAAGCAAAAATCAAGCTCTGTTTTTGTGTTTAACAATGTGAGAAATCTGCCTAATGAAGAAGACAAGGGAGGCCTTAAATACCCTAGGAGGGCCGGCCCTAGCTTCCCAAAAATGGGTTACACTTAATCCCGAAATATCCGAAAATAGAAAGCTTAAAACAATTAAATAATAATCCTAAAAATATCCAATGCAGAAATTAATAAGATTAAACATATGTAACGTTGACCAATAAAGTCAACGCCTTGACTTTGGACTTGTCCTCTTCGTCATGTGATACATCATGTGCCATAAACGTCTCCAGCTCTTGACGTAGTTCCTTCAATCTTGACCTAGTAATCGGTCCATCAAAGGTTGGCACTAATGGCGGGGATGATTCCTCATCATTCTCCCCTTCTTGAAAAGGACTCGTCCTCGAGTCATCAACATCAGCGGCTGCATAAGGGGTAAGATCACCGACATTGAATATCGGGCTCACGCCATAGTCATCGGGCAGCTCCAACACATAGGCATTGTCGCCTACTCTCTTCAGCACCTTGAACGGTCCATCACCTCTGGGAGACATCTTCGACTTCCTCTGCTCCGGGAACCGCTCCTTGCGCAGGTGTAGCCACACCAAGTCGTCGGGCTCGAACAACACTTGACGCCGGCCGTGATTAGCTCGGGCTGCGTTCTTCGCTACAGTAGCTTCCAAACGAGCCTTGGTCCGCTCGTGCAGCTCCTTCATGAACTCAACCTGTCTATCAGCATCAAAGTCTGCTCGTTCCGATAAAGGCAACAACTTAAGATCCAAAGGGGTTAGGGGATTCAAACCATACACACATTCAAAAGGAGACATATTAGTAGAAGAATGAATAGTCTTATTATAAGCAAACTCAACATGTGGTAAGGCTTCTTCCCAACTTTTCATATTAGATTTAATAACAGCCCTAAGGATAGTACCCAATGTACGGTTAGTGACCTCAGTTTGTCCATCTGTCTGGGGGTGACTAGCAGTAGAGAATAACAACTTAGTACCAAGTTTACCCCACAAAGTCTTCCAAAAGTAACTCAGAAATTTGACATCCCTATCACTCACAATAGTACGAGGTACACCATGCAACCAAACAATCTCTCTAAAGAACAAATCAGTAACATTCCTAGCATCATCAGTTTTATGGCATGTAATAAAGTGAGCCATCTTAGAGAACCTATCAACAACCACAAATATAGAATCTCTCCCCTTCTTAGTCCTGGGCAATCCAACAATAAAATCCATACTAATATCAACCCAAGGAAAGCAAGGAATAGGCAAGGGAGTATAAAGACCATGCGGTTTTGCCTTAGATTTAGCCTGTAAGCACTCAACACAGCGTTTGATAAAATTCTCTACATCCCTAAGCATGTGTGGCCAATAAAAATGAGTATGCAACATGTTATAAGTCTTATCTCTACCAAAATTACCCATCAATCCACCTCTATGGGACTCATCAACAAGTAACAACCGTAGAGAACAAACAGGAATGCACACCTTATCAACTCGAAACAAGAATCCATCAAACAAGAAAAACTTATCAAATGAACCCTTTTCCACACAATGCTTATAAATCACTCCAAAATTAGCATCCATATCATACAACTCCTTAATATAAACGAATCCAAGGACCCGAGCATCCAAAGTAGTCAAGAGTGTATGTCTCCTAGAAAGGGCATTAGCTACAACATTATCTTTTCATTTCTTATACTTAATCACATAGGGAAATGTTTCGATGAATTCCATCCACCTACCATGCCTCCTATCCAACTTATCTTGACTCCTAAAATGCTTTAAGGACTCATGATCAGTTTTAAGCACAAATTCTCTAGGCCAAAGGTAGTGTTGCCAAGTTTTCAGCACTCTAAACAAGGCATATAATTCTCTATCATAAGTAGAATAATTCAAGCATGCACCTTTCAACTTCTCAGAAAAGAAGGCAATGGGCTTACCTTCCTGCATGAGGACTCCTCCAATACCAATGCCAGAGGCGTCACACTCTACTTCAAAGGGGCGAGTGAAGTCAGGCAGAACCAGCAATGGCGCGTGTGTCAAACGATCATTGAGAGTCTGGAACGCCTTTTCTTGAGCTTCACCCCAACAGAATGGAGTATTCTTCTTTGTGATCTCTGTCAGCGGGGCTGCAATGGTGCTAAAATCTCGAACGAACCTCCTGTAGAAGCCAGCCAGGCCGTGGAAACTGCGCACGTCACCTAGGTTCTTCGGGGTCGGCCAGTCACGGATGGCTTGCACCTTCTCTTGATCCACTTGCAGTCCATGAGCACTCACTACAAAACCAAGAAACACAACTCTGTCAGTGCAAAAATCACACTTCTTCAGATTTTCATACAACTGTACAGCTCTGAGAGTGGATAAAACTTCCCTGAGGTGCTCTGCATGTGATTCCAAAGATTTACTGTAGATCAGGATATCATCAAAGTAAACTACAACAAATCTACCAATAAAAGATCTCAAGACATGATTCATAAGACGCATAAAAGTAGAGGGGGCATTAGTCAAACCGAAAGGCATAACAAGCCACTCATACAAACCAAACTTCGTCTTGAATGCTGTCTTCCATTCGTCTCCTTCCTTCATCCGGATTTGATGGTATCCACTGCGAAGATCGATCTTGGAGAAGGTGGAGGCGCCATGGAGCTCATCCAACATGTCATCGAGCCTGGGGATCGGGTGCCTGAACTTGATCGTGATGTTATTAATAGCCCTGCAATCAACACATATACGCCAAGTATTGTCCTTTTTGGGGACGAGTAAGACAGGCACAGCACATTGGGATTGACTCTCTCTAACATACCCTTTATCTAGAAGGTCCTGGACTTGGTTCTGGATTTCCTGGGTCTCAGTAGGGTTCATCCTATAGGCAGGCCGATTGGGTAGGGTAGCACCGGGAATCAGGCCAATCTGGTGCTCAATGCCTCTAATAGGGGGTAGGCCAGGGGGTATCTCATCCGGGAAGACATCAAGGAACTCATCTAAAAGGGTCCGGATAGAAGCTGGGAGTGTAGCTCGGTCGTCGTCACCTAACAGGGTATAGGCCTGACAAAGGGACATGAGGGCGACGTCCGGGGGAAGGTAATCTACCAGGTGGTTGCGGCTGGAGGCTAGGAGCACTCGGCTAGGGGCAGAGGCAAGGGTAAGGTCAGTCCGTGGGGTGCCAGTGGATGGGTCTGCTGGGGGCTTACCCTTACGCTCGGCCTCTCTTTTCTTATCATAAGCCTCAGCCACTTGAAGCGGCGTCATCGGTTTCAACACCACTTTCCTACCACGAAACTCAAAGGCATGTTGGTTAGTACGTCCATCATGAATAACATGTCTATCAAATTGCCAATGACGACCTAACAAAATATGACAAGCTTGCATAGGAACAATATCACATAAAATTTCATCCTCATAAGTTCCTAGCTTAAGTGTAATCTTAGCTTGCTTATTCACCTTGAGTTCACCACAATCATTCATCCAATGAAGTCTATAAGGTCTAGGATGCAAAAAAGTAGGGAGTTGCAGTTTATTAACTAATTCAACACTAGCAATATTACAACAACTACCACCATCAATAATCATGTTGCAAACTTTCCCTTTAACAAGACATCTTGTATGAAACAAATTATCACGCTGATTATCATCACAAGGAGCCTGATTAACATGCAAAGTCCTCCTAACAATCAATGAATCACCATGCTCATATTCAATAAAATCCAAATCATCATCATTTGCATGCTCATTCATATCATGGCTAGCAACTAAATTTTCATGCTCAGTGTCAGACTCAGACTCTAACTCACCCAAATGATTAATCATCAAAACACGAGTATTAGGACAATCCTTCATGTAATGACCCTTTCCTTGACATTTAAAGCAAGTGATATCTCTAGCTCTAGGAGGAGGGTCAGCAGGGTTACCTCGTGTAACTACAGGGGCGGGCCGTGTGGGCTGCTGTGGTGTGGTGGAGGTAGAGGGGTGCGCACCACGAGAATTCTGCTCATTGCCGCGAGGCGGACCGGTTGCTGGGCGGGATCTCTGGTGTCCGGTGCGGCCCTGCTGCTGGTCGGGACGCCAGCTTTGGCGTTGTGGCACCGTGCGGTGTTGTTGGGTATAGCTGGACTTGAATTGTCTCTCCACTTTAATTGCTTGGTGTAGCAAATATGTCATGGTAGAATAGGGATACAATTCTATAGTGTCAGCTAAATGAGGATGCAAGATACGTAGATACCTGGACATAGTGGCCTCTTCATCTTCGACGACGTTGCCGCGTGCCATGGCTATCTGCATATTGTTGTAGACCTCTTCAACACCTAAAGAGCCTTGCCTCATAGTCTCCAAACGGTTGCGGAGAACTCTATTGTGGTGGTGGGGAACGAAGCGGGCCCTCATCATAGCTCTCATCTGGTTCCATGTGTTGACCGGAGGGTCCATGGCTTGTCTTCGAGCCTTCACAACAGAATCCCACCAAACCAAAGCATAACCAGTAAATTCAAGAGCAGCGAGTTGTACCTTTTTATGTTCAGGGAAATTGTGGCAACCCCAAATCTGCTCAATCTTCGTCTCCCATTCAAGGTAGACGTCTGGATCACACTTTCCATCAAAAGCCGGGATCTTCACTTTGATCCGTCCAATGCCGTCTTGTTCAGCTTCACGGCGGCGGGGCTGTCTGCGGTCATTACGGGGGCGGTAAGGACGCCACTCATTACGCTCCTCACGCTCATAGTCCTGCATATCATCATCACCCCATAAACTAGAACGTATCGACATAGGAGGGGACTCAGACCTATCACGAGGTGCGGGATGCCGAATCGGGCATATGCGGTTGGTGTCAGTGGCTCTCGGTTGGCGACGCTCGTCCATCGCCGCTTGGTAGGCCGTGGCTTGGTCGACCAAGGGCTCGGTGGCGGGAAGCGGTGCGCTATGCGATGGACCAATGTGTTCCTGCGCAGCCGGGAGTGGGTTGGAGCGGGTCTCCAACGAGTCAAACTTCGCAGACAACTGCGCGACTGTAGAAGCCAACTGTTGTAGCATCGCCTGCATATCGACATGGGAACCATTTGCAGTAACCTGTTCATCACCGGAACCTGTCATGATCACCACTTAGACGAACACAGAAAGACGTTAAGGTTAGGAAAACCAAAAAACTCTCAAGTGTTTGCACTCGGTGATTGTACAACCTGCGAAGTTAGGCTCGTAAATGACAAGTTCTCTATGTGCTCAAGATACGCAGCAAATCAAGGTCAAGCAGAGATGTAGTAGACAAGACAAGTAGATGTACGACGAAAAAGGACTCAAACAAAAGCGAGACTAGAGGACGACTCAACAAGGAAAACGACACAACTATAGTCACAAGAATGAAATGCAACTAAAGATGGGGCTATATATGTGTTTCGAACTCAAGAAATACGAATTGCAAGTCAGAAAGACGTACCTTTGTCGACTCGAAATGAAGCCAATTGGAGTCGAGAGTGACCCGAGGGAGCGGAAGGGTTCGGAAAAGAGGGGAACGGGACGGCTCGACTGAGGACAACTCGGGCAAGGTCCGGCCGGGTTGCGGGTGGGGTCAGGCCGGGTGGGGCTCGACTGAGCGGAACCCGGGCAGGACCCGGTCGGGTGGAGGCCGGGTGGTGGCGACTGAGGAGAACTCGGGTGGGACCCGGTCGGGTTGGGGCCGGGTCGGTGGCAGGTATGTGAGGGCTGGGTTAACTGAGCGCAACCCGGTGGGGACCCGATCGGGTTGTGGCCGGGTCAGGGGCGGCTGAGAACAACCCGGGGTGGGACCCGGTCGGGTTGGGGTCGGGTGGGGCTGACTGAGCGCAACCCGGTGGGGACCCGGTCGGGTTGTGGCCGGGTACTGTTGCGGCGGCAAAGAGGTCCGAAAAAATTCTGAAACGAAACCCTAATTTTTTTTTTATTTTTTTTTATTTTGTATTTCGAAAAAAAAAATCTGAAAAATTCTCAAAAATCCCAGATGCCTTTTCCTCCTTCTTTTTTTTGAATTTCGATAATGCCCTTTTTTTTTAATATAATTTTCTTTTAGGCAACTTGTTTTTCCTGGAATATTACGCCATAAAGATAAAATAAAATCTCTAGAAAATCAAGCAAGTATCTTGAAGATTACCAAAATTGAACAATCGGATCTCTGGCGCGCACGAACCAGGACGTCGTGGTGTCTTGCTCGCCAAGCTAGGGTTCGAACAACAATGGTGGAAGGGGGGGGGGCGATTTTTTTTTTTTTTTTTGGTGATTTTTGGACGGTTGTGGTATGTTTTTGTGGATCCTCGTAGTCACAATCAACCGCAACGAACTCCTTTCCAAGACAAACAAGAGCAAACAATCGGTCAGACTAACAATTCACTAATGTGACTCAAACAAAGAAATTCAATTGACGATTGAAAACAGGAAGATCCAATTTTTTATGATGAATCTGGAACCGTCAAAGGCGATCCGAAGCCGCAAAGCTCTTGATACCAATTGATACGGGGTTAGCCGTGTAGAAGATGGATCTAGGCAACGGATCTCAAAACAAAAGAAAACACAAGATTAGAACAATGGCGGAAGTGAAACTAATGGAAAGGATAATAGATAGAACCAATAGAAACGACGAGAAAACCCGCTTGCTTGATAGCAAGGAACCTTGTCGAACGATCTACCAACCCGATCTCTACAACGCCACACAACCAAGAATCGCTGACGAACTTGGAGCACGGAGAGGATTGCTTATGATGTACGAAATCACCAACTCCAGAGGGACTTGACAAAGACGAAAACAACTAAGCAGGAAAGAACAATCGATTGAGACTCTCACGGGAAGCCGAGTTTTCAAAGCAAAAACCAAGCTCTGTTTTTGTGTTTAATAATGTGAGAAATCTGCCTAATGAAGAAGACAAGGGAGGCCTTAAATACCCTAGGAGGGCCGGCCCTAGCTTCCCAAAAACGGGTTACACTTAATCCCGAAATATCCGAAAATAGAAAGCTTAAAACAATTAAATAATAATCCTAAAAATATCCAATGCAGAAATTAATAAGATTAAACATATGTAACGTTGACCAATAAAGTCAACGCCTTGACTTTGGACTTGTCCTCTTCGTCATGTGATACATCATGTGCCATAAACGTCTCCAGCTCTTGACGTAGTTCCTTCAATCTTGACCTAGTAATCGGTCCATCAAAGGTTGGCACTAATGGCGGGGATGATTCCTCATCAGAATTGTTTTAGTCCATAAATGGACTTCTTTAATAAGCATGCATGGTCAGGATTTTTCACATCAGTAAAGCCCTTTGGTTGTCTCATATAAATGGTTTCCTCTAAGTCACCATGTAAAAAAGCAGTTTTTACATCCATTTGTTCCAACTCCCAATTATAAACAGTACACATGGCTAAGAGAAGTCTCATAGCCTTATATTTTACTACAGGAGCAAATATGTCATTATAGTCAACCCCTTCCCTTTGGGTAAACCCAGGGGCGGACGCAGGTGGGGCCTAGTGGGGGCTGTAGCCCCCACTGAAATTTTAAAAATAAAATAAAAATTAAAAAAAATGTACGGGATTTTTTTTTCCTCATCCAAAGTTTTTAAATATTTTTTCCCAAAAAATTTCTTCAAAAATTTCAAACTAATTTTTATAGTTTTCCAATTTTAAAAATATTTTTTACATAGGATTTATTATGCATAATTCTTAAAAATACTAAAAATTGATCCAAATTTACACATAATTTTTTAATAAGATATATAATATTTTCACTATATTTATTTTATTTGTGTTAAAACTTTCAAAATTTAGGGTTTATGGATTTGTAAATTTTATAAATTAATTTTTATACAAATTTGTTGAGATTACGCAGTGAAAGTAGTATGTAATGATGAAACTTGTATAATTTTTGGTCAAATTTGAGTAAAATTTCATTTGAAGTTTGGATATAGAGTTTGTTGTTTGAAATTGAGATTGTTTGTGTAAAATAGATGATAGAATTAAAAATTACGGTTTAGGGTTTTGTGTAAGGTAAACGGTAATATTTTACTCTTCAAGATTTTAGCCCCCACTGGACTAGAATCCTGCGTCCGCCCCTGGGTAAACCCCTTGGCCACTAGCCTAGCTTTATATCTAGGAGGATCATTAATGCTATTTCCCTCTTTTATTTTATAGATCCATTTACAATCAATCAACTTAACTTTCTCAGGTTTGGGAACCAAACTCCAAATTTTATTAGATTTCATGGATTCTATCTCTTCAGTCATAGCACTTAACCATTTCTTAGCATATTTGCATTTTATAGCTTGATCATATGTGTCAGGGGTGTAATTATTCTGAATAATAGAAGCATTCATGAAAGCATAATCAACTAAGCTAGCATAGCCACTCAGTATAACATGCTCAACAATATTGGAATAAAACTTTTTATTTGGAATCTTGACCCTAGGGGCCCTATCTCTAGTTAACTGATACTCATTTATGTTTTCAGGTATCACATTGTCAGACAACACATTATCATTATCAGAAATAGTGATATCATGCATACTAGAGTTTGAGTTTGAGTTTTCTTCCCTTTCCTCCCCTAATTGTTGTGCAGAGTTATCTTCTACACCCTGACCACCTTGTTCTTCAGGAGAGTCCACTCTGGAGCTATCTGGCACTTCACTGGTGCCTCCAGTTGACTCCTCATATTGAGTCACAGAAAGTTGCCCAATATCAAACTCCTCTTCTGGGAGTTGTGAGCTTTCACTAGGAACATAGAACTGTTTGGGATGAGTCTCTTCTTCTGGATCTCTGTCTATGGTACCTGTCTGCTCAGTAGTCTTTGTTAGAGCATTTTTATAATGAAAATTAGTTTCATTAAAAGTGACACTCCTAGCTGTTATAACTCTGTAGCCGTAGGGTTGAATGACTAGCAATTTATACCCATTGACACCCTCATGATAACCTAACATAGAACATTTTTGAGCTCTGGGTTGTAATTTTCCTTCTGAATTTTTTGCATAAGCAGTACACCCAAAAGTTCTTAAGTGATGTAAGCTAGGTTGTTTTCCAGTCCATAATTCATGAGGTGTCTTAAAATTTATCACAGAGGATGGGGATCTATTAATCAAATAACAGGCTGTCATCACAGCTTTCCCCCAAAGTGAGTGTTTCAGGCCAGAGCTAATTAGCATGCATTTAGCTTTTTCTAGGAGAGTCCTATTCATTCTTTCAGTTGTACCATTTTGTTGGGGTGTACCAGGCACAGTTAAGTGTCTTTTAATCCCATATTTTTGACAGTACTCAGTAAAAGGTTGATTACAGTATTCTAGGCCATTATCTGTCATAAGGCATTTAAGTTTTAGATCAGTTTGGTTTTCTACAACATTCTTCCAAGTTTTAAAAGTATTAAATGCTTCATCTTTAGTTTTGAATAGATAGACCCAAACTTTCCTAGAAAAATGGTCTATGAAAGACATAAAATACCTTCTACCTCCCACAGTGTTTACTTGAGCAGGACCCCACAGATCAGAGTGTACATACTCCAAGGGTTGCTTAGCTGCATAGGTAGATCTTGAGAAAGAATCATTAGTTTTCTTACCAAACACACAATCTTCACAGAAACTCAAATCACGAGGTTTTTTATCAAGCAAACCATTTTTATGCAGATAATTCAGGCCCTTATTTCCTATGTGTCCCATTCTGCTATGCCACAGTTTTGTTTGTTCTAAAGTCAAATTATTACTACTAGTGGAGAGATTTAATTCAGGTGAAGTAATAACATGGTATAACCCGCCCTTCTTAATTCCCTTAATAAGAGTAAGTCCATTTTTTATGACCTCCCTTATACCATTATGAGTAATAATCTTGCACTTTAAATCATCAAAAGTGGATTCAGATAACAAATTTCTTCTCATTTCAGGGACCCATCTCACATTCTGAAGAACCCTAATTTTACCATCATGCATGCGAAGAGGCACATTTCCTACCTCCTTTATAGCTAAGGAACTATTATCTCCTAACATTACCTCCCCTCCATTGAATTCAAATAAAGAACTGAAGCAGGATTTATGAGGAGTAGCATGCATAATACAACCACAGTCCAGGATCCAATCATTATTATCAGAAGACTCATGAGCACACATCAAAAGTTCACAATCAAAGTAATCTTGAGACTCAAAAATAGCAGCAGAGTTTTCATTTCCAGATTTATTTGACTCTTCCTTTTTCTTCTTATAACAGTCCTTGATGAAATGTCCTAATTTCCCACAATAGAAGCACTTCTTCTTTTTATCAGTTTCAGATGAGGACCCAGCAGAATCCTTTTTATTCTCTTTGTCCTTCTTAGGTTTGAACTTCTTCTTACCTTTGCCATTAGCCATAAGGGCCTCCCCTTTAGTGTCAGTCTTGGTTCCATTTTTAGTTTTGAATACTTTCAAAGACTCATTCTTTTCAGTTATGGACTCTATAATCTTTTCTTTAGTCAGAGATTCATTTCCATAATGTATGACATCCTTAAAGTTATCAAACTGACTAGGCAAAACATTTAACAGTAAGACAACTTGGTGAGTTTCTGCTATTTTGTCTTTACATCTTTCTAAGTCATGTGTCATCTTTAGAAATTTATCTAGGTTCTCATTCAAGGTCATGTTTGTATCCATTTTAAATGTGAACAACCTACACAATAGAGAAATCCTAGAAGGCATGGACTTAGTCAAATATCGAGATTCTAAAGCATCCCATAAATATTGAGCAGTAGTAAAAGTTACCACTTGTCTGGCAACATCATCAGACAATCTTATCATGATTTATGCATGTGCCTGCTCATCCATTTCAACTTTTCTGGCTGCTGAAGTCTCAACCAAGTAGTCACACTTTATTGCTTTTTGACACTTTTGCTTCACCAAGATGGCCTTCATCTTCACTTGCCACATTGCAAAGTCTGAAGAGCCATCAAAGGGCTTCATTCTATAGTTGTCAGCCATTGGTACCTAGCAAAACACTCAAGTCAGTAGGTAACAATGCAAATCACTCAAGAAACAACTTAAAGAAGCACTTCAGTACAGTGAGACACAATTGTACTTTCAGTATCAACAAGGTAAGCAAGAAGTAACACGACTCCAGAAACTCAAGTACCAATTAGGGTTATTTGAGAAAACCCCCAAAAAATTAGCACAAACAACTCAAGATTTGAAGCAGTAATCAAGAGTCAATCAACACAAGAGCCATGCCAATACAGATTCAAGCTCTTATGAACTGTGCATGCAAGGGTTATTGCAGAATCAGTCAAATCACAGTAGCGAAAGCGTCAACACACAAGATCTAAGAACAGAACATCAAGAACCCTAAATATGCAAGTTTCTAGGCACACACAAGAACCACAAGAATACATGCATAGAAGGTAAACCTTGCTCTGATACCAATCTGTGAAACCGGATTCGGCCAACCAAACCAACAACCACAGATCTAAACTACAAAGCAGTAAAGAACGCAAGGGGTTTGTTTACGCAGTTCAGGAGAATTCTCCCTACCTCTGCGGGCCTCAGGATTGAGACCTATTCCACTATGCAAATCAAGTTACACAAGAGAACAACACCGTTCAAGGGCTCAGTAACCAAATACAAGATCTCAACAAAGAACTAGAGAATGAGGCAGAGAAACTCCCTAAAGTCGGTCACCACCAAGAGCCACCAGCAGAGCGCCACCACCGAGCACTCAGGACTCCAAATCTCCTCTCAAGAACCTTCAACCACCACCAGAAGAAGCACCAACCACCGTGGTCTCCTTCCAATCTTCTGAGCAAGAGAATTGCACGAAGAGAAGGAAGCAAGAAGTAGCAGAGAAGAGCAAGCAAAGGAAATTCTCTCAAGGACTCTCTAGATCTCTCGTTTCTATAAGAGGCAAGAATCTTAAGCAGCTTCAATTCTGAATCCAAGCAACGATATATATACCAAGGTCACAAAAAGACACGCGGAGCCCCGAATGCTTCAAGGCGGGTCGGGTCTGAGCAACTCTTGGCAGACCATGCTTTTCCAGAGATGGGCCGGCTCAAAACAAAGTCCAATGGACACAAGCCAATTAGTTACATCACAGCCCTATTACATCAAGTATAATCCTATAGTTAGGAAATCATACATTACAATAATCATATCAGAATTTTGTTATTTTGTTAGTGTAATTAAGTGAATTTACTTATAAGTATCTTCTAATTGTAAACCAAATGTTTTTCATGTGGAGTTATTACTTATCAAGTACGGTTTTTCTAGTGTATCAAGTTATATTAAATGTCATTGTAAAGGTACCAGTTTCATGTTACATGACGAGACGAAGAATACTGGACCCCTCTTCTGAATCAATTTTCTAATCTTCTGACATTTCCTCCAGTTGAACAAATCAGTTTTCTAAGTAAAATCACATGTTAATTGGTATTTTTTTGGGTCAAAAAATTACCTATCAACATGTGAATTTACTAGCATTCTTGCAACAACATATTTTCTTAATCACGTGTTAATAGGCATTTTCCTTTTCTCCCTTTCTCCTCTTTCCCTTTTTTTTTTTTTTTTTCCTGAACTAACCCATGAAATTAATCATGAAATCCATGAGTGAATGCTGATTGTATGGTTTTTGAAGATCGATTACAATTTACAAGCTACATATCTCTTATGAACAGCATATTTTTTTACCAAAAGGGAAATAAAGACATGTTTTTGCAACCGCTTGAACTTACATTCTTGCAACAACCATACAATCACAAGCTTCTTCTGAAAATGTCAAGTTCATCACTGTAATGAGCTCAAACCTATCATCACACTGACAACCCAGCAACTAAAAACAACAAATTTTACAAGTTACAAAAACAAACCTACCATTTTTTCTGGTGACAAGATGAGACCAATTTGGCCCATTATAGTGCACTGTCGGCAGGAACACCTGCAGTGGCCATGGGAGAATCCGAGTGTGTCGTGGGAGATGATGCAGCTGCCATTGAAGGGCCTAGATTTTCAGACTTCTTCTTCTCCTTTTCAACGAATTTTCGAGGCATCACATCCAGCAAGAAGCTTCCTCCATTCCACACTGCTGCAGAGATCTTGAGGAGTTGGAAGATGACGTGGAGCTTGTAGGAGAGGAAGATAGGGACTGTGAGAGCTGTGGTTGCTACAGTAAACAGCGCTTGGAAGATGATATACATTAGTAGACGATTTTGATCCCCGAGTAGACCACTCAAGCGCCACCACATATTGTTTGCTTTCTGTGCTTTCTTTGACAGTTCCCTATTGACAAAAAAATAGGGAATCATGCACATGACTAAATAGATGAATGATCTTTCATTGGCTTCATAGGAATTCAATTTTAAATAGAAAATATTAGTTGGGCAAGAAATGCTTGTCGTAGAGAAGTGTGCAAGAATGAGAACCTGTAAGAAGTCATGACTTCAGGGTCTCTCAAGAGTCTCTGCCTACGTAGCACATCCACAATCAGAAAGTAGAGGATCTGCCACAGAAAGTAAGCGACAAGAGGAACAAGAAACAGCCACTGCAAAAGGTAATCCCAGTTCTCTACATCTGGCCAGGAGGCTCGCTCAGCAGTACCTTCAGATTGCATGGCTGCGAAGGTAGTTGGATTCCACCACCGAATGGTAAAGAAAACCAAACCTGAAATACAAGCATCAGTGATACTGGCCAAATTTTTCCACATTATTAATTTTCCAGTGTCTCTCCCCTTCCCTCAAACAAACCCCCCAAAATCAATGTTCTATCATGCCATAACAAGTATAAAACAGATCTAGAGAAATCGAGCATTTCCTTTTTAATTTTAGCAGCGAACAAAAAAGCATTTCATAACTTGGAACTAAGCTTCAGCTATCCTGAGTTGAAGAGAAGGCTCTATGATGTTCGTTAGAGAATTTGGAACATAAATTGTCTTCAAGTTTTATCCTAAGGGAGAAGGCTCTATGATATTCGACAATGTTAATGTTCTGGTGTCACTCATCTTCCCCCAACAAACCCAAATTCAAGGTTCTACGGTTCTACCATGTCATACAGTGATACAGACCATTAGAGGGATATTTAGCATTTCAGGTATACAAGATCTAGATAATGACAAGGATTTCCTACTTTATTTGTGAGGGAAACCATTAAGATATTGTGAACCGAAAACAGAACATTAGCTTTTCTAACTTCTAAGTTAAGGAGAGGTCTGACACCACTTTATACAAGGCTCTATGATGTTTGTTGCACAGAAATTTAGTATCCTAGATCAGTGATACAGACAAAGGCTCAATTTCCCAATTTCAGCAATATGTTACAGATCCTTAAAAAATGCTACAAATCAAGGTACTGCGAGAAGAGGTATCTAGAGGTGTCTTATAGCAAGTATTTAGTTTTTGAGGATTAACATATCTTAAAAAAATGGATCTTGTAAGTAGACTGGAACGAAGTTAGTTGTTGTTCAGAGAGAGGAAAATACTAACAAACTTACAAACAAATGCATCAATAGCAGCAGAAAAGAGGTGATGGATTGTCACCCACTTGACGTAAAAGAGATTTATGCTCCAATTATACTTACCAGGCAATAGATGTATTAGGACACTGGTAATTTTGTCAATAGAGTTGAAGACAAGGCTACATCGCCAAACAATTATAGCCCAAGCTAACGGCCCCTGAAATTGACAATTTGAAGTATACAAATCATTATAGTGAACGAATATATGGTAAAGAAGCTACATAAAACCTCCTGAGTTTGCCTTTCCAAGATCGTGAATGTTCAGGATAAATGAAATGGTAACCCAGCCTCCTTATTTTCCCACCTGTCTCCATCTCTTGTACTATCGAGTTACCTCAATCAGTCATGTTCACTGGTGTATTATAATAGGCATCTTTCTGCCAGCACCCCCAACAAAAAACCCTTCCTTCCCTGAGCATAAAGTTTATACAAACTAACTTGAAACTCTATACCGCTATGGCTTGAACAAATGTTGTAATTATGTAAGGTTTAGCTGTGATTACAATCTTTCGTTTCTGTATGGACTAGACTTTCTAATGGAACTTTCACAAGGAAAGCTACAGAAATTTTCAGCACACAACCACCTCCTGAACTTTGCAAGTCTGTCCACAATAATATCCAAAATGAACGAAAACAAACTGCTTAAGGAATACATGTGCAAGAAATGGATGTTACCTCAGCAAATGAGAAACAAACCATAAAAAGCTTCTCATTTCTTGGCTGCTTGATTAAAGTCACAAGGAATATCGTATTGGCATAGTAGCAGAAATCCTGCAAGTTGAAAAAACATCCAATTCATTCTAGTCCTTCAGATTCTTCTCCGAAGGTAGGAGGATCAAAGTTACACATTCAGATATTTCATAAAACTAGGTAATAAACAACCTGATGTGCCTTTTGACCTTGCCACTTGACTTGAGAAGGTATAAATATGAACTATCTTGTGCAAGAATTCATGATAAACAGCAAAGGAAATCATAGACACTAACTAGAATATTAGCAAGTGTTTCTTCCCATGCTGCAGGGCAAGTTACATCCGTGTGTAATCATCAAAAGACATATATTACCATAAAAGGAAAATAATAGACTTGGTTGAAGGTAGGACGAACTCACCAAGAGATAATAATGCCATTTCTTATACCGATAGTATATCCATCGCAACGGAACAAATATCACATAGAATAAGCAGTATACATAAGGGATATCTTGTGGCCCTGAAAAAATGTCATCAGACACATTTACATAGGAATTCAAAATGCGTCAAGTTCTAAAAACACAAAAAACTGCTACGAAATGATCAAGAAACAGAGATGACTCACTTGCCCCCAACAGAAAGCAAAATCCACCAAATCCTAAAACGCCACACAAATAGGTCACCTGAAAAGCAAGCAACAAAGGGAGCGGGTATTTGATCAAACACTTTGAAGGCATCTCAGATTACACGATTAAACAGATATCAAATCAAACACAGATAAGAACACCAACGAAATCTGAGAATAATCACCACCTTGTTGATAAATCGCTCGTGCTCCTCGGCCTGCTTCGCTATTCTATCTGCATGCTCCGACAAGATCTTCTTAGTTTTCTCCTTCGTTTCCGCAACTTTCTTCAAAAGTTTACAAAAAAGGAAGAAGGAAAATAACAGTCAGTCTATCAAGCAAGAAAACAATGGGAAGGAATGATAAATCAACAGCAAATCTGTCTTATTATTCAAAAAAAAGTTCGTTTGTAATCCGATTTTACCTTGGATCGATCGATGAGACCTAGCTTCACCTTGTGCAAAGGACGGTCGTCGGATTCCTCGTTGGGCTCTCCATTGGACGCCATATTTGGTCCAGAGAGGAGAAATTTCCAGACGCAGCAAAAGAGAGAAGACGCGGGCTTGGATTTTAGACGGTGGGTCTCATCTCAGTCTCAGATTCCATGTTTAATGTGCTTTTCTCTTTTTCCCTTTTTTTTTTTTTGGGGAAAGTTGTGTTCAAAGTTCCAAATAATCATTTCTAGTCCAATACTTACCCAATATTCGGTTTTTTAGCCAGGTAACATGAGTTAAGACGAAATTCGCGAAGTGTTTCAAAGTTTTATTTATTTCGTGTAATTTTTCTGAATTTTCTTTTTCTGCCAAATATTCATCTATTATTTTTTTAATTAAAAAACTTTTAAAAAAACTAAATAATAGAAAAAGCAGAAAAATCCAGCAATTAGCAAACTTTTTCATTGTTGTTAACGGCGGCCTCACCAGAGAACTTCCCCAGAAGCTGGGTTTGTGGGCATAGTTCAACTTCATCGACGTATCCACCAACGGCTTCACCGGTCCCATTCCACCGGACAGCCAGAAGTCCCTCACTGGCACCACTCTCCTCCGGTTTCGGGTCAGCCAGAAGTCCCTCATTGGCACCGTTCCGGCGGGAATTTGGGGGCTTCCCAGCCAGAAGTCCCTCACCGGCACCGATTCAGCGAATTTGACGACGGTAGACAATGCAATGTTATTGGGCCTGCGAGAGGCGAAGGAGAGAGAAAATGGGAAAGGCCACACTCCCTGCTCCCAAGCGAGAAGAAATTTTCGCTATCGTCATGGTGAGTCTATCACTTTTCGACTAATCTGATGACATTCTTAGGTTATGTAATTGCTCAAGTGATTGATTTTTTCAACCATGTACGGCGCTTTTGGTTCCCGAATGACTAATTCTCAACATTATGTTTGATAGAGATAAGAATTGAATGGATTTCATTCCATTGAATGGATGATTCCAAGCTTCATGAAACATTTGATTCCATAAAAAATATTGAGGTATCATCCATTCCAACTAGATATATAAAATCCGACTGACCTGAAACACAATCCGAACTCGTACCGGAGCTTGACCGACCTCTTATTTCATATATATTATATTATATATTCTATTAAATAATATTAATTATTTTATTAAATAATATTAATATTAATTGTTTTTATTAAATAATCTTAATTATTTTTATTAAATAATATTAATTATTTTTATTAAATAATATTAATTATTTTTATTAAATACTATTAATTATTTTTATTAAATAATATCAATTATTTTTATTAAATAATATTAATTATGTTTATTGAATAATATTAATTATTTTTAATAAATAATTTCATTATTTTGTTATATAATTAAATAATATTATATATTTTATTAAACAATTAAATAATATTAATTATTTTTATATATAATTACATAATATTCATTATTTTAATAAATAATTAAATAATACTAATTATTTTTATTGAATAATATTAATTATTTTTATTGAATAATATTAATTATTTTTATAAAATAATTAAACAATATTATATATTTTATTAAATTAAGAGTATGTCCAAGAATGACTCATTCCGACAACATACCAAACGACAAGCTACATGAATGGGAATGAGTCATTCCTGATTCCGATTCTGATTCTGATTTTGATTCCTGAATCATACCAAACGAGCTCGTAACTAAGTGTAGTTTTGTGAAATCGATTGAATTTTGCGCCTTTAACTGATTTCTTCTAAATGTTTATGTCGCGCTTTTAGGTGGGTTCTCGCCAGTACATTGTTATTCCTGGGCGATGGATCCACACCCAGAGGCTCAAAGATGCAAGTGTTAATGATAAGGTACTAAATTTCATTGGTAATTGTTGTTGTTGTTGTTTTTGTCTTTTTTTCTCTCTCAATTTTTAAGTCTTTTTTGGATTTTTTAATTAAAAAATTAATAGATAGACATTTGACGGAAAAAAAAATGAAACTCGGAGGTACCGCACGAAATAGGTAAAATTTTGGGGTAATTCGCGATTTTTGCCTTACCTCAGGGATATCAGGCGAAAAAACCGTTGTCAATTTCAATAGTTTTTATATTGGAAAATATAAAAAGCTATTACCAAAACTTTATAATGTATTTTGATGCAGGAAAAAACATATTTCGAGTTTTTCTTAAAATATCAAACAAATTTGTTTAAAATGAAATTTTCATGATTTTATGTTGACATTTCAAAATCAGGGTCATTTGCGTGTGCATCCCATTTTAATAAACAAAACGAAATTCGAATTTTATATAGATGGCCATTTTTTGGGTTAATTGGTGGCCATTATTTTACTTAGTTTCCTGAAAATATCCAAATATAAAAATGGTAATTCACGGAATCTTCTAGTGAGAAAAGAAATCAATTATGTTTTGTAGAGTTCGGAATGAGAATTAAATTTGCTAAAAAATAAAAAATACTTATATTAATATTAAATGAGATTTGATTCTCACACTTAACCAAAGAATAAATTTTTGGAATGGTTGATTCTGAAAGCATACCAAACACTATGCTACAGGAATAATTTATTTTGATTACTAATTCCATTCCGATTTCTGATTCCAACCCGATTCCAGATGTTATACCAAACGAGCCCTTAATCTCTACACTGTAACAACAAGCATATACACATGTATGGGAACTAAAAATTAGAAATTATGGGTCCATTTTCTTTAGAAAACTTTAAAAACATTATTTTGTATTAAATTAATAATTTAATGTAAGATAATGCATTTTAATTAATACAAAATGCATTATATATTTATACTAGGGAATTCAAACAGACCCTATATATTATTTATGAATGAGTTTCGGGCCAAAATCTGACGAGACGCAGAACTCGAATTCGGAAAATTGGAATATATGTTGACCGAAGATCGAACTAGATCCATTTCGGACCGATTTCATATTTTTTTTAAAAATTGTAAATATTTATATTTTATTTATAATATATATAAATATAGAAACATATAACTTACATTAAAATATATTTAAAACATACATATAATTTATATTTTATAGGTATTTATAAAAAAAATTATATAAAATCGATCCAAATCGTATCGGTTGGACTAGACCAGTTTTTGGATTGGTCAAACCTGTTTTTGGACTAGACCAGATTTTGAACTGGAACTGACCGGACCGGTTTTTGGAACAAATCGGAACTGAAATCTCAAAAATCTTAAATCGAAGACCAAACCAAATTTCATTCGGTCTAATCCGGTCCGGTCTGACCTATTTCTACACATCCCTAATATTACCTTTCCTTAGCATTGTTTTACACGATTACTTTTCGGCGCATAGGCATTTTGCCGTTTGGCGCATAGGCTCGCACGTAACGTGAGGGTACAAACCACACGTTACGTGTGACAGTGCTCCACACGTTACGTGTGAGACCATTTCACACGTTACGTGTGATTTGTACCCACACGTTACGTGTGTATTAGTCACTAGGGTTTAGAATGGTTATAGGGTTTAGGGTATTTGTGTATGTCATATTATTGTATATTTTGTGGTATTTATTTGTTGTTCAATGTTAAATTATTATTTATTTTATACATATTATAATGTTATATGTATGAATGTTGTATCATATTATTGTTTATTTGTAGTATTTATTTGTTTATCTAAAATCCTACAAAAAATACCCCAAAATAATCAATATAGAAGATAGAATAGAATTGTTCATTACGTTGGATGAATACAATCACATTTAGCTCACAATACAAGAAATAATACAAGTTCTTCATAAACTTAGAAAACCTAGCACAAAATAAATGACATCGCCTAGTTGCGTTTGAAAAAATTAGGATAGTCTCTTGTAAAACTTCGCGACATATCATGTCTCTGCTTTGATAAAATTGCTTGCTCCCTACAAAGGTTGATAGTACGTAAACAACATTACACAAAAGATACGACATCAAGGCATTATATGATGTACATCATTATATAGATTGAGGTTATACCTACGCATCTTATCCATATCTTGTAAAAGTTCTTGCTTAACAACATCTTGATTCCCCTTAATAAGATCTTGTTTTTCCCGCCATTGTTGTCGAATAACCGCGTGTGCCCTCTCCTCGTACACAGGATCAATCCAATTCCTGTATAAACACCCTAGTCTTGGGCATCCCCAATACCTCCTTTCGTAGTTCCACTGCAAATCCCAAGTACGGACAATGGTTTTCAAATTACACTCGCATTGTGGAGCACTTATTTGTTGATGGTGCCTATTTAGGTTTGATGATGATTCGGATGAAGATGTCATTATTTGATGTAGTGCTTGGTTTCCTACAAATCCATTAATATGAAAAGGCCAATTAGGGTTACTAAATCGAAAAAAACTGGAAGAAGAAGCTTACCCACAAATGAATCTTCAATCCCGCTTGTGTTGGAAGTGTTGTAGTGAACAAACAACCCTAATGCCTCTTATATAGTGAAATGATATATACAACTGTAGTAATTAAAGACCACAACCACAAGAATTAAAGACCTCAACCACTAGCATTAAAGACATCAACCACTAGCATTAAGGACCTCAACCACTCTTACCCTAATAACCCTAAACCCTAAACGTCAACCACTCTCATAAACAATGTAACTCGCATACCCAAATTCACCCTTAATAATTAAAGATAAACTCTAAACTCAAACCCTAAACCCTAATCATAACACTAACCCTAAGCCTTAAACCCTAACCCTAAACCCTAAACTTAAAATCATTATTCTAAACTCTACCAAAATGCCATAACCCTAAACCATAAAACCTAAACCCTACCCCTATCCATCCTACCCTACCCTACCCTACATACGCCTAAACCCTACACCCTAGTAATCACACGTTACGTGTTAGTGTGTTTCACACGTAACGTGCCAATCTACTTCACTCGTAACGTGTGGCACGGTTTGACACGTAACGTGTGGTTCAGTCTGTTGCAAAACGCATTGAATTAACCGTCTTGTCCCCACCTAACTGTAATAATGACCCATCTTCTTTGTCCGCTAACAACCCATTTCGAATCCATTTCGAACCTAAACCCTCATCCTAAACACTCCCAAAATCTTGATTTTCACTCACATTTTTTGTACAAAAAATGGACAATCCGAACAACAACGAGTATTGGAGCAACAATGGGGAAGATATTCCACTTTGGAACGAGGTAATTTCTATAAGTAACCCTAAAGTTGTCTTTTTTATTTCTTGTTTTGAAAATATTTAAAGTTCTTAGCTTCATGGTTAGGGTTTAGAGAAGTTATTTTTGATGGCCCATTATATTTGTTGTTTAGGATTTAGGGAAGCTATTTTTGATACTTATTGTTTAATATTAAAGATCTCATTTTATTGTTTAGGGTATTAGAAACAAAGATTGAGCGTTGTTTAGGGTTTAGGGCTACGAATTTGCTGTTACGTGTGGGTGTGTTTCACACGTAACGTGTGGACACTCTTCACACGTTACGTGTGTAATCACCACCCGAAACCAGGTTTCATTCTGTAATATGGCACAGTTTGACAGTAAACGTGCTTTTTTATAATCAGTGCACTAATTGATGACATGATTTCGTGTATGCAGACGAACTATCATTTATACGAGGGGTTAAACAATATCTCCCTCAATGATTGGAGCACTCCACAGAAGACATTTCCGGTTTGGGAAATGCCTGAAAAACTGCAGGATTGGAGCACGCCTCAGAAGACATTTCCGGTTTGGGAAATGCCGGAAAAACTGCAGGATTGGAACACGCCTCAACCAGTTATTGATATACCATCATTTGATGTTGGGATACCGTTTCCTCCAGAAGCATCTTCATCTCATGCTACCCCACAGCTGTGCTTTCCATCCCTACACACACAGCCTCAGTTCAGTGTACTACCGGAGGAGGATGTGTACTTCTCGGCCGATTATTCAAGGTTCTTCACATCTGATCAAATATGGGAGTCTAGAGAAGAAGCCTTTTTGTGGGCGCGGGAGATTGCTATGAATCAGCAATTCTGCATCAAAAAGTGGAGGAATAAAGCTTCCACCCCTTCGACCCTCGGGGGGACTTGGTTACCGTGTGATAGGCATGGACAAAACGTCCCTAAAGGAGCTGACCAAGTGAGAGACATCACAAGGTCGAAGAAATGTGGGTGTCCCTTCATGTTGAGGCTGAAAGAAAGGCCGAAGGGATTGTGGAGGATCACTGTACAACATGGAACTCACAACCATGTCATAGGAGACAATTTGTATGGTAGTGCATTAGCTGGGCGACCAACTGCTGAAGAGAAGGAGATTATAAGGGTGATGATGGTCAATCATTGCAAGCCTCAGAAGATTCATACTACAATCCAGTCGTCCCCTAGAAATTTGACCAAGATGAAGCAAGTATACAACATCATGCACGAGATAAGAAAGAAGGGCATGGAAGGAAGAACAGTTGTACAACAGTTCTTCTATGAGTGCAATGAGAAGGGGTACTTCATGGAGTATAGATTCAACAAGGAGACCAACAAGATAACGGATATCTTCTTTGCAAGCCAGGATCAGTTGCGGTTGCTGAAGGCATTTCCGTACATTGTGCTGCTGGACTCTACATATGCAACTAACTGGTTAGTAACAAACATATGAATTATACTCTTCATTTGTTCATGTCAAGGTTAGGACGCCATTGTATTTTATATATGATTATCTGTGCAGCTATAATTTGCCCTTCCTTGAAATTGTCGGCATCACATCAGTTTGGAAAAACTACAATATTGCTGGGGCGTTTCTGGAGAAGGAGGACGAAGACAGTTACAAATGGGCCATAGAGCAACTTGTTAAGATGTTTGCCAAGGTGCAACGAGCACCCACATGTGCGGTCACTGATCGGGAGAAGGCGTTGATGAACGCATTAGAGAAGCAGTTTCCAGAAGCAAAATTCCTCCTATGTAGGCGGCATGTAAGAAAGAATATTGAAGACTTCGGGAAGAAGGCCATGGGCAAGTTTAGGGGCACAACGTTTTCCAACGACTGCATGAAGCTCTTCAAGGAAACGACCATACAAGGGTACGAAAGATCACTCTGGAAGCTGAAGTGTGATTGGAAGAAAGCTCCAAAATGTGTTCAGTACCTACAAAAAAACTAGCTTGACCCCTACAAGGAAAGAATCGTCTCTGTATGGACAGATACAGTGTTCACGCTCGGTACTACCACCACTAACAGGTATGTGCATCAATGGTTTATCTAAATTTAGCTAGTTATTTGAACTTAGTTAGACCTTTACAACAATCAAACTAATTTTCGGATTCTTGATTGTAATACAGGGTTAAAGGGGCCCATTCCAGTCTGAAAAGCTTCTTCACAAGCAACGATGGCAACTTTTGCACTGTGTTCGATCAATATGATACACGGTTGCGCAGTCATATTACTGAGATTCGGGGGGCATTGAATGAGAGCATTGGGAAGAGATATACGCTGCTAACAGACGCACATCTTTTTCGTAAGCTGCACTTCAAGGTGTCTGCGGTTGCACTAGCTCATTTGATTGAGGAATACAGGAAAGGAGAAGCTCCAGTGTGGAGCACTATATGCAGATGCCAGATGAGGGTCAGAGATGGCTTGACTTGCGTTCACGTCATTGATCAAGAACCCGTGGCGATATCTTTCACAGTTCCCCAAGTGTATGAGACCACGCTTTGGAGGATGGTATGAGATAGTGGGTGATGGAAACTGCGGGTATAGAGCCATTGCGCATGGTCTGGGCTTAGGGCAAGATAAGTGGGAATTTGTTCGACGTACCATGATCGCTACATTGAGAAAAGAGTATGAGCTACTCGCGCCACTTTGGGTGTCTACGATGACACTTGAGGCAATGGAGGCGAAGCTTGATTGGTTTCCTTCGCCGAACAGGCCGGCCCCACCGGAGACGTGGTTGGAGCTCCCGGATATGGGATATTTGGTGGCAACGGCATTCACATGTGTGTTCGTTACCGTCGGTCGTGGCGTGGGGATGACATACCTGCCTATGAGGGGGAAGACAAACGAAGCATCGATTGGGGAGAATCTGAAGACGGTATGCATTTGCCATGTCGAGAACGAGCAACATTTTATTGCGGTACGTTAATACAATCTTGTGTTAAAACATCTGTTTATACTATCTTGTGTTAAAACATCTGTTTATACTATCTTGTGTTAAAACATATGTATGATGCATTGATTTTCATGTAGATTGGGCTGGCCAAAACTTCGCCCTTGCCTCCTATTTACTCGGGGTGGCTGTATCATCATGACCCGTCTGCGGGTGATTACGTAGATCAATGGCTATTAGATCGTGCGTTGGAGTATGAACTAGACAAGGACGAAAAGAAGCCAAAACGAAAGAAGAAGGTCGAAACAGTCGATTTATGTAATGAATGATATGATGCAATGAGTACGACATTCCTATAGTATGCTGCAATGAGTACGACATTCCTATTATTGTCATAATCCAAACAACTTCCCCAAAACATTCAAACTGAAGTCATAACTAATTAAACAAAACGAAACAGCCAAGCAGTTCGAGAAAAGCAGAAACTATTCAGTCGCTCAGAAAACTGTGACCAAAACATTCAAACTAATGCTCAAATGACGAAGCAGCCAAGTTCAATGGTTCGAAAGGAAGGGATACATTTGCTCCAATGATTGCCGTAACGCCTCGGCTACGTCTTCACATCGGTCATCTCCATGGTGATGATCGCGATATGGATCCATACGTGAATAGCAACTATCAAGGCACTGCACAGAAGATAAGTGGATACGATTAATAAACATACACGAAGTAAAAAATAAACAGGATATAATTACATGATTACTTACCTGCTACTGAGTGTAACGATCCTCTTGAGGGATGATGAATGGATGTGTATGCTGGAGGTACCACTGCATGTAATCATCGGTACACTGGTGGTGTTGACGAACTGGAGGACCCATGGCTTGCAGGCTAATGGAATGTTCATTGCGGGCATTCCATGCATGTAAGGATCTATCGTACTCCACCGTGTAACTGCTAATCTTTACGCCCCTCCATGCCTTAATGGGAACAATCGGTGGTCTTGGACATTGTTGTGCACGCCCAAACTGTCGAGCTACTCGATCCGGCATGTAAGGCTCGGTGACCCACAAACAGGATATGACTCCATGAAATCGCGATGAAGCAAACATCTCATTATTGAAGTAAATGGAGCCGTATGGCATCCACTCAACCTAAACACAATTGAATTTCAAACAACTTATCATGCATATATATTTTAACATAATAGATAAGGACCGTATATGCACTTACACTATCAGCATGCATCCCATCCAGCTCCTCCCTATAATTCCTGGTCTGGTTGGGTTCATGTGACATGTCCCATTTTCTGGCGTATGGGATCGGCTGTTGTGGGTCCCAGTAAACACTCTGTGCAGGTCTAAACATGGGAAAGTACTGATATATCCATGACTACAAAATAATTATACATATGTCAATTCCCTACATAACAAACATATAATATATCTATAACAAAAATTTAGATATTTTTATTCAAGCCATTTAATACCTGGATCAGAGTGAAATATGTGGACATGACCCGTGCCTCTTTTCTTGTGCACTCACCCAAGCTGCGGTACACGTGTGCAAGAACACCGGTACCCCATGCATAGTTCGTGACTTTTGTCAGATCAGTCACGAACGGAGTGTAATAAACGGGCAAGCGATGCTGAGACTTGTCAGGAAAGAGGGCAGACCCCACCAAGTACAGCAAGAACCCAGCCGCCAGCTTCTTCGACGCCAACTCCTCGCAATGAGTCTTAAAATCTCCCGCGTGCAAGTTACCGGCGACGATAGCACCATCCTCCAACTCAAAAAACTCATGCGTCTGCTCCATCAACGCCTTCTTCAAATCATTGCGGCTCAACTGCTCATGCCATTTCTTTGGGGGACCCATGTCTTGCCCTTGTATGTTAAGCCCAATGATCATCCCCATGGCATGTGGAATGAGTTGGTTTCCGGTTGCCAACGCTCGACGAAGGCACCAATCAGCGTCTCATCCACATGCTCATGCATGATGTCCGATAGATGACATAGCCCGGACGCCAACGCCATGCTACCCCACGCGTCTTCCATTGTGAGATGCCATGAGCGTAACTACTTGCCTCGCTGCTGGAACCTCAAGGGCTGCACCGACTGTATATGAACATAATTAAGCAATCATACAAACTTATTTAAAACAAGATTAATAATTAAAAAAATTTGTTACGTGCAACTTACAACGCGCTGGTAAAGGAGGTACGCCACGTGGTTTACAAAACTCTTTAGGAGTTCAGGTCTCTCCGGACCTCCAGGAACGCTCACCACCAGTTCAGGGTCGTATCTGACATTCTTCTTTGACCGGGGTGGTTTTCCCCGCGAAGAAGAGGCTTCCTGAGGCTCCTCGCCCGCCGTGTTTGGGGCGTCTTCTCTTGGAATCCAGGCATTGCTGGATTGGTCCTGAGTCCCCTAGTCCTGAGTCCCCCATGTACAGGCATGATCCTACATTTATTAAATAGATCAGATGCAATAATGAATTGTAAACAAATGCATGTTATACTAAATGTATTTACCATAGGCTGATGATAGGCAGCATTCGGGTACACTGCCGGGTTCTCCCACGGGTTGTCCTGCTCCTCATCTCCCTGATAATAATCCCTCAGGCTATGATGAGGGCTCACATGCGGCGGTAGTACCAGCAGACTAAAATTCCGCCCGTAATAGTTATTCTGATCTATTGTATCAGAATAACAATGCAGCGGACTTCCTTCATAGTCTGGGTCCCTCGGAGGCTCAGAGCCTGCTCTACCCCCAATAAACGACGGCACTGCCATTAGGCTATGCACTCCTATCATGCCAGTATCGCCAACAGCCCCACTACTGCTACCGACTCTAGTTTGAAACCCTAAACCAGCCCCAGTACTGCTACCTGCTCCAATCTGGTATGCGCCGGTCTCATCATCCCGGTAGCACACATCCCTCCGTTGCCTCCTTTCCGACCTTTTGACCTCTTCGCCAGTCACATACGACTGTTGGCGTACAAGGTTGCGACGTATCCTGTATTCAGTTCTTTCCCCAGGTTCCATCTGCGGTTACATATCAACACATTTTAATCAACAAAAATCAACAAACAGAAAATCAACGTTCAAGATATCAAAAAAAAATGCAAATTCACACGTTACGTGTGACTTGTTCTCACACGTAACGCGGTGCACATTCACACGTTACGTGTGACTTGCTCTCACACGTAACGCGTGGTGCACATTCACACGTTACGTGTGACTTGCTCTCACACGTAACGCGTGGTGCACATTCACACGTTACGTGTGAATGTGCACATTCCAATTTCACCGGCAAGCCGCCGACGACTTTCCGGCGATATTCTGGCAACTTTCCGGTCGTCTTCTCTGGCGAGACAGTCCGATTTTTTTTATTATCAAATATACCCAAAATTCAACAACAAATCCACAATTTTTACCAATCTAACAATATCATCACTTCCACTTTCATTTTTCCACACAAAATGTCAACAAACCTAGATCTACCTAACCAAATTCATAAACATCACAAAAACTTCTACAAAACCTAGATCTACCATCCAAATCATCTCCACATCGTAGATCTACCATCCAAACCTAGATCTACCTAACCAAATACTTTGTGTGGATCTACATTTCTTAACCAAACACTTTAAATTTATTAAAAACAAAATCAAATAATTATTTCTAGGAACTAACCTTACGCGGGAGGGGCAAGGAGGCGTTACGCGGGAGGGGCAAGGAGACGTTACGCGGGAGGGGCAAGGAGTGGTAGACGGCTGGAGTGGTAGACGCGGCTGAGTGACCAGATGAATGAAGAGGAGGAGCCGAATCTGGCTTTTATAGCCAGATTCCCACACGTTACGTGTGATACAATGTCACACGTAACGTGTGAACCGATCCCACACGTAACGTGTGGAGCCAATTCACACGTTACGTGTGGGTCTTGAATGGGTCAGTATCGACGCATAACGTGGGAAGTCTATTCTCACGTTACGCGCGACCCTATGCGCCAAAAGGCAAAAATGCCTATGCGCCGAATAGTTGAGCCCTTGTTTTAAGGGATACCTTATTTAGCTAGGCAAACTCTATGCAAAGATCTTTCACACGATCGATGACCAGTCACGGAGTCCGGAAGAAATAGAAGGGGGTATAAAAGTTTTGCGGGCGGTCGCGAGATAGGAATGAGATGTATGACATAGGCTACAAGTCTACAACCTTTGTCTCTCACTATTTTAAATATTAAAGTGGTGTTTTGGTCGATTTAAAAAGTCTCAAAATAAATTTATAGTATATTTTATTTTTAAAAAAATGAGAGCTTATATACACACGTTTTTTGTATTTTTCGCACGCGGTTTAGTGCGCCATAATCTGGCGTGCAAGTTTGATGCGCCAAAATATGACGTGGAGAGGGAAAAACAGTAAGGAGGAGACAAAAAAAACATTAAGTTCATACGCCATATTATGGCGCATAGGGCGCCTCTTGATGGCGCACAAACTGGAACGCCCGAATTTGGCGTGTAATATTTAGCCGTTTGAAAAAAATGACCGTTGGATGCGCCAGATGTTGGCGTGTCAAACGGACAGATTTTCCAACGGCTAAATCTCACCCTATAAGCATCTGAATTCAACTCCATATCCAAAATACCCTTATCAAAAATGTCTCATACTAGTTTAGATGATTTGCACTTGAGCGGAGACGATGAGGATTGTGAAGCTAGCGGAGAAGAGGACGATGGACACTCGAATGGAGACGATGACGATTGGGACTCGAGCGGAGAAGATGACGATGAGAACTCGACCGACAATTTCGTGGTTAGTGTTTAATATATTGTAGGTGTAAGAAAAAAAGTTTTAATGTGCCTTTAGAAATTGCGTTTAGAAAGTTTTAAAGTAGGATATGTGCCTTTAGAAATTGTCTTTAGAAATTCCCTTTAGAAGGTTTTAAAGTAGGATATGTGCCTTTAGAAATTATAATCGAGATTTTCTAAATCATTCCTGATTATGCAAACATGTATAGGGGAGAGACTTTGGAGATGTATTTCGTACTAGCCTAATGTGGGATAGTCGCCAGGATTTGGCTGATTGGGCTAGGCAGAAGGCAAAAGATTTGATGATTGTTCTAGTCACTCGTAACTCAAATGAGAGAATGATTAGTTTGACTTGTGAGCAGTACGGTAAATATAGATCGGGAAGGCCAAAAGTTAATGAAGAAGATCTAGAAAAGAGAGTTGAGATTATTCGTAAAACCAAATCGAAGAAGTGCGGATGCAAATTTGAGTTGTATGGGGTTCGGTTGAAGAAAAAGCCATGGTCGACTACTCATAAATGGATCTTGGATGTGATAGAAGGTCGCCACAACCATGCGCTTCCGACTAGCTTCATTGGGCATCCATACATGGGTAGAATGACCCCCGATCAGCAGCTCGTGGTTAAGAGCTTGGGCGAACATTTCATGGGGCCGAAAAATATTGTTTCGTATTTGAGGACTTTCTTTCCCGACAATGTAACATCCATGAAGCAGGTTGCAAACTATTTGCAAAAGATCCAGTACGAGGATCGTGGCGAATTGACGGTTACCCAGTGGACACTCAATTTTTTGAAAGAAAATAACTACGTAGTTCGTCCTATGAGGAAGAAGTCAACGGGTGAGGTGGATATCCTATTTTTTGCTCATCCGGACTCGCAACACTTGTTGAAGATGTTCCCACATGTGGTAGTTATCGACGCCACCTACAAGACAAATATGTATGCATTACATTTTAATATAATAGTAGATTTATCTATGTACTTAATTTTGGTTCTTTATTAATGAACAATATTTTATCTTTTGTACAGGTATGATATGCCATTGGTGGAAATTGTTGGTTTTACTTGCACTCACAAGACGTTCAACATTGCATATGCATTTACCCGAGGGGGAAAGGTTATGCATTACAAGTTCATCATGAAACATCTTCGGCAATTGTTTGAAGAGTTGGGAGTAATGACTGCGGTTATAACGGTTGATCGAGAAAAGTCTCTCATCAAAGCAATTCATATAGTCTTCGAAGGGAAAGTGCAACACCTTTTGTGCTGGGTGCATATTAAACACAACATCGAGGCATATGTCTCCCCAATCCTGAAAAACAGTGAGAAAGTGAAGAAGTTTGTGGGCCAATGCTGGGGACTTTGGTGTAAAACCACTGAAGAAAGCTACGAAGAGAGGCTGGGAATATTGAGAAAATCGTGGCATAATGGGCTCGTTAGGTACGTTGAGAGGGAGTGGCTCATTCCATACAAGGAAAACATAGTAAGAGCATGGACGGATCGTCATCTTCACTTCTTCACGCGGACTTCAAACAGGTATCCCTTAACCAATGTTTAGTTGATTAATATTGTGTCTCTGTAAAGTGTTATAACACGAGTCATTTTACCTGTTTTGATAGGGTTGAGGGTATGCATAAGGTGTTGAAGGACATTTTGCGTTCTAGCAGAGGTGGCTTTAATAGAGTGTCCGTGAGGATCCACCATGCGGTCACAATTCAAATTGAGCAGGTGAGGGCGAGCACAGAGATGTCAAGGACGACACGACCAACATTTTTTGATGAAAACGTTGCGCCAGAAGTAAGAATGGCGTTTGCAAGGTTATTCTACAAAGTATCGGACAAGTGCTTCGATTTGTTGTTGGGCATGTATGATCAGATAGTGAAGGAGGAATATTCTGAAGATTGCACTGATCAGTGGGTGCGAGATTGCTTTGGCATGTCGTGCGTCCACAGAGTTACAAATGCCATCATTACGGGGACCCCAATCGTGCCGGATGAAGTACACGACTTCTGTAAGCAACTGGTATGGGAAGGGACTCCAACAATAAATGTGCCCACTCAAGACAATGTACAGATGTGCCATTCAGAGTTGAAGTTGCGTCACATGTATGCGAGGTTGGAGAAAAAGGATCTGGGGCGAGACACATTATACCAACTAGGTGAGTTGTATTATGACTTGGAGTTTCCGCATGAAAGTACGTTGAAGGAGCCGACATGGATCGTTGCAAAAGGAAGGCCAAAGGGTTCCACGAAGTATGACACCACGAGACATCCGAGCTTGTTTGAGCACAGAAGGGACGAGTTGGAGGAGTATGAGAAGGAGAAGGCGAAAGAGAAGACCAATGGGAGCCAAGGTAGAGGTCGGGGTCGCCCTAGAAAGGAACCAAGTGCAGCTTCGACCGACATTGGGAGTCAATCCCAACCCAAATGGTCTGGGTTGCAGTTCGATGAACAACCCATGGTTCATATGGGGGTGAACTTTGGGGTTAAGAATGTGGATTACTTTTGGTATCCGTACATTAAAGGGGCTAGAGATGTACGTCCAGACGGACACTGTGGGTACCGGACACTAGTTGTATTGTTGGGCATGGAAGAGCATGAGTACACCAAAGTTCGACATCAGCTGGTGGCAAAGTTATTTGACAACCTAGATGTATACATGCCAATACTTCCTAGACTACGGCCGGGGTTGTCCTATGAGGATCTTATGTTTCAAGTGAACTATATCATCAGTCCTTGCTCCTCGAACTACTGGCTTGATATGTCCCTGATTGGTTTAGTGTTTGTCACCGCTTATCAAGTTGCGCTGGCCTTCTTGTCCTGGGATGGTCCGTGCTTGTGCTTACCAATGAAGGCATCTGACACAAGCCCCGACCCTCCAAAGAAGATATTGGCAATGGCCCACTTGGGGAACCGGGACCACTTCATACCGGTAAAGATTACTGTTTCTAAACTATTTGATGTAAATGCTCATTTGTTTAGTCTAATTAGGGTTAATTATTGTGTTTGTAGGTGTGGCTCAAGGATGGCTCTCCACTACCCCCCCCCCCCGTACGCCTGGCGCAACTACATGGACCAACGCGTCAATGGTTGGGATGCTACGCTTGAGTCGAGCTTTAGAGTGTTTCGAGAATACCGCACCAGATATAATCGTCCACATAATCCTCCAGTTTAGTTCATTGACCTTAGTGATATTGGATGTAAAAAATGCGTAAAGTGTAATATATTAGGGGAGGGCTACCCCTATTGTGTAGCCCAACTTGTATTAATCTTTATAATAACAATACAAATTGATCATCAACCTAGAAGACAATACACATTGTTCATTATGCGGGTTGACTACAATCACATTTAGCACACAATACAGAAAACATACAAATTGATCATAAACTTAGAAAAAATTAGAGAAAAGATATGACACTACTTTAGCATTTAAAGAAATTAGGATAGTCTCTGGTGAACGTTCGCTTCATATGATATCTCTGGTTTGCTAAATTTGCTTGCTCTCTACAAAGGTTGATAGTACATAAACAACATTACACAAAAGATACGACATTAATCACCTACGATGTATATCATTTAATAGATTGAAGTTATACCTACGAATGTTATCAAGATCTTTAACAAGTTCTTGATTTTCCTTAACAATATCTTGTTTTTCCTGCCATTGTTGTTGAATAACCGCGTGTGCCCTCTCCTCGTACATTGGATCAATCCACTCCCTGAAACGACACCCCACTTCTGGGCATCCCCAATACCTCCTTCCGTAGTTCCACTACAAATCCCAAGTTCGGACAACGGCTTTCAAATTACAATAGCATAGCCTATTTGCGTTTGTTGATGATTTCGATGAAGATGCCATTATTTGTTGTATTGTTTGGTTTCCTACAAATATAATAAATCCATTAATATGAAAAATCAGCGTTACTAAATCGATGGATATGGAGTTGAATTCGGATACTTATAATAGGATGAGATTTAGCCGTTGGAAATTCTGGTCGTTATACACGCCAAAATCAGGCGCATGTAACGGTCGTTTTTTCAAACGGCTAAATCTTGCACGCCATATAATGGCGCGTACCTGCACGCCAAAATATGGCGTGCAAGATTTAGCCGTTTGAAAAAACGATCGTTACATGCGCCTGATTTTGGCGTGTATAACGGCCATAATTTCCAACGGCTAAATCTCATCCTATAAGTATCCGACTTTAACTTCATATCCATATCCATATCCAAAACATCCTTATCAAAACGAAAAAGCTTAAGGTATGCTTCTTGGTTACATTATTCATCTTTCCTTAAATTAATTTTTTGAGTTTATAGCCTGTGATTTCATATTTCAGATCTGGGATATCAAGGTCGTTGCAGAGTATGGCTTCGTCGTCCAGAAATGTTATAGTAATCAGCGATAGTTCGACATCAGCTGATAGCTCATATTCCTCTGATGATGCTGATGATGCTGGAGATGTTGTAAATTCAGCATTAGAAAGAGCCGAAGCTATGCGACGTGATCCTCGGAAGAGTTTCATTGTGATAGGTGTTATTTCATACACCTTTACTAGCAACTATTAGCATAATTTGGAGGAGTTTTGGATGAGTTTTGGTGTTAAGTCTGTAATTCAGATGTTATGGAGAGAAGTGAAGAAATCCAAGGATTTACAGCTTAGATGGAGCTGCTGGAGCATTTATGGAGAAGGCTACCAACACTTGGTAGTATTGGAGAGCAGCAGAAGAAGAAAAGAAGAAGAGAGCTGGAGGATTGGAGTTCACCGCCCCGCGGCGATCCTCGCCGCGACCCGGCAATGACTCTCAGTGAAGAATGGAGCCCGCGCCAAAGGAAGCCACCGCCCAGCGGTGAAGAGTTTTACCCCCCGCGGTGGTTGCGCTTAATGACCTCACGGCCAGAGTTATTTTATTTTATTTTATTTCCTTTTATGCATTAGTCGGATTTCCTTTGTTTTATTATTTTATTTCCTTGTTTGATATGGTTTGTGATCTTGGGCTTTAGGTTAACTCTATTTAACCTAATTCCCACAGCCTCCAAACGGGGATGAGGAGAATCATCAATAACATCGCGTCTGTTGTTTTCATCGTTAATTTCTAATTAGAGTTTTTCATCCCCTTTGATGGAGAACTAACTTCCCTTTGTTCTGCTAGACGATTGAAGCAGTACAGTTGATGTGTTTGTGAGATTTCTATTCCTTGTTCTTATCCTTATTTATATCGGATTGATTTTCTTGGTTATATTGATATTGATTTCTTGTTGGTCTTCTTAGCCTGATCAACTAGGTTGAATGCTTTTTTTTATCAATTGCTAGGATTGCATATAGGGGTTCCGAGTGCATATCTAGTGGCAAACACAATTGTGCGTATAGGGGTTCCGAGCGTACAATTGTGTGTGAGAATCAATTGCATGTTAAGTAGGGGAGTGAGTACTTGTACGTCTTTCTACTTGCATGTATCCTATATCCTTGTGTGCATTGCTATTGCTGTGTTGGTGATAAAGTACGCTGACAACTGTGAGAATCAGTTGTGCTTTATCATTGGCATAGTAATAAGTCTATTGACAACTGTGAGAATCAATAGTACTTACGATCAGGGTGGGAACGACTATAAGGATAAATAAACGAACTTGGAAGAAATAGATTTCAGTGATCAAACTTTATCTCTGTACTGTGGATTTCGGTCTAGTGGAACTACTTTCCCTCATAATATTTTCTCAACTCAATCTACTTGCTTTGTTTGCTTAGTGTTCTTTTGATTACAAAACCCCCCAATTACTTGTTACTTGTTACTCGTCATTCACGTTTACATACTACATCATACCTTCTCTGTGGGATCGATCCTTACTTGTCTTCTATACTCTGTTTAGTAGGTTGGTTAGGATAATTTATTTTGATAAGGCTAATCAATGACATTTGCTTGTGCATCTTTAGCCGCGTCAAATTTGGCGCCGTTGTCGGGGAAGGTTTTTGTTTGTGGTGTGTTTTCGTGATTGATTGTTGGTGGAGACCTATCTTATGGTCGACACCCGTAGTACTGACTCTCCCCTTCTAGCTTTGGATCCAGAGATTGACAGATCTTTCCTTAGGAACTTGTGCAATCAAGGAGAAGACGGAGAAGAAGGAGTAGATACAGTTGGAACCGTTGAGACTGCTACTACCCCAGCTATTGCAATGGCTGGAACTGGAACTCTGAGAGAGCTTACTGAGCCGAATATTGGGGCTCAACCCCTAGCTGTCATCATTCCTGCACTAGGAGAAGGGGTGAACTTTGAATTGAAGTCGGGAGTTGTTGCTTACCTCCCTAAATTCCACGGTCTGAGTGGAGAGGATCCGATTTCTCACCTGGGCAAGTTCCACAATGTCTGCATGACCATGAAGCCCAGGAACGTGACCGAAGATCAAATCAAGATGAGAGCTTTTGGTTTCTCTCTACTCGACTCTGCGAGCGATTGGTATTATCACCTGCCGCCAGGAACCATAAATACATGGACGAAGCTTCACAAAGCGTTCCTGGACAAATATTTTCCCACGAAGAAGGCGAATGCTTTGAAAAAGGCAATTGCCAACATCGAGCAGGCTGGTGATGAAACACTTTATGATTATTTGGAGAGGTACAAGAGGCTTTGTTCCAGCTGCCCATTCCACGGGTATGCCAAGCAAGATCTTGTTCTCTATTTGCACAATGGTCTTCTGGACCAAGAAAGAAGAATGGTTAATGCTGCATGCGGTGGAAGTATTATGAACCTGACACCGGATGACGCTATGAATAGACTCCAGGAGATGAGTGAGAGCACCCGGAATTTCGGGAGGACATACCAGAGGAAGGCGGTCAATGCTGTGACCCCTGCAGGACCAAGCCCGGTGTTGACTGAGTTGGCCGAGTTGAAGGAGATAGTTATGAAGATAGCAAATCAGAATGCCCCTCAACACGCCAGAGCATGCGGCCTTTGCTCTAATCAGGCCCACTACACCGAGGCTTGTCCTCAGCTGTAAGAGGACGGTGTTGTCGAAGTCAATGTTGTAGGAGGCTACGGCGCTCCTAGACAACAATATGGTGGACAGCCTAATTACAACCAGAGAGGCCGTGATCACCCAGGATTCAGATGGAGTGACCCTCAGGGCGGTCAGCAACCGGCACAACGGCAATACCAGCCAGCTCAGCAACAACAGTACCAGCAAAGAGCTCAGTACCAACAGAGACCTCACGGTCAAACTTCTGGAGCCTCGACTGAGGATTTGCTGAAGACGTTGACTCAGCACTTTGCCACACATGTGCAAGCCACTGAGTCGAGTATCAAGAACATGGAGAGGCAGATTGGCCAGTTAGCCGATGAGGTAACCAAGATTAACCAAAGGGCCTCAAACTCCCTGTCATCCCAGACCACTGTGAACCCCAGAGAAAATGTGGGTGCTATCACGCTAAGAAGTGGTAAGACGGTCGTTGCTCCTATTGCTGAAGAGGAGAACGAGAATCCGGAGAAAGAAGTCACTGAGCGCCCCGCGGTCGATGTCATCGCGACCCCACCGCCCCGCGGCGATCACTTACGCCCCGCGGTGGGCTCACCGCGACCTGATCCTCGAAAATTTGTTCCTGCTGAAGACACCTATGTTGATAATTACGTTTGGCCCGTGTTCCCTCCTCTAGGTTCAGAGAAGCCCCCGTCACCTTTTCCTGAGGCGCTAAAGGCTAGAAGAGTCGTCGACGACAAGGATCTGTTCGAGACATTTCAGAACTGTGAGGTGAACATCCCCCTGTTGAAGCTTATTAAGGCTATCCCGCGATACGCCAAGTTCTTAAAGGAGCTATGCACGGTGAAGAGGGCTCAGAAAACAAAAGACCCAGAAGAAGAGTCCAGTGGGTGAACAAGTGTCAGCGGTGGTTCAGAAACGTCTGCCTGAGAAATGCAAGGATCCAGGTACTTTTACAATTCCTATCACTATAGGTGGACATCTTTTTGAGAAAGCACTGCTAGACTTGGGTGCCTCAATTAATGTCCTACCCTATTCATTGATTGAAAAATTGGAATTAGGACCCTTGCATGATACTAATATTGTTATACAGCTTGCTGATGGTTCTTGTTTGCCCCCTAAGGGTATTGTAGAAGATGTCCTTGTTAGGATAGGTCCCCTGATATTCCCTGCCGATTTCTTTGTTATGGATTATGATGAATAAGTTGCCCCTATTATGCTAGGGCGACCTTTTATGAAAACTTCCATGACTACGATTGATGTTGATAGTGGTACCCTGACTATGGAATTTGATGGAATAATTTTCAGACATGATATTCATAATGCCACTTCCATTGAATTACCCGCTCCTCTCTGCATTAATGATGTTGATGATTCTGTGCATGGAAATGCTAAAATTGATGCAGTACAGACCGTAGTTGAGTGTCCCACTCCTGATGGACCTATTGAGTTGCGTGATTTGCATGAATTGCATATCGATGTTGTCTTGCTAGATGATATAGGAGACCCCATTTCCTCTGCTTTGGGCACTTGTCCCCCTGCACTAACCATACAAGGCTATAAGCCTTCATCTAGTGACGTGCAGCATATTCAGATTGAGCCGTATCGGCCCCCGCATCATTCTAAGTATGGGGGAGACACTCCAAAGAGAATGAACATGGAGTGGATGGCAAGGCATGAACATGGTCTAAGGTTCAAACCTTTCCATGAGAGGTCTCCACAGGAAGAGACGAGTTGGAGGATTCCGAAGGGATCCTATTCGAGATGGTAGTTGATTTGCAGTACGTCGAGCCAACGACGATAACCAAGGCGCTGTCCGGGAGGCAACCCGTGTTAGTTTTTCCCTGATTTTTCTCTTTTATTAGATTATTTTCGTAGTTTAGTTTGCTTTGTTTCGTTCGCCTGTTACTCACATTACATGTGCGAAAGTAAAACCGAGAAGAGATGTGGTACCCAGCCATTCTCACTGCCCCGCGGCGCCCCCTCACCGCCCCGCGGTAGAGCTCCCCTCCCCGCAGTGAAGGTCAGGTATAACTTCTCAACTCTTTTTGAAAAAAAAAGCAAGAATAATGGGCCCCGAAAAAACCTTAAACGGGTGAGTAAAAGCTTATTTCTTAAGTGGTCACTAAGGTTTTGACGGATTGGGCCTCTTTATGGGCGAAGATTTCTCTTTTGGGCCATGGTACATGACCGGCCCAGTATCCCCTTTCCTTTCCCTTTTCCTAACCTAACCCCCATTCCAACGCCTCCCTTTAGCCCCCATATCTATTTCCCATCTCTCTCCCTGAATCCCCTTTCGACCTTGAGCATAATCTAGCCCCCAATCCCCAAATTGGAGTCTAGCCTCACAACCAAGCCCAAACACAACTCCACCGCGCTGCCGTAGTTCCGCCTCGCGTTGCTCCCGCTTCACGTCACTGTTGCTACCGCCCCGCGCCGACTTCGCCGCGACCCGGTGCCTGTTCTCAGCTTCTCGTCGTGACCCTGCCGCCCCGCGTTGAGTCTCTCCCGGATCCGTGTTTACTTGTTTGTGAGTTTTCCTTGTCTGTCTTTTGAATTGAGCATTTCAATTCTCTATTATGGCATCGAGAGGCAAGAAGAAAGTGTCGACTAGGGATGAGAGTGAGGTGTACAACATTGTGAAGGAAAGGAAGGTGTTGGCTTCGAAGTTCTTCCACAAGTAGACTCTGGAGCAGATGGGTTTGCTCGCTTGTGTGACAATGTGTTTGACACAGTGTGGGTTAGGAAACTTTCTGGACAAGACTGCCCCCGCGTACCCCGAGCTGTGCTATCAGTTTATTGCTTCCTTCGAGAAGATCACCAATAACTCAGGGGACCGGCACTTGCGCAAGATTCATTTCAAATACAATGGGCACGAGTATTCCTTGTCTAAGAAGGTGGTGAATGAAGCCCTGGGTATTACGAAGGACCCAATTGATGGGTGGTCTGGTGGGCTTCATGAGTCCGAGATGATGGACTTCTGGCGTGCGGCCACATGAAGGAGTTTCAGGAAGGGTCAGGAAGTGAATTCCAAATTGGTGAATCTGTGTCTGCGGTTGATCCACAAGGTGATGATGAGAGATTTCTTCGGCCATGCGGATGATGGGAAGGTACCCATGAAGGACTTCCAGTGGTTTATGAGCATCTTGGGGACTGTAGAGTACACGCCGTGTTGGGCTACCCTTTTCTTGGGTTCCCTGAAGAGGATTCGTGATGGCGAGGCGCGTGATATTTGTGGGGGTGGTCTTATTACACTCCTCTGTGCCAAGGTGATTGCCTGCGATCAGATTCCTCGGCCGGTCCCCTGCGCAGTATATGATTTAGCACACATGAAGGTGTGCTCCATGATGAAGCCATTGGGGCAGGATGGCGATTTGGTCTGGGCATCTTATGAGGGCCATATTTTGACTGTGCCGCGGGAGTTCACTTACTCGCCTTCATACGCGGGTTGGTGGATTCAGAGCGATAGCCGGATGCCGGCCGATGATGCCCCTGCCGTTGCTCCTTCAGGTCCGTTTGGAGAGGGCCCTAGTGGTGGATATGCTGTCGCTGATCCTGTAGAGGGGGACGACCCCGGTTCTTCACAGTTCGAGCAGCATTCGTCTTTGTACGGACCTGTCGCACCATGGCAGGAGATGTACTCTAGATGGGATGCTTTCTCCACGCGCCAGGATCAGTGGACTTCCCGAGTAGAGACCAGTCTGCAGACGTGGCAGACCCAGCTCCATGCGGAGATACATGAGCGTCTGGACACTATGGACGCTCATATGAGGGACTACTTTGGGATGTACCTACCACCACCTTCCGGTCCATAGTGATTTTATTTCTTCTTTCCCCTATCATTTGATGTTCCCTTTTCTACATTGAGGACAATGTTCGGTTTAAGTATGGGGGAAGGATATAGACTTGCTTTCTTGCTAGCTAGTGTACATAGCTTATTTCTGCATTTGTTTTCTGCATTGTTGTTTCCGTTTCTGTCTTCGGTTTTAAAAAAAATAGAAAAAAAATAGAAAAAGCCAAAAAGAAATAAAAAAGCAATCAAAATCCTGGGATGGACTGAAAACCCGAAAGGGCGGTCCAGGTAAAAAGCAGGTAGTCCGACTGGTATAGACCAGGGCAAAAGTGGACTGGAGTGATGTGAGTATTGGTGAGATATCTAGCAAAATGAAATGAGTGGCTAGGTGAAAACCCGAAAGGGCGCCTAGGCAAGATGAGCGTAAAAGAATAAGAGTGATTCTAGGATTCCTCTTCATATCTTGGTGGAGGCATCATAAGAAGGGAGTCAAAGAAGGACTGTCGGGTAGGACACTCATGGAGCGATAAGGAGCTAGATTGGAGTTAGGATTAGACTATCTTTGCATCACTTGTTTTGGTTGTCTAGAGCTTATTGTTGATATGTTGTAGTTGCTAGTGTCACGTTTTCTTGTACTTCCTGAGGCCTTGGTGTCGATTGAGAGGGTGAGCTTTTCTTTAGTTTACTCGGGACGAGTAAAGGTCTAAGTATGGGGGAATTTGATAGGTGTTATTTCATACACCTTTACTAGCACCTATTAGCATAATTTGGAGGAGTTTTGGATGAGTTTTGGTGCTAAGTCTGCAATTCAGATGTTATGGAGAGAAGTGAAGAAATCCAAGGATTTGCAGCTTAGATGGAGCTGCTGGAGCATTTATGGAGAAGGCTACCAACACTTGGTAGTATTGGAGAGCAGCAGAAGAAGAAAAGAAGAAGAGAGCTGGAGGATTGGAGTTCACCGCCCGCGGCGATCCTCGCCGCGACCCGGCAATGACTCTCAGTGAAGAATGGAGCCCGCGCCAAAGGAAGCCACCGCCCAGCGGTGGAGAGTTTGACGCCCCACGGTGGATCTTCACCGCCCCGCGGTGGTTGCGCTTAATGACCTCGCGGCCAGAGTTATTTTATTTTATTTTATTTCCTTTTATGCATTAGTCGAATTTCCTTTGTTTTATTATTTTATTTCCTTGTTTGATATGATTTGTGATCTTGGGCTTTAGGTTAACTCTATTTAACCCAATTCCCACAGCCTCCAAATGGGGATGAGGAGAATCATCAATAACACCGCGTCTGTTGTTTTCATCGTTAATTTCTAATTAGAGTTTTTCATCCCCTTTGATGGAGAACTAACTTCCCTTTGTTCTGCTAGACGATTGAAGCAGTACAGTTGATGTGTTTGTGAGATTTATATTCCTTGTTCTTATCCTTATTTATATCGGATTGATTTTCTTGGTTATATTGATATTGATTTCTTGTTGTTCTTCTTAGCCTGATCAACTAGGTTGAATGCTTTTTATCAATTGCTAGGATTGCATATAGGGGTTCCGAGTGCATATCTAGTGGCAAACATAATTGTGCGTATAGGGGTTCCGAGCGTACAATTGTGTGTGAGAATCAATTGCATGTTAAGTAGGGGAGTGAGTACTTGTACGTCTTTCTACTTGCATGTATCCTATATCCTTGTGTGCATTGCTATTGCTGTGTTGGTGATAAAGTATGCTGACAACTGTGAGAATCAGTTGTGCTTTATCATTGGCATAGTAATAAGTCTATTGACAACTGTGAGAATCAATAGTACTTACGATCAGGGTGGGAATGACTATAAGGATAAATAAACGAACTTGGAAGAAATAGATTTCAGTGATCAAACTTTATCTTTGTATTGTGGATTTCGGTCTAGTGGAACTACTTTCCCTCATAATATTTTCTCAACTCAATCTACTTGCTTTGTTTGCTTAGTGTTCTTTTGATTACAAAACCCCCCAATTACTTGTTACTTGTTACTCGTCATTCACGTTTTCATACTACATCATACCTTCTCTGTGGGATCGACCCTTACTTGTCTGCTATACTCTGTTTAGTAGGTTGGTTAGGATAATTTATTTTGATAAGGCTAATCAACGACATTTGCTTGTGCATCTTTAGCCGCGTCACATTGTTGTATTAAATCAAACGAATGTCTACCCAGAATATCGGCTGGTAGGCACCACATCCTTCATAATGTAAATTTATGATTCAGATTTGATCATATTATCAACTTTAAATGCACTTACTGATATGCAGAGCATCACGAGGGAGCATGCTTTGAGATTCTTGAGTTCTGCAGCAACAACGGAAGTCACCCTGGATTGTGGTGATGCTAATTTGCATGTGTGTATCGCAACGAGTGGGAATCGATACAGATTTGGCAACGGCTGACGGGATTTTGTAAGATTACATAGATTGGAAATTAACGATGTATTACTGTTTGAAATTGTCCATCGGCGTCCCCAAGTTATATACCACGTTAGGGTATTCAAAGCTTATGGATATTATGTTTTCGGGATTAGGAATATTATATTTTTTTGTTTTATATATGTATTTTTCGGATGACATGTACTAGTATGTATTTAATATTATATTCATTAAATATGGATGAAATGGCCCAATAGTACAAAAACGCTTAATGGGCCCAAAATAGGCCCAATAGTACAAAAAACGCATTGTGGGCCCAAACTAGGCCCAATAGTACAAAAAACGCATGAAATGGCCCAAAATAGGCCATATAGTACAAAAACGCTTAATGGGCCCAAAATAGGCCCAATAGTACAAAAACGCTTAATGGGCCCAAAATAGGCCCAATAGTACAAAAAACGCTTAATGGGCCCAAAATAGGCCCAATAGTACAAAAAACGCATGAAATGGCCCAAAATAAGCCCAATAGTACAAAAAAATGCATAATGGCCCAATAGTACAAAAACGCTTAATAGTGTAACACCCCCCGACTTATTGTCGGTAGTGCCACACGCCAGTGACCTCAGACGTTGCTGTCTAATGTCACCCAAGGCTTTAATCAGAATAATTAATCTTAAATAAACATAATTAAATAACGAAAGGTTAAACAGCGGAAGACATTTGTATATGAAACTCAATCCTTTTATATTAAAAGATCTCTCATCAAACGAGAGTAGTGTTTTTACAACAGAGTGAAATTACAGCGGAAGACTTTAAATTACACAGCGGAAGACTTCAAGAATAAACCTAATACATGACTAGGTTATAAAAATACATTTAAAGTAATACTTAACGACTTTGAAATATCGGCACTTAAATCTGCAACTGCAAGTCTCTTCTTCAACGGTTACTTCGAGTCTTTGGGAACCAACCACTGATGTGCCGTATAGGACGGATGACACCAGCCAACCATGCAAGGAATAAAACCCGGTTGGTTAGTCTAATGAAAGACTATGCAAGGGAAAAACAGATGGTTCTAGTGATCGTAACCGTTTACTATCATTGTCCCTCGAATAACAACCGATGAACGATATATAACCCGGAACTTTCACGGAATGATTAAAGTTTAGACAAGCACTAAAAAGGAACTGAGTCTTATGGGAAACATATGAAGAGAAGACTCCAACAGATTGAGTCTTACGGGAAAGTATAAAGAGAAGACTCCAAGAGATTGAGTCTTATCGGAAAGTATGACAAGTGTTTGAGAACATAATAATAATTTCACACAAGCGTTTAAAAAGACTTGACCATTTGGGTCCACGACCAACCTCACCGCGTAATGCGAATTCAGATTTGGAAGGAGGACTTACTCTAATCGAAGTCTGAGCGGTTTCCACGTTGTACTCCTCGCCCGAGGGTATATTAATTAGGTGCATAATCTCACTTATCTTGTTTAATTCCAAAACGTATATTCACGTTATAAGCTTTTAAATATCATCTCATCGTGAGAGATATTGAAGGGAATAAATCCCGAGAATCGGCACCAACTATGTGCACCTACCCTGAGTAAGGGCAATGTCATGACCAGAGAAAGTACTAGGGAAAAATCATCCTAGCACCAGTTATAACGAAACAACTAGACCTCGCAAGGTACATAGCGTTCCTACGAATACTCGTTCTAACTAAATAGTTAAAACCACATAATAATCCACATCAATGTCATCATGGCAAAAATATATATATATATATATATATATATATAATAGCGTTGTTTCTAGCAGTATATACAACCTATTATAATATCTCTTTTAATCGTATCAAATACATTTATCAAAACTGTTCCCAACGAAAATAATATTCATCCCATCTAATTAACAATTACAACAATTGATAATTAATAGAAATATGGAATGATAAGCAAGAGCGAACCACCACTTGCCTTAGCCTAGACGAACGATAGAGCGACGACGGGTTTCTGGGTCCGGAACGGGAACGGAAGCCGGATTACAAATTCCTACGGAACGACCCCATAACGAAACCCTAGGTTAGATTCGACAACTAAAATGTACGAATCTATAAAAGGACGAACGAAAACGAAAGAATGGAAGTCCCCACCGAGACCGGATCACCCAAGGCCACGATCGCGATTGCTAAAGCAATCCGCGGTCGCGGAGGGCACTACCGCGGTCGCGGTTGTCAAGGACGAATGTCCGCGAGCACTGGTGACAGCGGCCGCGGACGCGGCCGACATTGTCACTGCCGCGGTCGCGGTAGTTCATAGCCGCAATCGCGGCTAAGAACTCCGATGACCCAAAATGATAAAAACTCACCAGCTGGGACTCCTTGGGGCTCGATTCGCGGCGGCTTCTACTCCTGGGCACCTTGCACCTTCAATGCACCACCCTACAAGCACCACCACCTCCAATGGGAGCTCCGGCGACAACTTCGACCTTTCCGGCGAAAGCTCAACTCCGGCGACAAGCACCTTGAGGGAGAGAGAGATCGGAATGGAGTGCTCTCAACCCTCCCAGATCGTCTCCTTTTATAGCCAAAGAGAGATCTCAGCCCCCAACAAGATCAACGGTGGAGCGAGAGATCGACGGCGACGACGAACGCGTGGCTCGCATGCCCGACTGTGCACTCTGCACTGTTGGTCGCGGTTTTCTGAGCGACTGAACAACTTCCGATTTTCTCAAACTGCTTGGCTGTTTCGTTTTGTTTAATTAATCTAGGTATTTAAGGGGCTCGGATGAGGGTTTGAGGCCCGTCCAGACCTAGCCTCTTACCTTAATTTTCCCTTTCTTTTCTCTCACAAACACTTAGTTTTTCTTGTCTCTTTTGGATTTGAATTGTGTGTGAAGAACATGAACCAGAACTAATTTCTTGTTTTGCCTAGCGTGGAAGCACAAAGTTAACTCGGTTGTAAGGTTCATTTCTCTTGTTCATCCCTTGTTGGATTTGATATTAATTTCCTTGAGCATATTTCAGATTTCTATATTTTTGACTAGATTGATCTCCTGGTTTAAATCTATAGTAATCTAGGTGCTGGATTTGGGATATACGGTGGAATCCCTAATCACTTGTAGCGATTACAATTGCATGAAATTGGTAAATTGAATTCAATTGTGAAAAGGAAATTGATTTGCATGGCGTACTTGCGTTGTTGAGTTTTTGCATGCAATCCATACATCTTACACTCCATGCTGCTGATTGAGCCAAACCTAGGAGGTTTTCTAGGATTATCAATTAGTAAGTGTTAGCAGGATCGGTTGGCTTGTTAATATAAATAAGATCAGAAGAGGAACAAATCAAAAGGGTGAATATGAACATGAGAGGAATCAATGATCAACTTGGTTAACTTCTGTGTGGAAACTTGCTAGGTGAAACTCCCTTTCTTCTTATTTTCTTAAGCTTGATTTTGGTGTTATTTCATTTGTTTAGTCTTAGTAGAAAACCAATCTCCCCCATTTGTTCTTTAAAGTTGATAAATTAGTAATTACCTAGAAATTGACGTGTTGATTCCCTTGGGTTCGACTCCTTACTTGCATGCTATACTCTAGTTGCATATTAGGATTACTTTGATAGCTCGCACGACTGAAAATACGTTATCAAATTTAACTCCCCCATACTTAGACCTTACTCGTCTTGAGTAACTAAAGAAAAGCTACCCTCACCAATATATGCAATCTAGGTCTCAGGAAGTATGACGAACCTTGTCTAGAGATTCCAACAACTCAACAATAAACATTCCAACCAAATCAACAACCAAATAGAGCAATGCGAAAGACAATCAAAAAGAACCCAACTACACCTTATCCCTCCAAGTGGTGGCCTACCCGAATCCTCTTATACTCCGTCCACTTATGTCACCACGCCAAGCTAGAAAGTCCTAGATCACGCACACTCATTTTGCTTAGGCGCCCTTTCGGGTTTTCACCTAACCACTCTTTTTTTTTATAGATGGGCTCACCAATCTCGCATCACTCCAAAACTCATTTTTGCCTTAATCTAGTGTTGAGCGAGTCACCTTCTTTTTGCCTATGCGGCCCTTTCGGGTTTTCCGCATATCCAAGGATTTTCTATGCCTTTTTCCATTTTTCTGGCTTTTTTTTTTAAAAAAAAAAAGAAAAAAGAAAATGCAATGTAATGAGATATGTACAATGTAAAGTATTATCCCCTCCCCCATACTTGAATGACGCATTGTCCTCAATGTAATACAAAAAGGACCTGAAATGATTAGGGAAGGAAGACAAAGACTCACTGTGGTGGTGGATAGTAGGGGCCAGCACCCCTGAAGTACTCCTCATGTGCTCTCCTCATTGCAGCAATGTCTTGCTGCATCTCCTCCTGGGTAGTCTGCACCTCTCTCATGCTACGCCCAAACTCAGAGAACTGGGCATACATATCCTCTTGCCTCAGTGACATACGGGCAAGCTGTGCAACCATGTCACCCCTCCAATCAGATTCCTCATAAGAGGATCCAGCGTATCCTTTGAAGTGGGAGAGTGAAGGGTTAGGTTTGGGGTATGTGGGAAATGGAAGTTAGATGTTGTTTTGGGTGGAGATGGAGGTTGTGGGAGATGGAGGATTTATGGAAGAAATGGAGGTTTTGGAGAATGGAGGTAGGGTTTGGAGGAAGAAGGAGGTGAATTTGGGGATTTTGTGGATTTTGAGAACCGTGGGTTTGACTCTTTTTTTTTTTTTTTTTTTCAAATCCAACAGGGGATCGAGTGGAAGGACGGACTTACAGTGGGGAGAACCGCGACCGGAAGCGATCGCGTGAGGTCGCGGTTTTGGCTGCAGACTACAGCTGAAACTGCGCTTCGGGCATCCTTCCCTAACCACAAACACACTAAAATAGCAGTTAAAATGAACAAAAATATTCAAAAAGAATTAAAGCATCACAAACCTCGGGTTGCCTCCCGAGAAGCGCCTTTTTTTAACGTCGTGGCTCGACTCAATGGTGCTCAACTCAAACCTCCATCTTGGGCACCTCCAAACGTGCCTCCTCAAGAACTCCATTGTCAAAGCCTTCATGATACGGCTTCAACCGTTGTCCATTCACCTTGAAAACCTTGTGCGTCTCCCCATCATATAAATCCACCGCTCCGTGGGGGAAAATTTGGGCAACGACATACGGTCCCGTCCATCTAGACCGGAGCTTTCCTGGAAAGAGTTTCAGTCGTGACTGAAATAAAAGAACTTTATCTCCGACCTTGAAGTTCTTCCTCAGAATGTTCTTGTCATGCCACGCCTTAGTCTTCTCCTTGTAGATGACGGCGTTGTCATAAGACTCAAGACGGAGCTCTTCCAACTCATGCAGCTGTAACTTGCGAAATTCTCCAACTTCATCAGCCTGCATATTGCACCTTTTCACGGCCCAAAATGCCTTGTGCTCAAGCTCCACTGGAAGGTGACAACCTTTTCCAAAAACCAATCTGTATGGTGACATCCCAATAGGAGTTTTGTAAGCTGTTCGATAAGCCCACAGTGCATCGTCTAATCTCAAACTCCAATCTTTTCTATTGGGCCCGACAGTTTTCTCCAAGATTGTCTTGATCTCTCTATTGGACACTTCAGCTTGTCCATTCGTCTGCGAGTGGTAGGCTGTAGAGATTCTCTGGGTGACATGGTATTTCCTCAATAGAGCACTCACGGTCTTGTTACAAAAGTGAGTGCCCCTATCACTTATTATAGCCTTCGGGATACCAAAACGAGCAAAAATGTTCTCCTTCAAGAAACCTGTTACAACTCGTGAATCATCAGTTTTGGTGGCCTTCGCTTCCACCCACTTGGAAACGTAGTCCACCGCAAGTAAAATGTATAGGTTCCCGAATGAACTAGGAAACGGTCCCATGAAGTCAATACCCCAAACATCGAAAATCTCACAAAAGATGATCGGCGCTTGCGGCATTTCATTCCTTTGGGACACATTCCCAAGTCGTTGGCATCTATCACAGGTTTTACAAAAGGCGTATGCATCCCAGAAGATGTGCGGCCAATAAAAACCTGCGTCTAACACTTTTCTAGCTATTTTGTTAGCCCCAAAATGTCCCCCACATGCATAGGCATGACAAAAAGTTAAGACCGATTGTACCTCATTATCTGGGAGACAACATCGTATGACTTGATCGTTACAGTGCCTCCAAAGATAAGGGTCATCCCACACATAGAATCTGGCATCACTTCGCATCTTGTCCCTTTGGGCCTTGGAATAGTTGGGTGGAAACTCTCCAATGACGAGAAAGTTCACCATATGAGCATACCATGGCTTAAAAGCTTTAAGTGCAAGAAGCGTCTCCTCTCGAGCAACATCGGAATTCATATCAAGTTGGAAACCGCGAGGGACCGCGGGCAATGGCGATCGCGGTTTTGTGTCTGTTGCAGAGATGGAATATGTCTGACATTCTGAAGAATAACCGCGATCGCGTGGGGTCACAGTTTTGCTGCTGCAGTAACTCCAAATAAAGTGTCGTCAGAGAAATTTCCCTGAATCTGCATTTGCATCTCAGGCTTGTCATCTCCTCCTACCAACCTGCTCAAGTGGTCAGCCACCAAGTTTTCGGCCCCCTTTTTATCTCTAATCTCAATGTCAAACTCGCTCAACAACAAGATCCACCGAATCAGCCTTGTCTTGGCATCCTTCTTCGTCAATAAGTAACGAAGTGCTGCGTGGTCGGTGTAGACGATTACTTTGGTCCCAAGAAGGTACTGCCTAAACTTTTCCAAGGCAAACACAATTGCTAGCATCTCCTTTTTGGTGGTAGAGTAGTTCCTTTGTGCTCCGTTCAAAGTCATGGAAGCATAATGAATCACATGGGACGCCCTTGCTTCCTTCTGTCCAAGAACTGCTCCTACAGCAAGATCACTTGCATCACACATGATCTCAAAAGGGCGAGACCAATCTGGTGCCTGAATGATAGGGGCGCTAGTAAGACGTGCTTTCAACTCATCAAAGGCTGCTTTGCATTCATCGCTCATCACGAAATCAACCTCCTTCTTCAGCAACTCACACAAAGGAGATGAAATATTTGAAAAGTCCTTAATAAACCTGCGATAAAAACCCGCATGGCCTAAAAAGGAGCGCACTTCCCGCACGTTAGTAGGGTAGGGCAATGTCTTAATCACATCAATTTTGGCCTTGTCCACCTCAATGCCTTTACCTGACACAATATGACCTAGCACAATTCCCTGTTCAACCATGAATTGGCACTTTTCTGAGTTAAGAACCAAGTTGGTTTCAATGCACCTTTTGAGCACTAAAGACAAATGATCCAAGCACGCATCAAAGCTGTCACCATGCACAGTGAAATCGTCCATAAACACCTCAATGAAGTTTTCCACATATTCAGAGAAAATACTCATCATACACCGCTGAAATGTCCCGGGAGCGTTACACAACCCAAATGACATCCTTCGATATGCAAAGGTACCAAAGGGGCATGTGAACGTCGTCTTTTCTTGGTCCTCCGGTGCTATGGCAATCTGAAAATATCCTGAGTACCCATCAAGAAAACAATAGAAAGGGCGTCCGGCAAGTCGCTCAAGCATCTGATCGATAAATGGCAAGGGGAAATGATCCTTTCTGGTTACCGCATTCAACTTACGGTAATCTATACATACTCGCCATCTTGTTTGTAACCGGGTGAGGACCAACTCTCCTTGTTGATTCTCCACAATCGAGATACCTCCCTTCTTGGGCACAACTTGTGTAGGGCTCCCCCACTGACTATCAGAAATGGGGAAAATCATACCAGCTTGTAGGAGCTTCAACACCTCCTTCTTCACCACCTCAGTCATTGGTGGGTTAAGTCTTCTCTGAGGCTGCCTGATTGGCTTAGGATCTCCTTCTAGTAGAATTATGTGCATACATGTGGAAGGACTAATCCCTTTGATGTCTGCAATCGTCCATCCCAAAGCTATCTTGTGCTCCTTAAGCACCGCTACCAACTTCTCCTCGTGCTCCTTGGAAAGACTATTCGAGATGATGAACGGCAACGATTCCTCTTTCCCAAGAAACACGTACTTAAGATGCTTGGGCAGCTGCTTCAACTCAACTTCGGGTACCTGTACAACAGAAGGTAGGAGCTTCTTGCTCGGCACTATTAGTTCCATGGGGCCATTGCCCAAATGAGTACGAGAATGCTTACCTTCAACATTCAAATGAGCCAAGACTACCTGCATGTTAGTGGATAAAGACAATTCTGCATGTGGATCCACTACATCATTCTCTATAATAGATTGCAACTCATCACAGCAAGTAATATCAAACACATCTTGAACTAAGGGCTCAATCACATTAATAGAACACAAGGAATGATCATCAATGGGATGTTTCATAGCATCATATATGTTGTATTGCACTTTCTCCCCATCAAATTCCATTGTAAGTGTTCCACTATTCACATCAATTTTTGTTTGTGCTGTTTTCATAAAAGGCCTTCCTAACAATATAGGTGCCGCATGCTCGTCATGTTCCATATCCAACACAAAAAAATCAGCAGGAAATATCAAGTCACCTACCATGACAAGAACATCTTCAACTACTCCCTTCGGATACACATTGGACCTATCAGCTAGTTGAACAACAATTCCGGTCTCATGCAAGGGTCCTAATCCTAGGGATTCATACAAGGAGAAAGGCAAAACATTGATAGATGCATCAAGATCAAGCATAGCTCTTTCAATTCTTATATCACCTATCACACATGGAATGCTAAACATGTCTGGATCACCACACTTTTTAGGCATTCGCCTTTGAAACACCGCAGACACATGCTCACTAACCTTGACCTTTTGTTTCCCTTTCAATTTTTGATTCCTTTTAATAGTGCAGATTTCTTTCAAGAACTTAGCAAACCTAGGAATACTCTTAACCAGTTTAAGCAATGGAATGTTTACCTCACACTTACTGAAGGTCTCGAATATTTCCTTGTCATTCTCCGGTCTTCTAGTCTCCTTCAACGCCTCAGGGAAAGGAGGGACCGGCTTCTGAGAGCATAGAGGTGGAAAGCTTGGACGGACATAATCATCAAGATGGTCCTGGTCTAAACCGCGGGAGGCAGCGGGTTCCGGCGATCGCGGTTTTTGAGTTGAGGTTTCTGCATAACTGTTTGGGGTATAACCGCGGTCGGGAGCGGGCGCGGCAGGTTGCAGTTTTTCTTGCAGACTCTCTTCTGCAGAATCCAGTGGGCTTTCATCGTCAAAACAGCGATCGCGGTAGGACGCGGTAGATCACGGTTTTCTATTTTCACAAGCTGCAGAATCGTCTTGCAATTCACCCTGTTCAGCAATAGGGCTTATATTCAGCTGCTTTCCACTTCTCAAAGTCACTGCACTCACATTCTCCCTCGGGTTGACTACCGTTTGTGACGGTAATTTTCCCGAATCGCGAGCCTCTAGATTACTCACAGCTTGAGCAATTTGTGCCACTTGTTTCTCAAGATTCTGGAGAGATGACTTAGTTTCAGCCTCTTTCTGCATAACTGTCTGAGCCAATGACTTGATCATTTCTTCAGCTGACATGGATGGTTTAGGGTTGTATGGTGGCCTCGGTTGTTGTTGTTGCATGAGGTGAGGATTCTGAATATTTTGCTGATTACTCCACCTGAGATTTGGATGATCTATATATCCTGGATTGTAGGTGTTAGAAAATGGATCATATTTTGGTCTTGGTTGCCATCCTCCTATAGCTTTCACCTCAACATTTGACTCCTGAAGCGTTGGGCATGCATCAGTTGGGTGCCCTACTTCAGTACAAATTCCACATGGTCTGGCTTGTGGTGGAGTGCCATTGAGCATAAAGCACTTCATCATTTCCTTCAACTCATTCACATCGGATTCAATCTTGGACGAAGAACCCACAGCCTTGAGACTCTCTCTTTTGCTAAATTGCCTTGAGCCTTCAGATAGCTCCTGAAACATCTCAAAAGCTTGGGGAGGAGTTTTGTTCAGAATGTTACCTCCACAAGCGGCATTCACCATTCTACGCTCCTCATCTGAGAGGCCATTGAACAAGTAGAGGATGAGATCTTGATCACTGTAACCATGGTATGGGCAACTTGCACATAACCGCTTGAATCTCTCGTAGTACTCATACAAGCTTTCAGAACCTTGTTGTTCAATAGTAGCAATGGCTCTCTTTAGACTATTCAGCTTTGTGGCCGGGAAGTATTTCTCAAGAAAAGCTTTCTTCATTTCGGCCCATGTCGTGATGCTTCCCGGGGCGAGATAGTAGAGCCAATCATTTGTTGAATCCTTCAAAGTGAATCCAAACGCTCTCAACATGATGGTGTCAGCAGTAACACCTCTTGGCTTCATGCTAGAACATACCGCATGAAATTGCGCTAAGTGCTTGTTCGGGTCTTCTCCAGCAAGTCCATGGAAATGAGGCAACTCATGGATCAATCCTGCCTTCAGTTCAAAGTTCACTCCTTCAGCTAACTCAGGAATGGTTATAGCCAAAGGTTGTTGCTCTAAGTTCGGGGCAGTTAACTGTCTCAAAGTCCTATCAGCCATCTCCGTTTGGTTCAGAAGTTCACGGGTTGCTCTTCGATTCCTGAAAAATGTCCGCTCAATTTCTGGATCACAATCAAGAATGGGAGAATCAGTAGCACGGGTGTGAACCATACAGAAGGTTCACACCAAAAGTTGATAAACAAACAATTACAAAGAGAAAGAACAATTATTAATTCCCCGGCAACGGCGCCAAATTTGATAACGTATTTTCAGTCGCGCGCACTATCAAAGTAATCCTAATATGCAACTAGAGTATAGCATGCAAGTAAGGAGTCGAACCCAAGGGAATCAACACGTCAATTTCTATGTAATTACTAATTTATCAACTTTAAAGAACAAATGGGGGGAGATTGGTTTTCTACTAAGACTAAACAAATGAAATAACACCAAAATCAAGCTTAAGAAAATAAGAAGAAAGGGAGTTTCACCTAGCAAGTTTCCACACAGAAGTTAACCAAGTTGATCATTGATTCCTCTCATGTTCATATTCACCCTTTTGATTTGTTCCTCTTCTGATCTTATTTATATTAACAAGCCAACCGATCCTGCTAACACTTACTAATTGATAATCCTAGAAAACCTCTTAGGTTTGGCTCAATCAGCAGCATGAAGTGTAAGATGTATGGGTTGCATGCAAAAACTCAACAACGCAAGTACGCCATGCAAATCAATTTCCTTTTCACAATTGAATTCAATTTACCAATTTCATGCAATTGTAATCGCTACAAGTGATTAGGGATTCCACCGTATATCCCAAATCCAGCACCTAGATTACTATAGATTTAAACCAGGAGATCAATCTAGTCAAAAATATAGAAATCTGAAATATGCTCAAGGAAATTAATATCAAATCCAACAAGGGATGAACAAGAGAAATGAACCTTACAACCGAGTTAACTTTGTGCTTCCACGCTAGGCAAAACAAGAAATTAGTTCTGGTTCATGTTCTTCACACACAATTCAAATCCAAAAGAGACAAGAAAAACTAAGTGTTTGTGAGAGAAAAGAAAGGGAAAATTAAGGTAAGAGGCTAGGTCTGGACGGGCCTCAAACCCTCATCCGAGCCCCTTAAATACCTAGATTAATTAAACAAAACGAAACAGCCAAGCAGTTCGAGAAAATCGGAAGTTGTTCAGTCGCTCAGAAAACCGTGACCAACCGCGGGTGGTAGCGATCGCGGTTTGTGCTCCCCAAGGTTCTGCTGGAAATCTGTTAACCGCTGGTCGCCATTAGTCGCGTCAGCTCGCGATTTCCAGTCCAGCAACTTCTGTCTTTTGATCACCAGCTCTCCTACATGGCTTCGAGCTCCGTCTTCAACTCGTAAGTGCTTCCAAAAACATCCACAAAGCAGCTCTGCACCTCAAACACCAACTTACCTCCAAAACCCCGCCAAAGTCTCCTATAAATGTGCTAATAATCCCTAACTACGCCATACAAAATACGGCGTATCAATGCCCGACTGTGCACTCTGCACATTTCCGCGGTCGCGGTGGGTTCTACCGCGGTCGCGGAAAATTCAAAGCCCAGCTCCTCTGGGAGCTATTATTCCGCGGTCGCGGAAATTCTTCTGCGGTCGCGAAATTGCCCTTTTCGCGTCTGTTTGCCCGGGAAAAGGTTTGGCATGGGTTTAAAACCCCGGATCTTAAATATTTGTACCCAAACAAATATTCTAAGCCTCGATAATACGTCGAATGTATTTTCCAATGCTCTGGGAATAATACATAAATCCAACATGATACAGAAATTCCGAACTTTGCCTAACGCGTCCCGATTAAATGACGAGGGTTTGGGAAATTACCCAAATACCCTTACTAAAAATGAGGGGTATTACAAATAGGCCTAATAGTACAAAAACGCTTAATGGGCCCAAAATAGGCCCAATAGTACAAAAACGTTTAATGGGCCCAAAATAGGCCCAATAGTACAAAAAATGCTTAATGGGCCCAAAATAGGCCCAATAGTACAAAACGCTTAATGGGCCCAAAATAGGCCCAATAGTACAAAAAAAATGTATGAAATGGCCCAAAATAGGCCCAATAGTACAAAAAACGCATAATGGCCCAAAATAGGCCCAATAGTACAAAAACGCTTAATGGGCCCAAAATAGGCTCAATAGTACAAAAACGCTTAATGGGCCCAAAATAGGCACAATAGTACAAAAACGCTTAATGGGCCCAAAATAGGCCCAATAGTACAAAAAACGCATGAAATGGCCCAAAATAGGCCCAATAGTACAAAAAACGCATGAAATGGCCCAAAATAGGCCCAATAGTACAAAAATGCTTAATGGGCCCAAAATAGGTCTAATAGTACAAAAACACTTAATAGGCCCAATAATACAAAAACACTTAATGGGCCCAAAATAGGCCCAATAGTACAAAACGCTTAATGGGCCCAAAATAGGCCCAATAGTACAAAAAACGCATGAAATGGCCCAAAATAGGCTCAATAGTACAAAAAACGCATAATGGCCCAAAATAGGCCCAATAGTACAAAAAACGCTTAATGGGCCCAAATTAGGCCCAATAGTACAAGAAACGCATAATGGGCACAAACTAGGCCCAATAGTACAAAAAACGCTTGAAATGGCCCAAAATCCCCAAAAAAACATATCGACTTCTTCATAAGACTTTGTCATATCCCATTAATGTATAATACAAGTGATAACATCTTAAGAAATTATAATAATATAGTATTATAGAGTACGGTTCCGGTGCGGAGCACTCTTCCCGTGCGGACATACACTATAGGGCCTTATTTGTGCACTTTTGGGCCTTATTTGTGCACTTTTGCAAAAATTTTGAAAAATGCTTGGAAAAAAATTTGAAAAAGAAATTTTTTTTATTTTTTTTTGAAAAAGTGCACAAATAAGTCTTTAAAGTGCACAAATAAGACCCAAAAATGCATGCTCCGCACGGGAAGAGTTCTCCGCATATGATCCAAACTCTAGTATTATAACCTATAAATATTGACTTCGTCATACTTCATGCTATACCGTAAGTATAAAGTTCATGTTATAACTTCATAACACATAGTCTTATCGCATTATAACTTCATAAGACTTTGTCATATCCTAGTAATGTATAATACAAGTGATAACTTCTTAAGAAAATTATAATTCCATGGATTGGAATTATAATTTCTTAAGAAGTTATCACTTGTTTATCGAAACGATTTGTCGTAAGTATAAAGTTCATGTTATAACTTCATAACACCTTGTCTTATCACCTCATAACTTCATAAGACTTTTGTCTTAAGAAATTATAATTCCAAGTGATAACTTCATAGGATATAATACTTAGTGTTTAAGGATAATCATATACGATACAACCATATAACTATAGGATATAACACTATATATAACCAAAGTACATACCACTTAGTATTTTTTGAAACGTTTTTACAAGTTTAGGGTCATATATACATAGGCCTAATCCTTTATGTGACTTAAATCTTTCAATATCATACATTATAGTATAATATCCTAAACCCTATACCCAAAAAGACAATCCAAATCTCAATCACATTCATGCGCTAGATAGAGGCGCATTGCATGCCACTTAAAAAGCACTGCACGCCAAATGAAAGTGCATGGCGCGCCATAAATGGGCGTGCTATGTCCATGAAGCGGAAAGGTAGAGGTTATTTACGCGCCTGATTATGGCTTGTGGTGCTCCCTTTTTAGGCGCATATTTCAGAGGGAGATTTGTTTTGAATTTAGGGTGTAGTGTATAGGGTGTGTATCCTATATTGGCAGTGGTTATATGATATGATTATATCCTATAGTTATATTATGCAATAGAAGCGATAAACAAAAACGACAAAATAATAGAAGTGTCGAAATAAACTAACGATCATAGTCAGTACATACAAACATCCATAAATACAATATCAGACTAATCATCGTCGCTAGATTCTAATTCTGCTCTCTGTAGACGCTCAGCCACCTCCCGATCACGAGCCGCGCGCTCATCCGCTTCCCGCTCAGCCGCCGTCCTCAGGGATGAACCGACCCCACTCCCCTGACCTTCCTCGTGCATAGAATCCTGAAACAACTGGGATGCACGCGGTGGGGCGGGGGCCATCAGTGGAGTCTGATCAGTCAACTGGTGAAACCATCGTTCGACCAGCGCAATGAAATCCGTCGGCCTACTCTCCGGCTCCAACAGAAATATGCGCATCTCACCAGAAACTAACTGGCTCCGCTGTATTGATAACAATACGCATTAGCAAAAATAGAAGATAACAACAAGAACTAAAAAGTAAACAAATTTATCTTACCGCAAGAGTGTCGACGAGAGGAGATGGATGGACAGGTTCCGTCGGACGATCCTATCTGGGGGACCTGGGATCCACGAGCAGATGAGACACGTCGTCCAGCCAGTCCAAGTAGTCGTCAGTGACATCCCAGAACGACGTCGCCAAATCCTGCACGTCCAGCTCGATGAGAGGTCTCGGATCGGCATCCTATGCTCCTAAAAGGTCTGGCTGAAAAAGCACCTCGTACTTTTGCAGCTCGAATGGCCGGACGCACTTGATGGGCCTAGGTGGCACGGGAGGGATCCCCTGTACATATCTGAATTGCCTGAGGACGCGGTCCGGAAGGTACGGCTCATGCACATCAAGGCACTCCAGTATGCCTCGGAACCGCGAAGTGGCGTACAAGGGTGCATGAACGTCCAATCCGGGCCATGGGGTCCACCGTATCTGTAAGTAATTAAGTAATATATAAATCATCGTATATGAAAAAGACGTAAAAATAAACCGTTATAAATTACCTCCTCGTATCGGATGTCGTCTAGGATGTGGCGTATGGCGATCAATCGCTCCGGATCACCTCCCTGGGACGCCTCTTTGCCATCTCTCATGGTTGCCCGAGCGTCTGCCATCGACTCCAGGTCCATCACATGATGTCCTTGGAAATGGAAAAAGTATGCCCAAATCCAAGCTTGTAAAACAATAATTAAAATTAGTAATTAAAACAATAATATGTTATAAACGACCCAACAATAAAATTTACCCTCAGAAGAAGAACACAACTGGCAATGCCCTGCGCCCCGCGACGGGAAGCCTGTCTCAGGTTCCTGTACAGAACGGCCAGGACACCTGCTCCTCATGCATAGCAACCCGTGAGCTCGTGATCAAACAGGAGCGCCATCCACTTGTGCTTCACGGCATTCGTCGACTTGTCCACCAGGACAGTCGTGCCGAGAAGTGTATACAGATAGAAAGACGCAATCGATCCCTCGTCCCTCTCGGGAGTCTGCATCATAGGTGATAGTCGGCTCAGCAAGAAACCCAATGGAACTCCGCCATTTCTGTACCACCGTTCAATGTCGGTCAGCTGGATACCGAATGCAATGGCAATGCGCTGCATGACCTCCCCGTCGGCCATCTCGAATGTCATGCTCCTCCCATCGATGGGAAGCCCGAGAATCTGATGCACATCGTGCAATGTGATCGTCATCTCCCCCCCACGGGAAATGAAACGAGTTCGTCTCGGGGTGCCATCGCTCGACAAATGCCGAAATCAGGCAAGCGTCCATCCGCCCGTACTCAAGCGACCCCAGGGCAGTGATGCCGCTGTGCTGTGCTATCCCCCACCATGTATCCGGGCCCTCTACTGCGTGCTCCTCCAGAGTCCGATAGTGTGTCTTCCGGACATGCACCTTCAGAACCTTCCTTGTCTGAAATAAGAAATTAATTTTAGGATATATTAATTGGGATAAATATGAAAAAATAAAATATATAATGGTAAAAATAAAATACATACCAAATCATGTTCTGCCTGGCGGCGCCTAATCCCTCTAAGAGGAGCATCCTCGACAGGAGCATCCTCCACAAGAGCCCGTCCTCCGCATCCCCTCCCGCGTCCCCTACCCCGTGCCCTAGCCGGAGGGGCAACGGGATCGAGCGGTGCACCAGGAGTAGCTGGCTCGACATCAGTCAGCTCTCATATCGCGCATCCACGGAGAGTAGGTCTATGTGGCCCTCCCGGCATCCACGGAGCGGTGCCTAAAATAGGACCTGCTGCAATATCTGGTGCAGCAGCTGGTGCGGTCTCCGATGCAGGAGCGGGATCCGAAACCGGCTCTAGAACAGGAGGAGGAGAGGCAACTGGGGGTGCGTCATCCCTCCCCAAATCCTCGGCCGTCAAAATAGGATCATCCTCAGCCGTCAAAATGGGATTGAAAGACTCCACATAATCCCGATCCCTGTCCTCCTCCTCCTCATCCGACGGGGAATGAGTAGTCGTGACGTGGACGTCCTCCATAACCACATCATCGTGGGCGGGTGGTGAGGACGGCTGCGCGGCATCTAAAATCTCGCTACTAACAAGTGTCGCGCGCTGACGTGCCGACTCAGTCACACCATGTCTCCGCCTCGAACGTCGCTTCGGTGTCCGATGTCTCACCGACAACGAAGAAAAGAAATCTCGTACAACCTAAAATTAAATATTATTAAAATTTATTTTATTCATTTATTAATTTCCTAATAACAAATTTCATTCAAATAACTATTTTTTCTATAATTTATGTCTCACCGACAACGAAGAAAAGAAATCTTGTACCGCGTGTATATAACGCCCTCGTTTAATTTCGAATATAATTTATTATAGTTATGTATTTTTTAGTACTTTCTAATTTATTCTAATGTTCTAATTTTTTTCTAATTTAATCTAATTTGTTCTAACTTGTTTAAATTTGTTCTAATTTATTATATTTATAGTTTATTCTAATTTGTTCTATTTGTTCTATTTTTTCTATTTATTCTAATTTGTTCTATTTTTTCTATTCATTCTATTTATTCTAATTTACTCTAATTTGTTCTATTTTGTTTTCTTTTATACAAATTAGTTCTAATTTGTTCTATTTTTTTAGAATTCGTTCTAATTCATCTAATTTCTCAACCAATTCAAATATCTAAACTAATTACAAATATAAATATCTAAATATAAACTACAAGTGTGCGTTATTAAATTTAAAAAAATATGAATTAGAAAATTACATATCGTATGGCTTCCCCACATACGCGTAACTGGTGGCGTCTCGAGATCCTTCGATACCGCTCCCGATGCAGTACTCGTGGTGTCGTCGACGGTCGAACTAGCTGGCGTGCCTCGAACTTGTGCCCCAGCTCGAGTCCCAAATTCGCCCGGTAATACGATCTTGCGTCCCCTTCCGCGAAGTCTGCCTCCGCCCTGGTAAACCCGCACCTCCTCCTCCACGCCACCATTCCCCTCGCCTCCACCGCCAATTGCCGCCTCTATCACCTCCTCCAGGCCACCGCCACCACCACCGGAATCGCGGCCTCCTCAACCACCTCCTCGTCGCCGGCCACCACAACGCTGTCGGCCACCGGAATCGTGGCCTCCTCATGTAATAACCCTCAATTTTAGTAGGGGTATTTGTGTAATTTGATAACTTAGACTCTTTGTGTTTGATGTGAACGAGCTAAAAATATTTGTGGACATCTTTAACATTTATCCAAACAAGCCCTAGTTAGTATTGGAATGAAATAAATCAAAGTGAAGGATAAAAACTAGGTGTTTTGATTAATGATGGACATATTTGATTTAAGTGTAGAATTTTCGTAGGCAATCCCACATGAATATTTGTGTTCAAGGCAGCTTCGTAGAACGGGCATATCTTTTTCCACAAATCTCGGATTTTGATGATTCAAGATGCATTCGAAACTAGACTCGGAGATTTTCAATTCTTTAGTTTGCATGGAGACGTAATTTCAATAGTAGGTGGTTCGAAATTATCCATCAATATGGGTCGATAAACCATTTTATCTCACATTGCTCATCTTAGAAATATTGATAAAACTCTCATCCCACATCTGAAAGAGAGAAGAACAAGGGTTGGGGAAACAACTATATATACAGGTCTAGACACTCTCTACCATTCATCCAAAGTTAATAATTTGTAAGATGTTTCGCTATCGGCGGACCCAGTCTTTTGGCGGGTCCACAAAAGCGAAACTCTTCAAATTTGAAAAGTATTCGCTACGGCAGGCCTAATCTTTTTGACGGGCCCACAACTGCGAAATATTTTAATTTTTGGGACTCATCTTACATTTCCTCATCAATCTCAGCGTTATCTCTTTGATAAGCGGTATTTTACATAACGCAACTAGTAGTTATTAGCATATTATTGAGGAGATTTGGATTTGATTTATGGGATATTTCTGTAATCCGGAAAAAAGGTGAGAAGTGGTTAAATCATAGGATTTATAGAGTTTTAGAGGTAAGTTGGTGTTTGAGGTACGGAGCTGCATTGTGGATGTTTTTGGAAGCACTTGCGAGTTGAAGACAGTGTTTGGAACCATGAAGGAAGCTGGTGATCAGAAGACAGAAGTTGCTGGAGTGGAAACCGCGAGCCCAAGCGACCTACCGCGATCGCGGTTATAAGACTCCAGCAGAACATTGGCGAGCCGATAACCGCGACCTCCCGCGATTGCTTATGGTCGCGGTTATCAGATTTTAACAGAATGTTGGGGAGCCAAAAACCGCGACCTCCCGCGCTCGCGGCCGCCCGCGGTTTGCTGTGCGACTGAACAGTCTCCGTTTTCTTCAACTGCTTGGCGGTTTCGTTTTGTTTTAATTAATAGGTAATTAAGGGGCTCGGAGGAGGGTTTTGACTATATCCAGACCTAGCCTCTTACCTGAATTGGCTCTCTTTCTTTTCTCTCAAGAACACTTAGTTTGTCTTGTCTCTTTTGGATTTGATTTATGTGTGAAGAACACGAACCAGAACTAATTTCCTGTTTTGTCTAGCGTGGAAGCACACAGTTAATCTGGTTGTAAGGTTCATCTCTCTTGTTCATCCCTTTGGATTTGGTATTGATTTCCTTGAGCATATTTCTATTACTATCTATTTGGCTAGATTGATCTCCTAGTTTAAATCTATAGTAATTTAGGTGCTAGATTTGGGATAGACGGTGGAATCCCTAATCGTAGGTAGCAATCACAATTGCATGAAATTGGTAAATTGTGTTCAATTGTGAAAAGGAAATTGATTTGCATGACATACTTGCGGTGTTGAGTCTTTGTTTGCAATCCGTTAATCTTACGCTTTATGCTATTGATTGAACCAACTTAGAAGGTCTTCAAGGTTATCAATTGGTAAGTGTTAGCAAGACCGGTTGGCTTGTTAATATAAACAAGATCAGAATTGGAACAATCCATAGGATAAATATGAACATGAGAAGAATCGATGATCAACTTGGTTAATTGTTGTGTGGAAACTTGCTAGGTGAAACTTCTTTTAATCTTATTTTCTTAAACTTGATTTTTGGTGTTATTTTATTTGAGTAGTCTTAGTAGAAAAACCAATCCCCCCCATTTGTTCTTTAAAGTTGATAAATTAGTAATTACATAGAAATTGACGTGTTAATTCCCTTGGGTTCGACTCCTTACTTGCATGCTATACTCTAGTTGCATATTAGGATTACTCTAGTTGCATATGTAAAATATCCCATATATTTTTTATGTATAATATGCTAATAACTACTAGTTGCGCTATGTAAAATGCTAATAACTACATTTCCTCATCAATCTCAGCGTTATCTCTTCTAGGGTAGGAGATGAGCTTGGTGTCCTCTTCATAGTCACGTAAGTTTCTGAGTTTATTACTTTCCAGCTTAGTTCTTTCAGTTATTTCAATTCTTAGAGCATAGTTTAATTTAGGGTAATGTTGGTCTTATACCGCAAAACCTTAATTGGTTTCGTGAGGATTGGTGGAGCGCTGGCATTGCCTCGGCGCTCAACAAACCAAGCTTTGTCTTGGTCTAGCGCGCGTGATGCGCCGTCGAGAGGGGAGAATAAAAAGAAAGAGATGAAGAAAACGATGCGCCTCGCACGCTGGCATTTACCCTAAGGGTATGCGCCAGCGGGAGGCGCATGGAGCGCCTTCTTTGGGCGTGCTACCAGATGGGCCTTTAACAGGCTCATCGCTTGAAACGCCACCTAAAGGCGCATCATGGCTAGAGGTGTTCAGCGGTTCTTTTGAACCGTTCAACCGGCGGTTCTGAAACCGCCCAAAACCGTTTGAAACCGTAACCGAACCGGAATCGACTAAAACCGTTTGAGTCCGGTTTCGGTTTCGGTTCATGATTTCATAGAACCGACGGTTCGAAGCGGTTCGGAACCGGCGGTTCCAAACCGTTTCAGAACTGCCAATTTCAAACCTATTAGCTAAGTAAATTTCCATAATAAAGGTAAGAGGACTACGTGGGTTTTGATTTCTCTAACCCGGAGAGAACACGTAAGCAATTTAATTATATTCAAACCCTTTATTTTTCCAATTTTTTCCCTTATAATTTTGTATAAAGACAAATGCTTATTATATTTTTTAGTTTAAGAATATATTTTATAATTAAAATATAAAGATTAAATGATTAATGTTAATATTTTCTTTTCTTTTTTTATTCAACTTTTTTTGGATACTTTTTATAAAAAAATATTAATTTTTATCCGGTTCGGAACCGCAACCGAAACCGACAAAACCGGATGGAACCAAACTTGGTCGGTTCCGGTTTCGGTTCATGATTTTTTGGAATCGGAACCGGCGGTTCCAGAACCGTGAACATCTCTAATCATGACACGCCAGAATAAGGCGTGCCAATTTTATCATTTTTTTTGCCAAAGATTACCCCTTTGCCTACACGCTCAATTTTGACGCACCAAAATGCGTGCGATAAGTTAAAAACTTGCGTGTATATAGGATTTGTCTAAAAAAAAAGGTTGTGGACAAAACAACATAGTTTCAGTCTCAAAATTCTTTCGAACTTTATTATTATATATTGTGTTAATTTTATATAACCAATAATTATGTGAAAGAATCTGATGTGTGATAAGTAAAATCATATATAAAAAACCATTAAATACTCATGATGTAAGTTTAAATCTTCTACAATGAAATAGTGTTGTATCTAGTTGTGAAATTTTGCGTATATCTATCAAATCAAAACATATAATTAGAAAAGTATGAAACTACTAAAACTTTTATATAACATAACAAGAGATAAACTCAAAATATATAATTAAACACATAAGGAATTATATTTTTTTATTATATAATTATTATAGTAAAATAGTTATTAAAATTAATAACAATATGTAGGATTAAGTGCATACTAGTATTAGGGTAAATAGTAGGGACTATTTTAAGACATTGGATCAAAATGATCTCATGGTCGGTTTGATTGAAAGATTCATCATACAACACCACTAGGAGCAAACGCGAGTTGGCCCGTCAACATGTCCATATAATCGGCTAGATATGACTAACATATTTAGCCCACTCAACCCGTTTAGCCCGGCCAGCTCGTTTATGCGGGCGGGATCCGGACACTAATAATAATTCATTAACCCGCATAGTCCGTCCGGAAGTCCAAATTAATTTTAAATATAAAAATTTATATATCAAATATAGCTTATAAAATTAGATATATTAATATAAATAGACTCACCCTAACTCTAATCAAACATTTTATACCTCTCTGCCTCCATGTTGTGTTATTTTGAAACGCCCATTTATGTTGTATTATTTTGTGGGACATATTTGTTATGAATGTGATATGCTCTATTTTGTAGTGTGTAAATAGGAGTTGTTATCGGAGTTTTGGGTGCCATTTGTATGGGTTTAGAGCGTAAGTTAGGAGAATAAAGTTGATGAGAATGAATGTTGATTTGGTGGTTTCAAGAGCTTAAATGAAGACTTAAGAAGATGGAGGAGAAAGCCACGAGAGAAGACCGCAAGCGGAAGAAGGAAGAAGCTGCGAGAGAGCAACATGAACATTTCCGCGATCGCGGAAAACAGCATCAGCAGCACTTGAAGAAGAGCAAAACCGCGATCGCGGGGGTCTTTTCCGCGGTCGTGGGTCCTTACGCGGCGCAGGAGCATGATTTTCGTCCGAAGACTTTATTATTTTATTTCGTTTATTATATTTTGGGAGATTTTATTTCTTATCTTTTAGGAAATTAGGTTTTGCAAAGTCTTTATATTCTTCCTTTAGAACATCGGTTTTGTAAGTTGGGTTCTACCCCAAGTTGGGTTTTACCTTTTCTTCCTCTTTTCTTTTTTCTTAGTTTAGTTCTTTGTTTTGTTTCTGGCTAGACAATTGAAGTCTTGGTTTGAATTTGATATTGAGATTATTCATTTCTTTATCCTTGAATGTTATGATTCTCTTATGCTTCATCCCATTGAGTTTTATTGATTTCTCTAGCCTGATCACCTAGTTTTATTGGTCTTATTCATACTACAGGATTAGGGTTTTGAATTCTATTGGTTGATCTAGTTCATCAATTGTTGTGATTAGTATTATTAATATTAGTTTCTCTAGCCTGACAAACTAGTTGAGATTGGTATTATCTATAGTGCTAGTTCCCCTAATCTGGTCATCTTGTTGAGATTAATATTGTTCATCCCTAATTCAGAGTAGCAACTGCGATATTCTAAGAACTGTTTGGACTGGTCTATTGTAGAGAGAATTGACTGCATGTCGAGTACTGACTGTTTGTTAAGTATTGCATGAGCCTATCTATTCTTGAACTTACTGTTGTTGTTAAATTGAATCTTGATGTTTTCTTGATTGTTTAACAGTTAGGATTATCAGGACTGATAGTTAATTTAGAACAGGGATTAGGACATTCATGAGGATTGAGAACTAGGGATAATCAATGATCGATCAACCAAACTAAAGGTGGATATTTTGTCTAGCCAAGCTTTTTATGTTTTATTTATTGTTTTCTTAGTTAGATATAACCCCCCTCCCCCCCCCCCCCCCCCACCCCCACACACACACACACCTTTTTTTGTCTTTGTTATCAATTGGTGAATGATTTTGCAAACAGGATATATAACTTGATTCTCTGTGGGATTCGACCCTTACTTACCAGACTACATTAGTTAGGTTTTTGAGGTTTACTTTGTTAGGTGCATGCGATAAAACTCCTATCAGAATGTCCATGATTTGTGTACACTATTATGTTAACAACATGGTTTTCATGTTTTTTAATTAGGGTATTGAACAACTTAGGGAAAAGTTAAGGTGAGGATGAGGGCTTAGGAGAGGAGTGAGGACGCTCCAAGACCGTCCGATCAAGAAATAGAGCGCCCATATCACACAAGGAAAGAATTCGGAAAAATTTTGATATGCGAAAAAAAACATGTCCCGCGTGCACACGTATTTTGGTCCGTATGAACACATACGTTGTTTTGCATGCACACACACACGTTGTTTTCATGTGCACACACATGTCGTGTCGGTATGCACACGTAGGTTAATTTCGTTGGTTTTCATATGTATGCACACATGTTATTTCACACGCTTTGAGTCATTTTCGCGTGCACGCATATGTTATTTTCATGTGCACACATTCACACTTACGTTGTTTCACATGCACACATAGCACGTAGTGCATTTCGTATGCAAACAGGCCATTTTCACATGCACACGGTAGTATATTTCGCATGCACACAGTCATGTTTTCATGTGCACACGTTTTGTTCATTCCATATGAACGCACGCGTTTTATGAATGCATACAAAAATGAATTTCACGTGCACACCGTAGTGTATTTGACATGCACACAACAATATATTTGGTATGCATACAAATTTGCACTTTGCGTGCACACGAACCCGTACTTTTCACGAATAATTTGACACGGCCGAACTTTTGCCGAATTTTTTGAAAAACGATATGGGCACTCCGTTTGCTTCTCATCTGACGGCTCTCATGCGTCCTCAATCCTCTTCTCTCATCCCATCTTCATCGGATCTCAACCCAACAACTTATATTGTTATATATTAACAACTTTTTATGAGTATTGTGCAATTTATTGAACAGATTTGTGAGGTCTTGTTTTTTTATGTCTTGCGGGCTATCTTGGACCCGCAGGCTATTCGAGACCGGGTGTCTAGACGGATCTGTACACCCTCCCCAGTTTGTTTCCATTGCTCGGCCCGAAAGTCTAGGCTTGACTTTTGGTCAAAGCCCACGTCTAAGCAACATGCACCGAAACACATCGTAGCTTTTAAAAAAAAAGAAATAAAAGAGATTGGCTTTTCTTGTATGTGGTTCCGATCTTTTAAATTAGATAATGTAAATCAGATTAAACTACCAAATTTGATTATTCTTATTAGTTATTAGGAAAAGATAAGGCGAGGATGAAGGCTCAGGAAAGGAATGAGGAAACCTTAAAACCGTCGGATCAAGAAAAAAAGCGTCCAGATCAGTCAAGGAAAGAATCCCGAAAAATTCGGATAAACGGCCGAATTTTTCGCGAAAAAATCGCTTTTTGTGTACACATGCATTTTGATTCGTATGCACACATACATTGTTTCGCAGCACACACACGTTGTTTTCATGTGCACACACATGTCATTCCGTATGCACAAGTAGGTTATTGTTGTTGATTTTTATATGTATGCACACATATTATTTTGTATGCGCTTTGAGTTATTTTCGCATGCACATATATGTTATTTTCATGTGCACACATCTACACCTACGTTCACACGTTCATGTTTCACATACACACATAGCACGTAGTGCATTTCGTATGCACAAACATACCATTTTCACATGCACACAGTAGTATACTTCGCATGCATTCGATAGTATATTTCGCATACGGAATGACATGTGTGTGCACATGAAAACTTTTATGTTAAAGTGATGTATTTGTATATAGTTTATGAAGAAATATTAATCATAAACTCACAATATTAGTAAAAAAAGAAGAAAATTTGAATAATATTGTTCACATGTATCATCATAAACTCACAATATGCACACAGTAGTATACTTCAACTAGTTCATGACCCGTGCCATGCACGGATATTTTTATTAGGATGATGTTTTAGTATAGCTTTAATATCACTTTTACGTGTATATTTAATAAAATTTTATGTTAAAGTGATGTATTTGTATATAGTTTATGAAGAAATATTAATCATAAACTCACAATATTAGTAAAAAAAGAAGAAAATTTGAATAATATTGTTCACATGTATCATGATAAATTTGTAAAAACTAAACGGAAAATGATATGATAAAGGATATATTATCACATCAATATATAATATTAGAAGATATTTAATTGAGCATACCAAAAAAATAAATATTTGATGAAAAATATGGTAGCTTTTTGTGGTAAGAATGATCTCTTTAATAAAAACCGTGTTTTATCAATTCAATATATATAACAATTCAATATATATAAATTTTTTATATGTTGAATTTATTGACTAAACGATATTGTTCCTATTGCAATGATAAAAGTAAATGTTATTTTATATGAATGTTGAGTAATTTTCCATTTATCAGTATTTTCTTCAACAGAAAAATTTGATATTTTGTATATGGAATACTCCTTGATCATTTGTGAAAATTTGTTGACAAAATAACTTGGGATGGTAGATTCAATCCACGAATTCTGCATGAAAAAAATAATAGTTCATTAGTAATGTATATAATAAAAATTAATTGCTGAAAATGAAAATATAATATAGTGTCTCTGAAATATATTAACATTTTCATCTATCATAACCATGTGAATTTCGTCTCTTCCTTTATAAATTTTTTTCTTCCGCATGCCAATACGAACTTTAAGTGTCCAAACACCTTTCACTTCAGTAATTTCTTCAATATAATTGGTTATTGGAATACCTAAATAATGTAAACATGCATTTTTAGATATATGTGAGCAAGATGCAATACATATAAATATCATATTGTAAGCTTAAAAAAATAAATAGAGATGCATACACTGATTCTCAAATATCAAACTTCTGCTCCAATACGTAATGCACTACATAGACCGGAATAATCTATATATAAGAATCTAAACTTTTTTTTTCTTTTTTCTTATATAAAAAGGGAAGATATGATTTACTAATTGTGGACAGATATGTAAATCAAATCAAAGAACATAGTTTTTTGGAAGAATTCAGTTTTGTTTTGAACTCAAATAACAGAACCGGTTTTTTAGGCATAATTCAGTTTTATAATTATATCAGATTTGGTTTTAATAATTGTGGACAGATATGTAAATCACATGGGTTTTAATTGAAAATTAAAAAAAAATCAGCAATGTAGGATAAAATTTTAAGTTCAAAGATTTGTTAGGATAAAAATTCATCAACGTAGGTTTAATTCAAAGATTTGTTAGACAGTTAAATGATTAGTTCTTCTTAAAAAAATTAGAATGTGGTGAGATTTTATAGATGGGCTGCATTCAGTTATTGTTGTGAGATTTCATTAAACAACAATATCTAATTGGGCTTTACATGAAAATTTAAAAAAAAAACTCCAGCTACGTAGGATAAAATTTCAAATTCAAAAGTTGGTTAATGCTAGTAAATAATCGGAGGCATTAAATTTTGTTATTATAATCATAAGCTACACAAATAATCGGGTTTGGTTTTGTACTCAAATCACAGAACCGATTTGTTACGTTGTTGTGAGATTTTACTTTATTTTTTATTTTTATGAAAGATTATTGTGAGATTTTACGTTTTTTTAAAGGTTGTTGTGAGATTTCATTAATCAACCATATCCTATTGTTTGTTTTTTAATAAAAAATATGAGCTTATTGTTATATAAATATAAGCTTTGATATATTAGTTATATAAATATAATCTTATTGTTTGTATTTTTTTATAAAAAAACTTATCACATTCATATATATAAACATTCAACAAAGTTGTATATATATATATATGATTTATAGATTCAAAGTTAGTTATGATTATATAAGCTTATTAGTTATATAAGCTTATACGGTGGTCAAAGTTTAAATATGTAAGCTTTGATATATTAGTTATATAAATATAATCTTATTGTTTGTATTTTTTTATAAAAAATTCATCACCTTCATGTATACAAACATTCAATAAAGTTGTATATATATATATATATGATTTATAGATTTAAAGGTAGTTATGATTAATATTGTGATTTAAATTAAATAGAATTGTTAATATTTAAAAAACGTGAATTAACTTCAAAATGACACGTAGAATTTGCGGGGCCGGAATCAATATGGTGGATAAATATGGCCAAAATAAAAATTATATAAATTAAGTTTGTTAAGATACATTAGTCTGAAATTTCACTAAATTATTAATAAAATATGTATGTGTAATAATATAATATAGTGGGTTGAATTATAAAAGCACATGTACTGTGAGTTGAAAATTGTATATATTGTATGATTTTGGCCCATAAATTTATATATATATCATACTATATATGCAAAGTCATAAAAATAATATTACTAATTACATAAATGAATATAAGATGTACTTTATTTATAAGTTTAGTAGGAATTCTATCATATATTAGTTTGACAGATATAAGCTTATTTTTTGCAATTTGTAGAGATCAAATTTTTTTTTAAAAAAATGTATAAGCATTCAACAAAGTTGTATATAGTTTTTATATATTTGAAGTTATGTATGATTAGATATTGTGGTTTAAATTGAAATATAATATTAAGAAAAAAAAGTGCATTAATAACAAAATGACATGTAGGATTTGTGGGGCCAAAAGCATTTTGGTGGCTCGAAATTCAATAGCTTTAATATATATAGATGGACCATAAAATCTATTCGGGTCATTTTACTCTAAATGGGTCATAAATTTGTATGTGTAATAATATAATATAGTGGGCTTGATTATAAAAGCACATGTACTATGAGTTGGAAATTGTATATATTGTATGATTTTGGCCCATATATTTTTATAGGTCAAATTATATATGCAAACGCATGAAACTAATATTACTAATTATATAAATTAATATAAGATGTATTTTATATATAAGTTTAGTAAGAGATCTATCATATATTATAAGCTTATTGTATGTGTAATTTGTAGAAATTAAATTTTATAAAAAAGTTGTATATAGTTTTTATATATTTGAAGTTAGTTGTGATTAGATATTGTGATTTAAAATTTTAAATATTTGAAGTTAGTTGTGATTAGATATTGTGATTTAAATTAAATAAAATTATTAATATAAAAATAAATTGGATTAATCATAAATTGACACCTAGGATTTGTGGGACCATAATCAATATGATGGCTTCAAATTCCTTTGCTTTAATATATATATATAGATATAGATGTTAAGAAAAAAAGTGCATTAATAACAAAATGACATGTAGGATTTGTGGAGCCAAAAATATTTTGGTGGCTCGAAATTCAATAGCTTTAATATATATAGATGGACCATAAAATTTATTCGGGTCATTTTACTCTAAATGGGCCATAAATTTGTATGTGTAATAATATAATATAGTGGGCTTGATTATAAAAGCATATGTACTATGAGTTGGAAATTGTATATATTGTATGATTTTGGCCCATAAATTTATATAGGTCAAATTATATATGCAAATGCATGAAATTAATATTACTAATTACATAAATGAATATAAGATGTATTTTATATATAAGTTTAGTAAGAAATCTATCATATATTATAAGCTTATTATATGTATAATTTGTAGAAATTAAATTTTATAAAAAAGTTGTATATAGTTTTTATATATTTGAAGTTAGTTGTGATTAGATATTGTGATTTAAAATTTTAAATATTTGAAATTAGTTGTGATTAGATATTGTGATTTAAATTAAATAGAATTATTAATATAAAAATAAATTGGATTAATTATAAATTGACACCTAAGATTTGTGGGATCATAATCAATATGATGGCTTCAAATTTTTTTTACTTTAATATATATATATATAGATTGAACAACTATGATTTCTTCAATTGAACAACTATACGATAATCGATTAGCAACAAGTGAATAGCTATGTGATAATTAACTTGTAAGTAATCTAATGTTAAATTGAACAACTAAATGTTATAAATTGAGCAAAAAGACTATTAATCAAGAAATAATGAATAACTCAACATTAATTACCAAATAATCGAGTTGTTCAATCCAACAATTGTATTTATCAATTGAACAACTATACATACATACTTGAACAAGTAACCAAAATCAACAGAACATCACAAGATTCAACACAATTAAGAATCAACTATGGCAGACGAAATGCTAGTCCGACAACCTAACTACTTCAATTGTAAATTTATTAAATTGAATAACAAAAGCAATGAAGAAAATTTTGAAACCTGGGATTAACTCAATTGTTACACAAAACTACTTATATGTGCGTCCGAGCTACGCACGGATTTATGGTATCTTTAATTTCATATATTTTTTATAATTAGATTAGTTGATTTTTTAATATATTAGTGTATTTTGTAAAATTTATACAACCTGGCTTATCGTAATTTACGATCAGTTTCTAAATAGTCATAATATATATATATATATATATATGAGGTCAGAGGCGGAATCAGGGGGTCAAGTGTCCCCCCCTTCCGCCTGAATTATTACATGTATATTAGGGCCTTATTTGTGCGGTTTCGGTGCGGAGCACTCTTTCCATGCGGACATGCACTATAGGGCCTTATTTGTGCACTTTTGTAAAAAATTTGGAAAATATTTGGAAAAAAAGTTGAAAAAGATTTTTTTTTTGAAAAAGTGCACAAATAAGACGTTAAAGTGCATAAATAAGACCCAAAAGTGCATGCTCCGCACGTCCGCACGGGAAGAGTGCTCCGCATATGATCTAAACTCTGTATATTAGTTTACATAGTTCGAGCCCTGCTAATCCTTTCTCTTCCTTTCTTTTTTATTCCAATGTGGGCATGTGGTCCAAGTTCCTAATTCCTCCACTTAGCCGTGCTTTTCTCTATTTTTTTCATTTGTCCAGTTCTTTATAATAAGTCCAACATATTACATATACATGTATTATTGTCTTTATTGACTACGATATTATTTCATATGTAACTACTTTTTTATTAATTACGAAAAAAACTAGTTATCTATTAAAACTATTAACAAGGTAGCTTTTTCATAAAACATAAACAATAAAATGCTAGTAGAAGTGGGTATGAGAATAACTAAACTCAAAATAATGAGAATAAATTATACATAAATAAAATAACTTACGTCTAAAATTTTAAGTTAAATAATAATAATATTTTATTGGTCATCGCACTTGATCACTCGGTAAGTCGGTCATGATAGTGTGACCCCCCTTTCAAATTTTTCTGGTTCCGCCAGGTATTATATTATATTTTACTAATTACTATGTTTATTAATGTTAAATGAATTAAAACAAAATCACTTTCTGAACTTTATAACAAAAGTTGTATAATTCTATCTCATATCAAATTATTATATATAAGTTGCTTAAACATCAAGTATTTAGATGTTATTTCAAGTATTGTTTAAAAAATCAATGTACTTCTATCATGCTTTTAGAATATCTTATTCAATTTTAATTTCCTTTTTATATTTATGATTAGTTTGGTTGATCTTTTAGATATATTGGTATACATGTATAAAATATGTATAGTCAATATATTATCACATTACAAAAAATGTAGAATTTATCTCATATTTAATTACTATATATAAGTTAGTAATTTTTTTATATTTACATATTATTTCAAGTATTATTCAAAAGTTATTTTAAAGAATCAATATATGTATTGTTATTATAGTGTTATGAATTATTTATATACATTCTCAACTGACATATATGTAATATATATACATTTTTTTTTGTGAATTAGTTGATTATGAAGGAGTTGTTGACATTATTTTAAGGCATTGTCAAAAAAACAACAAATATGTGAAATTTATGATATCTATCATGTATAAAAATATATTTATGTATATATACAATAAAATTATAAAACCTTATTATAAGTTGAAATTGCTTATATATTTATGTTTATATTTGTATGTTCTTATTCATGAATTCTAATATCAATTTTGAGCACTTATTAATTTAACACTAAATTTACATTAGCACAATCCTAAAAATTAAATTATGAACAAATCCAAAAATTAAATTATGAAAAATTCTAAATTTTATTATTCTATTTTTTTTAAATCTTTAGACCATTTAATAAAAGATATTATATCTGAATATAACAAATAACAATTTATTGAATGTACATTTGTTTAATCTCTTCATTTTTAATTTATGAGATTTTAAAATATGCTTGATATTTAATACATTTATTGCAAAAAAATGTTAACTTTTTTTAATAAAATAGAGGAAATTGTGTAAAAGAAGAGACATTTAGTACATAGCATTTATTGGAAAATATGTCAACTTTTCTTGTTAGATAGATAATTACATGTGCGCCTGTGCAGTCGTGCTACGCACGGGTCTATGACATATTTAATTTTAGATATTTTTTATAATTAGATTAGTTGATATTTTAATATATTAGTGTACTTTGTAAAATTTATACAATCGGGTTTATCGTAATTTATGATCAGTTTCTAAATACTCAAATAATATATATATATATATATATATATATATGCGGTATTCTATTATATTTTACTAATTACTATGTTTATTAATGTTAAATGAATTGAAACAAAATCACTTTATAAACTTTATAACAAAATTTGTATACTTCTATCTCATATCAAATTGTTATATAGAAGTTGCTTAAACATCAAGTATTTAGATGTTATTTCAAGTATTATTTAAAGAATCAATGTACTTCTATCATTCTTTTAGAATATTTTATTCAATTTTTAATTTTTAATTATATTTATGATTAGTTTGGTTGATCTGTTAGATATATTGGTATACTTGTATAAAATATGTATAGTCAATATATTATCACATCACAAAAAATGTATATTTGATCTCATATTTAATTACTATATATAAGTTAGTAATTTTTTTATATTTACGTATTATTTCAAGTATTATTCAAAATTTCTATTTTAATGAATCAATATATGTATTGTTATTATATTGTTATGAATTATTTATATACAAACTCATGTAATATATACATTTTTTTTGTAAAATAGTTGATTATGAAGGAGTTGTTGACATTATTTTAAGACATTGTCAAAAAACATCAAATATGTGCAATTTATGATATATGTCATGTAAAAAAAAATATTTATGTATATATACAATAAAAGTAGAACACCTTATTATAAGTTGAAATTGCTTATATATTTATGTTTATATTTGTATGTTCTTATTCATGAATTCCAATATCAATTTTGAGCACTTATTAATTAAACATTATTATACATTAGCACAATCCTAAAAATTAAATTATGAAAAAAATCCTAAAAATTAAATTATTAAAAATTTCTAAATTGTAAATTATTTTAAATTTATTTATTTATTTATCTTTAGATCATTTTATAAAAGATATTATATATGAATATAACAAATAACAATTTATTGAATTTACATTTGTTTAATCTCTTTATTTTTAATTTATGAGATTTTAAAATTTGCTTGATATTTAATACATTTATTGTAAAAATGTTAACTTTTTTTAATAAAATAGAGAAAATTGTGTAAAAGAAGAGGTATTTGGTAGATAACATGTATCGGAGAATATGTCAACTTTTCTTGTTAGATAGATAGATTGTAATGAAAAATTTGACCATATAAAAACTAATCTCGACATATAAGAGGTGGGTGCAAGTAGAATCTATCCTACATAAAAAGTTGACATATTGTGTCAATAAATGACCAACATTTCTCTTTTTTACACATTACATATTGACTGAATAAATGAACAATATTTCTTTTTCTTTTTTAAAAAACCTATTCCAAGAGAAATGTTGCTCAATAAATATTTCACAAAATTACAAATACATATTACATTTATGTCCATTGAGGAGGTATATAAATAATTATTACGAACATATCAAAAGTACATATATTGATTCTTTAAAATAACGCTTCCATAATAATTTAATAATATCAAAATATGGATTTTATTACTAACTTATAAATAGTAATTGTATATGAGATAAAAATTACAATATTTGTGAGGTGATAATATATTGACTAATACATATTTTATAGAATTATACTAATATATCAAAAAGATCAACGAATCTAATCATAAACAAAAATAAGAAATTAAATTTGAATAAAATATCCTAAGAAAGTGGTAAAAATACAAGGATTTTTTTTAAATACAAGGATTTTTTTTTAAATACTTGAAATAACATCTAAATAGTGGGTGTTTTAGCAATTTCTATATAATTATTTGATCTGAGATAGAGTTATACAACTTTTGTTACAAAGTTGACAAAGTAATTTTGTTTCATTTCATTTAACAATAATAACATAGTAATAACTAGTAAAGTATAGAATATCTCATATATATCGTTTCGCTATTTAGAAATCAATCGTAAATTATGATAAATTTGATTATGTAAATTTTATAAAATACACTAATATATTAAAAATATCAAATAATCTAATTATAAATAATAATAATAATAATAATACGGAATTAAATGCTAAAGAACTAAAAACTAAATTGAACTATAACAAGGCGAGAGTTAAATTTCATATTTATTCAAACACTCCATGTAAGTTTTTAACGTTTGATATCCTATGACTAAGAGTTAAAAAGATTTACTGCACGTTAATTTCAAGAATTTAATATTATAGTAATATAGCCGTTTGTATTCTAATTGCAAATGAAAAAACAAATAACTACCATACATAAACTCTATGACTGCCCCCGCCTTGCTTATATATAAATCAACACGGTGTCTAACTCTTTCTTTCATATATACCATATGTTAGATCTACAAACAATGTATGAGTACTTTATTTGTTGCATTTCTTTCCAGTTTCTTTATACATACTTTGCTTATATATTTTACTATTTTAGTTGACGATGATGATCAATATTTTGATTTATTTTACAAGTGAAGTTAAACATTAAGAATTTTGATTGTATATGTCTAGAATAGTTCGTGACTGTAAATTATGGGTTTGGTGTTAGGATCAATCAACTTCTAAAAGAAATCATAATTCATCTTCTAGGAATATGTTCTAAGTTTATTTTTTATCATGTTATTCAATCTCTTTAAAATATGTAGCATAGAAGATAACTAGAACTCCAAGATTTATATGGATTAGGGTTTTAAACATTGCTTCTATTAACATGAGAATCATTTTATAATCTATTTGATAGAAAGTTTTATAAATTTTTTTTGAACTACTGAAAGCAAATATTATTACTCCATGCTTGATGAATTTTGTATCCCTCTAAGCAAGCAAGCATTTCAACCCACAATATATTCTGTCATTCTTATTAACTAAAATTGACTAAAACATGGGATTACAAAATATAGACATGTGAAGTAGAATTAAAGCATCGTGTAATTGTGGAATAAAAAAACGGATGTAATTTCATTACACTTAAAAATCTATATATATTGGTGTTTTTGTTATTGAACCAATTGAATATAGTAAGTCATCTCTACACAATTTCATTAATCTGTAATGGTGTATTGGTGTGACATTCAAACATAAAAAGCATGTGATTAAGGTTTTATGTAATCGGATATTCATTTCATTAATTTTCTAACCTCTAATTAGAGTTTTAAATTAAATTATAAAGTAATATCTAAGCAAACTATGTCAACAACATTTAATTTCATAATATATAGTACTTATATGAAATAATTAAGATATTGATGTGAGTATGTGACTGAGACTGAATATCTATGTTTATGAATTTTAAAATTTAAATTAAATATATAATTTTCGAAGTACGTACCATAATGATATAAATTTATACTTACAAACTCGTTATATAGTATGAAGATATTTAAAAATAATTCATAAAAGAAATAGTTAGTTTTGATAAGCTCTTTATTTTTATATCTATTGTGCAGTGATTAATTACTATGAAGTGCCCTTAAACGTTTCTTTAAATTGATATTAAAAAAAGATATAATTTTATTTATTTTAGGATATTTTAATATAACAAAAGTAATAAATTAATTTAAAATAGGTGTGGAAATCCCTAATCATTATATTGTTTTTTTTTATAGGAGCCATATCTTGTTAATATAACTAAAGTAACATTATAATAAAATTAATTGAAACTTATCTTGTTCATAAAATTGATTGAAACTTATCTTGTTCATAAATTAATAGGAGACGTAAAAAACTAAAGTAACATTACAATAAAACTGATTGAAACTTATCTTGTCCATATTTTAGTATAATTTATATCATAAGAGAGACGTAATATTACAAAATGTATTAATTAATTTCATTATTTCAAATCTTAACTAATAAAGATATTAAAAGAATTCATTTTTTTAATATCTTTTGGAACTTCTTGGCTGATTTGTTTTAAATAATTATTTTTTTATTTAAATAAGTTTTATATATAATTAAACTGGATCCATTGTTATAATTTTCTTCTAAAAGGATGGATCATATAGCGGATTATGATTGGATGGATAATGACACGTAGACGAATTGAACGTGGTGACGACACATTTCATTATTTCAAATCTTAACTAATAAAGCTATTAAAAGAATTAATTTTTATAATATCCCCTTCTTGGGTGATTTGTTTTAAATATTTTTTTAATTAAATAAGTTTTATATATAATTAAACTGGATCCATTGTTATAATTTTCTTCTAAAAGGATGGATCATATGACGGATTATAATTGGATGGGTAATGACACATAGATGAATTGAAGGTGATGACGGATTTATGCCTCTCTTTTAGTATATATAAAGATAATAATGAAGGTTGAAGAACAAAGATTGTCCCCGAGGAGATGTAGAGCTATTAATGTAAAAAAAAGTCATAAAGGATTTTAGGAGTGATGAAGATAAGAATTTAATTTATTTCTTTTTTAATTAATTGTTTACTATATTATTTAAATTTGTAGTTTTATGCAATGACCAACTCCTAGAGAAATTTTAAATGTTCCCTAGCATATTATTTATAGGATAAAAAAATTAACACTCTATAATACTTATGGGTGGGTTTTTCGAACAAGTAAACAATTTTAACTTGGAAAAAAACTTATGGGTGGGTTTTTGGAACAAGTGAGATTTTCCAGAAGAATAGGGTGACCGGTGGTATTTGGTAATTTCCCCTAAATTTTAAAAGGGAAACTTTTTCCACCCTTCTCCGCCGGATGCTCCGCTTTGCCTATCTCACACTCTCTCTTCAACAAAGTGACAGGGTGAACCGAAGAGAAACGTGGTGTGCACTTCATCATACACATCTGTCATCGTCCTCTCGGGAGTTTATTTCTCTTCTCGCCTTTCCAATTACACATAGTAACCGAAATTCGTCCTTCGTTTTTTTCGCTTCTCATCTTCAATTGCAGGGGTTTCGTTGTTGTTCTACTTCGGTTCGGTGTAAGCTTGCTGCAAACGACATATTTCTACAATTTAATTGCTTCTCCGATCAACAATGGCGGTTCGTATAAATTAATTACTGATATTTGCCTAATTATTGTTCTTCGCTCTGTATCTGTCTCTTAGAAGTCTAGAACCATGGCGAAACCTAAAATGCTGACGTGCATAGCTCGTCCGAAGCAGCAACACGGCAACAATGCCGACTCAGTCAGTCAACGCGGCGACCTCGACTCCGACAAAACCCCAAACTCCAAGCAGCTGGCCATCAAAACCCTCACTTCTCAGGTGATCGTATCGCCTTCACGATCCGTCTCTCTCAATTCAATTTCACACTTAGCAGTAGGTAATTCAAGGATTCTTTTGAATTTTGATCTCTTTCCGATTTCGAATTTTGTGAAATTGTGATAGATCAAGGAGATGGCGGTAAAGGCGTCGGGAGCGTACAAATGTAATCCGTGCTCGCATCCAACGCCGAACCAGCCGAAGAAGAACGCCGCCGAGTCGGCCGCCGTCGACGTCGGAGGATCGGAGAGGTTTAAGTGGTCGGGATCGTACAGACGGACGACGAGCTCGAGTTCGGCGTCTCGCTGGGGGAAGGAGATGGAGGCGAGGCTGAAGGTGCTGTCGACGGTGTCGAGCAGGGAGGGATCGACGCGATCGCCGTACGGCTCCGGGGCGGCGTCGGCGGCTGCAAGCGGAAGAAGGACGGAGCCGCCGGTGGTGCTAGTGGAGGAGACGGAGCCCAAGGAGTGGGTCGCGCAGGTGGAGCCCGGAGTTCTGATCACCTTCGTTTCGCTGCCACGTGGCGGGAATGATCTCAAGCGCATTAGGTTCAGGTCAGCATTTAAGGCATATTACAATGATTACAGTATTTAATTTCAATCAGTTCTACTGTATATAATTGCTTTTTTTAATTGAAAAATATGATAAATGTTGGTGCAGGTATATTTTAGTGAATCACCTAATGTGATTAATACGCCATATTACAATGATTAATTCGCTATCAGGAAGAGACAATTTTAATCTATGATTCCTGTCCAAAATTAAGTATTATGAATTTGGCCATCAGGAAGAGACAATTTTTCTATTTGAAATTATTTTTCATGGACGAGCAACATTTGGGATGAATTTTATGAGAATTTCCTTTGTGCTATATTGACTGGCGCTATTAAATATAAGGTTCAAAGTATCAATATGATTGACTGGGAAATGCATTCTAGGCGTGACAATCACATTTTGTTGTTGATTAACAATCAATGGTGGTAGATAGCTTAATAATGTATGCTTTTTGTTCCACAACCATGAATTTCTCCTTTATTGGCTGTCCATTGACCAAGGAAAAAAAAAACTATGATCCTTTCTTCTTCTTTTTCTGGTTAAAAAACAGAAATCATATTTAATTTCGTCAATTTAATTTTTAAGGGAAGAGACAATTTTGTTCCACAACCATGAAATTGTTTTGGCTGTCAACCATGAATCAGATTTTCTTATTTTATTTTTAAGTACGTACAAAACTCGTTCTTGAGGATCCAGATATGAAAACGGAAAAGAACTGATTAAAAATGTGGTAATACTCTATAGTCTATAGTAAGGGGTAAATACAAGAAAGCGACAACACAAAAGGTACTTCTACAAGATTTTGCTTAGTCAGTCTATAGTAATGAATTAAACCATGACCTAGGTCAAAAACACTAATCCACATTTAACCAAAATAAATAAAAAATACCAATCCACTCCAAAGTTCATAGGAGGTCCTAGAAGGGCTTAATTGAGAGAACTTGCTACCTGTGGGGCCTTAATTTGTTGTTACTTTGTTTTTGCAGCCTTAATTTGTTGTTACTGTGTTTTTGCAAGCTTCAACTAAGAGCAGTGACATTGGTCTCCCTGCCTTGCAGATAGGCCATTTCCTTTTTCCTATTTCAATAGTATGGTAAGGATTAGTGTTGGGCCGATAGAGTGATGGTAGGAGCGTACATACGCAAACGAACCCAATACATAAGAACGGTGAGAGTTTATTCTAAAATCAATTGGCTATAGGAGAGGTAGTGCTTAGACTTATATACTAGACCAATTTTCTCCCACTTCCGATATGGGAAGCTAATTTTCACAATTAGGTTAACTTCCTGAATAATAGCCAACCCAAATCATCCTTTCAAATGATGATATGAAGCTGCTTATCAAATCCAACCTCCTAAATCCTCATTTCGAATGATGATATGAAACTGCTCATCAATAGCAAAGGGCCCTTCATATAATAGTTTCCAAGAAACTGAGCTTTTCCTTTTCCTTGTCTTCTACAGGGACCAAAGAGCAACCATGATTTTGTCTCATTTAAATCCATGCCCATCCACAACCATGACTTCTTCTAGGATAATCAAACTGTGCAATTGTTTTGGTCTCTCTTTAACTTGCTGAATCATTAACTTCTCCGAACCCATCTCTTCGGTACGATCTAGGAAGTCTTGCTTAACTGCAAAGCTAGAGGGAGATCGACATTAGGTGTAAAAGAATGATGGCAGATCATTAGGCGTAGGATTTTTGCATATTATGACAAAACAGTAATACCACTAATGTAGCTTGAAACACTGGCTATTGGCGCATGTCAAAACTTTTTGATGGGGACATAAAATTTGACCCCTTTTTCTAAAGATTGAGAGAGGGTCCATTTTGGTATCTCTATGATTAAAATTTACTATTCAGCATGGAGGAATATGGGATTTCCATGCTCAAATCTGCTCAGGAAAATTGTTTCAGATTTACCTATCTGGTACTGTTATTATGTCTTTTTTCAGGTGGCATTGGGTCTGCATAAACTCATTGTTTTGCCTACTTTTAAGATCTCATTTTTTTGGTCCCTGTACATGTTTCTCTGCATAGATATCCCATGCATATTTTATATGAAATTGATTAGTTTCGTACGTCTCCTTATAGCCGAGACACGTTTGACAAAATGCAAGCTCAAAAGTGGTGGACCGATAACTACGAAAAAGTCATGGAACTGTACAATGTACAGAGGCTTAACAGACAAGGGGTTCCTTTTCCTACTGATCCTCACAAATTTGAAGAAGAGGTTAGCTCAATCATACATTTTCCATATAAAATGTTGACGAGTAAAGCCTTCTTTCTTTCTTTCTTTCTTTCTTTACATGCTCTGTACTGCTTCAAAATGGGATGGCAACAGCCGTGGGTTCACAAATTCACTGGTCTGTTTATCTTAATAATATGCTATTCTTGAATATGATGCTCCAAATAATGGAATTAATCAGCTCTAGCTGAAGTAATTATGAAGATGCATATATGTTTTCATATGCATTTGATGAGAAATTAATAGGGATGCAAGTTTACACTAGATTTTCATTGAATTTGTTTTGCTATATAAGAATTACCAAATTTTGTTCCTTTGATGTCTGCTGCTACAACTTTTTCCTGTTTATAGAACAGTCTACTGATGATGTACTAGTGTGTTCTTGTTTGCTCCTACTTGTACAGATCTCAAAAATGGAATCCACTGAAGAAATCCCGGAAACACCTCCATTAACCCGAGAAAGCCTTCCTCGAAACCTCCACCCTGAGGCGGGAACTGACGACTACTCGTCTTCAAGTTCATACGACATCCAACAACAACAACAACAACAACCAACGGAATCTCACCAGCTTAACGAGTCAAGCGGCCTTGCCTCCACACCGAAATACTCAAACATAAGCAATGCAAACAAACTAGAAACTTCATCAATGGATGATCAATCTATAATGTCCACCTCCTCAGTAGATGCGGATCATCAATCCGGGCAGCTATCATTCAGCAACGCGAGTGATCTGGAAACCGAGTGGGTCGAGGAGGATGAACCCGGCGTTTACATCACCATCAGAGCATTCCCTGGAGGAAGAAGGGAGCTTCGACGTGTCAGATTCAGGTAAACTTTGAGTCATATATATTCTTAAAGCTTCTCAAAAGCACAAGTTCTTGTTGAGTTTTGTTAAGATATAATATTTCACAGCTAAAATTAGGACATAACTAAGTCTAAATATAAGGTTGGTAGGCTACCTCTCCTGATGAACCCCATTAAGCTTATATACAAAATGAAAACCTCCTGGACATTTTTCGTGACTATATATTTATGTTTTGGGCGGTGGAATCAATTGGCAGCCGCGAGAGATTCGGGGAGATGCACGCTAGACTCTGGTGGGAGGAGAATCGTGCTCGAATCCACGAACAGTATTTGTGATTAATGTCGCGTTTGATTTGATGTATCGTATGCATCTGTGATCATCCTTTGGGTGATTTATATGGCTGGCTGGCTAGGCAATCTGCATTGCTCAGTATGACCTACAAATTCAGCAACTACAGGAGAGTTGATAAGCTGGTCACAATGAAAATGATAAGCTCCTATGAACCTGTTGTGGAATTTTTGTTTTTCTCATTTTTCTAGCCTGCTCCTTGTTTTAGAATTAGCTAGTTGGTATATGGATGAAGGAGGGCAACATTTGTTGCTGGTGATTTTTTTTCCCTCCTCTTGTGATTGTATGTTGAGCGCCGTATGTACACTTTCGTATACTTGGGAGAAGGTAAAGAAACCATGGAAAAAATGTATGCTGTTTGGATGTGAAAAGGTAAAAGACTATCCATTAAAATCCAACAAGCCGATAGAAGATCATATTCTTTTTGAGTTCGATTGTGTCTATTCTTAAGGTATATTGGAGGAATATTTGATGGTCTATTTAAGTATTATTTCTACAAAATATTTGAGTTCGATTGGGAAGAGAGAACATGGCTCACAGCCATACAACAGGGCTGCATGAAGTCGTTGTACAAAGTCAAATTGCGGCCTGTTTGGTAGGTTAAAATCCAACAAGCCGATTACCCAACCATGTATATATAAAAACAAATACTTTTGAGGGACATCATTTTTTTTTTATACAAGGCAAACTATATGGTCCACCTAAATAGATGGCTGTCCTAAATCATCCAACTGGATGATCTTTACAAGTTGAGATCCAAAAGACTGAAACATAGAGTTCAACTGTAAGAACTCATATCTGTCGCTTGTGATCGAATTGTGCTGACGAACACTAGGACATAGAAGATCGTTAAATCTGTGCAGAGCATACATCGGAACAGGATGGGTGGCAAGGAAGTCTGCTGCGCGGTTCGCTTCACGGAATCAATGAAACACCTGCAAAGAAGAAAAGGAGGGCAAAATTGCCCAAATATCCATGATGATGGAGTGTATTTCCCATGGAACTTTCCATGTGCGGCGTATGGAATTAATGACAACTAAATTATCGCATTCGATAATTAATTGTTTGACATTATGCCTAGCAGCAAACTGAACACCAGAAAGAACTGCTAGGGCTTCAGTGCGTAGAATTGTGGTTGGTAGGATTAGTTCACGATGGAAAGATAGTAGTTTTGCGTTGTGGTCACATAGAGTAAATCCAATATGTGATGTATTGTCCCATTTTTTGGAACCATCAAAATTAATTTTAAGCCACCTCAGTGGTGGTTTTTTCCAAATTCTATTAGTTGTGAGTTCACGGTTTCTTCTGATTTTGGCAGGATTTGTGGACATAATTGATTGAACCCATTCATGATGCATAATCCAGGCTTGTTCTAAGGGGTTATAAGTATTTGATTGAGTAGATTGTCGAAAGATATTGTTATTATGGTAATTCCAAATGCACCACCAAAGAAATAATAAAGGAGCAGGTTTGGCATTAGAGTGGCGAAAGTAATCAAAGTTGTATTGGAAATCTGACGTGAACTATAGAGAGAATGGGTGCTATAGTTTATGTTGGAGGTTAGATATCATTTGTTGAGTGAAGGGCACATGCAGAATAAATGGTTAGTGTCTTCATCAGTGGCTTTACAAAGCTGACAAGTTGAATACACTGAATGAAAATGACGGTTAAGACGTTCTGTAGTCGGGAGGCCATCGTGGATGGTCTTCCAGAGGAACGTTTTAATTTTAGGCGGAATCTTAAGCTTCCAGATCCAGGCATATGGAAGGTGGCATTGGTTAAAAATGGCATCATGGTTAAGTTGGTAGGTGGATGCGACAGAGAAATTGCCGTCTGTATTAAACCTCCAAATAAGTCTATCGTCCATGGGTGTGGATGGAATATGGATGTTGAGAATTTGGTCAACGATATAGGGAGGTAATATGCGTTGCAGAACAATGAGATCCCATCTTCGCGATGAGGTAATAAAGTGAGAAACTGGAATATCAGGCGCATTGTTATTGTTGAAAAAAGGAAACAGGTCACAATTTGGAATCCAAAAATCCGACCAGAACTTAATGATGTGTCCATTTCCGAGTTCCCATGCCAGCCCTTTTTTAAAATCATTGCGGAGATGTAGTAAACGGAAAAATTGTCAGGATTGTTTGGGTTTCTTACGATAGGAAAATATATTTGTAGAGGTAAGATACTTTTCAGTTATAATACGAACCCAAAGATTATTACTATCAGTGAGTAATTTCCATATGAGTTTCATTTGGAATGCTTTGTTTGTTTCATGGGCCGTGTGGAGACCAAGCCCACCTTCATACTTTGGTTGACATATAGAAGTCCAAGAAATTAGTGGATGATAGTTAGCATGAAATTTGTTCCAGAAAAAATCTTTTACAATTTTATCCATTTCATTACAGACAGAGATAAGTAATAAGAAACTCTGCATAAGGTAATTTAGCTTAGGACATAAGTTGGATTGGATGAGGACAAGACGACCTGCCTGGGATAAGGAATTAACTTTCCATTGAGATAGTTGTTTTGTTAGGAAATGGAACTCTGGAACCTTAGTTCCTCTGAGAGTTTCTTTCCTCAGTTTCTCTACTTTTGAAGATGACAAATATTTTGATACTAATGTCTTATCTCAAAGATGTGTGTTAAAGAACCACATGACAATTACCGAAAGCATGAAAGCCAAACAGGACAAGAGAACCAAGCAGCAAGCCAAAGGAAGGAACCCGGGTGTGCCCAGAAATGCAACATGTGATGTTGCGCTTCCCGAGAAATCTGGGAACACCAACCTCGGACAAGAGAAAGGTGAAAGCAACTTGTGCGAAGCTTCCAAAGGCTGTCACTGTCCAGAGAAAAACAACAAGATGCCTAGAACACATAACCTCGGACAGAGAAAGGTGACAACGACATGTCATGGAACCTGTCGCTATCCAGAAGACAGTTCCAAAGTATCCAGGTTGTCGAACCTCTGAAGAAGGAAGCCGGAGAACAACTTGGCTGAAGCAGTTGACCAACAAAGAAGGATTCTGAGCTACCTAGGTTGTTGGTACATGTCAAAGACAGCGTGGATCACGGATCACCACACATCCTAGGGCAAGCTTGATCTGTGGGAACCAAAAGAAGATCAAGCTGCGAAGAATCCACTATAAAAGGAAGACTAACTCAAAGGTTATCTTCAAGCAAAAAAAACACGAATCACACTCAATACCAAACATCAAAGTGTGAACCTTTAAACAAGATCATCAAAGCAAACCGAGATCAAGAGAAACCAGTCAAGGAATCGAAGAGCTGAGTGCTAAGTTCCTGTGACTGTAAGTGAGATAGTTCCTAGGTGCTAAGGTCTGTTTCTTGGATTGATTATTGATTGTGTTAAGTTATCTAGGATTGCCTAACTGTGTGTAAGGTAAAGAAACTGTGTGTTTGTTCCTAGGATAAGCTGTAACCAAAAGAGATAAGAAATCAAGAAGTAGACCTTGAAATCCTTTCAAAAGAAAGGTAGTGGTTTTTATCCTGGATTGCTAGTTGGCAATCAAAGGTTTCCACTATAAGGAACTTGTTCATTTGTGCTTGATTGTTTAAATTCCACTGCGAAGGGAACTGAGAATTGTTATTCTTAGTTCCTTAGTTATTTGTCTAACAATCTCGATCCTACAATTGGTATCAGAGCAGGAAAAGCTCTAGATCTTTGTTAAGTTTGCAGATCATGTCTCAACCAAGCAAGTTTGAGCTCAGAATCTCCACCAATAAGCCACATCTCCGAAAGAAGGGAGAAGAAACATGGTGGGAAAAGTGTATGGAAAGCCACATCAAGACCAACGACTACCAATGCCGGAGGATAGTCGAAAATGGAGATGGATATGTCGATCTCACAATGAAGGAAGAAGACTGGAAACCTGAGCACTATGTCACCATGGAAAAGAATGCCAAAGCCAGGCAGTTCATCCTCAATGGACTGGACATAGAAGACATGGACAAGGTCATAGGCATCCAGACGGCAAAGGAGATGTGGAAGGCACTCAAGGAAATGCATGAAGGAAGTGATGAACTAAAGCAAAGCAGAAAGTTTGCTTTGGAAGGAGAATACCACACCTTCAAAATGATGGAAACTGAGACCATCTCAGAGTACTACTCCCGCTTCAACAGACTGATTGGAAAGCTAACAGCGGCGAGAGTCAATCTTGATGAGGTCTCCAAGTCCCTGGTGGTCATCAATGGACTCAACTCCAAGTTCACTCTTCTCAAAGGAATCATGAAGAACACTCCAGGCATCCAATCTCTTCCCTTGACTCAAGTCATAGGGAAAATGGAGGTTGAAGAAGGAGAGCACACCAAAGCCAATACCGACAAGAAACTGGAGAAAGGAATTGCTCTCAAGATCTCCAAAGCCTTCTCAAGGCTTGAGATGGAGCAAGAGAACTCATACCTAGAAGAAGAGGAGGACGAACTGACAGCCCTCTTCACGAAGAATATCAAAAAGTTCTTTGTGAAGGGAATGTTCCAAAAGGGCAGTTCCTCCCACAATGGACCAAGAAGAGATCTCAAGGAAGTCTCCTGTTACGAGTGTAAAGAAAAGGGACACTACGCTAAGAACTGTCCTAACAAGGAAGATTCCAAGAAAGATGAAAGACCTCAGAGAAAGAAGGCTCTCGTAGCCTCATGGGGAGAAGACTCAGATGAGGAACTGGATCTGAGTGGTTTCTCTGGAGGAAGATGTCTCATGGAAAAAGGAGATTCAAGCGACTCAGAAGACCTTGAGGTAACTTTTGACGATTTCCTAAAAACTCTAGTTGATTGTGATAAGAAACAACTTCTTAAGATCATAAAGAAACTAGGAAAGGAAACCAGTTCCCTTCAACAAAAACTTGATGATTGTGAAGATGAAATTGCTTGTTTGACTGTTGAAAATTCTGTTTGATGTAAGAAACTTGATGAAACTGAGAATGATCTAGCTGAAATCCATTCCAAACTCATTGATATTAGAAATGTGCATGCTAGTCACCTTAAAATATGCAAATCTTGTGATGAAACTAGCATAGATTCTGTCAAAGTTCCCTTGCATGATAACCTACCTGGAAATGACATGTTTCAATCTATAATTGATAGGTTAGACATTCTCACTGAATCCATAAATGAAAAAATGATAAATCAAACTGTTTTGTGAGACAACGTCATGAAATAGGATATGTCAATAACAAAGGGAACAATGATGCTGAAGATGAAAAAGCTAGGCGAGAACTTGTTGAGATGAATGAGAACCTCAATACTGCTCTTGCCACTTCTCGTGATAGGAATCAATTCCTATCAGAGAAGATCATGGTTCTTGAGAACAAGGCTGAGGTTGCCAAACGTCTTAATGAAATCTCTCAAAGTCCTAAGAGGGAACCTAAGGGAAAAGAAAAGATGGTTCCTGAAGACCAATGGTTCACTAATTCCTTTGCTCATAAAATGTATGTTGATATGGCTCATAGTAAGGTTAGAAACAATGTTGATTTTAACAAAAGAAAAACTGAAAAACCTTTTAGGCCAGGAAAAGGAAAGTATTGACATGTTGTTTACAATCGCTTATGCTATTACTGTGGTAAAAATGGTCATTACAACACTGATTGTCCTAAGAAAAGGAACTTTAAAAATGAGAAAAATGTCTATTACCATGAAAGGAACCAGTTCCCTGGTCATTCACAGACTCGGAATACTAATCCCCCCAGTAAAGCCAAGCTTCGCTGGGTTCAAAAGTCTTAGTTCCCCTGTGTGCAGAAAGAAGAGAGGCAACCTCGACTATGGTACATTGACAGTGGTTGCTCATGCCATATGACCGGAAGAAGAAATCAAATGACCTCTATTCAACCCATCCAAGGAGGAAACATCTCCTTTAGAGTAGTCCGTCTGTTCTATCAGTCTGTTACCAAGGATGGGATGAGCTCTTGGTCGAGCCCTTCTCCGCCTCTGATGAAGTAGTCCGTCTGTTCTATCAGTCTCTCACCTTTGTGCCCGCCAAAGATAACTCTCCCTGCAACGACGCCATATTCCAGTGGAAGGGAACCATGTATCCCCTGTCCCCCAACCTCATCGCATCTGCTCTTGGGATCGAGTCCATATCTGGTTTTGACATACTGCATCAGAAAAAGACGTGGCCCAAAGGAAAGGGTTACAAGTCCAAGGGTGAAGTGGTGAGGAAACTCTACGACGTCGACTACCCCTCAACCCTGCAAACTAAGGATCTCTCCATCGCCAACAAGCTTCTGCATTTCTGGATCATCTGAAACCTAGTTCCCAAGCAAGAGCACCAGAATACAGTTCTCATCACGGATGCTATCCTCATGGATAAAGTGTTGTCTGGTGCACAAGTTGATCTCCCCCGCATAGTGTTGGCTCACATGCAGTTCTGTAAGTCCCATGAATCTCATGCCCTGCCCTTTCCCCATCTCATCAAAAATCTTCTCTCCCTGCTTCACTAGTACCCAGATGATTTGCCTGAAACTGTCTACAGCAAGCTTCTCACCATGACCACTGTCCGAAAACTCAAGACAAAAGATCCCCAAGTCCATCTCTCTGACCCTCAGGAAGAACCGCCCAAAGCCAAGTCCAGTTCCCAGGCCCCTTCAAGTTCCCTACCACCGCTCAACCCCTCTCAAGACTCCTCTGCGATCCTCTCTGCTCTGGATCGTATTGAAAAGGCCATCACGAAAGGCCCGACTGTCCTCACGGTCGCTCTCCGTGATCAAGTAAATGAGTTGGGAAAGATGAGCACTGCAGTCTCAAGTCTGGTGGAGGTACTACAGAAAACATGGGAAGATGCAACCGGCGCAAATCAGGCCACAGGCCAAAATGAAGGAACTGACGACAACAAGGCTGACGAAGAGGAGGCCACTGCTCTGCCATAGGAACGCTTCTCTTGGTTCCCAGTGCTGTAACCTCACAGTGTGCTAGTAGCTTCTCTAGGATCCTACTACCCTCTTCTATCCTTTTGTTGTCCTCTTTAAAGGTTGCTTATATTGTTGTCTTTGTAGGTTGTTTTGTGATGCTTCGTGGTTTGTCTTCCTCTGAACAATGTTAAGATTTTATTAAGTTTAATGACTACTTTTGGCTACGTCTCTATGAATGATTTGTCTTTGGCTCAAATTTCTATTATGGTTTCTGTTATGGGTTTGACGCAATTGTTCATTTCCTTTGATATTCTGTTCTTAACATGTCAACTGATCTTTTCGATGATGACAAAAGGGGGAAGAAGGATAGGAACCTTGAACTTTAGAAACTACTGGGCTAATAGGAACTCTGAACTCGTTCTACTTCTAAGGGGGAATTCGAATAAACTTGTTCATCTGCTTAGGGGGAATTTGCAACCATTGAATGTTCTCTCATTATTTTATAACGTTGTAAATCCTTTAAAATCAACTGGTCTCATGAAATTCACGTCCTATTATGTTGCCAGGTTCCTTGTATTTGTTATCATCAAAAAGGGGGAAATTATTAGGAAATGGAACTCTGGAACCTTAGTTCCCCTGAGAGTTCATTTCCTCAGTTTCTCTACTTTTGAAGATGACAAATATTTTGATACTAATGTCTTATCTCAAAGATGTGTGTTAAGGAATCACAGAACAATTACCGAAAGCATGAAATCTAAACAGGACAAGAGAACCAAGCAGCAAGCCAAAGGAAGGAACCCAGTTGTGCCCAGAAATGCAACATGTGATGTTGCGCTTCCCGAGAAATCTGGGAACACCAACCTCAGACAAGAGAAAGGTGAAAGCAACTTGTGCGAAGCTTCCAAAGGCTGTCACCGTCCAGAGAAAAACAACAAGATGCATAGAACACATAACCTCGGACAAAGAAAGGTGACAGCGACATGTCATGGAACCTGTCGCTATCCAGAAGACAGTTCCAAAGTACCTAGGTTGTCGAACCTCTGAAGAAGGAAGCTGGAGAACAACTTGGCTGAAGCAGTTGACCAACAAAGAAGGATTCTGAGCTACCTAGGTTGTTGGTACATGTCAAAGACAGCGTGGATCACGGATCACCACACATCCTAGGGCAAGCTTGATCTGTGGGAACCAAGAGAAGATCAAGCTGCGAAGAATCCACTATAAAAGGAAGACTAACTCAAAGGTTATCTTCAAGCAAAAAAAACACGAATCACACTCAATAGCAAACATCAAAGTGTGAACCTTCAAACAAGATCATCAAAGCAAACTGAGATCAAGAGGAACCAGTCAAGGAATCGAAGAGCTGAGTGCTAAGTTCCTGTGACTATAAGTGAGATAGTTCCTAGGTGCTAAGGTCTGTTTCTTGGATTGATTATTGATTGTGTTCAGTTATCTAGGATTGCCTAACTGTGTGTAAGGTAAAGAAACTGTGTGTTTGTTCATAGGATAAGCTGTAACCAAAAGAGATAAGAAATCAAGAAATAGACCTTGAAATCCTTTCAAAAGAAAGGTAGTGATTTTTATCCTGGATTGCTAGTTGGCAATCAAAGGTTTCCACTATAAGGAACTTGTTCATTTGTGCTTGATTGTTTAAATTCCATTGCGAAGGGAACTGAGAATTGCTATTCTTAGTTCTTTAGTTATTTGTCTAACAATCTCGATCCTACATGTTTTTTAAGGCTCTGTATGTAGTCAGCAAAGACTTCTTGTTTAACACGTCCTCGAACAATAGGAATACCGATGTATTTTTCCATAGATTTGGTTATTGGAAGTTTAAGTATTGTTGCGAGGGAAAATGTTTGTTGTACAGTGATGTTGGAAGATGTTTGAATTGAGCTTTTGTGGAAGTTAATGGTTAAACCAGAGATACGGCTGAAGGTATTAAGAAGATCTTGAATGTATAGCATATTTTGCTGTGTGGCATTAGTGAAAATGAAAGTATCATCAACAAATGTTAGATATGGTATACATGTACCACGTCGAGAAAGTTGAATACCAATCTTACGATTAGGTTTATGTGCTTCATATGATAAGGTACGCGAGAGGTATTCCATTGCAATGATGAAAATGAATGGAGCAATGGGGTCACCCTGTCTAATTCCACACTTTGGTTTAAACAGAGGTCTAGGTTCATTGTTAACTAAAACTGCAAATGAGGTTGATGTAATACAGGTCATTAGTTTGGTTACCCAGGAAGGAGAGAAACCAAATTTGAGCAGAATAGATTAAATGAAGTTTCAGTTTAGTTCATCATAAGCCTTTTCCATATCCAGTTTGAGGGCCATCCAACCCTTCACACCTTTCTTTTTTGCGTGAAAGGAGTGTAAAATTTCATGGGCTATAAGAATATTGTCATGTATGGCTCGGCCTTCCACAAAGGCACCTTGGAAGGAGCTTATGAGTTTAGGTAGAAGGACCTTCAATCAATTTGCCATGATTTTGGTAATGATTTTGTAGATAGTATTACAGAAGCTGATCAGTCTGAAGTGGTTGATCGTAAGAGGGTTATCAGTTTTTGGAATAAGGGTAATAAATGAGTGGGCACAATCCTGAAGCAGTTGGCCTGAATGGAAGAAGGCCCGAATGGCAGGTATAAGAGATTTGTTAATAATAGGCCATAAATGTTGATAGAAATCAGCTGGAAACCCGTCAGGTCCCGGTGTTTTGTTGGAGGGAAGATTGAAGACTTTCTTTTTTATTTCATCATAAGTGGGCATGACTAACAAATGGTGATTATCCTGGTTAGTGATGAGGGAAGGAATGATGTGAAGGTCTTGAATCGATAATGTATGATTGGTCGAAGGAGTGAAACGTTGCTGAAGTTCCATTGAAATTGCTCGTTGTATATGAGAATGATCCTGAATGATACAACCATCCTGAGTTTGGAATGTTGTGATTCTCTGTCGATGCATTCTAATTTTGACTAGAGACTGATAATATTTGGTATTTTGGTCACCGTGTAGAAGGTGAGTTGTTTTAGCTCGCTGCTTCCAAAAGGTATGCTGAAATTGTAAAAGTTTATTATATTTGAGTAGGTGGCATTGATATTGGGTATGAAAACGATCAAAGGTAGTAGACCGGAGAAGACAATCTTGTAATTCTTGTAGTTTATTAGTTGTTTCTTTGAGTTGTTCAAAATTGTTTTGATGTTTTGTTTTAGCCCAGGATTTGGAATATTGTTTTAGAAGTTTTTGTTTCATATAGAACTTAAACATATATGAACCGATGTTCTTGTATTTTCAAACTTTTTCGACCAACTGTTTGTACTGTGGATTAGATATCCATGCATTCTCAAACCGGAAAGGGTATTTACGAAAAGGTTTATCTTGGTGCAGATTAATTGTAATGAGACAATGGTCTGATGTGGTAAAGGGATGATGTTGCACAACAGTGGAAGAGAAAATCTGTGTGAAGCTAGGGTGAAGAAAGACTCTATCTAGTCTTTCATAAATAGTGTCAGCATTGGTAGATGATTTCCGCCATGTGAATGGAAAACCGAAGAAGTTTGTGGTGAGTAGTCCAAAGTCGCTGAGAAAGGAATTGAGTCTATGAAATCGGGAATGGTTGGGTAAGATGCCACCAAATTTGTCTGATGGAGTCAGAATATCATTAAAGTCACCCATAATGAGTACCGGTAATTGGTGAAAGGTGATAAGGTTGCCAATTATGTTCTAGTAATCATTTTTGAGTTCCTCTCGGCTGGGTGCATAAATGAAAAGAATAAGAAATGTGAATTGTTGAATTTGTAATTTTAAGAGAATCATGTTTGAGTCATTACGTATGATTAAGGTATTATGCAGATTGAGGGTGTCATTGAGAAGTAACCAAAGGCCACCACGAGAACCGTTGGCAGGAGCAATAGTTAATGATTTGAATCCCATTTTACGTAAGAACGTCGGGCTTAGTGGGTCATTGGTTTTTGTTTCCGCCAAGCAAAGCATGTCAAGCTAGTTGATATGTTTTAGGAATGTGATTTCCGTCCAAAAATGGGGGCGACGGATACCCCTAGAGTTCCAGTATCCTATTTTCATAAAATTAATTGTTTAAATTGGCACACGTAAATGTGAAGAGGTCGGTGTGGAGTTGTAATGGTGCGCATGTTTAGGATGTAAGTGTGGTTATTTGTCGACGTGAGAAAAAGTTTGGAGATAATGTAGCAAATATTAAATTCTTGATATCGGTTAATGGTACATGAGTCGATATTTGTTTGAATGTGACGATAAATTATGCATGAATAGAAGTGTGATAAACTTAATGGACATCCTATTGCATGAGAATGATATTATGTGGAATTGTTTCTTTTGGCATTCAAGTAAATGTGGAGAGTAGTTGTTATCCTTAGGAGTATAATGTTGTTTGGGATGAAGTTGGAACGTACTTTTATATGTGGAAGATGAGGGACATCAGTTGTTAGAAGAGAACTGAACGATTCTGAACAATTTTTTTATAATATACATATTTTATTTTTCATATATAAAGGGCCTCCAAATTTGAGAGTCCGGTGCTGTCGAACCGGTTGCACCGGTTTAGGTCGGGGCTGGGTAAGATGATCACTTTTTGTAGTCCACAAACTAAAACTCGATCAGGATGAGTTTTATGGAATACAATAATACATTTCAAAATATCTTCTAATATAATTCAATGGTTAAAAACACACTCATAATACAAGAGGTCTAGGATTCAATCTCCCTTCTTAATAACTTTGTTTTTGACCCAAAAAAAATAATATATTTCAAACACTCAATTACTTTAGTCTTTAAAATAATGTTTAGCCATAGTGCTATAAGACATTTGAAACACTCACATTTTTATCTTTTAGTATATGAAAATGTATGTGTTATTAAATATGATTTTTTTAGTATATAAAATATGAATAGTATAAAGTGTGTTATTAATTATGAATTCAAATTTCAATAAACCTATTATATATATGAATATCTCGCGTATATATATTAATCTTAATCATACAGTGTAATTAAGGAAAAAGATATGTAGTCTAAAAAAAAAGGGAAAAAATAACTCATTCCCTCTATCATACTCATCCCTTCTCTTTGATTAAATAATCCAAAATATTCCCAAATTTTTATCATAAAAAACATTTTATACTTGAATCCCTCTACATTTTAATAGGTGAAAAATAAAATTGTCACCATTGTTCATTTTATGAGGGCTTGTTTGTTAACCTTGTGAGTTTCCAATTTTTTATTTTTTTTTGAAGAAAAAAACTAAAAGCAGATTTATGGAAATTTGGAAACTCTTTTTCTAGTTTTTCAAATTTTTGTTGACAGTTTTGAAAATTAAAGTGATTACTATAATATGACATATTAAAATAAGAGGTTGGATCAGGTGAGAATGGACTTTAGGATGATATATAGGAATTCATATGGTTTGATCCAAGAAATCAAACGCACATATTGGAAAGGCAAAAAAAGGAAATACCTAGCACAATCATTTTTTTTTTGAAAAAAATGTATTTTTGGGAGAAAATGCGCTTGTGCATGCGATTTAATAGTTCGATTGCACATACAAACAAAAAATTGTGCTTTTTGAAACTCATACACATAAAGACAAAAATCGCAAAATGAACGTTTAAGTGTAAACGTGTGATACCCCGTATTTCTGTAAGGATATTTTGGGAATTTTCCCGAACGCCCGTTTTGTACGTCGGGTCAATTTCAGATAGTTTGAGACATTCTGTAATGTGCTCTATCTCTGTAATATTTTTTTCAGTGAAATAAAATACAGACGACGTACTTTGAGACTTAATACTCGTTCGTGTACGATTATTTTTATCCCGGGTTAAGCCAAGATTATCCATAAGCCACCGGATAAGGCTGACCTGGCGGCGCCCGCCGTGGGTATAGCGGCGGCCGCCGCCAGCTACAGGGACAAGTGTCCCTAGGATGCGGCGACCGCCGCCATCAGCCCGCCGCCATGGGGCCTAGGCAGCATCGACATGGAGAGGATCGCGGCGACCGCCGTAGACTTGCAGGGGGCTAGGCATGTACTCGCCGGCGAGCTCTGACAGCGCCGTTGATGGCCCTCCACGTCGCTTGGCTGCCATCATTGCTTCCCCTGGAGCTTGGGCTATAAATTGAGAGCAAATGGGAGCGGATTAGGCACATAATCTAGCTCAATTCCTCTCAAAGTGTTCTCGCCGGAAGTTGGAGTGCTCGCCGGAGTTGTGCAAGTGATCGCCAGAGCTCAATTGGTGTCGTTTCCAGTTGCTAGAAGAAGCCTTGGAGGCCCTTAGACGCCTAGAATCCAAAGCAAGGCAAGAGGAGACCAATCGCTCGCCGTCGGTGAGTTTCTGTTCTCGGATTTTATTTTCCGATGTTCATAGCGGCGCCCGCCGCGATGAAGGCGGCGACCGCCGCCATGAACACCCGCCGTAAGGCCGCCGGCGACCGCCGCCAGAAGGCTGATGGCGTAGTTAGGCCTCGACTTTGGTGGTCGTCGTTCGGACGTCGTTCCTTTCGATTTCTTTCGTTTTTCTGTCCGTTTATGTCGAATCTAACTAAGGGTTTCTGTATGGGTCGATCCGAAGGAATCTGTGTTACCAGAGCTATCCCTATATCGAGCCCGGAATCCCGTAGTTAGGCTTCGTCAAACTCTGTGGATTAAGGCAAGTGGCGGTTCGCTCTTGCTCATCGTTCCATATTTACATTAATTATCAGTTGTTTATCTGAGTAATTAATTTGGAATGATTATTGTGTTTATCTGGAAATGGTTTTATAAACTGTTTTGGAAACTGTAACAATGATATTATAATAGGTTGTATATCTGTTAGAACAACGTTGTTATTTATATCGCCTTGAGGGCATTTATGTGAATTTATCCTGAACTATTGTTGTGCTCGAACTGTTTAGTTAGCACTAGTAGTTAGGAACGTTACTTGGACTCAGTCCAGTCGTTTCTTTATAATCAGATAGAGGGATGGATCGTCCCCACCCAATACCATTTTATGGTCATGACCGGTCTCTATTACAAGAGTGTAGAGACAGGACACTTAGCTGGTGTCACAATTCTCGGGATCTCATCCTTTTCGGTGTGCGTCAATCTCAAGAAACGCATATCATGATGTATCGTACCTTGGTGGTGTATACATTTAAAAGCTTATAACGAGATGCTCGTTTTTGGAATTTAACAAGATAAAGTGCCTGAGTGCACATAATTAATATACCTTTGGCGAGTAGTGTAGCTAAGTAAATAGTACAGCTAGGAAAACTCGTCTCGACTTTTGATCATAGTACGTTCTCTTTCCAATCTGGATTCGCTGTAAGCGGTAAGGTTGGTCGTGAACCGAAACATCTAAGTCAACTTTTAAATCACTGATGTCTGATTCTTTAAACGTTCCAGATTTGTCATATTTCCTTAAGACTCACTTCCGTTGGAGTCTTCTTTCGGGTCGATTTCTGTGAAGATTCAGTCTTCCAGAATCTTCTCTTGTGCATACCTCTTATTGATTATTCAGTAGAAGTATGAAGGTTGATTATCGTTATCGGTTATTATTCGAGAAACGATGAGTCTAACCTAATACAACTACTTCGAACCTTCTGCTTTGTTCCTTTGCTAGTCTATTCAGTAGACTAACCCACGGAAATTGTTCTCTGCATGTGGGCTAGTGTCATCCGTTCGATTCGGCACATCAGATAAGGTGCGATTTTGAAGAGATTAGAACGACTGTGAAGACAACGGTGGTTTTTAGATGTTTTCGAATGTTGTTGATGTTTTTAATAATTGCTTTTAATCAGGTTGAGATCTTTGGGCACTGACCATGATGGTCAAGACTTTGGTTTGTAATTTTGTGTTAAGACTTCCGCTGTATTGTATTTAAACTCTGTGTTTATCCTACTCGGGATTGAGATGTAATCCCGTGACTCATGTTTTTAATTGAATAAAGTTATGCTTTTGTATCAATTGTATTTCATGATTGTATTCAAACGGTAAAGCCTGGGGTGACTTTGATGAGGAATATCAGAGTCACTGACGGTAATACCTTTCCAAATGAGTTAAGATTTAGAGGTGTTACAGTTGTGGTATCAGAGCCTAAGGTTTTAAAACGGGTTTGGGGATTTTATAAATCATTTTCCCGTTTTTGAAAATGCTTTAAAAGGGCTCTGAATTTTCAAAGCGAAAAGAATTTGAAAACACCGTTTATAGTCAGGTCTTCCATACAGTCTGATGTAGTAAGCCTGCTTCTATGTCTAGAAAGACTAACTCGATTCCTCGTTATCCTGTAGGATGGGTGCGTGTCTCTCGCTTAGCAGGGGGTCAGAAGTTGCCAAGACGGATCCGCCGTCTTCAGGAAGGCTAGACTTCCCTATTCCCCAGAGATGCTTCGAGGTGGGAGGCCCGAGCAGCCCGCCTGAGGAAATCAAGCATGTTCTTCCCGAATCGGTAGTTCTCACGCCCAGGGATGCCGTAGTGACCGTGGCGGCACCAGTTGAGCCACCGAGGGAGGAAGCAGTGCAGGAAGTAGGTGAATCGTCTAGGTACGCATTAGGGTATTACGAGGACGATTACCAGATGGAGATGATCCCAGAAGGGGACGAGGACGATGAGGAGGAGGAGTTGATCCCGATAGATCCTGATGAGGAGGAGGAGTTGATCCCGACTGATCCTGATGAGGATGTGGAACCCATGGAGGATGATCCCGGGGAGGACCCCGAGATGGACCTCGACGAGCAGGATCAGGATCCCGGATCAGAATTTTCTCCTGTGCCTGGGTTGGCACCGTTGCCTGCTTTTCCACTCATGACAGATGATGATTGGGAGGCCCTGTATACCGAGTACGGTATTGGTAGGAGTGGTCCGACCATGATTTATGAGGACTATCCACCTACCCCTCCTCGAAGGAGGAAGAGGTCGGAAGCTGAGCTGATGGAGATCCTTCGTCAGAGCAGGATGATCTCTGCTGAGCGGCAGCGTCAGATAGACGAGATGAGCACCAATGCTCAGAGGATGGCTGGGATAGGAGGTCCGATCATGGATGACCCCTACTTCACCATGACTAAGAGTGGGCCAGGGTCACCAGAGCCTTGTGATTCAGGGCCCAACAGGGTGCGTAGCCCATCGCCAGAACCCGATGGTGAGCCTCGCCCGAAGAGACCCTGCACTGGAAGCCTGTCTTACAGGAGACGTTTTGGAGCGCCTTGATGAGGATCGGCGTTGCCTATCGTAGTAGTTTCCTTTCTTAGTATTCCAGCATGTACGTTGTGTAATATTTCAGTATTGCGGCAAGTACTCTGTAAAATACTTTTATCTTCGAGCAATTTTGTCCTAGCGCTCAGAAGATCGACTTATGTGTAGCTTGTAAAATAGTTCCAGTTTATCTATAAAATACCCAGTTGATCTATTCTGAGTAAATTTGCTACATTAAGTTTATGGAATAAATATTAATGTATGAAATACTCGGAATTTAATCGGTAAACAGATGGTGAACACAAGGAACACAATGCGAGCTGGTATTGGGACTAGTCAGAATCCCAGACCAATCATAAGAGATGTTGCACAAGATGAGCATGTATCTGAATCCCATAATCAATCCGGGGGCAATGGTCAGGATCAGAGTAATGCACCAGTGGTGTTTGATGCTACAACAGTTGAGGAAATTCGAGGAATTGTCATGCAAGCTATCATTGATGCTATGCGACCAAATGCGCCGCAGGCAAAAGGCGTGCCAATTCCCCCACCGGTTCCTAGATTTGAGGAGCCAGAAAACTGTGATGTCCAGGAGAATGCATTCAGGACTAGGGACAACTATGGTCGTGCTCTGAAGACCATCAGTTCTATGAGGCCTAACAGCTACAACGGAAAAGGGGAACCCGTCAGGGTGACCCAGTGGTTTTCTCATATAGAGAGGCTGTTCCGCAATGTGATGTGTACCGAGGCTGAGAAGGTCCACATAGCTTCCTTGCAGTTGAAGGATGAGGCCAATGAGTGGTGGGAAAGTACAGGCTTAGCTGATAGCCCTGTGTTGACCTAGTCAATGTTTAAGACCAAGATGACCGACCGTTTCTTCTCTCGAGCTATGAGAGAGGAGAAACACAAGGAGTTTTTGTACCCCAAGACTGATGGATTGAAGGTGACCGAGCTTGCCACCAAATTCAATCATCTTCTGCAATATGCTGAGCCTGAGGTCTCCAGTGAGGCACATAAAATCTGATACTTCCACGAGTGGATGAACCCAGATATCAAGCCGATGATGGTGCACCACACATGCTCTACTCTGGAGCAGTATGTGGATGCGGCCTACAAGTTGGAGGTGACTCTAGAGGAGTCAGTTAAAAGACGCAACCGTCAGAGGTCTATGCAGAATCAGGGGAGTGGATTCAAGCGACCTGCGCCACCATCTAACTTTGCCAAGTCTGGTCGAGCAAAGACGAACATGACCCATGGAGGGTCAACGCAACAGTCAGGTCAGAGCAAGAGTTCATTCCAGTGTTATAACTGCGGTGCTGCTGGGCACAAGAGCACTGAATGTCCGAAGGAGAAAAAGTCATGCTTTGGGTGTGGACGTGAGGGGCATCTGCAAAGGTTCTATAAGCAGGGGAAGCAGAAGGGAGTAGAGTCACAACAGGGGTCAGTTAATCAGAGTAACCGGCCCAGGTTCAAGCCAGTTGAGACTCCTAGCCCGTCTATGCAGACCGCTGCTCAGAACAAGGGGAAGGCCCCCGCTGCTTCTGGAGGTCAGGGGCAACGCCTGTACGAGATGCGTGAGGCGGATGGACCCAACGCTCCGATTGCTCAAGGTACTTTATACCTTCACTCTACTTCAGTATGTATTCTGTTTGATTCCGGTGCTACGCATTCCTTTATTTTGGATAGCTGTGTTAGCAAGTTAGGCTTAGTGTGCAACGAATCGTGCAATCCTTTCGTTGTTAGCCTTCCTAATGGTGAACGTTTGGTGGGAACCAAGTACCTGTCCGAATTTCCAATTACCATTCAGGGTAAGAAGTTTGAGGCAGATCTGATCTGTATAGCCATGGCTCCATACGACATCATCCTCGGTATAGATTGGCTGACACGTCACAAGGCGGTGATCGACTTCAGTTCAAGAACGGTGACGGTGTCATCTGGGGGCCAGTTCGTGTGCAAGTTCAAAGGTCAAAATAACGCTGATAACGGCAAGCTGATCAATGTGATGGCTGTGTTTAAGCTATTACGACAAGGATGTGTCGGGTACCTTTGCTACTTGGATTCGCCCACGAAAGATGGACCTGCGATTCTTGACATTCCGGTGGTTAGAGAATTTCCGGATATCTTTCCAGAAGAGATTCCTGGATTACCACCGAATCGTAACGTGGAGTTTTCGATTGATCTCGAGCCTGGTACTGCGCCAATTTCTAAGGCACCATATCGGATGGCTCCTGCAGAGATGCAAGAGTTGAAGAAGCAACTTGAAAATCTTTTTGACAAAGGTTATGTCAGGCCGAGTGCATCGCCTTGGGGTGCTCCGGTGTTGTTTGTCAAAAAGAAGGATGGATTGTTTAGACTTTGTATCGACTACCGAGAGTTGAACAAAGTAACAATCAAGAACAACTATCCGTTGCCAAGGATTGATGACCTGTTGGATCAGTTGCAAGGAGCGAGAGTTTTCTCCAAGATCGACCTGAGATCTGGATATCATCAACTCAGAATTCGTGAGCAGGACATTCCTAGAACTGCGTTCAAGACCAGATATGGTCATTACAAGTTCGTAGTGGTGCCTTTTGGGCTTACGAATGCTCCAGCAGTCTTTATGGATCTAATGAATCGATGTTTTCACCAGTACTTGGACAAGTTCGTGGTGGTCTTCATCGACGACATTCTGATCTATTCTCCGAATGAAGAGGTTCACGAGGAACATCTGCGGATTGCTTTGTCAGTCCTTATACAACATCAGCTTTTTGCTAAATTGTCTAAATGTGAATTCTAGATGAAGGAAGTGGCTTTCTTAGGCCACGTGATCAATGAAAATGGGGTTATGGTTGATCCCCAAAAGATTAAAGCGGTGGCTAATTGGAAGCAGCCCTAGAATGTGAAAGAAGTGCGAAGTTTTCTTGGACTTGTCGGGTATTACAGAAGGTTCGTAGAGGGATTTTCAAAGATCGCTCTACCTATGACCAATCTACTCCGCAAGGTTCACAAGAAATTTGTCTGGAATGACAAGTGCGAGGCCAGTTTTCAGGAATTAAAACGTCGTCTAACCTCTGCACCAGTGTTAGCACTTCCAGAAGGGAATGGCGATTATGTGGTCTATAGTGATGCTTCAAAGTGTGGTTTGGGTTGTGTACTGATGCAGAGAGGCAGAGTTATTGCTTACGCATCTAGACAACTCAAGACTTACGAAGAAAACTATCCGACACATGATCTTGAGTTAGCAGCGGTAGTTTTTGCGCTGAAGATTTGGAGGCATTACCTCTACGGTATAAGATGCCAAGTCTTCACCAATCACAAGAGTCTCAAGTATATATTTACTCAGAAGGAGCTGAATATGAGACAACGCCGCTGGCTAGAGCTGCTCAAGGACTACGACATCGAGTTGATGTATCATCCGGGCAAGGCTAATGTGGTAGCTGATGCATTGAGCCGGAAGACAACACACGAGACTGTAGTTGCTCTACTTACTGCTCAGACCAAGCTGAATCGAGAGTCATGCGACATTGAAGTTCTTTATGATCAGTGTAAAGGTTTCCTGAGTATACTGGAAATTCAGGCTACGCTACTGGATCAAATCAAAGAAAAGCAAGTCGATGACATTGTCTTGGTAAAGTTAAGCAGTGAAGTGATGTACGGGAAAGCTCCCAGTTTTGTGATTCAGGATGATGGATCACTTTGGTTTCAAGACCGGATTTGTGTGCCCGACACAGAGGGTCTTCGTCAGTTGGTGATGAGAGAAGCTCATTCTTCAGCTTATTCTGTACATCATGGCTCCAGCAAGATGTACAAGGATCTTTGGAAGAAGTTTTGGTGGCCAAACATGAAGTGGGATGTAGCAGACTTTGTGGCAAGGTGCTTAACTTGCCAAAAAGTCAAGATCGAACACCGCAGACCAGGTGGTGAGTTGCTACCTCTCCCAGTACCAGAATGGAAATGGGAGGACATTGCCATGGACTTCGTCACTGGGCTACCAAAGGCTCGAAGTTAGAAAGATGCTATCTGGGTAATTGTGGACAGGCTTACGAAGAATGCTCATTTCATAGCCATTAAAACCACATGAGAAACCCAGAAGTTAGCAGAAGTTTACCACCAGGAGATTGTCCGTTTACATGGTATCCCCAAGACCATTGTATCGGATCGAGATGGCCGATTCATGTCAAGATTTTGGCAAGAACTTCACAAGGCCATGAGAACCGAGTTAAGGTTCAGTACAACGTTTTATCATCAGACGGACGGACAGTCTGAAAGGACCATACAGACCCTGGAGGATATGCTAAGAGCTTGCGTACTCGATCGTCCGACTAGCTGGGAAGACAGCCTGAGTCTGATTGAGTTCACATACAATAATAGCTGGCATGCTACTATCAAGATGGCTCCGTTTCAAGCTTTGTATGGTTGCAAATGCAGATCTCCGATTTGTTGGGATGATAATGCCGACAAGATTCTGCTAGGACCAGATTTGGTCGAAAGGACAACTTCAGACATTGCTTTGATTAGACAAAGAATGTTGACCGCCCAGAGTCGACATAAGTCTTACGCGGATCGAAAGCGTAGAACTGTCGAGTTCGAGGTGGGTGATAAAGTATTTGTTAAAGTATCGCCATCAAAGGGAGTTTTCAGGTTCGGTAAGCGTGGGAAGCTTAACCCTCGCTACGTAGGACCATTCGAGATTCTGGATAGAGTGGGAACTCTAGCGTACCGCTTGGCATTGCCGCCATCGGCACACCCAGTGCATAATGTGTTCCACGTATCCTTGCTCAGGAAGTATGTGCCAGATGAGTCTCATGTGCTGAGCTACGAGGACATCGAGATTCAAGCAAATGGTACCTATGAGGAAATGCCAGTGCGTATTCTGGAGCGCCGTGAGAAGCATCTACGCAACAAGATCGTACCGCTAGTACGAATTCTGTGGTCCAAGTCTGGATCAGAAGAAGTTACTTGGGAAACATGGGAAACCGAAGCAGATATGCTCAGACGTTTTCCCGAGTTATTTGCGACCTAAGTTTCGGGTCGAAACTTCTTTTAAGGGGGAAGTGATGTGATATCCCGTATTTCTGTAAGGATATTTTGGGAATTTTGGGATTTTTCCCGAACGCCCGTTTTGTACGTCGGGTCAATTTCAGATAGTTTGAGACATTCTGTAATGTGCTCTATCTCTGTAATGTTTTTCTCAGTGAAATAAAATACAGACGATGTACTTTGTGACTTAATACTCGTTCGTGTACGATTATTTTTATCCCGGGTTAAGCCAAAATTATCCATAAGCCATCGGATAAGGCTGACCTAGCGGCGCCCGCCGTGGGTATGGCGGCGACCGCCGCCAGCTACAGGGACAAGTGTCCCTAGGATGCGGCGACCGCCGCCATCAGCCCGCCGCCATGGGGCCTAGGCAGCAGCGACCTGGAGAGGATCGCGGCGACCGCCGTAGACTTGCAGGGGGCTAGGCATATACTCGCCGGCGAGCTCTGACAGCGCCGTTGATGGACCTCCACGTCGCTTGGCTGCCATCATTGCTTCCCCTGGAGCTTGGGCTATAAATTGAGAGCAAATGGGAGCGGATTAGGCACAGAATCCAGCTCAATTCCTCTCAAAGTGTTCTCGCCGGAAGTTGGAGTCCTCGCCGGAGTTGTGCAAGTGATCGCCGGAGCTCAATTGGTGTCGTTTCCAGCTGCTAGAAGAAGCCTTGGAGGCCCTTAGACGCCTAGAATCCAAAGCAAGGCAAGAGGAGACCAATCGCTCGCCGTCGGTGAGTTTCTGTTCTCGGATTTTATTTTCCGATGTTCATAGCGGCGCCCGCCGCGATGAAGGCGGCGACCGCCGCCATGAACACAGCGCCCGCCGTAAGGCCGCCGGCGACCGTCGCCAGAAGGCTGATGGCCTAGTTAGGCCTCGGCTTTGGTGGTCGTCGTTCGGACGTCGTTCCTTTCGATTTCTTTCGTTTTTTGTCCGTTTATGTCGAATCTAACTAAGGGTTTCTGTATGGGTCGATCCGAAGGAATCTGTGTTACCAGAGCTATCCCTATATCGAGCCCGGAATCCCGTCGTTAGGCTTCGTCAAACTCTGCGGATTAAGGCAAGTGGCGGTTCGCTCTTGCTCATCGTTCCATATTTACATTAATTATCAGTTGTTTATCCGAGTAATTAATTTAGAATGATTATTGTGTTTATCTGGAAATGGTTTTATAAACTATTTTGGAAACTGTAACAATGATATTATAATAGGTTGTATATCTGTTAGAACAACGCTGTTATTTATATCGCCTTGAGGGCATTTATGTGAATTTATCCTGAACTATTGTTGTGCTCGAACTGTTTAGTTAGCACTAGTAGTTAGGAACGTTACTTGGACTCAGTCCAGTCGTTTATTTATAATCAGGTAGAGGGGTGGCTCATCCCCACCCAATACCATTTTATGGTCATGACCGGTCTCTATTACAAGAGTGTAGAGACAGGACACTTAGCTGGTGTCACAATTCTCGGGATCTCATCCCTTTCGGTGTGCGTCAATCTCAAGAAACACATATCATGATGTATCGTACCTTGGTGGTGTATACATTTAAAAGCTTATAACGAGATGCTCGTTTTTGGAATTTAATAAGATAAAGTGCCCGAGTGCACATAATTAATATACCTTTGGCGAGTAGTGCAGCTAAGTAAATCGTGCAGCTAGGAAAGCTCGTCTCGACTTTTGATCAGAGTACATTCTCTTTCCAATCTGGATTTGCTGTAAGCGGTAAGGTTGGTTGTGAACCGAAACATCTAAATCAGCTTTTAAATCACTGATGTCTGATTCTTTAAACGTTCCAGATTTGTCATATTTCCTTAAGACTCACTTCCGTTGGAGTCTTCTTTCGGGTCGATTTCTATGAAGATTCAATCTTCCAGAATCTTCTCTTGTGCATACCTCTTGTTGATTATTCAGTAGAAGTATGAAGGTTGATTATCGTTATCGGTTATTATTCGAGAAACGATGAGTCTAACCTAATACAACTACTTCAAACATTCTGCTTTGTTCCCTTGCTAGTCTATTCAGTAGACTAACCCACATAAATTGTTCTCTGCATGCGGGCTGGTGTCATCCGTTCGATTCGACACATCAGATAAGGTGCGGTTTTGAAGAGATTATGTTAGGAAACGGAACTCTGGAACTCAGTTCCCCTGAGAGTTCCTTTCCTCAGTTTCTCTACTTTTGAAGATGACAAATATTATGATACTAATTTTTTATCTCAAAGATGTGCTTTAAGGAACCATAGGAATATACCGAAGGCAAGAAATCCAAACAGGACAAGAGAACCAAAGGAACAAGACAAAGGAAGGAACCTAGAGGAACCCAGAGGAACCCAGAAACATAGCATGCGAGGTTGCGATTCCCGAGAAATCTGGGAACACCAAATCTCGGACAAAAGGAGGTGAAAGCGACTTGAGAGAAGCTTCCAAAAGCCTGCCACCATCCAAGAGCAAGACTCCAAGATGCCTAGAACAATGAACCTCAGACAGAGAAAGGTGAAAGCGACAGGACATAGAACCTGTCGCTGTCCAGAAATCAGTTTCCAAGCGCCCAGAGTGTCGAACCTCGGACAAAGGAAGTTGGAGAATGACTTGGCTAAAGAGGTTGACTAACCTAGAAGGATTCTGAGCTGCCTAGGTTGTTTGCACATGCCAAGAACAACGTGGACCAAGGAGAACCACTGATCCTAGGGCAAGCTCAATCTGTGGGAACCCAGAGAGGATTAAGCTGCGAGGAATCCTCTATAAAAGGAAGACTAACTCAAGAGTTATCTTCAAGCACTGAAATACGACTCACACACATTAGCAAATATCCAGTGTGAACCTTTAAACAAGATCATCAAAGCAAACCGAGATCAAGAGGAACCAGTCAAGGAATAAAAGAGCTGAGTGCTAAGTTCCTGTGACTGTAAGTGATAGTTCCTAGTTGCGAAGGTCTGTTTCTTGGATTAATTATTGATTGTGTTAAGTTATCTAGGATTGCCTAACTGTGTGTAAGGCAAAGAAACTGTATGTTTGTTCCTAGGATAAGCTGTAACCAAAAGAGATAAAAAATCAAGAAGTAGACCTTGAAATCCTTTTGAAAGAAAGGTAGTGGTTTTTATCCTGGATTGCTAGTTGACAATCAAAGGTTTCCACTATAAGGAACTTGTCATTTGTTTGATTGTTTATTTCCGCTGCGAAGGGAACTTAGAATCGATATTCTGAGTTCCTTAAAGTTATTATCTAACAATCACGATCCTACAATTGGTATCAGAGCAGGAAAAGCTCTAGATCTTTGTTAAGTTTGCAGATCATGTCTCAACCAAGCAAGTTTGAGCTCAGAATCTCCACCAACAAGCCACATCTCCGAAAGAAAGGAGAAGAAACATGGTGGGAAAAGTGCATGGAAAGCCACATCAAAACCAACGACTACCAATGCTGGAGGATAGTTGAAAATGGAGATGGCTATGTCGACCTCACCATGAAGGAAGAAGATTGGAAACCAGAACACTATGTTATCATGGAGAAGAATGCCAAGGCCAGGCAGTTCATCCTCAATGGATTGGACAGAGAGGACATGGACAAGGTCATAGGCATCAAGACGGCCAAGGAAATGTGGAAAGCTCTCAAGGAGATGCATGAAGGAAGTGAGGAACTAAAGCAAAGCAGAAAATTTGCTTTGGAAGGAGAATACCACACCTTCAAAATGATGGAAACTGAGACCATCTCAGAATACTACTCCCGCTTCAACAGATTGATTGGAAAGTTAACAGCGGCGGGAGTCGACCTTGATGAAGTTTCCAAGTCCCTAGTGGTCATCAACGGACTCAACTCCAAATTCACCCTTCTGAAGGGAATCATGAAGAACACTCCAGGCATCCAATCCCTTCCCTTGACACAAATCATAGGGAAACTGGAGGTTGAAGAAGGAGAGCACACCAAAGCCAATACCGACAAGAAACTGGAGAAAGGAATTGCCCTCAAGATCTCCAAAGCCTTCTCTAGGCTCGAGATGGAGGAAGAGAACTCAGACCTTGAAGAAGAGGAGGACGAACTAACAGCCCTCTTCACAAAGAACATCAAAAAATTCTTTGTGAAGGGAAGTTCCTCTCACAATGGACCAAGAAGAGATCTCAAGGAAGTCTCCTGTTACGAGTGTAAGGAGAAGGGACACTACGCTAAGAACTGTTCCAACAAATAAGAGTCCAAGGAAGAGGAAAGACCTCAAAGAAAGAAGGCTCTCGTAGCATCATGGGGAGAAGACTCAGATGAGGAACCGGATCTGAGTGGCTTCTCTGGAGGGAGATGTCTCATGGCAAAAGGAGACTCAAGCGACTCAGAAGAACTTGAGGTAACTTCTGACGATCTCTTAAAATCCCTAGTTGACTGTGATAAGAAACAACTTCTTAAGATCATAAAGAAATTAGGAAATGAAACCAGTTCCCTTCAACAGAAACTTGATGATTGTGAAGATGAAATTGCTTGCTTGACTGTTGAGAATTCTGTTTGGAGTAAGAAACTTGATGAAACTGAGAAAGACCTAGCTGAAACTCACTCCAAACTCATTGATATTAGGAATGTGCATGCTAGTCACCTTAAAACTTGTAAATCTTGTGATGAAACTATCATAGATTCTGTCAAAGTTCCCTTGCATGCTAACTTACCTGGAAATGACATGCTTCAATCCATAATTGATAGATTGGACATTCTCACTGATTCTATTAATGAAAAAACGATAAATCAAACTGTTTTTGTGAGACAACGTCATGGAATAGGATATGTCAACAACAAAGGGAACAATGATGCTGAAAATGAAAAGGCTAGGCGAGAACTTGTTGAGATGAATGAGAACCTCAATACTGCTCTTGCCACTTCTCGTGATAGGAATCAATTCCTATCAGAAAAGATCATGGTTCTTGAGAACAAGGCTGAGGTTGTCAAACGTCTAAATGAAAGTTCTCAAAGTCCTAAGAAGGAACCTAAGGGAAAAGAAAAGATGAGTCCTGAAAACCAATGGTTCACCAATTCCTTTGCTCACAAAAGATATATTGACATGGCCCATAGCAAGGTTAGACACAATGTTGATTTTAACAAAAGGAAAACTGAAAAACCTTTTAGGCCAGGAAAAGGAAAATATGGACATGTTGTTTACAATCGTTTTTGTACCTACTGTGGTAAGAATGGTCATTACAACACTGATTGTGCTAAGAAAAGGAACTTTGAAAAGGAGAAAAATACTCATTACCATGAAAGGAACCAGTTCTCTGGTTATTCACAGACTCGCAATGCTAATCCCCCTAGTAAAGCCAAGCTTCGCTGGGTTCAAAAATCTTAGTTCCCTTATGTGCAGAAAGATGAGAGGCAACCTCAACTATGGTACATCGACAGTGGTTGCTCATGCCATATGAATGGAATAAGAAATCAAATGACCTCTCTTCAACCTCTCCAAGGAGGGAACATATCCTTTAGAGACAAAAGCAAAGGGAAAATCTGTGGAATAGGAACTGTGAAACTCAACGACCACATTCAGGTAAACAAAGTTCACCTTGTTGATAATCTTGGTTTTGATCTAATAAGTGTGTCACAGCTGTGTGTCAAGGAGACAATGAAGTTAGATTCAGATCAAACGAATGTTCAGTCCTTGACTCCTCGGGATAAATCATCCTAAAAGGGAAAAGATTTAACAATGTCTACATAATTGATCCATCCTTTGTTCCCAAGGAGAAACTTTGTCTCTCAACTGTGAATGACCAAGCTGATTTGTGGCATCAACGCCTCGGTCATGATAGCACCAAGCTGATTCAAAAGCTACACTCAAAGGAGCTAGTCAGAGGGCTGCCAAAGCTAAGTGGCACATCTAAGGAACTGTGCTCTGACTGTGTAAAAGGGAAACAGGCTCGTAGTTCCTTCAAGTCCAAAAACATGGTAAGCACCTCAAGGCCTCTTGAACTCATCCACATGGATCTGTGTGGACCCATGAGAGTTCAGAGCCTAGGAGGGAACATGTATATCTTTGTTCTTGTCGATGACTTCTCTCGCTTTACTTGGACCATCTTTATTAAATCTAAGAGTGAAGTTATTGACCGCTTTAAATATCTGGTTCCCTTGTTAGAAAAATCTCTTGATTGTTCACTCAATGCTATTCGGTCTGACCATGGTACCGAATTCGAAAATAGAGAATTTCTAACCTTTTGCAGTGAGCATGGAATTGATCACAATTTCTCTGCACCATACACTCCTCAACAGAATGGAGTAGTGGAGAGGAAGAACAGAACTTTGGAAGACATGGCCCGGACTATGCTGATCTCAAGTGGACTCTCTCAATCATTTTGGGCTGAGGCGATCAACACAGCCTGCTACATCATCAATCGAGCCATGCTTCGCCCAATCATAGAAAAGACACCCTATGAGCTCCTAAGAGGAAGAGTTCCCAACATCTCACATCTGAGGGTGTTCGGATGCAAGTGCTTTGTGCACAATAATGGGAAGGACAATCTTGGCAAATTCGACCCAAGAAGTGATGAAGGAATCTTCATTGGATACGCCTCGGGTAGTAAGGCGTATAAAGTCTTCAACAAAAGGACTAAAAAGGTAGAAGAAAGTGTTCATGTTATTTTTAATGAAAAATCACTTGGAAAGATTGTGCAGAACACCACCAATTCCTTTGAAGACCCGTTTCCCAAATCATATCAAGAAGATCCAGATGAAGATGTCACTACACCCAGTTCCTGTCCTACTGCTCGGAACCCTCCAATGGCTCCTCCACCAGTTCCCATGGATAATGAACAACAATCCATCTCTGGGAACCAGGAGCATGACGACAACATCTGTGGAGACTTCAATGATTCATCTTCCCACATGATCTTCAATGGAGAAGGTGATCCCAACCAGGAAGCTGAATGCTCAACTCAGAATGTCTCCACATCAAATGCTCTAGCTCCTAACAGAGAAAGAAGAGTCATCAAGCCTCTAGTCAGGTTCGAACATCTAACCCTTTTTGCATTCAATGCCTTTCTATCTATTGTGGAACCAAAGAACATAGGTGAGGCACTGAAGGATGCGGACTGGATCCAAGCTATGCAAGAAGAGCTTCATCAGTTTGAAAGAAACAAAGTATGGCATCTAGTTCCCCGCCCCAAGGATAAACACATCATAGGAACTAGATGGGTTTTCAGAAACAAGCTAGATGATACATGAGTTGTGATAAGGAACAAAACTAGACTCGTTGCTCAAGGATATAATCAACAAGAAGGCATCGACTATGATGAAACTTATGCTCCAGTGGCAAGGATCGAAGCAATAAGATTGTTGATTGCCTTCGCATCTCACAAAGGGTTCAAGTTGTTCCAAATGGATGTAAAGACGGCCTTCCTCAATGGAATTCTTCAAGAAGAAGTCTATGTCAAGCAACCACCTGGTTTTGAAGACGACGATCATCCAGATCATGTCTACTTTCTAGACAAGGCACTCTATGGCCTCAAGCAAGCTCCTAGAGCTTGGTATGATCGTCTTGCCCAGTTTCTACTCTCAAATGGCTACAGGCGTGGAGTCATTGATAAGACTCTCTTCATCCTAGAAGAAGAAGGTAACATTTTAGTGGTTCAAATTTATGTTGATGATATCATTTTTGGGTCCACTAACCTGTCCCTTATAGATAAGTTCAAAGACTTGATGAGCAGTGAATTTGAAATGAGCCTAATAGGGGAACTCACTTTCTTCCTCGGATTACAAATCACTCAAAAGAAAGATGGCATACAAATTCACCAACAGAAGTATGTCAGGGAACTACTGAAGAAGTTCAAAATGGATTCATGCAAGCCTCTCTCCACTCCCATATCCACCATTGCCCATTTGGATAAGGATCATTCGAGTCCTCTAGTGGAGGAGAAGCTCTATAGAGGTATGATAGGCTCACTCATGTACTTAACTGCTAGTCGACCAGACATTGTTTTTGCTGTTGGTTTGTGTGCTAGGTTCCAATCTTGTCCAAGAGAGACCCACTTGGCTGCTGTGAAGAGAATACTCCGATATCTCAAGGGAATTGGTTCACTCTGTATTTGGTACCCCAAAGAATGTCCCTTTGAGCTGATGGGTTTCACTGATGCTGATTATGCTGGATACCTGGTGGATAGGAAGAGCACCTCTGGAATGGCACAGTTCCTAGGCCCTTGCCTTGTGTCATGGGGTTCAAAGAAACAAGTCTCAGTCTTCCTCTCCACCACAGAATCCGAGTACATCGCGGCTGCCTCCTGCTGTTCCCAACTTCTCTGGCTAAAGCAACAACTCACGGATTTTGGTATGTCTTATGGTCCTCTCACTATTCTTTGTGATAACACCAGTGCTATACACATTTCAAAGAATCCTGTGCATCACACTAGGACCAAGCATATAGATATAAGACATCATTTTCTTAGAGATCATGTTGAGAAAGGAAACATCATTATGAAATTTTGTAGAACTGAAGATCAGGTTGCAGATATATTCACCAAAGCCTTGAATAGAGTTCCCTTCGAGAACCTTAGATTGGAACTGAGAATGATTCCTATAACCTAGTAGTGACCTTAGTTTAAAGGCTCCTTTCCAGTTCCCCTGATTGACTAGTTTAAGATTTTTCACTTGTTGAGTCTTGATATCTATGTGTTATATTTTTGCTACAAACCCTCTTTTCCATAATGGTTTCTTAAAAAGGCTTAGATAAATTTTTCTAGTTCGTATCTTTTGGTCTTCATTATTCTTTCAACTCCGTCTTTGTTCAAGTTTCTTTGTTGGCCCAAAAGTCACAATCTGATCATCTTTCTAACCCAACAATACAAGCCGAAATGATGATTGTGTACTATGACCCTCCCTTGCCTCATTACACAATCTATTTCCCTATGATCCTCTTCTTAACCCTCTCTGGGAACTAGTGTGTAATGCGATAAATGGCCTTCCCCGATTTCTTTTATGGGAACGTACTTTCAGGTCTTATGTTTTAAAACCCACATCAAAGGTTCCCATATATCCCTCTAGCACACTGAAAATTTCGCCAGAAAGGAACTAGGATGGGCTACCCCTTAAACGGCTAGTAAAGAGAATTGCTCCTCCCAAGACAGTATTTATGGCAAATCTCACAGCGTCAGAGACGTCTTCTTAGCCTTGAACAATTGCCATTTTTGAGCATCTAATCTTTGAATTTGTGACCGTTGCAAAGGCGCAAAAGCTTCAAGAAAATTAGCCGTTTCAAATCTTCAGAGTTCCCAGAAATATCTCCAATGGCTTGATTCTCAACGGCTCCAAAATTGCTCAAGGGTTATTTAAGGTTTCCTGTTTGATTGAGCCGAGCACTCTGTTCTCTCACGCCTTCTCTCAATCTCATGTTCACCTGTCTCTCTCAAAACACAAAGCTCCTCAAATGGCCAAGAAAAACCTCAATCTTAACCTTGCTCAATTGGAGGTAATCATGCCGATAAGATGACAATAGGCCAAGATGAAGGAATTGCAGAAAAGAAGGAAACTGAAGAGGAGGCCACTACGCTGCCATAGGAACGTCTCTCCTAGTTCCCAGTGCTATAACATCACAGTGTGCTAGTAGTTCCCTAGGGTCCTACTCCCCTCTTCTATCCTTTTTTGTCTATGTCAAGCTGTTTGTGATCTTTTGTTTCTTTTTCCACTATGCATCTCTGGATTATATACTTGACTTTAATGATTAATGAACTCCTTTGTCAATGTTTCTAATGCATCATTTGTCTTTGCCTTAAGTTTCTATTATGGTCACTGTCATGGGTTTAACGCAAATTGTTTATTTCACATTGATATCCTATACTTGATAAGTAACTTGATCTTTTCGATGATGTCAAAAGGGGGAAGAATGGATAGGAACCTTGAACTATTGGAACTACTGGACCTATAGGAAATCTGAACCCGTTCCATTTCTGAGGGGGAACTTGAATAACTTAGTTCATCTGCTTAGGGGGAATTTGCAACTATTGAATGTTCTATTATTATTTTATAAAGTTGTAAATCTCTTAGCTCAACCGTTCTCATGAATTCCATGTCCTTATTATACTGCCAGGTTCCTTATATTTGTCATCATCAAAAATGGGGAAATTGTTAGAAAACAAAACTCTGGAACTTCAGTTTCCCTGAGAGTTTCTTTCCTCAGTTTCTCTACTTTTGAAGATGACAAATATTATGATACTAATGTTTTATCTCAAAGATGTGCTTTAAGGAACCATAGGAATATACCGAAGGCAAGAAAGCCAAACAGGACAAGAGAACCAAAGGAACAAGACAAAGGAAGGAACCCAGAGGAACCCAGAGGAACCCAGGTGTGCCCAGAAACGTAGCATGCGAGGTTGCGATTCCCGAGAAATCTGGGAACACCAAACCTCGGACAAAAGGAGGTGAAAGCGACTTGAGAGAAGCTTCCAAAAGCCTGCCACCATCCAAGAGCAAGACTCCAAGATGCCTAGAACAATGAACCTCAGACAGAGAAAGGTGAAAGCGACAGGACATGGAACCTGTCGCTGTCCAGAAATTAGTTCCCAAGCGCCCAGAGTGTCGAACCTCGGACAAAGGAAGCTGGAGAATGACTTGGCTGAAGAGGTTGACTAACCTAGAAGGATTCTGAGCTGCCTAGGTTGTTTGCACATGCCAAGAACAACGTGGACCAAGGAGAACCACTGATCCTAGGGCAAGCTCAATCTGTGGGAACCCAGAGAGGATTAAACTGCGAGGAATCCTCTATAAAAGGAAGACTAACTCAAGAGTTATCTTCAAGCACTGAAATACGACTCACACACATTAACAAATATCCAGTGTGAACCTTCAAACAAGATCATCAAAGCAAACCGAGATCAAGAGGAACCAGTCAAGGAATAAAAGAGCTGAGTGCTAAGTTCCTGTGACTGTAAGTGATAGTTCCTAGTTGCGAAGGTCTGTTTCTTGGATTAATTATTGATTGTGTTAAGTTATATAGGATTGCCTAACTGTGTGTAAGGCAAAGAAACTGTGTGTTTGTTACTAGGATAAGCTGTAACCAAAAGAGATAAGAAATCAAGAAGTAGACCTTGAAATCCTTTTGAAAGAAAGGTAGTAGTTTTTATCCTGGATTGCTAGTTGGCAATCAAAGGTTTCCACTATAAGGAACTTGTCATTTGTTTGATTGTTTATTTCCGATGCGAAGGAAACTTAGAATCGATATTCTGAGTTCCTTAAAGTTATTATCTAACAATCACGATCCTACAGATTAGAACGACTGTGAAGACAACAGTGGTTTTTAGATGTTTTCGAATGTTGTTGATGTTTTTAATAATTGCTTTTAATCAGGTTGAGATCTTTGGGCACTGACCATGATGGTAAAGACTTTGGTTTGTAATATTTGTGTTAAGACTTCCGCTGTATTGTATTTAAACTCTGTGTTTATCCTACTCGGGATTGTGATGTAATCCCGTGAGTCATGTTTTTAATTGAATAAAGTTATGCTTTTGTATCAATTGTATTTCATGATTGTATTCAAACGGTAAAGCCTGGGGTGACTTTGGTGAGGAATATCAGAGTCACTGACGGTAATACCTTTCCAAATGAGTTAAGATTTGGGGGTGTTACAAAACGTGCGAATGGACACATACAAACAAATATTTTGACATACAGATACAAAGTTGTCCATATTACAAGAAGTTCATAAGTTTTCACTTACACAAAGTCACATACATTAAAAAACCTACGCACATACATCATACATGCACAAACTTGTGCATATTCTAGAAAGTACATAAGTTTTTACATGTATGTGCATGAATTTACACTTACACAAAGTGACACTTTTTTATTTCCGGAATATAAGAGGAAACTCATGCACATCCAATATAATTTACATGAAATACAAGCAAAAAAATATGTATTTCAAAAATTATGCACATACGATTCAAGACTCATTCACATTTTTTTCTTCAGAAAAGCGATGCACACAAGTATAATTTAGATGTACATATTGATAAAAATTTATGCACACACAAGTCAAAACTTGTGCATATATCATATCTCGTACGCACACACATTTTTCTAGATTTCCCCCCTTAAAAATATGCATTCCCCCCTTAAAAACAGGCGTAATATGTTTTATTTGTATTTCTCACGTTATTAATTATTCTTATACGGCACTTTCCTAAAAATAATTAGATTAATAATTATAAAAAATAAAATATTTTCAAAATTAAATAATTTTTTTTTACATTAAACTTACCCAAACTAAGACCACCCACAATGATGGTTTTTTAGCATTAAAATATAATAAATTTTTTAGCTACATTGTACTTTTGCTAAAAAAATCTTCTCCATGGCTGCTAAAAAACCTATTTAAGCTACAAAGTTGGATTTTACAGTTATTTTAGTTATTTTCAGCTCAAAGTTAATTTTTTTTTGTTTTAAAAAGCATATCCAATATTCATAATTGATTTTTATCTATCTATAGATATCCATTTATATATATTGGTTGAAAAAATATGAATATAAAAAAAAATTAAAAAAATAATATGACAGAAAAAAAATTTGGCTTTGCAGATCAAATCCCATCCGCTTTCTTTTACGTTTTCCAAGTCGGCACCCAATAAAAAATATCCACGTGGATGGCCGTTTGGTCTACAAAGCCAACTCATCAGCTCCCCCTATCCCAACGTTTCCCTCAGTCCCTCACCACAAACGCTCTCATACAAGCGTGAAACATTGCAGGGAAAAAATCTCAACGCTTCCAAATCACACCAATGGCGTGAAGGAATCTCTCTTTGTTATCAAGAAAGCCTAGGGGATCGAAATCCGCTTCGACGGCAGAATTTTTTTCTTTCCTTTTCAACGCATGGAGTTTTGTCTCCGAGCTCCGGGTTGCTCTGTCATGGCGGTTTCGCCGAGTGCCGGTGTTCGCCGGATTCCCAAATGTCATCGATTTCGCTGTTTTCGAGTCAAAGCCACAGCGACGAGTAGGACCAGCAGTAAGAGTAGTTCGAGTGGCGGCGACAGCACTTCTCTCGTGGCTGTAAAGGAAGGGTTTGCGGACGAGGAGGATTTCGTCAAAGCTGGCGGATCGGAGTTGTTGTTTGTTCAAATGCAGCAGAAAAAGCGTATGAATAAGCAGTCTAAGATCGCTGATAAGGTCAATCTCTTCTTCTCTTTCTTTTTCTCGCCTCTCTCTCGCTCTCCCTCTCCGTCTTTTTTGACTTATAATCTTTATTTTTCTCTTTGCTATACGGTTTTATCATTTGAGTTTTGAAGATTTGACTCTGAATATCAGTCAATTTTTAGCTACTATGTTGCGGCGTATCTCCATTAGAGGAGTGCCGATTGAGAGTTTTGGCGGGATGGTGCTAAATTTAGAACTGTACTATATGTGTACAATGATAACGAGTTAATATGAGGGCTAACTTAGAAGCTGCGAGATTAAACTTTTGTCCATTTCGTGCAACACTGATCAGTGATGACTTCTGTAGTATTTTGTTATAGTATCAATGACTTTGAGGTTTGTTTCTTTGTGAATTTGTGCCTCAAGCAGGCTGGGGATTGAAGTGCAACCCTCTCGTTCTGAGTTTCTATTTTTCTGTCCTTCAGTATAACCCTAAATTTCTTGTGCATTTCATGGTAACTTATGGAATTGACTCCAATTCTTGCGGTCAAAGCCTGACATATTCTACATGTCTTTACATGTTGGAAGGTGGGTGTGCATGTCTGCATTTGAACCATTGCTTCTAAAGCATCTCATACTATTTTTCTTTTAACTATTTAGGCATTCTTTAGTCTCTGTTAGAGCGCAAGGTATCAAGACATCTCCAATTAGACGGGTGTTGCTTTCGTCTCATGATTTTTTTGTCTCTATTAGATCAGTGTCAATTATACTTGCTCTACTTCCTACTATTAGAACTTTGTGGGGTATCAGTGACTTGTACACTTACTGATGCTCTCCTACATTGGAGTTCAGTTTTTCTTAGTTTTGGCTCCAATCTGTTTGAGAAAATTTATTCTAGCTGCTAGGTTTAGACATGCTTGTATTAGCAGCATCTGCAGTTTGGTGAGCTAGTGCTCACATTAATTGATTTGTTACAGCAAGCACTGTGCTGCTCCTGCATGACTGATCTGGAGTACATTGATTTTTTTTAGTATTTTAATTTTATTATCCGGATATGTTACTTATTGGCTATGTAGAAAGAGAATTAAGTATATGAATTTGTATTTAGCATGAGTTCCTTCTGTAATTGATGACCCACTAAGACAAAGGAAACAAGTATAACAAGAAGAGATAAGAAAGGAGAAATATGAAGGAAATAGCTAACAATAAGCAGAGAAAGCTAGAAAGAAACAAATACTCATGCCAACAATTCCTATTGGATGGAATTTTCAATTTATTATTTTGAATAGAATTTACGCCTCTAGCTCTAAGAAGTGTCTACAACTATAGCAAATCCTTAAGAGTATAGCAGTACGTGGCTTTAACAACACTGGTAAATGAGCAAATGTTAATTGCAGAAGAAGCAACTATGTTTACATACTCTAATACCTCACATATCCATTGGATGTGGTGGAGCATAGGTTACACTAAAATGTTGAGAATCAGAAGGGGACAAAGGACCACAGCCACAGAAGGAACTTAAAACATAAACAAGTCATTCACCAAGTGCAGAAATGATTCTTGGATGATAAACACAGCCAACCTTGTGCAATCAATTGAAAATTGGAAGAAATGAACCAACAGATACCTAATACAAAGACGTTGCATCATAATCTTGTGCAACCCCTTTGAAAACAAAGAGAAAATTCAAGTAATGTAGGGAGAGCAATAGCCAGGACCTGCAGACTATTGGCTAAATGCTGCTGCATGCTGTACTACTTGCAATGAGGGTGGCAGCCTCCTCAGACTGCTACTCTTTCAACTCTTTAAAGTTTAAACCATCAATAACTTAAATGAGCTTGTCAAATTCTAATGGTCTTTGCTGTGATGTTGATTGATTCACAATGAAAATGAAATTCATCAAAGTTGAACTAAAAGTCAGCATCATTAATCTTAGTGAATTTGTCTGTTTCTGTTGCCTTTCTCTTGCAATTGATATCCATCATCTTTTACATATGTTGATTATTTCTGACAAAAAACTGTTTACATGACTGAACATTCGTAAATATTTAAGTCTACTTTTGATGATTTTTTGGTGATTGATGGCAGCTTCCTCGAATATCAATTGGAGATGAGCTACTGGATCTGGTGGTTATTGGTTGTGGACCTGCTGGTCTTGCTTTGGCTGCAGAATCAGCCAAGTTAGGACTAAATGTTGGTCTTATAGGGCCAGATCTTCCTTTCACGAACAATTATGGAGTTTGGGAAGATGAATTTAAAGGTATAGCTTTATCACTCAAGTTTTCGACTTAGTCTATCTGTGTCTGTTCATGCTTATGCGCGCGTGCACGAATGTGTTTGTGTTCAAGTGATATCCTTGAGCACCTTCTCAACCTGTTAGTGCTCACAACATTTATTGGCATCATTGCTAAACCTTTTCAGAATGGTCCATTTGTGCTGCTTTTTAAATTTCTTCTTTTCCTTTCCATTTTGCGTGAACTGTGCCCAGTATATAGGCTTTGTTCATATCTTATACATCAATTCTCTTGGCGAGAATTATTTGTGATCTATTTGACAATAAGTTTTGCAGGGTTATGCTTAATGTTAAGTTCTCTATGAAATTTGGTCAGCTCTCATCTATGGTATTGTTGTATTGACTGTGATGCAATACTTTCTATTTCCAGAATTGGGGCTTCAGAACTGTATTGAGCATGTCTGGCGTGATACTATTGTATACCTTGATGATGGTAATCCCATACTTATTGGCCGTGCTTATGGACGAGTTGACAGAGATTTACTGCATGAGGAGCTAGTTAGAAGGTGATAGATCTTTTAGGAATTTCACAATTTGCTAGTATAGGGTGTAACCACCCATCTAGTCATGCTTTTCCGTGCTGCGTTGTTGTGTAATTCATTAATTTTTGTTAGGTGTTTCGAGTCAGGTGTCACTTATCTTAGCTCAAAGGTTGAAAGGATTATGGAAGGAGCCGATGGTCATAGCCTAGTAGCTTGTGAACATGGCATTGTCATTCCATGCAGGTATTTTCATCCTGCATTAACTTAGCTCCCACACTCAGTTTTTGGTGTTCTTACTTATTATGCCTCGTGTAAATCTTGTTAGGCTTGCTACAGTTGCATCTGGAGCAGCATCAGGGAAACTCCTGCAGTATGAGGTTGGAGGTCCAAGGGTTTCTGTGCAAACTGCTTATGGAGTGGAGGTCGAGGTAGGATGCCACTAGTATCATTTTGCATATAATGTAACATCCTTTACCGTTTGAAATGCACAAAATCTCGTGCATCTATTGACAATATCATTCACATTATAAATAAACTGTCTTTGATAGTATTTTGTTGCAATTCAGGTAGAAAATTGTCCATATGATCCCAACTTGATGGTTTTCATGGACTATAGAGATTACACCAAACATGATTTTCAAAGTCCCGAGGCACAATATCCTACATTTCTCTATGTAATGCCTATGACACCAACAAGAATTTTCTTTGAGGTTCGTTGTACATTCATACTAGCTAAAATTGTGACTGAGAGCTATATGGTTATCATAGTCTATTTTTGTAAAATAAATTATATGCTTATCGTGCATAATTTTTTTTACAACAGGAGACTTGCCTAGCTTCAAAAGATGCAATGCCATTTGAGCTATTGAAGAAAAAGCTCCTGCTTAGACTAGAAAAATTGGGAGTCCGAGTCATCAAAACATATGAAGAGGTATTTCCTTCGTTATGCACACTAAGTTGATTTTGCTTTGCCTAGTATGACACCTTAGAGTTTAGAAGGAATCAAGAGTATGAAAATTGTGTGAGAGCCTTCATATAATAGAGCTACTTTATTAGTGTCCTGAACATTATTTTATTCAGGAATAGCAGGTTTAAGATATCTGGAAAAAACTGACCGATATGGAGGAATACCTCGTTTCTTATGTAGGAGTGGTCATACATCCCAGTTGGCGGGTCATTACCAAGTACTGAGCAACGAAATCTTGCATTTGGTGCGGCTGCTAGTATGGTCCACCCAGCCACAGGTAAAACATAAGCTCAATATGGACCAGAATAACTGACGAGGTTACTTGTTGAGGTTCAATAGTTTGATTCATGTTGCTTTGCCCTTAATCCTACAGGCTATTCGGTTGTCCGATCACTTTCAGAGGCCCCTAAATATGCTTCTGTAATTGCAAAAATTATTAGGCATGGCCAGTCAAAGAGTTTGCCCATTCAGTGGAGAAATGCAGATAATATCTCAATGCAAGGTGTGTACATATGGTTTTAGTCACTCCAATTCCTAAAAAATATGTATTATTGATTTTCAGCCAAATAAGTATCTAACCAGTTCGAAGTTTTGTTACCGGGGAGCTTAGTTGAGCATGTTCTAGAATAATATGTGATAACCAATGATCAAATCTATGTGTTTTCTCTTTTTTGTGTCCATTCTATTGCTAAATGCAACCTTTATATGCAAATGCATAGATTTCCATATTTGTTCAAATCGAGGCATCTTTTTAGTTGAAACTAGAACTTGGATTGGAATATGAAGAAAATGCAACCTTTGTATGCAAAAGCTGATAACTTTACCTATGAGGCTGAGTGCACCAGAAAATGGAGAAAAAAAAACAAGTTTAAAGAGGAGATCTATATCTGTACAAAATTACCATAACTGGATGTATGTTGTCATCAGCTTACCAAAATGGTAAATTTGGCGCATGATTCTACTTACATTGACAAGTAAGTTCATTCTATTGCTAAATGCAACCTTTTTATGTATAAACTCCTTTAACAATAGAATGGATCAAATCTGAGCATGTTCTAGAATAATATGTGATAACCAATGATCAAATCTATGTGTTTTCTCTTTTTTGTGTCCATTCTATTGCTAAATGCAACCTTTGTATGCAAATGCATAGATCTCCATATTTGTTCAAATCGAGGCATCTTTTTAGTTGAAACTAGAACTTGGATTGGAATATGAAGAAAATGACTAGGAGAATAAATGGGTTAAAGATAAAATCTCAGTAGAATATGTGATTTTGAAAGAAAATTGGAAAGACATAATGCTGTATGAGAACAGATATTCAGCTTGGGTGTTTAATTGTTTACATTTATGCAGCCTGGAATACACTTTGGCCTCAAGAAAGGAAACGCCAGAGAGCTTTCTTCCTGTTTGGGTTAGCACTAATATTGCAGCTAGATATTGAGGGCATTAGAACATTCTTCCGCACATTTTTCCGGCTTCCAAAATGGTATGCTTCTCAATTTGCTGAATTTGTTATCTGACTGATACATGCCTACGCGGTGTGTCATTTAGGGAAATGGCTAGTTTATAGTGAAGCTGTTCGCACTCCTTAAAGCTTACATGAGGAGGGTGATTATGATGATTTTGACTCAGAATTCCGGAATTATGTACATCTCCACATACATGAACTTTTCATTCGAATAAGGACGACGTAGTAGCATATGTTGTGGCAGTGATTTCTCTGCTATCCTCGGATTTCATACAAAGATTACTTGACTCAGAGAACTTGTTTACACTTATTATGCTCGAAGTCATATATAGACTCTGTTTTCCTTGCAGGATGTGGCAGGGATTTCTGGGCTCTACTCTATCCTCCTCAGATCTTGTATTATTTGCATTCTCTATGTTTGTTATAGCACCAAGTGACTTGCGAATGTCCCTTATTCGGCATCTAATGTCTGATCCGACTGGAGCCGTAATGGTCAGAACTTACTTGTCAATGTAAGTAGAATCGTGCGCCAAATTTCCCATTTTGGTAAGCTGATGACAACATACATCCAGTTATGGTAATTTTGTACAGATATAGATCTCCTCTTTAAACTTGTTTTTTTCCATTTTCTGGTGCACTTAGCCTCATAGGTAAAGTTACAACAATCATTTGAAATGAGATTGTTTCTTTATTTCTGTACATTGGAAATCCAAAGATGCCAATCTGCCATTGATATTAATTATGGGATATTGGCCTTGAAGGAGTTTATACAGCAGAAAGATGAAAATTAATTTGTAGTGTAGGCAATACTTAACCTTTGAGTGCATTGTAATAAAATAACCCAAAGTTTGAGGACCTGCTTAAAAAATAACCTCACCCTTATAAATCGATCATCCAAACTTATATCTACATGTTGAAAATGTGTCACCAAATTTTTTTAGTTCAAAATGTTAGAAAATTACTCATATTTTAGATTTTTTTCCACATAAAACACCACTTTTTTAATAAAAAGTTACCTTTTATCTCCCTCGTACATTTTTCCCTCTAGGCCATGTGGGAAAATGTCATCAAAAGTTTGTTATTTTTTTTTGGTCTTGATCGCTTGGTTCGATCGAACAGAGTTGCTCTACGTCCATATCGGAATACTGTTGATATACGAAGTGATAGGCCCCTTTCAACATTAATGTCTTCATAAACGCTTAAAAACGCTCCCGAGCATGAACCCCCGCCGCCTCCAACTAAAAAAAAATAATTCAACCCTCACAATTGCAGATCTGTGTAAACCCAGATCTTATCTATATGAAACACAAATCTGTACCAAGCCTTATATTCTGTCCAAACTTTGTTTTGGGATTATCCCCTCAAAACCTTGAATTTCCCCAAAAGGTGGAGCCGAAACCGGAATTCCGCCGGAGAATCACTCATCCGGTGACCTCGAGCAAGACGAGCAGTGCCGGACGCCGAGATCGGAGGAGAGTCGGATTCCACAGCTCAGGAGCCCCCCACCGGCGCCTCGAAAGAAGAGGCAACCGCCAGTGTCCAAGAGGAAGCTGAAGATGGATTTGGATCAGTTCTTCGAGATCGTCAACGGATCGGAGGAGCTGGATGAGTTCTTCAGATCTGGATTCGAGTTCGCGTCAAGGATCGCCAAGAGGAATAAGTGCGTGATGACAATGGATACGCTCACTTCTTTCACCCTTTGAACCCGCCACCACAATGACTTCACCCCTTTCTCCATTGAACCCCGCCGCCACAATGGCTTTACCCAGAACCCCGCCGCTACAATGGCTTCACCTCCTTCCCCTCTCACCCACCACACCGAGCCACAATGCCACCCACACCGAGCCTCTGCACTCTCTGGCCCTCACCATCGGGCCAATGTCTCGCGGTCTAACACAGCACACCCACACCCATCGAGCCTCCGCTCTTTCGATGTCTATCGCAAGAGGTGAACTGTTTTTAGATCCGACTGACATGCTCCCGGATCTGCTGAAGCTTCTTGGCTTCCTCTTCACTTTTTTTTTTTGGTTTCATGTTTTGTGTGCAAGCTTGTGTGTTGTACTTCTTTGCTTCTGTTGAGCTGATTCAGGGTGGAGATCGAGTTGTTTCAGTTGTGGTCGTGGTTGTGTTGAGGCTCCTGAAGATCCTGAAGGCAATGTCAGGGTGGTCGAGACTCCTGAAGATCCCTCATCTAGGTGGGGACAACGTCATGGTTGTCCATTTAACACTTTTCATGATTGTTTTCCTATTTGACCTGTTGTCTGGTGGCACTGTTCGTTTGTGCTGGACTCACTTCTCTCCCTAGTCTTGTAGCTCGTTTTTGCTTTGTTGTATTTTCATTTGTTTGTATGTGTTGTTCTTTACTGGTTTATCCAGTTTCCGATTTATCGGCCTCTCGAGTTGTCCGACATGGTAACTCGAATTCTTACCTTATCAAAAAAAAAAAGTCTTCATAAACGCCTCCAGCAGGAATATAATTCAAAACCTCTGGATAAAACGCTTAAAGAGTCTAGTGTTAAACCACTAGACCAATTGAATATTGGTCCAAAAGTTGGTTATTGATATAACCATAGAAACACACCTTGTTTAGGTATCTTATTGGCATAGTCGAATTTGTGCTCATGTCAAGGACCACCATTGTCAATAAAATGTGAGAATTAGAAACTTGACTGTAAAACTATCGAGTGTGTTTCTATGAAGAAACTTTGAGAAGCGGTGATTTTTTGTGAAATAGCTATAAAATAGGGTATTTTTAGAAAAAATATTTTCTAAATATTTAAAGCTGAAAGAATGTCTCTGTAAAAAAATTAGCCACTTGGCTTTCTACTATTCTAACCAGGCCGCCGTGTGTACAAAAATTGGCTCTTCAACTGAAAGATGCCCACCATCCCAAACAAATGATCCACGTTCTACCTTCACAACCTTTTTCTACCTACTTTTCAGGCCACATGTGATGTTTCTTTCAGGCCATTAATGTAGTAGAAGACTGAAATCAGCAGTTAACTCATCCAAAAATCATCTTAAAGAACAAACATCAAGCTTTCATCAGTGATAGTGAGTATAATGAAGAGTACAACATGTGTTCAAACTTATGTGTACGTCCTCTCTATTTGCAAGTGAAAATATGTTCCTGATCTTGAGTTTCTCAACTTTTGTTTTTTCCAGAACCATATTTCTTTGGTGCTTTTACAATTATAGAAAACAACAAGTGAAAAATATGTTTCTCACGTTGGAATCACTCAATTCGGAGTTACATAGAAAAAGTTATACTTCTCTAAAGACGGGACAAAAAATAGAGATCTCTTAAGCGCCAAGGCGAGTACAATAACATTTAAGTCGGATTACAATAGCATTGCAAATATGGATCACAATAACATTAAAATGTACGAGTACAATAGCATTTAAGTCGGCTTGCGACGTCGTCTCTTTCTTGTGGAAGAAGGTTCGAACGCCATCAGTTGAGAAACGAATGGATCATACAGACAAGCAGCAGATGAATCATGTGCATGCTTCCACATGACAAATACTGGAGGCAATGGTGACGCCTCTGATAGGGTCATCTACAAAAGAATGGAGAACGTACTCAGTTGTCTAGTTCATGGGTTCAAATAATAAATATAAAATAATTAAATGATTGTTGGTTGATCCCGTATAGGGAAAGACTTGTGTCAGCTTGGACAAATATTATTTTTACGCTTGGATTGTCCAATCTGTATTCACTGCATTTGCTAAATTTTCATTGCATTTTGTTCTCTGCATTCTCTGCCCGTCACGTATGGTTTATGTCCACACGTGACGGATGACAGTGTTTCGTCCGTCATGTATGAATTCCATCCATATGTGACGGACAATTTATGTAGAAAACAGATTACTTGCGTATGATCAAACTTTAAACTCTTTTGTACTAAATTATAGGGTTAAAGGAGCACACTCTAGTTTGAAAGACTTTTTAACTATTTCACGTGGTAGTCTAGACACGATATTTGGTCAATATCATTCAAAGATGGGTAACCAAGTAAAAGACATCAAGGGGATCTTCAACGAGAGTGTACAAAAACACGATGACTCTTGTGACATGAGCTGATGTTTTCAAGCGGTTGAAGTACAAAGTATCTAAGGTTGCACTTGATTGCTTGACGGAGGAATACAAAAAAAAAGGAAAATCCATTTTGTGACAAGATCTGCAGATGCCAGATGAGGGTGAGAGATGGATTGCTGTGTGTGCATGACATCGCTAGAAATGTGACGAGTTTAATCCCTATTAAGCCTTCAGCGTTGCATCCGTTTTGGAGACGATTGAGTTTGTCAGAAGTGCAAGACGAAGGTGAGGTTGATGTGAAGCGCAGAGTCGCGAGATCTTTGATGGATCAATTTTATACAAATCATTTCCTCAATCTGTCAGCAGATGATCAAGAAAAATGTGTCTCGCGACTTTACAACATAGCTCGCCCCGAGGGGACTAGTCTGCAAAAGCCGGCTATTGTGAGGCATAAAGGACGACCAATGGGAGTTCTAAACAAAGATACCACTAAGATACATCCTTTTTCATGGGAGTACACAGACAAATATACGGAAGGGACACCTCCCAAGAAGCAACGAGGTAGGCCACCAATGCCCATTACCACACCTTCACGAAACCCTAAAGCTCATACCACTCCTTTGAGGCCATCTCATGTTAGAGCTCTCAAGAATCCAGTGGGTCAAATGTTTCCACCACCTTATATGCCTCCACAATCCTTTATTAAAGACTTTGAGCCGTATAAGCTTAAGACGATTTGCATCTGCCATGTTGAGCTGCCATGTTGAGAAGGAGAGACATTTCATTTCGGTATGGTACTAATCATTTAATTATTTTATATTAATTATTTGAACCCATGAACTAGACAACTGAGTACATTCTCCATTCTTTTGTAGATAGTCCTATCAGAGGCATCATCATTGCCTCCAGTATTTGTCATGTGGGAGCATGCACATGATGCATTTGCTGCTTGTCTGTATGATCCATTCGTTTCTCAGCTGATGGCATTCGGACTTTCTTGCACAAGAAAGAGACGAGGTCGCAAGCCGACTTAAATCCTATTGTACTCGCACATTGTAATGCTATTGTGATCCATGATTGCAACGATATTATAAGCCGACTTAAATGTTATTGTACTCGCCTTGGCGCTTAATAGATCTCTGTTTTTTGTCCCGTCTTTGGAGAAGTATAAATTTGTCTACGTAATCCCGAATTAAGTGATTCTAACGTCATATTAAAGATCAAGATGTCAACTATAACTCCTCCAAATTTCAGCGCGTTTGGACTAGGGAATCAAAAGTTATGGCGATTCCAAAATCGTGTCGGGGATTAAAGATTAACATGCTCATCCGTCATATATGAACATATTTCGTCTGTAACGGATGAACATGTTTCGTCCGTCACGGATGAACCAGGGCGTTAAATAGAAATTTTGTCGGTGCGCTAAATAAAAATCGTGTTTTAATATGGGCGTAGGGAAATCACCCAGCAAATTTGTGCTAGCCCTTCTTCTTTGGTGACCAAATCTGTACCTTTTGAGATCTATATATATTTCCAATAACTTGACATTAGTAATAACTCATGCTTTTTAAATGCAGTTAAGACTTGCCAATTAGAAGGATGGGGGTTGTGTATATACTTCAATTAACTTACAGTTTTTATTAATTTTAATACTTGATTCAAAACAATCTGGCACATGCATTATGTTATATACTTGACTCAAATTGTTATTTGATATTGGCTTACTTATTAGATGTACCCAATTTTCCTAAATGCGTAACTCATTTTTCGGTTGAATAAAATTATCACGCCGCATCAATTCGAATATCTTATTTATTATTGTCGTTTGTCATAAGTTGTATAAAAAATCATGTATAAGCAAACACATCTTTCATTTAAACTAAATTATATAACAATTAACTTATTTACTAACTCATAGGTTATATTAACCCGTGCAAGACACGTACATTACAGTAGTTGTAGGTGATATTTTCCTATTTTATATATATAGTGGGCCGGAGAAGAAAAACCAGATGGATATGTAATCATAGATATATATTGTATTTATAATTTTTTTTAAATAGTTTAGATTAACCACATTTTCAATGAAAGTGAATAAAGTAGCTGATAGAATTGCTTTGCTTGGTCATTCATTTACTTTTAAAATATTTGTGATGACTTAAAATTTCAAATTCGCATCCGAAAGAATTCTTAACCTAATTCTTATCCAATCAAATTAAAAAAAAAAACAGATATATATTTTCATTTTTTTTCTTTCCAATTTCCATTTTTAACCCATTAATTCCATGTTATCAATTCACACCACTTTCCTCATTTCTCAATCTACAACTTTTTAATTTCATGGCAACTGTTTATTTTTTTTAATTTCATGCCAACTTTCCAATTTCCTTAAGAACTATGTGCCTTCTACTTTACATATGATGGGGTTAGTGAATATATACTCCACATAAATATTATATATATATATATAAATTCATATTTGATTGATAAGAACTAATTATCTTACTATTATAGTTAGAAATGGAAAATTGTGATACATAAAAATATAAAATAGACTTACTAGGAAACTTATATTACATGGAAAGTGGCAAAAGAAGATACTTTTACTGTTTACAACAAGGTCAATTCTTTTATATTATAGTTGGTCATAATTGCAGTTTGTGGTACATGTAATTGATAACTAAGAAAATAATATTTGATTATGAGATTTTTTTTATATTTTTTTTCATAGTTGATTCTTAAAGGAATCGTTGTTTTTCATGTACTTATATCAATTATAATTTATTTTTGATGTCGTCGTTGCTCATTAGTTTTATACAAACTTTTTTCGGCAAACTCATATTTCGGTTAAACTAAATTATATAACACCTATTTTATTATCGCATAAATTGCATTAACCCGTGCATGCAAGGTTATCAGGATCGGGATTCTAGGATCGGATCGTGAATCGTAAGATTCTACATTATAACTAAAAGTACGTAGTGACAACGTAAAATGTTATATGATTATTATATATTAAGTTGAAAAACATTATAAATATTTGATATTGGGTGAGTAGTAATGTTATCAAGATAATTAGAATAATAATTAACTATTTTTCATATATAAATCTTGATCGTATAAATAAGCGATAACATAGTGTCATTTTTATGTGTGTATAGCTTATATTAATTTCATACTTGAATAATATAATATTATAGTCATTTGTGAAGACTTGCTTGTAGGATCTTTAGAATCGTATCTAGGATCAGAATCGTAAACGAGATTCTACCCATTTTATTTTGTAAATTAAGATCATACCTCTAATAAGATCACAAAATAGGATCGATGATCATTTTGTATAATCTGGATCGTAGGATCTTTAGAATCGTAGATCCGGATCGAGATTCTGATAACCTTGCGTGCATGGCACGAGCGTTACACTAGTTAGACTTAATTTTGACGGATGCCTCTTTGTTAACATAATAACTAATGGAAAAGTGTCAGGTGTGAAAGATTATTAATGTGCAAAATAAGAAAGAATTCTAGCCGTCTGATCTATTCAAATCGGACGCTCCAGCTTTTTGCACTGTTTTATCTGGATTTAAGAGCGTTTCATACACGCGCTTTCTAATTCTTATTTTTCTTCGCTCCAGCTTTTCGCTCTAGCCTTATTCTTCTCCAAATCTTATTCTTTTGCCTCACATCTTCTTCTCCAAATCTTAGTATTGAACATGGATCCAGGTATACGATTACTATTTTCGATTCCATTACTATTTTCGATCTCGTTTTTGATGATCGATTAAACGTAGATCTAGTTTTTGATGATCGACTTGTTTGTTTGTGTTAGGTTATTGGATTGTACATGAATTTCACACACTGTACTTGAATTTCACACTGTAATTTGATTGTTGTTTCATCCCTTGCACTTTTTTTATTCATTTGCACTTCCTCTTTAACCACTTGCACTTCTGTTTAACAACTTGCACTTTCGTTCTATTCGCTTGCACTTTCGTTCTATTCGCTTGCACTTATTCATTATTCTCATGCACTTTCTGTTCGCTTGCTTGTATTTTAAGTATTTTTTAATCCCTTGCAATTTCTGTTCACTTGCTTGCATTTTAAGTATTTTTTAATTCCTTGCACTTTCTGTTCACTTGCTTGCACTTTACTCTTTATTCTCATGCACTTTCTTATTATTGGCTTGCACTTTCTTCTTATTGGCTTGCACTTTCTGTTGACTTGTTTGCACTTTACTCTTTATTCCCATGCACTTTCTTCTTATCGGCTTGCACTTTCTGTTCACTTGCTTGCTCTTTATTCCCATGCACTTTCTTCTTATTGGCTTGCACTTTCTGTTCACTTGCTTGCATTTTATTCTGTATTCTCATGCACTTTCACAAAATGAATAACAATGTGCACTTTAGTATGTGCAAGCAAATAAAACATAAAGTGCAAATAAATAAACATAAAATACATTCGAATATACACAATGTGCAAGAAGAAAAACATTAAGTGCAAGCATATAAGAATAAAGTGCAAGCAAACAAACATATAGTGCAAGCAAATAAACATAAAATACAAGCATATAAACATAAGGTGCATGCGAATATACACAATGTGCAACCAGATAAACAAAAGTGCAATCAGAAAAACATAAAGTTCAAGCATATAAGAAAAAAGTACAAGCAAAAAACATAAAGTGCAAGCAAATAAACACAAAGTGTAAGCAAAAAAACATAAAGTGCAAGCAAATAAACGTAAAATGCAAACATATAAACATAAGGTACATTCGAATATACATAATATGCAAGCAGATAAACAAAAGTGCAAGCAGATAAACAAAAATACAAGCAAAAAAACATAAAATGCAAGCATATAAGAAAAAAGTGCAAGCAAAAAAACATAAAGTGCAAGCAAATAAACACAAAGTGCAAGCAAACAAACATAAAGTGCAAGCAAATAAACGTAAAATGCAAACATATAGACATAAGGTGCATTCGAATATACACAATGTGCAAGCGGATAAACAAAAGTGCAAGCAGAAAAACATAAAGTGCAGCATATAAGAAAAATGTGCAAGCAAAATAACATAAAGTTCAAGCAAATAAAACACAAAGTAAAATATATGCAAGCAAAGTAAAATAAACACTTCTGTTTAACTGCTTGTACTTTCGTTCTATTCGCTTGCACTTATGTATTTAGTGTAAAAAGATTAATTTGAAGGCGAACGAACAACACAGAGTGTGCAAGCAAACGATGGCGGTTCGCTTGCCTACTTTTTGAAACTAATAGAGTGCGTGTGGATCACTACCTCCATAACGCGTTCATCTTTAATTGACTAAATAAAGCTCATTTTTCATATTCTCCTCAGCTGTAGATCTGACCACCGTGGACGGTTAAGATTATTTCTTATTTTGTATTTTAAGAGTCTTTCGCACCCGAATCGCTTCCACCGAGTTATTATTTTAACGGTTAAAAAGGTTAGATTCCTTTTTAACCCTTTAAAGGTTGACGTTTTGTTCTAATTTTCGTAATACAAATCCGCATATGACAGGCGTACCACAAAATTAACCATGTACCCATTTTTTTATGTTGTTCACTACTTGGTTGCGACAGTTGGTCCGGTCGTTGAGCAGGTGGCGAGTTCGGTCGGGATTCGTGAGAGGCTCAGAATTAATATCGTACGGGTGAATCGAAAGAGACGCGGTAGTATTCAGCTACTACGTAGTGGACAAATTGATCTGGTTTCGGTGTTGTCCTCTAACCCATAGCGGGCAAAAAATGAAAAATAAAAAAATAAAAAAGATTTATCCACATAACGGATTGGTGTGCGAATAAAATATAGCCCGGGCACGCGAAGCAACGCCCCTTCTTCCTCTTATTAGCTCCACCACCTTCATCCTGTAACTGCTCATATGAAGTCATCAAGACCGCGTATGTATCAATAGTCAATACTGGACTCAATTCCATACCAAATCTCGACTATTCTGAACACCACAAGTCGATTCCTGATTGATACCAAACGCCCCTAGAAGCATGTGCACAAGATTGGCATATAGGGTTACAACTCTACACAATTAACAGGGAATTTGCAAACATAATCAGTTGATTTCCAGATTGATACTTCATGCTACAACAACAAACCTTGCAAATATATCATATCTTATGCAATGTCCATAGAATTCCAGAAGAGAAAAGGACAGGAACTTTTTAACTCGGTAAAATTTCTCAGTATGAGATTTTCTAAAATTGAAAGATTGTAAGCTTCTATTGAGAGGAAATGGGCTGACATATATATCATTCCATCATACTGGGGTTGAAGCTCTTCTTAGTGATCATTCATTGCACATAACGATGAGAAACTTGTTAACCATGAAGCTCCTCCGTGGTGTCCACCGTTGATAAACTTCTTGCTTAAGGGAAGGTGGCTGCAGAGGGAGATGGTTCTGCTACAGTACAAGTCCTTGTTTTCAGTACTCTGGTTCTTCACTACTTTCCTGTTACAAGGATTGATAAAAACGAAACAATTTGAAAGATCAGTTTTCTTGAATGACAATAGTGAAGACAGCCATTTGAAAATGCTTATCCACTGCAACAGAAGTCGAGAACGGGATGTTCTAAGACTAAGTGCAACAATTCAGCACAAAAGTGGTTGTATTTCCAATTAAACAAGCATGATGCATAGTTCCATAATCTGCCATGGAAAATTATGTATCCCATACTTATTTGCTTTCACACAAAGAATGAAACAAACAAATAAAAAAGCTCAATAGAGCTCACAATGCTTGTATAGCGTAAAGTAACCTTGCTTGACAAAAAGAAACATTACAGCAAAATGAGGAACTTAAGGCACTATCTTACCATAAGGGTTGTCAGAGGTGGGGCAGTATTGGTAAAGTATGAAGCAAGATCGACTTCCATGTCATCATACATGTTGAGAAAAGGATGGTCCTGGATTTTGCAAGAATCAGGATCAAAAAAGCAATAGGAATGTTGACATCAAGAGCGGTTATAAAGGAGAACAAGAAGAGTGGTTATAATAGTAAATTACCAGTAGTCTCACTGTTGACATCCTATCCTTTGGGTCCTTCCGCAGGCTGAATCATAGATATATATATATATATTAGTTTGTAACTTAAGAGGGGTTAAATATACATGAAAATTCTGATCTGTTAGATCTACCATATTAAACATTCTACAAACAATAGAGAACTATGAAGCTATCCTTAAAACGAGTAAATGAGCAAAGACAGCACATACATGGAAATGTTGGGCAGTAGGAATTATGGGCATTGAAGTCATATTCTGAATCAAAAGAGGATTTTCTTTGTGGAACAGAGAAAATATAGAGGAACTCACAAGTAGCAGGGCAAAAACATGATTTCTTCTAGTCAATTCAGAAATAAGCATTTAAAAAAACAGCAATACAGCAGACAAACACGTTAAACACAATTATTAAATTGAAGAAACAGGATAAAATACAACAATATTGATGAAGGCAATAATTTTACGACAATATTCAAGTCCATAGTAGAGTATTTACCATGCTGATATGAATGAGCAGAACTCGGGAGAAAACCGGTCAGAAGGTGCAGAAGGTGGCGGCTGATCAGCAATGGTTTGCATAACCAAAAACGGACTCCACATATTCTCTCCATCTGGTTTATGATATGGGTACTCGCCTAATGCACACTCGAGAATTACTAGCCCTAAGCTCCAAATGTCGCTTTTATAGTCATAGCCATTAGCCCCTTCACTAAACCGCTCAGGCTACAACAACACAACGCATGACGAATATCAGATTCGAACTTACATCACAGAGTGAGACAAGGAAGGGGGGACATGTATCATACTCACAGCCATATAATGGCATGTGCCAGCAACAGTAAAAGCCAGCCCAGAGGTGCTTGTTAGTATTGCGCTAACACCAAAATCAGTGATCTTGACCTCTCCACTGTGATTTATTAATAAATTGGAAGGTTTTAAATCTCTGTGCATGATGTGCTTCTGATGATGAAGATAATACAGTCCTTTTACCACCTGTATGGACCAACAAAAATTACCAAACATTTATCTCAAAAGCAATTTGCACATGTACAGGAAGACAAGTTAGCAAAGCTGTAACTCCTGTGAGTATGAAGAGCCGATGATAACACATGGATATTTCAGTACCTGTTTACAAATGGCAGACAGATCGGGTTCTGGGATTGATTTTACTTTTCCCAAGAAATCTGCAAGAGAACCACCGTCCATGTATTCCAAGATTATAGAGAAGGCCTCATTAAGATAAAAAGATTGGTAACATGAAACTATATAAGGACATTCCAATGATTGATTAATTTTCAGTTCCTTTGCAATCTGCTTGCGAGCATTCTCTTCAATGTTCATCTGGATCACCTGGGAATACAAAAGAAAGTTAGAGATTGTTGTTTTCCTCCTCCAATGTTCAAATGTATTATAGGTTGCATCTCTTCCACTCTCTAAAAAAAAACGTCGATTTTATCACCTAGGTTGTTTTAAGCTTTTATAGCATTTCAGTGAGAAAAAGGGGGTTGTTTGTTGTTCACATGACTCGTTGGAGAGGACAGGAAAAGGCTTGATTATGTTTGCAGAACTGGGGGGAAGAAGAAAGATGGTGTGGTGAAGGGAAGGGGGTGGTTTGTGACCTGACAGGCTTGTTGGTTCTGTAATTATTTGTTAGAAAGAATTGAAGAGGCATTAAGCTTCTCTCTCCTCGGTAATTGAAAGAACCAATGGATCAGTTGTACGTCAAATTTGTTATTCCTAATATTTTAAGTTATGTAATTAATCATGGAAATAATCAACGACTAGGAGAAAATATTACTAAAGGACATCTTGGTTAGTTTCATACCTTGTGACATAACTCCGTCATATAGTATTAAGCGCATACTAACACATTTCAGTTTTATAATTGTCTTCTTGAATGTTGCAACAACTTGCAAGGAATTACTATTATTAGCAAAATATGAAGAGATATCGTCATATAATTGACCTGCCTATTTTTGGTTAGCTATGAATATCAGTATTCAGTTACTCAAAATAATGGCACAAAATGTGATTAATAAACACGAATATAGAAGGAAAAAGAGATCTACATGTACAAGATGTTCAAATGAGGCCACTACCTAAGAATATCAGGATTCAGTACTCAACAATTAAGCCCTTGCGAGTTCTTTGAAGTACTTTCAGGGTGTTTATTACCTTTAAAGCAAAAAATTGACGAGTCCATTTGTGCTGCACCAACTGCACAACACCACCAGCACCCTTACCAATGACTTTAATCACGTCTAGATCAGATAAAGTCAGCTGGTCATCTGATGGCTTTATAGGAGGAGGCTGTGATACAGATTACAAGGATAATACATAAGAAACAGCAGTTAAGATCGGATTTGATGCAGAATAAATCTAGTCCATATTCGAAGTCAGGAACAAACATTTAATAATTCAAACGGAAAAATCTATTTGAATGAATCAAAAATATGATATTGATCACATGAGACAGCTTCATAATTAAGAAAAAAAGGGGAAAATGCGAAGATTTCACATTTGAACAAATTGTTAATGGTAATTATATACATTTTTTGGACAAAAACAGCAGAAATGCTTTTGGACAAAACAGTGAATATTAACAAATGGATTCTGCTCTTCATATTAGACACATTGTATTATATGAGGCATCTCCAAAGGTGACACAAAAAGTTTTAGATTACTTATGCATCAAATCACTAGCAAGTTTTCACTTATCTGTAAAGATGGATATGAATTCGCAATGATGGAACATAGATAATTTGCAGGATCATGCTAAACTTTTTAATCAGCTAGTAAGTTGTGAAAAAAATCTCAGGGACAAAGGAGTAAGCCCAATATTCTTAGCTTCACTATCAAAAATCTTGTGAAGAAACCTTCGGTTGGTAAAAGCACTTTGAAGTTGAGTGAAGTGGCCATGGTGTTTAAGGAAAATGAGATGATAATTGAGTTCAGTAGACATCCCCAAGGAAGGTTCATTACTGGTGAGGACATCAGTATCTGAAAGCATTATGATACTCTCAACACAATCTATTCACTAGCTGCCCTATTAAGGTTTTAACCCAACCACATATCATATGATAGACAAGAAAAACAAAAAAGAATAAGTGTTCAAGTGTATGATACATATTCAGTTATACACGCATCCAAATCTCATATACAGGTGTTGCACAATAGAGAGAAACGTTCATGAAGATACTATAACAGGTAGATTTCCATAACTAGTAAACTTTATCAAAATGCAACAAATTTTCAGCACAGTTACGGCAGAAATAAACATTCCCAATTTGGTAATGGAAAAGACCATACAGAAAACTGGCAGGCGAGGACGATAAGAATTAGGGATAAGATTTCCAAAATCACATAAAAAGAAGCTCGCGTCAGTAAAATTCAGTTGTAAAATGAAAGAAAATAAAGCTTACCACATCAACTTCCATGTCGGTGACGATTCGAACTCCATACTTGTTGACGAGAAGATCTCCCTCTCGGAAAGTACCGCTTTGCGTTCTACATGAACCAGATAGTTACTAATTTCATCAAAGAAAGTCAAAATCAATCAAACGACTGCATTAACACAGAGGAACAGAAACAGATCTCGCATACGAAAGTTTAAAAAAAACATAGATCGTACAGAAACTTTGCCAACGAATCCTCGTTGGAAGGAGAAGGAACATCGAGCTTGAGCTTGAGATTAGGGATTACGCCGAGTCTCCTCATCTCCACAATCTCTCTCGATTTCTCCTAAAAGAATTTCGCGTTGGCTGGTTGGCGGATCGATGAAGATCGCTCTCGATGGACTCTCCGTTCCAGAAAAGAGTCGTTGCAAAGTCTTTGCGTTTATTATTCTTTAATCTTGACTACTAGTTTTGTAAGGATGATCATCAGGCCCGGACACGTAAGACCGTAAACATTTTAAAGCGTGGATCAGATCGGACTATAACGGTCCGGTCTACGATCCGAATCGGATAGACCAGATTTCATATTTTTCGGCATTTAAAGAGTTTGATTACAGTTCAGACTAGACCGTAAAAATTATCCCAAAAATATTTTAAATTTTTTTATACTTTTTACGATCCGGTCCGGATCGGACCGTAAGACCGGAAATGTAAAATTTTTGGATCGTAAATTTTCGGTCCGATCTAGTTTTGTCCATCCTTACATTACATATCTTCACTCAGATCTTTCATGTCTTACATTACATATCTTTTCTATCTTCAGTGAGATTTTCATGCCCATCCTTACATTACGGTCAGGTCTAGTTTTGCGTCTCTTTTCTATTTTCAGGACACTTTCATGTCTTACATTACATATCTTCAGTGAGATCTTTCAATTGTCTGTTTGTCACATTGGTGTAACATTTGAATTTTATGTATCACACTATTACTGTCATGTTTGGGATTTAAATGGATATTGAAGTTTTTGTAAGGATAGAATTGCATGATTATTTTTTTTGTCTTTTCCAAAAATATGTAGGGTTGTTCATCGATCGGTCAAATTTTTCAGTTTTAGACCGGACAGAACTGACCGGACCGAAACCGAACAGATTATATTCGATACGGTTTTCGGTTCGCATGAAAGCAATAATTTGTTTTCGGTTCGGTTTTGATTTTGTCATAAGACTCATAACCGATTATTTTAAAAATAAAAATAAAATTCTAGATTTCTAATAACTAGTTAACCCTTATTCGGTTTGGTCTGATTAACCCTCATATTCGTATATTTAAGAAGTAGACCGGTTCATACGGTTCAATTCTGCCCTAATTTGGTTCGGTTCACTAAAATCGGTTTCTATAACCTAAATTTAAAATGTTCACTTATTTCGGTTTATAACTTAACCAATGAAAATCAAATCAAACATAAACCAAACCGAGTTATTTCGGTTCAATAAAATTACATATTTGATTTTGGTTCGATTCGGTTTAGTTTTCGTCGGTTCGGTTTCTATTTAAGACCGATGAACAAGCCTAAATCTATGACACGTAGGAATAAAAGAATTGAACTTCTTCAATAAAAGTGAGATCTAGTCACACTTGGCCCAACAACCAGTCACACTTGGCCCAACGAATCCAACAAGTCACACTTGGGTTCGTTGTGTTCTTTGGCGGGTCTCCGATTTCGTGGAAATCAAATAAACAACCAACTGTATCACTCTCTTCGGCAGAAGCGGAATATCGCTCTATGCGACGAGTCTGTGCAGAGCTCGCGTGGCTCTCGCGTCTGCTACATGAACTTGGCGTCCACGACATCACCCCGGTTGCCCTGAAGTGTGATAACCTTGCAGCCATTTACATCGCTCGGAACCCTGTCTACCATGAGCGTACAAAGCATGTGGACCTTGACTGTCATTTTGTCCGTAAAAAGCTTCTGGAGGGGTTGGTAACTGTGTCTCATGTCCCTACTTCGCTGCAGCTCGCTGATATCTTCACCAAGCCATTGACCGGTGTCCAGCATCATGGGTTTCTTCCCAAATTGGGAGTTGTTTCACCTACCACTCTCCAATTTGAGGGGGGATCTTAGCGTATATATAGGCTACCGTTTCACCTCCCTCTTTCTTGCACCCCAAGTCCGCCACTGTTATATAACCCAAGCTGTAAATATTTTGTAGTCAATTGAATCAATACAGAAACGTTTGTTTCTCTTCAGCTTCTCTCATTTCTAACATTATATAAGGAGTAGATTAATTCCAAATGTAGAGTATCCATAGGATAAACAAAAGTATATAAGCACATTCTTGCATCCTCACCAATAATTAATAAGAATTGTTTGGTTTGAATTTATGAAAGGTAATCGAAAAAAATGAATCTAGTTTATTTTATTGTCATTATATATTAATCAAAATATTGATTTTGTCTTGAGGCTCCTTATTTTACATACAATGTTGGACATGTGAATCAAAGACCAAAAGTATATGATGAGATTTTGCGAATATACCCAAAGGCCAACAGTTAAAATAATCTTTTCAATCTTTGTTGATAATCATTTCTTTTCATATAGTTTTATTTGATCTAATAATTTAATTTTATTTAGAAAAAATCGCACTAATGAGATTTTGCCAATTTCGTGAGCTTATAACAATTTTCTCAAAGCTTACCAGACACCACGACTTTTTCAAGTGGTCAAGTACCATATGGTACCGCAATATGAATTTTGTCTGCGGGTGGAACTTGACAATACTAAGGGCCACAAACGGGATTTATAAAAAAATGATCATATACGATCTGATGTCCCAACCCTTCAGAATTTAACAATTAATGACACAGATCATTACTTGAGTAAAATGGCAAAAAAATAACACTGGTGTTTTCTATCGGAATAATACGTACATCAGTAAGTATCAATGTATAAAAGCTAATGGTTATGCTAAATTGTGCATTGTAGGTATAATAGATTGTACATCATAGCTATAATTAATTGTACATTGTAACTATACAAAATTGTGTATCCTACTTATACTGAAATGTGCAATATTTCATTAAAAACTCATGTATCAACGACTATGTGTTTCATAAGCTATATACTGAATTGTGCATTACTGTCTAAAAGAAATGTGTATAACTGACTGTGTATATTATAAGTTATATTGAATTGTGCATCATAGTTATACATTATGCATTATAGCTATTTTAAAATATATATTAATGTTTAAGAGAATGTTTATCAATATATAAGACAAGAGTGTACACCTATATATAAGGGAATGTACGTATATATCATATCTATAACAAAATGTGTGTTAGTATGTGTAGGATTGTACGTGTTAGCAATCAAAGGAAACTGAGAGTTCAGTTCCTTAGCAGCGGAATAAGTAAACAATCACAGAATTAAGATCAGTTTCTTAGAGTGGGAACCTTTGATAACCAACTAGTTATCCAGGATAAAACACACTATCTCTCTTTCAAAAAGATTTCAAAGTCTACTTCTTTTATTAATGTTTCAATTACAATCAACTAGGATAGAACACACAGATTAAAGTCTTAGACACACTAAGGACTCTCTACCTAGTTCGACCAAATCAAGCATACAAACAAGCAAGCGACTTACAGTTCTTCTTCAAAGAACTAAGCTCTGTTTTCTTCTTCTTCGTAAGCAATGTGAGTGAATGCGTAATTGTGAGAGAGTTTAATTACTCTATTTATGTAACTAAGTCGATGGAAGAACCGAATCTCCAACAACTGAATTACACAAATAAAATAATCAAAAAGATAACATTTGTTATCAAATATAATCTTCCACGATTTTACACTTTTTCGTTTCCATAAAAGATATACTTTTAACTCCTAAGATAATATGAAAACAAGATAATATTTAACTTCCCTCTCTAAGTAAAGATCTACCCTAATCGGATCGTCGCCGCCCTTCATCTCTTGTTCCAAGCTCTTTCAGCGTCAGCGTCCTTCAGTTCCTTACGCCAGTTCCCAAAACTGGCATCTTGGTCTCTGTCTCGTGTTTCCAATTCCTGAGTTCCCTGTTCATCAACACTTATGGAAATATTAATAGCAAAAGTGTTTGTCATTATCAAAACTAGAAAAGTTGAGGAAGGGAACTAGGTAGAGAACTGAAATTCCCAAAAGTTCACTTCCTAACAATTTCCCCCTTTTTGATGATGACAAACATGTAGAACCTGGCATATCGAAAATAGGCATGAGTGATATATGAGGAAAAACAGAACATAACTAGATGTAGAATAATCATTAGTGAATTGCAAATTCCCCCTTAACAACAAACCAGGTTCTTTAATTCCCCCTTAAGGGAACAACCAGTTCAGAGTTCCTTTCATCCTATTAGTTCCAGATTGCCAAGTTCATTCCCCCTTTGGACATCATCTAAAATAGTCAGTTAAATGAAGAACAAAGAGAATTTAGAGTGACATGAAAACTAATGCTGAACTCTAGAGAAATGGCACTATAATAGAAGTTGAAAACAAATCAGAACAATTGCAAGGAACACAGAAATTTCATTAAACGTAAGGAGATCACAGATAACATAGACAAAATAAACATAACACTCAGATACACACAAAAAGGGATCAATATATGGAAGTGAGATCCTAAGGAACTAAGGGTCTGTGTCACTGAGTAGGGAACTGATCACTGCACCAAACTACTTATGCACCTTCGCCTTGTCTTCAGCCATCTTACGGTTCACCAACTTAGCAATTTCCTCCACAAGGGCTGCAGACGTCTTCCACAGCTCCACAACCATTTCATTTGTGAAATTGCTTCCTTTTTCAACAGCGGCAGCTACCTTGTCAAAACCCTCAACTAGGGCAACTTCGATTTGTCCCAAGCTGCTCAGAATAACATGGATGTCGGGAACTAGGCAGGGGTCAGATTGGCCAGGCAGGGACTCTTCATTTTCTTTCTCTGCGTCAGATTCCTCATCCACATGTGCCTTGTGCATCAGACGCCTTATAGTGGTCATTGTGAGTAGGCGAGAGAATTGGGTCTTCGCAATTCCAGTTGGGTATAGACCAAGGCGGCTCAGAATCTTCTTGATGACATGTGGGTAGGGAAGAGCATGGGTAGAGTGGCCATTACAGAATTGCATGTGGGCTAGGGTGATGCGGGGCAAGTCGATTGGTTCTCCCAGAATGAGCTTCTCCATTAGCACGGCGTCACTAACCAACACTGTGTCCCTCTTCTCCTGACGAGGGACGATGTTCTTGATGAGGAAAGTATGGAGGATCTTCTTCTCAAGGCTCAAATACTTGGTATGCAAGGGACCCTTAGATGGAAAGTTACCATCGAAAACAGTTTTGAGGAAGGTCGTTTTGCGCTTTAATGGCCAGCTCCTCTTGATGATGACCCCAAAGCCTTTACCAGTGTCGAGCTCCAACACAGACCCAATCACAGCAGCATAGAGGGGAATCAAATTACCTCCCCAAGTGAGGATGGCGTCATGCGCAGGCTGATCATCTTTGGCTGCGACAAACTGCATATTCTGGTAGAACAGCCTCACCAAATCCTCGTTGACGGCAAACGGCTCCGGCACCAGTTTATCCCACCCTTGAATTTGAAGCTTGGCATAGGCGGCGGGGACGCTTTCGTCATCAACAGTGCGCCAGAATTCCTCACCGACAATGAGGGGCTCCAGAATGTTGCGAGAAGTGAGAGCCGGTGCCACCGGGAAGGGAACTTTGAACGGTGGAGAGGCTTGTTGAGATAGAGGTTGCTTGCCTTTGGCAGCCATGGTGAGCTTCGCCTTATTGGCCGGAGGGGCATCCTCTAGATGAAGAGAGGGGATGCTGTGACCACCTTTAGCGGTACAGCGTTTGACACGGCCTGCCACCGACTGGGAGTCGGTAGGTTGCCTCAGAGATGTCGTCGGTGTGGGGAGCAGTTCCACATCAATGGGGGCGGCCTCCTGAGAGGGAGAGGATTGGTGAGAACCCTCCTTTGTCGGTGTAGGGGAGGCCTGTTTGGACGGAGTGTGCTCAGACGATGCAGAGTGAGACCTTTGGGCCTCAGGGACCGGCGGTGGCGCCGATCGAGCAGGTTCCTCCACAGGTGTGGGAACCAGAGATGTGGGCTTTGTCGGTGAAGCTACTTGGGAGGAGGAGGGTGTGACTTTCTGCTTTCGGTAAGCCTCCAGAATAACGAGCTCATCGGCGGGGAGGTTTGGTAGACCGGAATCCATGGAGACAGTTGAAAGTTGAGAGCTTTAGAGATTTTGAGGAGACGACAAATTGTGAGTGGAGAGCCAAGAGAATTTTTGATCGGTGCCGCTTAGGGTTGAACTTGTTTCCTTATATAATCTCTGGGTAAAATTCTATCCAAAATAGCCGTTGCTGAATCTTTGCAAATAAGGGAACCCAGAAATATCTCAAACGGTCACAATATCTTCTGCAACTGAAGGGAACTAATAACTCTCCCCATAAAATCTTCTTCAGAGCAATCAAATCAATCGGGTCTCAACAATGCTCAGAAATATCATAAAACAAACGGCTAGATGTGCAATAACTGCTCTTGGGAAGCGGACGCTGACAGAGCTCAAATTTGAAATATGGCCGTTGAAGCACAGTTCCTAGTTCCTTTCCTCAGTGTGACACGGAACCGGGGATATATGGGTACATTTTATGTAGGGAACCAAGCAACACTCAAGAAAAATACATACCCATATGCATAAAAGTAGGAAGGCAATTTTGACACTACAAATACAATTCCCATTGTGGACTAAAGAGGGATCATAAGGAATCATACAGTGTAGTCAGGCATAGGACAGTTTATAGTCAATTATCATTTCGGCTTTTAATAGAGGATAGATGTGATCAAATTGACTATGATAAGGCCAACAAAGAGATGTAATCAAGATCAAATTATATCATAAAATCATGTGATCATGCAAGAAAGTTAAGGACATGCTTTAGAACAAATATTACAGGACATGTGAGAGCAGCACAAGAACAAATATCAACAATATTGTCAATGAAGTCATAGAAAATATCAAATCTAGGCAAAGTAAGGGAACTAGTAAAGGCAATCAGAACTACTAGTTTATGGATATCATTCCCAGAAGTAACCTAAAGGACTCATAAGGTTCTCGATTTAACGCTTTGGTGAATATATCGGCAATTTGATCTTCAGTCCTACAATGTTCTAGTAGAATGTTCCCTTTTTTAACATGATCACACAAGAAGTGATGCCTAATGTCAATATGCTTAGTCCTAGTATGATGCACAAGATTCTTGGAGATGTTGATTGCACTAGTATTATCACAAAGGATCTATAAAGGGCCAAAAGACATACCAAAATCCGCAAGTTGTTGTTTGAGCCAGAGGAGTTGGGAACAACACGCGGCAGCTGCGATGTACTTAGCTTCGGTGGTTGATAGAGCTACTGAGTTTTGTTTCTTGGATCCCCAAGAGACCAAGCATGGACCAAGGAACTGGGCCATTCCAGATGTGCTCTTTCGATCAACCAAGTAGCCTGCATAGTCCGCATCAGTGTATCCAAGAAGATTGACGTGGCAATCCTTGGGGTACCAAAGACATAGGTCGTCAGTTCCCTTGAGATAGCGAAATATACGCTTCACTTCAGATAAGTGAGATTCTCTTGGATCAGCTTGAAACCTGGCACAAAGACAAATAGCAAACACAATATCTGGCCTACTAGCAGTTAGATACATAAAAGAACCAATCATGCCACGATAAAGCTTCTCTTCCACTTTATGTCCAGTGTGATCGACGGTGAGGCGAGTTGCAGGGGAGATGGGGGTGGAGATGGCTTTGCTTGAATCCATTTTGAACTTCTTCAAGAGTTCCTGATGCGACCCTTCCATCCATGACAGCCACAGAGGAAGAAGAAGGGGTCGTGATGTAATACCCACACCACATTGGGCCGGCCCATCACAGGGATGCAGCCCCTACACCCCAACCCATCATTGGTAGCTCCTCTTAATTAATTAGGAAGATATTTCCAAGAGGTTGTTCGTGAGGCTCGAACTCGAGACCTCCCGCTTTAACAAGAAGTCCAACGCCCTCTTGTTACCAATTGCACTGCAGCACAATTGGGTGTGGGTATTACAAAAAAGTACACTTTTATGTAATACCCACACCACATTGGGCCGGCCCATCATAGGGCTGCAGCCCATACACCCCAACCCATGCTTGTTGGCTCCAAGCCCCAAGGCCCAGCCATTTAATCAAGAGGTTGTTGGGAGTGCTCGAACACGAGACCTCTCCCCTTTATCCACTCCCCACAAGGAGTGAATACCAATTGCGCTGCAGCACAATTGGTATTCACTCCTTGTGGGGAGTGGATAAAGGAGAGAGGTCTCGTGTTCGAGCGCTCCCAACAACCTCTTGATTAAATGGCTGGGCCTTGGGGCTTGGAGCCAACAAGCATGGGTTGGGGTGTATGGGCTGCAGCCCTATGATGGGCCGGCCCAATGTGGTGTGGGTATTACACGTGACAAGTTCGAGTGCCAACGATGCGCAATGCTTCATTGCGTGCGTCAGCGCTAGCCAATGCAAGCCAGAGAACGCGTTCTCCCTCAAGCGCCTCCAGCCAAGTCCAGAGATCGCGTTCTCTCTCAAGATCCTCTCCACCGTCATTGATCACGATCTTTGAGGTTGTTTTGTCAATTTATAACATTAATATTTTGTTAGTTTTCTTTTTGGGCGTGTGTTCCACGCGTGTCGCGTGGGCTAGCCCATTAAGCGAGATTTGGCCCATCCGAGTCCCGCTATCTCTTATAAAAGGTCAACTCGACCTTCTGTACTAGGTTACGTCTAATTTGAATCAAAGCTTAAGTTTGAGAGCCTATCGCTGTAATACCCCTTAGTTTTAGTAAGGGTATTTGGGTAATTTTATCATCCTTCGTTCAATAATTATTTCGCTTTCAGTGGAGTTCGGATTTTCCGTAACATCCATGATCTCCGAAATACTTTCTTGAGTGGTATAAAATACATTCGATGTATTTTCGGGACTTAGAACGTTTGTTTGAGATACAAACATATAATTTCCGGGTTTAAAACCCATATCAAACATTTTCCAGAAATTATTACGTGGCCCATAAATTACACGCTAGCCTCAAGTTTCACTTTCGTGTGTACTTCCTTGTCGGGACACATGTCGATGTGGTGGTCGGAGCTCTGCCTCCTCCTCGGGTTGCATATAAGGGCTCGATCGGTTGGGTCGTGGGCAGCTCAAACCCACAACTCTCTCTCTCTCTTTCCTCTCGGCCATCTTTCCCTCTTGGCCATCTCCATTGCTCATCCCCGTCGGCGAGCTGATGCGTGTCACCTCCTGACGTCGCCGCTGTCGTAGAGCCGCTGCTGGCTGCTGCCCTCCCCGGCGTCGTGACGCCCATCCTGACGGCGAGAGCAAGGTGGACGGCGAAGTCCCGGCGAGCTCCTTCTCCTTTCCCGGCGTCGTCTCCGGCGAGCTGCGGTCGTGGACAGCTGTTGTGGTCGTGCTCGCGTGTCGCCGCCAGTGATGTGCTGGTGTTGCCGTCCGCTGACTGCAAGCCGCTGATGCTCCTGCGTGTTGGAGTTGTTCGCTGTTGTTGTTCACGGGAGGAAGCTTGAAGACAAGCAAGGTGATGGCCCCCTCCCTTGTTAATTAATTTGTTGTTGGGCCTAGAAGCCCAAGTTCCATTCCGTCCAGATTTAACCCGAAATTATTCGAGCGGTATTATTTCGATTCCCTTTTATCCGTATCTGTCTTTAGGAAAATTCAATTAATATTCTTATGATTTAAAATCATAAGAATTTATTGAATTTAATTCCTTAAGTTCGTCCAGACAAATTAATTGAGATTAATTAATATGTCATGTGTTGGATCGCGTGTGAACTCGTAATCTGTTGGAGCTATCTGAAGCTTAGGCCATATCCTCGGAATGATATCATCAATAGTCGTCTCATCTAGATTTATCGTCGAATCTACTCCAAGCAAGTGGCGGTTCGCTCTTGCTCATCATTCCATATTTCCATTAATTATCAATGGTTTGATTGTTAATTAATTTGGAATGATTTACTGTTTTGTTGGGAACAGTTTTGATAAATGATATGGATTAAAATATGATATTATAATAGGTTGTATATATGTTAGAACAACGCTATTATAGATATATATTTTATGAGGATTGCCAGGAGGGCAACAATATGAAAAGAATATGATATTATAATAGGTTGTATATCTGCTAGAACAACGCTATTATAGATATATATTTATGATATTAGCCTGGAGGGCTTTGATATGATTATTACTGTGTTGAACTGTTTAGTTAGCACGAGTATTCGTAGGAGCGATGGACTATTCGAGGTCCAGTCGTTTCTTAATAATGATTAATGGTGCAAAGGGTGATAAACCCAAAAACCATTTGGTGGGTCATGACCAATCTCTATACTCGGGTATAGAGATGGTGGCACGAAGCTGGTGCTACAAATCTTGGGATTCGTCCCATTCAGGAGTATGTCCCTCATGGCGAAACATATGTCCTATATGTCCCTCATGGCGAAATATATATTCAATATATGTCCCTCATGGCGATACATATATTTAAAAGCCTATAACGTGATGCGCGTTTTGGAATTAAATAAGATAAGTGCCGTCGTAGCACATGATTAATATACCTTGGGCGAGTAGTGCAGCTAAATGTAGTGTAGCTAGGAAAGCTCGTCTTGACTTTGATCAGAGTACCGTTCTCTTTCCAATCTGGATTCGCGTTAAGCGGTGAGGTTGATCGTGAACCGAAATATCAAGTCATTTTTGAACGCTTGTATGAAATTATTTATGTTCCCCAACATTGTCATACTTCTGATAAGACTCAATTCATTGGAGTCTTCTTTTGGGTTGATTGCTGCGAGACTCGGTCTCCAGGATCTTCTCTTGTTCATGCCTTTTGATATCTTCCAGTAGAAGTATGGTGGTTGACTATCGTCGTCGGTTATTATTCGAGGAGCGATGAGTCTAACCTAATACGACTACTCGAACCATCTGCTTTGTACCCTTGCATAGTCTTTCATTAGACTAACCAACCGTAATTGTTCTCTGCATGGTTGGCTGGTGTCATCCGTTCGATTCGGCACATCAGATGAGTCGAGGATCCATGAATGCTAGATCGACTATGAACATGAACGGAATTTGAAAATGTTTTAATCAGGCTACGATCTTTGGGCGTTGACTACTAAGGTCAATACTCTTGTAAATTATTTTAAGTCTTTCGCTGTATTGTAATAACTCTGTATTTTGTCGCATTTGGAATTGTGTTGAAATTCCGCGACTATGTTTTAAATGAAAGTTATGGTAATTTTGTATCACAATTGTTCTTTATGAATTGTGTTTCAATGGTAAAGCCTGGGGTGGCTTCGGTGTGGAAACCAAGGTCACTGGCGGTAATACCTTTCCAAATGGGTTAAAATTTGGGGGTGTTACAATCGCCTCCTTCCTTTGATTGGACGTCAAACACTTATCTCTGTCTTCTCATCTCCTTCACTCTGCCGCCGACGCTACGGCATCCACTCGATCTCCATCGAGTTTATCCAACCCCGTCGTCGACGCTACGGCCACTCACTCGATCTTCTCGAGTCTATCCCATCCGCTGCCGACGCTACGGCTTCGCTCACCTCTCGAGCCACCATCCATCATCTCGATCCACAAACACCGCGTTCCATCAAAAAAAACCTCAGATTCGACACGCGCGACTCACCACCAAGATCATGATCCGGCATTCACAAGCAGGAACACATCAGTTCCTTAAGATATTTTTGTTGATGGATTTGAATGTCATCGCCCTTCTGAGTAACTTGCAATCCCAGGAAGAAGGATAGTTCCCCAATCATACTCATTTCAAACTCGTTGCTCATGAGATTTTTGAACTTTTCTACAAGAGCCAAGTTAGTGGAACCAAAAATAATATCATCAACATATACTTGGACCACTAGAATCTCACCTTTAACTTCCAGAATAAACAGAGTCTTGTCGATCACACCACGTCGATAGCCATTGGCTGTTAGGAACTGGGCAAGGCGATCATACCAAGCGCGAGGGGCTTGCTTTAGACCATAGAGAGCCTTGTCCAAGAAATATACGTGGTCAGGGTGATCATCATCCTCAATCCCTGGAGGTTGCTTGACGTAAACTTCCTCTTGAAGAATGCCATTGAGAAATGCAGTCTTCACGTCCATTTGATACAGCTTGAACCATTTGTGTGAAGCATAGGTGATGAGTAGCCGAATCGCTTCCAGTCTGGCCACAGGGGCAAATGTTTCATCATAATCGATTCCTTCTTGTTGATTATAGCCTTGAGCAACCAAACGAGCCTTGTTACGTGATACAACACCAGAATCATCCAACTTGTTGCGAAAAACCCATCGAGTTCCTATGATGTGTCTGTTCTGAGGGTGAGGAACTAGTCTCCAGACTTTGTTCCTCTCGAACTGGTGGAGTTCCTCTTGCATGGCAATGATTCAATCAGCATCCTTCAGCGCTTTTGTGATGTTCTTGGGTTCTATAAGAGATAGAAAAGCATTGAAGGCACAATAGGACATATCCTCAAATCCAAACCTGACTGGGTGTTTGGTAGTTCTTTTGTCTCTGTTAGGAACTAGCAGGTCAATTCCCGGAGCCTCAACGTCTGTGGGGGGCAGTAGCTGAGGAGGACGTTTGATTAGGGTCGGCTTTTGGAGCATGCTCAGTTCCCGGAGAGGTGGCATCGACTTCCACTGATGGGTTGGAGGGAATTGGAGCCGTAACAACAGTGTCTTGATGATTGGAGGGAACTGGGGTGTTGTCTGAGGATGTTGATTCCTTGGGCGCAACCAAAGTTGAGGGAACTGTGGGTGAGGGAGAGCTGGAGAGATTTGGATAGGAGTTGCGCTTGGGAGGAGCTTCATCATCAGAATCTTCACTTGGTCGTTGAAACGGATCTTCCGAGGGAACTGAGGGATCCTGCACAGACTTTGAAGGCAATTTCTCATTGAAAATAACATGAATACTTTCCTCTACATTTTTAGTCCGTTTGTTGAAGACCTTGTATGCTTTGCTACTAGAAGCATATCCGATGAAGATCCCTTCATCACTCCGTGGATCAAACTTCCCTAGATTGTCTTTCCCATTGTTGTGAACAAAGCATTTGCAGCCAAAGACTCGTAGATGAGCAATGTTGGGAACTCTGCCTCTTAGTAGCTCATAGGAGGTCTTTTCTAGCATGGGGTGTAGCATAGCCCGATTTAGAATGTAGCACGCTGCATTAACCGCTTCTGCCCAGAAGGATTGAGAGAGTCCGCTCGAGATGAGCATGGTTCGAGCCATATCTTCCAAGGTTTTGTTCTTTCTTTCAACAACTCCGTTCTGTTGTGGAGTGTAGGAAGCTGAGAAATTATGATCAACTCCATGTTCCCTGTAAAAGGTTAGAAAATCTTCATTCTCGAACTCAGTTCCATGATCGGAACGAATGGCTCGAAGAGATACATTCAAAGACTTTTCAAGTAAGGGAACTAGCTCGCTAAACCTATAAAAGACTTCACTCTTATATTTGATAAACAATGTCCAAGTAAATCTAGAGAAATCATCAACAAGTACAAGAATATATATGTTACCGCCAATTCTTTGAACTCGCATAGGACCACAGAGATCCATGTGAATGAGTTCAAGAGGTTTAGAAGAACTTACCATAGTTTTGGACTTGAAGGAACTACGAACCTGTTTCCCTTGAATACAGTCAGAGCAAATTTCTGACTTTTCAGCATTAATTTTGGGAAGACCACGAACAAGTTCCTTTTGATGTAGCTTGTGGATGAGCTTGATGCTGGCATGACCAAGTCGTTGATGCCATAGATTTGTTTGATCGTCAATGGTCGAGAGACACATCTTTTCTTTGGGAACGAATTTTGGATCAATAACATAGACGTTGTTGAACCTTTTGCCTTTTAAGATCACAGTTCCCTTTCTATCTTCCACGAAGCATTCTTTAGAGGTAAAGCGAACCTCATTTCCTCCTTGATCACACAGCTGTGACACACTTATTAGATCAAAACCTAAATTTTCCACAAGGTTAACGTTATTTACCTTGATGTGATCAGTGAGATTCACGCTTCTAGTTCCACAGATTGTTCCCTTTCTCTTATCTCCGAAGGAGATGGTACCTCCTCGGTGTTTCTGAAGTGACGGCATTTTTCTTCTATTTCCGGTCATATGGCACGAGCAACCACTATCTATGTACCATTTGTCTTGTTGTCGCACTTCGTCCTGCACAAGGGAACTCAAACTTTTTGAACCCAGCTAAGCTTAGCTTTTCTGGGAGAATGAGGTTGAAATCTTTGATGTGGGTTAGAAGCAAGAACAAAATAATAAGGATCATTCAAATCATTTATGGTATGCATCTTTTTCTTATTATTCATTTTCTAGTTCCTTTTCCTAGCATTTTCTTCCATTTGTCTTTTCTTGTGAATGCACTCATGAATATAATGACCATTTTTACCACAATGTCAGCAAACACGATTGTAGACAACGTGACCATACTTACCATGACCAGGTCGGAATGGTCTTTCTTGCTTTCTCTGCTCAAAGTTAACTTTCTTACCTTTAGTTCCCTAAGCTTGGTCAATATACATTCTGTGAGCATTCTGGCCATCAAACCAAGTTTGATTCTCTTTAGGCTTCTGTTCTAGCACTTTTACCTTTTATTCTAGGAACTGGTTTTTGTCACGAGAATTTTATAGAGCACAACTGAGAGTTTCATTTTTCTCGATCGGTTCCCTTCTTAGTTTCTCGTTCTCATCAGAGCACGTTTCCTCAAAATCATTGTTACCAGGATAACCAAGACCATATCATTGCTTAACAAAAACAGTTTGATTCACAGTTTTCTCATTTATAGAATAAGTGAGATGATCAAGTTTGTTCATTATTTCAACAAGCATAGAAGAGGTGTTCTTTTCAGAGTCGGTGGGAGGAACAATTGGATTGTCAGCATGCATGGGTTCCTTTTTAACAGTGATGCAAGAATCACACTTCCTAGAAGAATTAGCAAGTAATTTCTCAGTTTCATCAAGTTTCTTACTCCAGACCGAGTTTTCAGTGGATAAGCAAGAGATTTCATCTTCATATTCTTCTAGTTTCTCTTGAAGGAAACTATTTTCCTTTCCAAGTTTCTTAATGATTTTGATCAATTGTTTCTTATCACATTCAAGAAGAGACTTAGTAAAGTCAGAAGAAGATACCTCAGAGTCGTCCGATTCAGATGAATCTTCTTTCGCCATTAGGCATCTTCCTTCAGAAGTTCCATTCATGTCCAGTTCTCCTTTAGAGTCTTATGAGTCGTCTCCAAAGGTGGCAAAGAGAGCTTTCTTCTGCATAGGCTTGTCCTCTTCATTTGAGTTCTTAGGGCAGTTCCTAGCAAGATGTCCTCTTTCCTTGCATTAATGGCAAGCATATTCAGAAAGATCTCTCTTTTGAAAGTTTTTCTTGAACTTTCCCTTGATGAAGTGCTTCTTGATGTGTTTAGTGACTAGGGCTGTCATCTCATCCTCTTCTTCCTGAAGATCTGAGTTTTCTTCCTCCATCTCCAACCTTGAGAAGGCCTTTGAGATTTTTAAGGCAATTCCCTTCTCCATCTTCTTAGCAGAACTTGATTTGAGAGCCTCCCTTTCTTCCACTTCAAGTTTCCCTATGATTTGAGTTAAGGAAAGACCTTGAATACCGGGAGTAGTCTTTAACACTCTTTTGATGAGATTGAACTTTGAGTTGAGTCCGTTGATGATAACAAGAGATTTGGACCACTCATCAAGCTTGACGTCAGCATTGTTGAGTTTGGTGATGAGTCTTGTGAAACGCGAGTGATATTGAGAGATGTTCTCAGTTTTCAGCATCTCGAAAGTGTGGCATTCTCCTTCTAGAGCAAACTTCCTGCTTTGCTTCAGTTCCTCACTTCCTTCATGCATCTCCTTTAGGGCTGTCCAGATGCCCTTAGCAGTTGTAATTCTTATCACCTTGTCCATGTCTTCCCTTGTTAACCCATTAAGAATGAGTTGACGAGCTTTAGCATTCTTTTCTTTGATAGTATAGTACTCAGGCTTCCAGTCCGCTTCAGTCAAATCCACAGGAATAACTCCATCACCATTTTCAATCACGCGCCAACACTGATAGTCCATGGTTTGGGTGTAGTTGGTCATGCATTTCTCCCACCATTCTTCTTCTCCCTTCTTTCAGATGTGGGGCTTGTTGATGGAGATACCCAAACTGAATTCGCTTGAACTAGTCATCTTGAAATTTGTAAACTAACACAAATCTAGAGCGCCTGCTCTGATAACAATTGTAGGATCGTACGTGTTAGCAATCAAAGAGAACTGAGAGTTCAGTTCCTTAGCAGCGGAATAAGTAAACAATCACAGAATTAAGACCAGTTCCTTTGAGTGGGAACCTTTGATAACCAACTAGTTATCCAGGATAAAACCCACTACCTCTTTTTCAAGAGGATTTCAAAGTCTACTTCTTTTATTAATGCTTCGATTACAATCAACTAGGATAGAACACACAGATTAAAGTTTTAGACACACTAAGGACTCTCTACCTAGTTCGACCAAATCAAGCATACAAACAAGCAAGCGACTTACAGTTCTTCTTCAAAGAACTAAGCTCTGTTTTCTTCTTCTTCGTAAGCAATGTGAGTGAATGCATAATTGTGAGAGAGTTTAATTACTCTATTTATGTAACTAAGTCGATGGAAGAACCGAATCTCCAACAACTGAATTACACAAATAAAATAATCAAAAAGTAATCGAAAAGATAACATTTGTTACCAAATATAATCTTCCACGATTTTATACTTTTTTCGTTTCCATAAAAGATATACTTTTAACTCCTAAGATAATATGGAAACATGATAATCTTTAACTTCTCTCTCTAAGTAAAGATCTACCCTAATCGGATCGCCGTCGCCCTTCATCTCTTGTTCCAAGCTCTTTCATCGTCAGCGTCCTTCAGTTCCTTACGCCAGTTCCCAAAACTGGCATCTTGGTCTCTGTCTCATGTTTCCAATTCCTGAGTTCCCTGTTCATCAACACTTATGGAAATATTAATAGCAAAAGTGTTTGTCATTATCAAAACTAGGAAAGCTGAGGAAGGGAACTAGGTAGGGAACTGAAGTTCCCAAAAGTTCACTTCCTAACAGTATGTGAAAGTATGTAATCAAACTATAATGAAGTGTATGCACAATCATACGGCTTAGAATCTATTATATATATACTAAACTAGAACCTCATTACGCCATATGGCATTCCCTCATTAAGACTGCAACATGTTATTTCTGTTTTTTTTTCACTTTCTTAAAAAATTAATTATAAATTACAATTTTTTATCCTAAACCTATCACTATTCTTTTCTTAAATTAAATGCAAATCAAATACAAAAATTACAAGTTAATCACAAAGATTACAAATCCAAAAAAAAAATTATATACAAATTCAAAATTTTCTAATTACATGGATGATTGATATACAAATTCAAAAAAAAAATTATATACAAAGGTTACTGGTAAACGAGTTTCGTCGAGGCAAAGGCCGACCAAAAAAAAGTTGGAAAGAGGTGGTTAAGCAGGATCTGACTCTACTGACACTGACAGAGGACATGGCTCAAAACAGGAAGCTTTGGAGGGAAAAGATTAGGGCTGAGGATTGATTTTGACAGGAGGGTGGGCAGATTGTCGTTGTGCTTGTATCCTGGTTCCCGCTTGCCTGGTTGTTTTCTGCTTTGTTTCGTTTATTTTCTGCTTATTTTGGTTACTTTATGGTTATGTGTCACTGTCTTCTGGGTCTATCGGAAAACATCCTCTCGAATTTGCTTCGGGGAATGAGTGCGTATATTTGGACCTCCCAGACCCTACCGTTTGTGGGACTATACTCGGTCGATTGTTGTTGTTGTTGTATGGATGATTGATATACGAATTATGATCCGAATCTTATTTTTATATTAATATTATCTAAATCTATATTTTGAATACATAGATTAATTTTAATATTTTTTTAAACATATATGATGTAAAAACCCGTACCTGATACAGAAATTACGCTAGTATATAATATTAAAAAAACTATCGTCACAAGCATAATATTTTTTTTTAACCCAATATTATTTCCTTTTGAAAAGTTTGGCCATTTTGCACCTTAAATAAAAATCGGTTTTTTCGCCTGGTACCCCTGAGGTAAGGCGAAATTTGCGAGGTATCCCAATGTTTTACCTATTTCGCGCGGTACCCTCGAGTGTTTTTTTTCGCCAAATGCCCATCTATTAATTTTTTAATTAAAAAAGCTAAAAAAAAGACTAAAAAATTAGAAAAAGCAAAAAAAAAAAAACCAAAAAGATTGCAATGCCGTGATTGCATAAGTGTATTTAAAATTAATTTTTTTAAGCTAAATATTAAACAAATTGATTTACTTTGTATTTCCTTTTCCTTTCATCTTCCCTGCTCTCCACCCTCCCCCATCTTCTTATTAACATCTTCTCTAAATATCCATCTTCCTTTCATCTTCCCTGTTCTCCCCTAAGCACCAATTAACAACCCCATCTTCCTCTATTTAAATCGAACCAGAGAAGAAATTTCAGCTTAGATCCACAATTTGATGATGATTTTGACAACAACAAATCGATTCCACCTAATTTTTAAATCACATTCCTAAGTTTTAAATCCATCGCCACTTTAAACCTAAGTCTATCAGGTGGTGGTGGTAGACCGGTGCCGAGGGACATTGATGCGTTATCGTCTCCTAAACGTGTCGTCGGGGTGGATCTAGGTAGAAGGTGGATCGGACTTGGAAATCTCTCCGGAAACGAATGTGAACCAAGCCAAATAACTTGGCTTCGAGGGATGTCAAAGGGGTCTCGGCAACGGCCGAGACTAGTGTGGGTGACGCGTCGTCGCAAGGCTCGAAGGGCTTAGACGGACGCGCTTGCAAGGAGGGGAACAGACGGCGATCACGGCGGCGGGAGATGGCTCGGTCGAGTCGAAGCAAAGGCAGCGGGAGCAAGCTGCAAATTTGGCTTCAATTCAACGTGATCCAAAAATACCAGGGTTTGGCTCATAAGAAGCCTACAACTTCGGTCATGGGCCAAAACAAGCACTTGGGCCGGCTCTCTTAGGCACAAGAGAGGCTCAGGCCCGAAAATAGAAACTTTCCTAATATATTAAGTCTAAAAATAGTAAATTCTCAAATTAGTAAGTTTCCATAGTTAGAAACTTACTAAAAATAGAAACGGCTAATAAAGGAAACTACTAAAAATAGCAACAATTTCAAAATGTCTCGAAAGTGACATGTAAACCTCAAAATGCCAAAAGAACGCAAATGGCCCGGAAAGTGCCTCGAAAAACTCAACGGGCCTCGCCGATGGCCGCAGCTTGGCCAATCGTCACACATAGGACGGCACGAGGCGTGGTGAAGAGGGCGCAACTGTCACGCACCATGCCCTTGGTCGTGATCGACTGTGTGGCATGGGAAATGGCCATGGCTCTGGATCTGGTGATCGGGCCTTCGGTTCTGACACTCAGCATGTCATCCTCTTGGTCCTTCGTCAATGTGACGTCCGTGGGCGTATCAATCATCCTAGAATAACACGTTGCCTTATTCGTCGGCACCAGAGAGCGGGGGAACTAAATGGTTAGACCTCTTCCAGATCCATCTTTCCCGGACCAGATCCACAAATCCATCTTTTCTAATGTTCCGGGTCCTTTTTTTGGCATAGAGCACAAAACCTGTAGCCTCCAAATTTCTCTGTGTTTTACATGGATTCGTGATTCTAAACAAGAAAATGAATGATTTTGGACTGGTGCAGAGGAGATAGATAAGATGGGATATAATCATATAGAGATGAGACAAGGAGAGTAGGATAGTGATGATTCTGGAAAAAAAAATAGGAAGCCAAAAAAAATTATATTCTGTAATACAAAAATTAAATCTTTTGTATTTTGGGATTTTTTTTCTTATCTTTCTAGTTTTTTTTTGTTTTTTAATTAAAAAATTAATAGATGGATATTTGACAAAGAAAAAAAAGTTAGAGAATACCGCATGAAATAGGTAAAACTTGGAACACCTCGCAAATTTCGCATTACCTCAGGGGTACCAGGCAAAAAAACCGATAAAACATTAGTAAACAATAAATTATTCTAGTCCAAAATTCGACAGCTTTTAAAACGCAAAACGTCGGATATATTGACTATAAATTCGGTCCACAAATTACTACCACCAAATTAGTTGGAGCTAGAAAGCACTGTCTAAGGCTATGTTCGGTAAAACAATACTAATGTTGTTACTTATGCTGATGGTGTAACAGATGTTGATGCTGTTACTTATTTAGATGTTGATACTTATGCTGATATTGATACTTATTTTATGTATGATTGTTCGGTAAAACAATACTTATTTTTTGCCAAAATGACCAAAATAGCCTCAACTAACTATTTAAGGGTATAATCACGTTCATAGCACGTGACTAATTTTTGGCTCAAAGTTTGCCCATCACGTGAAGTGCACTTGACTGGACATCAGAGAAGCCCTCGACCTTGTCTTCTTCGATATGCAGTCGTTTCTCTTCTTCGATAGCAGTCGATAAACAACACATCAAGCCAATCCTCCTCTGCTCACGACGACGACTCCAGCTAGAAACCCCATCGTCAGACGCTGGTCCGGTGTCCGGGAGGCTCGCGAAAGGCGCTCGTCCGCAACGGCTAGAGACGACATCGTCCGATTCAGTAAGATGTCAGCACAATGAAAGTATGAAGAACAAGGGGGAAATCCATTTCGTATTCTCATATGACAAGATGACTATTCGATCTGGCACATTCAAAAATAAAAGAAGCTACTTCAGTTTTTATTTCCATTTCTGCAAGACATGGTCCTACAATCCAGGTCTAGGATGAACAACAATCACAAAAATAACAGAAGCTGCATTTGATGGTCTACAACAAGACTACAAGTTATCTCTAGTTCAGTAGTATCAGTTAGCAGATAGCTGCAAATTGGGAAGCATGTGTTAATCTACAAGTTATAGCAAATATCATATTTAGGCCCCAACAAAATTGAGGGTTTAGCCAGATTCTACTCTTTCTAAATCCTATTACATCGTAATGATCGACATGTCAACAGCCCAAGCCAAGTCCAGCAACCTACATATCCTAATCAAAGTTTGATGTGTGTAACCCTAAATCGAAACCATGAAAACCCTAAATCGAAACCATGAAAACCATGAAATCAACATAAACCCTAAAATCCTTACCCTATAAATAAAAGCCCTAAAATCAAAAGCAAATCCTAAATCGAAACCATGAAAGCCCTACAAAAAACCCTAAAATCAAAAGCTTTACCTAAACCCCCTAAATCAAAAACTCCTAAATCAAAATGAACACGAAAGAGCAAGGGGAGACATGGAGGAAAGGAAGAACACGAAGGCCTTGGGGATGAGAGGGAAGATGATGAAAGAACATACCATGCCTGGAACAGATCACCTTCAACTGCGAGCAACAATGGACCCAACAAATCGCAATCGTCCTTCGAGGGGCAAACGACACTTGAAAATATCGGGGGCAAAGAGCACTTTTAAAGTATGGGGGCCATACTTTTTTCCGAAGCCATTTTTTAGCATTCAAGATCATATGAAATCATGTGGAAGCAGTGGGGAAGAAGACTACCGAACGGTACCGCGCCTATGCTTTTTTTGCCAAAAATTCAAAAGAGCACCGAAAAACATATAAAATGGGCTATCCGAACAGAGCCTAAGATGGGTTCGTTTTATTTGACATAACTTTTTTCTATATTACCAAGTTGGAGGTAGAAAGCACGGCCTAAAATTAGTTGGTTTTCTTTTGCCGGTGCCTGCCTTTGTACGAGCGATGCCCCCCCCCCCCCCCAACACAAGATTAGGCGGGTCCACAGGTCTACAAAGTAGGTCCGGATACTCATGTTAACTGACGAGATGGATGCACAAAGTTGTCTTAATTACCACAGAACCCTGATCTACAAATCGAATCACCAATCAGACACAACAAACCAAATGCATCCACAGTTCCACAGTGTGCCTGTTCTTTGTATGTTACCGCGGTTTTTTGAATCCGGTCACTTATCATACGTTATATAGGACACTCGATTAAATGACATGAAAAACCCGATACATGTATGAAACAGATGATCCAGGAATCGTTGTTATTGTACACGTATACCAAATAACTAAGGATGTATATATATGCTCTCGGGACTGACTATTTTTTTTACCTGAGGCGTTCTCCTATCAATCTTTCTGGTAGAAGGAGAGAGCGAGATCCGTATGTACAGAGAAAAGTTGTGTGTCAACGAAAAGCTGCACCATTTGCAAGAAGAGGAGATCAGTATATTTTCAGTATTGTTTTCTTGTGCCAAGTTCCCGCATAGATGTAGATATGAACATATAAAATAACACAATTCATTTCAGTGCATAGCTGCTGCATATAATGATTTAGCTTGTTGTTTAAAGGACGTACCTTCATGAATGGGCGATCACGGTTAGTAAATGAGCCAATGAAGCTGTCCTTCAAAAGAAGTGATACCTGTAGGGTAGATCAACAAGTTGACAAGCTTATCATTTGGATACAGAAAAATGTAATGTCATAATCAGACAAGGAAAACATTTACTAAAATTCACTATTAGTAGGGCAGGTTAGAAGGAAAGTTTTTTTGCCATATATGTCTAATGTCGTGAATATAGAGGAGCAGACTAATAGATATAGAATAACCATCACCAACACAAACATATTCGTTCACCCTTCAATTGCATTTACTACTGAGCACCAGCATTTGGCTTGAGCCAATCAATCATTGAAATGTAGACAATAATATCTCTAACAAGTATACTAATCAGGATCTACCTTATCATCATTTGATTGGACATTTGTAATCGTGTGGGAACGTAGATTTGAACAAAGAGAATCCAAATATTCCCTCAAAACGGCTAAGAAACCTTTGGCAGCTTCAGCCTGCATGAGGTGAACATTATAACTGGAAATCAGCATATGTAAACCTTGTGCGTGTAATCAACAAATGAGAGTAACTTCCAAACAATAAATGCAGATAAAATTCTCAATGAACTCCAAATATACAAGAGAAAGGTTATGCGCAAGTCTGGTCTTGATAGTTTATTGACCAAATACTCAAATCTTAATCAGCTCATGCATACGAGCAAGATAAACAAATTCTCAACATTTCTTTTCTAGTCGCAACTTATTTGAATGAATCTCCCTAGCTGAGTATGGGAAAGCCTTTCAGCGATGATCAGTCCTATATGGAGGACATATGAGCTTGATTGATGTGTTACGGCATAAAACAATACCTGTACATCAGTACAATCATAGAATGGCCGTCTTTTCCCCAAATAACTTTCTCCAACTAGCTTTGAGTGGTAAGGACTCAATGATGCAAGCAACTCCTTTTGTCTGGGAAGTTGAGGCATCGATGGTGATCTCACCTGTAGTTACAAAGAAACAAGTCGTTTGCTCAGCCTTGTGCGGTTAGTTAATGATGCACATTTCAGTCATGAAAATGGAAACTAAGGAAAGAAATCATGTTCCAGTATTCAAAAAATGACTTCATCCCTTGAATTAATAAAGATTCTAGCAGCTAAAAGCATTACAAGAATGTTGACATTTAGTGTGGTGTTTTCATCAAAGATTAGACAACGCATGCTATAATTAGCATAATGGAGGTTTTATCATCAAAATTGTGGTACAGAGCATTTCCTTACTTTGGTTCTGCTGGGAAAGGCCAAGTGTATTACCTTTTGGTCTTAGTACTCACAGCAATGTCTTATGTCTAGAAAAGTTATATTGGGAAAGGTCAACATTTTTTCAAACTTCTTGATAAATTACTACGTTGAATTAACAGAATTTTTTTTCTTACCATTTTACACATCAAGCAATAAGATCAGAGACCTTCTAGTGTTTGAACTGGGTAAAGTCAATGAAGTGGAAAGTCAAAACAATCAGGTCTACTTCTTTAGCTCTTTGTTATAATTTGCTTTGACCACACATTTAGGCAATGGTTTCAAGGCTTTGACTGAATATTGATCTGAAAGAGCTAGCAGCCCATTAACTGCTGGTCTTTTGAGCTCAATATTATTATTTTTTTGCAAATGATCCCTATTCCACACTATTCACACTCCATGAACACTGGGAGCTTTTCCTCACATTAATTATTTATTTTAGTTCATTTTTGCTTGGGAGCTTTTCCGGAAAATGATGTTTACTATTGGCAATCTAAATGATAAAAAAATGTAGAGTGAACAGCTGTCTTTTTTTGAAAGAAGCTAAAGAAACATTTATCATTTCTTGTCATCATTTTGGAAGTAGCACTCTCGATTTGGTGGAGCTTCAGTGTGGTTCATGGAATAATGTTAGAAGAATTTCAAGGAAGAAAAAAGCCATGCACAATATATTGGTCAAGAAACTTCTCTTAACTATTATACAACTCAACAACCACTATCTAGTCTATCAAAAAAATGTTATAATTTTCAAAAGCATCATGCTTCCAGTTCCATCCAAAAAAAAGAAAGTGCTACAATTCTACTCCTGGTCAGTAAGCAACTCTCTTCACTGGTTTCTTTAGTGAAATTCATATTCAGCAATTATTTCCATACTCCCAGATTTTTTTCAGTCCTGTTTGAATAAGAGTACGAGCTTGCAAGCACGACACAGGTCTTATCATTGCAAATCAAGCCTTCCCTCTCCAATATAAAGGAACCAGCCTCACCCCTCCCTCTCCCTCATCACTTCCTATTCCCAATGACAAAGTAATAGACAAACCAGGATGCCTAAAGGAAATTAAATGAGCATTAAAGAAGAGAAAGAAAAATAATCATCAATAGTACAGAACAGCATTGACTTAACAATACAAACCTGATTCTTGTTAAGATCAACCAATATGGCACTTGTCTTTGATTGCACTTCGGAGGTCTTACTCTTGACACCAACCTACAGGTCAGATTGCCAACTGATATGTCAGCAACAACAGTAAAGCGCTGATACTTGATATAATTCAAAACCAAAAAGGAAAAATAACACTGCTGGTCCTTGCCCATTGCAAATGTTTTCAGGTTGGTCCCTACACTTTCTAATTCATTCTTATAAAGTCCCTCAACTATTGGAACATTGTGCAGTTAGTCCTTCCATCTATAAAACCATTGAATGTCCATTAAAGGACAAAACCGCCAATGTATTAAGAAATTACTTGTCAATATTAGGACAATGTTAAATTACCAACCACACAAAATTGTTTACAGTCTTAAACATTTAAGTTATTTCTAACAAGGTCGACTTTGAGAAATAAACTGACAATTTAACGATTTCAAACATTGAGAGGGTTTTCTTTAAAATAAAGTTGGCCGATATTTTTGTTAAATCTCCCCTAATTTCTAGGTGGTTTTGTGTAATTTATTAATATCTTCTATCGGACATATGATGTTACAATGCAATTGTTTCAATAGTCCGGGGACTTCAGAAAAGCAACGGTAAACCAATACTACCATATCACATATAAAAATATGCATAAAAAAAAAGCAACTTACAATGTAAGGAACGGGAGCATCAAGGAAATCTAACATATCATTCGGCAAAACCTATAAAACAATCATGGATGTTAGTCATGCTTCATAGATAGTGTATTAAACCAAAGTCGCACAGCAACTGAAAGATATAAAAGACCTCCAGTAGGAAAAACAACATACTGGCATTAGAAGACTTTGCCACCGATATGGACGGATCAAAGGAACAATCGACAAAACTAAAGCTGACAGAACACCCTGTTCATTGAACAGAAACATCCAATAATAGGTGAGAACTTTTATTGAGAAAGCATGAGATAATTTAACATTGAACTGGCGTGCACATAAATTTTCACCCATATTCTATATCACTTTACCTAATATAAATATTGTTTAGGCTCCCTTTTTTTCATAAGGATTGTACCTGATGCAAAAGAAATATGTATCTCCTCCAAATAAAAGGTCCAAACCACAATCTATCCTACCACTTCTTGTCCCAACAAAATATTTAGGTTGAGCATATAATGCATACTACAAACAAAACTATGAAGAAAAGAAAACAACAGTACCACATACCAAATTTGAACATACAACCACTACTTGCTTCTCCAAAAGTGCCCCGGCAAACAATGTTAATACCTGCAAACACATATGGGGGGACTCAAATGTTATTCCTGGAAAAGTAGGAAGGGTAACTGAAACATGGAAGATGCATAAAGAGTCAACTATTTAACGGAATTCCCTTTATCCGTCACAAAATCATGCTGCCTTTTCATGTTCTCTTGCTAAATGTGTTAAACAATTACTACCTTCTGTTTTAGTAAAAAGAAAAACAGTACATTCTACTTCGACAATGTTACGAGGATTCAAATTTAGCAGACTTATTTATTAGAAGCTAGACTTCAAAGTTCAAACAGCTAGAGCTTTAGGTAAGAAAGTGTCACCAAGAAACCTTTGTACAAATAATAAATTAACAATTAAGGCTTCAAAATTAGCTCAATAACAGACATCATTCATCACAGGATGTAAATTGGATTGGTAATGTAATTACATTTTCAAGCCGCAGAAAGCCACATAGGCATGATATGGCCCATACAGATAGAGCAGTAGCCTCCTCCTCTGCTAATATTTCGTTATATACCTTGACATAAATCATACAGTTAAATGAAAAAGGTTAGAATATAATGACAATAGCTAAATAGGATAACCTTAACGTCTCCATGTTGTTCTAAGCTCAAATAGTGCATACAGCAAATGATAATTCACACTTGAGCTTAACATATAAATTAATGCAATAAGAACTACCTCTGCCATTTCAAGGCTTGTACTACATGATCTTAAATCGATTAACTGCCCATCAATATTCAGAGCTCCTCCATCAGGCCGCTTGAATTCCAAAGGCTGCAAGTGCTCTAACGGATGAAACTCAAGGGTAGAACCCCTTGCAGGGGTACTTAAACGAAAATACTCACAAATAATCTGCAATGATCCAAGGTTGTTTGCCTGTAAGGATGAATGACATCGTTAGAAGTGAACGGACCTATTTTAAGATAACATGAAACAGACAGACAGCTCCACAGTGTGAATCTATACAAGGAATACCAACCTTAACCCATTCTAATATGTCATCATGGTCCACTGAATCATCCCGACCTGAGGAAGATGTTTCTTCAGTCTCTGCATCCTCAATCTCACTCCTAAACTGTCTACCTTCGCAAGGAGAGCCCTGCAAACTGCATAATATGATTCCAATGAGAACTATCACAAAGATTTGCTAGGACAAATTGTATATAACATGTAAACAAATACTTGTACAACAATAACAATTCTATACCTAGAGGATGATTCAGAACTTTCGTATTGATAACGAAGCAATGGCCAAACCGCATCAGGTATGCTTTTCTCAAACATTTTCTTGGTTGCCTCACAGTGATTACTACAGATACCATCAACTTCGGAATTCTGAAGTGAAACAGGAGATTCTTCCTCATGTTGGATAATGTCACTGGTACATACTACAGAAGCGGGAGAATCAATTGACTTTCCATTATACGAGTGTGAGTTTTCTTCAGTATCAGCATTTGTCACACAACTTTCACCATCAGCCAGTTCGTCGGAACTTATATCGCATAAAGCCGTATTTCTGACTGCTTCATGCAGCCCATCTTCTGGCTCATCTTCAAATGAGATTCGACGTCTAATGTCTTTTTCACTCAACTTAGTATCCATTTCTGAAATTCCCATGTCCAAGCCACAAATACTTTGTGTAAGCCGTTCAAACCTTTCCTCGGTGAATATGCTGTAATTAGACAATACGATAAAAACCAAATCAATCTAAACAATATCAAATTAGCTCCCAATAAATATCACAGCACATAAGCCTTGACATTGTTCATGAAACTTATGCTAAAGACCAAGCTTTTAGTTATTTTCTTCCCTTTTTTCTGTTGAATTTCACTCTAAGGTGGCAAGGTATTTGTGGAGAAGGCTTTCGTTTTTTACATATTATAATTTAATTCCATCTGTCCCAGACATTCCATGTGCACAAGCACCCAAAAGTATATAGCATCACTATACTAGATGGCATTTCAAATTAAATGATCATTGAGTATTATTATGTCTGATTGTGCAAATACACATGCCATATTATTTGGAACCTTTTGTGAATGAATCATTTGGGAAATAGAGCATTTCTGAACACATTAACAGAAAAGTAAGAAGCAATGTATGTATTACAACAGACTTACAAGGGATAAAAAAAAATAACAAAATAAGCTCCAGTATACCACTAATCTAGTTACTGGTAATCTACAATGTATTTGGACAAGCCCCTATATCCATGTTGATTGTAAATTCGAGTAAAAACGATATGCTAAGCCTCAGCAGGCTCAAACAGCTCGTGTTTGTACTGAAATGTCAAAAACACAGCTGCAGAGTGAAAGCAGATTTGTAATTCACCTTCATATACTGAATGTCAAATAAAAAACAAGCTCCAGTACACCACTAATCTGGTTACTCTTTAGCTGCACCTTTCTTTATTAATAAAATTATTTCTCTATATTAAAAATTGACAAACCTAAACAGCATTGTCTAACACACTCCAGATTCATATGTTTATACAAATACATACTGCTTAGTGGTCTCTGCTACCATGTTTAGGCAAGAGAATGGTAACAATCAAAAAAGAACAAAGAAAAAGCTGCTTCGGATGAGACATTGGAATTAAGCAGTAACTAACCTGTTCAGCACACCAAAATGCAATTCAAAGAATGGTAGCCTTGACAGTAAGCAATAACAGCGTTGAGTAGTTATTACATGCCGACTCAAGGGTGCATTAAGAGGCTGATTGTGTGACATCATGGAAACCAACCGGGAGGGTTTCTGAACTATTTCTTCAACTAGTACACAGCACCCATACAAAGTCGAACTATCTGCCACCTGGAATAAATTATTGAATAAGAAGCCAGTTCACCAACTTAAAAGTATTAATACCAAACAAGACTGCAGAAGATGCATTACTTGAAGGAATTTGGTTAGATCAACTATTTACAACCAATATATGCATATGTATATAGAACATGTGTCAAATAGCGAGTCCATACAGTACGAAATAAGAGCTCAATTCTCATACTAATATGTCACAGAATCAGCATTGAGAGTAAATATTGTTTTATTGTGGAATAAAATTATATATTTGACTTCTGATTGTGCTGTTATCAAATAGATATAATTTCTATTGTTTCGCTCTCCTTAATGTGGACTTGGATCTCAAGTATTGATTTTGTGAATGGTCGTAACTTTGAGCTCCTATCACCTACTATAACAGCAAGTTCTTACTTGAAACATAGTTTTGTATAATCAAAATAAAGCCCAAAGCAAATAGAAACCACATGTCCAGAGGATGATGCATTCTGAATATTACCTGCAAACGAAATACAAAGGACAGATCACTCTGTTTTAAGTGTTCCTGCAAAACAAATGATCAAATATTAGAACTCCACTGTATGATCCATTTACGTTTGTAGTGTTTGTACAGACTCTTGTCCTTCATTTTCGATTATACGAAGTCCTCATTACCAGTATAACATATGTTCAAACAGACCCGGGAAGAAAAGACAATTAGAAAAAGAAGGAAAGACACGTCACAGGGAACTAAGTCAGATACACCAGGCACATTGTTTCACATTTAGTGTGAAGGTTTTGGAAGGTTGAAGCAAGAAAGCAGAGCCTCAATCCTTGATGAAGTTTGACTTTTGATATGTTCTATTGAATACTTAGGCTATCTTTTTTATATGTCCATTTTAGGCAATGACAGAAGTAGTAGCAAGTACCAACATGAATAAGAGATCAAAACACTTATCTACAAGTTCTCTCACAGAATTCATAGTACATTGCAGAAAATAACATGATAGGTACCTGTCCAAGAAGGATCTCATTCAATTCACTCATTGAGGGAGTTTTTTCAACAGCATGAACCTGAAAGAACATTGTACTTTATGTTTAGTTGCATATACATGCAATTCATCAAGAATAAAGCCAGTAGTTTAGAGTTGAAGTGCTATTTTATTCACTTGTGTGCATTTATCAAGTATCAATTCCCCTTTCCACCTTCATTTGCCTCCTTGACTTTAAAAAGAAATGAATGCTCATTTTTTTCTTTCAGGTGCCAACTTATCATAGTATTGAGCTTATGATCAGGAACTCTATAAGCCACAAATTTCACCATATTTATTCTGCAGCAAACTACAATCAGATAATATTTTCTCAACTATAGGCACAGCTGAAACTTAGAGCACGATCCTCCTTAGTTTTACCTATAGAAGGATATCAGATTAGTTGTCATCAGGCAACAGCTTAACAATGATCAAATGTTTCTCAGACAGATTTCACTTCATAATGTCTATATCATTATGCTACAACACCTAGGGTTTACTACATTAGTGCCTCATTGCTATATATTGTACCAATATTCTCGTAATAATGTAGCTAGTTTACTGTAAGACACAACCATGAAGAACGGAATCTCAAGATAGAACTAGTATTATCTGTAGAGACATATACACATTTGCACACTATACTTGAACTTGGCTTCTGTCTGCAGCATGTTTTTCTTTCAGATATATTACGCTAAACTGAACATTTTGTCATTCTCAGATTTTACAGCTGTTAATGGCATTGACGAACATACATCAAAGCAAGTGAAAAATGCAAAAACAAATCATTTAACTACATTTAATAAGGAAAAGTATTGCAGCATGCGATTTTCAGCACGATAGCATTTGTCATTAGAAATAAGGAATGTGAATTTACAGAGTTAAGAACTAAAAGATTGAAAAGCAACAATAACAGGTGTGAAATCAACCTCTATACCCCCAGGGAAGCAAAATGATAAGAGATCCTTATGTTTAAGAGGCAACTGCTTTTCTGGAGGATAAACAAACAGAACCTGGAAATGAATGTAGAAAAATTAGTTGCCTATATCATACAACACCAAAAATGTAGCTGGCAAGCTAAGTTTTTCAGAACCATTCTCATAAAAAATTGCACTATCACATGCAGAAACTAAAATACATGTACCGGTTGGTGTTTATCATCAACCTACACACCTGAGGTTCAAGGTAAGGTTCTACACGAGAGTTGAAGTGACCACTTAGCGCACTACGAATTTTGCCTGAACCTTCAGACTTTCTTGCAAACAAGAGCTTCTGTAGTGCCTGATTGTCACAGTTAGGATGAAGTCCAACAACTGCAATGCTTTCAAAAAGCCTTGTTGGCTCTTTAAAAGATTTCTGATCCTGCATAACAAATAGCAGAAGAGAAAACAACGTTCTCCTTTGTCATTACACAAGCTTCATCCATCAGGCAATTCAACAAAGACACGTAATTCCAACAACTAAAGTAGCCCCCTTAAGGAAGAAATGCCAGGAAGATGGCTTTAGCCTTTCCCAAAAAGTGGGAAGCACAATGTCAGCAAGAATGTATATACTGAAATTTGAAACAGCACAAACATCAGTCAATCTCTCCAAGAAGAAAAAAACATAGAGAGGTGGAATACAAGGATACTGCTAGAAGGGACAGATAATAGCAAAAGGGAGCAAGGATAAAGAAATCAAGCAAGAGAAAATCATGGTTCTTCACGTATACATATGGGATCTTTTCTTGTATCTCTTTTTCTATGGCGGGTCAGCATAACAAAATAAGGATAATAGAGAAGAATTTTACTTCATAAGAAGTGCATACATCCTGCGGCCTTTTACGTGGGAGAAACAATAAATGTTTCACAGTTCAAAAGGAACATTAAATTCAACGTAATGTGTTCATTCTTTTCTTTAGGAATTAGTAAAATCTGTTGAGCTGATGATAGATCAAACTGACCAAGGACTGCAGCTGGAATCTAGCCCACTGGCGCTTTTGGCTTGTCAAAACCTCAGGATTATATGTAATACGCTTAGTTTCTGTAGGATGTGAAAAGCCTTTGAATACTCTAGAGAATTGATTCCGTAATTTCTGGAGTTGGTTGCCACTGTTTTCATCTTTTGATTGAAAAACCACAGATGGTCGCGGCGATTGTGAATGGACAGCAATAGCAGCTGCTGCATCAGCTACAGCCTTAGCAACATCCTCTCTTGTCTGTACGAAGAATGAGGTTGTCCATCCTGGACTACCTGTTTCTTCCTTCTGGGCCATCTTTGCAAATACACTTTCTTCGGGTAGTTCTGGCTATGGGAAAAAATGAGATTTAGATAATGCTTTAACACATGCACTAAACTTTAAGCATTCTGAAACTAAGACAAAGGGTAGTCTTAAAATGCAGCACATAGACAAAATAAGTTACAGTCTCTTCAGCCAAAATGAACAAGAGTTATTACACCAACAATTTTCAAAGACTTCCAATAGGTCACTTGATTTGCTAAAGCTTAGTTCCCAAAAATTTGTCCCAACAATAAGACAGGTTGTACCCAGAGACTTCAACAGCGGCATAAATTTGATTGATAAGCCAAATTACACTTCCTGAATAATTGCAATGTGTACCCTATCAATGAAATACACAACAGGAATCAGGATCCTTCCTTCAAATTCCATAAGTCACCTTCTCCGAGGAATATCACTATACAATGGTCTACAGAATAATAAACCGAGAGGACTATGACCCTGAAATTTTCTTTATAATACAGGCTGCAATGGAACAACCCCAAGGATACAAAACCCTTGAATGGAAGAATCTATCTGCACTTCAACCGCCACATCCAACATCTATAGGTTTCAGTATAAACAATTGTATCTCTCAACACGATTGAATTAAGAAAAACAAAAGAACAACTAAGACTAACAAGTAGAAAACGACAAAAATTGACCAACTCATAATTGGATTTTCTCTCTATTATTTGATGTTTGTTGAGCAAAAGAAAGGTCTAGAAAAATCAGATTCCATATTTTTATATAAAGCAAAAAACAAAATCCATCCAAACAAGCTCAACAACACGAAAAGATAGGGTTCTGTTTGCAGAGAGAAAGGAATTTACAAGCTTCGACGAGCTCAATGATTTGTTGAAGCGAGCAGATAAATAGATCAATCCAAAAGGAAGTAAAAAGGGACACGGAAAGAGAGAAATAGACGAAACTACACGAAATGAAACGCAAGTAGAAGCTACGAATTCCAACAGGAAGGGCATGGAAAATTGGGAAAATGAAACGTCAAACAACAGATAGTGATTTATCTTTTTTCTCCTTATTTTGTGCCAATTTTAACTGCAACGAAAAGTGGAGACGCGTTTAGGAGAGAGCTCACCTTTTGCGATCGAATTGATTCAAGAGATGAATAAGTGGGAGAGAGAGAGAGTTCAGAGGACGGCCATGGATGGAAGGCAGAGCAAAGATGAAGAAAAGCTGCTCTTGGAGTCTTGGTGTTTTTGAGCAGCCCGAGGTAATGAAACTCCCACCACCAAAGGTCCAAAGCGAAATAAATAAATTAAATATTGCATTACTGTAGTTTTTGTAGTGAAAACGTAAAAAAAAAAAAAAAAATTGTAGTGAAAAAGTTTTAACTGAGTCACGACTTTTGTGGGCTTCACATGGACCTAACCCGTTTGAAACCTAAAAACTAGACTAAAGCCTTGCGTCCTGCATTGCTATTATGAGATCTGTAATAATTAATATATATACTGTATTATCCAGCTTATTGTTTTTTTATTATTATCGTGGGTGTCAGGCCAGCTTCGCTGAGCCCACTAATCCCACGTCCTACCAATCCCGGCCCACGATCCACGGAGCACGATGGCCCGCACGCAGATGCCCCCAGGTCAGCAGGACTTAAATCAGGAGTGTGCCCATCTAAATGACGCCACCACGTTTCGATCCCGGATGGGAGGACCACACCCAGGAACTACTCCCCCGTGGCAACCACTCGGACTACGCCGGACATTATCCAGCTTATTGTTACTACTTACTATATTTTATACAAACATATTCTAATGTAAGGTATATAATACGTATTGTAACACTTATTTTATGTAAACAAATGTCAATTGAGAGTTGATTTGAAAATTTTCTTTTATATAAAAATAATTACAAATAAAAACTTATGAGAAATATATAATTATATTACTTTTCATAAGAAATGGGCAATGAGTTATAAAGTTGTAAGGCTTATAATATAATAACATTTGAGGAAAATAATCATTGTCTATGCAAGAAGATAAGATATTTTTTCATAAGTGAATAGAATAATGGGTGTTTGTGTTGTAATAAGATAAAATACATATATATTTGTCAAAGTTACTACTCAAAATTGATCCACGTGAGTTGTCCCACAATTGAAATGACACAATACCCAAATTATCAGACTCAAAATTATACTTGAATCTGAAATGTTGTACACTTGTACCGCATCAGTGGCATCACACATATCCCTAATCAAAATAAGATTTTGTACACTTAACTTTCATGCGAGACAAATATTTGGAAAAACAAAAATAATAAACAACTAAGATACTTTAAGATGACCAAACGAAGTTAAGACCTAAAATAATTGCAAACCAAATCCTATTCAACCTAAATGATGGCGATTTCTAAAATCACCTACCCAAAATACTTGCACTCGACGGCCTTGATGAGAAATATCTGTTAGATAATGTGCATGTCAACCTTCATTCTTAGAGCACTATTAATAATGGGCTTATTGGAGGGACTTATTAGGGGCTTTTTGTCAATAAACCTCTCTAATAAACCTCACTCATTTTTTCAATTTTAGTGGAGGGCTTATTGAAGGGACTTATGGAATATATTAAATTACAATTATATCCTTTTATTTATATCAAATTACAATTATACATTTATATTAAATATTTAATATATTCTTGATATTAAATATTTAATATATTATTTATATTAAATATTTAATGTATTTTTTATATTAAATATTTATATATATATTATTAAGTATTTAAATATTTAATATATTATTTATATTAAATATTTATATAAAGAATATGTTATATATTTATATAAAGAATATATTAAATATTTAATATCAAGAATATATTAAATATTTAATATAAATAAAAAAATATAAATGAAGAGCGAATAATAGACTTGAAGAAAATTAAGGATAAACATATATATTAAAACAACAATGACCAAATCTTCAAAGTTATTTGGGTAGTCAGGTTGGTTTGGATTCATGGTGAGAGATTTAGAAAAGAAGAAGAGTTTGAAAAGAGAGATATTGGATAGTGTGAGTTTTACAATGACCAATGCAACTTATTTATAGGGCAAAAATCTTATCTAATTCTCCATCATAATTTAATATGAATAATCTTACCTAATCTTATTAAATATCATTTCAAATTAAATTAATTCATACATGCCAATTTATTAAATTAGTGTATATTTATATTTTAGTTAGTATATTTTTTTAGTTTAAACTATCCATAATATCATTTTGTTGTAAAGAAATTAAATGAGTGTATATTAAAACTTGTCTAAATAATCTTGGTTAGTACATTTTTATACTTTTAAATATCCATAATTTCATTTTAATGTAAAGAAATTAAATTAGTGTATATTTATATGTTAAACCACCATAATTAATATTAATATTATTTGTTTTCAATTAATAATATACAAAATGCAATTAGAATTATAGTAATTTTTTTTATTTTTTTTAATGTAAGATAAAAAAGTTATGCTATTTTTAAATTCAAAAAATCGAACGGCCAGCGAAAAATACTGACCATCCGATTATGTACCATGTGGCGCCATCTGGGCAGCTTTCGCGCTCCCAGTAAGAATGCGCCACGTGGCGCTACTTAAAGCAAGTAGTTGTTTGGCTACTTGCTTTAAGTGACGCATTTTGGTCCTTTTTGGGCCAAAATGCGTCGTTTCACTTGTTATATCCGAAAAAAAATAAAAGCGAACCAAACATGTCCTAACAATAAGCCCGATGGATGGGGCTTTAATTTGGCCCAAAATTAAAGCCTCCCGAGGGGGCTTATTTGAGGGCTTGAATTTTTTATTCCAACAAATTCAATAAGCCCTCTAAATAAGCTCCTATTACGGATGCTCTTATGCAAAGATACAAATTGATTATGGTTTCATTTGTTTCAAGAAGCACAATTATTTTTCTACCCAAAAAAGAAGCATACCGAATTTGTTTAAGTGATCCTTAGAGTCACCTACCATCTCTTAAAAAGTATGTAAAAATTAATAATTAATATTTAGGATTTAAGATTTAGAGTTTATAATTTAGGATTTAGAGTTTATATTTTAAATTGTAAGGTTTATACTCTAAAGTAAAAAAATTATAGTTTTAAATTCATTATATAAAAAATAAGGTAAAATCTAGAGAATTGATGACCCTAAGAATCACCTTATCATCCTCAAAAAAAAAAACACTTATCTTTCTGGCCAAAAAAGGAAGCACACTTATTATAATAGCAATAATTCGTACTACCTCAGAGATCGAAAAGAGAACGATAGAACTTTCACAAAAAGCTTCCAGAAACAGAAACCGATCTTCTCGTTGGATCTGAGAACAAAGAAAACGTAAGGGGTGGGGGTGGAATCCCCTGATTCACCTCTGACGCTCAAGTCAGTCAAGAACACAAAAAATCTCCTATGGAGGCAGAGAAGATGATGAACGATTGAAAAGAATGAGAATGAGATAGAAATTAGGACTTCTTCCCTTTTACCTCTTAATTACTTTTTTTCTTATTATCTTTGAAGATATTGGGATAATAACTATCTTTTTCTTTGAGGCTAATTAATGATATCTTACCAAATAATTGTTCCTTGAAGATATTCTTTATTTCTTCTTTTCTTATTCTAGGGATAATTAATTGTTCATAATTATCCCTCTCAATTTGCCCCTCGGATTATTCGGGCTCAACCGAGATCGGTGGATCCAAAAATTCTGGCCCGGTACGGTTTGAGACATGTCGCACGGTTTGCAGCAAACTGTGTGGGCTTGCAGAGACTCATCCCGCATCTTCTAGAGAGGCACACGGATTGCGACATTTTTTGCACGGTTTGTCACAAACCGTGCCAGATTACAGAAGTTCAATCTCTCAAAATCCCGAGAATTGCGCACGGTTTGTGACACTCTCCACACGGTTTGTCACAAACCGTGCCTCTTTACAGAGACCGATCCTTTCTGGTTCCAAGTATTCGCGCACGGTTTGTGACACCGTCCGCATGGTTTGTCACAAACCGTGCCTCCTTACAGAGGCCAGCTATGGCGCTTCCGAGACTAGTGCACGGTTTGTGACACCGTCGCACGGTTTGTCACAAACCGTGCCTCTTTACAGAGACCGATTCTGGCACTTTCGTGTGTCGGCATGATCTGAAGCGTACCTGGCACGGTTTGTAACAAACTGTGCCGATCCTCAGAGGCCCTTTCTGGCCGTTTTCATGCCCCCGCGTGGATCTCGTTAGGCTTGACCGCTCTATGAAGCTCGTTCGGGATTTGTTTTGCTCTGTTTCTTATCGTGAGGACGATATATGCATACTTTGTAGGGAGTGAAACATGAAGATGCTTGCTCGCCTTTCACCTAATGCTCTGAGCATTCTTTTTGTGATTCGTTGGGAGCGCAGCACAAAAATGCTAGCTCGCCTTTTGACAACCTGTGTCAATTCGTTGGGAGCGCAGCATGAGAATGCCAGCTCGCCTTTTGACAACCTGTGCCAATTCGTTGGGAGCGCAGTATGAGAATGCCAGCTCGCCTTTTGACAACCTGTGCCAATTCGTTGGGAGCGCATCATGAGAATGTCAGCTCGCCTTTTTACAACTTGTGCCACCAATAGAGCTAAAAACTGCAATGCATTGATGAACGAAAGTCTTTGCAAAATCCAACGTCAAATAACACAAAGTTCAAAGAACGGAAAGGCGACCCCTCCCCCCCCCCCTCGGGGGGCCTCGTTAAAACCTCTCCGTAGGAAAATCTCATGGGAAAAACCCAAACGGAGAGGAAAAAGAGTACCCCCTACCTACAGTGCTCACATGTAGTACTTCTTCAAATTCGAGGCGTTCCAAGTTTGCGGGACTGCCTTGCCACTCAAATCCTCTAACTTGTACGAGCCATTACCCGGACTGGACACGATCCGGTATGGACCCTCCCAATTGGCGCCCAGCTTGCCTTCGGTCGGATCCTTTGTGTTGCTGAGGACCTTACAAAGCACAAAGTCGTTGTCTTGAAAGCTATGAGGCTTGAGATTCTTGTTGTGCAACCTGCTCAGCTCCCGCTGATAGGCCAATAAGCGCAATGTCGCCGCTTCTCTCTTTTCTGGCAGCAAGTCAAAGGTTGATTTTGAGAGCTTGGTCGTTCTCTCCTTGCTCGAAAACCGTGGTTCGTATGGTTGGAAGTCCCATTTCTAGCGGTATGACAACTTCAGTCCCGTAAGCCAAGGAAAAATGGGACTCTCCAGTTGACCTTCGTGGGGTCGTGCGATGCCCCCAGAGTACAGCGGGTAGCTCCTCCGCCCATTGGCCTTTAGCTTGGTCCAATCTCTTCTTGATTCCATCCAGAATAGCCTTGTCGGTGGCCTCAGCCTGACCATTTGCCTGCGGGTAAGCTACAGATGAGTAGAAGTTTTTGATGCCATAACCTGCACAAAAAGCTTTAAACGAGGCACTGCTAAATTGAGTTCCGTTGTCAGATATCAAAGAATATGGAATGCCAAATCGGGTTATAATGGACTCCCATATGAACTTCTTGACGTCGTTGTCCCTTATGTTAGACAATGGTTTCGCTTCCACCCACTTGGTGAAATAATCCGTAGTTGTCACCAGAAAACGCTTGTTCCCTAGGGCCTTCGAAAACGGGCCCACCAAGTCCAGGCCCCACTGCGCGAACGGCCATGGGCTGGTCAAGGGGTGCAAATCAACTGCAGGCTAATGTGTTAACTTGGCGAACTTCTGGCATTTTCACACCTCTTTACATAGCATTTCGCATCTTTCTGCATATAAGGACACCAATATCCCTGTGCATGAGCCCTAAATGTGAGGCTTCTCGCAACTGCATGTACGCCGCAACACCCTTCATGTATCTCGAATAAGAAATCCTCCACTTTAGAAGGTGGTACACACTTCAGATAAGCACCCGAGAAGGATATCCTGTAGAGAAAACCCAAGGGCGACACCCAAAAACGTGCAGCTTGAAGTCTGATTTTCCGAGCTTCTTTCTTGTCCGCTGGAAGGATATCCTATGTCAAATAGTCAAAGATCGGGTCCATCCAGCTAGGTTCCACATCGACTTGCATAATCTCCTCCGTCTCAATACTCGGGCTTTCCAATAGGTCGATGTGCACCCATGCCCCTGCCTCTCCCGAGCTCGAAGAAGCCAGAGTGGCGAGGGCATCCGCCACTTCATTCTGCTCTCGAGGAATCTGTTGCACCCGATACTCCTTGAACCTCGCCAGCATACTCATAGCTTTCTCTAAATATGCTACCATACGTGCTGACTTTGCCCCATACGCTCCTGAGACCTGATTGACTACTAGCTGAGAATCAAAATAGATGATGAGCTCGTTTGCCGCTTGACTACGAGTTGTAGTTAATCCCAAAATCAACGTTTCATACTCAGCCTCGTTGTTTGTCACCTCGAACCCGAGCCTCATCGCGGAACGGATTATCTCCCATGAAGAAGACGTTAAAACCAGCCCGGCTCCTGCTCCTTTTCTATTCCGCGAGCCATCAATCTGCAACTCCCATGTGCTCTGCTTTCCTATTTTCACCTGCCAGACTGGGCGGTTCTGATCAGGGTCACCACCCACGAACTCTGCTACAAAGTCAGCCAAAATGTGTCCCTTGATTGCAATCCTAGGAACGAACTGGAGCTCGTACTGCCCTAGTTCCATGACCCATCTTGCCACTCGCCCAGACAGATCCGAACTAGCCATCAGTGCTTTAAGCGGGAATGTTGTCATCACCGCAATCGAATGAGCCTGGAAGTAATGATTCAGCTTTTTGGACGCCACAACCAATGCGAGTAGCAGATTTTCCATCGGGGTGTATCTGTTATCAGCACCAAGAAGAGTCTTGGTTACATAGTAAACTGGCCGCTGGACCCGGTCCACCTCCCTGATGAGAACCACGCTCACGGCCCTATCTGACACTGCTAAGTAGAGGACCAGCTCAGCCTCTGGCTCAAGAACTGACAAAACCGGGGGCTGCTGCAGATACGCCTTCAACTCGGCGAGGGAATGCTCACATTCATCGTCCCACTGAAAAATACGGTCGCCCTTTAACAGTTTAAAGAAAGAGCCATACATGTCTGACGACCTATTAATAAATCTGTTAAGTGTTGCTGTCATCCTTGTGAGCTTCTGCACTTCTTTTACATTGCTTGGACTCTGAATGGACTGAATTGCCCGGATTTGATCCAGACTCGCCTCTATGCCTCGTCTGGTGACTAGATGCCCCAGAAACTTGCCTGAGCTAACCCCGAACGCGCACTTCAAAGCGTTCAACTTCATCTCGGCCTTCCTTAGAATATCAAAAACGAACTGCAAGTCTCCTAAATGTGATTCCTTCACCCTACTCTTTGACCACCATGTCATCAATATAGACCTCAACCTTCTTGCCAATCAGCTATGCAAATATCGACATCACTGCCCTTTGGAAAGTTGTCCATGCGTTCTTTAACCCGAATGGCATAACCTTGTAGCAAAAGATTCATCTCGGGGTGATAAAGAAAGTTTTCTCTTGATCGCTTTCCAACAGGGGGATTTGATGATAGCCCCTATAAGCATCAAGAAACCTCATTCTAGTGTGCCCTACAGTTGCATCTACCAGCTAATCTATCTTCGGGAGTGGGAACCAATCCTTTGGACACGCATTGTTGAGATCCGTGTAATCAACGCATACTTTCCACTCATTGTTCTTCTTTTTCACCACAATAGTATTGGCAACCCATGTGGGATATTGGACCTCCCTAATTGCCCTTGCTTCCATCAATTTCTCGAGCTCTTTAATCACTGCCTTTGTATGCTGGACAGACGACCTCCTCGCCCGCTGCACCACATGCTTGGAGTTAGCGTCAACATTGAGGCGATGACAAGCGATTTCAAGACTTAGGCCCGACATCTCATACGGGCTCCAAGCAAAGACATCCCTATTCCTTCTCAAGAGTCCTGACAAGGACTCCAGCTCATCCCATGAAATGTTAGCACCAATCAAAAAATACTTATCAGGCTCAGAAGGACTTACTGGGATTTTGTGCAGCGCTTCCACGGACTTCTCAGCTAGAGAAATACCCACGTCATCTAACACATGCGGGGCCGCATGTACCACATTGACTTCAGCTTTGGATGCCTCAATCCCGAGACAATGTCGCGCAGTTCCCTGGTCACCTCTGACTCGGACTACTCTGCCATTGAATAGAAACATGATGAGCTGATGTAGAGTGGAATGCACCGCCTCCATCAAATGCAGCCACGGTCGGCCCAGAATGGTGTTGTAGTGCGACGAGACATTAATCACCAGGAACTCGGTGATCACCGTCTTCCCTCCTAGGCTGACCGATTCCCTGAGCATCCCTAGGGGCCACACGAGAAGCGCCCCGAGGCCTTGCAATTGCGTAGAGACTGGAACCAGATCTTCCTGCTTCTTTCCCGGCTTCTTGAACATATTGTAAAACATTAAATCAACTGAGTTGCCTGAATCAACAAGAATCCGATGTACCTCAAAATCCCCAATGTCAACTGTGAGAACCAGCGGGTCATTGTGTGGACACTGTATCCCTACGAGGTCTTGGCCTGAAAAAGAAAGGAGTTGAGACTCCTCAATCCGGGGCTTCTTTGAAGGCACCACCTGCGCCTTCATCACCTCCAGGGCGTGACAGTGACACCTATAGTCATGTTGACTGGAGTCTGTTTGCTTAGCTGTAGCCTCTATAACATGGATCACTTGTTTCTGAACACCTTTCGCTTTCTCAGCCTGAGCATCCGAGACACTCTCCTCGACCTGATCTTTGCCTGAACCCGCCCTGGACTCGACAAATTGCTTCAGATGCCCCTGCGATACCCACTTTTCTAGCCGCTGCTTAAGCACTATGCAATCCTCAGTCATATGCCCCTTTTCCTTATGGAAAGAGCAAAACTTGTTGTAGTCTCTATTCTTAGGATCACCTTTCATCTTAGAAGGCCAACTGAAAAAGGGATTTTCCTTGATCCGATTCAGAATCCGGTAAATCGGCTCTTTGAACACCGTGTGAACCGCTTGCATGGCTGAGAGCGGAGGGAGCCCCCTTTCTCGCCCCTGTCCAGACTTCTTCATGTCGCCTCTCCCCTGCTTGGCGACTAGAGACAGAGATCTCTTGTCCCAACTGGGCTTTGTATCATCCTCCAGCTTCATGTACTGCCTGATTCGCTCTTGTAATTCCGGGACCCCGGCTGGAACCCTCAAAGTAAGACTCTCCCTGATCTTGCTCTCCCTGGGGAGAGCCAATGTGAAAGTAGTGACCGCAACCTTCTCATCGCAATCGTCCATGTCAGCATAACATTCCATAAACTTGGGGGCAAACTGCCTCAACGTTTCTCCCCTGCGCATTTTCAAATCAAATAAGGCATCCATCGAAGCAAGCTCTCTACTATTGGCAATGAAATGCAATACAAACTTCATAGCTAATTGACTCCAAGAATAAATAGAATCTGATTCTAAAGCATGGAACCACTTAGCAACAACTTTTCCTAAACTAGCATGAAACATCCTACACATTAACGAGTCATTCAGAACCCACAAAGACATCTTATGAGTGTACCCAGCAACATGAACAATATGATCTGACTTCCCCTCATACAAATCGAAAGATGGTGTGGAGAACTTAGCTGGTGGTTGTTGTTCACGAATGATGTGTGCAAACGGAGTGGATGTCATACGAGCGAGCTTCAATTCTGCTTGCTCATGTGCATTGATCAATGACTCTCCTTGGTTGTCAAGCAGGTGAAGAAGTCGTTGCTCAACCCTTGTGACTCGTTCAGCCCGGTTCCCGCGCGGATGGCGCGAATCTGAGCTCTCTGAACGCTCCCGGAAGTTCCGTCCTTGCGGATCGAAAAGGCGGTCCTATCCTCCCTGAATCCGGACATGCGCGGTGAGCGGCTTCGCTCCCTGGACGGCTGCCTGCTCGGACGGGATGCAGAGGATGAAGTCCTCGCATCCCTGTGGCGGTATGGGCTGCGATCCCCATGACCCGAGTGTTCCCGACGTGAGACACCCGCTTCTTCTAGTGTGCGACGGGAGCGGGCCGCGTGGTGGCGTGGTGGAATCCCGCTCCTCCGATCGCGGTTCGTCCCTGGCACGACGACACTGGCCAACCTCCTGGACCGATCCGGATCCGCAGTCAAATCATCGCCTATGTGGCGCTTACCCTGAACCCGATCGATTACCCTCCTGGCTGCACCCAGTTCATCCCTCAATCGTTGGAGCTCAACGTCTTTGTCGACAACAACGGAAGTCAAGTCAGTGTTTCGGCGTTCAGACTCGGCGACGACCGACTCCAGTTCGAGCTGACGGCGCTCCGCCTCCGCGGCTGCGTCCACGTCCTCATGGCGGACGTTGTCGTTGTTGTTGGCGGCTCTTCGTGGCCCACCGTCTCCTTCCCACATACGGCGCCAAATGTAGTAGCAATAATTCGTACTACCTCAGAGATCGGAAAGAGAACGATAGAACTTCCACAAAAAGCTTCCAAAAACAGAAACCGATCTTCTCATCGGATCTGAGAACAAAGAAAACGTAAGGGGTGAGGGTGGGATCCCCTGATTCACCTCCGACACTCAAGAACACCAAAAATCTCCTATGGAGGTAGATAAGATGATGAACGATTGAAAAGAATGAGATAGAAACTAAGATTTCTTCCATTTTACCTCTTAATTACCTTTTTCCTTATTATCTTTTAAGATATTGGGATAATAACTACTTTTTCTTAGAGACTAATTTATGATATCTTATCAAATAATTACTCCTTGAAAATATTCTTTTTTTCTTTTTCTTTTTTATTCTAGGGATAATTAATTGTTCATAATTATCCCTCTCACTTATGATAAAGCTACTTCATCCGAAGTGTTTTCCTAGATTGAGGAATAACATTTCTGGGGTTTGGAAAATATATTTGGTTGAAAGAAAATTTTCAATGGTCAAATTATTATCGATTTTTTTAACATATGCTCTTAGGGCATATGTTAAGATCTCTTATATAGAAAATTTTGATTATTTGTTAATTTTTTAGAATTTTTTAAATTTTTTTAAATGGGTTCACCCTTTTTTATTTAGGATTTACATTCCTTAATAGGAATTCTTAACCTATGTCCTTAGGACATAGGTTAGACAAACCGAATTATTATATTAGCTAGGTTGAACATGCAAATTTACTTAAAATAGAAGTGTGTTGTGTGGGCGCGTGGTGGCCTGGTGGGGTGGGGTAAATAATCAATTTGACATCCAAAATGCAGAAGAAAACCTAGATGAATATTTATCTTCTTACGAGGAAGTTTAACTGTAAAGAAGTGGGTTATTTGAGGGTAATGGAACATTTTTGACATAATATTAGCTTCCTTTTTCCATTTTGTTTTGTTTCGTTTCATTTTTCACCCCTTCAAAACTCATATTATATGAATTTAGAGAATTATCTTAGGGGTTATTTGATAATCATGATTAAGGTTTCATGCATCGGATTGGAATTACCAAATTTGTAGTTTAAGGGCCTGATTGTTTACATGATACGGGGTCCATGGGGATGAAGAATCGGGTTTGAAAACCCTAACCCATTATTAGTTGTTTGGTATCACATTTTTTGAGTTTCATACCGGATTTTCAACCCCTGGTATCAGATTTGAAATTTTCACATATTTGAGGTTTTTTGGGCTCATTAGCTTTTCAACCCACCAGGAATTGAGTTCCAAACCATATTTAAAAAAAAAAATTGATAAAGTAAGAATTCGAAGTGTACAACTTCGAGAAGCCAGAAACTGACAATCGGGCTAACCGGCAATACAATAATACCCAAAAGAAACAAAAACAAACAACAAACGAAACAAACTAAAGCATGACAAAACAAAGAAACCCATAAATGAGGTGAGTAAAGCACAAACAGACGCTGCGCCGTCAGAAGGAAGGTCATCCTCTAACAAGTCGGAACTATAACTCGATTCATCATCTAGGCAAGCTTCATCATCCCAAGAGTGTCTCGCAACGGAACCCAAAAAAAAAAAATTAGGGTCGGCTCCTCCAATCCGCCGCTGCTCCAATCCGCCACCGACCCCGACTCCAACAGCCCCTATCTCCTGGACCACCTCGGCGGCCCCGACCCCATCACCGCCCTCTCCCTCGAGGACAACGAGCCGCTGCACTGACCGAGGTGGTGAGAGGGGAGTACCATTGGAGGGAGAAGAAGGACGCAGGAGTCACGTCTAGGTTGGATCTGAAGCAGGTCGTCGACGGGAATGAGAGTGTGTTCGTTGGAGGTGGATGGTGGTCACCGGAGCAGAAAGTAGTGGAGAGGAGGGGAGAACCGGGGGAGAGCGGTTGGAAAAAAGAATGCCATTGTAGCGGGGAGAACCAGAGGGGGTGGTGTTGCCATGGTGGCGGCGGGGTGGTGTTGCCATGGTGGCGGCGGGCTCCAGAAGGAGCTGGTTTTAGGGCCGGCGCCTCACTGGGAGCGTTCCCTCGCTGGGAGTGTTTTTTTCATGAATAAAGCTTACCCATTTTCATTTCTACAGGGTCAGTTCCAAACCATATTGATACCTCCCCCCTTGGTGCTTTTGGAGAAATAGGTGGTAAACCTCTATTCGTTAACCTTTGTAAATCGAATTCACCTTCCACTTGCTCAGTAATTGGTTGGTCACTTATTGACGTGAGGGTGATTCAAGTTCAAACCAATAAACCGACGGGTGCTACATTTTTCACGTGCATTTATGTTTATTCAAGACTAAGTTGACTTTTTCTTGTCATCCACCAAAATGGACAGGGTTTTGTGGCTATCCCCCGTATGAGCAGAGATGAAACTGCTTGTTGATGTTTCAAATGCAGTGGCTTGACCTGTCAATAAAATAACTCAACCCCACACTCCAAATAGCCAATCCCAAAACATTAGGTTTAAGGTTGAATACTTCTACAAAGTGTCTTTAAAAGCATTATCTGACAATACAGCAATTAAGTTTACTCTTGATTAAAAACCTTGAAAGGGGCTCATGTAAGTCCCTAGGAACTAATCACGCTCACTTATGGCAGTCAGGTGCTCGTCAATCTCCTCAGTAGACAGAACCCTAAAGACAGGGTTTTCTTTCCTGACGACTCCAACCTGAAATCAGACAAGCACAAATTAAGACACAATAGTGTACTTGTTCTAAGCTGAAGGTGAATATTATCAAGTGCTATTGGTATGCAGGTAGCTTGTAGCATTACATATTTGACACAATGTGCAACTTCCACGGTATGGAAAAAAAATATCATTTCATGTGAGCTAGCTAGTGAGGGACTGATATGACTAGTTATTCACAAGAGAACATCCAACATAGTGATAACAAGAAGTTGAGGAAAAGTCTGAAACTGGTATCAAAATTTATCAGGATGGAGTACCTCAATTTCAGTGGCTTTGAAATCTTCTTGTAGAACATTTTGTAGGGCAGAGATTGCAGTCTGCAGAATGAAAATAGAACATCAGGGAGTCCCAAAATGTAAGATAACTAATTCATAAGTACCAAAATCACCAGAATAATGGGGCAATAACAAACAGTCAGAACATTTTGACAGATTAGACTGATAATAGAAATGAACTCAAAATATAAGAACCAAAAGGGAAACTTCGTATCATGTTTAGCTTCTATGAATTAAGTCAACAGGCCCACGTCTAGTGCTTTAACAATACCAGTTATTATGCTGCTTCATAAGCCCCCCATGTTGAACATGAGACCTACTTTACTGCATTGTAATAAACTAATTTGAAGCACAAGGGAACTGCACTATTGATGCTACTTTTTCCCAACATCCTCCAAGAGAGTAATAATGGATAAGTCATCACCTCAATTGACAAAATAAATATTAATTCTTTGTGTAATACGTTCTATTATGTAGTTTTGTAGGCCACATTACAAGATAGTTCTGCATCAGACATGCTTGTAAAAACTGAAAAGCAACATCCACCAAAAACAAGAAAGGGCCATAGGACAACTGCAAAACCTCTAAGTCCTTCCACGTATAAAGATTTATGATTCATTTGCTCACTTGGTCACTAAGATCACAGTTCTTACTGAACCATCTATATATCTAGAAAGCAACACCCGATCCATGTTCCAAGACAATCAGATTTTTCCACATACCTGTACGGTTTCATCATAAGAGAAAGCAGGATCATTTTTCATTTTCTTCTCCAAAAAGTTGATAGCTTCTTGCTCCTTGGAACCAGCACTAGTTGCCTGATACAAAAATTATTAACTTAAAATAAGGACAACAGACAAAATCTGGTAATTGCTTCAAGCTCAGAAACAGGGCAACAATATCCATATAAATAGAAGCAGTTCTTCTTCATTTGTGGCAGAGCCATAAAAAATAAAAAGTAAATTTGATCAAAAGAATAAAGAGCTACTTTGTTTTTTATTCAATTTGCTCCAAAACAAGACATTCCTTTGGATTTTCAGTTTTTTAATCCATATTGCATCCACACAAAGATCTTCCTTTGGATTTTAAGTTTGTTTCAACCACTTCAAATTCTCGTAAGTCATAGGCTCACAGCAACAAGATCAGGTAATTGCTTCAAGCTTACAAAAAGGGATACAGTGTAAGTTTTTAATAGTTGCACAGCCATAAGATTAACCCAATACAAAGAAGAAAAGAAACTACTATGTTTTTTATTCGATTTGTTCCAAGACAAGATATTCCTTTGGATTTTGAATTCATTTTAACCATTGAAGAGTTCTCATACGTCATAACCAAACACCCTTCAGTTTGTATACATCATGCAAAATATTTGTATAGAAAGCAAAAGAAGAACCACGGCTATAAACAAATCTGTTTGCGTACCCTGTGACCAAAAAAGTGACCAGCTGGATCACACTTGAACAGCTGTGGCCCAGTCTCATCATCAATTCCCAAAACCATAGCAACTGCAAAATGCAAGCATCATAAACAGGAATGTATAATAAACAAAAGTTTATTAGGAATGATGTTCAAGTAATTTGTAAACATTGGACTTTGTACAAACCTACTCCAAGAGGCCTCATGTAAGCATGTTGTGTATAGACTTGAGACTTGTCCGCAATCCTTCGTGAACAAAGACAACTCTAATCAATGGCTGCACAATATATCTTCTATGCAATGCCAACAAATATGTAAATGTGGATTATCAACCAACAATCGTGTTGATAAATCAACATTTAAACTAGGCCCGCTAAATTACCAAAGCCCCCCAAAACACTCATATTTACACAAGAGCCAAAGTTTCCAACAAATCTACCAATTACAAAATGATATTTGATAGAATATGAAGATAAGAATACCATCTAGCCAAGACATCCACAGGCATTTCATAACCATATTTATGGCGGAACTCTGCTGCTTCATTCCTCGCCTGTTGAACCAAAGTCCTGGCATCAGCTAAATACACCAAAAGAAGCATAGTAAGCATATCTCCAGAAAAAATGTTTTAGAATCCCAGCAGAACAAGAAACATATGTTTTGTGTGGATATACTTCCTAACAAAAATATTAACTTTCAAATTAAATATTCCAAACTATAAGATCCGAAATCCTTTTTAGGCATCGCTAGTTAGAGATGACTAGCAGACTCAAGAAACAATTGATCCCCTAAAAGAACAAAAAAATCTCAAAAAATGCATTCATGGACTTTGAAACAACATCCACATGTTCAATTTGAACTCTTGTTAGCTAAAAATAACAATTTAATCAACAATAACACTCCTAGCAGGAGGAGTCTGAAATCACAATTTCCTAGTGGAAGTAAGATAAGATGGAATCATTTTTGAAGAATCAAACCTGTCATGCCGGTAGCCAACAGTCCAAGGTACTTAGTTATTGGGAAAAGGTGCGTAACACTAGTTTGATCTAGAAGCTTGTCCTGCAAACACAACACCATTCAAAAAATCCAAAATCAACCACCATAAAAAACCTATAAACAACTAACTAATGAAAAATATACTGAAGTAGATTCACTCACAGGGACTTTCTTCTGAGTGACGACGCAAACCGAATCCTTTCCCCTAACACCAATCGAGGTGACTCCGCCGGACTTCACAGCTTTAAAGGCATACTCTGATACAAACTCAACCGATAAGTATTTAGATTTAGATTTCACACGAGTCCGAAAATTAACCTAATTGAAAACGTTTTTCTTTTTCAAACTGCGAACAGATCTGAGAAAATGGGGAATGAAGATTTGGACATACCGACTTGAAAGAGACGACCTTCGGGGGAGAAAATCGTAATGTGACGATCGTATCCACCTCCGCTTCCGCGACTCATTGTGTGGGTATGTGTGTTTCTGGAGGTTGCTTGTGAAAATCGGCGATGGAAGTTCGAGGGATTTGATTGTTAAATGAATCGTGAGAGTTGGCTTTTTGCGCAAGCCAGTTCGCAGAGAACGCCGAATCCACTTTCTCTCGCCTACTTTACCACATTTTTGTAAGGTTAGTGTAAATATAAACTGAATATTTTTTAAATTATAAAATTTTTTTAATTTAGATAAAGAAAATCATATAGAGAAATTTCATAGTTGAATACACTAATTTATTTTATTAAATAAAAGATAATTAAAATAAAGTATGTCAATAAAATAAAGCACCTGATTATTAAGATATTTTTTAAGAAAATAGCTTATCATATTACTTCTCACTGTGTTAAATAATAAACTGTCATTTTAATTGATGACACAAATTTATAATAAAATATATATCTATTTTTGGTTATTTTATTCATTTTTATTATCATTTTTAATTGTAAATATTTTTTAACAACAGTTGAAGATATAAGCATAATCGAGTCTTTTTTTCGAGTACATCAAGATAAAGAGATCCTCTGTCTAGGGCTTCAATTCTATCTCTAAACTCGTTTCTTAGGCTCCTTCATTTGTTTTCATTGGTATAAATCCAACAATAGTAATCATACAGTTTATCATAGAAGAATTTATCCAGTTCATCACAGATAAATTTTTTTATTGTAAAAAAAATACATTTTTTTGTCGTAGCATTTCAAAAAGCTGATAAACTGGATGGATATGTAAAAGAAATTCTTCGTTTTCCATTACTTTGACATATATAAAAAAATATTGTGATATTTCATTTCTTACAAGTTAAAACTCCTTGGTAAAAATATAATCTTTTTTTAAATCAGGGTAAAAATATTACCTTAAATATCTAAATAACGATTACTAATCTACTATATAATAACTAAAGCAGAATCGCGTCTGCACAGGCACGCGCCCCGAGAATACATCCGAAAATTGCGGTGCCACGTGTCATCGCGGAATTTTGTTGTACACGTGTCAGTTTTTTGCTTCATTTGGTAGTTTACTAAAATACATCGTTTTAGGCTTATTTAACATTAACATGATTTTCTTTGTTCCATTTTGATTTTGGTAGATTGTAAATCTTTTTTAAAAATATGCAATTAATATTCTAACCTAATTTTTCGATTGCAAATCTTTATAAAACTAAACAATTATAATCCGATCTATTATCTGAATATTGCATATAATTCCGAATATAATAATGAAAAATTTGCAATTGAAAAAAACAGCAGAATTGTGCAGTATATGATTTATACAAAACATTATAAATTTTAAACCATAAGAAAAATAATAGAATCTGCATACAATCAAAAACTTCAAATGCAAAAACACCTCCAAAAACTTGCAACACACATGCAAAAACACCTCCAAAAACTTGCAACACACATGCAAAAACTTAATACACATGCAGAAAACTTACAAACTCTAAAAACATCATATTGCACAAAATTGAACCTGTGCAATATTAAAACTTGCAAGGCTAAACCTGAAGCAGAAACAAATCACCATAAAATTGACAATAATACAGAAATTATGCAATTGTTGCCTCGACGCCCAAATTCTGCAAACCAATCCTATGAACTTGTCCATAAACAGACATATGACATAATATTTTAGAATATAAAATATCTGCACACTAAATTAATCATATCAAAGGAAATCACATAAAATATATTGCAGTGTATATGACACTGAGAATCTACATTTTCCAAATGAATACGTGGCAAAATATTACAGAATAAAAAATATATGCAAAATAAACGACAGAATATATATATGGCAAAATATATTGCACAGCTTTGAAATCACGTATATAAATTACAAAAATTCGGCATATCTTATAATCTGAGACAAAAATAATGTGCTTTCTGTTTCCCAATGACAGAAATTCGGCATATCATAAAACATCCATAAAAAGCAAAACTGATTATAAGATCTATGCATTTCAAAAATACAATACTACATCTCTTTCATATAGTCGACTATAAATATATACCTTCTCAATTATTGTAAAACCCTAAACCACAGCAGAATAGAGACATTCAAGAGGTAATGCTTAACTAAAGCAGAACTCAGTCATTTAAGTAATTCTTATATCTTTGCGAATAGAAATTCAGTGTTTGTAGGGATTAAGATTTAACATTTCAAACCAAACTGATATTGATTTTTTTTTTACTTTGTTTCAGTTTTATTCAGGATATCCAGAACTCAATTACAAGGTAATAATTCATTCACTATACTCTGTGCAACATTTAATATCTATTTTTCATGTTCATATCAATGTTAGTATAGTATCCGTACCTTCAGGTTTTCTTTTTAGATCTTGGAACCCCATGAGTTGCCAGAACATCATCCCCTTAAATGACTGAGTTCTGCTTCCCAACCTCCAGACATCCTCATTAAGGGAAAAAAAATGAAACAAAAAGGATTTTTAGAGAGAGATAGAGTAGATAAAAAGAGAGACAAATAGATCCTGCATAACTAGCAAATACATTACTGTTTTTGTTCTTTAATGATGAGGCATGTTTACCTAAGTCGGTGTAGAAGATGCTCCGAGAGACTATTACATTAGTCATTTTGCCAATGAAACAAATACTCTCTCGGAGCAACTCCACACCGACTAATAATACCCCCTCTATTTTCAACAATGTCATTTGAAAAAGATGTCTTTCACAAATACATCGGAGTCAAGAGCAAATAGATATATAGACAAAGAGCTTACGTTTTTTCTTTCCTTGATGAGGGTATGTATATTTCTATAACCTTCTTCAATGTGCAATCCTCACCAAACTCCAGATCTTGACATCATGACAAAATAGTCTGTAACACATCATTTTTTTCAAAGAATGTAGTATTTTCCAGTAAATCCATAAATCATATACAAGGTTAAAACTGAAAGTGTACCAAGTAGTTTCAGATGGGGTTTAGATTCTATTTCATAAATTCATTTTCTTTGTTGTAATTCAGATTTTATGTTCATGTTAATATAAATACTAAAAATTGTTTATTCCGTATTGTAGATATGTCAAAAATTATATAGCACGTGAAGGATATTACAGGTACCCGAGGTAATCATGAACTTAAGGTTCATGTAATCTGTTTATTTAAAGTTCCAAATAAAGACGATCCAACTCAATACAGAACGACTAAACTAATTCTAATGGATGAGGAGGTACTGATTAGTAGTTTATATGTTAACAGATTGTTTTGTGTATTTACAAAATTGTGTGCCTAATATGTGTATTAAATTCAATTATGTGATTAGAATTTTGTGATATTATTTTTCAGGGTGACAAAATCCATGCAGTCATTAAAGAAGCTTTTATGGTTAACTTATCTTTATTAAAAGAAGGAGGTGCTTATTTGATTTCAAATTTCGGAGTTGCCCTATATGATATACCATTTAAGTTTTATGATCACAAGTATAAGGTCATATTTTATCGCAACACTACCGTTAAACCATGTTCGACCATTTTTGTTCCTGTTCATGGATTCAAATTTACTGCATTTGAAAAAAACCTCGACGAGTCATTGGATAAAGGATATCTTTACGGTAAGTTGTTTCTGAATATTTTCATATTAAAATCCTTTAACTATGTTGTTTTTATGTGTATAATATGCTTCATTAATATTGTACATTTTATGTGTAGATGTTATTGGTGAATTGGTGATCAGATAGTGACCTTTACTAAAAGCAATGACAAAGATGATAAAAGAATTAATTTGCAATTAATGGATGCAAGGTATTAATTATTTATTAGTTTTTATTACTTTTTAATGTCATTACACAAATAAAACATTTTCTGTTTATAAAAATGATGATTTCTAACTTTTATTTTGTTGATATCAAAGTAACAATATCATTAATTGTACTCTATGGGATGATTTTGCTGATTTATGTCGTCAATTTATTGGCGCATCAAATCAAAATACGATCGTTGTTATAGTTCAGTTCGCGAAGCTTGGGAAATGGAATAATTCACCTAATGTGTCAAATGGATATTATGGCACAAGGGTGTATTTTGACGATGAAAGTATTAGCGAGATTTCAAAATTCAAGGAAAGGTATATTCTGATGTTTTATTTATACATATCTGTTTATATTAATTGTAAGTATTCTATTATATTGTTCAGCATACTGTTTCTCAAATAGTTTCTTTTGGATATTTGGTTATATTAATTGTAAATAATTTACTATTTTGTTTTTTAAACTTTAGTATATCAAAACAATCTGCTTCAAAAGGTGGTAATAGTTGTATATAACTATCCAGTGAGCGATCATACTCTTCTGCTGATATTTTCTTGGATGTGAGTGTAAGAAAAACCTTGGATGAACTTTATGAACATCTTCATGAGCGTGAAACGGTCAGTTAAGAATGTTTGAGTTTCTAAACATTTTATATGTAAATATTAAGTTTTTTAGATTATTTATGAGTTTTTAAAGATTAAGTTTTTAGGTTATTTATTTATTATTACACTGATAATTCCTAAAGGTTCTCCAAGCTATTGTTCTTGCCACCATTGACCATATTGAAGATTCATATGGATGGTACTATAATTCATGCAAACGGTGTAAAAGCAAAGTGCAAGCACAAGAAGAACAGTTTTGGTGCAAGAAATGTGATGCATTAGTGAACTATGCAATTCCTAGGTAATTAATTTACGACAAATGAATTTTACTGTTTTTTGTTTATTGAGTTATTTATATATGTTTTTTCCTGTGCATATTTTGTGTTCAAGTTAATGTTATAGATGGATCTGGGACTGCTCAATTGACTATTTTGATAGAGAAGCTACTCAGTTTTTAAAGAAATCAGTCACAAGCATTATTGAGTCAATAGATAAGGTAAATTTTTGGGTCTTAAATTAAGTATATAAAATGTGAAGTGATACGTATATAATGATTCTTATTTCATTAATTCATTTTTGTTCATTTTAATTTTCAGGATAAGGACATTAGTATCATCCCAGACGATCTAAATGTGTTATTAAATAAAAAAATGTTGTTTAGGGTTCTCATTTCCCAATTTAATACTAGTAGACTTCCATCTGCAACGACATACACAGTAACAAACATGACGGGTGATTTGACTTTGATTGAAAAGTTTGAACAATGCAGTTTAGAATCAGAGGTATGCATTCTTCATTTTATTTATTTTAATTTTCAGATTTGGGTACTTGAATTGATCAAGAACTTTGCTTATTATAGGAAAATCAGGCATCACTTGATGTAGAGAATGATGAGGTGTCTAAAGTGCCATCAAATGAAATGGCGACACCCCGTAAGCGTGACTATATAAACATTGATGATGAGGAAAATATCAATTCTGAGGAGAGTGCTAAATCTGAAGATAGTCAAATTACGAATCATGACAATGGATCAACCACAAAGAAGAGGGTTACTCTAAAGAAAGTGAAGAAGGAAAAGTTTGACTAAATTAGATTGTTTTTCTATTATTTGAGCCACTACACTATTTAGTTTTTCAGAGAGTTCATGTGTTTTGTTTCAGTTTTTATATTGGTATGATGTTGCTAAACCATTGAATGAAATTTATATGGTCGATTTTTCCTTTCATCATGTTGTACTTTTGCGTGGTGAATGCGTTTTTTGCTAAACCATTGAATGAAATTCAATTCAATATCATAAATACCTAAGGTATTACATTTGTTGATTAACAATCAGTTATGCAAATTTTTAAAATAAATAAATTGAATATTAGAAATGAATACTTTTTACAATTTAGGGCTTGGGGTTTAATAGAAAGGGACATTATGTATGTGTTAGGGTTTAGGTTAAGAAATTGATAATTAAGTTCTCAAATTGAAAATTATGTTATAGGGTTTAGGGTTAACTTATAAGGTAAAAGGTTATGGCTTAGGGTTAGGGTTTAGGGTTTATGTTTTAGGGTATTATGTAATTATGTTATCAAAATAACATATTAAAAGTGATAAATATGTCAAAGGGTTTAGGCTAAGCATATAAGGTAATGGTTAGGGTTTAATATAAAGGGTATTGTATAATGATGTTCTCAAAATAACATATTAAAAATCATAAATATGTCAAAGTGTTTAGGGTAAGCCTATAAGGTAATGGTTAGGTCTTAGTGTTTAGTATAAAGGGTCATTTACAAATGTTGTCTAATTAAATAAGGCTTAGGGTTTAATATAAAGCCTTCTTTAATCACTGCATGGTAAATGTTAGGGTTAAGGGTTTAACAATTAGGTTCTCATATTCAGTATAGAACATATTAATACTATCAATTTAGAATAATAAATTAAATATTATAAATGAACACTTATTATAGGTTATGGCTTATGGTTTAATATAAACACTCATTATTTTATGATGCTTATTCTGGTTTTATGTGAGCTAAGTCATTTTTTATTATTAACATTAAGGTCTGATTTTTTAACTATTTAATTATTACCAATTCGTATTATTAACAATTAGGTTTCATAATTCATAATTAGGTTATAGAGTTTATGGCAAGTATATATGAGTAAAGGGATGTTTATTTTTTATTTTTTCAAGTCAGTAATTATATGGAAGTATTATTATTGTCATATATATACATTTTCCCAATATGTCACGTTATATTTAATTTCATCCCAAAAAAGTTTACAATATGTATATAATTAATTTATTATATCTTTTATTGTGATAGAATCAAATTCGTTCTAAAAATAAATAGTCTGTATGTATATTAGATATTATTAATATTAATAGTCTAAAATTTACAACTACACTATAAATACAGGTCCTAATATTCTTTTACACATCACCTTCAGAATCACATATTTTGTTTGCATATTCTCTCTAATAAGCCATCATGGTTCATCCTATTGCTCACGATATCTCACATCATACTGATGTTATATTACTTTATGATCTTCTACCCGAAAGCCACTTTTTCAGATTTTCACCAATTGTTAATACCTTTAACATGAGACTTTCGTTACCGATCGATCTATCAAACGATGTGAAGTACATCAAATGTTCAATTTCTATGTCATATGGTCTTGCTGATGCAACGGAAAGGTATTGTAAAATTTCATCCTATTGTTCATGATATCTCACATCAGTTCTTATATTGTTCATTTTAGACGGCTTAGGGTTATTGCTTTTTGGAATCATGGTAAATGCAATACAATGGTTTAATATAGTATGAACAGATTGTTTGTATACAAATTTGTTCTTTTTATAACACAGTGTTGGTAATGTATAATATTGTTATTTGTTTATATTTTTTTGTAGGTTTAAACATGCATTAGACGAAGTTAATAATCGATATTATCCCTTCATGTATGAGAGAGGTCCTATTTTGTTCCCAAACAATCAGCTAAACTGTGCAGTGCGTAATGTCGCAGGATATTTTGGTCCAACTCAAGAGGAAGGTTTTCATTTGACTTTTGCATCATATAATCCTATGATTATTGTTTTTACACAGGCTGAATTGAATGAAACTCGGCTGGAAGAAATGTTTCTACAATATGGGCATGATCGTTATTTACGTATCGATTCATTGTCAAATGAAGAACATAATTACATTACATGGCGCAATAGTGATGTAAATTTATGGATTGAAGGTGAAGGCCGAGAGTATATTATGAAATTTAGTAGTAAATGTGCTTTATCGTGGCAACTACAGTGTATTTACGATATGAGAGTTAATATATCCGGACTTCAACTTTGGGCTGTATTGGATGAATTTGCAAAGATTAATCGTCTACCTTGGCAACACTTGAATGGGAGGCATGTTGTTATTAATTTGTCAGATGAAGAAGGAGAAGAAGGAGGAATAGAAGAAGAAGAAGAAGAAGAAGAAGAAGAAGAAGAAGAAGAGGTTCATGAAGAAGAGGAAGATGAGGAACAAGAGCCTTTTGAAGAAGAATATGAATAATTAGTTGCTAAGAATTTGTCATGTTTGTTATTATTTTCAAGTTATTTAGAATATTTAGAATTATTCTATGCCATTTCTTTTTCAGGACAAGTGATTGTCTGTTATATTGCATTTCTTAAATACATTTACTAAACCAATTTGTTTTGTTATTAATCCAATCATTACAATATTTAGAAACAGAGTTATAATTTATTTACAGTAATCTGAAGCAGTGCAAATTTATAATCTGGGTATATTAAACATTATGAAGATCGTTTCATATCCACTTTAAACTGAGTTTTATTGACCCAATAATGAAAAAACATATTATTATCTAAAGTATAGCATAATTCATTATAAACAGTGTTATGCAATTAAGTTGTACTCATCAAACAAAATATGAAAACGTTAATTGAAAATTACTTAGGTTATTATTTGTCTGAATTCGGTTAAGTAAATTATAGAATGATTTAAATGGTAAGTAGACAAAAATAATAAATTTGTATGTTTTTATGTGAGCACATATATTTCACTTAGAATCATTGGAAAACATATACAAGGATAGTATATAAAACTTCTATGTATCTTAAGAGGTCGGGTATATGTAAATATGTGGAAGACCATTTATTAACATATATTACATAGATATATAATCTGAATAATTATAACTTGTGCACATCAGTTTAGATACATTTGTTATTTGTTATTACAAATACTATGGCTACATGATTATTATAGTTCTGTATATATTAGAATAATTCTTATTTCAATATAACATGTGCACATCAGTTTCTTTACTTTGTTATATGTAAGACATGGGTTTCATCCTTAGGTTACACATGATATCAGTTTTAGATTCTTTTGATAGGCATCTAAACCAGAGCTTTTATGTTTCATTGGATGCATGCAACGTATCCAACTATTATGTAATTAGAATTGGATTTATAATCTCTAAAAAATGTTTAAACTCAATATTTAGCCAGATGACAAATGTTACCTTTCAATTCAACACTTATACAGAAATCATGTACAAAACAAATATTTTCTTACATGAAACTAGAATCATACAAAGATATATTTTACTATCTATGCAGAAAGAATTATGCATTTCAATGTGAGACTAATATATATAATTTAAACACTTACATTTGGTATAGAGTCTTCCATAACTTCTTCCTTCATGCCAGTGTATTTGTTATATGTATACCTTCGTTGGTCTAAAGTGTGTTTGGCTTGAAGCCTCACAGAGAAAGAATTTATAAAAATTTAGATATCTGCAAATCTCAAACTAATAGAGATATAGACAGATTTCAAAAAATGTACATCTCCTAATATAGTGATATGATAATATTAAATAGAGATACAGATATACATAGATAGAGAGACATAAATAGAGAGAGCCTACCTATTTTGTTCCTCTTTGAAATTTCTTCACCAACCTCCAGCTTTGCTCATATGAAATAAAGAATTGCATTAGTTTTTTGAATTATATGACCAAGGAGAGAGAAAGAAATATACAGACAAAGACATATGTTTAAGTGGGGGAGGGAGAGAGAGAGAGAGAGAGAGAGAGAGAGAGAGAGAGAGAGAGAGAGAGAGAGAGAGAGAGAGAGAGAGAGAGAGAGAGAGAGAGGAAACTAACATGGTCACAACCAAGTAAATAGATCTTCTTCTTCAAAGTACACTCCACAGTCAATGATCTCCTCATATCCTCAGAATCAAATACTGATGTCAGTATTTCAGAAAGTAATTACAAAAGAACCATAGATTTAGATAAACAGCGCAATAGAGAGAGAGATGAAGAGCAACAACAATCTCGATATTGTTTATGGTGATTTATAGTAAGAGGAAGATAAATTTTGGAGGTAGGGATTTTGTTTATTGGAGACGAAAATGGTGAAGTTAGGGGGTATGAAGAACAGTATAGAGAGAGGAAATGAAAGCGGCGCAATAGGAAATTTCTTAATGTGGTAGGGTTTTCCAAAACGTTAAACGACTAAAATTATTTATCACATTCCAGAAGAATCCACTGACAAACTGAATAACGATACCCAAATGAAATGGACCTATAAGCCCATTGACTTCTAGGCCCATATGTTAATTTTTATTTAATGCCATTAATTGTTGTCGTTCTTTAAAGATTGGACCACTAAGCCGAAAAAATTTAAAATTGGGCCATAGTTGGTTACACATGTTGGGCCGTCATTAATGAAACCCATAAAAAATGGGCCACTTAACCATTATATAAAAGATAGAATTTAAGTTATAAATGACTGGGCCTAAAGTCATCATTTAATCAAGCCCATAAAAAAAGTTGGCCCACTAACCCGTTATAGCAAAGCAATTTTTTAATCTGAATCCAATTCAATTCGTATCACATATAAACTTAATAGTTATTGTATTATTGAACCCGATTTATATATTATTATTATTGAACCCATTATAAGAAATATAATGTATACATTCAACGAGAAGATTCTGGATATTGCAGAATGAACATCGAAACACAGTATCCTAATCAATGCAGACATTAAAAAAATCCAAACACAGTATTGAAACAGATCTTTAATGATTAATGGAAGAGGTTGATGGTTTAGGGTTTATTTCGAAGGAAGGTAACATAGCAGTTCAAACGAATCGATACTAGATGAAGAACAAGCATGAAGAATATTTGAACAAAACATTTAAACAAATTCTTGATGATTTTTAAATCGAAAGGGAAATCCAGAGAATCAAAAAAAAAGAGATTGACATACTGAGAGAGAGAGAGAGAGAGAGAGAGAGAGAGAGAGATATTACGTTTCTGTAATATTTAGCTCTTCAGAACCTCTGACTTCCAGATACCTAGCAAAATCAGAAGGGAAATTCAGACAATCGAAAAACAAGAGAGAGAGAGAGAGAGAGAGAGAGAGAGAGAGAGAGAGAGAGATCTTACGTTTTTGGGGTTATGTAGCTCTCCAGAACCTCCGAATTCCAGATCTGCTCTTCCTTGCGATTATCTTTTCATAAATAGTGGGTTTTCAATTTTGTATGAAAAATTTCGAGAAGAAATTGGTATGGATCTGAAACAGAGCGAATCTAGGTGGTATAGATCTAAACTAGATCAGGAAACAAATATTGTTACTTCTCATATTTTTGAAAAAGAATGAAACAATTTGGTCTGTATTAAGTGAGAAAGGAAGCATAGTGACGAAGCTTGAAGGAGTATATGAAAAACGCCATAGATCTGGAAAGAAGAGAAATGGAGATGGAAGGTTTTCTGAGACAGAGAGATGAAGAGAGAGACAAAGTAAACGGCGAAATGATTTGCCCAAAGTGGAAATACGTAGGGTTAGGGAAGCCGAACAACAATCTGTAATTGTTTTGGGCTTAATTGGGCCGTTTGGTTCCAATCACAGAAATGGCCCAATTTGCATCAGTCGGCCCAAAACACAGAAACAAAGGACTCATGCTTCCGATGTGTTTTATAGTATCAATTGAATCAAAATCAAATGTATTCTTATTGTAATTATTTGAATTTATTAGGAATATTCAAAATTATACATTCATTGTTTTAGTTCTTTTGTAACCCAACATAATATAATGTTGAGATTAGTTGTTATTATAGATAAACGATAACTAACAAATTTATTTTATTACAATTAATATATTGTTACATAAAACGAGCTTTTGGAATTGGCCCTCTATTTCACTTTCTCATTTTGTATACTTGAGCCTATATGCCGATAAACCTGTTTAATGTTGCATGCAAAAAGTTATAACCTATACAAAAAAAAAATTGTGCCTATATGTCCATTTATTATTTATTATTTTTATTATAATTTAATAATATAGAGAAATAATTTTTTTTATAAGTACATAATCTCTATTTTGGTATGTATTAGGCCTATAAGTAGGCCTATAATCCGAAACCATGTCAATGATCTTTATTTTGGGCGTATAAGCCCATGTAACAAAAGAGTATAAACATGTCCTTAAGTTTTTTACATTTTTTTTTTTTTAAATATTCATAAATATATTTTATTCAATCTCTGTATTAAATCTGATTACAATAAATAAATATAAAAGTTTTAATTTGAAAGTATAAGCAGATTTTGCAGGTTAATTTTGTTATGGACGAATTAACTCGACATAATAGAGCGTTGAGATTGGTTGTTATTAGAGATAAACGACAACGGACGAATTCAAATCGATCAGGTGAAAAGATCTTTTCAATTCTTTCAATTTTTTTTCCAATAAATTCAAATCTTACCGTTGAGTATAAATATTGATTCTACAGGATATATTCCTGGAGTTAGCGACAATTCTTTTGTTAGTGGTCGTATCCCCATGTCCGATATTTCAAATGGTTAGTAATTGTTAATCGATAAAGTCGTTATTTAATTTGATTCGACTAGCTATATTGTAATAAGTGCTTGATGTTCTAAATTACAATATATCTTTAATTGTATGATTGTAAAAATACTATTTTAAAATAACTATTTTATAACTATGAATTCATATAATTATTGTTTCGTTTTATTTATTCTTAAGCTTACACTTTCGAACTCATATCGATGTATTTATGCAGTGCAACAAAATATTACAGCATCGGCTTTGCATTTATCCCGAAGTGATGAAAACGGTCATAATTCATTTTTTTCTACAAGTGTTCCAGATCAAGAAAACTACGGTATAATTTGTTTTCGTCTTACTCTCCGTTTTATTCCGTATTAATGTTTTTTTGGTTTAGTAGATATAATAAGTACATTATGATATAAATATTTATTTGTAGTTCAATTGCACAATGTCATTCTTACAACACAAAATTATATTCACAATGTCGAACAAGGTATTGTATTCTTAAAAGTGGTATGCAATAAGGGATTTATGTACTTATAATATTTGATTTTTATTTTCATTCACACATTAGCTCCACAAAGGAAGAAATTGAGAATGAATGTGCTAAGACATAAGGCGGATGGACCACCGCTAAACATGGAGATTAGAACAAAATATATTATATTTAATTTTAATATAAAATTAATGTACGGCTTGCTTAACCAAAAAATAATGCATGCAATATAATTATAAATGGTAGCACATCTATATTTACCCAGGCTAAATCATTATATATTCCAGTTTATGTTCTTAAGTTTGAGGTTATTAATAATCTATTATTATTTAATACTTTAATTTTCAGGTTCAAGAAATTCATGTGTATTGACAGGATGTTCAAATAATCTACCACACATAAGCGATGGTAATAATCAGTTTATCCAATATCAAAATTTATTTTGGGTCATACTCATAAGTTGATTATAATATTATACGATTATGTTAACAGTTGAATCGCACAATTCAATGTTGACAAAACAAATTCATTTGCAAAATATTGAACAAGGTATGTTATTCATAAAATTTATATGAATTGAGTTATTTTGTTATTTATAATAATTGGTATTTATTTTAATGCACAACATAGCTCGGCATAGGAGGAAGTTGAGAATGAATGTCATACGACATAAGCGACATGACACATCACTAAACGCATCAGGTAAGCAAAACAAAATTGTTATTATTTTAAATTAATAAATAATGTATATTTTGCTTTACCAAACTTTGTGCAGGCAATGTAATTGGAAATATCACAAACTCTGTACTTACTCAATCTACACCATTATCTGTTACGTGTAATGGTTAGTTATTAATGAAATATATTATGTAATATACTTTTATGTATGCATTGTCTTAAGTTATATGTTTTGAAAACAAATAATCATTTAATACTTAAATGTGAAGGTACAAGAAATTCATCTATATTACCAGGATGTTCATCTTCTCTACCACAAATAAGTAATGGTACTATTCGAATGTAGTTATAATTGTACAAAGCGTAGTTGTTATTTTATAATCTTTTATTATGTGTATTTGTATAAGAAAAATTAATATTTGTGTATTTATGTATTGTCCGCTAATGTTACGCCGACGGATTTACATTTACCAATAGCGGATCAAATCACTACGAACTCAGTTCTACCTATAAGCATAAATGACAAGGAAAACCATGGTACCAAATTATTGTTTTATTAAACGTTGTTATTAAGTATTATATTATGTTTTGTCTTACCTTGCTATTTGTAGTATGATATATGTATTTATTTGCAGCTCCTGTACAAAACGCAAGTCTTACTAATCAAGTTGACATAACATATGTTGAACAAGGTATGATGGTAATGAGTAAATATTAATTGATTGATTTATTGCATTTGAATAATTGTAATTATTTTCCATTGACAAATTAGCTCGACGTAAGAGGTGGTTGAGAATGAATGTGATTAGGCATAAGAGGCATGGAACACCACTAATTGAACCAGGTTAGCAAAAACACCTTAATTTTATGATAAATCCTTAATGAAAGTTACGCTGTCATATAATTGGATATGCATATATGTTATAAATTCTGTCATTGTTCAAAAAATATGATCATTTACATATTTCAATTTCAGCAACCACTAATTCATCTTCTTTGCCAGGGTGTTCATCTACATTACAAAATATAGGTAATTTTATAATTAATATCATTTTTTTTGTATTCATAAAAGGATCCTATTTTCCGTTACATTAGGATTGTTATAAATAGTTTATAATGTCCATAATATATGTTAAAATAAACACCTTTTAGCATATTTAATATATGTTACATATTATTTGTTCAACCTTTAGTCTCTTTATAACAATAGTCTGTTGTACAAATACTGTTACAGTGATGAATAGAACAACAAGAAATCATACTGGTAAACCAGGTAAGTCTGTTGTATTATTTTCTAAAATTTTATCATATTTTTGTTTATTCTTTAACGCTCATTAATATGTTATAGTGCAATACATCGATCACGGTGAAACAGTGTATGAATGTCTGCATTGTGGGGCATTGCTATGGCATGCTGAAAGAATAAACACACAAGACCCTTCAAGCGAAGATATATGTCATATATCTTCCTTATGTTGCATGAAAGGAAAAATTGAGCTCACATTGCTACAAGAGCCACCGTCGTTGTTGAATAATCTTTTGACAAATAAGCTTCCAAAAAGCAAACAATTTTGTGAGAACATTATAACTTATAATATGATGTTTGCTTTCACCTCTTTGGGAGGAAGGGTCTCACCCATCACGAAAGGTCGTGGAACTTATTGTTACCGAATGCATGGACACAATTTTCACAGAATAGGGAGTTTGTTACCAGTGTCGGGGACAACTCCAAAGTTTTCGCAACTCTATATATAAGATACTGAAAACGAGGATGCAAACAGAATCAATGCGATAAGGTATGGCAATTACATATATATTTTTTTGTTATCACTTATAGTTATATAACATTATTCTTTAATATTCAGATTTTACTTTGATCTTTATTTATGCTAGCTCTAGAGTCAAAAAAGTTGATGAATCGCTTGTGATTGAGTTGAGAAAGATGATAGATCAACACAACTCCCATGCAAAAGCATTTAGAATGGCCAGAGATCGATTTAAGGATGAAGGTGTTACATATATGAAGTTGCGACTGCTTAGCAATAGAAACACTGATGGTCGGAGATATAATCTCCCAACGAGTTCAGAGGTGGCTGCTATTATTCTTGGTGATATTGATACAAATCTTGAGCCCAGGGACATTATACTTCATACAAGGTCTGGTCAGTTACAACAGATTCATGAATTACATCCTTCGTACCTTGCGCTTCAATATCCGTTGGCATTCCCTTATGGTGAGGACGGGTATCGGCCTGACATTGATTTAAGTGAAAGGTGCAACACTTCTGCAAGGAAGAGGTCAAGGGTTACGCTAACAGAGTTCTGTCAGTTTCGAATTCACGAGCGTCGAGGCGAAGCCGGAATTCTGAGGTCATCTAGAAAGTTGTTTCAACAATTTTTGGTTGATGTTTATACAATGATTGAATCAGAAAGGTTGAACTATCATCGAACTCATCAGAAGAACATACGTGCTGATTTATATACAAATCTTGCTTCAACAACGAGCAAGGGTCATACAGCACCAGCATCATTTGGAAAGCAAATAGTGTTGCCATCTTCATTTACAGGTGGTCCTAGATATATGCAGCAGAACTATCAAGATGCAATGACAATATGCAAACACTATGGTTATCCAGATCTATTCATAACATTCACATGCAATTCAAAATGGCCCGAAATTGTCAAGTTTTGTGAAGAAAGGGGTCTACAACCAAAGGATCGCCCATACATTATATGTAGAGTATTCCACATGAAATTCGAGTCCATGATCAAAGATTTCAAAGTAAACAAAATATTTGGCAAGGTTACTTCTTAAATGTATTAATTAAGTTGAACATATATCTTTGACTTATGAATCTTTTGCAGTTATTTACATAATCGAATTTCAAAAGTGTGGTCTGCCTCATGCACATATTTTATTATTTCTGGATAAGGAATCTAAGTTGCCAACTACTATAGATATCGATACGGTCATTTCTGCTAAAATTCCACACCCAACTGAGGATGCTGATTTATTAAATGTTGTGAGAAGTTTCATGATGCATGGTCCATGCGGAGCTTCTAAACCATCATCTCCTTGTATGGCTGATGGAAAGTGTAGAAAGTACTTTCAAAAAAAAATTGTTGAGCAGACTTTTGTTGATGACGATGGGTACCCTGTGTACAGAAGACGTGACGATGGTAGAACGATAGAAAAAAGTGGACTTCCCCTTGATAATCGGTATGTGGTTCCTTACAATGCATTTCTTCTTCTAAAATACAATGCACATATAAATGTTGAATGGTGTAATCGACCGGGCTCTATCAAGTATCTGTTCAAGTACATAAACAAAGGCCATGATCGCGTCACTGTTGCAATTACAAACTCTGATGCAAACAATGTCGGTGATAATTGCATGGACGAAATAAAAAACTACTACACCGCTCGGTATGTATCGGCGTGTGAAGCTGCTTGGAGGATTTTTGGCTTTGATATTCATTCCAGGACTCCTGTTGTTCAACGTTTGAATTTGCACCTTCCCGGTGAGGAAAGCATTTTATTTAATGATGATGATCCTATTGATGATGTCTTAAATGATCATGAAAGTGATAAATCAATGTTTCTGCAATGGATGCAGTCTAACAAAAAGTTTCCAGAAGCTAAATATTTGACGTATTCTGAATTTCCAGAGAAATTTGTTTGGGTAGCCTCATCTAAGCATTGGAAAAAACGTGACATGCGTGAATCTGTTGGAAGGATTTATCACGTAGCTCCTGGTAGTGACGAGAAGTACTATCTTAGAATTTTGTTGAATCATATAAAAGGACCAACATACTATGAAGATTTAAGGACTGTTGAGGGTGTAGTTTATAGTACATTTAAAGAAGCTTGCTATGCTTTGGGTTTGTTAGATGATGACAGAGAATATGTTGACAGGATAACTGAAGCAAGTTTTTGGGGATCGGCAAACTACATTAGGAGTCTATTTGTATTTCTTTTGGTGTCTGATTGCATGGCAAAACCAGAGTTTGTTTGGGAACAAACATGGAGGCTTCAAGCAGATGACATTGTCGATAAACAGAGAAGAATTCTACAAATTAAGGGTATGTATTTCATTAATGTTGTTTACTTGATCATAATCCTAATTGTATTTGATGTACTTTTAGGCGGAATATATTGTACTCATTTAATTGTAGTGACATGTGAATTCTATTTATATGCAGATTAGATTTGCATGTTACAGATGACCAATTACAAAACTACGCTCTTGCCGAAATTGACAAGTTATTACGACGAAATGGTAGTAGTTTGAGTCACTATAAAACCATGCCTTCTGTAGATTCATGTCTCATATCTGAAGGTTTCAACAAACTTATACAAGATGAACTTCGATATGATAAATCATGTCTAGAAGAGGAACATTCACAATTACTCTCTAGATTTACAATGGAGCAAAAAGGGGTGTACGATGAGATCATGAATGCTATTTTATCAAATAACGGGGGTGTCTTCTTTTTATATGGTTATGGTGGTACATGCAAAACGTATATATGGAGGGCACTTTCGGCGGCTATAAGGTCAAAATGTGAAATAGTGCTTACCGTTGCTTCAAGTGGAAATGCAGCTCTCCTAATACCTGGCAGCAAAACTGCTCATTCGAGGTTTAAAATACCTTTGCAAGTTAATGAGGATTCCACGTGTCATATATGTTCAGGTACTGAACTTTCAGAGTTGATATGTGCCGCCAAACTTATTATCTGGGATGAAGCTGTCATGACGAATAGGTTATGTTTTGAAGCTTTAGACATGATGTTAAGAGATATTTTATGGGCTATAAATCCGCTTAGTTTAGAGCAACCTTTTGGAGGGAAAATCGTAGTATTTGGTGGAGACTTTAGGCAAATTCTACCCGTTATCTCAAAAGGGAGCAGAGAAGATGTTGTTGTTGCCACCATTAATTCCTCTTATTTGTGGGATCATTGCAAAGTTCTTACGCTGACAAGGAACTTGAGGATTCAACAAGGTACATCTGAATCTCAGATCCAAGAGGCAAAAGAATTTTCTGAATGGATATTAAGCATCGGAGATGGGACTGCAGGTGTTGGTAATGATGGAGAAGCGCAAATAGAAATCCCCGATGAACTATTGGTCAAGGATTATGACTTAGATCCGATTCCAGCAGTTGTTAAATCTGTTTATTCTTCTCTAATGGAAGATCAGTGGTCTCCTGCATTCTTTGAAGAACGAGCAATTCTTGCTCCAACACACGAAGAGGTAGATAAAGTTAATGAGTATATATTGTCTTCGTTGCATGGTGATGAAAAGATATATCTAAGCTCGGATAGTTTGTGCAAGGCAAGTTCTGTTAAAGACAGTGATGCGAGTATTTATACGTCTGATTATTTGAACAATCTTAGATGTTCTGGTCTGCCAAATCATGTGCTCAAACTAAAGGTCGGGGTGCCTATTATGCTGCTTCGAAATATTGATCAATCTTTAGGCTTATGCAATGGGACGAGATTGATAACCACGCAACTTGGCAGTCATGTTATACAAGGGAGAATTATCTCAGGCAACAATATCGGACATACGATGTTGATTCCTCGCATGATAATGTCACCATCAGACACTTCATTCCCTTTCAAGTTTCAACGAAGACAATTTTCCTTGAGTGTATGTTTTGCTATGACCATAAACAAAATCCAAGGCCAATCTCTTGTAAATGTCGGTTTGTATCTTCCACGCCCTGTTTTCAGTCATGGCCAGTTTTGTAACACTCCTAAGCCTAGCTACCCCAGCCATCAAGCCACCCAGCCACCCAACGGTGCCGGTGTCGGGCTGGTGCCGTCGGTGAGTCCACAAGAGCATGCAGCTCTAACACCCAACCCTTCCCCCATCAAATGGGTGCAGCGTAATTGGTGATACAAGTGGTAAGGCATTGCCCTTGTATCCAAAGGTCACGGGTTCGATCCCCGGGGGCAACAACCTACCCATTTGATGGGGGAAGGGTTGGGTGTTAGAGCTGCATGCTCTTGTGGACTCACCGGCGGCACCAGCCCGGCACCGGCACCGTTGGGTGGCTGGGTGGCTTGATGGCTGGGGTAGCTAGGCTTGGGAGTGTTACAAAAAAATACACTTTTATGTTGGTGCCTGACCTTGCCGACAACGGGCCTGACAGACACTCCGGCACTGTCATCCTTAACAGGCCTGCAGGCCGTGTACCCCAACCCATCCTTGGTAGCTCCAAGCCCCAAGGCCCAGCTATTTCCAAGAGGTTGTTGGGAGCGCTCGAACACGAGACCTCTCCCCTTTATCCACTCCCCACAAGGAGTGAATACCAATTGCACTGTAACACCCCCAAATCTCATCTTGAAAGTATTACTGCCAGTGACTTCAGATACAACATCCCGAAGTCACCCCAGGCTTTTCCAGTTGATGTAAACCAACAAACCACAGTTATAATACCAAATATTACAACTTTCATTAAAACCAAAGTCTCGGAAATACAACAATTTCTTAATCTATCAAAATACAAGATCAGAATTATTACAACAGAAGTCTTATCATAAATAACACAGCGGAAGTCTTAAAACAAAATAGTTTGACAAAACACCGTCCATCCTCATAGTCGCCCTAGCCTTCTCGGATCCTCAATTTATCTGATGTGCCGAATCGAACGGATGACACCAGCCAACCATGCAAGGAATAATTACGGTTGGTTAGTCTAATGAAAGACCATGCAAGGGAATAAAGCAGAGTGGTTCGAATCAGTCGTATTAGGTTAGACTCATCGCTTCTCGAATAATAACCGATGACGATAGTCAACCATCATACTCCTACTGGAATAACAAGAGGTATGCACAAGAGAAGATTTTGGAGACCGAGTCTCACAACAATCAATCCCAAAAGAAGACTCCAAATGAAACGAGCCTTATCGGAAATATGAAAAATGTTGGGGAACATTAATTAATTTCACACAATCATGGAATCACAGTATCGCATTCGAGCGACTAAAAGTTAAGACGAGCTTTCCTAGCTGCACTAGCGCCTAGCTGCACTACTCGCCCAAGGTATATTAATTATGTGCGACAAAGGCACTTATCTGATTAAATTCCAAAACACACACATCACGTTATAAGCTTTTAGATATATGTTTCGTCATGAGGGACATATATCGAAGGAATGGACCTCACATGGTCCAAACCTAAATCCACATCACGGTTGGTCATGACCAGAAGTTTGGCATAGGGTCTTGATCGCCCTGTTATATGCCAGTTATAAAGAAACGAACGGACCTCGCAAGGACCAAGCGCTCCTACGAATACTCGTGCTAACTAACAGTTCAGCACAATAATAGTCCACATCAAAGCCAACATGACCCACATCATAAACATATATCTATACTAGCATCGTTCTAGCAGATATACAACCTAGTATAATATCATATATTAATCACATATATATAATAGCGTTGATTCTAGCAGAAATACAACCTATTAATATCATCTTTTAATCATTTTATCCTTTTAACAAAACTGTTCCCAACATAAACAATAAATCATCCCAAATTAATTAACAACAAAACAATTGATAATTAATTGAAGTATGGAATGATGAGCAAGAGCGAACCGCCACTTGCCTTAGATCCGACGAGTTCGAACAAAGCTTAGAAACGTCGAGTTCCTGGATCTGAAACTGGGGCAGATCTTGGATAATAAATCCCTAAGAAACGACCCATAACGAGACCCAATAGTTAGATTCAATATCCTCATAATTGAATCTAAAAGAATAGGAAAAGAATCAAAGGAATCGAGCCACGTCCCAAGCCAAACCACAAGAACACACACTCGGATAAGACTTGACGCGGGTGCGGTGAGAGTCATACCGCGGGGTGCGGTGGTCAGACAGTGGCGAAGCTTCGACAAAGCATCAATGGAGAACTTACCCAAAACCGATTTGTATGCTTCGATTTGTCTATGGTTTGATCTCCCAACACCTTAAACCTTCAAATAACACTTGAGGTACCCTTCTCAACTCAAGAAAGCATTCGAAGGGAGCTCGGAACAGCTGGAAATGGTGAAAACAGAGGAGAAACAGAGGAAGGAGATGAAGAGTCTTCTTCCTTCTGAATTCGATCCCTTTTATAGCCCCATAACAAGCTTCCTCACAGGGAACAAGCAAGGGGACAACCGGGAACAAGGGGACAAGGAAAAGAGCCCACTTGGCCGTCCACTTGGCTGCTCAAACGGCAGTGTCCGACCGGCCTTATCGCGAAGACGACGACCCCTGTTTTCTGGCCCTTGCCGCGGGTGCGGTGGAGTCCTGCCGCGAGGTGCGGTAAAGGCTAAAATGCTTTCGTCTTATCCGATTCACCTTGGGTTAAATTTCCTTAACCCCGGGTTAAATATATTCGTACATTAACGACAAGTTAACCCCGAAAACACTTCAACTGTATTTTATATTACTCAGAAAAATATTACAGAGTTCAAACAATATACAAAATGTCCGAAACTCTCTTAAATTAATCCGACTAGTAATACGGGAGTTGGAAAAATTCCAAAATATCCTTATAAAATGAGGGATATTACATTACATCCCCCTTAAAAGAAGTTTCGACCCCGAAACTTGGCTATTCTGGGCCGAAAACAACTCGGGAAAGCGTCTCAGCATATCCTCTTCAGTCTCCCAAGTCTCCCAAGTAACCTCCTCGGTTCCTGACTTGGACCACAAAATTCGTACCAACGGTACCACCTTGTTGCGCAATTGCTTCACACGACGCTCAAGAATTCGCACGGGTATCTCCTCGTAAGTACCATTTGCCTGGATCTCGATGTCTTCATAACTCAGCACATGAGATTCATTTGGCACATACTTCCTTAACAAGGATATGTGGAACATGTTGTGCACTGGATGTGCCGATGGCGGCAATGCCAAACGGTACGCTAGAGATCCCACCCTATCAAGGATCTCAAATGGTCCCACGTAGCGAGGGTTAAGCTTTCCACGCTTACCAAATCTGAATACACCTTTGGTCGGTGACACCTTTACAAACACTTTATCACCAACCTCAAACTCAACATTCCTACGCTTCGGATCAGCGTAAGACTTTTGTCGACTCTGGGCCGTCAACATCCTTTGTCTTATCAAAGCAATGTCTAAGGCAGTCCGTTCGATTAGCTCTGGTCCGAGCAGAATCTTGTCGGCATTCTCATCCCAACAAATCGGAGATTTGCACTTGCGACCGTACAAAGCCTCGAATGGAGCCATCTTGATAGTAGCATGCCATCTATTGTTGTATGTGAACTCAATCAGACTCAGGCTGTCTTCCCAGCTAGTCGAACGATCGAGTACACAAGCTCTTAGCAAATCCTCCAAGGTCTGGATGGTCCTCTCAGACTGTCCATCAGTTTGAGGATGAAACGCAGTACTGAACCTTAACTCGGTTCCCATAGCCTTGTGCAATTCCTTCCAGAATCTAGACATGAATCGGCCATCACGATCTGATATAATGGTCTTCGGAGCACCATGCAAACGGATAACCTCGTGTAAAAACACTTATGACAGCTTCTGGGTTCCCCACGTTGTCTTGATAGCCACGAAATGAGCACTCTTCGTGAGCCTATCAACGATAACCCATATAGCATCTTTCTGACTTCGAGTCTTAGGCAGCCCTGTGACGAAATCCATTGCAATGTCCTCCTACTTCCATTTTGGAACTGGAAGAGGTAGCAATTCTCCACCGGGTCTTCGGTGTTCAATCTTGACCTTCTGACAAGTCAAGCATTTTGCCACAAACTCTGCCATATCCCACTTCATATTGGGCCACCAGAACTTCATTCTGAGGTCCTTATACATCTTGCTAGTGCTTGGATGTACAGAATAGGCTGACGAATGGGCTTCCCTCATCACCAACTGGAAAAGACCATCTACGTCAGGCACACAAATCCGGTCCCGAAACCAGAGTGATCCATCTTCCTGAATCATGAAGCCGGGAGCTTTCCCGTCCATCACTTCGCTACTTAGCTTTACCAAGATCACATCATCGACCTGCTTCTCTCTGATTTGATCAAGAAGCAAAGCTTGAATCTCGAGCATACTCAGGTATCCTTGACGTTGATCGTACAAGACTTCAATCTCGCACAATTCTTGGTTCAGTTTGGTCTGAGCGACAAGCAAAGCCACTACAGTCTCGTGCGGTGTCTTCCGGCTTAATGCATCAGCCACTACATTAGCCTTGCCCGGATGATATAGCAATTCGATGTCGTAGTCTTTGAGTAGCTCCAACCAGCGACGTTGTCTCATATTCAGTTCCTTCTGAGTAAATATATACTTGAGACTCTTATGATCAGTGAAGACTTGGCACCTCACACCATAAAGATAGTGCCTCCAAATTTTCAACGCAAACACTACTGCTGCTAACTCCAGATCATGCGTCGGATAGTTTTCTTCATAGGTTTTTAGTTGTCTTGATGCGTAAGCAATAACCTTGCCTCTCTGCATCAACACACATCCCAACCCATTTTCGAAGCATCACTATAGACCGCATAATCGTCATTCCCTTCTGGCAGTGTCAAAACTGGTGCCGAGGTCAGATGTTGTTTTAGCTTCTGAAAACTGGTCTCGCACTTGTCACTCCAGACAAACGTCTTATGGACCTTGCGGAGCAGACCGGTCATAGGTAGAGCGATCTTAGAAAATCCCTCTATGAACCGTCTGTAGTAACCCGCAAGTCCTAGGAAACTACGCACCTCCTTCACGTTCTGAGGCCACTTCCAATTGGCTACTGCTTCAATCTTCTGGGGGTCAACTATCACCCCATTCTCATTGATCACATGGCCTAAGAAAGCCACTTCCTTGATCCAAAAGTCGCACTTAGACAATTTTGCATAAAGTTGATTTTGTCTAAGGACTGATAAAATAATTCGAAGATGTTCCTCATGAGCTTCCACGCTCGGGGAGTAGATCAAAATGTCGTCGATGAAGACCACCACAAACTTATCCAAGTACTGGTGAAAACATCGGTTCATCAAATCCATGAAGACTGCTGGAGCATTGGTAAGTCCAAATGACATGACTACGAACTCGTAGTGACCATATCTCGTCCGGAATGCAGTCCTCGGAATATCTTTCTCACGAATCCTGAGCTGATGATAACCAGATCTCAGATCGATCTTGGAAAAGACTTTTGCTCCCTGCAGCTGATCCAACAGATCATCTATCCTTGGCAAAGGATATTTGTTCTTGATCGTGACTTTATTCAACTCACGATAGTCGATACAAAGTCGAAACGATCCATCCTTCTTCTTGACAAATAACACCGGAGCGCCCCAAGGTGATGCGCTCGGCCTTACATAACCTTTGTCGAGAAGATCTTCAAGTTGCTTCTTCAACTCTTTCATCTCTGCAGGAGCCATCCGGTACGTTGCTTTAGAAATCGGCGTGGTACCAGGCTCGAGATCAATAGAAAATTCCACGTCACGTTTCGGGGGTAATCCAGGAATCTATTCCGGAAAAACATCAGGAAATTCATTAATCACGGGAATATCAAGAATTGTTGGTTCATCTTTCATGGGCGTTTCCAGGTAGCAAAGGTACCCGACACAACCTTGTCGAAGTAGCTTAAACACAGCCATCGCATTGATAAGCCTGCCGTTATCTGCGTCATTCCGACCCTTGAATTTGCACACACACTGGCCCCCAGATGACACCGTTACAGTCCTTGAACTGAAGTTGATCACCGCCACATAACGCGTCAACCAATCCATACCGAGAATAAGGTCGTATGGAGCCATAGCAATGCAGATCAAATCTGCCTCAAACTTCTTATCCTGAATGGTAACCGGAAATTCTGACAAACGCTTGGTGCCCACCAAATGGTCACCATTAGGAAGATTCACAATGAAAGGTTCACAAACATCGTTGCAGACTAAACCTAACTTACTAACACAATTCTCTGAAATAAAGGAATGGGTAGCACCCGAATCAAACAGTATGCACACTGAAGTAGAATGAAGGTAAAGAGTACCTTGAGCAACTGGAGCGTTAGGTCCGTCAGCCTCACGCATCTCGTACAGGCGCTGACCCTGACCTCCTAAAGCAGCTGGGGCTTTGCCTTTGTTCTGTGCAGTCGTCTGCATCGAAGGACTAGGAGTCTCCGTTGGTTTGAACCTAGGTCGGTTGTTCTGGTTAACAGACCCTTGCTGTGACTCCGTTCCCTTCTGCTTTCCCTGTCGATAGAACTTCTGCATATGCCCTTCCTTCCCACAACCAAAACACGTCTTCTTTTCCTTCGGACACACAAAGTTTCTGTGCCCAGCTGTACCACAATTGTGACATTGGATCAGACTCTTGCCCTGACCTGATTGTTGTGTTGACCCTCCTTGAGTCATCTCTGTCCTTGCTTTGCCGGACTTGTCGAAGTTGGATGGCGGCGCAGGACGTTTAAATCCACTTGCCTGAGATTGATTTTGCATCGACCTCTGGCGATTCCGTCTCTTGGTTGACTCCTCCAAAGTCACTTCTAATTTATACGTTGCATCCACGTATTGCTCCAAGGTAGAGCATCCATGACGCAACATCATCGGTTTAATGTCTGGGCTCATCCACTCATGGAAATGCCAAATCTTCTATTCCTCGCTAGACACAACAGACCAGCGTATTGTAATAAATGATTGAACTTGGCCGCTAGCTCGATCACTTTCAATCTGTCATTCTTGGGATAAAGGAATTCCTTGTGTTTCTCGTCCCGCATAGCTTGGGAAAAGAAACGATCATTCATCTTTGTCTTAAACATCCCCCAGTTCAGATCAGTCCGATCAGCCATCCCAGTGTTCTCCCACCATTCGCTAGCATCTCCCTTCAACTGAAGAGAAGCTATATGCACCTTCTTAGCCTCGATGCATTCGATATTGCGGAACAACCGCTCCATATGGGAAAACCAATGAGCCACCCTGACTGGCTCTCCTTTCCCGTCATAACTGTCCGGCCTCATAGAGTTAATGGTCTTCAATGCTCGACCATAATTATCCCTATTCATGGCCGTCTCATCACGGTGTATATGAACATTAGGTTCCACGAACCTAGAAATTTCTGGCGGAATTGTCACACCTTGTGCCTGAGGTGCAACAAGTTGTATAACATCGGCGAACGCTTGCATAAATATTCCTCGAATAGCTACAACGGCTGCTGCATCGAAAACCATTGGAGCGTTGACCTCAGCATGGTCATTACCTCCAGGGTTGTTCTGAGACATAGACTCGTGTTCCTCCACACGGTCCGGATCATCCCTTATAATTGGTCTGGGATTATTGCTCGGCCCAGCACCAGTGCGAATAGTATTTCTTGTGTTCACCATCTGTTTACCGATCAAAGTCCAAGTATTTTACATATTAATATCTCTTTAAAATACTTAATATAATAAAAGTCAACTCAAAGTGGACCAACTAGGTATTTTATAGATGAACTTTCAACAGAACTACATATTATACCAGAAGGATCTCCCGAGCTTTTCTAACAAAATTGCCCGGAGATTTTCAATTTGCCGAATATACATCAAAACATACGCAAAACAAAGAAATTACTACAGTCAACGTTGGCCTTTTACATGGCGCCTTGAAAACGCTTCCTGTACGGCAGACTCCCTAAACACTGCTTCTTCGAGCGGGGTTTATCATCTGAATCCGGTGACGGACTCCTGACCCTACTCGGCCTTGGAACACATGGTTCGTCCCTTGGCTCAGGAGTTCTTGGCCTTGCCCTCCTTCCTACATGATCTGCTATATCGTCCATCGGCCGATGCCCTTCAAAAGAGACTTCTTAGCCCTGACGAAGGATCTCGCATAGTTCTGGGTTCGACGCTTCCTGTACGGCAGACTCCCTAAACACTGCTTCTTCGAGCGGGGTTTATCATCTGAATCCGGTGACGGACTCCTGACCCTACTTGGCCCTGGAATACATGGTTCGTCCCTTGGCTCAGGAGTTCTTGGCCTTGCCCTCCTTCCTACATGATCTGCTATATCGTCCATCAGCCGATGCCCTTCAAAAGAGACTTCTTAGCCCTGACGAAGGATCTCGCATAGTTCTGGGTTCGACCTTCTCCTTCTCTGAACAAGGTTGGGCTGAGAGTTCTCAGATAATTCACGTGGTCTGCTTTCTCTAATGCCGTACTCGACATAGAGTGCTTCCCAGTCATCATTAGTCATTCGCGTGGATATTGGTTCGGGTGGCGGACTTGGGTAGAGGAATTGCATCCCCGTGTCCTCATTAACCACCAACAAGTGCCTCAAACTATCGGGCCCTTGTTCTTGTTCTTCTTGGTTCTCTTCAGGATCTTCCTCTGGATCCTCTTCCGGATCTTCCTCTTTCGGGTCTTCTTCGGGTACCGACTCAATCTCGAGGTCGTCGTTGTAATATCCTTGAGCGTACCTTGACGGCTCAACAGATTCCACTTCTGGAGTCACAACATCGTTGGATCTAAGTACTACTGATTCAGGAAGTACATGCTTAACTTTCTCGGGTGGATTGCTAGATTCTCCAACCTCAAAGCATCTAGGGGGAGTAGGAAGATTCGGCCTTACTGGAGACGGCGGAGCCATCTCGGCATCTTCCAGCTCTCTAATCAATGATAAACATGCTCCCATCCTATGGGACAACAAGAAAAGAATTAGTCTTTCTAGACATAGAAGCGAACTTCCATATCAGACTTTAGAAAATGCGCGACTATAAACGGTTAAAATTTTCCTTCAAAATTCAGAGCCTTCGAAAACATTTCACAATTTAAAACGAGTAAATGAATTATAAAATCCCAACCCGTTTTTATAAGTTTTGGCTCTGATACCAAGTCTGTAACACCCCCAAATCTCATCTTGAAAGTATTACTGCCAGTGACTTCAGATATAACATCCCGAAGTCACCCCAGGCTTTTCCAGTTGATGTAAACCAACAAACCACAGTTATAATACCAAATATTACAACTTTCATTAAAACCAAAGTCTCGGAAATACAACAATTTCTTAATCTATCAAAATACAAGATCAGAATTATTACAGCAGAAGTCTTATCATAAATAACACAGCGGAAGTCTTAAAACAAAATAGTTTGACAAAACACCGTCCACCCTCATAGTCGCCCTAGCCTTCTCGGATCCTCAATTTATCTGATGTGCCGAATCGAACGGATGACACCAGCCAACCATGCAAGGAATAATTACGGTTGATTAGTCTAATGAAAGACCAAGCAAGGGAATAAAGCAGAGTAGTTCGAAGCAGTCGTATTAGGTTAGACTCATCGCTTTTCGAATAATAACCGATGAAGATAGTCAACCATCATACTCCTACTGGAATAACAAGAGGTATGCACAAGAGAAGATTTTGGAGACCGAGTCTCACAGCAATCAATCCCAAAAGAAGACTCCAAATGAAATGAGCCTTATCGGAAATATGACAAATGTTGGGGAACATTAATTAATTTCACACAATCACAGAATCACAGTATCGCATTCGAGCGACTAAAAGTTAAGACGAGCTTTCCTAGCTGCACTACTCGCCCAAGGTATATTAATTATGTGCGACAAAGGCACTTATCTGATTAAATTCCAAAACACACACATCACGTTATAAGCTTTTAGATATATGTTTCGTCATGAGGGACATATATCGAAGGAATGGACCTCACAGGGTCCAAACCTAAATCCACATCACGGTTGGTCATGACCAGAAGTTTGGCATAGGGTCTTGATCGCCCTGTTATATGCCAGTTATAAAGAAACGAATGGACCTCGTAAGGACCAAGCGCTCCTACGAATACTCGTGTTAACTAACAGTTCAGCACAATAATAGTCCACATCAAAGCCAACATGGCCCACATCATAAACATATATCTATACTAGCGTCGTTCTAGCAGATATACAACCTAGTATAATATCATATATTAATCACATATATATAATAGCGTTGATTCTAGCAGAAATACAACCTATTAATATCATCTTTTAATCATTTTATCCTTTTAACAAAACTATTCCCAACATAAACAAGAAATCATCCCAAATTAATTAACAACAAAACAATTGATAATTAATTGAAGTATGGAATGATGAGCAAGAGCGAACCGCCACTTGCCTTAGATCCGACAAGTTCGAACAAAGCTTAGAAACGTCGAGTTCCTGGATCTGAAACTGGGGCAGATCTTGGATAATAAATCCCTAAGAAACGACCCATAACGAGACCCAATAGTTAGATTCAATATCATCATAATTGAATCTAAAAGAATAGGAAAAGAATCAAAGGAATCGAGCCACGCCCCAAGCCAAACCACAAGAACACACACTCGGATAAGACTTGCCGCGGGTGCGGTGAGAGTCATACCGCGGGGTGCGGTGGTCAGACAGTGGCGAAGCTTCGACAAAGCATCAATGGAGAACTTACCCAAAACCGATTTGTATGCTTCGATTTGTCTATGGTTTGATCTCCCAACACCTTAAACCTTCAAATAACACTTGAGGTACCCTTCTCAACTCAAGAAAGCACTCGAAGGGAGCTCGGAACAGCTGGAAATGGTGAAAACAGAGGAGAAACAGAGGAAGGAGATGAAGAGTCTTCTTCCTTCTGAATTCGATCCCTTTTATAGCCCCATAACAAGCTTCCTCACAGGGAACAAGCAAGGGGACAACCGGGAACAAGGGGACAAGGAAAAGAGCCCACTTGGTCGTCCACTTGGCTGCTCAAACGGCCGTGTCAGACCGGCCTTATCGCGAAGACGACGACCCCTGTTTTCTGGCCCTTGCCGCGGGTGCGGTGGAGTCCTGCCGCGGGGTGCGATAAAGGCTAAAATGCTTTCGTCTTACCCGATTCACCTTGGGTTAAATTTCCTTAACCTCGGGTTAAATATATTCGTACATTAACGACAAGTTAACCCCGAAAACACTTCAACTGTATTTTATATTACTCAGAAAAATATTCGGCGCAAAACCGCGCAGTCGCTTTTTTTTAACCGCGCACTTCCCCATGGGCGGCTCGACATGCCGCCGAGAAAACCCGAGTTCCATGGGCGGCTCTACGAGCCGCCCATGATGGGTTCAGTTTAGGGATTTTTTTTGAAATAAATAAAAATGTGTTTTTAAAAACCGGTTCATTGAAACCGGGGTTGTGGGCGGCATTTCGTGCCGCCCACGAAACTGGGTCAGTGAACCGGGTTTTTTGGGGGACAGGGTTCATAGGCGGCACTTTCTGCCGCCCAGGGTTCATGGACGGCACGTGGTGCCGCCTAGGGTTCATGGACGGTACGTGGTGCCGCCCAGTGAGTATACGTTTCACTCCCAACGGTCGATGTGGGCTGCACGTAGGGCCGCCCAGTACAGGTGTAGCCGGCTATATAAATTAGGGATGTATTGTATTGTATCCAAATCTAGAAACTCATTTTCATAATAAATGTCGTCGTCAAGCGGTTCTGGTTGGAGGGGATTGTCGGAGTCCTCTTCGAGCGCTAACACATCTGTAGATGATGAGGGTGATTTGCAGGCGCCAATTTCTCCCGAGTACTTCAAGGTATATAATATTGTAATTTTTACTGTATAAAATAATTAGATCTTAAATGTACTTAGTCTTTGAAATGTTAAACTGTTTTGAAATAATATTTAATTTGTCGATATTAGTTTTTAGAAATTTAATTATTAATTAGTCTCTAATGTGGTAATTTTTGTATATAAATAGGGTGATTCTAGTGATGATGGATTTATAGCTATCGACTTCTCATCCCATTTTACTACTACTGAGATATTTCCTAGTAAGGAAGGATTGCGAGATTGGGTGCAAATGGTAGGTTTTAGTCTTTTTATGGTGATCACTACTAAATCATCAAATCCTAAAAAGATTATACTTCACTGTGAGAGATCCGGGTTACCTAGGTCCGGCAAGAAGAAGGTGGTAGTCGATGGTATAAAGGTCAGCCCGATACGAGTGAATAAAACTAGGTCAAAAAAGAAGGGTTGTCCCTTTTTGCTGCATGGTACTTTTAGGGAAGGAAATGTTATTAGAGATCCTGGGTGGACCTTATCGGTTGTTAGTGGATCCCATAACCATATGCTTTCTACCACCTTGACCGGCCATGCATTTGCTACCCGACTTACGAAGGAGCAGCGTAGGAAAGTGATGATTGATACTGCGGCGGGTGCAAGACCCAAGGTTATTTCTACACAGCTTAGGAATGAATATTCGAGTGCAACGAGTTCGAGGAATCAGGTGTACACTGTTAGGGCTAAGGAGAGGTTGAAATCCCTGGGCAATCTGAATGTGACACAATGGTCATTGGGATTTTTGAATGAGAAAGGCTATTTGTTGGACACTGCTACTAAGACGAGGGAAGATGGGAAGGAGGTTTTGGCGTACTTGTTTATTTCTCATCCAGACGCTCGACATTTGTTGTGCATGTTTCCTAATGTCGTCATTATGGATTCGACCTACAAAACCAACAGGTAAACCTTAGTCTTTTTTGTATTATGTGTAGATAATGGTATTTTCTACGGGTTTTAATTTTTTTTTTGTTGCATTTATAGGTACGGTATGCCTCTGTTCCAGATTGTTGGGTTTACTTGCACCAACTACACATATTGCATTGCTCTTGTGTTCATGGAAAGGGAGACGACAAACCACTATGCATGGGCGCTGAGACGATTGAAGTGGTTGTACGGGGAGAAAAATCCCGTATGCATCATGTCTGATCGAGAGCTAGGACTGATCAAGGCTGCCAAACTGGTGTTTCCGAAGGTTCGTCATCACTTGTGTCAGGTCCATGTAGACCGTAATGTGAAGGCATATGCTAAGACGATGAAGATTGACGAGAAGAAATTCTCGGGAAGTGTTCGTCGGGTGATGAGGTCTCACACAAAGGAGGAGTACAGAGAGCGGCTTGCTCACTTTAAGGGGATATGGAGTGAAGGCTTGGTGCGATATATGGAGCAAACTTGGTTTAATGAGCATAAGAAGAAGCTGGTTGCGGCATGGTGTGATGATGTTCTCCATTTTGCCACAAGAACATCAAACAGGTAACTTTCATACAAACATTTGCAATCAAATTGGGTTATAAAATTTATTTACTTAATTGTATACGAATATATTATTTTCAGGGTTGAGGGTCAGCACTCTATGCTTAAGGACATGATTGAGACATCCGTTGGAGGGTTCGACACACTTGTGCAGCACATCGACAACATGTTTGTTGATCAGCATCGGAAGATCCGATATGAGATGACCAAGAACTGCACTGCCTTTCCCATGGAGATAGTGAAAGGCCCTGAGTGGGTTAAGGTGTTCTTCAAGCGCATCCTTGAAAAGTGCTCTGAAAAATGCCTGAGGATGTTGTATGCCCAAGCTGTGTTAGCAAAGGAGGGGAAAATTGGGAACAAATGTGCTGATTTTTGGTGGAGGTCCAGACTGGGGCTGCCTTGCCCACACACAATTAAGGTCTACGTGGAGACGGGTTATCCGTTAGTGCCTGAAGAGGTTGATATTTTCTGGAAGCAGATCCGATGGGAAGGGGTGGATGCTAAGGATCTTGATATCGATGATGGTGTTTCACTGACAGTGGACAGTGTCACGGTGGATGACTTCGTTGAAGAGTACTTATGTGGGACAGTTGAGGGATTTGATTTGAAGAAGATGGTGGAAAAGTGGCGTGAGTCAAAGGACCCTACATCGTGCGATATTCAAGACCCGCCACGTGGCGAGACCAAGAAGGGGAGGCCTAGGATGAATGCGAGAAAGACCGGTACGAAGAGGAAAATGTGTTGGGACGAGCATGTGGATGCAAACATGAAGAAGGATAAGCAGAAGATGAAGATGGAGGATGAGGAGCTGGGAGTGGATGAGGAGGATGAGCCTGCAGAGAAAGAGACGACCAATGTGAAATCGTCCGTTGGATCCCCGGGATCGAAAGGATGCCCTTCTAGCGGACGACCTCACAGTGGAGTTTCAACAGCAAAGGGGAGTGCCACTAAACCTGCAAAGCCGAAATCTGCTTCAACCAAGTCCAAGTCGGGTTCAAACAAGCCGATCAAGTATCTCGGCTTCAACTAGGGGCACGAGAATATTGATCATTTCATGCTCGCCTACATTTCTGGAGTTCAAAATGTCAAAGGTGATGGTCATTGTGGATTCCGTTCTCTTGCCGTTTTGCTGTGTCGCCAAGAAGATGAGTACATTGATGTCCGGTTAGGGCTTTCGAAGCACGTCCAGGCACATGGAGCGAACTACGTAGCGATTCTTGCGGAGGAAGCGTTGACGTTGGAAGAATTTGTTAGGAAATTGAATTATATTCCTTCACCGTGCACGGCAAACTTCTGGTGTATAATGCCTATTACTAGGTTGGCGTTTGCAACGGAACACCAAGTGGCTGTTGTTGTCTTATCATGGTTCGGACCGCACACATGTCTTCCATTGTGGGCCCCCCCGGGTGCCGAGCCTCTGACAAAGGTTTATGCGATAGCACATGTAGGCAGGAGAGACCATTACGTACCGGTACGTGGAGTCCTACTCTCTCATATTTACTTATTCTTTCATAATTTTTTTAGTAACTGTATTGTTTACGTGTACAGATTTGGCTTGTTAATGACCATTGTCCCATTCCACCGCCTCCAAGACAGTGGCGCATTTACAAGGATCCAAGTGTTGATGGATGGGATAGTCATGAGCGCTTCAAGGATAGGTTCAAGAATTATGTAGAGGAGCGAGCATATCATGGGCGACCTGACATACTTACCTAGGTTTTTTGGATTGTAATCGACTTTATATATGATATTGTATTTCCTTTTGTGTGAAAGTTTGATTGAGATTGATCGTATATTGTGTTTTTAATCATTTGTTTTTGAGAATTGAAAAAAATCGGGAAAATGCTATACGAGACAACAATATTACTAATCATTAACAAAAACACGTTCACGAAAACATTAAAGCGTACACTAGTTTAACATGAAACATAAAAAAAGCTATCTAATCCCCGTCCGAATCGGCCTCCCCGCCATCATCATAGCTGCTGCCCAATATCATGGGCGGCACACAGTGCCGCCCATATCATTTCATCACCACAACTCCGTTGTACAGCCCATGGGCGGCACTGTGTGCCGCCCATGATATTGGGCGGCACACAGTGCCGCCCATATCATTTCATCACCACAACTCCGTTGTACAGCCCATGGGCGGCACACTGTGCCGCCCAATATGCCTATAAATAGGCCATACGGGGTCCCCTTTCTACCAAGCTTGTCTCACCCAAAGAGGCGAGCTTTCACATCCAAGAGGAAGGGATGTGTTTGATCGCGGTAAGAAAAATAAATATATGTATTTTATTGATTATTTACGCTATTAGGTTGTAGTATTCGTTGGAATCTAATTAAATAATATTTTATTTCAGATACAAGAATTCAATATCGTGGGTTTCGTCGTCTAGCATTTTCAGAACTTCAGTCCCGGAGGAACACAGTCAACCGCCTTTTCCACCTTCACTAGTGAGCTTAAACCGAATTGTTTTGTATTCATTGTAGACTCACGTCATGTTGTGGTCATTTCTAACAGTGCGTTAAGATGGATGCGATTGCCTTGTGGTCATTATACTCTTGACCGAGTCAAGAGTCCTAGGAAGAACCTCCTTCGGCCATGTCGTGCATGCTGAGCTGCTCTTTTTTCCTCGCTGCAGCACAGAAAAACATGGGATCTTCAAATTTCGGTATTTGTAGGATTTCAAGTTTTTCTGTGATGCAGCAAGAAAAAAAGAGCAGATCAGCATGACCGACATGGCCCAAGGAGGTTCGTCCTAGGACTCTTGACTCGGTCAAGAGGATAATGTCCACAAGGCAATCGCATCCATCTTAACGCACTGTTAGAAATGACCACAACATGACGTGAGTCTACAATGAATACAAGACAGTTCGGTTTAAGCTCATTAGTGAAGGTGGAAAGGGCGGTTAACTGTGTTCCTCAGGGACTGAAGTTCTGAAAATGCTAGACGAACCTCCTTGGGCCATGGCGTACATGCTGATCTGCTCTTTTTTCCTGGCTGCAGCACAGAAAAACATGGGATCTCCATATTTCAGTATTTGTAGGATTTCAAGTTTTTCTGTGATGCAGCTAGGAGAAGGAGCATATCAGCATGAACGCCGTGGTCCTAGGAGGTTCATCATGGGCTCTTGAGTGAATGTATATGTATAGTGCAAGAGTTGTGTATGTCATTTGTTCCAGTGTGTATGTATTTTTTTTTAAGTGTGTAAGCCATCAGTGAATGTATATGTGTTTTTAGAATTTGTACGTGTTTTTAGTATGTGTATGTAATTTAAGCCATCGGTGAATGTATATGTGTTTTTAGAATTTGTACGTGTTTTTAGTATGTGTATGTAATTTAAGAATATACATGTGTTTTTTAGAAATAACGCACGAAAATCCAACAAACCAATAAGCAAAGAACTAAAACTATAAACGACGGAACAAATTAGAAACGACGGAACAAATATCTAAATACGAAACCAATAAAGCCAAAAGTCATACTTAATTTACTGGAATTTCAATCCCCAAAAACGTACAAACACAAAAGTCAAAAGTCATACTACGAACTCTCCGTCTCACTATCAGATGAGTCATCTAGATGTGGAGTGGAAGCACTAGCTAAGGACACACCCGAACCCACGCCCGGTGCCCATACTGGAGGAACATAAGAGGTCGGCTGAGACGATGCCTGCTGAGCTACTGCACGCTCTTCCGCCATCCTAGATGATTCGGCTCTCTCAAATATAGTAGCGTCTGCACTATATACATGGGAAGGCATCTGTGAAGCCCGTACAAGCGGTGGAGCTACAGGAATGACGTCACTGAAAAGAATGTCATGCAAATGCTGAAAGTGCTCCCTACACCCTAAACAACCTCCTCCAGACATAAGCTCCTGAAGATAGGCCTGGCTCATCGCATGACGCTGCAAATGAAAACAAACATTTTAAAAACATAGACTTTCATAAAATAATTTAAAAGAATAAAATGGGAAAAAACATACCCTTTGCAAGTTGATAGCCAGAGGTGGTCCTCTACTGATACGAGGCTGGACTGGCGCATGCGGACTCACGTAAGGATGCGACACCTGTAGATACCAGTCCAGGTATGCGTCGTGGACATCCCAAGCCATCGTCGCAGGAGGACTCGCCAAGATGTGGGGGCAAAGATGATGCTCACGCTGGTCCCACCTGTGCCAACGCGGGTCAAAGTGCAACTGGTATCGCCTCGTCCCCTTGAAATCAGGAGGACGAACTGCAACCAGAGGCTCAATGATATCCATCGGCCTGCTCTGTCGATAACCGAACTGGCGTGTAAGCCGATCTGGCATGTATGGCTCCTCTACACCGAGAAAACGAATAATCCCTCGATAAGTGGAGGACCTGTGACGACCTCGAAAATCAAGACCCTCGTACGGAATCCACCGTATCTGCAATTAACAAAACACGATGGACCATAAATTAATTCATTAAGCTATCTTACTGTAAATTAAAATTGAAAAACAATACGTACATCCTCTGGCCTATACTCGTCCAGAATTCGTCTGTAGTGTGACTGGTCACGGGAGGACCGGAGAGGTGTCCGGCCAATGCAGTATCGTCCAGTGCGTCGGAGGTCGTCGTCCGCACCTTCCTTGAGGTTAGGGTTGCCCGGAAAGTATACAAAGTACGTCCAAATCCAAACCTGCGTACAGAGAAAGAAAACCATTAGTTATAAACAATTCAATAATGTATATTAATAATCTAAATTATAATTTAACTATATTAAAGGACTACCTCCAAAAGACGTGCGCAGCCGGCGAACTGTGTAGCTCCGCGCCGAGAACCCTCTCCGAGGTTCCTATAAAGGAGAGCCAGAACCCCGGTACCCCAAGCAGTATGAACAACACGCTCCCAGTCCACAAAAAGAGGTAGCAGTGTGGTCTTCAGCTCGTTCGTTGACTTGTCAACGAAGATGCTAGCCGACATGGCGTGCCATAAGAAACCGGCTGCTATATCCTCTGGGTAGGCACCCTCCTCAATCATCCGCATCACATGCCTCCCAAGCTGGAATTGCTTGACCCAACCCTTCCTAAGGTCGCGGACCATGTCAGCATCATCCCCATCATAGCTGTAGTCCGAATCTATCCCAAACAAATAGCCGAACAAAGCCTCACACTCCGCCATCTCCCTATCATGACCGGTCCATGGTGACGTCACCTCAAATCCCTCGATCGGCAGCCCTAAAATCATCAACACGTCATGTAGAGTAGGAGCTATCTCGCCCCAAGGAAAGTGAAAGGTGTTCGTCTCTGGATGCCATCTCTCAACGAATGCTGAAATGAGGTTGTGATCAACATTGCCAAACTGCAAATCAAGTAAACCTGTCAACCCCGTCTGCTGCGCAATCCAAAACCAGGAACCCTCCACAGGGACCCCTCTAGGAATACGATCCCTCCAAAATGCAAACTGCATAGGGCGTGTCTGAACCCTCAAACTCTTAACAACGTCCTCGGGTGGGTCCAACGACGCCTTCGTCCATATCAGCTCTGCAATGTGCGTATCAAAGTTCCTCAACAAAGATACAAGCTGCTCAGCTGGCTCATGCGGAGATGGGGCCTGTGTGGCTGGCTCAGACTGAGACGGGGCATGCTGAGATGGCTCATGATGTGGAGATGGGGTATGCTGAGATGGACATGGGCCATACTGAGTCTCCTGTGTGGCTGGCTCAGGCTGAGACGGGGCCTGCTGAGATGCCTCACACGGAGATGGGACATGCTGCTCATGTGACTCCTCCAGAGATAGCCGCTGCTGAGGTGAGTCATCAAGATGTGGGTCCTCCTGATGTGACTGCTGAGGTGGGTCCTCCATAATCACGTCCTCAACTGAGCGGACGGGACCAACATCGTCCTCACTAGCGCCCTCACTATCGGCCTCACTATGGCCCTGCAATACACCGCCAACCCTCCTCTTGCGAGCAGATGCAGTAGTAGGGCGACTATCTCGATCGGACCGTGCGATCTTACCCAAAACTTCCTATTTTCGCATAAAAATATAGAAAATTGTTTTCTTACAAACAAAATCAATATATTAAAATTTTCATAACAATGACATATTTAATATTACAGTATAATTATCGCGATTTACCTATACTATTTTTTATAATGATTAAATACAATAAAATAATATATTAAATTTTATTTTCTTACAAACAAAATAATATATTAAATTTTCATTACAATGATATATTTAATATTATTTAACACTATAATTGAGTTTATTACCTATACTATTTTTTATCAGATAATGATTTAATAATCTAAAATCCAAGTATATATAAATCTACAAGTGCAGTAACAATTTAATTAAATAAATTAGATTTAACGATTACAAATTTAAAAAACACCATACCTTTTCAGTTGGCCTCCGTTCATATTTTCGCTTTTGGCGAACGAGAATTTCACCCAAGTCTGACATAGCTTGATGAGCAACCGCGCACGCGACGTCAAAGGCATTCTCTGCCGCAATATCGCCCTCCTCGCCCAAAAACCCCCCAATATCGCCCTCCTCGACATCGGTTATGGGCGGCACCACGAGCGGCCCAGATTCCTCCATAGTGGGCGGCACGCTGTGCAGCCCAGCCTCGCCTCCCTCCTCGGCCCCTGCTTCGCCTCCTTCCTTCGCCAGCCTCGCTTCCTCCACCGCGTCCCTTGCTTCAGCCGCCTCCTCCGCCGCGTCGCCACCCCTCTCCCCCAGCCTCGCCTCCTCCAACGCCTCGTCGCTGCTGCCCCCCGTCAAACACAGATTGGCCACCGACGCCGCCAACGTCGAATCGGCCGTCGATTCTGGTACATCGCCGCCGTCTCCGCCAAGAACTCCTGCCGCAGCCATCTGATTTTCCGTCCGTTCTTCCTCCGCCAAGAACTCCCATATGTCGTCAACCGAAAATTCGCCACCGGGATCCATTTTCGCTCTCGAACTCTGGAAATCGCGATCGGAGAAGACGACCCTAGGCGGCTTTTACTAACGCCGAGAAGACGACCCTGGGCGGCAAGATGTGCCGCCCACGTTTCAATTTCAAATTCGCCCTTTGGCGGGAAGCTGTGCCGCCCACAATTTTGGGTTTACACTTGGCGGCTTACCGTGCCGCCGAGTTTTAACCCGGTTTCCAGAAAACCATATTTTCAATTTTAAAATAAATAAATTAAATTACAAAACCGGGTTCTACAAAAACCTAAAAATCTGGGCGGCAATATGTGCCGCCCAGGTACAATTCGGGTTCATAAAAAACCGGTTTGCATGGGCGGCATTAGGTGCCGCCCATGTGCAAACCGGGTTTTTGGAAGGGTATTCTGGGCGGCATGTAGAGCCGCCCAGGAGAAAGTGCGCGGCTAAAAAAAATCGACTGCGCGGTTTATCGGCCAAAATATTACAGAGTTCAAACAATATACAGAATGTCCGAAACTCTCTTAAATTAATCCGACTAGTAATACGGGAGTTGGAAAAATTCCAAAATATCCTTATAAAATGAGGGATATTACAAGTTTTATGTTGCATCATCAAGGGTAACTAGCAAGAAAGGTTTGAAGATATTGATTTGCGACAAAGATAAGAAGAGGTATAATACTACAACCAATATAGTATATAAGGAAGTTTTTAATAATTTGTAATCATTTTGAACATCGTTCCACATTGAATGTTTTTTGTTTCATTTTCATGTATTATATGATCATTTTTAGTATTTTTGATGCTTTTAGTAGTATTGATGTAAGTGATGTGGCTATACCTATTTGAAACACTAATTAGCCAATTTTATTATTAATAAAGTTATGGAGAGTGTCATCTCTCTTTATATAATTAGTCTTTCGTATATCTTAAATATATTTTAATGTTCGGTTAGTCATGTTTTCTTCAAATAACTAATTAAAAAAATATTGAACCAATGACTCATCCATAATTTAATAAATATCTGTCTTACAAATGTAAAAAAAAAAAACAAATCTCGTGCAATACACGGATATTACACTAGTTAATAAATTGTAAAGACTAAGATGACACTTATTATTAAAGAGATAAAGTATAATATAATATCTTAATGTTTATTGCATTTATTACTTGAATGATAAAATCATAACTTACTTTTTGATATAATAATATAATCTTAATATTTATATAATAAAATAATTTCATACAAAATAACCTGTTTAATATAATAATTACAATCTTAATAATTTATGATGGAAAAAATTTATAAAAAATAACCTTATTAGTATTTCATCCATTTTAAAATTACAACCTATTTCTTTTGAACTCTCGTTGTTGGTTTGCTTTGTTATTTTTGTTTTCGTTTTATCTAATCAGTTATTTTGACCGTTATTTTTTCGAACTCTCAAGATACAATTTAAAAAAAAAATCTCGAATTCTTACTTAATACAAACATCATGTCAGGGCAAAAGCTCCTGAATATAATTCAAATTAGCCCAAACCACAGCATAATCATTCCCATAATTGAGAACAAAAAAACACTAACCATTGAGTCCGATGGTTATATATATATGCGCGCAGCATTGGATTTGGAGGCGATATTGATACGAACCCAAACTGCAGAGTCAATGAAACCTTAAATTGAACAAGTGAAATAAATTAAAGAGAAATCTCAATTAAAAATCATGTCGATCAATGGGTATAAGTATGGCACACAACACAACATATATATTATGCACACAGATACGAATAATAATATTGAATATTCGTTGTTAATTAAGGCTCCACTATGATCTTGGCAATAGCATGTCGACTGATAATATTCTCCCAAGCATCTTCCACTTTGCTTAGGGGATACCTGGACCCCACCATTGTCTTCAGCTTCTTCTCCTTGACAAGATTCACCAAAAGCTCCAACTTCTCGGCTTTCACCCTCATGATGATCAGCGGCACCAACCGCTTCTTCGAGAGCGTAAGCTTTTTAACGGCGTACGTCCACAGGGAAGCCGCGCCAGGAGTCAGGTCGATGACTCGACCGTTTGCAGCCAAGTTCGGCTCGAAGGTTGACCACGATGTGCCGGTTGCCCCATGGATGACGTAGTCATACTTCTTACCCGACGGGCTTCTGAGGGCACCTCCCTCTGGCGTCCTGTGAAATTGAAATCACGTACATCATCCACATTAATTAATATTAACCAAACACATGCATATTATATATTATTTTCTTCGATTAATTAACCACGTACACTAGACCTAACAAAAAAGAAAAAAGCCCAGTTTGTTACTCCTTCCATTAATCTGTATTTGTTCTAAGAGCATTCTCAGTTTTTCACACATATTAAAGGGGGGAAATTAACCAAAATAATGCTGGAGAAATCAATATTTAGAATTAATGTGTGTGAGGTTTCTAAAGGAAAATATATCGAAAATTATAATAACGGAGCAAAACAATCTAATTTTATTATTGAGGATTAAAGAATGTACTTGGGTTTACCTCTCCTTATGGACCAAAATAAAGAATGTACTAGGTAAAACTTGGTACAAAAATTTAACAAAATTAAGAGGTTAGAAGGATACATAAAAATTAAAGTATTTGGAAAGTTAAAATGCAACATAAATTGGTAAATTTCAATGTTAACTATTATATGTTTTTAATAAATGATATCATTACAAATAATATTAATATCATGAACTTGGGGAAATTTCGAATAAAGTTAAGCTAAAATAACAATAAGTTTCTAAAATCATTTATTTTGCATATGGAACAAAACTATAAAGTCGTATGTTTTTTTTGTCTATGGCCTAACAACTCAAATCCGAGATATCCGGTTGAAGTGCTTAAAAAGCTCAGTGTCAATGTGCATTGGACCCAGAAGCATTGATATAAAATTATATGTTTAGTAATTAATTTGTCGAACTAGTAGACTTAAATCTCCTATTTCGTCTATCAAATTAGCATATTAATCATACTAGTTTATATCTAGTGTCTTGTACAAATTGGTTTATCATAATATTATTTAGATGTTTAAAAAAATAAATTATATCTTCAAAATATTTATGAAAGAAAATATATTACCAAAAACTCCATTATAAAATTGATCTAGCTAGCTTTTTAGACTGGATTATATTTGTGATTCACCTACCTATAATCCAGGACCTCATCAGCACCCAAGCTCTTCACGAACTCGACGTTGCGGGCCCCACAGGTTGCGGTGACGTGTGCATTTGCTAACTTTGCCAGCTGGACTGCATAGTGGCCCACACCGCCTGACGCGGCGGTGACTAGGATGTTCTTCTTGTCGTCGGTGCCGTCAAGCTTAAAGCCACAATCTTGGGTGAGGGCCTGGTGGGCTGTTACGGCTGCAACGGGCAACCCTGCGGCCTCAGCTGCCGACACTTCTGCTGGCCTTATGGCCGTCATGCGCTCCTCCGCCACCGCGTACTCTGCTAATCCACCTCCGCACTGCCAACCATCGTGAAAATATATATGGTCACCACATTTGTTTATCGAGTCGGTCAACTAGATCGAATTTAGGTCAAACTGATATTTATTCAAAGTGGCTATAGTATTTTTTGAAACATTTTTTTTTATGTTGGGGACATTAACCGTTACAATAAATGATAGAACGATTTCAATATGAAGCCAGGTCAGAGTTAGATCTCATTATCGATCATGTCACTTGTAAAGTAAATTAGTAAGAATCAATTACAAATCTTAATCTAATGTAATAATTATAAGTTTGTAATTTTTAACAAGTGATTGGTATATCAAATCATAGGTAGAGAATCAAGTGAATAGGGTTGATGACATGGACTGAGTGCTTGAACCGTGGTTATACCACTTCATGCCCGATTTGGTTTGAAGGCTTGCTTGCTTTTTGCGTTTCGACAGATCGGCCCAATAGCAATAAAAAGGCCCAATGGAGTTATGACCCACATGACTGCTTCACAAAAGCCATTTCTCTGTGTTTGATGAAACGCGGTATTTGATCCTTTGATTCTCATATTGACCTAGTTATAAAAGAGCTAGGATTTTCTCTGGTTGCCTCATTTTTTTGATTTGTCGTTCTCTGTCTGTGGTTTGTAACCTCACTTTGGAATTCTAAAACTAGTGCATTGGTGAGTCTCCCTCCAGACTCCGCGGAATAGGATTTTTCGAACCGCGTCAACATCTCATGTGTCCCTTTACTTGATTAATTTCTTTAGTTTGTTACATTGTCGAAACAATCTAGCTGAGATGTGTCGAATATGTTGACTATCGATCACACTTAAGATTGATCCAATATATGGAATATCTCAAACTAATCCAATTTCGTGTAGAATTCAGGATAACACCTATTAGGGTATTTGAACACTAGTGGTACTTTGAATCAAATCCAATAATATTAATTATGAGGGTTGAGTACTTACCAAGTGCAGCCAAGCTACGACTTTGTCACCAGATTTGAACTTGGTGACTCCAGTTCCAACCTCGACTACTTCTCCGGCAACATCTGTTCCTGAAACATATATGCATACAATAATAATAATAATCAATTTGCAGTAGAAAGAAGAAGAGCATGTAAAATTCAAATCTATGAACATGCATGTGGTAACATAATGTGTATATATATAAATAAGGTACCTGGAGTATAAGGAAATTTGGGGGGAAGAAAAGGGCGGAATTTGCCTAATTGTGTGTTCCGATCAAGTGCATTTAGACTAGTAGCCTCCACCTTTACCAACACCTCGTTTGCCTTCGGAACCGGAATTGGTCTTTCAACATGCTTCACATATATATATATATATATATATGGATACAGATCAGGTGAGAAAGAGCGTTTAGGTGAGAACGTGAGAATACGCACATACATGCAAAAATCCATACACATCACACGATGTACATATTCACATATATAGTAAAAAATAAATGCACATACAAGCAAAAATCCATACACATCTTGAGGTATACGAATTTTTGCCAGTATGTGCATGAGTTTTAACTTACATATAGTCACACACATAGTAAAAAAATATATGCACATACATGCAAAAATTCATACACATATTGTTATGTGCATGAATTTTTGGAATTTTTGCTTGTATGTGCATGAGTTTTCATTTATACATAGTCACCATATAGTCACAAATTGATCGATGCACATACAGATAAAATTCCATACACATCTTGAGGTGTGCATGAATTTTTGCCTGTATATGCATGAATTTTCACTTACCAAAGTCATGCACATACAGTCATAAATCCATGTACATCCGACATTATCACATTCTCACGTAAACGTCCATTCTCACATGAACTTTTTCCTATATATATATATTGTATATTATATATAACAAAGTTCAAACCACAATTAATAAAATTTTCCTGACTACCATTTTAATTGGTTCTTATTTCCAATTAATTAATTAACCACAGAAATCAACTTTAGCTCAATTTCATAACATTTTTTAGTGATGAAGGAAGACTCCAACAATCGATCAAGTTTCATATGATCCAACTCAAAAAATTACAAGCCACAAGACTAGATTTTATCAGATCAATATGATAAAACCTAGTTTTCTGACTCATTTTATAACAAGTCCAAGTATAGGCTGATAAGCGCATATTTTGACAAAATATATTGTGACTTATATGAGTCTTGTTGAAATATAGTTGTTACAAAATTTATAATCCAATGTTTTAAAAGTTGTTAGACAGGAACTGAGCGATGAGGGATCTAGTGCCTAAACGATTAGACGAGGACCTAGGTGGACCAAGATGAATTAAAAATTAATGCTTAATTTATATGGATATTTAGAGAACACATGCGATTCATTGATTTAAATATATATATATCATATGAAAAAATACATTCTTATTAGATTATAATTTATGATATTTTTTACAATAGAAGGTGAAATAAGAAAGAAAGTATAGTAAAGGATTAAAAATATGAAAAACCTTTAAGCTGGACACACCGCCACCATAGCCAGAGTACTCAACTGATCGCATTACTTTGCCAACCATTCTCCCAAACAAACAAAATCCAACCAAAATTTTATTGCCTTGCTTCTCCAAAACGCCTTACGCTTTACTTGGAATTAGCGTGTTATTTAAAGGGCAAATTTCAGGCATTTTTTCTAATTAGTTGTTTGAAATATATATCTATCCAAATCAACTTCAACAAAATATTTTTTAAAATTGATGTTGCATATTTTTTTTTCCTGGTGACTTTGTCTCTTCATGTTATAAAATTGTTTACGGTGATTAGAGATGGTTCTTACAAACTGGCTGTCCGGATAATAATATATACTAGGGGAAGAAGATGAAAGATTTTAGTTGAATTACTAAAGTACCCCTAACAGTGCTACCATGTTGTATGTCCGCTATCTAGTCTTCTTTCAAGCGGGTAAAAGAGTAATTATATGTTGGACGTGGACGTGGACGTCACGTTTTTTGGGTCAAGTCCTAATTCTACAGTTTCTACTCCTTTGACATTAATTTAATATTCCTTTTTACCTGGCTTGTTTAAGATGTTAGCCAAAATTGAAGACAAAATACGTAAGTACATACGTAACTAGGAAGACATGAATCACGGGCATTCGGTTTGTGTGGTTTAGTTGTTTGTATTCTTAATTAGCATTTTTGTACGTGTTTTATTTGATGTGAGGTTTTTACCTTTTTTGTAAGTGTGTCATGGAATTTTTTTTTTTGCCTTATTGTTTGTTTGGTTTTGTCCCCTTTATTTCGTACGGGTTATTTTTAATTTTGGAATTTTCGTTTCCCAATTGTTTCATATTTTGGTTTGTATTTAATGTGCGTCGGTGGTTGTGTAATTTTTTGAGAACTGGAGTTTCTTATTGCCGCGTTGGAAGTGTGTTGTTTTTTTTCATTTATGGATGTCCGATTAGAGCATTTGTTATGATTGCATTTCCCAGTTGCACCGCGTCTCTTCAACTATTCAGGCTTTTTAGTTTCTTATGCGGCTTCAAATACTCATCCTTTTCTTTTGAGAACCGTTCCCAGGCGTTGTTTGTGTAGCTTCTGTTGTTGAGCCGTCATCCTCCCTTTCGCTCTTAATTTCATTTAGGGCTTTGTAGGTCAGTTTGTTTTTCGGATTTTCGTGTTGTTGAGTATGTGGTTGATCGTGTAGAAGGGTTGTATTGCTTCATTCCGAGGAGTCGCCTGTTATGTCATTTGCCCGGATTTCTGGCCATGTTTATTTTGTGCGTTTTCCTCGTGTGGTTTGCATCTGTTTTGCCTGATTTCCTGTTTGCAGGGTGTTACTTTTTGTTCGATTATGTAATGTTCTGTTTGTATTTGTTAATTGTAACCTTGCCCAGCGGTTGTGCGACCAATTGTTTTGATTTGGATTTGGAGTCGCTGCCGTTGTAGGTTATTGGTTTATTGATTTGGGTCTTACCCTTCTTTTCCTGTTGTGGAGTGTTGGTAGACTGTGTTGATTAGATAGTTTTCATGCTGTGTGACCTAATTTTGTAGTGCGTTGTTGTGCTTTTCATTTTGTATTCATCTAATTATGCTTTCGTTGGTTGTTTTGGTCTTTTTTTTGTTGGGTGCTATTCTATTTTCAGTTCTGTTGGTGTTTGCCCTGGTTCCTGAATCTTGTTTTTGAGTTCTTCAAATTGCAGGGGCCATTATCTGGTCTTCTCGCTTGCATTTGTCAGACATAGCTCGGTCTTTTGTTGGTTGGAATATGTCATTCTGTTTTTAATGTGGTTGTATGTTATTCCGCTTGTTTTTTGTTCGATATTTGTCCTATAATTTGTCGACATCATATTTGGACAGAATTTGTAATATCCCTAATTTTATAAGGATATTTGGGTAATTTTTCCCAACCTTCGTTTAGTAATTATTTCGCTTTCAGTGGAGTTCGGATTTTCCGTAACATCCATGATCTCCGAAATAATTCCCTGAGTGGTAGAAAATACATTCGATGTATTTTCGGGACTTAGAATATTTGTTTGGATACAAACATATAATTCCCGGGGTTTAAAACCCATACCAAATTTTATCCTGTAACCAATCTTATCCCTGCACGCCACTTGATCTTGCCACTTGGGCTCTCCTGCATTCTGGTCGGGGCCGGTCGGAGCTCTGCCCCCTCTCTCCTGGGCTATATATGGTGATGGGGATGAAGGTTGATGGGCATCAGATCTCTCTCCCCTCTCGTGTTTCTCTTGCTCCATCCCGTCTCCGTAGCTCCTTCCGACGACGAGCCTCCATCTCCTCCTTCTCCGGCGAGCCACCGTCGCTGTTGGCTGATGGCGTTGCTGCTGCTGTGCTCCATCCCGGCGACGAGGCGGCGAGGACCCCGGCGAAGAAGACCAGTCCCGGTGCCGTTGCTGCTGCTGTCCGGCGTCGAGAAGATTCTTCCGACGTCGTGAAGCCCCGGCGAGCTCCTGTGCGCGTTGTGGCTGCTGCCCTCCGCTGCTGCGCCGTACTGTGCTCCATCCCCGACGCCAATGAGCCTCCTTCCCGGCGACGATGAGCCCCCGCCGCTGTGCTGGAACTGCATCGTTGTTGTTGTGCTGTTGTTGTTGCAAGGAGGAAGAAGACAAGGTGGTGGGCCCCCCTCCACTTAATTAGTTCTGTTGGGCCGAAAGCCCATTAAGCAGTCAGTCCAAATTCAACCCGAAATTATTTGAGCGTTAGAACGTGATCTGCTGGATCGCGTATGGACTCATAATCAGTTGGAGTTATCTGAAGCTTTGGCCATATCCTCGGAAATGATATAATCAGTAGTCGTCTCGTCTAGATTCATCGCCGAATCTACTCCAGGCAAGTGACGGTTCGCTCTTGCTCATCATTCCATATTTCAATTAATTATCAATTGTTTAGTTGTTAATTAATTTGGAATGATTTACTGATTTATTGTTCGTTGGGAACAACTTTGTTAATAATTAATTAAAACATGATATTATACTAGGTTGTATATCTGATAGAACAACGCTAGTATAGATATATGTTTTTGATGTTGGCCATGATGGCTGTGATATGGATTATTACTGTGTTGAACTGTTTAGTTAGCACGAGTATTCGTAGGAATATTACTGGGACCCTGGGGTCCAGTCATTTCTTGATAATTATTGGTTGAGAGGGCATCGAAGACCCTGACACCAACTGGCGGATCATGATCGTCCTCTATCCGAGTATAGAGGTGGTGCACTTAGCTAGTGTCACAAACCTTGAGAAGGATTCCCTTCGATATATGTCCCTCATGACGAAACATATATCTAAAAGCTTATAACGTGATGTGTGTTTTGGAATTAAATAAGATAAGTGCCGTTGTCGCACATAATTAATATACCCTTGGGCGAGTAGTGCAGCTAGGCGATAGTGCAGCTAGGAAAACTCGTCTTAACTTTTAAATCGCTCGTATGCGATACTGTGATTCTGTGATTATTAACGTTCCCCAACATTTGTCATATTTCCGATAAGACTCATTTTCGTTGGAGTCTTCTTTTGGGTTTGATTGCTGTGAGACTCGGTCTCCAGAATCTTCTCTTAATCATGCCTTTTCATGTATTCAGTAGAAGTATGGTGGTTGACTATCGTGATCGACTTTTATTCGAGAGACGATGAGTCTAACCTAATACGACTACTTCGAACCACTCTGCTTTATACCCTTGCATAGTCTTTCATTAGACTATCCAACCGAAATTGTTCTCTGCATGGTTGGCTAGTGTCATCCGTTTGATTCGGCACATCAGGTATTGCAGTTCCGTAAGGCTAGAAGCGACTATGAAGATGAACGGTGGTTTTAATGATTTTATCCAGGTTGAGGATCCTTGGCGGATGATCATTGCGATCAAGACCCTTTGTTGGTTATTTAAAAGACTTCCGCTATAATGAACCTGATTTTGTATTTTGGTTGTATTTCAGATTATGGATGTAATTCCGAAATGATGATTTTAATCGAAGGTTATGATATTTTGTATCATAATTGTTGTTTGATGATTTATATCAACTGGTAAAGCCTTGGATGACATCGAACAGAACGTCTGAGGTCACTGACGGTAATGCCTTCAAGGTTATATATTTGGGGGTGTTACAGATTTGGTATCAGAGCCGATTTTTTTTAAAACGGGTTGGGATTTTATAAATCATTTACTCGTTTTAAATTGTGAAATGTTTTCAAGGGCTCTGAGTTTTCAAAAATGAAAAGAATTTGAAAATTTTAACCGTTCATAGTCGTGCCTTCTCTTTAGTCTGATATGGAAACGAACTTCCATATTTAGAAAGACTAACTCTCTTCTCGTCACCCGTAGAATATGGGTGTATTCTGTTCTTTCAGAGGGACTCGGAAGAAGCCGAGATGGCTCCGCCATCTCTAGAGGCTTGAGTTCCCGGTTCCCTCGTCGTGTTTTGAGGTCGGTGAACCTAGTAGTCCACCCGAGGAGGTGAAGACCGTACTCCCTGAGTCGGTAGTGCTAGTGTCCGACGAGACCGTGGTTCCTATGGTAGAGCCTACAGAGGAGCCAAGGGAGGACACTGAGGATGAAGAAAAGTTGTCAAGGTACGCTAGAGAGTACTATAACGACGACTTCATGATCAAAATGATTTCCGAAGAAGACCCTGAGGAAGAGGATCCTGAGAAGGATCTTGAGGAAGATCCTGAGAAGAAGGACCCCGAGGAAGACCTCGAGGGGCAGGGCCACAAGTCCGATGACTTGGAGCGCTTATTGGTGGGCAGTGAGGATCCGGTAGTAGAGTTTATCTATCCGAGTCCGGTGTTGTCACCTGAGCGAGAATACTCGCCATTATCTCCTGCCACTTGGAAGGCGATTAGTGCTGAAGCACATCGCCAGGTGGATGAGACAGTTGAGCGTGCTCGTTGGAGGGCAAGGCCATGTGAGTCAATGGCTACACCAGTTGTGGTCCCGACTCAACCAGTCAGGCCAAGGCCCCAAGTACTAGAGGAACAATTGGAGGTCAAGGTCAACGCCTTTACGAGATGTGTGAGGCGGATGGACCTGATGCTCCAATTGCTTAAAGTACTCTATACCTTCTGTTGGTATGTTGTTGATTTGGGTGTTAGTAAGTTAAGTTTTGTGTGCAACGAGGTTGTGAACCTTTCGTTGTAACTCTTCTTATATATAAACTTTTGGTTGATACCAAGTTAGTGTTTCGTTGCTTGGTATGGGGTGAGGTCTCGTGTTCGAGACTTACCAACAACCTCTTGGAGATGACTGCCTATTAATTAGGTGGAGCTACCAAGGATGGGTTGAGATGTATGGACATAGACTCATGGCAATAGTGGACGCTGGTAATGGCTAGGCCTGGGCTCGGAGCCACTAGTGGGCCGTCTGTGAACCATGTAGTGGGCTGGTCCAAGATGGTGACCATTTAGTTGGAACCAAGCGCCTTTTGGAAATTCCGATTACCATTTAGGGTAAGGAGTTCGAGGCGGATTTAATTTGATTAGCCATGGTTCCATACGATAATTTCTCGGTATGGATTAGTTGACGCGTCATGGGGCGGTCATCGATTTAATTCAAGAACTGTGACGGTGTCATCTGGGGGCCAGTGTGTATGCAAATTTAAGGGTCGGAATGACGCTGATATCGGCATGCTCATCAATGTGATGGCTGCGTTTAAGCTACTTCGACAAGGTTGTGTCGGGTACCTTTGCTACCTGGATCCGCCCATGAAAGATGAACCATCAATTCTTGATATTCCTGTGATTAGTCAATTTTCGGATGTCTTTTCAAAAGATATTCTCGGTTAACCCGTAGCGTGACGTGGAGTTTATAATTGATTCTGAGCCTGGTACCACGCCGATTTCCGAGGCACCGTATCAGATGGCTCCTGTTGAGATGCAAGAGTTGGAGAAGCAACTCGAGGATTTTCTTGACAAGGATTACATAAGGCCGAGTGCATCGCCTTGGGGTGCCCCGGTTTTGTTTGTCAAGAAGAAAGATGGATCGTTTCGACTGTTTATCAACTGGCGAGAGTTGAATAAAGTCATGATCAAGAATAAATATTCATTGTTAAGGATTGATGATCTGTTGGATCAATTGTAAGGAGCAAAAGTCTTTTCCAAAATCGATCTGAGGTTTGGTTACCACTAACTCAGGACTCGTGAGGAAGATATTCCGAGGATTGCTTTCCGGATGAGATATGGTCACTACGAGTTCGTAGTCACCAATGCTCCAGTAGTTTCATGGATCTAATGCATCGATGTTTTCTCCAGTACTTGGATAAGTTCGTGGTGGTCTTCATCGATGGGATTTTGATCTATTCCTCGAGCGTGGAAGCTCATGTGGAACATCTTTGGATTATTTTGTCAGTCCTTAGACAAAATTGGCTGTACGCGAAGTTGTCTAAGTGTGACTTTTCGAGCAAGGAAGTGGCTTTCTTAAGCCGTGTGATAAGTAAAGATAGGGTTATGATTGATCCCCAGAAGATCGAAGCGGTAGCTATTTGGAAGCGGCCTCAAGATATGAATGAGGTGCACAGTTTTATAGGACTTGCCAGAAGTTACAGACAGTTCGTAGAGGGATTTTCTAAGATCGCCCTACCAATGTCTGATCGAGATTACTTGGGAAACTGAAGATGATATGCTTAGACGCTTTCCCGAGTAGTTTTCGGCCTAGAATAATCAAGTTTCGGGATCGAAACTTCTTTTAAGGGGGAGGTAATGTAATATCCCTAATTTTATAAGGATATTTGGGTAATTTTTCCCAACCTTCGTTCAGTAATTATTTCGCTTTCAGTGGAGTTCGGATTTTCCGTAGCATCCATGATCTCCGAAATAATTCCCTGAGTGGTAGAAAATACATTCGATGTATTTTCGGGACTTAGAATATTTTTTTGGATACAAACATATAATTCCCGGGGTTTAAAACCCATACCAAATTTTATCCTGTAACCAATCTTATCCCTGCACGCCACTTGATCTTGCCACTTGGGCTCTCCTCTATTCTGGTCGGGGCTGGTCGGGGTCGGTCGGAGCTCTGCCCCCTCTCTCCTGGGCTATATATGGTGATGGGGATGAAGGTTGATGGGCATCAGATCTCTCTCCCCTCTCGTCTTTCTCTTGCTCCATCCCGTCTCCGTAGCTCCTTCCGACGACGAGCCTCCATCTCCTCCTTCTCCGGCGAGCCACCGTCGCTGCTGGCTGATGGCGTTGCTGCTGCTGTGCTACATCCCGGCGACGAGGCGGCGAGGACCCCGGCGAAGAAGACCAGTCCTGGTGCCGTTGCTGCTGCTGTCCGGTGTCGAGAAGATTCTCCCGACGTCGTGAAGCCCCGGCGAGCTCCTGTGCGCGTTGTGGCTGCTGCCCTCCGCTGCTGCGCCGTACTGTGCTCCATCCCCGGCGCCAACGAGCCTCCTTCCCGGCGACGATGAGCCCCCGCCGCTGTGCTGGAACTGCATCGTTGTTGTTGTGCTGTTGTTGTTGCAAGGAGGAAGAAGACAACGTGGTGGGGCCCCCTCCACTTAATTAGTTCTGTTGGCCCGAAAGCCCATTAAGCAGTCAGTCCAAATTCAACCCGAAATTATTCGAGCGTTAGAACGTGATCTGCTGGATCGCGTGTGGACTCGTAATCAGTTGGAGTTATCTGAAGCTTTGGCCATATCCTCGGAAATGATATAATCAGTAGTCGTCTCGTCTAGATTCATCGTCGAATCTACTCCAGGCAAGTGGCGGTTCGCTCTTGCTCATCATTCCATATTTCAATTAATTATCAATTATTTAGTTGTTAATTAATTTGGAATGATTTACTGATTTATTGTTCGTTGGGAACAACTTTGTTAATAATTAATTAAAACATGATATTATACTAGGTTGTATATCTGATAGAACAACGCTAGTATAGATATATGTTTTTGATGTTGGCCATGAAGGCTGTGATGTGAATTATTACTGTGTTGAACTGTTTAGTTAGCACGAGTATTCGTAGGAACGTTACTGGGACCCTGGGGTCCAGTCGTTTCTTGATAATTATTGGTTGAGAGGGCATCGAAGACCCTGACACCAACTGGCGGATCATGATCGTCCTCTATCCGAGTATAGAGGTGGTGCACTTAGCTAGTGTCACAAACCTTGAGAAGGATTCCCTTCGATATATGTCCCTCATGACGAAACATATATCTAAAAGCTTATAACGTGATGTGTGTTTTGGAATTAAATAAGATAAGTACCGTTGTCGCACATAATTAATATACCCTTGGGCGAGTAGTGCAGCTAGGCGATAGTGCAGCTAGGAAAACTCGTCTTAACTTTTAAATCGCTCGTATGCGATACTGTGATTGTGTGATTATTAATGTTCCCCAACATTTGTCATATTTCCGATAAGACTCATTTTCGTTGGAGTCTTCTTTTGGGTTTGATTGCTGTGAGACTCGGTCTCCAGAATCTTCTCTTAATCATGGCTTTTCATGTATTCAGTAGAAGTATGGTGGTTGACTATCGTGATCGAATTTTATTCGAGAGACGATGAGTCTAACCTAATACGACTACTTCGAACCACTCTGCTTTGTACCCTTGCATAGTCTTTCATTAGACTAACCAACCGAAATTGTTCTCTGCATGGTTGGCTGGTGTCATCCGTTTGATTCGGCACATCAGGTATTGCAGTTCCGTAAGGCTAGAAGCGACTATGAAGATGAACGGTGGTTTTAATGATTTTATCCAGGTTGAGGATCCTTGGCGGGTGATCATTGCGATCAAGACCCTTTGTTGGTTATTTAAAAGACTTCCGCTGTGTTAAATATGTTTTGTGTAAAGACTTCCGCTGTAATGAACCTGATTTTGTATTTTGGTTGTATTTCGGATTATGGATGTAATGTCGAAATGATGATTTTAATCGAAGGTTATGATATTTTGTATCATAATTGTTGTTTGATGATTTATATCAACTGGTAAAGCCTTGGGTGACATCGGACAGAACGTCTGATGTCACTGGCGGTAATGCCTTCAAGGTTATATATTTGGGGGTGTTACAGAATTGGTTGCTCTTGTTTGTCGTTTTGTAGGCGCCGATATATTGCATTGGTGCGGTATGGCTTGTAGGCATGTAGTTTTTCATAGTTGGTATTTGAATGTTGGTTCGTTGTTGCGTTCACTGCTAGACCGGGTTGCTTTTTTCGTGTTTAAATGTTTAATGTCTGCCCTTTTTAACCCATTCCTTATTTGTGCAGTTGGTATTATGGCGCCAAAGCTCCGCTTTGGGACTGGTGTGTACCGCTTGTTGTTTGATTTGGCCAATCTTGCAAGGGAGGCTGTTGATCCCCTGGGAGGTTTGTATTTTGGTGTAAGGATTTTGTGGTTCTGTACCAGTTTTTGCCTCCCCTTTGTTTACTTGTAGTGTGCTTTGTTCAGGAAAGGTGATGAGCCATGTTGTGTGGATGGATTATGTGAGGGACATTGTTGTTGGCGACTTGGAGCTTGCTCGGTTGGTGAACGAAAATAATCGGCTTGGGCACGAAGTTGATGCTATTGATGTGTTAACCGCTCAGAGCTTATCTGAGTTGTTGGATGTCCAGGCCAAGTCCAGACAGGTAAACGTGTTATTTGGCGCTTATGTTGTTGTTTTGTGTATAACTTTTTTCTTGTTCCTTGTGCAGCTTGAGTGGGATTTGATGTTCAATGTTTTCAACATTAGGAGGGCGCTTCTGCAAGCTGAGTCCTTGAGAGGCGCTATTACGGCTCGCTACCTACCTTAATGTATCATTGGTGCAACTTTGGTTTTCCTTCTGTTTTGTTAATGGGCGGTGTGGATGTTGTGTTTTGTGTGTTTAGTAAGGTGGTGTAAGGTTAAATGTCTACTTTATATTATAATGCTGGTACTTGTGTATAAGGAGATAATATGGGTCTATGGTGGTTTGGTCAATGAACTATTGCCTGTTGGTATGTTACTTTAATGCGCCGCGACTGTTTTGGAATGACATGGTTGCTCAGTGTTCTGCAATATCAGAAGTAAATGCTCACTTTCTGAAATTATGTAATTGAATAATTAAGAAGATAATTGTGAATGCATTAGGGATTAAATCAAGTTTTATTGTATGGTAAGTACCAATCGTGTAACAAAGTATGCGTTCCAATAGCAGTGTGATGTGATTGAAACGTCGTAGGGTGGTTGTATTCTTAATAATGTAGGCATACAAATATCAGTGTTATGTGATTGAGATGTCGTCGTGTAACCGTTTTTTTTTTTTTTGGTTTGTGCTAAATCTTAGATGTCCGTTTTAGTCAGTGTTTTTTGGTTATTTTGAGCGACTTCTACTTTGTTTTTATCAATGTATATATAGTTCCTTCTATTATGTGCAGTTGTCATAATAGTCCCCCTGACATCAAGTAATGCAGAAGTTGTACTTTAGTTATGCATTTAATGTGGCGTTAATTTATGTTATTTTTCATTTTAAGTAATGGCATTTGAAATGGGGGCTCATAAGGTTTTTTTTAAGTAATGACATCAAGTAGTACAGATCAATGGCATGTAAGTTTACGGATGTTTACATGATAGGTTTATTTTTTTTGGTACGTTAAGAGGTAATAACCCCGCACATGATAATAGTAATGTGCTGGAAATGTACATGTATATACATGTAGACTTTGTATTTAATGTACGACAATGGATGATATACTGCATAAATAATGCTTGTGAAGGAGTTGGCAAACGAAGTAGCCACAATCATTTGTATGTTCAGATATTCCGAAATTGAAAACACCTGGCACCCCTTAAGATGTTACAATCGAGAATATTACTACACTGGTGTATATGGGTTTAATTCTAGGTTTGGATGAATGAAATAGGCGAAGTTGAAGTTTATTGCATGCATGTATGTGGTTTATGTGCCCAAGTTTAGAGACATACCCGAGGATGCAACAGCGAGCACGATTTGTCTCTCTGATCTGATGCGCGCCATTATTGTCTTGTAAAGGAAGGTTTTCCCTGTTCCACCTGCTCCATACACAAAGAAAAACTCTCCACTCTGTTGGTTTACAACATTTATGACCTTGTTGTAGACTTCTTTCTGCTCTGAATTTAGTGCTCTAAAAAGTTCCTCATGCAACTCAGTCATTTCTTTAGTGTTGTAGGACAGTTCTTCTTGGATTAGCCGGTTATCCATAGAGGTGAGCAAGCGCTGGTCTGGTAGCGACATATCCGGGTAGTCAGACAATGATTTCCCATTTTTGGCAAGTATATCTTCAATATATAGCAAACAATAATTTCGTATCTGGTTCTCAGAGAGCTGAAGATGTGGGAATTTGTATTGCTTTCTTTTGTGGTAGAGTATGTCTTCAAAAAGGGCTTTCCAGTTGCTGTCCCATATTTTCCTTGGGCTCGAAACATCACAAAAAATTAGAATGGTCACAAACAATTCTCTTAATTGTACTCCTGATGCCCAGAGTTGTGCTTCATGTATGGCATCTGTCCACTCATTATCCTCCTTCAGCATTCCTAGGGCATAGCATGCTTTCCTGAAAGTCTCATATACTTTTCCATGAACTGTCCTGATTTCTTCATACGTTCTCGGGCCTTTGACAACATTTAAGAGCATCCGTAAGTAGTACCGCTCGCCTGAAGCTGGGTGCGAGTATACAATTCGCCCTATTGTCTGTTGTTGCTTCCTTTTGGTCCAAACTTTTTCCTTTGCATTCCACACATATTTTTTGGGTATTTCAGCATATGTGTGCTGCCTTGCTTCAGCATCTGTTGTATTGAGCGTAAACCATTCAGTGAACATTGTTTTCTTCAACCCCTCTTGTTGTAACAGTGTTGGTAAGCTTTGGCTGTCTGTAAGCATAGCAGAGTTCTGGTCCTGCAGATGAAAAGTCAGCCTAATGACTGCTGGCTTACAGTAGTGGATGTCAAAAGAGAAAATCCGCCAAGCAACTTCACATGCAGATAAGTACCGGCATTCAAGATACTGTTTTATCTCGTCTATTTCTACTGCTTTGCTGGACCCACCTATAGCGGAGGATTTGTCGTTCTGCAGAAACACTGTTGTAGCTTTGTCCGGTCCTTTACTGATGTATTTGAAAAGGTATTTAATTGCTCTTGACCTGTTACACCATTCAACATTAATGTGAGCATTATATCTAAGCAATAGGTAACGATTATACGGCACCACATATCTGTTGTCAAGGCTTGCTTTCCCCTTCTGCACAACAATTCCATTGTTCCTACGATGGTATACTGGAAAACCGTCTTCATCAAGCGTTGTTTCTGCATAGTAGGGTTTCAGGAAATCCTTGTTTGCCTCCCCGCAAGGTCCATGCAACATATGGTCAGCGACGGCTCTATATGTTGCTGGATCTGTCTCCCTACATGGGATTTCAGCGGATATCATTTCATCTATGTCCTTGCCACATTTTCCCTTGTTGCCCTCCTGTAGCCATAACAGTATATGTGCATGGGGTAGACCCCTTTTCTGAAATTCAATTGTGTAGACAACTGTGTGAATAATGTATGAATTAATAGCCATATGTTAGGTTTGACGTGATAATAGTATTATGTAGAAAATATTATTGTTGGAAACAGTTAAAAAGTGAAATATTAGTATTCTGCAAAACATACATGCACTTGTAGGGCCAAATATTTTGCTCTTCTTGAGGTCTCGTAGTAGTTGTCCTAACTTCAGCTTGAACAATCTTGACATTATTTCTGGTCTGTCATTTGGGACATGGACTTCTAGCTTCGCCAACATTTCATCAATTTCTGGCCATTTAGGGTTAGCTGTGAACGTAATGAAGAGTGATGGGTTTCCAAAAGTTTTATAGAGTGCCATTGCATCCTGGTAATTTTGTATCATGTATCGTGGTCCACCAGTAAATGAGGATGGAAGAACTATTCTTTTCCCAATCGTTTTTGCTTCTGTATCACCCTTTGTGACTGCATCACAAATGTTGTTGTACAAATCCGCACGCAATTCATTTTGGTTGAACTTTATCCACCTTAGTCTCTGCTCTTCGATAGCGGTGTAGGCGTCTACTACATATTGATGGAATAACCGCCCTCCTTGTATCAGTGTGCACGCTTCAGTAAGCCTTTGTTGGATTTTATAGCAATAATATTCCCGCATTGTCACATAGCTCCGCTTTGTTGTCCTTCTTCCCATGTTTATTGCATATGGAATCTGTTCGTGATAGCCATCTTCACCATGAGGAAACAATAAGGGATATTGTAGAGACATGTATAGAGGGTGTAACTCTGAAATTCATTGAGGCCCTCCTGCTTTGCTTTGGATGTACACATCCCTTGGTGCTGTGTTCTATCCAAAATCTCCTACAATAAGAGCTGTAATCTCATAAACAACTGGAAGGTTAAACTGCCTTATAGTTGGCTTTCTTTCACCTATCAGTTTTAGTTTAAAATCCATGACACCATTGGCATGAGACCAATCCCTGGCCATCCTAAATGCCTTTGCTACAACACTTGTGGAATCCAACATGTTCATCAATTTCCCAACAATCTCTTTATCCACATCAGTGTTATTCAAATGCATGCTGCCCATTCTGTTTTCCACCTCATTGCTGGAATCGTGAAAATATAGTTGAGCATACTTTGGAGTACTGCCTTGCTCAGGAATAAGAGATCCAAATCGATGGTAATTTTGGCCAGACATTCTGAAAGTATAGGGACCTCTTGACATGTTGATTTTATCATCAATGCGTCCTCCAAAAGAGGTGAAAGAAAACATGCTGTTGTATATTCGGATTTTTTTCCGGAAATTGGTTCCTTCCGAGGTGTTAGAGCACAGTAGTTGTTTTAAAGGTTCTGGTGTTGGCTTTGACCTTGGCAAACTCACTTTCCCTTCTTGGCAACATATAGAAAATGTGAGATTAGCTTCTCTATTCCCCTTCAATTTCTCTTCTAGCCACATGGTTGAACCACATAACCGACATTTGAATTTGGGGCAGTCAAGTTTTGCATATGTGACTTCTGCATCTATGATTAAAATACAGGCTCAGTAAACATACTTTGGTTTTGTTGACGTGAAGAATTTCTGTGAACAGACTTACTATTTGACTTGTGTGCCGCTGGAATTTGCATATGATCACTGCAAACAGGATGTGTTGATGTCCCTGTTTGAATAAGGAATATAGAGAACACATTTGTGCAGGAGGTAAGGCATGTATGTATATGATAATTGTCTGTACATTTCTTTGCATCCCTATATGTATGCGATATTTTCATTTGTAAGAGTATAATACCTATATCCATGAGTTGTAGGCCGTAGAACCGTTGGATACTGCCATCTGGGCGCGTGAAATTTGTTGACGACACTTGTACTGCAAAAGCATGGCGTACAACACTTGGTGATGAACCTGCATTAAGTATGTGTCCTCATAAGTATTCTTGGATTGTAGTTTGTATAATTGTGACAGTATTCTAAGTGTAATAAGACACTGTAAAAATTACCTGCAGCTTTTCTTTTCGGCATTTCTGCACTGAAAATATGAACTGCACTGAGTGGAATCAAGTAACTTGATCTGCGGATGGGAGACTACGAAAGGGCAAAACTGATGTTGTATTGAAGGTGAGGAGGTAAGGATTGAAGCATTTAGGGCTTTTACAATGCCTCTTTTAATTGTTGTCTTAATTTTTCTGTATATTTATGTTTAGTCCCCACATGGTATTAATTATATAATGCTAAGGTCTATACTACTGTATGTGTATTGTAGGAGTTGTAACTTTCTGAGGGACTTGGAATTCCTCCAAAGCAAAATTATATATTGCGTAGTTGAATTTGGTTGATTTTAAATTAGTCATTAAGTTACACTTCTTTTTTTTACCCTGTATTGTCTGATTGCTGTCGCATGTGTTCTAATTGGGTTTCAAAGCTGCACTTTCTTTAATTTTGTTATAGGTAAAAGGGTATACAAATTGTCGACCACCTTAAGCAACAGCTACATGTGCAGACAATGAAATGTAATTGTAAAAGGGGCCTGAATTATGGTCAGAACTTTAAAGTACTTGGTATTGCCAGCGAAATTAGATTGCTACTGATTTCTTTGCATCTAATATAGTATAAATATTTGTTCCGGGTTGTAATGATTTTGAGGGTTTAAAAGCAAACCATGTCGGAACTTAGTGATGGTTTTACTATTGGAATGGCGATCCAGCAAATTGAATAGGAGTGTGACGGGGCTAAAGATGCACAAGCAAATATCGTTGATTAGCCTTATCAAAGTAAATTATCCTAACAAACCCACTAAACAGAAGTATAGTAGACAAGTAAGGGTCGAATCCCACAGAGAAGGTATGATGTAGTATGCAAACGTGAATGACAAGTAACAAGTAACAAGTAACAAGTAACAAGTAACTGGGGGGTTTTGTAATCAAGAGAGCAAACAAGCAAAGTAAACAAATTTGGTTTATGTAGGAAGAAAGTATGATGAGGGGAAGTAGTTCCACTAGACCGAAATCCACAATACAGAGATAGAGTTTGATCACTGAAATCTATTTCGTCCAAGTTCGTTTATTTATCCTTATAGTCGTTCTCACCCTGATCGTAAGTACTATTGATTCTCAGAGTTGTCAATAGACTTATTACTATGCCAATGATAAAGCACAACTGATTCTCACAGTTGTCAGCGTACTTTATCACCAACACAGCAATAGCAATGCACACAAGGATATAGGATACATGCAAGTAGAAAGACGTACAAGTACTCACTCCCCTACTTAACATGCAATTGATTCTCACACACAATTGTACGCTCGGAACCCCTATACGCACAATTGTGTTTGCCACTAGATATGCACTCGGAACCCCTATATGCAATCCTAGCAATTGATAAAACGTATTCAACCTAGTTGATCAGGCTAAGAAGAACAACAAGAAATCAATAATCAATATAACCAAGAGAATCAATCCAACACTTATAAGGATAAGAACAAGGAATATAAATCTCACAAACACATCAACTGTACTGCTTCAATCGTCTAGCAGAACAAAGGAAAGTTAGCTCTCCATCAAAGGGGATGAAAAACTCTAATTAGAAATTACGTCTGAAACAATAGTGCGTCTGATGATCATGATTTGGAGGCTGTGGGAAAAGAGGTTAAATAGAGTTAACCTAAATCCCCAAGATCACAAACCATATATTACAAGGAAATAAAATAATAAAATAAAGGAAATCTGACTAATGCATAAAAGGAAATAAAGTAAAATAAAATAACTCTGGCCGCGAGGTCATTAAGCGCAGCCACCGCGGGGCGGTGAAGATCCACCGCGGGGCGTCGAACACTCCACCGCTGGGCGGTGGCTTCCTCTTGCGCGGGCTCCATTCTTCACTGAGAGTCATCACCGGGTCGCGATGAGGATCGTCGCGGGGCGGTGAACTCCAATCCTCCAGCTCTCTTCTTCTTCTCTTCATCTGCTGCTATCCAATACTACCAAGTGTTGGTAGCCTTCTCCATAAATGCTCCAGCAGCTCCATCCTCATCTTCATGCTCCATCTAAGCTGCAAATCCTTGGATTTCTTCACTTCTCTCCATAACATCTGGATTGTAGACTTAGCACCAAAACTCATCCAAAACTCCTCCAAATCATGCTAATAGTTGCTAGAAAAGGTGTATAAAATAACACCTATCAGAGTGGTGAGATAAACAATGGGTATATACGATACGGACATGTGCTGCAACAACTCAAAGTTGTGATATGAACTCTCCTATTAGGTCATTGTTGATATTGTGTCAATTTTAAAATGTTCTTTTTGCGCCCAAAACAAAGCCACTATAATTTTAAGTGTTATTCCGGGACAACAATGAATAGCAAATGCATTAGCTGCAGTTTCTATGGTAGTGTATAAAATCTCTCATAAGGTGATTTTTGATGTTATTTCGTATTTGGTTTTGCATATTGTGGGATTAAAAAGCATACAGCGAGTCGAATTTATCTTTAACATGCCCTGAAAGTCCAACTTCAGTGCTTATACGCATCTTATCCCTACTGTTGTCTTTCATGTGGATATATCTCATTGGTGAAATGTCAAGGCAGGATCATACGTAACTCCTCATTCATACGAATAACATAAGCTGTAGCAGACATATATTGAAAATAAAAGTTCATAGTTGGTGGTAACCCGCGGGAAAAAAAGGCGAAAAGGGCATCAAAACAGCTGACAATACTATGAATAAAGATCTGCAAGCACCCTACGATGTGGCTACTCTTCATCCGATGATGAAATAGCTATCTTTTTCTTTTTTGCAGATTCCTTTGCTGGGGTAACCAGGCCACATAATGTGCTCTTCTCTTCAAGCCTGCAGTACATCATGAATAAGTGTCAAAGGTAGGTTGTTTTAACGACATATTTATTTGTTTTAAGCAATGCAGTCTCACATATCCTTCTCTTTAAGTTGTTGGTGATTTATGACACATTGCTGCAGATCCAGTTTCCTCTTGTCAGATGGGCGGTTGGAGCCGATAATTAGGTTTGTGTTTGTGTTGTCCTCCACATCAACCCTGCAGGAAGAAGTAAATCATTGACCAAGGCATTTTTCCCATTACTTTGTTTAACTACCATGAATAATTCTTGCACTCACATTTTCTTATCCTTGATAGACTTATGCTGCACAAGATTACCAGAAAAAGGGTTAATATAGATGAACGAAATCAGCAAGATAATAAGTCGTAAATGTTATAGCGAGATAGGCAGAAAATAAGGCATGATAGGTTGAGGGAATATACACTGAATGAGGAGTGATCACTTATGAGCTTGCTTGCGGTGAAGCTTTCATAATTGCCATGGTCATAGTAAGTGTGTGTCTTCAGTTCTAACACATGGAATGTATTGATGAGTTGCAGGATTTCTTGTGGAAGGACACTCGCATCAGCATCATCCTATACAATAGGCGCCAGGGAAAAAAAAATGTAAGCATGTTGGGACATGTCCTTGTCTTTATGTGTAGTGGTCAAACTATTACTTACTCCAACATCCTCAAGCAGTTTGATTGCTTTCTTCTTCAGCAGTAGCTCGGCTAACTCGTCAAAAATGGTGACCGCAATAGTCGTAGTGTGATCTGAGACGTCCAGGTGCAGCCTATACCTGCAAATAAGAACCAAATGCTTTGTAAATGCGCCAGTAAGAATGCTATGATAACATGCTGGAATTGCATACCTTGTTTGGGGGAATTCGCAGATCTTGGAGCATGACTCACACCAGAATTGTCCCCCAACTCGGGTGACTCCTTTCTTATAATTCGCCAAGCCACATGAAAAGTAATACCAGCTGTTTTTTGAGCGAATTGTTTCAATTTTAACACTGCAATTCAGTGTTTTGGATTGCTGGAATGAGACATGTCCATTAATTAGTTATTGCGCACAACTTTTCTCAGTTTTGAAAGAAGCCTGTGGTGTACTATCATACCTTTGGCCTTGAGGCATAATGCTCTCTTCCCAGCTGTAACAACTGAAGGAGGGTTCCTTCGACAGTCTGCACTGCTTCTTGTTCTCCACTGATCAGTTGAATGTTGGTATCCCTGCATAGGTAATTTCAATTTGCCTAGTAAGAAACTGAGTGATTAATTCATATACACAATTGGTTAGCACTGATGGTATTACTTCATTAGCTCCCTTAATTGTTTAATGGCAGGCACTGCATCAGTATCATATATGCTTGTTGCCGAGGTGCTGGATAGGTGGATTTCACCTGCATGAACCGTAAGTGTATACAGAATCATTGTGCTCCATCTTTCTATGTATACTGCTTACCTATGTTGCAGGAAAGTAGTAGCAAATGAAAAAGTATAGTGAACTTGTAAAAGTAGGAACATAGCACCTCTGAATTCCCTGACATTCATTGCCGATAGTATGGCAATGTATATGTGCTTTTCCTGGCCATGTGCCTTAAGGAAGCAATCACACATAGTGCCCCACAGCGTGGATTTTATCCTCCTGCCTCTGCATGATTGGAAAGCACCACAGTAACACATTTAGATTCACTTTGTTATGCAGCATATCTTGTAGTGAATGAAGACAAAGTAACACACGCATACCTTGTATTCATTAGGTGGAATTCAACATACTGTGTTCCGTTTTTGGTGGGCTTGCTCTTGCCTACATTGGTAGCACATCCTAGAACGTCTGGAAGAGCAAGTTAAGGTTAGATATCTGTAATTCATGTTTTGAGTTCAAGTACATGTAGATTACAACGAAAAGGTCTACCAATAAGGAACTTGCTGCCATTGAGTTCGATATCTTCAATTTCAGTGAGCTCAAATGGGTAGGGCTCAAACCCCGAAGGGTCGCAACTAAGTTGCCTAACAATTGTGTTGCCCTCCAATTGGATGAAGTACAGGTCGCCCTTGCGGAGACGATATTTAACTTTGTTTGGCATAATAGTGAAGCGGCTGAAGGTGTAAAGATGGCCTACTTCAAGCTTAGAGACAAAGCAGTGGGCAATGGAGCTCCGAGCAATGCAGTGAATAGCACTCCCCTGGCACACACGTGGTAAAGAATAAGAGATGAATGGGGAATAAGTTCCGTGGAGAAATGGATAAGATTGAATTGCACAATACCATTTCATCAGAGAGAATGAATTCCGTGCTAATGTATTTTCCAGATGGGTCCATCGCATCCCATTTGCGACATACCAAGACCTTGATGGTGCACTCCATGCCAACACTCAAAGCCGTAAATGTCGCGTGAGGCTGTGTTTCTTCCAAACTGAGTAGACCACCTGATTTGTTCCCATGTATGGAAGCTTTGGCAGCGACTGGTACGGCAACCTTTGATTCGGGGGACGGTTGCATTCCCTTTTTGCTATCACAACCCTTAGGGTGTGCCGCATCGCCACCAGGGCGTGAGTTTTCTGAAGCGGAGGCCATTTTAACTCAGACTGTGCTCACAGACGTGGGTGGACATGTGTACAGCGTGTATGTTACTGAATTTAACAGGAGGTTGTGAGTGGCTAAAATTCATTATGAGGAATACCAAAGTGCGTAGGGGCATTGGTTACAGCGGTTCTACTCAACATTTATGAGAGGAGAAGTTACGCAGCGTTGTGCCTCTCTATCTTGTTGAGTAATTGAGGCTGTGCATTTCATCTCATGTGCCGGTACACCTTTCTCTTCACCAAACGGCACAATAAGCAGTGAAGGTGGCCGCCATAAAAGTGTAGTCTTCATTGATTTGCTTGAAAAAGTAACGGAGCTCCGAGCCTCTCTAACTGGCTGAGCAATTGAGGCTTTGCATTTCACCTCATGTGCCGGTACACATTCTTCTTCACCAATGGAACAATCAACAGTGAATGTGACCGTAATGAACAGTGATGGTGTCATTAAATTGCTTGAAAAAGCTAAGTTTATAGTATATTAGGATTACGCTAATACAGAATAAACAATAGGTGATTTGCAATACGTAAGTACGTACATACGTAATTACGCTAATACAGAATAAACAATAGCTTTTGTGACAAAAATGCATGTTACCTAATTTAGAATAAACACGAAACTGATGGATCGACACGACGTCGCCACTCCCAGTCCCCCGTGGAGTGACGCGTGTCCTCTTCTGCCTGATGCAAGCTGATCTTCAATCTACCAATGCAACATGAAAGGTTGTGTCTTCAGTAGTATTCAGTGTACTGATCGAATGTTATGGTAGTGCTTTTGTTATGAAATAAAGATCGAATGGTAAACCAACATGTGCTTCAGAATTTTATTAGGCATTAATAATCAATTCTAACGATTGACCTTCCTGATGGTATGCAGAATCAGAGCTTAGCTGCTTTTTGCCATTACTTATTCCTTGCATAGTTACGTTAGGGATGATTCATGGATTTAGAACCTCGATGATAAACTTTAACCTAGAACTATTGATTGTTTATCCTTTATTATGTTGGTCGTTGCTATTATGCTATAGGAAATGAATTTTGAGCTAATGATCGTGTTTCCCCCCCCCCCTTAAGTTGTTTTGTTAAACTTTGGAGAGATTGATTCTTCTTTTCTTCACATTTTCTATATGTTACGTTTCAGGTGTTGTCCTATGATGCAAATAACATCAAAGCCGTGTATTTCAGAGGTCAAGCATACACATATTGATTCTTAGATATAAGTTACTGCAATCGCAGTCATGGTTTAAAATCTCTATTTTTTTTGAAGAAGGTAAATCATATATAAAGATCAGAGAAGGAGATACAACCTGCTAATGCAGCATAATTACAAAAATAATGCATTCCGTAGTGGTTAGAGTTATAAGGAAAAACACCCAAATAGAGAATCAAACCAAAATGAGCTAATCGAGCAAGCTCGAAAGTGCAAGATCACAAGATTACATGATATGAAGACGCCTAAGCCAAAGCATCGTCTTGCTGTCGTACTTCTTCCATTTGGCGAGAATTTCCCTAGTCATTGTGTCAGTAACTCTGTCAAAAAGGGAGTGCACAGATGCCAGAGTATCATTGAAGACAACACTATTTCTGCTGCTCCAGATGCAATAAATAAATGTGGTAATAGCCATCTTGCGAGTTTCAAATTCAGCACCCTTGTATCTAGGAGTGAGGGCGAGATCGGCCATGCACTGGTGAATGGTAGCAATGTTGTTTCCATGGGTCCAATGCACCCAATACAAAAGTTTACGAAGGCAGAGGGACACATACCTACAACTGCTCCAGAAATGTGCATTCGACTCATTTTCATGCAAGCAGAGAGGGCAAGTTTCATCCAATATAGGCACCCACTTCTTCACTCGATCCTTGGTAGGGAGTCTTTCATTGAGCGCAAGCCAAGAGATAAAGGATGACTTAGGGGTGTACAGGCCTTTCCAGATAATTGGACTCCAATTGACAAGGTTGCCACGAGGCCGAAACAGATCATAGGCTGCAGCAGAGTTGAACTTGCCAGATGGGAGGATAAGCAAAGAAACCAGTTGTTGCGGTTGTCCATGGGAGAGCAGGTCATCTCTAATCCTTAGCAAGGATTTCCAACACCAGTTATCACTGACTTTTGCCTGGCATTCCCAGATAGTGTTGCCAAGAGGAAGCTTGCTAGTTCCCCAAACGTACCAGATACTGCTATTGGGGGTAGCCATATCAAAGATTGACTTAGCCATGGAGGCTTTGTTCCAAGACAACAACTCCTTGAAGCCCAGGCCACCTTCGCTTTTAGGTCGACAAATTCTTTTCCAAGAGACAAGGCTACGCCGGGAGTCAAGGCCACCAGTCCAAAGAAAGGATCTCAAGATTGACTGAACACGCTTGAGAACATTTGTAGGGAAGACCATGACTTTGCACCAGAAATTCTGCAACCCATACAGCACAGCCCGAATCAGCTCGACCCGACCAGCATAAGACAGCTGCCTAGCAGTCCAAGACTTGACCCTTGAGGTCAATTTCTCAATAAGAGGAGCAAACTCATTCAGCTTTGGCTTCTTTGAACCCAGAGGCACCCCCAAGTAGGTCATGGGCAGGGTTCCTTCAGAGAAAAGTGAATTGTGCAGAATGGCAGGCTTATGGTTCTCATAGTTGCCCCCAAAATAGATTTGAGTTTTGCTCGGGTTAGCAACAAGCCCAGAAAGACGCCCAAATTCATCAAGAATACTTTTAATAGCCATCACCGAGTCATTGTCACCATTAAAAAAAATAATAAGGTCATCAGCAAAGCAAAGATGAGTTAAGTTCTGGGACTTACAGTGCTGGTGGTGCCGAAAGAGAGGGTTCTCAGGCAGCCCCTTGAGCATGCGAGATAAATATTCCATTGCAATGCAGAACAGATAGGGCGACATTGGGTCCCCTTGCCGAATACCACGACCACCCCTAAAGTGCCCCTCCAGACTTCCATTAACAACCAGAGAGAAGGAAGGGGTAGTAATGCATCTTGTAATCCAGTGCACAAACAAAGGCGGGAATCCCATATGGACCAGAATATTAAGAATGAAAGACCAGTCCAGTGAATCAAACGCTTTATGGAAGTCAACCTTAATAGCGCAACGAGAGGGCGTTGATTGCCAACCATAATGCTTCAAAATATCCCCACAGAGTAAAATATTATCCTGAAGAGAACGCCCGGGAATGAACACAGCTTGCTTATTATCAACGACAGAATGCAAAACTGACTTCAGCCGAGAAGCAATGATACTAGAAATAGCTCTATAGATAGTGGAGCAACAAGATATCGGGCAAAAATCAGCAGCGCTTGTGGGATTAGGCTTCTTAGGAACAAGAGTGATGGCTGTATGATTTACCTACTTAAGTAAAGAGCCAATTCTGAAGAAGTCCATGACGGCATGAGTAACATCGTCACCAATAATATTCCATGCCTTCTTAAAAAAGAAGGGGTTATAACCATCCGGGCCAGGTGCTTTAGTATTTCCCATACCGAAGAAAGCCTTGTGGATTTCCACACTACTGACAGGCTGAACAAGGAAGGAAACTTCCGCAGTGGAAATGCTAGGGCCCCTTGTGAGGTGATCAGTACAGAAAGCAGACGACGGAATAGTAATGCCAATGAGCTGCTCAAAATACTCGACCAAATGGGTGGAGATGTCTTGCTACGAGGTCAAATGCCGCCCATCATAATCGACAAGGAGAGGAATGGAGTTACCAAATCGCCTGCAACGAATCTGATTATAGAAGTAGGAGGATGAGTGATCGCCAAACTTCATCCATTTTAGTTTTGCCAGTTGCGTAGTCATAGAAGCCATGGAATCCATGTCTTTTTTAAGGGACAACTTACACTCTTTCTCAATTCTATGGCAGCTGATAGGTGAGTTGTCGTCGTGACACCTAAACAAATAAAATAATCCTAACAAACCTAAACAAGTAGTAGAGGCAAGCAAGGGTCGAATTCACAGGGAGGAAGTGATCTATCTATGTGTTCGTAAGCATGCAACGTAACAAGGGGGGTTTTGGTTATCAAGCAAAGCAAAGCAAACAAGTGTAGTTGATGAGAAAATATGAATGGGGAAAGTAGTTCTACTAGAACGAGATCCACAATACAGAGATAAGTCGATCATTGAAATCTTATAAATCCAAGTTCTTTAACTATTCTTATGGTTGTTCCCACCCTGATCTTAAGTACTACCGATTCTCACAGTTATCGATAGACTTATTACTATGCCAATGATAAAACACGCCAGTCACGCCTGTCACGCGGTACCAGACCGGGATACTTTACCACCAACAAAGCAATAGCAATACATACAAGGATATAGGATACATGCAAGTAGAAAGACGTACAAGTACTCACTCCCCTACTTAACATGCAATGATTCTCACTCATAATTGTACGCTCGGAACCCCTATACGCACAATTGTGTTTGCCACTAGATATGCACTCGGAACCCCTATATGCAATCCTAGCAATATGATAAATATCGATAAACCTAGTTAGCAACTCTAGATAAACCAACATAAATCAATAGACAATTTAACCAAGAGAATCAATCCAACACACATAAGAATAAGAACAAGGAATAGAAATCTCACAACATAATCAACTGTATTGCTTCAAACGTCTAGTAGAACAAAGGTGTTTAGTTCTCCATGGGTTGGAAACCCGGAGAAAGAAACGAGACTTCAAAACTGCAAAACTAACCTAACTTAATTTCAACTAGGTTAACAAAGAGTATTTAACCTAAACCTAAAAGATAATAAAAGGAAATAATAATAAAGTAGTAACCAAATATAATCAACCGAATCCGGGAAATTAATCCCGTAATTCCCAATTCTCGGCAAGCATCTCGTTCAACAGCTCTCGACACGGCCCAACTTCGTTAAATCAGCTTCTCGGCCCAGCAGCAGCAAAGCCCAACTCCAATTCCTCTCAGCTTGCTGACGTCATCCCTCCGTTTCAGTTCTTCGGCTTCAACACGCTTTCCGCTTCTTCAATTCACGCGGTTCCATTCAACTCACGTGGGCCGAACTTCAACTTGGGCCTTTTTATATTCACGGCCCATCTCCTTCCAATTCCCAACATCAGCCCGCACTTAATTAATTCGATTTCTTCACGCGATGGCCGCGGGGCGCCAACTCCCACCGCGGGGCGGTGATTTCTACCGCGGGGCGGCATCCTTCTTTGAGATCCATCGCCGGGTCGCGGTGGCTCTGGCGCGGGGCGGTGAAACTCGCCCTTTATTGTGGTTCCTTCATAGATTTTTCTTGTCTCCTCAGGTGGTCAACTCCTCTTCCTCTGGATGTCTCCAATTAGCTCCTTCAGACCACCAAAACCACACTTCTCTGCTCCAACTCCATAATCTCCAATTGTGCATAAAATTCAACCAAATGGCGCCTCAAACCTGGTAATAATCCTTAGATAAGTGGTACAAAATAGCACTTATCAGCAGCTGTCATCAAAAGGCCGAGAGTGACAAGCAAGTTGAGCCGTTTCAAGCAAATTACACCCCTCAACAATGCGATCATCTAGAACTTCAATTTTTGCTGAGCCAAAACGCTTAAGATGGTTTTTGAGACTCTTAAGTTTGGAAATAACCTGGAACATGTGGAAGCCCGACACAACATCATTCCAGACATCAACAATGGTAGCAGAGAACATCTCATGGTTGGCCCAACTATTAATGAACCTAAAGGGAATACGCCTAGCAGGCAGAGGCGCTCCCAAATTCACAGTAACAGGCGAATGATCAGAGTGACTGGCCGTATGGAAGAAAGCAACTGATCGATGCAGAGATAGTAGCCATTGGTTGTTCACAAGGACCCGGTCAAGCTTGCACCAGATGCGATCATTCCCAGTCTGACAATTATTCCAAGTGAAAAAGCATCCACTGTATTTCAGATCAAATAAACACGTAGAGTCGAGCAGAGACTGCAATTCATCCGAGCAAGGCCTAGAACTGAGCTGCCCAACAATGTTCTTTTTAGAAGAACAAAGGATAGTGTTAAAGTCGCCCAACACCATCCAAGGGGCAGTAATGCCAGCATGCAGCTGGGTGACACCAGACCACATAAGTTTTCGGCTTGGTCTGTCATTGTAGCCATAGACAAAGGTGATCAACACAAATTCAGCAGACCGAGAGGGTCTCACCTGACAGTGGATATGTTGCTGCGACATTTCAAGAACAGTAACATCAACCAAAGAAGAATTCCAAAGTAACCAAATGCGACCATTATGAGCAAGATGGCCATTAGATGTAAAATTCCAATCATTTAAGAGGGAGCCATCAATTCTTTTCTCCCTGTGCAAACGGACTCTTGTCTCAAGCAAACCCATAATATTCAAGCTGTGTTTTTGAACAATGTTCCGTACCTGAGCCTGTCGAGAGGACTGGTGGACTCCCCTGACATTCCAGCATCCAATGCGGATGCTATCCATAAAGGAACAGAGGTGGTGGCAAGACAGCGCTCCTTGAGTTGTCTTGATGAGCCGGGGGTTGGGGAGAAGAAATAATCCTTGTCACTAAATTGATGCCATGAGAATCAGTGGGGCTGAGCTGTTGTGGGGTGGCAACAAGAGAGGGCAAGAGCCCATGCATTTTCAAATGCGAGGGATCAAGGGTGGATTTCGGGGCTAACTGAGCATGCACATGTTTCACTTGGGGATAGACAGCCTTCCTTGGGAATCGGCGATTGGGCTTGTAAGATCTCATGCCCACTTGGTTCCAACGGTGGCCCTGAGCAGGACCAGAGGAGGCGCTGCAGAAAGAATCAACCGAGAAAGAGGTTGCATAAGAGAAGTTGATGCTGCTAAAGGAGCATTCTGCTCACGAGGAATAGCTGGAGAGGCAGGGAGGGAGTGTGGGTGAGTAAAGGAATCAGCCAAGGAAACCTGCACATCTTGAGATGAAGCATGCGGTAGGGGTTCCGAAGGAGAAGCATCCGAGGTTATCTGCACATCATTCGGACACTGGTTGCGCATGTGGCCAAAAGTCTGACACGATGAGCAATGCCAAGGTAGCCATTCGTAGTGTATTTTCTACACCACTTTACTGCCATCAGATCCCCTAAGCGTAATTTCGCGCAGTAAAGGCTCTGACGCCATTATCTCAACCATAATTCTCGGGTATGAAACACGCTCCTCAGAAGCAGTGATCTTATCAGTAAAAAGCGGTCGACCAATAGCCGATCCAATGCGTTGGTAAAATTCTTCAGACCAGTATTCAAGGCCCAGACCAGGCAAGGTCACCTATACCGGAATAGAAGATAAGCAAGTAGTGTCCATAGTGATCCCCCTCTCCCATCTCCTTAGCATAATCGGACAGGAGCCTCCAATCAACCAAGGTCCTCCTTTCAATATCAAATGCAGGTCTTCGTCAGATTGAAATCTGAAAACAAAAAGGCCAGCCTCATTCAGAAATACTCTCGGAAGAGCAGAGCAACTAAACCATCTAGCCTCAACAAATTTTTTCATCGCGTGAAATGGGACTTTAGTGCCCATAACAGCTCCAACAAGGCACAGCCTCCACCTTTGCACCTGTTCAGCAATGTCTTCTTCTGTATAGTCAATAATTCCACTCTTGTATCCTTCAACAGATGAAAGCAGAAATAGTGCAGCAGAATCTCGATTTCCAGCAACCGTTGCAGAGTAAGAGCGCTTGGTTGACTGCCCAGCAGGAGGGAGCTCAACCGGGTTTCTCTTGGCAGCATTTCCAGCAGCTGCAATGGCAAGGCTCGGCGCCGGAGTGGGGAGAAGGGCCGACAAATCAGCAACATTCAATTCTGACTCACAGTCCTGCGCAAGCTGGGGCATCCCCTGACTCTAGGCAAATGCTTCAGCAGGCAAATCAGAAGAGGGGAGCACGAAAGCGGAGCCAGGTCACCAACTGCAAGGTTAGACCGAGACAGCGCCGAAAAAGCTTCAATCCGGGAAGAGGGCGACGGACAGCGGGTGGGGGAAGAAGGGAGGGACCGAGGGCAGGAGCGGAAATGGCGAAGATTACCGGAGACGATGGATTGGTCAGAGACCGGCTCCGACGAAGACTCGCAAGCACCAACATGGGCCGGGGAAGAAGAGGGTTTAGGGGGAAGATGGAGGAGAGCTTGATGGAGCGGGATCTGGCTTTGGGCTTCCCCTTATGCTTACCCATCACGCCGAGGGGATTTCGGCGAGATGGGCAAGGTTAGGGAGCGGCGGCGGTGGCTAGGGTTACAGGGGGGAAGGGTGTGGGAGCGGCAAAAAAGCTATACTCTACTCCGTGCTAGATAATTGCTTAAAATCTCTGTTTTCCTTGCAACTTAATTTTTGGTCCCTTTGTAATACCTGATAGTATATAATTTGTGTAGGAAATTGTCACATGCTTGAGTAGGGCATGCACATGAAAAATATCTCACTGGAAATATATATTGTTGGATCGAAACCAAGTGTTAGTAACAAAGTAAAGTATTGTTCCTATATAGGGAACGGTACCTTTGTACAGCGGAATATCACAAATAGCAACACAATCACGTAGAGAGGAAAATCAAATCAACTAACTTATTGACAAGGAAAAACCTCTACTTCTAGGTGTTATCCTAGCAGGATTTCAAAGTTTACTTCTTTTATTGATAAACACGAGCTACACAAGTCAAGCAAAGATCCAACGTAAACTATATTTCCCTACTAGAATACTCTCTAAGCTTAACAACCCTTAGCACGTATTATCAACTCACAACAAACTCAAAATCACTGAAAAGTTACATTCTTCACCTCAGAAACTTCCCGTACGAAGCTCCTAAAGATCGCAACTCTCCTTCACATAGGAACATTTATGTCGTTCCCTTGAGCCAACAGTCTTGAAACTCGTCTCTTGAACTCCAAGCTGTGTTCTTGCTCTCCAATGACTACTTAGAAACCTTCAAAGCTCCTAATGTCGTATCTCTCTTGGATGCTCCTCTTTCTCTCTTGAAAGCATGTCAAACTAGGTTGATAATGTCTTGTATTTATAGGCCTCCAAAGGATGACGAAAATATATATTATTTATGGTATAATCTGATATATTATCCCATAAATAACATTATATCTTTCCATCAAACAATATCCTAAAATACCACAAACAATATCTTTCAACTTGACATTATCTTGTTTCCATAAATAGATCTTATCTCTCCATGATAATTCCGACCCATTATCTGCAAGATATAATCTTCATTTTCCTTGTTTGAACGTCTCCTTGTGCTCCAAGCAAACATTCAAAATCCTAGACGCAATATCTCGCGATTTGCCTTTCACTAGAACGTTGACAACTTTCTTTGCTCTGTTTTCCTTGTTTCCTGGAATCTCCATTCATTCTCTTCTTCTTGAGCACTGATGTTCTTGTTCCCATTGTTCCCTAGGATGACTGATCCATTGGTCACAATCATTGTTCCTTTGAAATTCTCTAGATAGCTCTCATGCTTTTAGTTGTTTCCTAAAATAATACTTAAGAACAAATCATTAAATACATGGTGTTTATCATCATCAAAACACCTAAGATTTTTGAGGGAACCTTCTTCCAAACATATATGTATGTGCATGTATTCTCCGTTTTCATTGTGCACCTTTGTTATATTGCAGTTACATTTCACCTTTTCGAATTGTCATGGCGATGTCATGGAGTTTGACCTTATCTTTTAAGCTATCTGGAAGAAATTTGCTTATTTTCTTTTGTTGATCACCACTGTCTAGCGGTGTTAAAGTGCTTATTCTCATTGTGTTTGACTGCTTTTGAGACTTGTGATTGGTTTTCTGCTGCATGTTTGTTGATTTTTAAGTGTTGTGCTATAATCCAGGACCTCATCAGCACCCAAGCTCTTCACGAACTCGACGTTGCGGGCCCCACATGTTGCAGTGACGTATGTGTTTGCTAGCTTTGCCAGCTGGACTGCATAGTGGCCCACACCGCCTGACGCGGCGGTGACTAGGATGTTCTTCTTGTCGTCAAGCTTAAAGCCGCAATCTTGGGTGAGGGCCTGGTGGGCTGTTACGGCTGCAACGGGCAACCCTGCGACCTCAACTGCCGACACTTTTGCTGGCCTTATGGCCGTCATGCGCTCCTTCGCCACCGCGTACTCCGCTAATCCACCTCCGCCCTGCCAACCATCGTGAAAATATATATGGTCATCACATTTGTTTATCGAGTCACCTAGATCGAATTTGGGTCAAACCGATATTTATTCAAAGTGGCTAGCTATAGTATTTTTTGAAACATTTTTTTTTATGTTGAACACATTAACCGTTACAATAAATGATAGAACGATTTCAATATGAAGCCTCAGAGTTAGATCTCATTATTGATCATGTCACTTGTAAAGTAAGTTAGTAAGAATCAACTACAAATCTTAATCTAATGTAATAATTGTAAGTTTGTAATTTGTAACAAGTGATTGGTATATCAAATCATAGGTAAAGAATAAGGTGCATAGGATTGATGGCATGGACTGAGTGCTTGAACCGTGGTTATGCCACTTCAGGCCCGATCTAGTTTGGAGGTTTGCTTGCTTGCTTGCGTTTTGGCAGACCGGCCAATAGCAACAAAAAGGCCCAATGGAGTTGTGACCCACATGACTTCTTCACATAAGCCACTTTTCTGTGTTTGATGAAACGCAATTTTTGATCCTTTGATTCCCAGATTGACCTAGCTATAAAAGAGTTAGGGTTTTCTCTGGTTGCCTCATTCTTTTGATTTGTCGTTCTCTGTCTGTGGTTTGTGATGAGGGTAATTTGTGAATTTCTTTTTAATATTTAATAAACTCCCTATTGGGAATTAGGATATTAAATTGAGGTTTCCGTAAGCTGCTATAAGGCTTACTAATTGGGCTATTAAAGAGGGTAATTGAATATATGGGCTCAATGAGTCATCTTGAGGAAAATAAGGTATTTATTCTAAACCTAATCATCTTTTTCAGTAAGTTCTTTTGATTGATATCAAATTGAGGAGAGAGCCTCCATACCTAATTTACTGACATCCAGTCCTCCCGGTTTGTTCTTGATTGCAGGTTCATCGTTAAGGGCATCTGGAACATTTTTCTAGAGAATCTCTCTTCCAAGAATCTTCTCGTGGTTCAGATTTGGGCTACGACATTTGGCGCCTACCGTGGGGAGAGGCGTTGAGGATGGTGAAGTCTAGGAGAACAATCAGCAATTCGAAAAGCAGCCTGGTGGCTGGCGAGGAGACGTCTAGGGCAGGCACCGACCGGCCATTGACGGAGAGTCCCCACAACGCCACCAGCCCCGCTTGATTTCGTCGTCGTTTGGCCACTTACGAGACGCGCAAAGTTGCCTCATTGCACGACCAAAGCAGATGCTTCGTTGTTTTGTTGTGCGACCTTGCAACTGTTCGTTGCTGCACCAACGCCGCCACCAATCACCTTCGATGGAATCTTGCAACGTCACGAGTCCATAGCCACCGGACTTGCTCCATTTGGACTCTGCTTGAGCTTGTACGAGTCGTCGGAAATAAGCTCGCTGAAGGAGAAAATCTGGAAAAATGACAGCAAAGTGGTCACTGTTCGTGTCATTGTTCCGGCGCTGGTGGAGGAGCTCAGTCACCGCAACTGATCTCGCGTGGAACCTTGTTGTGCCCTGGACCCAATGCCGCTAGCCTTGCCACGTTCGGACTCAGATAGAGCCACCAACTAGCCATCCAAAATGGGCTTGTCGCATGGACCATCCTAGAAGGTTTCTGGGACGTGCAAGTTCAGTCTGCACTTCCGCGCCGCTCGCACCACCAACGTTACAGCACCGCCGTCGGAGGGTCAGCATTCGTGTCACCACCGCCGGACACTAGCACCGCCCTCCTTCACCTTGTCTCGCCGTCGACGGCGGCTGCCGCATCACCTAGGTCGCGGACGACTTCAAAGACGTAATTGCTATTGTTGATAGTGGGCACAAGGCGGTGGGTGGGCCAATAAGAAAGAATTGATGAAAGTGGCGGCCCATCAGGTGTTGGCTAAGTATTCAAGATAGGCCTGACAAATAAAAGTTCTATACGAGCCCAGCAGAAAAATTTGTGCAAGATGCATCTTGGAAGAATATGCAAGTGGACCGTTGGCGTTCGGTTGATTGGTAATTTTCGACACCGAACTTTATTTAATTTAAATTAATAAATTAAATAATATTTGTATAAGTTGAACTTAGAATGTTTAACTTAATTATTCTATGATTATTGATTGTTATGTCATGATGGCACCAACTTGGGAGCGAACCGCTAATCAAAACGGCAATAAGATACAAGCTTTGGTTATGAAAGGCTGATAATCGCGGCGCTAAAACTAAGGCATGGGACGATCGAACAACAACAATAAAGATCGACATAAGAGGGCATGCATCAAGCCCTACAGAGTTTGTTCAAGAAATTTGCATATCGAGGCGAACCAATAAGCTCAATCGAAGTAGAAGCAAGATCTGGAACTTGCTCGCCAGCTAAGTTTTTTGACATTCCTTCCGCATACATGATAAAGCATCATATTATTTGAAACCTATCACAGATGGTTCGAAACAACTAGCCTACGGGCCGCACGGGCACAAGTTGTCATCTTATTCTATTACGGGCCGCAGGGGCACATGCTGCCATCTTATTAGCCTACGAGTTGCAGGGGCAAGAGTTATCGTCTTATTCTATTAGTCTACGGGTCATATGGGAACGATCTCCACCTTATTCTATTAGCCTATGGATGCAGGGGTACGAGATGCCGTTATCCTATTCTATTAGCCTATGGGCCGCAAGGGCACGAGTTGCCTTCATCGAGCAAGGCAATTGCAATGCAATTTGATTTGGCTTGATCAACTTGTTGTGATTCTTGGAGCAAGAACCTATCTTCCATGAGTATGGATCGTCTTAAGTCGCATGACAGAGCGTCATCCGCAATAGCAAGTCGCATGACAGAGCGTCATTCGCAATAGTAATTCTTATGGCAGAGCGTCATTCGCAATAGCAAGTCGCATGACAGAGCGTCATTCGCAATAGCAAGTCGCATGACAGAGCGTCATCCGCAATAGCAAGTCGAGTGGCAGAGCGTCATTCACAATAGCAAGTCGAGTGGCAGAGCGTCATTCGTAATAGCAAGTTGACTGGCAGAGCGTCATTCGCAATAGCAAGTCGCATGACAGAGCGTCATTCGCAATAGCAAGTCGCATGACAGAGCGTCATTCGCAATAGCAAGTCGAGTGGCAGAGCGTCATTCGCAATAGCAAGTCGAGTGGCAAAGTGTCACTCATAAGATTTTCGCCTAAATAGTTTGTCGAGGCCAACGCACCGGCCATGCGAAAAAGCGCACGGCCGTGCGTTCCTCTTTCCTGAGCCCGACGCACTGGCCGTGCGACAAAGCGCACGGCCGTGCGTTCCAGAATCATCGTTAGCGGACTTTTTGCACGGGCCGTGCGATTTTGCGCATGGCCCGTGCGTTAGCCCCTGTTGTCGCGAGCGCGTCTTGATGGATTTCGACCCAGATTCGAGCGGAGCGCTCGCAAACCGGGCCATGTTGCTCGCCAGATCATGATAGGTTCATGATACGAATCGGTCTCCCGAAATGAGTCTCCGATGGATCTAGGATGAGGTTGGCGATGACAACAATTCGAACAAGGGAGCTTCACGGCAAGGACATGAGCGAGCGAGTGGAGGGCGGTGGTTGGCGACCGGAGATGATGGCGTGTAGGGGGCGACAAGGTAGTGCCGATGACGGACCAAGTGCGCAGAAGCAAGCTCTTACAGCAGCACTTAATTCCAATTCAACGTAAATTTTCTATTAGGTCAAGTTGACCTTATAAAGAAAATAATATAATCATGGGCCTAAGAGAGGCCCAATGCCCCGAAATAGTAACTTCCTAAATATAGTAACGTCTAAATATGGTAAGTGCTAGAAATGGAAATTTTCCCTCCTTAGAAACTTTCTAAGAATGGAAACTACTAAAAACGGAAACTGCTAAATATCGAAAAGTACTAAAAATAGAAAGTGTCTCGGAATGTCTCGAAATTGGCATGTAAACTTCAAAATGCCAAAAGAACACAAACGCCTCGGAAAGTGCTGAGGCAATGTCAAAGTTCCTCGGCGTTGGCCGCTTTCAGAACGTGTCGAGGCAATGCCAAGGTGCCTCGGTGGTGGCCGTTGTCAATATCTCGGTCGGGGGCGTATCACTCTCCCCCCCTTGGCCGTGAAACGTCCTCGTTTCGTCAATGTCGACGTCCGGGGGCACGTACGGGGTCAAGGCATCGGGCTTGAAAGTGACGCGATGCCGGTTCCTGTCGTGCGATGGCGCGTCCAGACTCGTGCTCCGCTCCATGCTCTTCGCAGGACCAACTCGGGCCGCAGGGCGTTGTTGTCATAAAGCATCCAGGGGCAGGTCTAGTGGTGGCGCAATGCCGTGATCAAGAGGAATCTCATCAGGAGGCACATCATCAAACACCTGCAAAACAGAAGGTACAATAGGGGGTAAATCAAATGGATCCGCTATCAAAGAAAAACACGCAGAAGGGCAAATAGGAGAACGTCCCTGAAAATCTGGGTTGAACTCCCGGGATCGAGTCAGCAAAGTACGATGCTCGACTCGGCCCTGTAGTATAGGCACCAGGGTGCCGGCATTGGGAGCAATGGGCTTCTGGCGCGCCCTACTCGACTGGGTCCCAGGCGGTGGTGCAGTGTGTTGCTTGGGCTCGGTCGCCTTCGCGCGGTTCCTCTCCACCTAGTCATGTAAGATCTCCTGAGGCGTCATAGGGAGAAGAGTGACTCGCCTACCGCCATGCATAAATACATAAGTGTTGAGGAACCCGTCATGGACCGTCTTCTTGTCATACTGCCAAGGTCTACCAAGTAAAAGATGAGTAACATCCATAGATACGACATCACATAAAATAGTATCATGGTATTGACCAATCTGAAATGTGACGCGGCATTGCCTGTGTACCGCATCACCCTTACCTTCAGAAAGCCACTCAAGACCGTAGGGTTGTGGGTGGGGATGCGTCGGTAATTGAAGGTGCTTGACCACCATCTCATTGATAATGTTACAGCACACATCACCATCAATTATCACACTGAGGGATGCAGTCTGGACCAAGCATCTGGTATGGAAGAGGGTCTTTCTCTGGTCCATCTGGGGCACCTCCTGTACAATAAGGGCACGTTTCGCGAAAAGGCTCAAGGGGGTACCTAGAGCCAAATCAGGAGGCGCACATGTGTATTCCGCATCGTGATCAGCAAGCTCCTGATGCTCGGGAGCTAGCTCCTCGTCTGGCTCACATCAAAGGACTCATATCCGGCGGCTTCCGTAAATAGAATCTTCTTCGGGTTGGGGCAGTCACGTTGGATGTGTAAACGACCGCCGCAACGAAAGCAGGCCTGGTCTCGGGTCTTGTCAGTGTGCCGAGGGGGCTCTCTAATCGATGCAGACGGCGCGGCAGGTCGCGACGCCTCGCTGGTACGGGCTGGGGGTGGGTACTGTCTGGGCTGCATAGGGGAAGACAAATCAGTAGAAACAGAAGGATGAGGGTTAGTGTCATACCTGCGAGACGAATTCTGGGTCCAGGGGGCTTGTCTGCGGCGCTGATGCTGCTGATGGGTCATCATAGCAGTATGAGTAAGCTGGTTGAGGTCATGTAGAGGCAGTATTTACAGCTGGTCTCGGATGTTGGCGTTCAGCCCACTGAGAAATCTGGTCCGTATAGTAGAAGGAGAGACGCTCATCCCAGCCTTGTAATACAGATCCTCGAGCTTTGTAAAAAACTCGATCGGCGTCTGCGTTCCTTGGCGGGCGAGTGCGATTTCCATCCGCATGCGGTTCTGGTGCCATTGCTCGATCTGCGCAAGACCTCTCCGTTCCCTGTCCGAACAGAAACGTTGCCACCAATTCCGGGCAGCACCCTGAAACTGCAGAGTGGCAATATCCACTTTCTCGTACTCCTCATACGTACAGTGTCGCAAAGCATGTTCTGTAGCCTGCATCCACTCTAAAAATACAGCAGGATCATAATCACCATGAAAGTGCTCGATAGTTACCTTGATCTCGCGGCGACTGGCGTAGGGGTTGGGCCCGTTGCGACGGTCAGGGAAACGTCGAGCTGCAAGATCTGGCGCAGGGTATGGCTCATCCAAGTCGTCATCATAATCATCAAAATCATCCTGGACTTGTCGAGGGTGACGCTAGAGACGTCGGTCGTTGACCTCGGCGCGAGGGGGCTGGCGGGCCGTGGGGGCGGCGCGGTGGCCGCGGTCCTCATGGACTACGGGCTGCCTGCCGGGACGTCGCGGAGGCGTCAGTATCCGTGGTGGAATGTAATCCATGGGGAAGTGTTGTGACTCTACTGGATCGCCCAAGGGCGGATGGAAATTCCCCGGATTCGGGTCACCTGCAAGCTCAAAACCCTTCTCATCATATTCAGTAAATACAATAGGAGAAATATACCTGGAATGTGGTGCAGGTGCAACAGGCCGACTACTGCGGGGCCGTGAAGGCGCGGTGTGTGGATCTCGGCGGCGCGCAAACACGTCGTGGCGCGCCTCCATCCCAATGGCTGGACTCTCGTGCTCAGCTGAGTCGTAGGCGAACTCGTCTGCGGGCGAGCGCTGGGGTTCGTAGCGGTCGAACTCCTGGTTCTCCTGCTGCGACTCAATGATGGAGTTGAGACGACGCATGAGGGGTGGGTGGTGAGAAGTGGATGGCAGTGGACCCTTTCCCTTGTCTATACGCCGTGTCGTGTCCGTCTGGGCGGGTGGGGGAAGGGTCACACCGGTAGAGGGATCTGTGGCGGGAACGGTCGCAGAAAGTCTTGCGAGCCGCTCCTCGGCTGCAGCGCGGGCCTGCTCGGCGTCGGCACGGCCTTTCTCGGCTTCGGCTAGGCGACTCTCGAATTCCGCCATGCGCTTGGCCATGGCCTCGTCCGCGGTCAGCCGAACTGCGTGCACATTGTCGTGCTCGGTACCTGGAGACACCATGGAAAAACACGCAGAAAGAGCAAAAACGCAGCAAAGGATAACAACTAACAAAACGAATAAAGACGATCAACTCGAACTCACTAAGTCTCACGTAGGTCTCTAATTTGGCTAGGGCCGTGAGGGCGGAATGGGTAGGCTGATACATCGTGGACTATATCAACACAAAAACCAAACTAACCACACAACAATGGAGCCAAAAATCAGTGATTACGCAAGAAATATTCTAGCAAGCAATTCCTAGAAATCACATTGAAAGAATACGGAGAGGTGAGTACGATGGACTTGTGTCAAAAGTGAATCGTTTCGCCGAGATCGCCTTAGGCTTTCGTTTTTTTTTTTTTAAAATTCGGTTGGCTGTTTTTTTTTTTTTTAAAAAAAAAACCGATGCCTTTTTTGTTTTTTTTTGTAAATGACACAAGCTAACAATGTAGACCAAGAGAGATCACGACCAATTTTTTTTTTTTTAATTGAAAGCCGTGAGCAGCTATGAAGTATTAGAGAAGAACGTAGCAAATTTGATGATGATAACTAGGAAGAAACAATGTAGAACAATTTCTATCAATAAGCAATGATTAGTAGCAACCAATAGGAGTGAAATTAATTTGATTTCATGCAAGAAGTCCACGAATGGTTCTGGTGTCTCACTACTAACCTCTTTTTCTTTTTCTTTTTGACAGCAAGTACCTAGTTCACTCGGTAATTAATTATGGCTGATGGCAGCCACAATTCAACTAGGCAAGGAGAGAGGGGCGTCAACCCACAGCAAGAGCAACACAGTGGCGGCAACCACACAATATAGGGGCGGAAGAGAAGGAATCAAAACCGAAATTGTGAGACAAAGTAAGCAAGAGAAGACCAACCTTTGTCCGCCTGGAAGCTGATACCAATTGATACGAATCGGTTTCTCGAAACGTGTCTCTGGTGGATCTAGGACAAGGTTGAAGACAGCACGGATGGCAACGTCGGAATGGGGGTTGATGCGAGGGCGCGAAGTCGTCGTCGAGAGTGGTCGGCGATGGTCGATCGTGGCGGAAGAGAGAGTGGCTGGAGGTTGCGCAGGGAGATGAAGAAGAAGAGAACTAGTGCGCAGGAGCAAGCTCTTACGGCAGCACTTAATTCCAATTCAACGTAAATTTGCTATTAGGTCAAGTTGACCTTATAAAGAAAATAATACAATCATGGGCCTAAGAGAGGCCCAATGTCCCGAAATAGTAACTTCCTAAATATAGTAACGTCTAAATATGTTAAGTGCTAGAAATGGAAACTTTCCCTCCTTAGAAACTTTCTAAGAATGGAAACTACTAAAAACGGAAACTGCTAAATACCGAAAAGTATTAAAAATAGAAAGTGTCTCGGAATGTCTCGAAATTGGCATGTAAACTTCAAAATGCCAAAAGAACACAAACGCATCGGAAAGTGCCGAGGCAATGTCAAAGTGCCTCGGCGTTGGCCACTGTCAGAACGTGTCGATGCAATGCCAAGGCGCCTCGGTGGTGGCCGCTGTCAATATCTCGGCCGGGGGCGTATCAGTTCATGTGTTTGAATTCGATCCAGATCAAGGAAGCTAAGTTGTTTCGGTCTCCCGAGCCCACAGACAGCCTCGAAAGTCCGAGGGGCAAAATGATGAGGGTAATTTGTGAATTTCTCTTTAATATTTAATAAACTCCCTATTGGGAAATAGGATATTAAGTTGAGGTTTCCGTAAGCTGCTATAAGGCTTACTAATTGGGCTATTAAAGAGGGTAATTGAATATATGGGCCCAATGAGTCATCTTGAGGAAAGAAAGGTATTTATTATAAACCTAATCATCTTTTCCAGTAGGTTCTTTTGATTGATAGCAAATTGAGGAGAGAGCCTCCATAACTAGTTTACTGACTTGAGCGTCGGAGGGGCGTTAGGGGAGATCCAACCCTCTCGGTTTGTTCTTGATTGCAGGTTCATCGTTCAAGGGAATCTGGAGCATTTTTCTAGAAAATCTCGTCTCTTCCAAGAATCTTCTCGTGGTTCAGATTTGGGCTACGACAGTTTGTAACCTCACTTTGGAACTCTGAAACTAGTGCATTATTGGGGTGAGTCTCCCTCCAGACTCCACGAAGTAGGATTTTTCGAACCGCGTCAACATCTCATGTGTCCCTTTACTTGATTAATTTCTTTAGTTTGTTACATTGTCGAATCAATCTAACTGAGATCTGTCGAATATGTTGACTATCGATCACACTTAAGATTGATCCAATATATGGAATATCTCAAACTAATCCAATTTCGTGTAGCATTCAAGATAACACCTATTAGGGCATTTGAACACTAGTGGTACTTTGAATCAAACCCAATAATATTATTTATGAGGGTTGAGTACTTACTAAGTGCAACCAAGCTACGACTTTGTCACCAAATTTGAACTTGGTGACTCCAGTCCAACCTCGACTACTTCTACGGCAACATCTGTTCTTGAAACATATATGCATACAATAACAATAATCGATTTGCAGTAAACTTGATCAAATTCCCCTTCAAGTTGAACAAAACTTTAAATAATAATGGATGATTAAAATTGAACAATATAGAGTAGAAATTGAACAATTACTTACTGCAAGGAATGGGAGTGACCCCCTGAACATCCCCTTAGTTTTTTTCTTCCAAATGTTTGTGCATTTTACGAGGCAGTCAAGCAGTATCCACACCAGTTCATGTCTCTGATTGCATTAACATCTTCCAAGCTTCTCAACAATGTCAAATTTGCTATTCCATTTGAGTTGTTTTCAACCAACAATGTTACAAACAACACAATAAAAGTCCGTTTGAAGAACGTACCTCCTTTTCTGCATTTTTTCAGCATGTTGTAAACATGTCATGGGAGGATGCGGTGTTCTTGTGCTGGGAATCGTTTAACCCAGTTGCCATGGACTTCATCAGCTTTGGTTTTCTTTTTGATCGACTTTCTCTTTATCTCTATTGTCTGACTTCCTTTCGGCAATCCCATTGCAACAACTACATTGTAACACCCCCGATTTATATCGGTAGTGCCACACGCCAGTGACCTCAGACATTACCGTCCAAAGTCATCCCAGGCTTTAATCGAAACAATTAGACTTATTTTTACAACAAAGTAAACATATAAGCGGAAGACTTTAATTTACATAGCGGAAGACTTTTAAGAATCAACCTATAACATGGCTAGGTTATAAAGATATATTAAAGTAATACTTAACAACTTAAAACACTGACACTTAAATCTTCGTCTGCAAGCCTCTTCTTCTTCAACTGGTTACTTTGACTTCGGAGACCAACCACTGATGTGCCGTATAGGACGGATGACACCAGCCAACCATGCAAGGAATAAAACATGGTTGGTTAGTCTAATGAAAGACTATGCAAGGGTGAAAACAGAATGGTTCTAGTGATTGTAACCGTTTACTATCATTGTCCCTCGAATGATAACCGAAGGAACGATATATAATCCGGAACTTTCACGGAATGATTAATATTAAGATATGCACTGAAGAGAAGACTCCCAAAGGAAATGAGCCTTATGGGAAACGTATGAAGGGAATACTCCAAAAGATTGAGTCTTACGGGAAATTATGACAACTGTTTGGGAACGTTAAATTTCACACAAGAGTTTAAAAGCGACTTGGCTATTTGGGTCCATGACCAACCTCACCGCTTAGTGCGAATCCAGATTGGAAAGAGGACTTACTATAACCGAAGCCCAGACGATGTTCCAAGTTGTACTTCTCGCCCAAGGTTCATTAATTATGTGCCTAACCGCACTTATCTTATTTAATTTCAAAACGTATATTACTGTTAAGGCTTTTAATATTATTTCGAGTAACTACGAACCTTTATGATTTCGAGTAACTACGAACCTTTATGATTTCGAGTAACTACGAACCTTTAATACACAGGGTGACATTACGTTCACCCAAATGGCACTAGCAAGGTGCTTTAACACTTCAGATCCTTAGAGATGGATAAGAAGCAATGGGTCACGATCTTAAGAGAATTGTAAAGAAACGACTATTCTTACAAGGAATATCGTTCCTACGAATACTCGTGTTAATCTAGCATTAAAGTTTACATTTAAATCCACAACAAAACCATTACGGTCATTAACAAGTATAATAGCGTTGTTTCTAGCAATATATACAACCTACAATAATATCATTGTTTAATCACATTATTTATAAAATCTGTTCCCAAACGAAAATAACAGTTCACTCCAATTTAGTTAACAATTAAAAGCAATTGATAATTAATAGAACATGGAATGATTAAGCAAGAGCGAACCGTCACTTGCCTTAAGTAGATTCGGCGATGAATCTAGACGAGACGACTATTGTCGAAATCCTTTCTGGGGATATGGCCTATGCTTCAGATAGTTCTAGCAAGATTACGGTTCCACACGCGATCCAGCAAATAACGTTATAACTGACAAATTAATTTGTCTGGACGAACTCAAGGAATTAAATTTAATAAATTTTTATGATTTTAAATCATAAAAATATTAATTAAATTTTCCTAAAGAAAAATACGGATAAAAGTGGGTCGAAATTATACCGCTCGAATGATTTCGGGTTAAATTTGGACTGAATGGCTATTGGGCTTTCGGCCCAACAAGGAACTAATTACGGGGGAGGGGCCCACCTCCTTCTTCTTCCCTACGAGCAACAGCAGCCACAACAACGCAGCCGCAGCGCTCCGTCATCGCCCCCTCGTCGCCGGCGAGAGTAGCCACCAGCAGCGGCTCAGCAGCAGCACCACGCAGTAGCGGCCTCGAGGCGACAACATCGACGGCGGTGGCAGCGAACACCAACAGCTCACGATTCTGGGCAGCAACAGCACCGTAACGCGGCTTGCACCAGCTCGTCGTGACGATTCGAACCAGGGAGGGAAAGAAGGTGGTGGCTCGCCGACGGGAGAGATGGTCGAGCAAAGGAACGGGAGAGATTTGGTCAGCTCTTGGTGCCCATCAACCCTCCAGATCGGGCTCCATTTATAGTCCAAACAAGCAGGAGTGTCACCCCGACCAAGGAGCAGGCGATCGACACGACGAAGGACACGCGGCACACATGCCGGCGAGGCTCGTTCTGCACACGACCGCGATGGCGGTGAAGGCCATTTTGCGTTTTTTTTGTCCGGGAAAAGGTTGGGCATGGGTTTTTAAACCCCGGAAATTATATGTTTGTATCCAAACAAATATTATAAGTCTTGAAAATACATCGAATGTATTTTATACCACTCAAGGAATTATTACGGAGATCAAGGATGTTATAGAAAATCTGAATTCCTCTGAAAGCGAAATAATTACTGAACGACGGTTGGGAAAATTATCCAAATATCCTTACTAAAAATGAGGGGTATTACATACATCATCTTTTTCGATGTGCACAAGGTTCCCATCTTCCATTTTGAGGATGCACTTGTTAGCATCAAAATTTTGCACAAGCCAATAACCTAAAAACCTTGGCATACCGTTGAGTTTGAAGTTGAGCAAACATCCTAATCCCATATCCTTGACATCTTTTCTCTGTTCACTGTTCAATTTCTCTATCACTCTAACAAACTTCCCCGGGTTTGCTCCGTACTGTATGCATAACAAACCTCTCTTTCCCCTTGATTTATTTCATTTTACTTCATCCTCACTTGTACCATCTGCACGATTGGATTTTTCTGAACATTTTTCCTTTTAGCTGGAATTTGTTCATCATTGTCTTCTAAGTGATCTTCTTAATCATCACCTCTATATTGACTCTCTTCCGAATCATCTGAGCTGGTTTCAGACTCATCATCTGTTGTGTCCAATCTCATCCTCAACTTGTTCTTCGTCGGTTTCATCTGAGCTTTGTTGAGGTTCATTCACATTTTCTTATGTTTCATCTTGTTGCTCGCTCAATCTTTTTTGTTTCTTGTGGTGTTCGGGGTCTTGTTCTTCTGCAATTTGTTTCCTTATCTTGTTTTCGAGATAAACTGCAAACGTTTTGTTGTCTGCATAGGAATGGAAAACAAAATAAATAGTTTTTATTTAATGTACACTCTTGTGAAGTTTTAACAAATTAAACAGAATAGACATATGTTTATTATGCAATGCCATAGGTGCTGCATAATAATACAAACAACTACTATTGTATCAATAATATTGCATAAGCAAATAATATGTTTGAACAATCAAACATTATATTTGAATAAGCAAATGGTATATATGAACTATTTGAAATTTGAACTACTGTCTCAATAAAAGAGAATATATACGGCATTGCATAAGAAGACAAGCAATTACCACTATATCAATAATGTTGAATAACAAAATAATATGTTTGAACAAACACGGATTTCATTGAACAAAATGTAATATATGAACTATTTTCGAAGTTAGAACTATTGTCTCAATAATTACCACTATTGTCTCAAAATGTAATATATGAACTATTTTTGAAGTTAGAACTATTGTCTCAAAATGTAATATACGGATTTCATTTGAAAAAAATGTAATATATGAACTATTTTGAAGTTAGAGCTATTGTCTCAAAATGTAATATACGGCGCTGCATAAGAAGACACGCAATTACCGCTACATAAGAAGAGAGCCAAATATATAAAGAAAAAATAGGATTAGAAGTATTTCTCAACTCGTTACCATGTTTGGTTGAGGTTGTGTAAGTCCTCTTATGTTGAATTTCCATGTTATTCTTTTATTTGCTTCTAATCTCTATGTGAGAGGTATAATCCTCCCCAACTATCATGATTGCATATCTAAACTTTTTAATCTTTTGTAGTTCATTCGCGCTTGACATATGTTTTTCATTTTGATCTAGAAATGGAAGAAAGCATTTCTAATATTTTGTCCCATAACAAGTAAGCTTTCAACAAATACTATAAATACAAAAAAAAAACTAAACAACCACCGCATATACTTGAACAAATACACATATCTCTTGAACATTTTTTTAAATTGAGAGTTTGAACTGTTTACTAAAAACATGAACAACTTCACAATATTCTTGAACAAATAACAAATATATTTGAACATTTTCAGGAAAATTGAAAGTTTTAACTATTTGACATGAACAACCTCACATTATTCTTGAACAAACAACACATATATTTGAACATTTTATGGAAAATTAAAAGTTGGAACTATCTGATAAAAACACAGACAACATCATATTATTTTTGAACAAACAACACATATATTTGAACAAATGAAAGTTTGCCCTATTTGCTAAAAATTGACAGTTTTACATGTTAGTACTTTTCTGGCTAATGTCTTCAACCTAACCATTTTCACTTCCTTTTCTGGAAAGATAACATAGAGAGTAGTTAGTATTAAACGAAGAGAAACATACAACAAAGAAAATATTGCAAACATGAGGGAAATAGGAGCTATCGCGTGTGTTCTTCATGTTTTTCTAACAAATGCAACCTATATTAACTATTTTCTCAATTTTAAGAAACGAAAATCGAAGTTTAAGCTTCGATCAAAGAAAAACATGCCTACGAACAATGGAAATTGACAAATGCAACTTATATCAACTGCTTTTTCTAGTTTCAGCAATGAAAATCAAAGTTTAAACGTCGATCGTAGTTGAAGGTCGAATAGGTTAAGATAAACATGCGTAAGAATATGCAGATTTTAGGTTAAATCTCGTTACCTTTGCTTTGGAGTAGAAGCTGGTTGAAATCGAAGAAGCTTTTGCGTTCGTTACATAGAAAAGCAAGAGACTTGTGTGCCTTCGATCTTTGAATAGCGTCGAGTTGCAAAGGGATAGAGGGAGGGAGGGAGATATATATATATATATATATATACAAAGAGAGAGAGAGAGAGAGAGAGAGAGAGAGAGAGAGAGAGAGAGAGAGAGAGGAGTATGAAGCGTGTCAGAGATTGTTTTTTTTTTTTGAATTTTGAAAAGTTGACGGTGTTATTTGGCGCCGTCAGTTTTGTTATTTTGCTAAGCAAAAGTGTGCGTCTCTTGTGGCCATTGATCATCTTGACCCGACGCTCCACAACGCTTCGGTGGGATTATACTGGGTCGATTGTTGTTGTTGTAAGTGCTTTGTGGTTGATCAGCAAAAACAGACTCAAAACACATGGCTTTTCAATTCTACTTAAGACTGATGATCTAAGCACCCTCCCAAAGGAAGAACAATTCTCCTATTGCCCTATTTGCTAACTACATTCCCATTTTGGATCATATAATATAGTTACCCCTTCATCCTCCATTGGGAGCAGTTGCACTAGATAGATCTCCACATTTGATTCAAGCCATGAATACTTGACACTGCAACTTCTCTTTAGTAGAGTACAATGCTTTGTTGTTTTTGATGCTCCATAAAAGAGGTTCCGTTCCGTTATAACAACATGCTCAAAAAGAGAATTCAAATAAGCAAAACTTATGGTGCTTAACAAATCGAAAATTCCCCCGAGGAGCAAAAAGAGGACAACATTGGAGGTGGGTGTCAGCAAATAAGGAGGCGAGTCTTGAAATCATGAATCTTCTGAAGACATGCCTTGGCCCTTTCAAGGGCCACTTGCACACTCTCATCCTCCACCGCACCTGTTCCAAGCAAGATCCCATCAGAAAACTAGCAAAAAATCTGCAATCAGTCTCAAGAAAACCCACCTCTGGCTCTGGAGGGGTTGGTGGAAGTAGAAAGGCGGCGGCGGCGGCTTGGGCGGTCCACCTCCCTTTTCCTCTTCACCCCGCTGGTTGAAGCTGTTTCAAACAAAGCCCATCAACCCAGAAAAACAAAGCCCAGAAAAGACAATCATCCGGTGGGTGGGCGGTGGTGGGCCTACTTACCTTGAGTGGCGACGCTCCCGCTGGAAGTTGGAGGGATGAGGGATTTGAGCTCAATCTTGAAGAACTCAAACTGGTTAGGATGCTTGGATTCAAGCAGTTCCAACTCTTCTTTTGCAGTCTCTATCATCATCAACTTCCACCAAGACGCCACTTCTTCTTCTCCGTCCATCTCCATCTCGCTGCTAAAAAAGAGAGCTCTTTCAGGTGCCTTTTCTCACTCTACAAACAAATGGGATTTGGGGAAGAGCGGGGGATAAATGGAAAGGCCCTTGTGCTTGATATTTGAGCCTCATTAATTAGCACTAATTCCCTTCAATTTGGCTTTATTTGGTTTTAGAGTACGTCTTACTCGGGATATTTTAGAATAATATAAAATAAATATTAAAACATAATGTCAATTTTTTTTATTAATCAAAATGAATTTTAGAGTAGAGTATAATGTAAATAATACTGTTTTGTTGATTCTACTCTTAAAATGTGACATTTTTAACTTTTTATTGTGTATGATACCGTATATTTGTTAGGATAGTCTTCACGCATCCCTAAAATTACTTAGCACACCCCAAATTTCACACACTTTTACTGATTTACCCATTGGATTAAATTTACAAACAATACATTCATATACTTTTCTTTGTAAATCTCATCATTGTTTATGCTCTCTAACTTCTTCACTCTAGAGTGTTTTGCTTTGTACCCATATTCGAGATTCAAAATATTGAAAAATACTCATTGTTCAACATCAAAATCGAAGACCTAAAAAATACCCAAAAAAATAAAAAATAAATAAATCACAACAAAGTACAACCATAAATTCCAAGATGATTTAAAAAAATTCAACATTCACCATCAATAAGAGTAAAACGGAGAAAGACAACTCATACTTAAAGGCTTTGATTTGTCAGACATTTTTCCAATAAACTAGACTATGAGTGAGCTAACTCTTTGTCATGTTATTGTTATAGCAAATAAAAAACCAATTTGAAAAGAGAATGATATTTTGGGAATTAAGAGGTGCACAGTAATTTTGGGTACACCTAATACGGCCCTATATGTTAAAAATCGTCTTAAAATTTTTCTGTGGGAATATCCTTCCTTGCTTTACTCTATTTCTTGTCTTTTTGTCTGCCAGTGATTTTATCCGTTGTTCTTGTGTTTGGCTGGATGCCATATGGGGTTTACCAATCTTTTCTTTGGAAGTGCTTTTAAATAGATGTTTATTTGCATCAAAAAAAAATAGATGTTTATTTTTCCACGAATGGAAGAGAGTGATTCTTCCACCCTTAGGATATAGGCTACTTAAGGCTGAGCACGGGCCTAAATCCGACCCGAACCCGAAAAACCCGAAATCCCAAAAAAATGGGACCGAAGATCGAACCGAATGTCCGGTTCGGTTCGGGTTCGGGCTGAAACAACATTCGTACATAAAAACACACTAAAAATCGAACCCGAAATCCTAAAATATTCGGCCCGAAACCCGAACCGAAGTCATGTGGGTTCGGGTTCGGTTCGGGTTTTTCGGGTCGGGTTCGATTCGGGCTTCGGTTTTCTCGGCCCGTGCTCAGCCCTAAGGCTACTCGTCATGTCATCAAATTTGCCAAATTATTATACTCTCTTCGTCTCTAAATGTTTGTCTCATGGCCAATTTTGATATTATTCACAGTTAAAGAGAATCTTTAAGATTTCTTCAATATATAAGAAAAATCATAGTCATGTGGGATCTTGTTTGATTCGTCTCAACAAATACTTTGATAATATCAAAAAATTATGATTTTTAATATTATGTAATTAGAGATATTAACGATACAAAACCTGTATCGACAATTGTGTCCCTCCTCCATGGGACAAACAAAAGGGGAAAGAGGGAGTAATACATTTAGTGTAAGGAAAAGTAAAAATATTTCTAAATAATTACTTTAATTTTTTGCAACAATTCTCAAAAAAGCTTACCTATTTCTAGACCTAAGTCTAAAAAGGCTGAAGTGTTCCTTGTACAATTCATAAGGGTTCTGTCATACGTACATTTATTTTGGAAAAAGTGTTGTTCGATATATCTAATTGTAGCTGGAGTATTTGATTTCTTATTTTCCTTTTAGAATTTCAGTTCTCGATATATTATTTGATTTCTTTTTCGTTCTTAATTGAAATGGAGATGTTGACGATGTAAGGACATATCATCCCTACACCTACATAAGTTGCTGAGAAATCAAAATAAAACCTGCATTTCATTCAAGAGAAATAAGATCAATGAGACCAAATGCGTCTCAAATTGCCACTTAGCAACTCCTGTTTTAGTATGAATTAGCTGCTTTAAAACGTGTCTCAAATAGCCACACTTGGGTACTACTATGCTGGTATGTTCCCATTGTATATGCAATAAGCTTCTAAATAGGAAAAATAATATCTACTATGAGAGGGCAGCTAATCATGAAAACATCAAATTGTTTAAAAATTGTTATATGTTGTTTATTTATTTTTAGAATATTGTTCAAGATTTAAAATGTATTCTCTTCAAGTTAAATAATAATAATAATTTAAAGAACAAGTAAACTTGTTTGGAGGAGAGGAGAAGTGGTTTGAAAAAAAACATCCTCCAAAAAAAGGACCCAAAAATTATAAAAATATAAAAATATAAAATTGCTAGCCAAAATCTAAAGAAGACAAAAGCTTGTATATTCTACCAAATGTACGGCCAAAAATTGCAGGCACTTGAGCACTAGAACAGACATAAATCCCCAACGTGGAACTGATCAAAATGGGTCCAAGGACAAACGATCTAATATCCTTGTCATATGCAACAGTCTTTGCATCACGTATACATTAGATCAATCCCAGATTATTCGGGTTTGAATGTTCTAGGAGATTTAACTGATTATACTAGACTCCGGAACAACAAAAAGGTCCAAATTTGATTAGACAAAGACGAGGAAATGGTAAGCCCTTGAACCATCTCAATTCCCTCTCATCTCTTCAGCTCTATATATGCTCTTGATTTGAACTTCCTCTATAGAATAACTACAGCTTCAAAAGCTGCATTTCCCCATTTGAGTTTGCATCTAGATTTCAAAAGAAGAGAGGTGAAAAAGTGAGAGACTTGAAAATATGTCACCACCAGCATTATCTCCCTCCGTTTCCCAGTTACTAGTTTGCAAATTCAAGTACCAGGACATTTCAAGAGATACCCAGTTGCCCAAAACCCACAACATGGCAAATCATCACCAGACATGAAAATTCAGAGAAGAAACCTTGTGATTTCAACTGGGTTGGGCTCAATTCCAAGTGGGTTTTCCTCATCTAATCCAGCAAGGGCAGCTGGAGAGGCACCACCACAGGCCCCTGTGGACTCAGTTTCAAGTAGAATGTCTTACTCCAGATTCCTACAGCACCATGCCCTTGAGAAGACCCAAAGAGTGAAGGTCCAGCTGCCGCAGGAGCTGGTCAGGAAGATGAAGGAGAAGGATGTTGACTTTGCTGCTTGTTAGGATAGATAGCACGTGCTTAGCACGTGAAATGTTTGTTACAAATTGTCCAGCTGTACATGAGGTTGTTATATATCTCTTCCTCTGTAATCTCCCAGAACTCAATCAATGAAGAATTCTTCTCTCTTTCTTTTGCTTTCGTCTTCGCTGTTTCAACATCAACATGGTATCAGATTAGGTTGATTTTTGCTTCCGCACTTTCGATCGATTAGGTTGAAATCGTTCGATTGCTTTTCGATCGTTCTTCGATCACTTGCTCTTTTGTTCAAATCTGTTGATCAAAAGCTTTCCGATCGAATATTCTTGATCGTTTGTTCTTCAATTTCTCAAAAGAAATGGCGAATTTGACTACGGCCATTACTGATTTGGGAGATCCTCTTCACCTTCATGCATCAGACAGTCCTGGAATGGCACTGGTGTCCAAAGTCTTTGATGGCAAAGGCTTCCTATCTTGGTGGCGATCGGTGCGAGTTGCGCTCAGTGCCAAGAATAAATTGGCCTTCATCGACGACTCTTATCCGCGTTCGACTGAAGCAGAGAATCCTTCTAGGTTGCGTCTCTGGGATCGATGCAATGATCTGGTGATCTCTTGGCTTGTTAATGCTTTGGCCAAGAATATTTCCGACAGTGTTCTTTTCGCTACTACAACTCAGGCGATTTGGACTCAACTTCACTCGAGGTATGGTCGTTCTAATGGTGCTCAGCGCTATGCTATTCAGAAGGATATTGTTTCTATGGCACAAGGTTCGGATGACATTTCTACATATTTTGCTAAAATAAAGACTTTATGGGATGAATATGATTCTTTGCGTATTATTCCTCCCTGCACTTGTGGTTCAGCTGCGACTAATCAGGCTAATGAACAAGAACAACGATTGTATCAGTTTCTCATGGGATTAAATGAATCCTATTCCATGATTCGAGGAAATATGTTGCTTATGTCTCCTTCTCCCGATATTGACCAAGCATATTCCATTCTGATTCAAGAAGAACAGCAGAGGGAGATCAAATCTACACCTCAATTTTCTACTGATTCTAGCTCTTTCAATGCTAATTCTTCAAAGCCTTCTTCCAACTATAAAGGCAAGAATCCGAAGATATGCAGTCACTGTAAGAAACCTGGCCATCTAGTTGAATCTTGTTACAAGATTATTGGCTTTCCTAAGGATGGAAAATCAAAGGCTGCTTCTTCTTCGAATCTTGCTCAAGGTTCAAATGCTTCTGATTCATCCTCAGTTCAGGGTTTGACAACTTCAGAATTTGCTCAGCTTAGGACTTTGCTTCAACACACTTCTTCAGTTTCATCCAGTGATCAGTCTTTCAGCAATTCGGCTGGTAACTCCTCTTATTCTTTTGCTGGCTATGGTACTTCTTTCCTTAATCATGTATGGATTATAGACACTGGAGCTAGTGATCATATGTGTCACAACTTAGACTATTTTCTTGATCACAAGAGACTTCTTCATCCTATATCTGTGAATCTTCCCAATGGTCACTGTATTTCTATTGAGCTGGTTGGCAAAGTTCAGATTACTAGTCAGATTACATTGGAAGGGGTCCTTTTTGTCCCCTCATTCAAGTACAACTTGTTGTCCGTAAGCAAGTTAGTTACACAGCTTCATTGTGTTGTTGTCTTCTCTGATGGATTTTGTGCTTTGCAGGGCCGAGCTTTGCCCAAGCCAGTAGTTCTTGGTAAAGCTTCTAAAGGCCTATACTTGCTTGATCATCTGAATGGATTGGTTGCACAGGAGATATCAGTTGCTGCTCAGTCACAGGGAACTTCACCTGCTTTGTCAAAATTTCTTCTTATGCATAAGAGATTAGGACATCTTCCTTTTCAGAAATTACAGTTGTGTTGTAATCTGAATGTCAAGAAAGAGGATATTCCACCTTGTTTTGTATGTGCTAAAGCAAAACAGTCTCGTTTGCCTTTTCCACATAGTTCCATTTCTAGTACTGCTGTGTTTGACCTTATTCATGTTGACACATGGGGGCCATTTAAAGTGCCTACATATGAAGGATTCAAGTACTTTCTTACAATTGTGGACGACTTCTCAAGGGTGACTTGGGTTCACTTGTTAAAGAATAAATGAAGCAGTTTTTCTGTACTAAAATCTTTCATCTGCATGATTGACACTCAGTTTTCTAAGTCTGTTAAAGTTGTTCGATCCGATAATGCATATGAGTTGGGCAGTAGTAATGAGGCTTCTCAGTTTTTCTCTTCCAAAGGTATTGTACATCATACATCTTGTGCTTATACTCCACAACAAAATGGTGTGGTAGAAAGAAAACATCGTCACTTATTAGAGTTTGCTCGTGCTCTTCTTTTTGAAGCCAAGTTACCACTGCAATATTGGGGAGATTCTGTCTTGACAGTAGCACATCTGATCAATCGTTTTCCTACTTCTGTTTTACATGGCAAGACTCCTTACTCAGTTTTATTCTCTAAGGATCCTTCTTTGGATCATCTTCGTACTTTTGGTTGCTTAGCTTTTGCTTCAACTATAAAGGTTGGCCGTGACAAGTTTATGCCAAGAGCAGTGAAGTGTGTCTTCCTTGGATATCCTGCAACAAAGAAAGCTTATAAGCTTTTGAATATTGACACCAGACAGATATTCTATTCTAGGGATGTAGTTTTCTATGAAAACATTATGCCTTTCATGCTTTTGCCTGTTGTGCCAGAGACTACTCTGCCTTTTGCTATGTCTGATTTTACTGATGATGTTTCTGCTGCTTCTCTGCCTTCTCCCGCTGTTGTCACTGATGAGGTTCTTCTTTCTGAGCCTCCTACTAGTCATGATCCTCCTCGCAGATCTTCCAGGATAGGCAACAGGCCAGCTTATCTTCAGGATTATGTCTGCACAAATGTTAGTTGTCACAGTGTTTTGTCTTGTACTGATGTTACACCTACATCCATTGCTTTTTCAGCTCTTGATTCTACTAGTCAACAGTTAGCTGTCAACACTTCTATCTTGCCTGAGCCATCTTCTTTTGAAGTTGCTAATTTCCCCTGAATGGCGAGAAGCTATGCATCAGGAATTAGTTGCTCTGGATGCTAATCACACTTGGGATTTGGTGGATCTACCAAAAGGCAAGAAACCTATTAGCTCCAAATGGGTATACAAAGTGAAATATAGAGCAGATGGGACTCTTGAAAGGTACAAAGCCAGACTTGTCATCAAAGGTTGTACTCAAAAGGAGGGAATCGACTATACTGAATTTTTTTCTCCTGTCGTAAAGATGACAACCTTGAGAAGTCTCATAGCTGTTGCTGTGAAGAAGCAGTGGCCATTGTCACAATTGGATGTGACCTTCATGAAGAGGTCTATATGAAGATCCCTCTTGGTCTTTCTGCTTCTCCTGGTAAGGCCTGTCGCCTAAATAAATCTTTATATGGCTTGAAACAAGCTTCTCGGCAGTGGCATTCCAAGTTATCTGAGGCTTTATTTTCACAAGGTTTTAGTCAATCTTTCAATGACTATTCGTTGTTCTTCAAGAAAACTGGTGACAAAGTTGTATTCTTAGCAGTGTATGTTGATGACATACTCATCACAGAAAATGATTATGCTGCAATTACTTCTCTAAAATCCTATCTTGATGCTCAATTCAGGATAAAGGATTTGGGTAAGTTAAGCTTCTTCTTGGGCATTGAATTCCTACATTGTCCTCAGGGTATTATTCTTTCCCAGCGGAAATTCATCTTGGAAGTTCTGAAGGATTTCGACATTGAAGATCTTCCTGTCACCAAGAGCCCTCTGGATCCTTCTATCAAGTTGTCTATGTCTAAGGATGATCTTCTTCCTGATCCAACTCCTTACAGGAGGCTTGTAGGCAAACTAAATTTCATTACTACAACAAGGCCAGATATTTGTTTTGCCACTCAACATCTTAGTCAATTTATGCAAAGTCTGAGTCATGTCCATTTCAAAGCAGCTTTGCATACTCTTCGTTTCTTGAAAGGCTCTCTGCACTCAGGTTTGCTTCTGTCCAGTTCTGTCAGCGGCTACATTGTTTTCCTGGGGTCTTCACCAATATCCTGGAAGTCCAAGAAGTAGACTACCATTTCTCTTTCTTCTGCTGAGGCAGAATATCGCTCGATTCGACGACTTACAGTAGAGCTTTCATGGCTTACTCGTCTATTACATGAGCTTGAGGTTCCTCACATGACTCCAGTAGCTGTCAATTGTGACAGTCAAGCGGCTATTCATATAGCTAAATACCCAGTCTTCCATGAACGTACAAAACACATCAAAATCGATTGTCATTTTGTACGTTCCAAGTTGTCTGAAGGTTTGATTACACTCCATCATGTTCCTACTGCCCTTCAGTTGGCCGACGTCCTCACCAAGCCTTTATCAGGGCCTTTACATTCTTCTATCCTAGGCAAATTGTCTTTGCTTCCAGCTCCTCCAATTTGAGGGGGGATGTTAGGATAGATAGCACGTGCTTAGCACGTGAAATGTTTGTTACAAATTGTCCAACTGTACATGAGATTGTTATATACCTCTTCCTCTGTAATCTCCCAAAACTCAATCAATGAAGAATTCTTCTCTCTTTCTTTTGCTTTCGTCTTCGCTGTTTCAACATCAACACTGCTTACCCTCCAGAGGTGAATATGGTATGTGAGCTGTGATTCTTGACTTGCTCAGCAACTTGGCTTTTCCATTGATTTTGCTTGGTAGTCTTCTGCTGGTCCTAGTCTGCCATTTGGCCTTGGAAGGTGAGTTGGTTACAGCTTTAGATCATGTGTTTTTTTCCTATGCTTTGTCTTTTCCTACCACCCGTGCAACAAATTCTGCAATAAAAGTGAAGTACATGATCATGCTTTCCATCTGCAATGAGCTAATTCATTGACGTTGTGGGGCGACAAAGAGGGAGGAAAAAGATAGGATCACTCTGAAGGAGATTGACGACTCCATTGATTGAATTGTTGCGGGAATGGAGGGGGCCAGGATGACTGATGGAAAGAGCAAGATTTTGGTTGCGTACCATGAGTTTGGCGATCTTTGGTGAGCCAGAAATTACTACTACAGCCTACAGGTAAGGCCCTTGTGACATTAAACCTGAACCTGAACTTGTTGCTCTACTTTCGGTGCTGACATATCTTCTTGTTCTCCATTTCAGATGCTGACAATGTTTGGAATGTCACAGCTAGATTTCTAGAGATCTATTGGAAGCAAGAGAGGCGTTTTACTTTATACATATCAATTGAAGTGCAATGATCTTCCACAATATCAAATCCGGAAACCAAATGTATGCTTTCAATACTAATGAAATCGCAGGTAGAATCTACAATGAGCAACATAACTACGGAAACCAAAGCAGTAGTTGAGCAGCTTCACCAAGTTGTAGGATTTTCCTAGTTGAGCTTGGACAGGAAGTCATCAACCTTCAAGTTTGTACCTCGTGACAAGAATTTCATGCAGATAGGAGGCTTGATTCCAGCTAAGGCAACTACTGAGCCAGGAAGATCCCAGATACCCTCTCCACAGATCAAACCCGATGCAACAGCAGGTGCATAGACGTCGGCCTTAGCCTTGTTCCTCCAGCGCCAAATGAAGAGGATCAAGCTCCCAACGCACATGTCAATTGTGAAGTAGCCACCAATGTAGAACGGTATTGCCATGGCCATTGGTAGAGGAATGAACTTCACCCAGTTCTGATTGTACTTCTTGCCTACCTCTTTGATAGAATCAATGACAATTGCTCCAATGAAGAAAACGTAGCATAGTGTGAGGCAGTTCTTTGGCAAAGCTGAGAACCCTTCCATAGCTAAAATGGACATGTTCCTAAACACAAGAGCATTTGGTGCAGGATAGTTGGATCCAGTGGTTCCAAGGTCAGGGAATGCCTTGTAAAATAGCCAGAAGACGCACGGAGAGATGACACAGCCCATTGAAGTCCCAACAATCTGACTAATGAACATAGATCTCGGGGAAGCCAAGGTCAAGTAACCCGTCTTGAAATCTTGCATAAGGTCGGATGCAGTTGAGACTATGTTCATCATGACACCACATGCTGCTAGACCAGCGAGGACCCCACCGTGGTTGACTCCAGCCCAAGCTCCAATTGTGAAGATGGCCAGTTTACCATAGGTAGATGCCAAGGACCAGTCAGTTAGCCCGCATCCATACGCGTTACAGAATGCCAGCACGGGTGCAATAATGTAGAGTACTATCACATAGTACCATTTGAGCTGGTGGAAGATGAATGGTACTGCGATAGTAGAGACAACAGCTATGGCAATGTAGCAACCAATCGCAACCCACGTCGGGATTTGATCCTGCAGAAACATCTGAGTCCTACGCTGCTCATCGTATGAAACAGGTGCAGAGCCATCAGAGCGTGTACTAGAAGGGAGAACACCACTAGAGGCCTTTTTTTGGAATTCACCGTATAAGCCCCTTATTGTTCTGAAAAGCACCACAACAAAGTTGAAGAGTCCATCCCCAAGGATCAAGGCAATAGCTATAAATACCTGTCAAATCCAATGGAAAGGAATTAGCTTTATACATTGAAATGTTTTTATGTAACGAGCAGGAGTTACCTTGTATCCTTGCAGACCCTGGAAGCTGCTTTCTTTCAGCTCTTTGTCATACCAATGACCTTTCCTAGCAGCAATTAGAGGCCACATGATGCCCCATGATAAAACTGCTCCCACTAGCAAAGATACGTTGACGATGTAAGGACATATCATCCCTACACCTACATAAGTTGCTGAGAAATCAAAATAAAACCTGCATTTCATTCAAGAGAAATAAGATCAATGAGACCAAATGTTCAGCTGGGAAGGATTGTTGAGCTACAGTAGCTGCTGTCAAATGTTCCCATTGTATATGCAGTAAGCTTCTAAATAGGAGAAATAATATCTACTATGAGAGGCCCGCTAATCATGAAAACATGCATATATTGGATAAGTATGTGAAGGAAGGATATAAAGATTGCATACTTCTGTTGATAAGCTTTGAGTCCGAAAGTGGGGTAGTTGATAAACCCACAACCGTCCCCTGCTGTGAAAAACCACTGGAAGAATCCCCACAAGAAGCTGAAGGTGAAGAATTTTCCTAATGCTTTAACTTGCTTCCTAGAATGGAACAATGTGTCAGTATTAAAACGGTATTCCAATGAAAATAAAAGAGATGGCATTACTTGGCCAATCTGGCACCCTGTGGAGTGTGGAAGCTGTTGATGAGGTGAGCAGTAGCTGTGCCACTGGGATAACTGAGTTTGAAATCTATGACCATGATCTTAAATAAACAGGAAAAGTTTCAGTAAATCGAATAATATAAATGGAAATCCAACGAAGCTGGTGACAGATATAAATCAAATATTGTAATGCAGAGACTGGGATTGGCTATTCATATACCTTCCGGAGGGGCACAACAGAAAAAAGACCGAGGAAGCTGACAGCAAAAAGAAATCCAATAATCCAGTGCAGAGATGGGTTTTTTACGTTTCCGGCACTGCTATCTTCACTTGATTGTTTGGCAATAGCTTCACTCATACCAAAGAGGTAGCTACCAAATCCTCCTGTTTACAAATACATTTTAACAGAACACACATAAATAGCACAAAATTCAGCTATTATTATAAGCTAATAATTGATTTATCTCTAGAAAGTAGTAATATACGAATAGATTGAGTTCATTGAATTAAATTATACTTCCAAAATGAAAATTTCACTGATGCATTCTGTAATAGAATGTGCCATCAAAGAATAATTCTATACAAATGTGTTGTGTTTCCCTCCTATATTTGGAGGAAAAAGCCATTACTTTTGATGGACGTTAATGTCATTTGGAAGGTTCAAATGATGTCCCACTTGTGAAAGTCTTATCCTAATTGGTTCTCATATTTAAGAGAAAGAAAGTGACTTTTAGAGGTAATAGAGAAACCAAAAGAGACACGAAAAGAGAGCTGGAAAGCAGAGGAGAAAAGAGTGAGTTTGGAACTCGTAGGTGTTGTTGCACCCAAATCTGATCGGACCCGATCGACGTCAAGATCATCTCCGATTGAGACGAAATTTCAGAGTGTTGTTCCTTCCATCAAGAACTTCACATCCAACGGTTGGATTGTGTTTTGGTGCCCTCTATGTTAGGTTCTTAAGAAGTTGTCACCTTGTTGTTTTTCTTGTTATTCCACCTTGTTGGGTGAAGATTGAACCAAGGTTGTAGCCTTGATGGTTGTGTATTCCTCTAGTGTTATCTAGAGTGAGTGTACCCACTTGTAATCCTTGTTGATAGTGGAAGTTTGGTATCCTAAGGGTCCCGTGAATTTTCCCCTAGTTTGGGGTTTCCACGTAAAATTCTAGTGTTCGGTTCTCATTGCTTTTATTTTCTAAAGTTTGCATATTTGTCCTGAAATATCTCACTGCTTTCTGACATTGTTGTTGGTAGCTCATTCGATCCTTGTCAGGGTTGTTTGTTGATCCTGTCGGGGCTGTTTGTGGACAACTATTTATTTGTCTGTATTTGACTTCCGCACTTCAGACTGGTATCAGAGCATAAGGTTCCGATGGATGAAAAGAACAGTAGCTTTCAGGGAATGATTGTGTTGAACTCCAGTAACTATACAGACTGGAAGATTAAGATGGAAGATCTCTTGTACGTGAAAGATCTTTATGAGCCAATTGCAAGAAAGGAAATACCGACGGGAGCAATAGATTCAGAGTGGAAGATTCTGAATAGAAAAGTTGTCGCGACGATGAGACAGTTTGTTGATGTGAGTGTACTTCAACATGTGGCCAATGACACAAATGCTTATGAGTTGTGGCATAAGCTTGCGGGTATGTATGAGCGAAAGAATGCCCTGAACAAGGCGTCATTGATGAGAAAGCTTGTGAGGTTGAAGTACTCAGATGGTGAGAGCATTGTGGTGCAGACCAGTACGTTTATGGGCTTGGTGAATCAGTTAGCCACAACTAAGATGACATTAGATGATGAGCTGCAGGCTCTACTGCTACTTTCCTCCCTGCCAGACAATTGAGAAACTCTTGTTGTGTCACTGAGTAATTCCTGTCAGGAGGACAAGTTGTCCTTAGAGGCAGTAAAAGCAAGTCTTTTGAATGAAGAGACAAGAAGAAAGGATATGGGTTCCTCCTTACAGTCTGAGTCAGAAGCAAATATGGCACAAGATTCCAATAGAGGAAGGAGGAAGCAGAAGGGTACTCAGAACCGAGACAAGTCCAAGGGGAGATCAAAGTCCAGAGGTAAACTCACATGCTTCTATTGTGGGAAACCGGGTCACTTCCAAAAGAATTGCCGAAAGTTCAAGAAGGAAAAGGGCAATTATAATAATTCAGAGACTCAGAGAAAACCTCAAGAGGAAATGGACACCACTGCTATTGCGACTAGTGATGAAGAGTTGTTGTTCATTGGTGAACAAGGTTGCTTGAACCTTGCTAGTGATGAGTGCACTTGGGTGATTGATTCTGGTGCATCGTTCCACTTGACACCGAGAAGAGAATGCTTCTCATCCTACACATCTGGTGACTATGGCTATGTTAGGATGGGGGATGATGGTTCACATAATATTGTGGACATGGGCAATGTCTGTTTGATGACGTCCACTGGTTGCAGATTGATCTTGAGAGATGTTCTTCATGTTTCTGATGTTAGGTTGAATATAATATCTACTGGGAAACTTGATGATGAGGGCTATCATAGTAGCTTCTATGGTGGTGTATGGAAGGTCTCTATGGGAAGTTTGATTGTTGCCCGAGCAAAGAAGCAGAATTCGTTGCACGTGATGCAAGCAAAGTTGTGCAGAGATGAAGCAAATGTGGTGGCTGACTCAGCTAACGAGTTATGGCACAAGAGGCTTGGTCACATGAGTGAGAGGGGGCTGCAAACGCTAGCCAAGAAGGACATCCTCCCAGAAGTGAAAGGTATAAGTCTAAAACCTTGTGTTGATTGCTTAGTTGGAAAGCAAAACAGAGCATCATTTCATTCTCGTCCTCCAGTTAGGAGAAGACATGCATTAGATCTTGTTCATACTGATGTGTGTTTTATGGATACCAAGTCACATCGTGGTGTACAATACTTTGTCACATTTATTGATGATTACTCCAGAAAATTTTGGGCTTTTGTGTTGAAAAGCAAAGACCAAGTATTGTCAGTGTTCAAGGAATTTCATGCCAGAACGGAGAGAGAGTCAGGGCAGAAATTGAAGGTTGTCACGTGAGATAATGGTGGAGAGTATAGGGGTTCGTTTGAGGAATATTGCAAGAGTCATGGAATCAAGCTTGAGTATACAATTCCCAAGACACCTCAGTTGAATGGGCTTGCAGAGAGGATGAGCAAAACCATAGCAGAGAGAGTGAGAAGCATGTTGTCGCATGCTAAGTTGCCAAAGTCATATTGGGCGGAGGCAATGTTGCTTGATGTGTATCTCATCAACAGATCTCCTTCAGTTCCTTTGGATGGTGATGTTCCACATAGGGTTTGGACTGGAAGAGATGTTTCCTACAAGCATTTGAGGGTGTTTGGATGCCTGACATACATGCATGTTGTTAGAGATCAGAGAGCAAAGCTTGACAGTAAGACGAAGCCATGCATCTTCCTAGGGTATTCAGAGGATGAGTTTGGGTATAGATTGTGGGATTTGCTAGACAAGAAAGTGGTCAGAAGCAGAGATGTTGTGTTCATGGAAGATATGACGATTGAAGACTGGAAGCATAAACAACCAGAGTCGTCTTCCAAGCCTGCCACTGTCACCTATCCAGTGTTTCTTGACAATAGTCGTGTACATCCTGACAATGTACAACAGTTAGATGAAGTTTAGCAGGAAGATGTGCATGATGTTGGTGATGATGGTGATGTTGATCCGCCAGAAACTGTTGAGACTGAATTGCAAGAACCCCCTGAAGAGCCAACTGTTGAGTTGAGGAGATCCACCAGACAGAGACAAAGTGATATCTCCATGATCCCCTCGATGACGGCAAAGGACGAAGAGACTGGTCAAAGGCCTCCAATGAAGAGGCTCAAGCAAAGGGTGAAGTCTTGTGCAAGTTCGGAATAGTTATTATCGATTTGGTTCTGGACAGTCTTCGGTACAACGGCCATAACTATGGCTAGAAAATTGATCTCGTGATGATTCAAGATGCGTTGGAAAGCTGATTCAAAGATCTACAACTTCATAGTTTACGTCGAATCAAGATTTCAACAAGAAGATGGTCAAAACCGCCGTTTTTTAAGAGTCCGAAAATTTGCCTACGGCAAATGGCGGCGACCGCCGCCAACCTTACGGCGACCGCCATTTTAGACTCCGCAAGGAAGTTGCCTACGGCAAATGGCAGCGACCGCCGTTTAATTACGGCGACCGCCGCTTTTCCCAATTTCGGTCCGCGTCAGCGATTTCGCTTCGTCGTTTGCTGAACAATTTTATTGTTATTCTTTTATGTTATTTCTTTTAGCCTATTTAAGACTTCAAACCCTAGTTTGTATCTTTTACGTTGAATTTGAGTAGTAAAGTTGAGTACGCTCCTTCCCTTGAGTTCTAACGTCAACTCTCTGATCCCACGGATCGTCTATCCCGTAGCTCGTCGCTTCGAGCAATTCATACATCGTCTCTTCGGTGTTTCAAGATCATCTTTTTTATCTCTCCGTCATCTCTTTGATGCGCTTGAAGGCTATCTCTTTAGCCCTAGGAAAGCCATCACTTTGGCTACAGAAGATGAGAATCGAATCCACGCTTGAGGAGTCAAAGATCCTGCGTTGCAGACAACACTTTAGGGGTTGTTTGCATCAACTGACATCAGAGCCTTTTCCAAGCTAAGTTTGTTCTTCTCTCTTTTGTGATTCTTGAAATTTTACCGCTTGTAAACCCTAGAATTTTTTTTTCTAGCCACCACCCATTACCGTTCGCCACCACCACCGATCACCACCACCACCGTCCGCCGCCGCCTATCTCACCTTCACGACTACCCTAATTCCCTTAGGTTTTGATTACTTGTTCCCCAATCCTACCATCTACCCTCTAGCAATTTGTGTTTCCTTTGATTGCATATTTGATTTCCTTGTTCTTGTTGATCAAGTCTTGCTTCCCTTTGGATTAATTGCTAGATTAGTTGTTAGATTTTATTCCCTCCTAGTTGCTTGTCTCTTCTTGCTTTTCCTGCACTTGCTTGTGTGGTTCTTTCTTGCTTGGTTCGCCATCATATCAGCACAAAACAAAAACAAGGTGTGACCGTATAAACAAAACAAACATACTATTCTCACCTTCCATCAAACAAAAAAAAAGGTTTGGGAAGACGAAAGCCCAAAAAATCAAAAACAAAAAGAAGGGCAGAGAACGCACCATACGGTCATACTCCATCTTCTCTTCTTTCATGTCTCTATGCAACTCTTATTGAAAAGGGCAAAGAAAAATTTTCAACTCTCTTGTGATTAATTCTGAGAAACTTGATTTGATTTGCTTGCACTTGGAAATTGGTGTGTTGTTTGAGACTTGAATTGCTACTTCTTGCCTTGTTACCTTCCGTTCAAGCCTCTCCCTCCTCACGAGCAACCCAAATTAGTACGCCCAACGGAAAATTTCTTGGGTCACTTTTGAGACAAGGACTTGGCTTAGACTTATTCTTTTGCTTGGTGCAACTTACTCCTTGTGTTATATGCTTCGTATAGGTACTATGGAGGTTCCTATGACAAGCTACTCTCCTTCTACGGGCAACCCCAGCCCCGGACAGATGGACTCCGTCTTTGAGTGAAACGTCGCACTTCGTGCACTGAGTGAAGAACTAGACCGCCAACTCTCCGCACAGGCTGCTGAGCTTGCTCACCTTCGTCGGGCCTTGAGTGACATGAGGTGGCCCACAGCTGACCCAATGTTGAACCCTCCGGCCACCACTAGCCGGCCAATGGACCGCAAGGGTTCCCTTCTCAATGTCCTCTTCTCGAACACCTCCGGCTACGAGTCTTTTGACGAGGACACCTACGAAGTTGGCCCGGTATTTGACACCTATGACGATGAGGAGGAGGAGGAGGAGATGGACGAATACATATCCATCTCTATGGGCGAGCACGACAACGTGCCTATTGGCTTGGTTCCACACTTCGTTATGACCGCCAACGAGGATGGTGGGAGTTACCGCGACATCATCAATGAAAAGGTGACCCAGCACTTCACGTTTGAGACGCCTTCCCAACCCGACATTCAAGGCAAATGCGAGACCCGGCTACCCTTAGCCCGATTCCAAGATGTCTCTCCAATGATTCAGGGACGTCTTCCTTGCTTTTTACTTGAACTTTTTGCGTGTCTCTTAAATGTTGAGGCTTTGGTTGATTTACCCCCTACGGTGTCTACTCTTTTGCAGGAACGCAATGCAGGCCGACATGCCCTGGAGTTTGAGCCCGGAGGCTTGGTATGGCTGCACTTGCGTCGCGATCTCTTTCCATTCAAGCGACGTCACAAGATGGATGCTAGAGGTAATGGTCCATTTCAAGTGCTACAACGCCTTGGTGCCGACGCCTACCGCTTGAATTTACCTGATGACTATGGTGCGCATTCGACTTTCAACGTCGCTGACCTGCCTCCTTATACGCCTCCTGCTGTTGACAACGAGGACGAAGCGGGGACGCTTCGCAGCCAAGAAGGGGAGATTGATAGCTCCATGATCCCCTCGATGACGGCAAAGGACGAAGAGACTGATCAAAGGCCTCCAAGGAAGAGGCTCAAGCAAAGGGTGAAGTCTTGTGCAAGTTTAGAATAGTTATTGTCGATTTGGTTCTGGACAGTCTTCGGTACAACGGCCATAACTATGGCTAGAAAATTGATCTCGTGATGATTCAAGATGCGTTGGAAAGCTGATTCAAAGATCTACAACTTCATAGTTTACGTCGAATCAAGATTCCAACAAAAAGATGGTCAAAACCGCCATTTTTGAAGAGTCCAAAAATTTGCCTACGGCAAATGGCGGCGACCGCCGCCAACCTTACGGCGATCGCCGTTTTAGACTCCGCAAGGAAGTTGCCTACGGCAAATGGCAGCGACCGCCGCTTTTCCCAATTTTGGTCCGCGTCAGCGATTTCGCTTCGTCGTTTGCTGAACAATTTTATTGTTATTCTTTTATGTTATTTCTTTTAGCCTATTTAAGAATTCAAACCCTAGTTTGTATCTTTTACGTTGAATTTGAGTAGTAAATTTGAGTACGCTCCTTCCCTTGAGTTCTAACGTCAACTCTCCGATCTCACGGATCGTCTATCCCGTAGCTCGTCGCTTCGAGCAATTCATACATCGTCTCTTCAGTGTTTCAAGATCATCTCTTTGATCTCTCCGTCATCTCTTTGACGCGCTTGAAGGCTATCTCTTTAGCCCTAGGAAAGCCATCACTTTGGCTACAGAAGAGGAGAATCGAATCCACGCTTGAGGAGTCAAAGATCTTGCGTTGCAGACAACACTTCAGGGGTTGTTCGCATCACAAAGTTCCTCAAGGTATCCAGTCAGTGAGTATGTGTTGTTGACTGATGAAGGAGAGCCAGAGGGCTATGAGGAAGCTATGACAGATGTACACCAGAAGGAGTGGTATAGTGCCATGCAAGATGAGATGAATTCCTTGCGTGAGAACCACACCTATGACTTGATGAAGTTGCATGAGGGTAAGAGATTAGGAACAAATGGGTTTTCAAACTGAAAACTGGAGAAGATGGTTGTCCACCCAGATACAAGGCCTAGATAGTGGTGAAGGGCTTTCAGCAGAAGAAGGGTGTTGACTTTGATGAGATTTTCTCTCCAGTTGTGAAGATGTCGTCCATCCGGGTTGTTCTAAGCCTGGCTGCAAGCATGAATCTGGAGATTGAGCAGCTAAATGTAAAGACTGCATTCCTTCATGGTGATCTTGAAGAAGAGATATATATATGGAGCAACCTGAGGGTTTTGAGATCAAGGGAAAAGAGAAGCTTGTATGTCGATTGAGAAAGAGCTTGTATGGCTTGAAGCAAGCTCCTCGACAATGGTACAAGAAGGTTGAGTCCTTCATGATTGAGCATGAATTCCACAAAACACAAGTTGATCATTGTGTGTTTGTGAAAAACTTCCATGAAGGTGACTTCCTTATTCTCTTGCTATAGGTGGATGATATGTTGATTGTTGGTCGCGATACCAACAAGATTGCTAGCTTGAAGAAAGCTCTGAGCAATTCCTTTGCTATAAAGGACTTAGGCCCTGCAAGACAGATTTTGGGTATGCACATAGCACGTGACAGGAAGAAAAGCATGTTGTGGCTGTCACAAGAGAGATACGTGACAAGAGTACTACAGAGGTTCAACATGGACAAGGCTAAACCCGTTTGCTGTCCACTGCCTGCTAACATGAAGCTAAGTTCCAGTCAGTGTCCGAAAAGTGAGAAAGAAAAGATAGATATGAAGAATGTGCCTTATGCTTCAGCTATGGGTAGTTTGATGTACGCCATGGTTTGCACTAGGCCAGATATTGCTTTTGCGGTAGGGGTTGTTAGCAGGTTCATGAGTAATCCTGGAAAGGAGCATTGGGTTGCAGTTAAGTGGATCCTCAGGTATCTCAAATGCACTTCGAGTGTGTGCTTACGCTTTGGTCCTGGAAAGACAATGCTTGATGGCTTTACAGATGCTGACATGTCGGGTGATGTTGATTCCAGCCGATCTACGTCAGGTTACTTGATGACATTTGCAGGGGGAGCTGTATCATGGCAATCGAGACTGCAGAAGTGTGTGGCTTTGTCAACCACAAAGGCTGAGTATATGGCTACAGTTGAGGCCGATAAGGAGCTGATATGGATGAGAGATTTCCTAGATGAGTTAGGAGTGGAACAAGAGACGTTCCCACTTCATTGTGACAACCAGAGTGCCATCCATCTTGCCAAGAATGTTGCCTACCATTCTCGAACCAAACATATAAGGAGGAGGTATCATTGGTTGCGAGAGAGGGTAGAAGATGAAGATTTTGATTTGGTGAAGATCCATACCAATGCAATGGGTCAGATATGCTGACGAAGACCTTGCTTAAGGAGAAGCTTGTTGCCTGTCGTTTAAGAGCGGGCTTGGTTGATTTCCCCATATAGGAGTGAAGGGAGAGTTTGTTGTGTTTCCCTCCTATATTTGGAGGAAAAAGTCATTACTTGTGATTGGCTTTTAATGTCATTTGGAAGGCCCAAATGATGCCCCACTTATGGGAAGTCTTACCCTAATTAACTCTCATATTTAAGGGAAATAAATTGACTTTTAGAGATAAGAGAGAAACCAAAAGAGACACAAAAAGAGAGCTGGAAAGCAGAGGAGAAAAGAGTGAGTTTGGAACTCGTAGGTGCTGTTGCACCCAAATCTGATCGGACCCGATCGACGTCAAGATCATCTCCGATTGGGACGAAATTTCAGAGTGTTGTTCCTTACATCAAGACCTTCACATCCAATGGTTGGATTGTGTTTTGGTGCCCTCTATGTCAGGTTTTTAAGAAGTTGTCACCTTGTTGTTTTTCTTGTTATTCCACCTTGTTGGGTGAAGATTGAACCAATGTTGTAGCCTTGATGGTTGTGTATTCCTCTAGTGTTATCTAGAGTGATTGTACCCACTTGTAATCCGTGTTGATAGTGGAAGTTTGGTACCCTAAGGGTCCCGTGATTTTCCCCTAGTTTGGGGTTTCCACGTAAAATTCTAGTGTTCGATTCTCGTTGCTTTTATTTTCTAAAGTTTGCATATTTGTCCTGAAATATCTCACTGATTTCTGACATTGTTGTTGGTAGCCCATTCGATCCTTGTCAGGGTTGTTTGTTGATCATGTCGGGACTGTTTGTGGACAACTATTTATTTGTCTGTATTTGACTTCCGCACTTCAGACTGGTATCAGAGCATAAGGTTCCGATGGATGAAAAGAACAGTAGCTTTTAGGGAATGGGCAAACAAAAGAAAGCAAAAAAAGACCGAACATGTTCGAGTTATCGGCTCGTTCGACCTAGTTCTCCGGGCACTATGGTAGGACGTGAATCGATCCCGTGAAATTTTTAAGCAATTTCGCATTATTTATGGGACGGATATTTCGTATTCGTATAATAATTTAATATGAACAAAGAGTTCAAAAAGTATGAAGAGGAGTAACGACCTCTCATAAAATGAAGATTAACAAAGTTTTCAAATTCAGTAAGTTACGATATCGTACTAATTTACAAATCAACCAACTAATTTGCATCATTATAAAATAATTCCTAATATTCTGCTTCTACAACAACAAAGTCACGGTGCCGGAAAACTCACCGACCTTTCCCGTGACACAACAAGTGGAAATCAATGAAAATTGTTATTCTGATATCAATTCTAGAATTAACCAATTCAGTAAAGAATATACGATTTAACCAAATCAATCGTTTCCGCAACATCAAAAAAGAAAGGCAGATAACGGAGAAAAAGGGATAGAAACGGACCACTGAAAGCGATGCCGGAGGAAGCGACAACGCAAGTCTGGATAACCGTGTTCTCCTGTCGCGTGAACGGCTGTCGAAGAACACCGGCCTTCTCGAGCAATTTCGTCCAGGTCTTGACGAAGAAGAATCCGAGGAGTCCAGCAGAGACGTTCAGCGAAGGTATGATACCGGTGGTGAGATTAAGCTTCATAACAATGAAGGTAAACAGAATACTGAGCACGAAACTGACTGCGAAAGCCCTCAGAGTAAGCTGATTCTTCCACGACGGCACTTTCTTGCCTTCGAACAACCTCTCAACGGACAGCGACGCGTCGTCGGCGACCTCCAGCGGCGCCGGAGCCTCATCCGGCTTCGCGTGCTCCTCGTCCCTGGCAATCCTCTCAGCGTACGCCATCGATCGGCGTGTGCTAGCTGCAGAATTAGACGGATCTGAGTGAGAGAGAATAGGGAGAATGAGAGTTGAAGGATTCGCGTTTAATAGCAATGGAGGAATGAACAGTGACCAGAAATTTAAGTCGAGAACAAAAACAAATAAATTTCACATCACTACCCTTTTACTAGTCAACTCTTTTCTATTCAGTTTCTTTGTCACACTTATTCTTCGCCGATGGGGAAGCTTCTACCGCCCAGGCGGCAACCATCACCACCCCCTAACTTCTTTGCTATTCAGGATGTCAAGCAATGGATTCTCTGGTTTTCAAAGGAACGGATGACCACCCCCGGCTATCGGTCATTAATGTATGCTCCTTGGTGGCTGCCTTTTGGGAGATTCAACCGAAACTCCTGCTACTTCTTCTGGGCACGCCATTTCGGTTGTCCGTCCTTCAAAGACCTGGATCCGGCCTCCTCTGTCTTGGGTCAAGCTAAATTGTGATGCCTCTTGTAAGGGAGCTATGGTGGTGGGGGCCTGTTACGTGACTCTGCGGGCTCGTTCCTCCGTGCTTTCTCCTTCGGATGTGGCGTGTGCTCGGCTACTCATCCTGACCTTCACCTACTTGCCTTTGGGAAGTGAGGTTAAGCCATGTGGTCCGCTCCGCCAACCAAGCCGCCGACTGTCTTGCTCGTCTATCCTTTAACTTCTCTCATGTTTTTACTGATCGAGTTTGTTGCTGCTCCGACTGTTTTACAGCAGTTTCTGGCTTTTGATTCTAAAATACTCATGTAGCTCCTTTGGAGTAGAACACTTCAACCTAATTTATTTCTTCCCAGGGGCTGTTTGCCCTGTTTTTCGACCCAAAAACTTTCACAAAAATAACCTTTAATTCCATTGCTATTTATTTATTTCTGCACAAAAATCCTAATAGCTTATCTGTTTTAATATATACTTTTTCCAATATAAAATCAAGAATATTAAGTACTGATAACATCCAATTTGTTACACGTTTAGGACATGCATTTGTGCTTGATCTAGGTTGTTTTATACATTTTGTGTTACATTTATAGCTAGTTGTATTGTTTTTTTGTTATGAAAGTCTACACTAGGAAATGTGTGCTTTCAGGTATTTTGGTGGATATTTGGAGTTGTCTATGGATGCTGCTAGAACCCCGGATGTCATCTGGAGGCTAACGGGACGAACCGTGAAGAATTTGGGCCGGAGGCGAACTAAACAAGAGGCCGTGCGTTTTGGATTGAATTCCTTTCAAGAGGTCGTGCGTTCCGCCACACGGCCATGCAGGCGGTGATTTCTCGCTAATAGGTTGTGCCCTTTGCCTGTGCGTTTTTCACTTTGCCTATGCGTTTTGCCTGTGCGGTTTTCGCACAAACCGTGCATTTTCATTCATGTAGGATTTGGCCGTGCATTTGACCGTGCGTTTTTCGCACAGTCAAGGCACGGGCCGTGCGTTTTACCCGAATGACTTTATTTTTAAAATGTGTATAAATACTTCGTTTTAGGTTTTTGGATGGATCTTTTGCCACTTTTTCTAACTCCCTAGACCTAGTTGTTTGCCTCCCTTTGAAAGATTGCAACTTTGGAGATTGTTCTATTGGATTCAAGACTAAGTTTCTCTTTCTCTTTAATCATGTTTATGATTTCCATTGTTATTATGATTTCTTTGATTGATCTTGCAATTATGTCTAGCTAATTTCCATATTTCTAGGGTTGGGGTGATCCCAACTATGCGTAGGTAAACTTGTTTGATATTTGCCTGAATGTGTAATAACCCTCAATTTTAGTAGGGGTATTTGTGTAATTTTCAAACTTTTGTTTTGTAAGCGAGACGTGTTAAGAATGTTCGGGACCTCTGTAAGAACCTTTTGAACGTGATAATATATGTTTAATAAGATATTGGGTCTTAAAATATTTTGGGAGTGCTAAAACCAAAGATTAAGCATAACCGCGATCAAGGCTTGGAAGCCGATCAAGGCCGAGAGCCACGACCGCGGTTTTGCCTATGGGCAAACCGCGATCGCGGTTCTGAAACCGCGATCGTGGGCACTGTTGCATCGTCTTCTTCCTCAGCTTCCAGAAGGCCGGCGTTTGACTTTTCTTCCACGTGGTACGAACGGCGAGAGTTGGAGCGTTTGGGTTTCCTTGACGTTGAGGTTGGAGCTCCAGAATGTGCCTATAAATAGAGCTCAGATCTGGCTTCTCCTCAATCATTCTCAAGCTCTTTCTTCCTCTCGTTCAAATTGTGTTGGTCGTCGGAGTTGTCGTCGCCGAAAGCCGAAGTCGTCGCCGTGGGAAATCCTTGGAGTGGTGGTGGTGTGCCTTGGTTCAGAAGTGAAGAACAAAGCCTCGGCGTCGTCGGTATGACCTCGAAAGCTCGATTAAGCTCGCGTAGGGATGGAGTCCCGCGACCGCAGTCGGGCAGAGACCCGCGACCCAGGTTGGGCGCAAAACCGCTGGCGCGGTTTTGCCCAGCAAGGCCGCGATCGCGGCTATGCCATCCGCGACCGCGGCACTGGTTTTCCTTCGTCTTTTCGTACTGTATCTAACTTAGGGTTTTGTCTTAAAACTCGTCGTCGTCATAGGAAACCGTGCTCAAGTGCAAGTTTCTAGATCTCGGAACCCGATCTCTCGTTCGTCTAGACTAAGGCAAGTGGCGGTTCGCTCTTGCTCATTATTTCATGTTTTCCTTGATTATCAATTATTTGATTGTTTAATTAAGATGGAATAAAATTGTTGTTTGTGTTTGAGAACAAATTTAATAAAACGATGTGTTAAAATATGAACTTATGATAGATTGTATATATTGCTAGAAATAACGCTATTTTATATATATATAATTCTATATGATATTATCATAAAGTGATAAATGGATTTTGGTGTGGATTTATATGTGGACTTTACATGCTTAGTTAGCACGAGTATTCGTAGGAACGCTATGTACCTTACGAGGTCTAGTCGTTTATTTATAACTTTGTGTTAGGATGATAAATGCCCTAATACTTTCTGGTCATGACCTACCCCTATCCGAATATAGGTGGTGGTGCACTTAGCTAGTGCCAAAAATCGGGATTCGTCCCATGTTATATATCTCATTGCGAGATTGTTGTGGATTAAAAGCTTTAACGTTGAATGTACGTTTTGGAAGTAAATAAGATAAGTGCTTTTACGCACATAATCAATATACCCTCGGGCGATGAGTACAACGTGAAAACCGTCCGGACTCTTGTTAGAGTAAGTCCTCTTTCCAATCTGGATTCGCATTACGCGGTGAGGTTGGTCGTGAGCCCAAATAATCAAGGTCGTATTTTAAAACTTGTGTGAAAACTTAACGTTCCCAAACAATTCTTCATATTTTCCTATAAGACTCAATTCCGTTAGAGTCTTCTTTTCGTTGCATGTCTTTTTTCTATAATTCCGTGAAAGTTCCGGGTTATGTATCGTTCCTTCGGTTATTATTCGAGGGACAATGATAGTAAACGGTTACGATCACTTGAACCATTCTGTTTTCACCCTTGCATAGTCTTTCATTAGACTAACCAACCGAGTTTTATTCTTTGCATGGTTGGCTGGTGTCATCCATCTTATACGGCACATCAGTGGTTGGCCCCCGACGATTTGAAGTAACCAATCGAAGAGAAGGCTTGCAGTTGAAGTTTGCATTTTAAGAAGTAATATTTCCAAGGCGTGTCTGTCTAATTTGAAATAGATATAATACATAGTCATGTAATTAGGATTACTTTCAAAGAGTCTTCCGCTGTAATTTAAAGGTCTTCCGCTGTAATTTAAAAGTCTTCCGATATCACTATACTTTGTTGTAAATCCGTCATTCTCATTTTACGAGATGAATCTTAATAAAAGATTGAGTTTATTCATTTAGAATGTATTTCGCTGATTATTCTTTCGTTATTCAATATTTACGTATTTATTTAAGCTTAATTGTTCCGATTAAAGCCTGAGGTGACTTTGGGCGTTAACGTCTGAGGTCACTGGCATGTGGCACTACCGACATAAGTCGGGGGTGTTACAGAATGGAAGTCTGAAACTTTGTTGATTCATTCCTAGATGCTTTATGCCCATATTGGCTTATGTGAATTGGATCCTATTAGGGTTTGCAACCGAGAGGTAAAAACGTTAATAGGTAGCCAGATAGGGTTTGAGACCGAGAGGTAATAACTTCTATTAGAATCCAATGAATTGAACCTGAGATTTTATTATTGCGAGAGCGTCTTAATTTCTCATGTGGATTAATAACTATCATAGAAACTCTAAGATTAGGTTGGATTTAGCAAATCACGAGAGTGGATGTTAATTCAGTTTGACCTTAGATTCTAAGTGTCCAAAGGGTCTAGATCTTGATTAGCAAGTCGCGAGAGTGGATGTTAATTGAATCTAGGCACATTTACTATCATCCGAGATGAATTAGTAATTACCTAAGATAGTTACCTTCAACAAAGACAGACTAATTTCAGACATTTACCTAGTTAAGTTTACTGAAACATAGTTGCGGGGATCCCTTGCCTTGGAAATTTTCCCTCCATTGATTACAATCATCACTTGCATTTGTTTCTCAATTTTAGTTATTAGTTTAACAAAATTCACAATCTTTTGACTTAGCTTACTGGTTTAAGATACAATCGATACTACATAGTCCTCGTTGAAAACGACACTTGAAAAGCTACAACTGAACACATACGCTTGTGGGTAAGTTTTTGTCCTATCAAGTACTTCTTTCATTAATTTTTATTTGACTAACTTGAATTTTTATTTACATTTTTCATATAGTTTTGACAAAATTTATCATATTTATCTCTTATATATTAATATATGACATTTTCTTTCTCAAATATATATGTTATTCAATATTCCCTCCATATAAAAAAGATAGTCATTTTAGCCCAAAACTTTTGTAAAGACAAAATTGTCATTTTAGTTGTTTAGGTAATAATTCATTGGTGAGTTATGAGGTTTGACATTAAAAATTGTATTTTTTGGCTCTTTTTATACAAATTCTCTATGTTTATTGGTTACAATTGAAGTGAGTTATTAAATAATTGTAATTTTTTTTAAAAAAAATTATGAAAATATAGAGTAAATATTGTATTTCTTATGTTAAATTCTAGAATGACAATCTTTTTTAAATAGAGGGAGTATATATTTTGATTCTTAATTAGATAAGGGTGTACAGTAAAGTAATTTTTTTAATACGGGTGCAAATTACTAAGATGATGAATAAAAACTTAAGGAGGGATTACATTATAATTATTTATAATCCGAATTGCTTTTTTTTTTTTTTGAGCAGCGAAATGCTTGTCATGTGTAATGGGAAACGCAAAGGAAATTGGGTAGTTCTGGCGCAACTAATTATGGTGACAGCGGAAGAACAAGCTTCTAGGTTTAGATATTTACAAATGTGGACCTACAAGTTTCTAGGTTTTTTTGTGTGGAAGAACAAGCTTCTAGGTTTTTTTGTGTGGACCTACAAGTATCATTAGGATTTAGATATTTACAAATGTGGACCTACAAGTTTCTAGGTTTTTTTGTGTGGAAGAACAAGCTTCTAACTATTAATAGTGGGTATATTCTTTTGATTTTCTTCTTGGTGAGAATTGGAAATATAGAGGTGAAAATGATGATTGATTCACGGAATCTGAGTGTGGAAAGGAATTAAAATATTGATTTAAATTTAAAATGCGTGTTATATGATTCTATGATATGGCACCAAAGACTTTATTCCAATCAATATTGTATATAGATATTTATTTTTGTCATTATTGTTTTCTTATTTCCCATATAAGAAAACAGATTGTTTTGTAAGGTAAGCAATTTTCTTTATAAAGTAATTACCCAATATTTGGATTTAGAATGAATCTCTCGATGTGGCAATTTGAATAATCTATTATATAATAACTAAAGCAGAATGACGGCTGAGCAGCACGCGTCCCGAGAATATATCCACAATTCTTGTTGCCACGTGACATTCCCACAAAAATTTGTCCACGTGGCAACCGATCCTTATTATCCGGGTTTTGCCTCATTTTTCCATTAAATAAAGATCTGCCAGAATATTTGTTTATCTTTTGTAATCGTGAAGATTGATCTGAAATGCTATTTTTGTCAAAGATATTTGGTAAACAATATTCCAGATCATACAAAATATTTCGAAAATGTAAATAATTGCTTTTTTTGGCTAATTTCTTATCCTGCATATTTGTATCATGCCTAAATTAAGCCTAATATATTATCATGTATTATACGTATACCTAATCTGTATATTTATTAAAAATTATCCTGCATATTTATTATTAATTATAATTATAATCTATCCAAATAGCAAAATTATGTAGTGCATGATTTATACAAACCGTAAAAATTTTAAATCACAAGCAAAATAACAGAACCTGCACAGAAACAAACAAGAAATTGCCAACAAAACAAGCAAGAAATTACATGCCCAGAAATCACAAGCAAATTAACAAAACCTACCCAGAAACAAAACATTAAATACAAAATATGAACCTGCAATGTACAATAAACCAAACCATAAATGAACCTGCAATAACCAAAGAAGAAATTAATTGTGGCCAAAAAAATTACTTTGTACAACTTTTTTGGCACATTCTAATGCAAATAATATCAAATCTTCTGAGGTTGAAAATACATATAAATCCAAAACTGAAGCAAAAATCGTCTTGTCCATAAATAGTCAAAATGTGTATTATTACGTAATAAACAGTACATAATAAATCAAAAAATATATCGATATCCAGTTATGCCCAAATTCATCTACTAAAACTTGTGTTAGAAGACTCAGTTTTTGGCAGTATAAATGTAGAACATCTGAGGTATTATCATTACATACTATAGCAGAAAACTCTTTCAGTGAATAGGTAATACTAATTGTTTTCTTATTGATTTTATTACATATACTAATTGTTTTCTGATTGATTTCATTACATATACTCATCGATTTCTGATTTGTGAAAAAAAATCATAACATATATGAATTCTGGAATAAGATGAGAAACTTATTTTTTTGCATAAACTACAATCAAAACGGATACTAATTTCGTAAACCGATTGTGTGTCCATGTATAATTTTAAATTATAAGAATGCATATTGATTTCTGATCTAATTGCAAAAAATAGATTTTGATTTAATACCTAAACTCATTTAATATAGTTTAACTGAGTTGTTTATGTACTAAGAATGCATGAAAAAGGTATTAAATCAGATATCAAAACATATATGTCCATATACTAAGGTAGGTAGTTCGTTCTCAAGTATGTGTTAATGAATATGCATTCTTTCCAGTAAATCTTAGTATTTTTTTCATAGCATATTTAATAAGATTTAATTCAGATTTTACATTTTATATAAAATTGCATAACGTTTTGAAGATATGAAAAAGTAGGTACAGATGATGCTCCGAGAGACTATTACAATAGCCCTTTTGCCGATTATTATAATAGGCTCTCGGAGCATGATCTGCACACATAAATACCCTCTCACACCCATAAATACCCTCTCATTGATATGAATATTTATATATTTTGTTTTGTTTTATATTTCATATTTCATATATACTTATTTTTTATATGTTGTATTTTAGATATGTCGAAAACTCAACATCAAATCAAGGACATTACACGTATCCGAGGTCATGGTGAAGGGATCACATGCAGCCAGAAAGTCAAGTTGGATTTCTTATCTTCAATCCAGATTAAGTATAATGATATCTAAATTTATATGTTACAAGCATTTATCATGCAGTTAGAATAAAAGTCAAGTTTACATTATGGATATATGTATTCCAGTTAAATAGCATTTTTATTCATTTTTCTTTTCAGGTCATGGTCAAGGGATCACATGCAGCCAGAAAGTTCAATCCTAGGAATCGAAACTAAAAGGTATTGTTTATGTTTATGTGGTTCGATTTGTAATGTTTGATTGTGTTTATCTACAATTAAATTATTAGTTTTCAGTTATATGCTTTAGGTTAACTATCTAATGCTAAAGTATTGACTACTCTATGCAAACATTAATCAGAGCATTTAGTTCTAGGCGTACCTTTATGTCTTTCATGATTAACCAATTTAGAATAATATGAATATTACCAATTTAGAATAATAAATTTAATATTAGAAATGAATACTTTTTATAGGTTAGGGATTATGGTTTAATATAAAGGGTCTTAAGGTAAAGGTTAGGGCTTAGGGTTCTCAAATTGATAATTATGTTATAGGGTTTAGGGTAAGCATATAAGGTAAAGGTTAGGGCTTAGGATTTAATATAAAGGGTCATTTTGAAATAGTCTAATTAGGTTCTCAAAATTAGGTTCTCAAAATAACATAATTAAATTAAAAATTATGTCAAAGGGTTTAGGGTAAGCCTATAAGGTAAAGGTTAGGGCTTAGGTTTTAATATAAAAGGTCATTTAGAAATATTTTGAAAATAAATTAATCTATTATATAAAATAACATATTCAGTACAGAAAATATGAATATTACCAATTTAGAATAATAAATTCAATATTACAAATGAACACTTTTTATAGGTTAGGGTTTAGGGTTTGGGGTCATTATGTATGTCTTAGGGTTTAGATTATTAACAATTAGGTTCTCAAATTGATAATTATGTTATAGGGTTTAGGCTAAGCCTATAAAGTAAAGGTTAGGGCTTAGGGTTTAATATAAAGGGTTTAGGGTGTTTATATAGTATGTCTATTTCTTATAGCAGAATTATAAGTGAATAGGTTTATTTCCTTTTTGTATATAAAACATTTATGATTGTATACTAAATCTAAAAGGGGAAAAATTATATTAACTTATAAAACTGCAATTTATATGATGTAAATAGTTGTTAATGTGTCTAAAGATCATGTAGGATGTATACAAATACTTTCAAAACAATTTATTTAAGTCAGATAACATTTAGTAAAGATTAGTTTACTACAATTTTTTTTTGGATTGCGGTTTTTCAGGAAATGGCAAGTTGTATATAACTTTTATTTATTATCCAATGTAGTATAATTTAATGTCCATATATGATTGCAGAATCAATTGATATATTATTAAAAAAATATTAATTTCTATAATGAGCGATTTTTCATGAAGGAGTTGTATATAAGGTTTGATTATTCTATAGGATGACACATCGAGAAAACAAATAAAACTGCTGAAACCTAGAGACATTGAGCAGAGAATCGACTATGAGGCTTGGAGAAGTTTTTCTATTCGAGGAGGCATGCAAATGAGTAGGGTTCATTATATTATTTAGGTTAATTTACAACTAAATCAATAGGGTTTATTCATATTATTTGTGTATATTTACAACTAAATCAGTAGGGTTCACTCATATTATTTAGGTTAATTACTAGGTACTCACTTTTTATGTTTCTATTGTCCGATTTGTAATGTTTGTTTGTGTTTATTTATAAGTAAAACAATAGGGTTCATTTATAATATTTAGGTTAATTTCTAGGTACTGAGTTCCAGGTTATTGAAAAATGCAATAAATCTAAACTACTATCTAATCTATTAGACTACTAATTAGAACTTAAATCTAAACTACATTCTTGGCATACCTTTATGTCTTGCATACTAGCAATACCACTCCAAACATTATTATTGTTGATTCCAATCCGCACAACACCACGTGGAATTCCTATACCATATTAAATAATCTTTATTAGTTAATAGATTTAGACAATAAATTAATTTTAACAATTTAAGTATAAAGAAAAAGAAGCATGACCTTATTGTGTATCTTCAACCCCAGTAATTGATGTAGATTGGAGACTAATGCTAAAACCTGTATTTTCAAGGGATACGATCATACAGTAAATATTTTTTATGGTCATGTAAAATAAAAAGCTAAAATAAATATATAAATTGCATTGTAAATAATAGTACCTTGCAGTATTAGTAAACTGTAACAATCAGATAGCTATCTGATTTACAGTACACTTTAAATTCTGGGTTCAGTTGTTTATACTTGCACAAGTAGAACAACCACTAATTAGTATATGAATTAAGAAGCATAAACAAATAATATAATTTGTAATTTAAGACGTGCTACCTTGCAAAATATTAACAGATTGAACTTCCTCAAGAGCTCACATGCAATCTGACATAGGATAGCAATTGCAAATTTAGTTGTACTGAAAATTGTATTCGAACATATCTAAGCTCTATAAGAAAGGTATCTTTATATGTATTATTGTTCCCTGATTTCAGAAGCAGGTATCATGGATATTTATTTCTTCAAACCTATGAAGGAAAATAATAGGGTTAAATTACTACATGTACCAGATGTGAGTAAAGTAGAATAGCAGTTAAGAACTTGAATGAGAATGTATAATTTGTAGTGTAAAAAAGAGTACCTTAAAATATGATTGTAACACTCAGATTGCTGACTTATTTCCAATACACTTCCAATTTTGGATTCAGTTATTTCTACTTGCACAAGTGGAAAAACGATTAATTAGAATATAAATTAATAAGCATGAAGCAATAATGTGAAGTAATATATTGCAGAATATTAACAATTTGAATTTTGTAAAGGAGATACGTTCTACCTTGTAGAATGTGAAAGTATTAAACTTTATGAATCCATTAATATTGTATTGACTGCTGTTATCAAGGCCACATGGAGTGATTATCTGCATTCAGACATAGAATATGACCTTATTGTATATCTTGAATGACTGGACTGTAATAGATGTATGAATTGGAGGAGAAATGATAAAACCTGTTATTTCATGTGATCAAAATTAAGTAAACTGTTTTATGTTAATGATCAATTAAATATAGTCAACATTATAGTAGGAGGCATACCCTTATATGTCATAGTTTAAGTTAAGGTTTATCTCTTGCCAGTGTGGAATCCAGATCCACATGGTATTCCTATAACAAAATAAATATGTTAAGCACATAATAGATAAAAAAAAAGTAACAGATTATGCTGTTAATTGTAAAGATAAATAAGCATGACCTGGAAGTACATCTTTAATGAGACTAAGAGATGTTGAAACCTGTAGTTGCAATTTTTTTCAATTCAGTAAACATACTTCCAGTTAAAAAATAATGATAGGGTAAATTAATATGTTACAACCACTTACCAAGCAGTATGTAATATTTAGTATTATGATGAGGTACACATAGCGTGGTGACATGCAATCAGAGAGAAGGAACAATTGCAAAAGTTAATATCTTATTATACGACATATGCATGCTATATAAATAGGTAATGTAATTTCTTATATACTATAGTATACTTGCAGATTTCTATACACTTTAAAAAAATGTCTTTCAAACATACATTGCAACATATATGTCAAAGAGAAATAGACACACAAAGAGAAATAGACACACACGGAGATAAATTATATGCTGATATTGATTATACATGCTGATATTTTGGGTGTCTTTCATTGTACTCTCTGAGGATTTTTCCTCCCTTTATTGAACCAAACATGTAGAAAGTTAAAGTAGAGAACATATTGGAATCATATTAGCCCAAATCCTATCCTTTATGATTTTATTAAAACATTATTTATAAAGTTCAAGTAGATTAATCTCAAACAGTAGGCTGAAAGTTTATGCAGAATATACTCAGAGGCTTTTAGTTTGTTCCTTTTGCTGATAAAACTTATAACTTCTATGAGCATATTCTGCACACCCTAAATACCCACATATGAGATATGAAGTTTAATGTTTTTGTTACTGAAATTGTATATGAATTGATTTTGTATTTAAATACCATGAAGTGTGTGCAGATCATACTGAGGATTCATTTTAAAAATATTATTTAGAAACATTATTTAGAAAGTTCAAGCAGATTATTCTCAAACAGTAGGATGAAAGTTTATACAGAATATGCTCAGAGAGGCTTTTAGTTTGTTCCTTTTGCTGATAAAACTAATAACCTCTCTGAGCATAATCTGCACACTCTAAATACCCCTATCTGAGCATAATCTGTACATTATAAGTATTTCCATAAAAACGAGTAGGCTGAACAAGTCGTGCAAAATATGCTCGGAGAGGGTATTAGCAGAGTCGGTTGGTCATTCTAACACCCTGTCCGAGCATACTCTGCACCTACTAATACCCTCTCACTGATATGAGAATCTTTATATATTTTATACAGTTTTAATATTCGATTTTTGGTTATTACAGGTAGAAATCATATTACAGATAGAACTCATGAAGAACAGTCTTCTCAAATCTATTAATTCAGTGAATCAGACGAAAACGGTTGATAGTAGATTTTAATAGAAAATGGTTTTGAAAATTAAGCATTTCAAACATCGAAAAATTACCAGAGAAAGTGAAACAGAGAGAAAGAGAGAGGTAGAACTTACATTTCTCAGTTCTGGAGTTTACCAGAAACTTCTTCCACATCTCTTCATCAACCGCGTAGGTTGTTTCTTCCCGATCTCCAACCCAGAATACTCTTTCCAATGATTTTATTGTATACAAGCATGAGATATCTTTCCAGAGATATGTGTAGTCTATATCTACACTTTTTAGTTTCTCCTCTGTATAAATAAGATCAGAGTCAGAACACTGTACAATACGATGTGTTTGGTATGATCCCAGCGAAAAAATAGCACACAATATCAACATACCTGTTAGACAGTAGCTGAACGCATAGGAATAGAATTCCACAAAGTTTGAGGGCCTTCTAACCTTTCAGATCACATCAAGAGAATCAGAAATCCCTTTACAAGAGGAGACCCATACTTTGCATCTCACAGTAATACATCATCAACATCATCAACCACATCAATATAATAATAAATGAACTCAGGAAACTGGAAAAGAAATACCTCTTTCTCAAGCTCAGGGAGCACCTTTTTCAATTTAGCAACAGTATTCACACGAAGTGGTTTCAGGCACCGACGCCACTCTTCCTGTAAAAGGAACAGTTCATCGTTCAAAGTATACAAAAATCATTTACTTTCACCATTGTGTTGAGTTCACATTCTTTTGCACTATTCAGTAGCATGACTCGGTCAAAAGGAATAATACAGAACAAAGTAATTAGTAGTGCGTAAGAAGAATATACTTATTCTTTACATGCATATAAAGTTAAAAAAAAATATGATGAATTCCACAAGAAAAATCATTGACTTAGATAAACAGAGCGAGAAATAGATCTAGAGCGAGAGCAATGGAGAGAGACAAAGAGTCAGAGAGACATATATGTCACGTTTAAAAAATTTACAGAGAGAGTGAAAGAGGAAGAATAAAAATGGAAATATAGATTTTGTTTCTTGAGTGAAGTTTGATGAAGAAGAGATAAAAAGAGAGAGTGGAAATAAAGAGGGAGAGGGAGAGAGAGAGAGAGAGAGAGAGAGAGAGAGAGAGAGAGAGAGAGAGAGAGAGAGAGAGAGAGAGAGAGAGAGAGAGAGAGAGAGAGAGAGAGAGAGAGAGAGCTTACCTTTGTCCACTGTGGAGCTCAAAAGAGACTTCTTCTTCCAGTACTCCTCATTTAAGCTGTAGATCTCCGCATCAACTGTGTTATCAGGGCCATGTTGAGTGATTAACTGCATTCAGATGGAGGAGAGGAATTGCAAGGTTAGTTTTGTACTGTATGAAATAATGATTCATTATATATATAAGCCGATTAAGTTTAATGAAGTCCATTAGGGTCTGTAATGTAAAAGAAAGTTAAGTTTAATGAAGTCCAATAAGCCGATTAAGCCCATGAAGCCCATTAAGCCAATTAATAATTGGCAGAATAATGTTTAAGCCCAATAACTGATATGAGGAGATATGGACTTGGGCCTAGAAGCCCGTTTAACATAATCAGGCAAAATAATAATATTCGACATATTATGGGCATATACAATTAAATAAGTCGATTTTATTAAAGTGTACAATAACTATTGGGTCGGACTTACTAATTTGTATTTTATACTTGGGCCTAGCCCATTCAATTTTAACAGCCTTAATAGTATGACAATTGATATACATAGACATTTACTTTAATGGGCCAATAAGCCCAATACATATAATGAAAAAGATCCGATTTTTTGTCAGAAATCAAAAATAAAATATATCAAAATTGATGTGAATCACTTAATGGAAAGAACAACTGACTTAAACCAACATTTTGACAAAAAAAAACGGATGAAATAATTAAACACATCAAATGCAGAAAGCTAAGATTATCATTTCTTAAACTATAAAACAAAAAAAATCAATTAGCCATAAGAAATCGAATCGTATTTAATCAATTATTTAATTCATAACAGAGAGTAATATGAACCAGAAAAAAAGAAAGCAACACCGAATTGAATCCAAAATTTGCATGAAATTTGTACAGAGACCTTACATTTTGTTCTAGGTTAGATGACGGAACCTCCTTCTTCAAGGTACAGTCCAAAGCCAAAGTCCAGATCTCCTCATATCGTCATATGCAAAAGATTTATGTCAGTATTTAATAAAGTGATGAAGCAGGAAATAAAATAAACACACGATACAGAGAAGAGAGACAGAGAGAGAGTGAGAGTAACTCACGCATGGTGGAATCTAGATCTTCTGGCGGTGGTGGGAATCGTCTATGGCTTAAACCTCCAAGACGAACGGTGAAAAGGCACTTGGAAGTGGCAAGAATCACTTTTCCATTTTAGATCTGTAAACTGATCTCTTCAAACTAATGTGTCTTGGATCTGAACTTTGTGCAAAAGGAGGAAGACAAACGGCGAAGCAGAGAGATGGTTGGCCGAGATTTACAGAAAGATAAAGACAATCGGTGAAGGTTGGAAATGGATTTCGGTGAAGGGTGAAGAAGGCGGAGGTTGAAAAAGGCAAAGATGATTTTTAAAAAAAATGCCATGGATCTGTATTTTGTAAGCTTCAAGCTTCACAGAGAAAGAGAGTGAGAGAGACAACCCAAAAATGCCATGGATCTGGATTTCGGTGAAGGTTAAAGAAGGTGAAGGTTGAAGAAGACAAAGGTTGGGTTTTTTTTAGAGAAATCGCCATGGATCTCGAAGTGGTGAAGCCTTGGATCTGGAATTGTTGAAGACGGAGAAGGTTGACAGAGAAGGAGAGCGAGATAGAACCCAAAAACGGCATTTCGGGGTGTTAGGGTTTTCGCATTAGGCTTTAGAAGCATCTGGACATTGATGCTTCGTATTGGGCCTATAAGGCCATGAACCAAATGAGCCCGAAAAACAAGCCCGAAAAAATAGTCAGCGGTGGTTTACAGATAAGCGACATCTGTTCAAGTGGACCTATAAAAAGCCCATAAAACATTTCAAATTAGCCCATTAAATTCTGGCCCATCTTAATATATTACTGGCCCATAAGTCCATTTAATATTTAAAATGATTTATAATTGAATTCATTAATAAAATAAATAAGTAGATTATGATATAACTATTTCTTAGTATTTATAAATTTGTATTATTTTTTTATAATACTAAAATAAATAATTATAATTGAATTCTATTTAAATACTTAAATTAAGTAGTTAAATTTGTATTTTTATAATACTAAAAAAAAAACTTGCATGAATATAAATATATTAAAAAATTAATCAATTTTATACTTTTATTAAATTTAATTATACATATTGGGCGCGAAATACAATATAAAAAGTTTGTACTCGGGTGTAATAGCACATATGTCTATATATTTTTATAAATAGTATACATAAATCCGATTCCAGCACTTGTTAAATCTGTTTATCCCTCTCTTATGGAAGATCAGTTGTCTCCGACGTACTTTGAAGAACGGGCAATTCTTGCTCCAACACACGAAGAGGTAGATAAAGTTAATGAGTATATATTGTCTTCGTTGCCTGGTGATGAAAAGGTCTATCTCAGTTCATATAGTATGTGCAAAGCAGGTCCTGTTAAAGGCAGTGATGCGAGTATTTATACGTCTGACTACTTGAACAATATTAGATGTTCTGGTCTTCCGAATCATGTACTGAAACTTAAGGTTGGAGTTCCTATTATGCTGCTTCGAAATACTGATCAGTCGTTAGGTTTATGCAACGGGACGAGATTGATAACCACGCAGCTTGACAGTCATGTCATACAAGAGAGAATTATTTCAGGCAACAATATTGGACATACGGTTTTGATTCCTCATATGATAATGTCACCGTCAAACACTTCATTTCCTTTTAAGTTTCAACGAAGACAATTTCCCTTGAGTGTCTGTTTTGCTATGACTATAAACAAGGGCCAAGGCCAATCTCTTGCCAATGTCGGTTTGTATCTTCCACGCCCTGTTTTCAGTCATGATCAGTTTTATGTTGCTTCATCAAGGGTGACTAGCAAGAAAGGTTTGAAGATCTTGATTTGCGACAAAGACAAGAAGAGATATAATACTACAACCAATGTACTCCCTCTGTCCCGAAAAGATTGTCCTGTTTTGACCGGGCACATCCGCCGAGGCGGGTTTTGTATCGTTAATATCTCTAATTACAAACCCTAAAAATTATAATTTTTTGATATTATTAAAGTACTCGTTGAGATGAATAAAACAAGACCCCACATGACTATGTTTTTTCTTATATATTGGAAGAAATCTTAAAGATTCTCTTCAACTATGAATAGTGTACAAAAGTCAAACAGAACGAACATTATGGGACAGAGGGAGTAGTATACAAGGAAGTTTTTGATAATTTGTAGCAATTTTGAACATCGTGCCATCTGTTATATTTAGCGTGTCATTTTCATGTATTAGAGTTAAATGAACTTTTTTATTATGTTTTATCGTTTTACAAGTATTGATGTAAAAGAGTGTGGTTATGCCTGTTTGTAAGACTACTTAACCAATTTTTATGATTAATAAAGTTATGGAGAGTTCCGTCTCTCTTTATATAATGTAATTTTTTATATCTTTAATTTGTTTAGTCAATTTGTTACTTTTTAATTTAAATAACTAATCATATATATATATATTGAAACAATGATTATTCGATAATAAAAATATACGATTTTTACAAATGTAAAATAAAATAAAAAAATCTCGTGCAAGGCACGGGTATTACACTAGTGACAATTATAGTACATAAGTACTCTTCTTCACATAAAAAACAGTTTCACATCACACTTTCTATAATTTTTCACCATACAATCCATCTCCCTCTCTTTCCTTTTTTTTATAAGAACGTCCACCTATTTATATAATTCCTAAAATAATCAATGAGTCAATGACAGTTAGGAATTCAAAGATATATGAATGAGAACCAAAAAAATCAAGAATCATTCATCCATAAGTAAGCAACTTTTACACATATAATCATTATCTAGTTGGAGTAAAAACCACTTTGCTACTAAATAATAGTTCATATTTAGCAAAATCACAACTTGAGCATCAACCAAGTACAGAAAAATACTTAATCTAGCAGTGAACATAACAACAACACTAAATCAACAAGTTAGTAGTAGCTCGGCCAACATCGAACATATACAACAGCTCAACCATCATCTCTGCAATGTTTTGGGAACTCACAATTTCACCAACTTTCCTACAATTCAATCCCAAATTTGCTAGAAATACTAAAAGAAAGTTTATTTTTTTATAGGACAATCACAACATCGGAGATCGGTTTGAGCTCTAAGTCATGGCGGCGGTTGTGGTGTGAGGCGGAGATTGGTGTAAGCCGTAAATCGGCAGCGGTGGTGTGAGGCGAAAACAGGTGTCAGGCGTCAGCCATAGATCGGAGGCGGCGTCTGCAAGTATATGTAATAAGGCGGTGTGAAATCTTCGATAAAAACTACAGGGGAAAGAATTTGAAAATTAGGGCAACCATGTCATTTTGTTTTAGAACAAGGTTATTATTGTCATTTTCATATGTGAAGTTTAATAATTTCGTGTGAAGTTTACATATAGTGCCCGTTCGGTAGTTGAACCACTTCAACTAGCTGAAGTAAATTTGCTTAATGCTAGGGGGGACATTAAGCAAATGCTTAGCTAGCTGAAGCATTTTCAAGGCAAAATTCCACTTCAATTAGTTGAAGTTCATCCCCACATCATCTTCACCGAACGGGCCCATAGTATCAGGCGTGTCAAAAGTGTTGATTCAGTCATCGATTAAAACGCTAAAACCATTTCTATTAATGACGTGTCAAAAATAATGATTATGTCATCAGTTAAAACGCTAAACCGTTAATATATTAATGCTAGTAAAAGTATATAAGGAATTTTTATAAAAAAAACAAAAGTAATTTTAAAATTTAAAAAAATTATAGCTATTATTACAAAGGAATGTTTTCTCTTTTATAGTATTTAATTCGCACTCATTTTCTGACATTTTCATTTATTGTCTACAATATATAACTAGAAGACCACCCTGCTTTAAGCTATCATGCAAATTCGTAACATCGGTTGGAAGTGGCCAAATTTTGAGTGGGTGAAATTGAATATGGATGGAGCGTCTCGTGGTAATCCGGGTTTGGCAGCGGTAGGGGTGCTATTTGAGATCATAGAGGTAGCTAGCTTGGTGGATTTGGACTTAACATTGGTATTTGTTCGGCTCCTATGGCAGAGCTTTGGGGTGTGTATTATGGCTTGCACATTGCCTAGGAGTTAGGTTTTCGACGGGTGGTGGTTGAGATGGACTCGGAGATTGTTGTGGGTTTTCTGAAGAATATATGGGGTCGTTGATTCGCACCCTCTTTCTTTCCTGTACGCATGTACTATGGCTTTTTATCTAGGGACTGGAAAGTCTATTTACCCATATCTATGGGGAGACTAATTGTCTTGTTGATGGATTAGCCAATTATGCTTTTTTTCTCCCTTTAGGTTTTCATTTATTTGACCTTTCGAAGTTTATTAGTTACATTTTAAACGATGATGTAAGGAGTTTGACTCTCCCCAAAGTAATTAGGGATTAGCCTTTTAGGGCTTTGAATAAATTTTGAAGGTTCTGCCTTCGATTACCAAAAAAAAAGAAGCTATCATGCAAATTGCCAAACACAATTATCCAATCAACGCACAGAAATAATGACAAAAGATATTTCATCTTTCGGGCGTTTTGCATGGTTCCAATTGCGGATTGCCACTAATTTTCCTCTTTGGTCTAAGGTAAAAAACGACTGCGCTATCATTCTCGGTTTATATAAATCGGAGAATAATCTATTCGCAATTAATGCTATAAATACCAGTATACCACTAATCCAAGAAAAGTCTACAGACGAATAATCGATTATGATTGTTAGATAATTTATTTTCCACATGAATGCGCCTTGGCCCTAGACCACTCCACGATCCATTCACATATTTACTATTTTCATACAATACTATTCTTTTTTAATATATTGTTAACCAACGGAAAATTTAAGGTTTCACAAATCACACTCAACGTTCAAATGATGGATTTACGACTTTTTTAAACTCTTTCAAATTTACAGTGAAAAATCACTCAATATACCCACTCTCACATTAAATAACATTAAGAAAACATGATGACATATGAATATCAAAATATATACATAGGAACGGATGCAAGACTTTAGCTAGTGGAGACTAAAATTCTGAAAAGTAAAATATACTGTCTATCTTACAAAAAATCCTAATTTTAAAGTCTATTATCTATTAAGTATACCGTTTATCTTTCACAAACAATTCCAATTTTAAACAATAAATCCTATAATCGAATCCCAAATGAAATTTTATTCAAAATTGATCCATAAATTATACAATTTAAACAAATTTCATTATTACATACTACTTTCACCGCGTAATTTCAACAAATTTATATTAAAAAAAAATCAAAATTTGTAAATCCGTAAACCTTGAATTTTGAAAATTTTAACACAAATAGATATAAAGAAAATCCTGTAATTTTTATGGAAAGATTTGTGCACAAATTTGGATAAACTTGCATCTCCAGCCGCAAGCAATGCGTGCGTAGTGCTTCGGCTTGGAATCCTCGCTTCTCAGCCTCTAAGCGTATCATCTGTTCTGGTGTTATCCTAAAGAACTCCATTGCCCATGCACCTTGTCTTGAATTTAGGATTGAAAGAGAACTCTCAGTAAAGAAAGAGAACGAGAAGAAGAGAAATTTGTTTTTGATTAGAATGAACAATTACAGAGAGAGGAAGCTTCAGTGAAGCTTAAGTACTCAGTTAGCTAACTCCAACTAATAGATTTTTAACTATAGTTCACTAATGAACTAACTAGAGTTAAGTTCAACTAACTCATATTCTCAACAACCAATTAAGCCTAAGCCTCTATTCTCTATATCCTCCCCTCAAGTTGAAAGTACAACAAGTCCCAGCTTGTGAACTAAGAACTCATGCTGAGATCTTCCAAGGGGCTTAGTCATAACATCAGCCAACTGAAGACTAGTGTGTATGTATGCAGTTTATAAGAATCCACTTTGCACTTTCTCTCGTGTGTAATGATAGTCTAACTCAAGGTGTTTGGTCCTTTCATGGAAGCAGGGATTCGCAGCAATCTGTTGGGCAACTTTATTGTCACAAAAGAGAGTGACTGGTAATTGCAAATCAAGGCCAAGATCATGCAAAATATAACTTGTCCAAACAAGTTTAGCTGTTGTAGCTGCCATGCTTCTATACTCAGCTTCAGCAGATGATCTAGAAACAGTAGCTTGTTTTTTAGTCTTCCATGACACAAGAGAGTGCCCAAGGAAAACACAAAAACCAGTTAGGGATCTTCTTGTGGTTAAACAAGTGCCCCAATCAGCATCAGAAAAGCCTACTACCTTCAAATCTGTTTGAACTGGATAAAAAAGTCCTTTGTTCAATGTACCTTTAAGATACCTGAGCAAATATAGTGCAACTTGGAAATGAGGTTGTCGAGGTTGTGCTACAAACTGTGAAAGATGCTGCACTGAATAACTGATATCTGGACGTGTGAGAGCAAGATATAGAAGACGACCAATGAGTCTCCTATATTGCTCTGAATCAATCAACAAGTCACCTGAATCTGTGCTCAATTTCAATCCAGTTGGAAGTGGAAAACCAACAGCTTTTGTGTCCTGCATCTGTGCATCAGTTAATATGTCACGAATATACTTTTTATGACTCAAATAGACACCTTCATCTCCTCTGAATATCTCCATGCCTAGAAAATATATGACCTCTCCCAAATCTTTGATAGTGAACTTACTATGAAGAGCTGCCTTTACTGAAGCAATTTATGTGAGATTATTTCCTGACAAAAGAATGTCATCAACATAAACCAAGAGAAATGTGAATGAAGCACCCTGCCCCTTAGTAAACAATGAGTAATCATTGATAGATTGCTTATAACCAAGACTGTATAAGAAAGTTGTGAGTTCATGATTTCACTGCCTGAAAGCCTGTTTCAACCCATACAAAGACCTTCTTAGTTTACAGACTTGATCTCCTGTTGCCTTGTGATATCCTTTTGGTACCTTCATATAGATTTCCTCATCTAGGAAGCCATGGAAGAAGGTATTGTTGACATCTAACTGTAAAAGAGGCCAACCTTTTGCTGAAGCTAGAGCTAAGACTATCCTGACTGTGGGTAATTTAGCAACATGACTAAATGTATGTTTATAGTCCTTTCCTAGCTTTTGATTAAACCCTTTCACTACCAGTCTGGCCTTATGCCTTTCTATTGATCCATCAGCCCTATACTTCACCTTAAAGACCCACTTGGAACCAATGGATGTGTGGTTCTTGGGCAGAGAAGTCAACTCCCATGTGCCATTAGCCTCTAATGCACTAAGCTCCTTGTCCATTGCTTCCTCCCATTCAGGTTTCCCTTGTGCTTGATGATAGGTAGATGGCTCAAAAGCTGCCATTACATGAGGTGTCATGAGCAAAGGAAACATAAGATTCTCTTGTCAACTGACTATAGCTATCCAAATTCACTGCTGTCAACACATAATCCCTGGACCAAGCAGGCAATTGTCTAACCCTTGATGATCTTCTTCCATCAATTACAACTGGATTAACTGGTGGTGAAGGAACAATGCTTGGTGAAGAACCACTGTTTGGTGCACTATCATTTCCCATAGAAGTCCCAATTTCCTTATTCAAATCTGCATTGCTGTCATGATTCAGGTTGTCATTATCAACATAAGGCAACAACGGTGACAAAAACTCCTCTTTTGTAGATGGTGCAGAAGATGGAAATACCACTGCAGGAAGATCAGTTGCTATATTCCTTTGCTCAACTTTGAAAGGAAATATATTCTCATGAAAAACTACATCACGACTATGACATACCTCTTTGGTGGTTAAATCATAGAGCCTATATCCCTTCTGTTGGCTAGGATAACCAAGCAATAAACTCTTTCTCCCTCTAGCATCAAACTTGTCATGACCCCTCTTAATAGCTGTACCATAACAAAGACACCCCATGGTTCTTAGGTGACCATACTAAGGCTCTTTATGGAACAATACTTCAAATGGAGTATTCCAATCAATGCTCACTAATGACATTTTATTAATCAACTATGTAGCTGTCAGAACACACTCTCCCCAAAACTCTTTAAGAAGATTAGCATATAACCTTAATGCTCGAGCTGTCTCAATGAGATGTCTATGCTTCCTTTCAACAATTCCATTTTGTTGAGGCCTATAAGGCATAGATCTTTGATGCAGAATTCCCAATCCAGACAAATAAATCTTCATTTCTCCATTTAGTAATTCACTCCCATTATCTGATTTTATGCTTTTAGGAGTAACTCCAAATTGATTCCTTACCATAGCTACAAAATTTTTGACCACAGTAACTACTTGCTGCTTATTATGAATCAGATATGTCCAAGTTGCTCTACTTAGATCATCAACTATAGTATAAAAGTAATGCTCACCAGTCAAAGTAGCAACATGATAAGGCCCCCACAAATCCATGTGCAACAAATCAAAGCAAGCTGTAGATTTATTCTCACTAAGTTGAAAAGGAAGGTGATGCATTTTAGCAAGTCTACAAGTATCACAAAAATCATCTAAAGGTTTTCTATTGGCATGTCCTGGCACATGTCTCAATCTAGAGAAAGAGATATGTCCTAGTCTATCATGAATTACATGATCATCACTAGCAACAGAATTACAAGCTTTATTTCCTTGTGCTTGCAGCTTGTATAGACCTCCATGTTCCTTCCCAATAGCAAGAATTGACTTAGTCTGAGGGTCCTGTAAAGCACAAGGAGTCTTATCAAAGAATGCCAACAAATCTCTCTGAGCAACAACTCTACTTACTGACATTAGATTGAATTTGAAATCTGTAACAAGCAAAACTCCCTTTATCACAAATCCTGGCTCAAGCAAAACATCACCTATCTGCAATACTTTCTTAATTGTTCCATCAGGCAACTTGACTAATATAGGCACAGTCAACTTCTTGACATTAATCAAAAGATCATGATAAGGTGTCATATGGTCTGTAGCTCCTGTATCTAATATCCACTCAAACTTATTTAATGATTGAATAGCTAAGTTGATATAAGAACTACCTGCAAAATTTGCAGCAGAGGGCATCACCATTTTCCTTTTGAACATCTTCATCATCTCTTGGCACATTGCATGTACAAATTCTGGATTCAATTGACCACACTTCCCTGACTGTGATTGAGAATCTTCTTCCTCATCCAGTGGACTAGACTGCTGGCTACCTTCAACATGTGCAGCAACCTTGACTGAAGAACTTTGTTGCTTATTTCCTCTCTTGCCTTTATACCAATCTGGATACCCAATGATCTCAAAACACTCATCAAAATTGTGACCAATTTTACTGCAGTGAGTACAAGTCTTCTTTTCTCCTGGTTTTCCTTTTCCAACCTCCCTCTTTTCTCCATTACTACTCTTATGACTATTGTTTCTTTGTCCATTAACACCAGTCATAAAAGCATTAGAATTAGGGACTGAATTTGCAATCTCTTTCTATTTTTCTACTTGCATCACTATGTAATAAGCCTTGTTAACACTAGGAAATGGCTCAGTAGCCATAATTTGACTCTTAACAGAATCAAAATCACTGTTTAAATTTGCCAAGAACAACATCAGTTTATCTTGTTTTTCCAGTTCTTGAACACGAGCAAGAACTTTACATGTGCACTTACTCAAAGCCCCACATGTGCATTCAGGTATACCATTCAAGAATTGCAATTCATCCCAGCATTTCTTGAGTTTAGAATAATAAGCAGTCACTGACAAATTACCTTGCATCGTTCTCATCATTTCCTGCTTCAATTGAAAAACCATAGGCACATTGCTTTGGCTATACCTCTCTACAATCTCCAACCACAAATCCTTGGCTGAACCTGTATAGATAAAGGTCCCTCTAGTTCTGGCTTCATTGAATTCAACAGCCAACAAGCCACCATTCCATCTACCCTGCTCCATCGCGCGAAATTAGGCAAATCTTCTGTCGGCTTCACCATTGTTCCATCGAGAAATCCAAGTTTGAGCTTTGTTCCCAGCGCCATTCGAACTTGCCTGCTCCAGGCAAAGAAGTTTCCTCAATCGAATTGCAGCGTCGTGAGCAAAGTCCTTGAATTATATGAACTCATCAGATTCAACAGATCGCTTAGTGAATTGCCTTGATTCTGAGCCAATTGGGCGAGTTGAGCAAGCAAATTCATCCCAGTTTTGTCTGCCATTTGCGATTTCTAGAGATTGTGAAAGAACGAATCAATTTGACGATCAAGTCACTCTTCCTTACTCGATCTGTAGAACAACTGAATGTTTTTCTCAATCAATTAACTAGCATGCGCTCTGATACCATCTTGAATTTAGGATTGAAAGAGAACTCTCAGTAAAGAAAGAGAACGAGAAGAAGAGAAATCTGTTTTTGATTAGAATGAACAATTACAGAGAGAGGAAGCTTCAGTGAAGCTTAAGTACTCAGTTAGCTAACTCCAGCTAACAGATTTTTAACTATAGTTCACTAATGAACTAACTAGAGTTAAGTTCAACTAACTCACAACAACCAATTAAGCCTAAGCCTCTATTCTCTATACCTTGTCGGCTTCTCAATGTCTTACTTTCTAGCATCCGATCAGAGAGCGATAGTATAAGTGAATCTCCGTCTATGTTGATACCCAGTATGAGATACACATTATGGATAGTAACAATCATCTCTCCCTATGGCATGTGAAAAGATTTGGTCTCTAGACTCCACTCTCAGTGAAAGAAGAAATCAGTGACACATTGATATGCTTATACATGATGTCATGCAAGTGAGTCAACCTATTGCTTCTAGTGAGCATACATCATCTAGCCTCCTTGTTTTCAGTTGTTCAGTCCTTAACTGAATTATAAGGATATTATGTCGCTTATGCAAAACAAATTATTAGTTATATAATCAAAAATATTACATATCATTCAAGACAATTACAGATTCATCGATATACTTACATTGCCTTCATAAATAAAGCGTGCAACCTGAGCTTCGAAGCTATGCCAATGGCATGGCACCTAGGGACATCCCAGACAAGGTCTAGTCAGAAACAGATCGATTCGTTTTTTTGCCCCCCTCCTCTAACTTGTCTTTGTGTTCCCTGGCCTTGTCTTTTGGGCTGACGTGCAACGAGAGCGGGAGGATCATCATGTGCTTGTTCCTCTTTCTCTATGTCATCCCCTCTCTCCGACATGTTCGGGATAGGAAACTCGTTTGTCCTAAACAACTCGTATGTGACCGGGGGGGGGGGGGGGGGTTCATATATAACCGACGGATCGGTAGGCGGTTCGGTAGGCTCAAGCAGACTCGGTGTTGAATCAGTATTTGGGTTTGTGCTTTTTGGCGGCCTACGCCGTGTTATGAATTATGATGTAATGGATATCCATCCCACGCACACCGTATCTCCTACGTACACGACCCGATCTAGTATCATCCATTTGCAACATAAATAACAAACTACGTGTATAAGTTCAACCATCACAGAAGGGTTCAATTCGTCAGTCGATTGACCACAGAAACACAAAATGAACAAAAAAAATGGTTTGTGACAAACGGAAAACTTTAGTCCGTCACAGACGAAACCAACATGTTCGTCACGAACGAAGCCAACATCTTCGTCACGAACGAAGCCAACATCTTCGTCACGAACGAAGCCAACATCTTCGTCTTCTCCACATCGAAGAACTGGGTTGCGAAGAATACAATTTATTTTTCAACTCTATGGTTCGATTTGCTTGTTTAACATTAACCATGTAAAACTCCAACAATTTAACATATAGAAATTAACATAAACATTACCATCTACAATTTGAACAAATCTAATGAATTTGGTTAAACCATAATCCCCAAAACAACATGCACTAATTTGAACGGATTTGATGAAATAAAACGAGAAATTACCTTGAAGTATTGTATTATTGAAGAGATTTGGAAGAACTTCAACCCAAATGTATCAATTTGAGCTCCTTGATGGGAATTTGGTTGATTTTGAGTTGGGAAATCATGAGAAAGAGAGGAAGAGAGGTTGGTAGTTGAGAGGTGAGGAATGAAAGTGGGTTATGGTGTAATTAGATAAAAGTGTGTATATATACGTGTGTGTATGTAGAGTGGGATCTATTTAGGATAATAGAATGAGTTCTATTTAGCAATGACCGATGTTATATTTTCAAAGTACTTATAAATACTATTTTATACTTTTTAATCCAATATTATTTTACCTTATAGAGATATTTCTCACAATAAAGATATTTATTTCTTTGTTAAATAAAAGAATAAACTAATAAATAAGAAAGTAAACAAGAAAATAATCTTTTTGAGATGAAATAAACATAAAAATCTACTATATATCTACTAAAACAAAACCATCATATGCCACACGACACCCTCATACTTCCTTTTGCCACATGACACCCCTATAATAAATTAGCCACATGTCATTTTATATAAAAAAATCACCATTTTTAAATCTCAAATTATATACTAAAGATTTAATTCATTCCTAATCTACTATACATATCAATCACATAATTCTTAATTTAGATAGAAACGAATCACCCAATTCCTAGTTTAAACGCAATGAATCACTTTCTTCCATAAATAATGAAAATATATAAATTCACTTTTTTTAAACCTCAAATTATATACCAAAGATTGGATCTCTTTCTAATCTACTATACAAATCAATGACATAATTTCTAATTTAGATAAAAATAAGTCATATAATTCCTAATTTACACGCAATGAATCACTTTCTTCCATAAATACTGAGAATATATAATTTCACATTTGTTTAAACGTCAATTTGACCATTCCTAATGTACTATACAAATTAATCACACAATTCCTAATTTAGATAGAAATCATTCACACAATTCAAAATTTACATAAAAATGAATCGCTCGCAACTTTGTGAAGAGAGTCCCCCCAACTGAAAACTCCAATTCCGATAGCTCTGCAAACTCTAAATCCCTGCTCGTAATTTGCTTCCGATGATTCAATCGATGATGATTTGTCGCCGTCACAACGGTGATAACTTGGATTTTCTATTATTAAATTGCACTATTTCTAGCAAACTTAATCTACATGGATTTGTACCGCATAATAATTGATTTATATCAAATTAGGCTCATCTTGTGACTTGAACGTTCAGAAGGCTAGGCTAGGCTAAGGAGGCGCGCATACACGAATTTGTATATAATATATACCTGACTGATAAGGTGATATGTTGATGAAAAAGGTTGCATTTAGCACCATAAATTGGTTGTTGAGATGTGAATTGAAAAAAGATTCTCCCTTATCCTTAAAAGTCTGTATTGTTGGATAAAAAAAAGACGTCTTAATTTTTGTATAATAATCAACTAAATTTCTTGAGATTCATCAAAATTATGATTTTGGAAAGCATGTTTGATGACAGTCAGATCGTTATTCGCTTGTGTTGGTGTCGAAGAAGTCCTTTATAGATGAAGTCTCCCGAAATTCAGAATTCTGAAGTACTTAGGCCAAGCCGAAGTTATAACAAAGTGAAATACAAATGATTTTATTGATGAACTAGAACAAGATAGGCAATCAAATCTCTCAAGGAATCCACCAAAAGAGATTGAAAGACCTGACAACTCTTGGATATGTCCACCAAGGATTGACGATGTTGAATCTTTTGAAGTCACAAGATAGATCCACTCGTGCCTCTAGGATTCAGGGTTGTTCGAACTCTTGGATAGGTCCACCAAGGATTCGAGCAAAACAATCTTGATAAGGCCACACGATCAGTGTTGGAATCCACCAACAAAAGAAAGAAAAAGACAAATGAAAACAAAAGTATAATGAGACAATAGAACTTGGTTTTTTTCAACTTGTCCATCTAAAACGGAGGCAAAACAAGCCTATAAATAGGAGAAATATCGACCCTAAACTTGGAGCCCAAGCCATTAGTAAATAGGGTGGATGTCTCTTGGTGTAACACCATGAATGAAAGTCCATAAAAGTGTGACTCTTGATATGTGCCATGAATGACCATAAAAGCATGACTCTTCACATGACTATCTTGATGGCAAGACTTATCACATGACCATCTTGATGGCAAAACTCTTCACATGACCGTCTTGATGACAAGACTCTTCATCTTCAACGCCAATATGAAATGGACTTAATACCTCGTTCTTCTTTGGCGGTGCGGTTTCTCGGATCACATAAATGTCTCATTTTCTTGTGTTGAGAGTGTTAATATGTTTGGTGATTTGGGAACTCTTATATTTAATGGTGATGAAAAATGAATTGAAAAAACAAGAGTGGGAATTTTATTCTGAAGAATAAATGTAATTGTTGAATATTTTTTCTATGATATAACTAGCTAAACTTTCCTTAAGAATTAGTAAGGCTTGACTTTCTATACTGAATTTATTTCCCCACCACAACCAAATGATTTCAAGTATAAAGTCATTAGAGGTAGTTTCTTCTATCTACTATTCCTAATTAACTTGGAGAGCTATGATGTAGAAAATGTCAAATTCTATTGGTTTCATATGTTTGTGGGTAGGCATTCAAAGAGATTAGCATCATATGGACCTACACAATCTTATTTATGCTATAGACATACCTTTACTTGTGTCAAGAGTTAGTATATAGTCAAATTCTTACAATGATTATGTTGATCAAATTCTTTTTTTGGGCATGATTTTTATTGTGGTTGTTTACTCATACCTAATGCATAAGGCAAGGCAAACAAGATACATATATAGTGCAATACTTGGATGAGTGCATTGATTTTATTGAAGAAGCAAAGAGAACGCGTAGTAAAGTGTTGATCCATTGTGTTTTGGGGAAATCTATAAGGTTTATTGCATGCTATTATACTCCCAAATCCCCATCTGCTTGTCTTCACTACTATCTGTTTTACTACGACACCAATACAATAAGCCTTAGACATGTATGCATTATTGACATCCATGCCTAACAATATTTTTCCTACAACTTTCCCTAATTTAAGACAACTTTTTTACTCTATTTTGATCATCTTCTTGCAGGAACTTGTATGTTTACCTTTGTCTGAATACTAGGATATGTTAATTTATGTAATACATTTTAATCTACAACAAAATTGTGTTTGTTGCCATGTATTGGATGGCAGTAAACAAAGCACCGAATGCGCCTTTTCCATTACTTTCAACTAACTAATCCATCAATATTGTATTTTATAGCGTGACCATTGCTGTTGTGTATCTGATGAGATTGTGGGCAATGAGTTTTTTTAATCCCTTTCAACATGTAAGAACTCAAAAGCCAATGACATCACCTAATCATGGTTTCATAAAATAGCTACAATAGTTCAAAACATCTTTTTCAGGTAGGCATATTAATCTCCTTCAACCTGTCTTTGCATGATTATATTTTTTTTATAACCTAGACTTTGATTTGAAGAACAATTTTGTATGTTAAATGTGTTGAGATTTTCTTTCCCTTATTTGCTGTTAAAATAATGACTATTCACTTCGGTCTTTAGAATGTGTTTTTCATTGCCCTAATTATGTTTTGAATTAAGATATTTTTCATGTATGTTTTTATTCTAGTTTTGACCGGTAGAGTTTTCCAACATTTATACTTATCATGCAAGTTACAAGATCGAGCCCGTAAGAAGAATTCATCTTCATTTGCTGCTTATTTTGTTTAAATTCATTTTTGCTTCACTTTCCTATGTAGAGGTTAGCTTCACTCTTCTCATCTCTTCTTCTTCCATGGTGATTTTATTTGGTGCAATGCATAGAGAATACAATTCATGTTTTGATATGAATTTTTGGATAAAAGTGCTTTTGTACTCATTCAATTTCCTTCGGTAACTGATAACATAGTATTTTTTACATATAAGTATTTGATATGTTTAAAAGTACTAACCTATATATATATATATTTTACATATATATAAGATTGCGATATTTTACCAATATATGAATATCAAAATACTTTATTTATACTATTACCCTTATTTGTAAGTCAAACTGCTTATACATATTATACATCGAACTGATGTATAACACAAAAATTGAACTACCCATGCAAGGCATATGGATTAAACTATTTAATCTAACTATCGGTTTAAAAGATGATGGTTTTATGTAAGGTATTTTGTTAGTTTTAATAACAGTATACAATTTTTCACAATGACAAATTTGTTATATAAAATTAAGTTCAGGTAAAACAATTTTAGGGTGTAATTTTTTTACCATTAGATCCAAATAAATTAAGTATGAGATTTAAAACAAATAGGATATATGTGGTTTTTATGCACGGATTTTTATTCCCATTTTAAATTATGGACAGATATGAAATATGATTTTCTCTCTTCTCATTTACTGTTTCTAATTTCTTGTTGTACTTTTCTTCCATCTCTTACATGTCCACTACCTCCTTTAATCTCTCAACTTCCCCATTGTCGCGAGTGACACACCGATGAAACCAAAATTCGCTCACGAATTGGATCTCAAAATGTCGCGGTTGGTCGCATCCAAGTTCAAGTATATATTAAGTATTTGGTCCATATATCTTTAGGTACTTTTAAGTTAGATGGTTGGAGTAATTCACTTACATGACATGTATAACAAGGTCGAGTTTCATCACATTTTTTCGGGAGAGCGTCTCCTGTCGATATGCTGCTTCTAGGCAGCGCTACGCTACATTAGCTTTTTCCTTTTATTTGATTTGCTTGGCGTTCATATTTGTGTCTTATCACATCATTTTGTGTGATTATCGAGTCTCTCGGTCTCTCAATATGAGGAAAATGTTAGATTATTTTTGCAATTATTACTCAAATATTTAAAAAAATAAGGAGTTAGCGGCAATACAGTTTCGTCGGGGCAAAAGGAGACCAAAGAAGAATTGGATGGAGGTCATTAGAAAAGACCTTGCCTGTTTGTCTCTCACAGCGTCTATGGCTTAGGACATGTCCTTTTTGAGGGATATGATTCGCATTCCAGAGGGTTAGTCGGTCAAGGGTTCCTGGTGGCGCTCTGAATCTCTTCTACGTACTTTTCTCCTTTTTTCTATTTCGGCTTCCTTTATACTTTTTTTTCCTCTCTCGTTTTTTTTAGTGGGTCGTTCGAGGATACATCCATCCGACTAGTCTCGGGGTTCGGATGAAACCATCTTGACTCCCCCAGACATCCGTCTCAGACGGGTCAATCCACTGGTTGTTGTTACTCAAATATTTAAATTATCTTTATTAAAACTATAATAAAAAATTAAACACCCCATATTACTCATATAATGCACAATTAACAGTTGTATTTTTTGCCGATTACATGTATTTTAAATTATTTTTTTCGGTCCGAACCGATCTAAACCCAAAAAATTTCTGGGTGAGACCGGAATTGGCTTTTTAATGGATATCTCAACAGCCGGCCCTAGTTCACTGAACAGTCAACAAACTAACTTGACCTTTAGCACGATCCGCCTCACCGCCCCCGCCCCCTATCGCTGGCCAGACGCCGCCGGACTCTTCGAACGTCGTCGTCTCGTCGCCATACCACCTTCAGCTCTCCACCGATTCGCCTCGCTGCTGCTGCCGCCGACTCGTCGTCGTCACCAGTTCGTCTTAGTCGTCTCTTAAGGTAAGCCCAAAATCGCTTGTCTAATGAAGACTTCGCTTTCCATAAATCGGATGGAGCAACAAGGATTTTGCTTCTAAATTAGGTTTCTATAAATCGGATTTTGCTTCTAAATTCGTTTCACCCATCCATTATTTTGCCTGTCTAGTTAAGATTTCTTTACGTTGCTCGGTCAAATTATTAATATTTACACATGGATAATGGAATAAATTGATGTTGGGTATACTGATGTTAGTTTCTACAAAGAATCGAAATTTGGAGAGTATACGGATGCTGTGTTTGAATAAGAAACACATTTGATGGACTGAAAAATAAAAAAAAAACAGTTGTATTTTTCGGTGAGTGTTTAATTGTACATTTCATAAATATTCTTTTTATATTTATTTAACAAAGATAAATGGAGTAGGATATGAATTTTATATTGTATAAAATAACCTAAATAGAGGGTGTAACATCCCAATTCTAGTCCTTTCTCTTCTCCCCGCCAGCCGCTCTGTTTCCCCATTCCATTACCTCACAGCCCGGCGAAGGAGGCGTTGCCTTACCTCCACTCTAATCGTCGTTATCGTTCTCTATCAGGTTCTTGTTTCTTCGACTTATCATGGCTTTTGATTCGTTTTGCTTTGTATTCGTATGTCCCCGTTGTATTTGTCCGATTCATTGTACTCGTCTCTTGCTGAAATCTCTTCTTTATGTCTTTGCCGTATGATATATCTTGTGTGGTTGTCGTACTTGTGCTCTGATTTGATTTGGATATTTGCTGAATTCGTAGTATTGTTACATGTGGAGATTTGGTTGAGGGGGGTTATTCAGCGTCAAGCATTTAGATGGAAATCCTTTCTCTGTTGTTGTGGTGTGGTTTGTTAATTTGTTCAAAACTAGTATTAATGTGCATTTTTCTAGCATCAGATTGTATTGGAACTTGAAAGATGCAATTTTCGAGTTTCTTGTAGTGTAGAGGTTCTAGCAGTTTCATTATACTTATCTAGGTTTTTGTTTTGCAGGTCTAGAAATTAATATAGGATGGTGCAGTACAACCTCAAGAAAATAACTGTGGTTCCCAGTGGGAAGGATCTGATAGACATTGTTCTATCTCGAACTCAGAGGCAGACCCCAACAGTAGTCCACAAGGGATATGCAATCTCTCGCCTCCGACAGTTTTACATGCGTAAAGTGAAATACACGCAGCAAAACTATCATGAGAAGCTCTCGGCTATCGTTGACGAGTTTCCCAGGCTTGACGATATACACCCTTTCTACGGTGACCTCCTCCATGTTCTGTACAACAAGGACCACTACAAGCTTGCTCTTGGGCAGATCAACACTGCCAGAAATCTCATTTCGAAGATCTCCAAAGATTATGTTAAGCTGATCAAGTACGGTGATTCCTTGTATCGGTGCAAGTGTCTCAAGGTTGCTGCTCTTGGTCGTATGTGTACTGTGATTAAGCGAGTTGGTCCTAGTTTGGCTTACCTTGAGCAGGTCAGACAGCATATGGCTAGGCTGCCCTCTATTGACCCGAACACTAGAACAATACTCATCTGTGGGTACCCAAACGTTGGCAAGAGTTCGTTCATGAACAAGGTCACGAGGGCTGATGTGGATGTGCAGCCTTATGCATTCACAACCAAGTCCTTGTTTGTTGGTCACACGGATTACAAGTATCTGAGGTATCAAGTGATTGATACTCCTGGTATCCTTGACCGGCCTTTCGAAGACAGGAATATCATTGAGATGTGCAGCATTACTGCTCTGGCTCATCTGAGGGCTGCTGTTTTGTTCTTCTTGGACATTTCCGGATCTTGTGGTTACACCATTGCTCAGCAGTCTGCTCTTTTTAATGGAATCAAGTCTCTCTTTATGAACAAGCCGCTGATTATAGTGTGCAACAAGACCGATCTTCAACCCTTGGATACCTTATCTGAGGAAGACACGAAGCTGGTTATGGAAATGAAGGCTGAGGCTATGAAGACTGTCTTGGGTCAAGGAGGCGAGGCAACTAGTGAAGATGGTGTTCTCCTGGCTATGAGCACCTTAAATGAGGAGGGCGTCATGGCAGTTAAGAATGCAGCTTGTGAGAGGCTTTTAGATCAGAGGGTTGAAGTGAAGATGAAATCAAAGAAGATGACTGACTGCTTGAACCGTTTCCATGTAGCAATGCCTAAGCCCAGGGATCAGGTTGAGAGGCCCCCTTGCATTCCGCAGGGTGTTTTGGAAACTAAGGCCAAGGAAGCTGCACAGAAGGAGGCGAGGAAGACTGAGAAAGACTTGGAGAGCGAGAATGGTGGCGCGGGTGTATACAGCAGTGACATCAGGAAGCGTTATATCTTGGCCGACGATGAATGGAAATTCGACATCATACCAGAAATCATCGAAGGGCACAATGTGGCCGACTTCTGTGATCCCGACATACTTCACAGGCTGGAGGAGTTGGAGAGGGAGGACGGTATACGAATGGCTGACGAGGCTGAGGAGGAATTTGAGATGGACGTGGAGGATTTGACGCCAGAGCAGAAGGAAGCCTTGGCAGAGATTAGGAGGAAGAAGAGCAAGCTCATCCAACAGCACAGGATTAAGAAATCTACAGCAGAGAGCAGGCCGATTGTACCGAGGAAATTCGACAAGGATAAGCAGTTCACAGCTAAGAGAATGGGGAGAGAGCTAACCAAGATCGGGTTGGACCCGTCAGCTGCAATCCTTCGAGCCAGGAGCCAATCACGGGGTAGAAAGAGGCAGAGGTCACCAGATGAAGGCATGGACTTGGACAACGACAACTCCAACTCCAACAAGAAGCTGAGAGCGAGGTCAAGGTCAATGTCTAGGCCACCGGGTGAAGTGGTTCCTGGAGAAGGACTCAGGGACTCGGCGCAGAAGATCAAGGCCATCAAACTTGCCAAGAAATCTGTCAAGAAGAGGAACAAGAGCGCCCACAAGGGAGAAGGTGATAGGGTTATTCCTAACCTCAAACCTAAGCACTTGTTCTCTGGGAAGCGAGGCTCTGGAAAGACGGATAGGCGTTGAGGTTTGTCTCAAGATTTCATGGCCTCTGTCGTGGAGTTTGAACTTATCTTTTTTAAGCTAAATTTGCTTATTTTCTTTTGTTGATCGCGGTGTTAAGGTGCTTTTTCCCATTGTGTTGGATTGCTTTTGAGACTTGTGATTGGTTTTCTGCTTTTAGTGGTTGTGCTATTCTTAAGACTTGCTGCCGACATTGCACTGTTGGCTCGTGTTGACACCTGCTCCCTTTAGCTGAACGATATGTTTGTTGATCTTATGATGATGAGCGTTGGCTGCTTGTATACGAGATGGATAATTTTTAGAAATAGTTCATTCTTTACCACTGAAATATCTCACATATAGCTCATTTCCTTGTAAGACAGCTCTGAAGTCGCCCTCAATAATGGGTAGGAAGACGGTGTTCTGATTGTCGCTATCTAAATTAGCCTTATGAGATGCTAGTAAAGCTTCTTTGTCCAACTGCTGATGACATAAAATACCATTTACACTAAGGAATCAACTTTCAAGAAAGAAACATGTAGAAACTCTTGAATAAACTGAAAACAGGTGGCTTACCTTGTTAACAGGTTGAAGAGTCATCTGGGCATATACTTCATCAGTTTCTGTATCAGCCTATTATTTAAGAAAAAGAAGCAAGACGTCATAAATGAGGAGATGCCAATCAGAAAAGCAACAAAACTTATAATGATAATCGATTTATCCTATCAGTGTATTTGGTTGGGTAGATAACTACTCATGATCAGTACTCATGATGGGAACAATCAAGGTTACTCAATGGCGCGTCCTCCTCTCTTCGAATGAGAGAAATTCGGTTGGTGGAAGAAAAAGATGGAGATCTTGTAGAAACCGAGAGATAGATTTGAGGAATTGAAGAAGAATTCGTTTTAAGATCTTTTGATCCCTGTAATCGATTACAACACAGAGAAGGAAAATAACAGAAGCATATATACTTCACCTTAAAGACCCATTTTGATCCTATAGCCACATGACCAGGTGGAAGTGTAGTTAACTCCCAAGTGCCATTCTTTTTCAAAGCGGAAAGTTTAGTAGCCATAGCCTCTTCCCATTCTGGCTTCCCTTTGGCTTCAAGATATCTAGCAGGTTCATATACTGTCATTACTTGTGCCAAAGAAACAACAAAATCCTTGTTGTCAGAAGAAGAATAATCAAGCTGTTCAGCTGCCATAACATAATCTGTTGTCCAGACTGGTGGGTGTCTTACTCTTTTTGATCTTCTAATCAATGGAGCAATTTCATTGTTGTCTGCAACTGGTGAAACACCAATTGGTTCAGTAGGAATAGGCAAAACTGGTGGAATAATGGAAGGCAAACTATCATCAATATCCTCTGTAATCTCAATACCATCATGCATGGACACTGGCTGTGAAACTGGATGTGAAAATGCTTTTTCCCTGAAAGGAAATTTATCTTCATGGAAAAGAACATCTCTACTGAAATATATTTGATCATTATCTAAATCAAATAATTTGTAACCCTTTTGATTACTAGGATAACCAAGTAGAATACTTCTTCTTCCCTTGACATCAAATTTATCATGCCCTCTTTTGTGAACAGCCCCATAGCATAAGCATCCCATAATTCTCAAGTCATCATAGTTAGGCACCTTGTTAAAAAGTACTTCAAAGGGTGTTTTCCATTTAACACTCACCAGTGGCATTTTGTTGATCAAGTAGGTTGCAGTTAGCACACATTCACCCCATATTTTTTTTGGCAAACCAACATGTAACCTTAGTGCACGAGTTGTCTCAATCAAATGCCCGTGTTTCCTTTCCACTATCCCATTCTGCTGTGGTCTATAAGACATTGACCTTTGATGCACTATCCCTTTGCCAGAAAAATAAGAAATCATTTCCTTATTCAACAGTTCTGTTCCATAGGAACAACACCAAATTGAGTCTATACCATAGCAACAAAATTATGCACAACACTTGTTACTTGTTGCTTGCTGTGTAACAAATATGTCCATGTTGCTCGACTGAGATCATCCACAATGGTATAAAAATAGTATTCACATGTTAAACTAGCCACTGAATAAGGACCCCACAGATCCATGTGCAACAAATCAAAACAAGCCTTTGATTTAATTTCACTGAGTTGGTATGACAGATAATGCATCTTAGCCATTCTACAAGTATGACAAAAATTGTCAACAATTTTAGCATCACTACAAACATGTAGATGTTTTAGTCTAGAAAAAGATAAATGTCTCAATCTTTCATGAAGGACATTATTATTGTTCTTAATACTAGAAGAAGTATATGCTTGGCTGAGGCTCCTACTTGAACTTCTTGACATCTGCAACTTGTATAGGCCCCCACTCTCCTTTCCAACAGCCAGTAGCTCCTTACTCACTTAGTCTAGTAAGGCACATTGAGAATCATCAAAGAATGCCATGAGCCCTTTCTGAGCAACAACACTGCTAACTAACATCATATTAAACTTGAAATCTGGCACAAACCGAACATTCTTGATCACAAAGTCTTTAGTAATTAAGACATCCCCTGAACAAGTGACTTGTTTGACACTTCCATCTGGTAATCTCACTACCACTGGTGGAACAAGTTCTTGATATTAAGCAATAGATCATAATAGGGAGTCATATGGTCTTTTGCTCCTGTGTCAAGTATCCATTCATCTTTACTAAATGAATGAGAAGCTAGGTTAGCATAAGATATACATGCAAAGTTGACAAAAGACATAGGCACTTTCCCTTTGAACAGTTTCATCATTTCAGCACACATGGCAAAACAAGACTAGACATGATCTGATTCTTCACTGAATCATAATCGCTGTTCAAATTTGCCAGAAATAGCATCACCTTATCTTGCTTATCTAATTCCTGAATCCTTGCTAAGACAGCACAAGAACATTTCACTAGTGCACCACATGTACAACTAGGAATCCCATTCATAAATGCTAATTCATCCCAGCACTTCTTCAATTTTGAATAATAAGCAGTAACAGACATATTACCTTGCATTGTTCTCATCAATTCGAGTTTCAGTTGAAACACCATAGGAGCACTTCCATGGTTGTACCTCTCCTAGATTTCGAACCACAAATCATTTGATGCTCTTGTGTAAACAAAAGTACAAACAATATCCGGATTCATCGATCCAAGCAACCAGCATGCAATCATGTCGTCAGCTCGTATCCATCATAACAGATTAGGTGAATCCTCAGCTGGCCTTTCTTCCGATCCATCTAGAAACCCTAGCTTCAGCTTCGTTCCCAGTCCCATTTGAATCTGTCGACTCCAAGCGTAATAGTTGGTGCCGTCGAACTTCAATGAACTAATCAATGTCCCTGGATTATCAGAATTCGCCAGATGCAAAGCATCTCCCTACGAACTTCCTTGAGCTGCGATTTGTGCAAGTAATTGACGACTTGCATCTTCTACATCTCCCATCATTTCCAAACTCTCAATCACTCTCTCACTTTGTGTGCGGAAAACAAAATTCTATCTCACGATCGATTGATCTAGCCTAATGGCTCTGATACCATGTAGAAATCGAGAGATAGATTTGAGGAATTGAAGGAGAATTCGTTTTAAGATCTTTTGATCTCTGTAATCGATTACAACAGAGAGAAGGAAAATAACAGAAGCATATATACAAGGCAACTAAACTTAACTGAACTTGTAACTACCTAACCATAGTCAAAGAAAAATCCTAACCATGGTTAAACCATAGTTCAACTTGTATTTCTATAGATCTTCATCAAATGTGAGGACTTGGACCTTTGGGACATCGTTGTAGATGGACCAGTTGTTCCTTCCATGAAGAACGATAAAGGTGAGACCATTCCCAAACCTAAGGGTGATTGGGATGATGAAGACAAGAAGGTAATCTCCAAGAACCATAAGGCTATGAAATTCTTTATCCATGCATTATGTTATAGTGAGTATAGCAGGGTCTCGGCTTGTACAAGTGCTAAGCAAATGTGAGATATGTTGTGTGCGACTCATGACGGTCCTATTGAGGTTAAGAAAAACAAGATAGATCTTCTTGTTAAGCAATATGAATTGTTTAAAATGGAAAAGGATGAATTCATAAAGGATATGAGTGCTCATTTCAATATTATTGTTAATGAGCTAACTTGTTTGGGAAAAGGGTACACCACCAAGTTCGAAAGGAGATGCAAAGTTTACCCAAGAAGTGGATTCCTAAGGTAACGACGCTAGAAGCCAAGGATCTGAGTTCCTTACCTCCGTTGACAATGCCGCATATTCTGCTCTCTGACAACCTTAGTGCCACTTAAATGTCTACCAATCATGTCTTTCACCAACGCTCCAAGCACATCAAGATTAACTATAATTTCGTCCGTGAGCAAGTGGATGACGGCTCTCTCATTGTTCGACATGTTCGGGCTCTTGACCAAGTGGCTAACATCTTCACTAAAGTAGTGGACATTCATCGGTTCATTACTCTTTGTTCCAAGCTTCATGTTACTGCGCCACCATGAGCTTGTGATTTATTTTGTATATCTTGTATTTTATGATATCCTTTGTATCATATCCTATCTTCTAGGGATGTATTTCCTTCTTCATCAAGGATTCTTTGTTATATACTCCCATACTGATTAATGGAAAATTGTGAAAATCCCTTACACGCAGGGGCAGAACTAGGGGGGGGGACAGGGGGTCCAGTGCCCCCCCTCCGTCCCAATTTTTTTCCCACTCATTTCTTATATTTTTTTTAGGAATTTCGGTAGGTATCCTTGAGTTTAAGGGTACTCCGGTCCAACTTCACGTATTTCTTGCACTCAAATTAGGAGGATTTGCTAATAAAACATCTAAATTCATACCCGGACCATCTCAATTTGAATTCTGAAACAACAACTCATTTTCGATCTTATAAATTCGAATCGTGATGGTTAGGGTATTTTGATTTAGGTATAGATTTGCTTGAATTAGTTTATTTATAATTCAAACTTAATTTAATTTGATTGACGTGTTAACAAACTTTTATTAAATTGAATTATTCTAAAAAGGAATATAGACAAATTTATTGTGCGAGTAAGAGATTATCAATTTCAAGTGTTTGAGTCTCCGAATATTCCTAATAAACCTAAAAACATTGATGAAGATTAATGTTGGTTTTCAAGAAAGAAAAGTATGAAAGGAGAATGCATGTGAGATTGATATTAATATTATTTATAACTATTTTATTTAATATTAATATAATATTACAAAAAATTGTGCCCCTCTTTCAGAATTCTCTAATTCCGCCACTGCTTACACGATTACTCAAACAATTACACTAAGAGACAGGCCTTTACGAATTTAAGCCTATTGGATCAGCAAGAGGATAAAGATCAATTCAAATTGAGAAATTAAAGATAATTGATTGCGTTTACACGATTCTTGATCCTTAATTTTAATGGTTGTTGAAATTTTATGACGATTCCTTATATATAAGTTTGTGAACTGCTCAGTTTAATGGGGCGTTTTCAAGTGATATATCTAATAGTTAATGTTGTTGCTTTATATCTAATATGTAACATGGTTTTGTCTTAATACATCATATAAGTGAGCATCTCATTTTGAAAGTGCCATACTTGTTTTCATAGATTTATGTTATTAATGGATCAGTTGCACTGGCTGCTGTTTTTAGTTTAGCATACAAACTCCAACCATGCTGCTATTATATTCATTGATGAGGTTGATAGCTTTCTGGGACAATGTCGTAAGGCATTGGCTAATATGAAGACATAATTCAGGGCACTGTCACAACTGATCGCGAGTCTATCTTTGTGAATTATTGTGGACTTGGTTTTGTTTTTCAGAGTTTGTAGTTAATGACTTTAATCTCAACAAAACAGGACGTACTATTGAACTTTCACTTCCATATATCAACCCATATCATATGCCTAGAATCTATACGATGTCGTTTTACTCGCTGCAGTACAAAAGAAGGAAAAAACACTAATCTAGCTAGCAGGACACAATTCATCGGTAAAACTGGTTGGATAAAACCAATTCTTGATCATGCACTTGCTCGCTCTATCCTCTTCGGATCACTCTGTTCGTTTTCGAAGAATGTTGATCTTCCTACACGTGTTCATCTGATGTCAAGTTGGAACTCAAAAGGCAACGAGCGTGGAACTTGATGTCGTGGTGAAGACTCGAACACTGGTGGATGGCTTCTAGGTGGTTTGGGCAATAATACAATAAATTGGGTTCAAGTGAACCCGATTTACTTCTTTGTATATAAGTAGTCGTCTTCTTGCTTTAATTCGTTAGAACAAAAATATAGTTTGTTACAGAGAGAGAAGTTCTCTATGGCTTGAAACAGGCCTCGCGGCAGTGGAATCTGGAATTGACTCATTTTCTGGTTGATTTGGGTTATTCCCAGTCCAAGACTGATTATTCCATGTTTGTTAGAATTGCTCCTGCTTCTTTCAATGTTATCTTGGTATATGTGGATGACATTTTGGTTGCAGGTGATGATTTGGTTGAGATTCAACATGTCAATGATGCTTTACATTCTCAATTTACCATCAAGGATCTAGGGGCTGTTAGATATTTTATGGGCATGGAGTTGTATCGTGATGACAAAGGGGTTATTTTGAGCCAGCACAAATACATTTTGGACATTCTTACGGATGTCAATTTCCTACATGATAAGTCTGCTCGATTTCCTTTACCCACTGGTCTTAAATTACGTCTGGATGATGGTGCTTTGCTTGATGATCCTGAGCAGTATCGTCGGCTTGTTGGTCGTTTGCTTTATTTGTCCTTGACGCGTCCTGATCTCTCCTACAACGTCCAACACCTCAGTCAGTTTGTTTCTCAACCCCGACTTCCTTATCTTCAAGCTGTGCATCATGTATTGCGCTAACTGCTTGGCACCAGTAGTCTTGGTCTTTTTTTATCCCATGCAAGCTTCTTTGAAGGTCACCGGTTTATGTGACGCTGATTGGGGTTCTTGTCTGTCCACTCGCCGCTCTTTGACTGGCTACTGTGTCTTTCTAGGGCATGCATTGGTCTCTTGGAAGACCAAGAAGCAATCTGTGGTATCTCGTTCCTCTGCCGAGGCAGAGTATCGTGCCATGACAATGACTACTTCTGAATTGCTTTGGGTCAGCTACCTTCTTCGTGATCTTTGTGTCTCGTTGTCTCTTCCTGTCACCCTCTTCTGTGACAACCGTGTTGCTCAGCAAATCACTGCTAATCCTTGCTTTCATGAGCGCACGAAGCACGTCGACATCGATTGCCATTTTACTCGTGACCAGATTTCTCTTGGTTTTCTCCAAACTGCCTATGTCTCAACCAATCTTCAGCTGGCTGACCTTCTTACGAAAGCCTTGGGGCAGCATCAACATGACTTTCTTTCTTCCAAGTTGGGCCATCTTCGCCTTCCAACTTGAGGGGAGAATGTTGATATTCCTACACGTGTTCATCTGATGTCAAGTTGGAGCTCAAAAGGCAACGAGCGTGGAACTTGATGTCGTGGTGAAGACTCGAACACTGGTGGATGGCTTCTAGGTGGTCTGGGCAATAATACAATAAATTGGGTTCAAGTGAACCCGATTTACTTCTTTGTATATAAGTAGTCGTCTTCTTGCTTTAATTCGTTAGAACAGAAATATAGTTTGTTACAGAGAGAGAAGTTATCTCGTCTGTGTTGTTTGTTTTCCTTTCCTTACACAGATTTGGATCGTATCTGTTGTTCAATTTGTTTTGATCAATTTGATCTTCTTTTGTCTTCCGTTGTTCGATATACTTCTTTGATTGCGTTTTCCACAAAGAACTCCAGATTAAGTACGTTGTTCTTCTTTGTCCTTCATATCATAATTTTCTACTTTTATGTATGACCATGATTTTGTTTATTTTTATCAAAAAAAGTGTTTGTGATATTATAACTTAAATCTAACCTGAGCTTTTGGGGGTCTCAATACTGTTAAAAATGCTTAAGATGTAAATCATACATAGATTAAAATATTCATGTTCAGAATAATTCTACAACTCATGTTCACAAATCAGAATAACCTAAAGCATATTACAAAAGGTCGAAGTTATTTATATCTACATAAACACAATACATATTTTATAATCATATACATAAACATAAAAAATACCTTTAACTATCAATAACTTTGAGCAGTTTTCTGCGCTTGTAGTTCACAAAACTCCACAATACCTCCGACTATTTGTTAACAAAATTATGAAGTCAATTTATTTTGTCATTTAACTCTAGAAAACACCAATATAATGGCTTTATAAATTGTCTAGCCAAATAAACCCTAAAACACACCGAAACAAATTATAAACTCACTCAACAAATATATGAAATAGCAGAGTACTTGAATTGTCTAATAGAGGAAATGTTTATGAAACCATCATCTAGTTTAGTCAAACTTCTCCTTCTTCACTTTCTTAAGCGTAACTCTCTTCTTGGAAGTTGAGTTATCACCACTACACGATATAGGAAGATCTTCAAATTTTGCACTCTCCTCTTCATCAGATTTACAATGTTCCTCTTCATCAATGTTTATAAACTCGTGCTTTCGCGGCGTTTATACTTCATCTGAAGAAACCTTTGACACCACATCATTCTCTAGGTTGCATGATTCCGTGTTATCCTATTCACAAAGTAAATTGCACAAATATGTAAGTAATAATAATTTATAAAGTGAAAAAAAAATTGGAATGCATACCTCAGATTCTATAGTACATTGCTCAAACTTTTCAATTAAACTGGAATCATCGGTCATATTCGTCACTGTATATGCTAAAGGAGATGGTAGTATACTAATGTTGTATTGTGAAATTAGAAGCCTAAACAACATTTTTTTGTTTAACAAAAACATTTAAATCATTTGGGATGGTAGTAATGTCATCGTCCTGAAAAAAAAAAGAAAAAAGAAAACATGAATAATTACATCAGGAAGTTTGTGGTAAAAAAATTAATTTAAATGATATATACAGAATGTAAAAAAAGGAATTACCTTTTCTGTCGACTCAATTATATTTGTAACAGATTTCTTCAAATATTGGCTAACTTCCCTATCAAATATAGTAAATTGAGCAGTTCTTGTTCCATCAATGACATTGACTTGCACACAGAATCTGCACAAATATTAATATATACTCACCTCATTCAAGTTTCAAATCATTTCACTTCAGTAATTACAATTATCTTAGGATAGCAAAGTTCACCAATGTATCACATTTCTTGCACCAAAACTGCCCTTCTTGTGGTTGTACTTTGCTTTTATACCTTTTGCAAGAATTGTAGTACCAACCAAACGAATCTTCTATATGATCAATGGTTGCAAGTGTAACAGCTTGGAGAACCTTTATAATAAAAAAAACATTGAATAGTAACATACCAACATGAAAACAAAACCATATCCAATTTGTAAATTAAAAACTAACCGTTTTCTAATCTTGAAGATGTTCGTAAAGATCGTCCAATGTTTTTCTAGAATTCACATCTAAAAAAATATCTACATGATTGCATGACGGCTCACTTGATAGTTGTACAAAACTATGCCCACTTTTTGAAACCTCGTTTTTTGATATGCTGTAATTTAAAAAAAAAATAGGAAGAAGACTAATCGAAATTAATATAAACTTCAATATTACTAACATCTTAAGAATATACCTTTGTTTGAAATCATGAATGTCAACAATGCTATCATCATCAAAATAAATCCGTGTGCCATAATAACCATTTGAGATATTTGGTGCATTATTCCATTTTCCAAGCTTGGCAAACTGAACTATCACAACCACCATCTTCTGAGTTGAAGTGCCAATAAATGGATGACAGATTTCAGCGTAGTCATCCCATAGGATACAATTGATTACATTATCCCTAAAATAATTAGACAATATTAAACACTACAATTATACATAAGTTTTAATAAATAGTAAATTAAGTCTACATAATTACATAAAACTTGCATAAAAAAGGTTACTATTTAATACCTGGCATCCATTAATTGAAGATTAATCCTTTTACCATCTTTTCCGTTGCGATTAGTAAAAGAGACAATTTTATCTCCTATTCCAATCAATTGACCAATAAAATCTACACAAACAAATACAATGTTTGAAAACAAATTAATATACATAGGCAAACAATAATAATAGTTAACAAAATTGTATATGAAAAACAAAAACATTAACTAACCGTACAGATATCCTTGATCCAATGACTCGTCAAAGACTTTTTCAAATCCAGTAAATTTGAATCCATGAATTGGAACAGAAATGGACGAACATGGCTTAAGTGTAGTGTTGCGATAGAATATGACCTTGTACTTATGATTAGTGAATTTAAAAGGTATATCATAAAGGACAACACCAAAATTTGACATAAAATATGCACCTCCTTCCTTTAAATTTGATAAGTTAACCATAAAGCCTTCTTTAATCACTGCATGAATTTTATCTCCCTGAAACAAAATATTAAACAATTGAAATCAATACATTTAATTTGACTAGAAATATTAAGCACAACATTTTGTAAATACTAAAACAAAAAGTTGTATAAAATAAAAATTCAATACCTTTTCATCCATTAGTATTAGTTTAGTGGTACTGTATTGGGTATGGTCGTCTTTCTTTGGAACTTTAAATAATCGAATTACTCGAATCTTAAGCTCATAATTTCCTCGGACACCTGTAATGTCATATATTTCTTGTCTAGCTTTTGACATAACTACAAAACAGAATATTAAAGTTACAAAAATGTACAAAATATATAAGCATTCTCATATCAATGAGAGGGCATTAGTAGGTGCAGAGTATGCTCGGATAGGTTGTTAGAATGACCGATGAACTCTTCTAATACCCTCTCCGAGCATATTCTGCACCGACTTGTTCAACCTACTCATTTTGTGGGAATACGTATGCCAAGTAACATTAAATTTCATATCTCAGATAGGGGTGTTTAGATATTGGATTGAACTTGGCGACAAATATGAATTGCCCTAGCAATTAATTAAATTTATGACGATCTCTATCTTTGTCTGTCTATCTCTTTCTCTCTCATGGTTCATATAATTCAAAAAATAATGAAATACTTTATTTCATATGAGCAGATCTGGAGGTTGGTGAAGAGATATGGAAGGGGAGGATGTTTTGAAAAGCTCCAAAGTCAATAAATGTAAGCAGGATATCTCTCTCTCTCTCTCTCTCTCTCTCTCTCTCTCTCTCTGAAGATCCTTGGTTTGATTTTTTATCCTGGTTTACTACAATCTAATATTAATTAAATATTTTGTTCTGGTATCGAGATTTGGAGGTTGGTGAGGATTGCACATTGAAGAAGGTTATGGCAATATCCCTACCCTCATCAAGGAATCAAAATGTAAGCTCTCTCTGTCTATATATCTATTTGTCTACATCTCTAGCGACCCATTCATTTTGAAATACTTGATTGATAGGTGTTCAATAAAAAAAATGATATGTGACAAAAAATGAACACGTAAAAAAATATACTATAATGGGTTTAATCTTATATCATCTATTGATTTATTTCCTTATCTGTCAATTTCTCTTTGTGCAAGTATGATATTGAATTTGAAATTCTATAATCATATACTAATGAAAATTATCAATATTGAAATATATTTTGCAATGTATGTATGAAAGACATCTTTTTCAAAGTATATAGAAATATGTATATAGACATAAGCATTTTATAAATGACAGTCTTGTAAATAGAGAGGTTATTATTAGTTTGTGCAAAATATGCTCGGAGGCGTTATTAGTTTCATCGGCAAAATGACTAATCTAATAGCCTCTCTGAGCATATTCTGCACAAACTTAGGTAATCATGCCTTCTCATTAAAGAACAAAAACAGTAATATAGTGGCTAGTTGTGCATGATCTCTCTGTCTCTCTGTCTCTCTGTCTCTCTCTCTCTCTCTCTCTCTCTCTCTCTCTCTCTCTCTCTCTCTCTCTCTCTCTCTCTCTCTCTCTCTCTCTCTCTCTCTCTCTCTCTCTCTCTCTCTCTCTCTCTCTCTCTCTCTCTCTCTCTCTCTCTCTCTCTCTCTATTCTTCTCTTTCTTTAAAGATCCTTTTCGTTTCATTTTTTTCCCTTCATGAGGATGTTTGGAGGTTGGGAAGAGATATGGAAGGAGGATGTCCTGCCCAGTTCCAAAGTGATAAATGTAAGCACGATCTATGTCTTTCTCTGTCTATCTCTTTCTATCTTTATCTCTTTCTCTGCAGATCCTTTGTTTGATTTATGTCCTGGTGCATTACTCTCTAAATATACTAAAATAATTTCTTTCATATGAGCAGATCTGGAGGTTGGTGAAGAGATATGGAAGGGGAGGATGTTCTGGCAAGCTCCAAAGTTGATAAATGTAAACCTCAAACAACTCATGGGGTTCCAAGATCTAAAAATGAAAACCTCAAGGTATGGATACTATACTAACATTGAGATGAACATGACAAATAGATATTCAATGTTGCATAGAGTAGAGTGAATGAAAGAATGAAAAATAGATATTCGATGTTGCATATAGGTTATGAATTATTACCTTGTAACTGAGTTCTGGATTTCCTGAATAAAACTGAAACAAAGAAAATAAATCAATATCAGTTCTGTTTGAAATGTTAAATCCGAATCCCTACAAAACAGACACTGAAGTTCTGTTTGAAATGATATAAGCATTACATTTGAAATAACTGAGTTCTGCTTTAGTTAAGCATTACCTCTTAAATGTCTGTATTCTGCTGTAGTTCATCTTCTGAAATAACTGAGAAGGTCTAGATTTATAGATGACTATGTGAAAGAGATGTAGTCTTGTATTACATGTTTCGGTATAACAAATCATGTTTATTTTTTTTATTTTTGGAATGCACAGATTTTTCTATATCATATCTTCGTAGTAATCGTTTTAATTTTGTACATAAACTATTCTGTACGGCTGCTAATGATTCTGTATTATATTTTGACTTTTTTGTTCAGATCTTGTAATCAGTTTTGCTTTTTATGGATATGTTATGATTTGCAGAATTTCTGACATTGGAAAACAGAGAAAGCACACTTTTTTGTCTCAGAATTTATGCAATTTTGTAATTTATATATAGGTTTTAAAAGTTGTGCAATATTTTCTGTAATGCTTATATAATTTTTTTATGCTTCATATTTAGGTTCACGTGTGTGTATGTGGTTTTGTAATATCTGTGCAGGTTTTGTGCATTGTTTTGTCATATTTGTGGTTGACTTTGTGTTAAAAGTTTTGCTGCATTTCTGTAATGCTTATGTAATTTCTTTATGCTTCATATTTAGGTTCATGTGTGTGCATGCAGTTTTGTAATATCTGGACATGTTTTGTGCATTGTTTTGTCATATTTGCGGTTGGTTTTGTGTTTAAATTTTGTCCAGGCTTTGTCATAATTTTTTTTCTGGTATGTTATATGGTATTTTGAATGCAGAATTTATCGTATAACAGGTTTGATACATCATTTACAGCAAAATAATTTCTTTTCTTTGATTCTCAAATATTGGATTTTATTCAATTAAAACGTAGCTCATAGTTTTATTTGCTTATTTTTTTGGAAAGATTAATCATACCAAAATAAAATCGTACAAAGATAATCTCTGCAAAATTAGGTCAGAATCATAGACTTATAAAAAAAATAACTACATTAACTGGACGGGTGACACGTGTGCAAATTAATTCCGCTGTGACACGTGGTATCGACAAACGCGGGATCAATCTCGGGGCGCGTGCTGCTCAGCCGCCATTCTACTTTAGTTATTATATAGTAGATTACACCACATGACACTCTCTAAAAAAACCGCCATATGACACTTCCTTATTAAAATAGTCACATGTCTTTTATTCATCAATTTTTCAAAATAAATCAAATTATAAATTAAAGATTTTTATCCTAAATCTATCACTAATCTCTTCCCAATTTAAATAAAATCAAGAACAAAGATTACAAGTTAATCACAAAGATTACAAATCCAAAATTTCGTAATTATATACAAATCCAAAATCTTCTAATTATATATAAATGCAAAATTTTCTAATTATATGGATGATTGAGATTCAAAATTATAATTCGAATATGATTTTAATATCAATATTATATAGATTTATATTTTAACATATAAATTAATTTAATAATTATTAATATATATATATATATATATATATAAAACATAAAAACTCGTGCCTGGAATTAACTAGTTCTTGAGAACAAACTTGAGATGAAGGGGTTACAAACTTACCCCTTGTTTGGTTAGCAGTTTAATTCCTGGGAAGTACAAATTCCTAGGAAGTATAATTTTTTTCCTATATTTGGTTCATTTTAAAAAAATTAGATTGTGAGAATTTTATCTTCCTAGGAAGTTTCAATTCCTCCAAAATGTAGGAATTTTACTTACCTTGATTGAGTGAGTAAGTTACACTTTCTGTAATCTTTTAATAATAAATTATTAATTTACCCTTTTTTTCCCTCAAAATTTACTCATTTCTTTCTTAATAAAATCAACCCAATATTTTTCGGGAAACCTAAAGTTCCCACTTTTTTCTTGGTGAAGCTGCCAACCTCTTCTCTCCGTCTTCTCTCTACGCCCAATACCTTGTCCTGCTCATTGCGTATGACCATTAGAAACTTTTTCTTTGTCATTTTAGGAACACTTTCAAGATATTCTCGTTAATCATTTTGCTTTTAACCACAACTTTACATGTAGTGGTACTCTATGTTTTTTAATTGCTTCGTTTTGATATAAATAATAAAATAGTTTTTTTTTTGTCTGAATAAAATAGTTTTTTTAACAGCAACAACAGACTAGCTGATTTTAGCTTTAGCTAATGATCTCAAATTGATTTAATTTGTAATTTTGATACCTTCTTTGTATAAAAATGGATAATATATAAGTTTAAAAAATAAATGGTATAATAGTAAATTTAAATAATTTTTCTGCATTTATCAAGTTGAATCAAACAAAATACAAGAATTGAATTCATGGAAAGTAAATTTGAACCAAATATATATTTTTACTTCCTAAAAACTTGAATTCCTGGAAAATACAATTCCTGGGAACTTACTTCCCAAGAATTTTAATTACAATTACTGCATTGAACCAAACGAGGACTTACAATGTAATTTTAGGGGATTATGTGTGTATCTTGAGCGAACCCTAAACTCGTTGAGAGACGCCCTCGCCGTTTTTCCCACCAACGTCTCCAGTGAGGCGCGCGCGAGAGAGAGAGAGATGAACGGTACAGAAATGGAGGTAGAGGAACTATCTCCGCCCCAAACCTCCGCTTCTTCCAAACGCTTTGCTCTCAACAACGCCATCCAGACTAACTTCGGTGACGATTATGTCTTTCAAATCTCTCCCAAGTACTTGCTCTGCCAATCGTGACCTCAGTCTTCGTGTCTTCTAATCCCCCCCCCCCCCCCCCCCCCCTCAATTAACGGTAATGGCGTTTTGTTTGTCTGATTTGAAGGGAAGATTGGTCGGCCATGGCGGTTTCCTTGTCTTCCAACCTCGTCAAGCTATACTCTCCGGCCACCGGACAGTTCCTTGGCGAGTGTAAAGGCCATGACTCTACGATCAACCATATAGCCTTCTCCACGCCTGATCTGTTGCATTCTTGCTCCTCTGACGGTACTGTCCGAGCTTGGGACACCAGGACCTTCCAACAGGTCTTTTCCTTATCTTCATCTTTAGACTTAAGTTCTGCTTTGAATTTCGCTTTTTTAATGATTTTCAGTGATATTCTGAGGCTTAGAGAATATGTACATGAAGCATTGATGGATAACAAATAGATGGTTTTTTAATAATTTACTTTACTTCTACAGCAATGGTTTTGTTTTGAGTTTCGTGGATGAAGAATTGGTGTATGTATGTTGCAGGTATCGATGATTGATGCAGGTCCTGAACAAGAGGTCTTCAGTTTCTCATTTGCAAGTGAAGGCAACCTTCTTGCTGGCGGATGTAAATCTCTGGTAAGCATGAGCATCTCATTGCGCAATTCTGATGAATGTCATTAAAGATCTCTGTTTTACTTGAACTGCATGCAAATGACAGGAAAAGAAATATGGAGTTTGAACAAGTAAGCTTAAAACTTTGCTGCATAGGTTTTCTAGTGAATGATAATAGCTAATCCATGAATCCATGTATATATATGAAAGGAAAGGAGAGACCTTTTTGAATCAGAGCAGTCAGCAGTGACTCATTTGGGAACTTGCTTTCAAATTTTCTAAAACATAAACCAACCTAGGGTATTCCAAAATCTACCTTGCTTTTGAGCATTAGAAGATAAATTTCACACATCGTATATTGTGGCATTAAATTATTGATTTTGCCAGTAATGTTCTTTGAAGATTCTTCTTCTACATTGTAGAGCATTGGGTTGGGATTTGATATTCCTCTAAATAACAATAAAGAAACTTCTGCTGGACTGGAAAAAAGAGAGGCACTGAGGATGAACAGGATTACATAAAAAGCTGTAGTGATCATTTCACAGTTTTTTTTTGTTATAATTACTATAAGTAATCATTGATATCAATACGGAGACTGAACATAAGAAAAGAATGGCAGGAGTTGCGATAGAATAGTAATTCAACATTACTATGAAATTATCATCCTTATTGGAAGGCTTAAATTGGGATCATGAATTCATGATGCGTGGATTATCTATTTGTATCCTGCGTTTTGTTATAACAGTGGGCTTTAATTCTTATAGAGGATTCGCTACTCATCCTGGTTTGGCCATAAAATATATCAGTCTGTTTACTCCATGGCCTGATTGCTTAAACTCGTCTTGTAATTTCAAGTTGTGAACAGTGGTACAGCTATCTTACATTAATTTGCTGAAATTGTATTTGACAAGGACTGTTTCCCCTGAAGAGTGAGTCCATACTTCTCACACCCTTGTTGGTTTTGCTTCAGGTACTTCTTTGGGATTTGAGAAACAGAAAGCAGGTTGCAGGCTTAGAGGAATCTCATGTGGAAGATGTTACTCAGGTGCATGATTGTACCTTTCTTTTCTCACCCCTGTAGGATAAATTAATTAAGCTTCATTTGGACAGCAAGCTGAAAGTGAAGCGATAGTGATTGTAAGAGCTTAATCATAAATGTTTATTTTTTCCTTGGGAAGACCATAAGCTCCTAAAAACAGTTAGGGCCCAACAAGCTACATGTTAAACAGAGTCTTAGTCTTAGTTGATATAAATGAAAATATTTTGTTCTCATATGCTACACCTTTTTATGAGTATCCTGTGGTTGTATTCAATGTAATTGTTTTCTTTCTGCTATGTTTGCTAATCTGCTAATCCTCTTAATAATTTATAGGTTCATTTTATACCAGGCACTCCGAACAAACTTCTCTCTGCATCTGTTGATGGTTTGATGTGCATCTTTGATACCGCAGGAGATGTAAATGATGATGAGCATCTGGAATCTGTAAGTTCTACTTGATCCTAATCCCAAACTCATCATGATATCCCCTTTGTTTAGTGTTTCATGTAATTTCTTTTGCTTTGTAAGTGAGACCACATTCTTGGTATTATGTGCAGGTAATGAATGTGGGAACTTCAATTGGAAGAGTTGGGTTCTTTGGGGATAGAACTCAAAAGCTCTGGTGTTTATCTCATATTGAATCCTTGAGGTACATGATATGACTGATTCCTTTTTTCCCCATTCCTTTTCCTTTCAGCTTTTTCAACTAGGTTTACTGATTTGATGCTTTTCCTTCAGTGTTTGGGACTGGAAAGAGGCGAAGGCTGAATTTAACATACTAGAAGCTCGCTCTTTAGCCTCTGACAGCTGGAATAGAGATCACGTATTTTCCCTTGCACATATTATGCTATATTTGAACCATATCCAATTGTTGTTACCAATCACCAGAAGTCAGTAAATATCTCTTTGGCTAAATGTCTGCATTTCAGGTTGATTACTTTGTAGATTGCCACTCTGCGGGGGATGAACGCTTATGGTTGATTGGTGGAACAAATGCGGGCACCCTTGGTTACTTCCCCGTTAGCTACATCAATGGAAGAGGAATAATAGGATCTCCAGAAGCCATCCTTGAGGGTGGGCATACGGCTCTCGTCAGGAGTGTGCTGCCCATGTCAAAGAGGGCTAACCATCCTCATGTTCACCAGAGCATTTTCGGGTGGACAGGTGCTGAAGATGGCAAGTTATGTTGTTGGCTCTCGGATGAGACGTCTGACCTAAACCGTGCCTGGATTTCTTGCGACCTAGTTATCAAGCCACAAAGAAATCTCCGGAAAAGCAGACATCATCCCTATTAGCAAGATTGCAGTTTTTTTCTGGTGGGTCGGGTCTATGTCACATCTCGTTTAGGTGTTTTTGCTAGCCTCCTATTTTGTCTTTCATTTTATGGTTTCCTTCCAAATCTTTGGACAGGTTCAGAAATCCACAATACAAAGTTCAAAATTCACTTTTGTTGTAAACCAAAAACACATTGGCCTACTGTGCCGCTCGTGTGCTATGTTGAGCGAATGTATTTTATTTACTATTTTTTTTATAATGAAAGAATTCAAATTACCTGAGATAGTAATAATATAGGGTAAATTGGGCCGATTTATTGGCCTGGGCAAACCGAACCGAATAAATCAACTAAACAAACAAGAAAATTACAACAAAATAAATAAAGAGGTTGTTTACAACAAGATAAATAAAGAGCCTAAACGACCTAGGGAGAAAGGAGATCAAAGCACGATCGAATAAATAAATAAAGAGTTTAAATGACCTAGGGAGAAAGAAGATTAAAACACGATCGAAAGAAAGTGTTGTTGGGAATCGAATCAGACAAGATCAATTATGCGAAAGTACTAAATGGACTACTATGGCATTGCTCTCTCTTCAAAGAGGGATCGTCGGGAGTTTCAACCATGACATTGCTCCCATAAAAAGAGGAATTTTCAAGAGCCTCGAGCACGACTGCGACCGCGACCAAAACAACTCAAACTCCATCCGAGTTCAACTCCATAAATGCATAGACGAATTGATACCTTGCCTTGAATTTATTCACTTTTGCAAAGTGATTCAACATCAATCCAGATGCTAAATCGACCAATGTCTCTACAATTTTTAAAGCTAATCTTTAGAAAAAATTGTTTATATATATATATATATATTTTTTTTTAATATGATTGGATTGGGGTCCAAAAATTAATTAAACTTTTTAATAACATTATCTTCCCACAGATTGGCCGGGATGGAGTTGGGCTTGGAGTCGGTGGTCACCAGTAAGGACGACAAGGGTGGTTCTCCTCTTTCCATTTTCCATTTTCCATTTTTGATGTTAAAGCAAGTAGATCTGTATCCATCAACCGAATGGCGCGAAAAAAATCGACATCGGCGCCAGTTTGAGTGGGTATTGGTTTTTGATAGTGCAAAGACAGATCCAGATCGGTGGAGCCGGGGCGGAAAACTGGTGACGGTTGAGGAAATGTTATTAGCAGCTCCGATCCGGGGCGAGGAAGTCATCGACTCCGATGTTTAATGTTTGGTTGTGATAGAAAGGCCACCAATGAGTCGTCAGCTCCGATGGAAGTGTGGTAGTAAAACGGAGGGAGGTGGAGGAGAAGTGGTGTGAGGGTCGAGAATCTTGATTTTGGTAGAAGTCCAAGTTTTGCTTAAATTAGATTTGGAAGAAGGGGGTGACTAGCATCTAATCTCAAGAACTCAAAACAGAAGTTAAGCTCTCAAATTGCTTTAGTAAATTTTTGTTTTTAGTGGTCAAACTTTGGATATTTGCAAGGTTGTGTTTGTAGTTATAATTTTTTGAGATTCATGTGTTGATTTGGGCGAGGTAATCCCCCAAAAGGAGAGGTCTATAGTTATAAATTTTGGATATTCAAGTTGACAACATTTGATTATTTTTAGCCAAAGAGCTCGTTTGTTTTTGGTTTCCTCATCCTTTGAAGGAGAGGTATATACTATATAGTTGTTGGTAGGTGTTTTGGTAGCACCAACATTGTGATGAGGTTGTGAAGCTCCAATGGAGGGATTTTAAAGATGAGTTTTTACCTTTATCCATGAATAGTGACTAGCAAGATTGAAGAATCGAGTTCACCTTTCATGAATTTGGGGGTGAAATTGCCTGTAGTTCAAATGGTAGGGGAGAAGGATAAGAATGTAGTGTTATGAACATTTTAATTACATCTGCATCTAGAACATGTTATGTAACACATGCTTAATTTAGTATGAACACAAGTGTTGTATAAGTTTGACAACTTAGGTAGATTATTGGAGGTAAATAGTAATGGTAAATTATTCACCAGCTTTACCTTGATATTAGTCAAGAATTGTATGCTACCATTGACCTATAAATAGAGGCCTTAACCATTGTGAAATTTGCATCAACAAAGAGCAAGAATAGCGCTCTAAAGTTCTTGATCTCTCTCCCTCCCTTCTAATACTTAAAGTTGTTTTAAGTATTTCTTTATAAAGGTTTAAGTGATCTTGTCTTAATCACTTCATAACACGTTATCAGCACGAGTCTCTAAATACCGCTTGAGCTTCGGGAATCATCAAGGTACAAATCTCTACCATTACATTAGTTTAATCATACAAGAAGATTATTACAAAATCGATTTGAGGAGTATGCTCTGTAGTTGTCCAAATCGGGATCTTCTACATTAGAAACTCGATTTGTCTTTCTAGATCTAAAAACGTTTTTACTAAAAATGGAAACATAATATCTAGATTCATACAAGGTACAAACAAAACACTAGATTTGCTTACCTTCTTTTGATGTCTAGCCTTGAACTCTCTTTGTTAATCCTTGATTTCACCACTTGAAACGTAAGTAAGTTTTTGCAAATAAGATGATGAGAATGATATTGATAATCATGATAAGAACAAGGCAAACGAAAAGCTTGATTAAGAACCGATCATTACTAGCTCTAAGACGACGAAAAATCTCATTGTCGGCCATGAAAATGGTTGAAAGAAAATGGAAGGGGAGATCGAAAATGGAGACGAAAAGAAGAAGATAAGGATGGTGAAAAAGGGTAATAATGGGTGGTTATAAACAAAAGAGGGTAAAAGGAATCAGTCGGATTTTTAATTGTTCCCGCCAAAATTATCTTCGTATGATTTCTTACTTGCATTATGTCTATACAGTATGATCACTATTCTATTTCACGCCTTCTGTTTGCATATTATACGCATTCTTTATATAAAGTTTATCTACATGCTATACATATGCTATCTACATACCTATGTTGATATGAAAAGATAATATGACATGACTTTAACAATTATTCGGCCATATCGTTTCACACACGACTCATAAATCAATCACGCATAATGTTGAACATGCTAATTACTTTATATTATACAACTCTTGATTTCTAGTAACTAAATGGCAAGCATCGCAAAGAGGGAATTTGACATCCTTGAGCTATTAGGCCAGAAATACCTTGAATGGAGGGTTGATGCCTTAGCTCACCTCAAGGCAAATGGCCTTGAGGGAACGATTATGGAAAATAATAATACCACGCCCCAGGAGAAGGTGAAAGCCATTGTGTTCCTCCGCCACCACATACATGAAAGTCTCAAAACTGAGTACTTGTTTGTGGAAGATCCAAGAGAATTGTGGGAGAGCTTGAATGAACGTTATGGACATCAAAATGAGGTCCTGCTCCCACAAGCACTGTACGAATGGAACAATCTAAGGTTCCAAGACTTTAAGTCCATATCTGAGTACAATAGTGCTATACACAGGATCACGTCTCAGTTGAGACTATGTGATAATGTGATAACCCAACAAGAAATGTTGGAGAGAACTTTCTCCACTATGCATGCCTCTAATTTTGTGTTACAACAACAATATAGAGAGAGAGGCTTCAAGAGATACTTTGACTTATTGAAAGTCTTGTTGGTTTCTGAAAAGAATAATGATCTCTTGATGAAAAACCACAATCTAAGGCCTACTGGCTCCATAACAATTCTAGAAGCAAATGCTGTGGATAAAAGGTTCCCAGATGGGGATGCCAACGAATATGGGCAACAGTCACGATGCGATAATGGTCGTGGTCGTGGCCGTGGAGGCCGTGGTGGTCGTGGTGGCTATGGTCGTGGTCAAGGCCACAACAAGGGCCATATTAATTATCGTGGTAATTATGGCCACCAGGGGAATGACAAGCATAAGGTCCAGAAGGGTCAAATAGGACCCTCCCATAAATCAAAATCCACTTGCTATAGATGTGGCATGACTGGTCACTGGTCAAGGGTATGCCGTGTAGCTCCACACTTAGTGAAGCTATACCAAAATGAGAAAAATAAAGAAAAGGCTACCGAGACCAATCATATTGAAGGTGTGAGTAATTCACACGTGACTAGTCTGGATGTTGAAAATTTCCTCAATTTTGATAATTACGATGACTCTGTCTTAGAGGCTTAAATGGAAATAATGACCTCTAAATATCTATGTTATTTGTTGTTGAATGACGTTATGTAATGTCTTCTATTTCCTTGTATTATGTTTTCTCATTCTCTCGTTAGAATATTGTGTAATATAACTATCCATGTGTAATATATATGAAGTTTTTTCTACTAATGTCTTGATTCATCCTTTCCCTCTTTATCTAGAAAATATGAACTCACCTGAAGTGAAATTTGATGGAAAGGAGCAATGTCTTCTAGACAGTGCAACAACACACACCATTTTGAAGAACAAAGAGTTCTTTACTCATTTGATAGCCTATGAAGGCAATGTCACTACAATATCGGGTGTGTCTAAACTCATTGAAGGCTCCGGGAGAGCTATTGTTCTACTCCCAAGAGGAACAAAATTATTGATAAATGATGCACTATATTCGAGTAAATCTCGAAGGAATTTATTGAGTTTTAAAGATGTGCGTCATAATGGGTTTCATATGGAAACCATGAATGAAAATGGGAGAGAATATTTGTGCATCATAAAGTATGAATCTGGCCGAAAACAGATTCTAGAAAGGATGCCAGGGCAAACCTCCGGATTATATCATACATATATTTATCCGTTTGAGGTCAATGCAGCGATACGTAAAAGGTCATATGACCAAACTGCATTCACATTATGGCATGACCGTTTGGGTCACCCTAGATCAGTAATGATGCACAAAATCATAAAGAGTTTACTTGGACATCCATTGAAGAACATTAAGGTTCTGTCGTCCAGTAATTTTAATTGCACTGCTTGCTCACTTGGGAAGCTTATTATAAGGCCTTCAAAAGGCAAAATTGAAAGTGAAATGCCTGCATTCTTGGAAAGAATCCAAGGAGATATATGTGGACCAATTGCTCCACCATGTGGACCATTTTGATATTTTATGGTGCTAATTGATGCATCCACACGTTGGTCACATGTAAGTCTATTATCGACTAGAAATGCGGAATTTGCTAAACTCCTTGCTCAAATAATTCGATTAAGGGCGTAGTTCCCGGATTATGCCATAAAGAAAATTCGGCTTGATAATACAGGAGAATTTACATCCCAAACTTTCAATGATTTTTGTATGTCGATTGGGATTGATGTTGAACATCCAGTAGCTCATGTTCACACACAGAATGGTTTTGCTGAATTATTGATAAAGCGATTACAATTAATCGTGAGACCATTGTTAATGAAATCCAGATTACCACCATCAGCGTGGGGACATGCTATATTGCATGCTGCAGCCTTGGTTCGGTTGAGACCAAGTGCAAACCATGAACATTCCCCACTGTAATTAGTATCTAGTAAGGAGCCAAACATTTCACATCTAAAAGTATTTGGATGTGTTGTTTATGTTCCTATTGCTCCACCTCAGCATACAAAGATGGGTCCACAAAGAAGATTGAGAATTTATATTGGTTTCGAATCCCCGTCGATTATTAAATATCTCGAACCAACAACTGGTGATTTATTTACAGCAAGATTTGCTGATTGTCATTTTGACAAAAGTACATTCCCTAACTTAGGGGGATAAAAGAAAAAGGTGGACCCATGTATGAAAGAGGTTACATGGAATGCAACTGCATTATCTCACCTTGATCCAAGAACAAAAATGTGTGAACAAGAAGTTCAACGGATCATTCATTTGCAAAATGTTGCAAATCAGTTACCCGATGCATTCATCGATACAAAGAAGGTAACTAAGTCACATATACCTACAACAAATGCTCCTGCAAGGATTGAATACCCATTGGACAGCCAGAAGCATCCATTGCAAATGAGTCTACAACACGCTGGAAGCGTGGTAGACCACTAGGTTCAAAGAACTTGAATCCAAGGAAGCCAAAGAACCAAAAAGGTATGGCAGGAGATGCCACAATTGCCCTGGAGAGCAATGATAAAGGCAAAGAGATTGAAAATGAAAACATCTCAAAAGAAAATGATATCTTGGATGAAGATCGAAATATCGATAATTTCGAGATTTCCATAAATTATGTATACACGGGTATACAATGGAATAGAAATGATATCATTGTTGATGATATATTTGCCTACTCAGTGGCTATAGATATTGTGCTTGGGGAAGATGACATTGAGCCAAAATCAGTTGATGAATGTCGTCGAAGGAAAGATTGGACGAGATGGAAAGAGGCCATTCAGGCAGAATTAAAATCGCTTGAAAAGCGAGAAGTCTTTGGACATGTAGTCCATACACCAAAGGGTGTAAAATCAGTCGGATACAAATGGGTATTCGTCCGAAAACGAAATGAGAAAAACGAAATTGTGAGATATAAGGCTAGACTTGTAGCCCAAGGTTTCTCTCAAATCCCTGGAATTGATTATGAAGAAACATACTCTCCGGTAGTCGATGCAACTACGTTGAGGTTTCTAATTGGCATGACTATGTTTGAAAAACTACAGATGCGCCTTATGGATGTCGTGACTGCATACTTGTATGGATCACTTGATACAGACATCTACATGAGAGTCCCAGAAGGACTAAAACTGCCTGAGTCCAACAACTCTGAACCTCGAGAAATGTTTTCTATAAAACTGAGGAGGTCGTTGTATGGATTAAAACAATCAGGACGAATGTGGTACAACCGTCTTAGTGAATATCTTATGAAAGAAGGATATAAGAATAATACCACATGTCCATGTTTTTTCATCAAGCGATCCAAGAATGGATTTGCTATTATCGCAGTCTATGTAGACGATTTGAACATCGTGGGAACTTCCCATGAACTTCAAGACTGTAAAATATTTGATGAAAGAATTCGAGATGAAAGATCTTGGTAAAACCAAGCTTTGTCTTGGCTTACAAATTGAGCACCTGAAGGATGGAATTTTTATCCATCAGTCTAATTATACTGAGAAAGTGTTGAAAAGGTTTAATATGGACAAGGCTCATCCTTTGAGCTCTCCCATGGAAGTTCGATCTCTCAATGTAGAAATGGATCAATTTCGCCCTCGAGAAGAGGACAAAGATGTTCTTAGTCCAGAAGTACCATATCTAAGTGCAATAGGTGCTCTTATGTATTTAACTAACAATACAAGACCAAATATTGCTTTTGCTGTGAATCTATTGTCCAGGTTTAGTTCTGCGCCTACAAGGAGGCATTGGAACGGGATCAAACATATATTCCGCTATCTTCGCGGCACACATGATCTTGGGTTATTCTATTGTAGCCAAAGAGACGCTACTTTGGTCGGATATGCAGATGCAGGGTACTTATCAGACCCACATAAAGCCAAGTCACAAAATGGCTATGTATTCAGATATGGAGGCACAACTGTTTCATGGAGATCAACAAAGCAAACTGTGACTGCCACATCATCAAACCAAGCAGAGTTTATTGCTTTGTATGAAGCAGGAAGAGAATGTGTGGCACTATGAGCAATGATCAAATTCATCCAGAAAGAATGTGGAATGAGGCCTATCACTGACGACCCAACATTGTTGTATGAAGACAACTCAGCATGTGTTGCTCAGATGAAGAAAGGCTACATCAAGGGAGACCGCACAAAACATATATTGCCTAAATTCTTCTCTACTCATGATCTGGAAGAAGCTGGGGAAGTTGATATCCAACAAATCCGATCGAACGACAACTTGAAAGATATGTTCACAAAGTCATTGGCTCCTAAGAAATTTGCAGAGCTGGTATCCAAGATTGGATTGTGTAGACTCCGAGACATATGTTGATCTCAGGGGGAGCATCATACGCGCTGCACTCTTTTTCCCTTCGACCAGACTTTTATCCCACTGGGTTTTGCTTGGCAAGGTTTTTAATGAGACAGCATCAACGACGTATAATGGGATTCATAGTTGCACTCTTTTTTCCTTCGATCAGGTTTTTATCCCATTGGGTTTTTCCTGACAAGGTTTTTAACGAGGCAACGTACATCCATATCCCACAACAGCTCGAAGGTGAATATTCAAGGGGGAGTGTTATGAACATTTTAATTACATCTACATCTAGAACATGTTATGTAACACATGTTTAATTTAGTATGAACACAAGTGTTGTATAAGTTTGACAACTTAGGTAGATTATTGGAGGTAAATAGTAATGGTGAATTATTCACCTTCTTTACCTTGATATTAGTCAAGAATTGTATGCTACCATTGACCTATAAATAGAGGTCTTAACCATTGTGAAATTTGCACCAACAAAGAGCAAGAATACCTCTCTAAAGTTCTTGATCTCTCTCTCTCTCTTCTAATACTTAAAGTTGTTTTAAGTATTTATTTATAAAGGTTTAAGTGATCTTGCCTTAATCACTTCATAACATGTAGGGGATATTTGGAGAATAGACCATCAAATCCAAAAAGATTTGTGAGAGTAAAGGTTTTGAAATTTGTTGACAATGGTGCGAGATGTGGGGAGATGGTGTGAGGTGTGGGCCAGAGCTTGTTGGTATTTTATATTCTATTTTGTTCTCTCTTCTAACTAGGTTAGCTTTTTTTTTCTATAAAAAAGGATAGCAGAATATCGTAATATAGCATGTTAGCTTGTAACTGGGGGGACCAATTTAAGAATATTTATATTTGTTAATAAAGTTGGAGCTTGATCATGTGAGAATGGAAGTTAGGGTGTAACATGAGAACGAATCTCCATTCTTGGATGTGCTTTCATCCAAGGGTGGAGATAAAATCTTCATTTAAGTGGGTTAACTCCAGCGTTGACCAGTCAATATTTTTTTCCAGACCATTTTATTCGGGCAAATTTTTTTATTTCTGAGCCAAAAAATTTCATGCACATTTGTTGAAAAAGTGATGCATAATCTAGCAGGATTTCATGCACTTTTAATCGGTGTTGACCGTTCAACTTTTTTTTTCTAGATCAATTTCTCTTTTTTCATTGTGCGATTGTTTTTAGTATTCGGCCAAAAAAATTTTATGCACATTTAGCGAAAAAGTTATGCACATTGCAAGATTTCAAGCACTTTTAACTAGCGTTGACCAGTCAACTTTTTTCAATCTTTCAGAACCATTTTTTTTCGGGCGATCCGGGCCAAAATTTTCTATGCACATATAGTGCAAAAGTTATGCACATTCATGCAAGATTTCATGCACTTTTAACCTTTCAAACTTTTTCACTCCTAAAATGTTTCTATTCAGCGCCCAGATTTGGCCTACACATGTAGTGCAAACATTATGCACATTCAATGCATTACATGTGAAGTGCATACATCTATGCATGTATGCGCATGGATAATGGTTTATATGTACACCTGATCTGTACTAGCACATATAGTACAAATATTATGCACATTCAAGCTGCATGCACATACAATGCCTTACGTGTGAAGTGCATATGTCTATGCGGATATGTGCATGAGTAATGGCTTGTATGTGCACCTAATTTGTACTAGGTATGCATATATTGGATTTGTATTGAAAATGTGCAGACCATGTGTAAATGAATATTGGAGTGCATGAGTTTTTGCATGCATGTACACATAAAATAGTATACACGTGCATCTATTTATGCACTAGATGTGCAATTTATTTAGTGCATGAAATCCTAGAAAAAAGGAAGATTTTACCAAGGGGTCATGTGCATGTCACATGTCCCTTTTTACGAAAGTGTTATTCAAGCCATTGAATTTGCCTCCATCCAAAATTTCAAGGGTTATGGGACATTTATCATTTTACATTATAATAATCATTCTCAATTGATTCGTTCCCAATAAAGTTTGGAATCAAATACATTTGCCTCTTAATCTACAATTTGAGAAGCATTGTGAGTCATTAGATTATCATAATTCAATGGCCAAAATAAATTTTCTTATCTCCCTATTTCTCCCTCTTATTTTTTTAAAGAAAAATCTACTCCGAAATTACTTAACACACACTAAAGGTATATATTTGTTTAATAATTACAGTTTTGACCTTTATTTTTAAAAATATCCAAAGTTTATTCACAATAATTACATTTTTGCCTAAGTTTTTTTTTGAAATTATTAAAATTTGCCCAAAATAATTACAAATTGACCCCAAAAATTTCATCAATATCTGTTTCGGCCGAATAATTTTAGTTTTGATCCCATCTGTTCAATTACTCAATAATTATTGTTTTGAGCACATATTTTTGAATTTTTCATCCACAATAATCAACACAAATATTTGATTTCCTATTTTTTCGTCCAAAAATAATTATGGACTAGGTTTAAAACATCATTGATATGAACATTAACGTTATCATATATGATGATATATGAACATCAACACATAACCTATGAATTTCTAGTTTTATAAACCTTAATGTTATCATATATGAACATTAGATGACAATATATAAGCATCATCACACAATATATGCACCTCTAGTTTATAAACTTTAGAGAACTAAGATATAAACATGTGGATGTTACATATGAACCTCATTGACCAAGTAAAAAGAATTTCAAACATTAGTGTGATCAACGTTGTACATATGAAACGAACCCCATAGACTAAGGTTCATACATAGTACATTAAAGGTTCATAATTAATATAACGGAAATTTCGCCTGGTACCCTTGAGGTACGGCGAAATTCGCCTGGTACCCCAAAGATTTACCAATTTCGCGTGGTACCCCCGAGTTTTAATTTTTTTTCCGTCAAATTCCCTTCTGTCAAATTGTTAACAGAAATCGTTATATAAAAAAAATTAAAAAAAACCCCCAAATCGTCTCTCTCGTCCGTCCTCTTCACGAACTCGCCTCTGCCCTAGCCCGTCTTCTTCGAAGGAGAAGCAGAGCCGGAGCGTCGTCCCTAGACCCATCGGCCCTCGTCCCTCGACCCGCCGTCGTCTCTCTATGGTGCATGAAACTCAACTAGAACATTCTTTGATTTATCCAGAACAACCTCATCGAAGTTCTCCGAAGTCAGCACCACAACACTTGATGGAATTGCAACAATCTTTACACTGGTCCCTGAAAATATAAAATACAACAGCAAAGAGAACTAATAACTAATAAGAGTATGCTCATGATGCAAGCCCAGAGAATGCAATTATATGCCAAGTATAGGAAGATAGAATATGTCCCCTTCAACAAAGAGAGAAAAGCAGAATCCGTTTGTTCACAATTGGCAGCACTGGAACTTGTGGACACAGGACAAATAAACTAACTACATTCTACGAGTAAATTTGAGAATGTCAGGTCATGTCATGTTTGCAAATGAGAAGAATTTAAGCTGAAGAGGGAACCCAATGAGAAGAATTTAAAGAACTGGTCATGTCACAAGATTAAAGATAAGCAATTAGAAAACCAACTTTGTACCCTCAGAAGGTGATTAATTACATAGACAGACAGACATACATACATCAAATCTGTTAAATTAGTTTTTTTGGGTAGAGATCTGTTAAAATAGTTCAAATTGGACTTTCAAAAACAAAGGTACCTTCTTCTCTGTATAAGTATTATTTGGAAGAGGAAATTGGACAGATGAATTTTTCTTTACTTTATACTGATTTCTTGTTTGTTGATTTTTCTTTGTGCTGAACAGATGGACCTTTGATACGACTCCAGCAATCATATTCATGTTGTCCAACCTGAATTTTACCCCATTTTGACGAACTTATACCCATTGATTTTTATGACAGATTAATCGAAGTGCAAGATTTTGGTGTTTGAGTTGAGATTGTGAACGCTGGAAACACATATTCATCTAATACTCATCGAAGGCCGGCGGGTCGAGGGACGAGGGCCGGCGGGTCTAGGGACGACGCTCCGACTCTGCTTCTCCTTCGAAGAAGATGGGCTAGGGCAGAGGCGAGTTCGTGAAGAGGACGGACGAGAGAGACGATTTGGGGTTTTTTTTTATAACGATTTTTGTTAACAATTTGACAGAAGGGCATTTGGCGAAAAAAATTAAAACTCGAGGGCACCACGCAAAATTGGTAAATCTTTGGGACACCAGGCGAATTTCGCCGTACCTCAGGGGTATCAGGCGAAATTTCCGTTAATATAATAAAGGTTCTCATTTAATAAACATGCATTTTAAAATACTAAACGCAAATGGTGATGGATTTAATACTATAGACTATACTTAAGGTTCACATTTAACACAATAGATCGGTTTATATTTGATATACTCAATAAAAATTAGTATAAAGTGCGTTTGTACATTGATGTAAGCCCAACCTCAATTTGATCTCAGTATCAAGGTAAGTTTCAGCCAAAGCACACCCAAGAGATTGATGAAGAACCGATGCTCAATCAAGGTGAAGATGAAACTCTTTTTGTTGAGTTTTGAAACTTATATTTTTGATATAACATAAACTAAGAAAATAGAAAGATAAGTGAGCAAGAATGTGAGGATAAACTGACCTCCCAAACTTGAACATAATTCAAATTACACAAGAATAAACCCACCTCATGCAATATGAAAGATCTTTTGATGAATGTAACACCCCCGACTTATGTCGGTAGTGTCACACGCTAGTGACCTCAGACTGTAAAGTCCAAAGTCCTCTTAGGCCTTAATCGGAACAATTAAGCTTAAAATAGACAAATAAATGTTAAATAATAGTAGAGTGAATAGCGGAAGACTTTTAAATGAAACTCAAAATTTTATTAAAATTCCTCTCGTAAAATGAGAAGGACGGTAATACAATAGAGTGAGTTTACAGCGGAAGACTTTTTAAATTACAACGGAAGACTTTTTAAAGAAACCCTAATTACATAACCAATTTATATAAGCATTACAATTTATTTCAAAATACACACCTTTAAAGTACTACTACTTAAGACGCAACCTTCAACTGCAAGCCTTCGTCTTCGATCGGTTACTTCGAATCGTCGGGAGCCAACTTCTGATGTGACATATAGAACGGATGACACCATCCAACCATACAAGTAATAAAACCGGTTAGTTAGTCTAATTAAAGACTATGCAAGGGTGAAAACAAATTGGTTCTCGTAGTCGTATATAATCACTACCCTTATTTCCCGTATAAAACTCGGTAAACGGTATATGACTATAGACTTCTATTGAAAAGAATGAATAAAAATGATTAAAGAGAAGACTCCAATGAATTGATTCTTATGGAAAAATTACATGAGTTTGTTTGGGAACATTATATTATCACACACAAAGTTTTAAAAACATCTCGTTGTATATTTGGGTCCTCGACCAACCTCACCGCGTAATGTGAATCCAGATTGGAAAGTGGACTTACTTTAAAGAAGAGAGCAGACGAGTTCCACGTTGTACTTCTCGTCCGAAGTTAAATTAATTATGTGCAAAACTGTACTTTTCTTATTTAGTTACAAAACGTACATTTAACGTTAAGACTTTTAATCCACACCAATCTCGCAATAAGATATGTAACATGGGACGAATGCCGAATTTCGGTACTAGCTAAGTGCACCACCACTTATATAAAATAAGGATAGGTCATGACCAAAAGTATTAGGGCAATTATCCTCCTAATACCAAGTTATAAAGAAACATTTAATTCTCGCAAGATAAATAGCGTTCCTACGAATACTTGTGCTAGCTAGCAATTATTATCCACACCAAAGCACAACAATCCACACCAATTACTATCTAGCACCATATATATATATAGAGAGAGAGAGAGAGAGAGAGGCACGCTCAGGTAAAACGACTCTTATGGTGAAACGAGTGTACAATTATGGAGCGTCGGATTGAGAGTATTGGATGGTTGGATTTGGAGAGTATAATAAGGGTGTATGGGGCGGTTTTCATGGGATAGAATATCCCTACTGATTTTCTAAATTTTTAAAAATTTAAAACCTCCAAAATAGGAAGTTAGAAGGATATTGGAGAGAGAAAACGTAGATCATCCAAAATAGGCAGTTATTCACCACCATCTTCCACGCATAGCTTCGGTCCAGAAATTTCTAAACCATTCTACATATCAACACGAAAAACATGAATATTGTTATATATAATTTGCATATATGTTAATCTTGTTCATGTTCCATCGTATATAATGCATCGACTGAATTGAAATAAAATGTGTCAATATCAAAACACATTATTTGAATATCGTTCAAGTATTATTGAATAATTGTTATTCGTGATCATCGTCAATTGTATATATACTAATATTCAAAAACATTGAACAAATATGCACTTTGTGGTAATTGATATTCCAATTTAAAACATACAAGTATATTCTGCACATCACTGTACAAGGAGAAGGAGATTGGAGAGAGAAAAACTACATATCATAAAAGTATATTTTGTATATCACTGTACAAAAAATGCATATCCCATCCACACAAATGAATATCATATTCACAGCCAAGGAAATAATCCATAATTGCATGGCCGGATCCTGCATGGCCGCGATCGCTGGCCTTGAACCGTGCCCGCGGCTTGTTCTTTCTTGACACTCAGCGAGATCTTCCTTGGCCGCGCCCGTGGCTTCCTTTCCGTGCCCGCGGCTTGTTCTTCTCAGCTTCTGACGAGAATATCACTAACGTCAAAAGGTGCGGCGGTGGTTACTGGCCTTGCGACGGTTGCCGTTGCTGGTGCTGAGCGTCGCCACCGTACATCATCGTTAACCCTAATATCGAAGAATGGAGAAGCGTCGAGATCGGAAGAGAAGAGAGCGAGCGGGAGAAACGAAGCTTGTTGAGTTCGTCAATGGAGGTTCCCTGCAACGCCATAGAGTAATACGAGAGAGAGAGAGAGAGAGAGAGAGAGAGAGAGAGAGAGAGAGAGAGAGAGAGAGAGAGAGAGAGAGAGAGAGAGATGAAGTTGAGGGGATTTGGTGAATATTACAATTCCTTAATTTTAGGATTTGAGGGGATCTGGTGTGGTCACATCCACCATATAAAATTAGAGAATCCATTATTAAATCACAGCCATCTATTCTCCTCTCATCCAACGTCCTAAATTAATACACTCGTTTTACCTTAAGAGCCTGTTTTACTAGAGCATAGATGTATATATATATATATAAGGGTTATAGCTAGCATATATACAACCTAATAAAAAGGTTCATTTTACACAACATTTTATACATACAAGTTCCCAAACGAGAAATTAAGAATATTTATCCCAACTTAGTTATTAATTATCAATTAATAAAAACATGGAATGAATTAGCAAGAGTGAACCGTCACTTGTCTTGAATCACGACGAAGGTTGAATGGTATTTCAGAGATGGTTGCTTTCGAAAAGCAAAACGGCTCCCTTCTTTATTCCCGTTCCAAACGCAAAAATCCGAGACGTACCCAAATCATACACAATGAATAAATCATATCGGATAATTTATTCAATGTTAATATTTGAAGGATACAATGTCTCGGTTTCTAATTGAATTTATTTACTCGTAAATAAATCAATTTCAAGACTTTTTTTATTAAACGATTATTTATATGATTACAAATTAATTAGTCGTATATTCTAAATAATCATATCATAAATAAATTGATAAAATAGTTTATTTATAAACCTCAAATTTTCTAACTCAAAATATTATCTAAATGAATAGACTAATTTACTCATTCATAATATAAGATAATATTATAACAATTATAATCAATTTAATTTTAATTTCTATAAAATCAAATTAATCCTAAAATATTTTTCACTAATCTAGATTAATTAAATTAATCAAGATTAGGCCCAATTAAAAGTAAAATCAACTAAAATACCCAAAATTAACACAAATAGCAAATATTACGAAATTGCCATTGTCTTCAACCTTGGGCTGGCATTATTCACGCAGACGCAATTCGGCGCGAGTACGGGTTCGGGACTATGGGGCTTTCGAAGGGGACGATAAGGTGGTTCCAATGGTGGCGTAATTTTCGGCGGTGGGGCACGGTAGTGGCCGGAAATAGCTAAGAACAGCCGCGGTCGGGTGTTCTAGGGTTCGTGGATTCTCGGTTGAAATTTGATGAATTGGTTATATAAAGGGATTTTGAATAATTAACAGCCCTCGACACAATACCGTGATCCACTCCTCCCAATTCAAGCCGGTGTAATCTAATTTCGAAGAAATTCAATTCGGTGTTTGCGACGGAGCTTTGGATTCTCGGACAAATCTCGGGGATCCAAATTGATTCAGGAATTGAATGCCCCAAATCTTACTATTCAATTACCGGTGTTTAATTCGAAGATTCGAGTTGACGTCGGGCGTAAAATGTCCATTAAAATGGAGCTCCCACTGTGCGTTAATGGATGCTGGCTGTTCAGTCCAGTGGGGAAGAAGATAACTTTTGAGATAATTACAAAAATGGCCCAACGTTTTGGGCTTATGGCAAAATTCCCTTTTTAACTTTTCATAAATTACAAAAGTTGTCCAAACTTAATACTTTTAATATTCTTTTGTTTGTAATATTATTTTAACCAAAAATTAAAATATATAAAAATTTAACTTAGGTTAAAATAAGCTTATGCTATTTTTCTTATAAATTTAACCATACTTAAATTCTTAACAAAAAATTGTTAAACTTGAGTTAAATATTCTAGGTTAAATTTGATAAGTTTTATTTAAATTTTAGACTCAACATAATGTTTAGAATAATTTAAATAAATTCATAACTTAGTTAAAACAAGCTTAAGTTATTATTCTTATGAATTTGACCATACTTAAATCTTTAACAAAAATTTGTTAAACTTGATTTAAATATTCTAGGTCAAATTTGATAAGTTTTATCTAATTTATAATGAATATAATGTTAATCATAATTTAAACCATCCTTACCTTAAAGAAATAACTTACTTAGGATAATTATTACTTATCCCTTTATGGATAACATAGTAATTTCTACGACCTTTATTATTATTTAAAAATTTAAAATTACATTCTTTGTTATACTTATTTATTTAATTTAACACCATATTATTATTATTCATATGATAATTTGTACAAAAAATTATCATAATTCACCTTTGAACCTAAGTTCATGAAAGTTTAAATTATTCCTCTAAAAGAAATAAAATGAATTTCAAACTTTTATTTTTACCACTTTAAAATTATTATTTTACCCTTCTATTTAAAGTGGGTTATTATAATACTATCCCCTTAAAATTAGTTTCGACCCCAAACTTTTATTTTTCTTATAAATTTAACTACACTTTCAAAATTATAGTTAGAAACTCTTAAATTCAACCGTTATAACATCATTTTATAAAAGGACTATAAAATAACTATTAAAGTCTTAATAATTAAACTATTACTTTAAGTTTTTCTAAACTTTAAGAGATTTTAAAATCGTACATTTAATACTATCAATTTATTTTCTCGAAATTCCTTTATCAAAATCAAATAGTTTGAAAATAGTTTCGAAAATAACTTCGAAAATTCTCAAACCTAACAACAAGCCAAAATTTTTAAAATCATTGCTCTGATACCATAATTGTAACACCCCCGACTTATGACGGTCGTGTCACACGTCAATGACCTCAGACTGTAAAGTCCAAAGTCCTCCTAGGTTTTAATCATAACAGTTAAGCTTAAAATAGACAAACAAACGTTAAATAATAGTATAGTGAATAGCGAAAGAATTTTAAATGAAACTCACTTTTTTATTAAAATTCCTCTTATAAAATGAGAAGGGTGGTAATATAATAGAGTGAATTTACAGCGGAAGACTTTTTAAATTACAACGGAAGACTTTTTAAAGAAACCCTAATTACATAACCAATTTATATAAGCATTACAATTTATTTCAAAATACACACCTTTAAAGTACTACTACTTAAGACGCAACCTTCAATTGTAAACCTTCGCCTTCAATCGGTTACTTCGAATCGTCGGGGGCCAACTTCTGATGTGCCGTATAGAACGGATGACACCATCCAACCATGCAAGGAATAAAACCGGTTGATTAGTCTAATGAAAGACTATGCAAGGGTGAAAACATATTGGTTCTTATAGTCGTATATAATCACTATCCTTATTTCCCGAATAAAACTCGATAAACGGCATATGACTACAGACTTCTACTGAAAAGAATGAATATGAATGATTAAAGAGAAGACTCCAATGAATTGAGTCTGATGGGAAATTACATGAGTTTGTTTGGTAACATTATGTTATCACACACAAAGTTTTAAAAATATCTCGTTGCATATTTGGGTCCTCGACCAACCTCACCGCGTAATGTGAATTCAGATTGGAAAGGGGACTTACTTTAAACAAGAGACCAGACGGGTTCCACAATATACTTCTTGCCCGAAGTATATTAATTATGTGCAAAACTGCACTTTTCTTATTTAGTTACAAAACATACATTTAACGTTAAGACTTTTAATCCACACCAATCTCGCAATGAGATATGTAACATGGGACGAATGCCGAATTTTGGCAATAGCTAAGTGCACCACCACTTATATAAAATAAGGGTAGGTCATGACCAAAAGTATTAGGGCAATTATCCTCCTAATACCAAGTTATAAAGAAACAACTAAACCTCGCAAGATAAATAGCGTTCCTACGAATACTCGTGCTAACTAGCAATTATTATCCACACCAAAGCACAACAATCCACACCAATTATTATCTAGCACCCTATAATATTATATATATATATATAAGGGTTATAGCTAGTATATATACAACTTAATAAAAAGGTTCATTTTACATAACATTTTATACACACAAGTTCCCAAACAAGAAATTAAGAATATTTATTCTAACTTAATTAAGACAATAGATTAATTGTCATTTATAAAAAAATGGAATGAATTAGCAAGAGTGAACCGCCACATGCCTTGAATCACGACGAAAGTTGAACGGTATTTCGGAGATGGTTGCTTTCGAAAAGCAAAACGGATCCCTTCTTTATTCCCGTTTCAAACGCAATTCCGAGACGTATCCAAATCATACACAATGGATAAATCATATTAGATAATTTATTCAATATTAATATTTGAAGGATACAATGTCTCGGTTTCTAATTGAATTATTTACTCATAAATAAATCAATTTCAAGGCTTTTTGATTAAACGATTATTTATATGATTAAAAAATAATTAGTCGTATATTCTAAATAATCATATCATAAATAAATTGATAAAATAATTTAATTTATAAACCTCAAACTTTCTAACTCAAAATATTATCTAAATGAATACTCTAATTTACTCATTCATAATATAAGATAATTTTATAACAATTATAATCAATTTAATCTTAATTTCTACAAATTAATCCTAAAATATTTTTCACTAATCTAGATTAATTAAATTAATCAATATTAGGCCCAATTAAAAGCAAAATCAACTAAAATACCCAAAATTAACACAAATGGCAAATATTACGAAATTGCCATTGTCTTCAACCTTGGGTTGGCACTATTCACGCGAACACAATTCGGCTCGGTGGTGGCTCTTAGGCGCGACTCCGTGTGCGGGAATATAGGGCTTTCGAAGGGGACGACAACGTGCTTCCAATGGTGGCGTCATTTTCGGCGGTGGGGCACGATGGTGGACCGGTGGAAAAAAAACGCTAAGAACAGCCGCGGTCGAGGTTTTCTCGGGTTCGTGGATTCTCGGTTGAAATTGGATGAATTGGGAGGTCAATCGAACGGGTATATATAGGGATTTTGAAGCATTAACACCCCTCGACACAATCACGTGATCCACTCCTCCCAATTCAAGCCGGTGTAATAAAATTTCGAAGAAATTCAATTCGGTGTTCGCGACGGAGCTTTGGATTCTCGAACAAATCCCGAGGATCTTGCCCACATTTAATCCAAATTGATAGAGGAATTGAATGCCCCAAATCTCCCTCTTTAATTCCCGATGTTTAATTCGAAGATTGGGGTCGAAGTCGGGCATGAAATCTTGGGTTGAGCAAAAACCGGGCCAGATCGGAAATTTGGACCGGACCGGACCGAATCGGTCCGGTCTCCGGTCTAGAGATTTCCGGATTTCCGAGCCCGGTCCGGGCTAATACCGGTCCGGTCCGGTCTAGCCCGGTTTTTTTTAAAAACCCTAAATTATATTTAAGGATATAAATCGGTTTTAGTTTTTTTTTTAGATTTGAGGTTTAAGGTTTAAGATAAATTATATTTAAGAGTAAATTATATTTAGATTTGAGGATTTAAATTATATTTAAGAATATAAACCGGTCCAAATTGGACCGGACCGGATATTTCCGGTCCGGGTTCCGGTCCATCATTTTTCACGTTTCGGGTTCCGGTCCGGTCCAGTCCGGGTTTGGACCGGTGCTCAACCCTAGTGAAATGTCCATTTAAATGGAGCTCCCACTGTACGTTAATGGTTGCTGGCTGTTCAGTCAAGTGGGGAAAAAGACAGCTTTTTAGATAATTACAAAAATGAACCAAAGTTTTGGGCTTGTGGTAAAAATGCCCTTTTTAACTTTTCATAAATTACAAATGTTGCCCATACTTAATACTTTTAATATTCTTATGTTTGTAATATTATTTTAATGCAAAATTAAAATATATAAAAATTTAACTTAGGTTAAAATAAGCTTATGCTATTTTTCTTATAAATTTAACCATACTTAAATATAAAATTACAATCTTTGTTATACTTATTTATTTATTTTAACACCACATTATTATTATTCATATGATAATTTGTACCAAAAATTATCATAAATCACCTTTGAACCTAAGTTCATGAAAGTTTAAATTATTCCTCTAAAAGAATAAAGATGAATTTCAAAACTTTTATTTTTATCACTTTAAAATTACTATTTTACCCTTCTATTTAAAGTGAATTATTACAATACTACCCCCTTAAAATTAGTTTCGACCCCAAAACTAGAGCTAACATGGTTGAGAACAATCACACATGTTCCATCACTCTATACTATCCTTTATGAGTCCATGCAGTCTCTATCAACATTTGACATGTACTATTTTTAGCACTCAAGGATTCTCGAATAAACGCATACTCGAAATAGTAACGAATTTACCAATTTTCGAAACATGGAAATACTTCTTTATTATTCGAAACATTGCATTACAACCACTAACGGAATGTCAAACAAACAGATTACTAAACTATGGAGACTATAGACCCACAAGTCATTGCTCCTTATACTTAAAAAGCTTAACAAACTACAACTACTCATGCAGGGTTTCCTCCTCGTCGGATTGACGAATCACGAAGAGTCGCTACCTCTGACTCGAAGATTTAATAGGCGCCTTGCCTTTATTCCGAGCAACAGATTGCTCAGAAGCAGAAACTTTCGGCCTTGGGTTCTGCCTACTGCCAACATTTGTGGCCTGGTATGATTGTGTTGGCCCTTGACCCTTCTGCCTACAGTATGTTTTCATGTGGCCTTGTTTCCCACAATTATAACATAACCGCTTCTCTTTTTGGCAATTAAATTTTTTATGTCCAGCTCCACCACAGTTGTGGCATTGGATTACACCGCTACTCCAACCTGAGCCTTTGGTGGAGTTAGAGTGTGTTGTCTCGGTCTTGGCACAACCAGACTTCTCAAACTTGGTAGGCGATGCGGGCCGTTTAAATGTATTTGCATTGCGGTTCTATTGCCCACCAGTAGCGTTATCCTGTTCCTCCCGCTTTCGGGCAGATTCCTCCAGCGTGACCTCTATTTTGTAGGTCGCATCCACATATTGCTCCAAAGTAGAGCAACTGTGATGCACCATTAAAGGTTTGATTTTTGGATTCATCCATCTATGGAAGTACCAGATCTTTTGTTCTTTTGTATACACTTCAAAACCAGCATAATGCAGCAAATGATTAAACTTTGCCGCCAGCTCGGTCACTTTCAGTCCCTCAGTCTCCAGGTAGAAGAACTCTTTTAGCTTTTCTTCTGTCATAACACGAGAGAAGAACCGATCGGTGAGCTTGGCCTTGAACATTGCCCAACTCAGATTTGGGTGGTCATCTAACCCAGTTCCTTTCCACCACTCACTTACTCCATCTTTTAGATGTAACGAAGCAATGTGCACATGTTCAGCCTCGATGCAGACTACATTCTGGAACAGTCGCTCCATATGGGAAAACCAATAGGCAACCTTGACTGGTTCTCCGGTCCCATCATAGCTATCCGAACGCATTGAATTGACCGTCTTCAATGTTTGGTTGTAGTTTCCGTTGTTTCTTTCGGGAATCACTGGAGGTACAGGACCTTCATGTTCCCTAATATCAGTAATGACCTGAGGAATGGGAGCCTCTTGAGCTTGCGGCATCCCCTGGGCCGTCAATACCTCGACCACTTGCCTCACTATTTGCCCATAGATCGTCGCATCCAACACGATCGGGGCAGGAGGTGGATTGAGTGGAACTTCCCTCACAGCTTGAGGGTCCACTTGTCCTTGATAAATCTCTTCCCGCAGGGGTGGGTTATTATTGTGCGAGCAAGATCCCACGTCATCCCCTTAATGAGCATCACTCCTCATCTGAATTCGAAAACCATTGTTAGGACCTTCATTTGCTGATTGATGGTGGATCGGGTGTTCACCATCTGTTGATGAACCATAATGTCAAATTAAAATTTTCCAACTTGTATATGATACTTAATCAATTACGTTATGATACGAATTGTAAGGGTTCAAACCAATAACTTATATTAGATTGACTGACCCTCCACCATTTATTCTTCAAACGATCTTATCCACTTACTTAAGAATAAACCTCGCAAGATAAATAGCATTCCTACGAATACTCGTGCTAACTAGCAGTTATTATCCACACCAAAGCACAACAATCCATACCATAATAGTATATATATAAGGGTTATAGCTAGCATATATATATACAACCTAATAAAAAGGTTCATTTTACACAATATTTTATACACACAAGTTCCCAAACGAGAAATTAAGAATATTTATCTCAACTTAATTAAGACAACAGATTAATTGTCCATTAATAAAAATATGGAATGAATTAACAAGAGCGAACTGCCACTTGCCTTGAATCACGACGAATGTTGAACGGTATTTCGGAGATTTTTGCTTTCGAAAAGCAAAACGGCTCCCTTCTTTATTCCCGTTCCAAATGCAATTACGAGACATACCCAAATCATACACAATGAATAAATCATATTAGATAATTTATTCAATATTAATATTTGAAGGATACAATGTCTCGGTTTCTAATTGAATTTATTTACTCGTAAATAAATCAAGTTCAAGGCTTTTTTATTAAACGATTAAAAATTAATTAGTCGTATATTCTAAATAATCATATCATAAATAAATTGATAAAATAATTTATTTATAAACCTCAACTTTTCTAACTCAAAATATTATCTAAATGAATAGTTTAATTTACTCATTCATAATTTAAGATAATAATATAACAATTATAATCAATTTAATTTTAATTTCTATAAAATCAAATTAATCCTAATTTTTTTTCACTAATCTAGATTAATTAAATTAATCAATATTAGGCCCAACTAAAAGTAAAATCAACTAAAATACCCAAAATTAACACAAATGGTAAATATTATGAAATTGCCATTGTCTTCAACCTTGGGCTAGCACTATTCACGCGGACGCAATTAGGCTCGTTGGTGGCTCGTCGGCGCGACTCTGGGTGCGGGACTATGAGGCTTTCGAAGGGGACGACAAGGTGGTTCCATTGGTGGCGTCAATTTCGGAGGTGGGGCACGGTGGTGGCCGGACACCGATAATAACAGCCACGGTCGGGGTTTTCTAGGGTTCATGGATTCTTGGTTGAAATTGGATGAATTGGGAGGTCAATCGAAGGGGTATATATAGGGATTTCTAAGCATTAACAACCCTCAACACAATCCCGTGATCCACTCCTCCCAATTCAAGCCGGTATAATCGAGTTTCGAAGAAATTCAATTCGGTGTTCGCGACGGAGCTTTGGATTCTCGGACAAATCCCGATGATCTTGCCCACATTCAATCCAAATTGATTGAGGAATTGAATGCCCCAAATCTTCCTCTTCAATTCCCGGTGTTTAATTCGATGATTCGAGTCGAAGTCGGACATGAAATCTCCATTAAAATAAAGCTCCCACTGTGCGTTAATGGCTGTTGTTCAGTCAAGTGGGGAAAAAGACATCTTTTTTAGATAATTACAAAAATGGCCCAAAGTTTTGGACTTGATTTAAATATTTTAGATGAAATTTGATAAGTTTTATCTAATTTATAATTAACATAAAGTTAATCATAATTTAAACCATCCTTAGCTTAAAAAAATAACTTATTTAGGACAATTATTACTTAACCCTTTATGAATAATGTGGTCATTAGTCCTTGACGAAGGTCTGCTTGGATCGGGCCCGAGTAATTGAGACAAGTGGTGCAACATCGCCGAGATGGTTTGAATGTGCACGGGTTGTGCGCGGCGTTGCTACGGGAGTTGTTGTGGCCGTGTGGAGGGGTGATGGTGTGGCCAAAGATGAGTCTTCTTGATTGATCATGGGTATGGTTACATTATCATCCCTCTCTTGAAAGAGATTCGACCTCAAAGTAACTTTGTCGTCAATGACTTCATCATCTACAATGAAGGGGGCCAAATCAGCGACGTTGAACACTTCATGAACACCGAACTCACCAGGCAAATCAAGCTTATTTGCATCGTTGCCGATTCTCTCAAGCACTTGAAAGGGGTCGTCTCCTCGTGGTTTGAGCTTTGAGTTGCACAAAGTAGGAAACCGGTCTTTTCTTAGGTGAACCCCTACAAGATCACCCGATTCAAAGATGACATAATTCTCGACACGAAACTTTGCCAAATATTAGAGAGTGCACGGACCGTGTGGTTTTCTGGCGCAAAATTTTGCCAAATATTGGAGAGTGCACGGTCAAAGGCATGGTCCGTGCGTTTCGGTGCACGGAACATGCAATGCTCTTTATAAAAAAACAATGCATGGTCCGTGCAGTGAGCAAGCCCAACTTCCCATGCAGTGCAACCGATTTACCGGAACAGGCCCCCAAAATTTGGGGGCCCAATATATTTGTAAAATGAACCATGTATACTTGATATTCACTTTGTCTCAGTGGGTGTGTAAGTGTGTATACTTGAATTTTGTTGATACTTGATATTGAACAATGTTTGATTCTTCTTGCAGTGCGGGTAAATATTTTTGTAGGTTTGCTTCGCATCTCCTATGCGCTCTTTTTGTTCAGATTCATCTTCTGTATGTTTTATTTTTGGATTTCAAGGTCTAGAAGGAGTGCCTTGTGATATCTCTTCCATTTGCCGGCTTGCGATTTACGTTCTAGATGCTTTGAGTTGTTGATTGCGAGGAATTTATCTACCAGTCGCATGCAAACTCCTAGTTTCTCTGCATGTAACATGACATTTATACTTGCTAGTTGATAGACAATTTTCGACACCTCTGGAGATATCCCATACAGCATAAAACAGTAGCTGATTGTACCATAGTCTGATACATAAGGATGTTTTGTGCGTATGCATCATGCTGCAATTCCTTAATTCTGTAGTCTTCTAGCATGTATCGTGGCTAAACAACCATACATGAGGGCCCAAGATTAAGCACGTGCCTATATATATATTATTGTGATCATGGCATTTATTGGAACTGGGAATTTGCCTATGTTCACCACTTCTTGTTGATTCCAGAAGCCTTATTGCTTCACAAACTTAGTGCTCTCTCATGATGATATTCCTGCCACGTACCTTTTTTTCTTTCTTGCATTACTTGGTTGATAGATAGATGACACTCACACTTCATTAAGATGTTTATAGAGTTAATGCTATATTATCATCTCCGTCAAATCAGTTACTGGTTTTAGCTATTCGGTGGGTTTATATATGTTGGTGGATGACATGGTGTAAAATTCTCCATGTCCTTATTGATTTTTACAGTGAAATTTCCATTTGTGAGCTGTGCTATATCCATGTCCTTATTGTAATATCTCTTTTGAAAGAATTCAGCAATGTGTACTGCACTTATGAATTCTGTCGGAATAGTCACACTCTGGTTAACAAGTTAACATGCTGTCTTAACTTTCTTAACAATAATTTGTTAGACAAATTATGCACAACCTAATCTTGTATCAGCTTGTCTCACGCACTTGCAGGTGTTGCTCTCTAGTCACACTCCTTGTTGCTGTAGGTTTGAGGTTTCACTTCCATTTGTGCTACACACTTGCCAGCCTCCATACTTACTATCATTTCTTGATTTTATGCAGCGTATGTTGTTAGAATTTACAAGCTAGCATGTGTGGTGCAGGTGTTATGAGGACCTGGTCTCCAGCCGTCACCCATGTCCTTGCTGCAACTGGTGCATGCTCCAGAACACTAAAAGTTCTTATGGCAATTCTTGAAGGGAAATGGGTTCTTATCGATCATTGACTGTAATCCCCATTCATATGCCTTTCATCTTCATTTCCTGTAAAACTTGTGACCTTTCTGAATGAAAACTAGGATATGCTTATAACAATTGGAAAATGGTTAGTTCAAGTTTGTCTTCAGTTTTCTTTATTATTTTTTTAATAAGAAAAGATTTCAAGAATCCTGAACAACCAAACCTGAATTCTTGAGAGGCCGAAAAGACGGCAGTCGAAAACAATCGATAAGGAAAAGCCAACAACAAGAAAAACAACAAGTTTTAAGGAAACAAACACAATCGAGGAGGAGTAGAGAAAATGCATAATCAGTGAGAGAGGCTCAAACATGGGTTGGTATATACCAACATGACGTTGACATAGCCGGAAAGCAGAAACAAGACACCGTCTGGAGGCACTTCGTCATTAGAAGCCACCAGGAATAGAATATTAGGCCCAAGAACTCGTCAAATGGGCTTGAAGGAAAAGAAGCCCATCAAAAAGTCCAAGAAGGAAATTAAAAAACCTAATTGAAGAAATGTATAAATAGACCTAAAATGGAAAGAAGATGATCCTCTTTTCGGCCTTTTCTTCCACTCCAATTTCCAAAAGAGATTGAAGTGGCAGAGAGAATGTCGGCGTAAGAGGAACCAACGACGTTTCCTCCGATCACTCCTTGCAACTTTATATTACATCCTAGAAAACCCAGAAAAAAGCCTGACCCATCTCTTTCTTCCAGATCATCTTCTCCATCTCTCTATTTTTTCCTTGTTTTCGAATTCCTTTTGTTTTCAGACGCTGACTTGAGCGTCCGAGTTTCTTCCCTAGGAAGAAGCTCTTCTCGGGATTGTTTTAGGGAACAGCTGGTCCATCAGAAAGGAGTTGAAGAAGAACGGTCCATCTCTAAAGTCTTTGAAGTTGTGTGAGAATCCCAGTGGTAGAAAACGAAGAAGGCATCACCCCGAGATATTCGACGTGTTGATCGGTGTTTCTACCACTCGGAAATCAACACTAGCGCCGACCGAGGGGACTCTCTCACGCAGCTAGGGTTGAAAGATCGTATATGGACATTGATGCAACTCAAGCGAACAAGTCAGACGATGAGGTGCAGTCTTAAGCTCACGTACAAGCCCAGTTAGTGGGAAATTCATGACAACCCCCAGAGAGGGGATATGTGTTCGCGGAAGGGGAACTGGAGAAATTTCTCCAATTCAGGAATGACAACTTTACGTCCACAATCAGTACCACCGAATGTCGTTGATGGTCTGATGACAAGGTCCAAGGCCAAGCTCATGTCTTATGTTGATGTAGCCTCACAACCTCCGAGTCCATAAATAGCGGGAGGAGCAATGAGGCCACTAGGGTCAAGAGGACTATCCGGGAGAGTGAGGCAGGGAAGAGCAGCACAAAGACCAAATGTCCCCAACCCCGGAGCTCCCACGTTACCGTCCGCGAATAGATCTCCCCCGTCGACAAGCAACTATGCCGACGTCGTGATCCCCCGAGGAGCTAGCATGCATGGAGTCCTCACTCGTGTTATATGAAGCCACCACTAATTTCACGTAGAACATCTTGTTGGCATCCCCGCCTCCCGACTTCAAGCTTCGTGTCATGAAGGATTACAACGGGAGTGAAGACCCTGGAGATCACCTATCAAAATAACGCTACACGATGTTGGTCATCAAAGCTGACGGAGCTACAATGTGCAAGTCATTCCCGAGTTCTCTATTAGGGGCCGCATTAACATTGATGGGGAATCTCCCTCCGAAAAGTATCAGAAGTTTCAAGCAATTGGAGGAGTCCTTCATGGCGCATTTCGGGAGGTCGCGAAGGAGAAAAAAGGGAATGCAAGAAATCTTGACGGTGAAACAACACGAGGGAGAAGATCTGGCTTCATATGTAAGAAGATTCACAACCGAGGTGGTTCAAACGTATGATTTCGATGAGAAAATTGCGAGAATGGAATTTATCCAAGGATTGGCTATCTCAGATTTTAAGTTCTATGTTAGCAAGAAGGCCCCAGAATTGTATACAAAGCTCTTGTAGAAAGCCAACATTCATATCCGCGCAGAGGATTTGGAAAGGGGAGGGCCCCTCTACGAATCCAGGAGGGAGATGAAGAATATATCATCATAAATGCGAAGTCGGTACGTGGGAGCCACACATACACCAGAGCCATGATAAGGGGAAGGCACCAAAAAACACTCTTGGGACGGTAGACATGAACGTTAGGGAAGTTGGAAGCATGGGTCCGCCCAGACCCCAACATAGACCCCCCGCTCCGCCACCCCACCCGCCTACAACGCCGCGGAGAGGTAGAAGCAAATTTTGTTCCTATCACCTATCGTCAAGCCATGACACCCGATGATGCTTGGGATATGGATCACCCCGAAAGAAAGCCGCTCATTCCCCGCAACCACAAGATCCTCCAAGAAATCCAGGATACAGGAACCCTCAGAACCCATACGCTCGCGGAGGGCAGAACCTTCCTAGGCTCGATAGGTTCATTGGTACAATTACTGGCAAGCATCCTCGAGAGACACCTAGTAGGCAGAAGGATAGGAGAATAGCGAATGCTCTCCCACCACTCATCGGCAGACCAGTCTTGAGCATAATGTGAAAGGTTCACAAACCTCATCAGTTGATCTTTACAGAGTAAGATGTTGAGGGAACGCAACCCCTTGTTACGATCCCCTTGTGATCCATGCTCATTTGGGAACCAAAGTTGTGAAGCGAGTGCTCGTAGATACATGTAGCTCAACAAACATTCTTTACTGGGATGCCTTGTGTCAATTAGAGGTAGACCTTATGATGCTGAAGCCATCTGATTGCACTTTGGTAGGATTCGCGGGTGAGCGAGTAAAGGTAGCCGGAACTATAAGCATTGATGTGATCCTAGGCGACCAAGTAGATCAGAGAAGGTCAAAAATAATTGAATTCTTCATGCTCAAGACCCTCTCCACATATAACGCCATCTTAGGCAGGAATTTCTTTAATAGGTTCCAAGCCGCGGTGTCTGTATATCTGATACGCTCTACTTTGTAGTGCGTAACTAGGAGCTGTTACTAGGATTTAGGTGCCATTTATATGGGTTTAGGACACAGATTGATGAGAATGGAGTTTTGGTGAAGAAGTGTTGATATGGAGGATTTTGGTGAGTATTGAAGACATTAAGAAGCGTTGAAGGAGAAGGCCGCGAGGAGCAGAAGGTCGCGGCAAGGTGCTTCCGCGGGCGCGGATTTACTTCTGCCATCGCGGATTGGAGGCCGAAACAAGGAGACAGCAGAAGCATTTCTACGGGCGCGGATTCGTTTCCACGGTCGCGGAATCGAAGTCGAGGCAGCATAACAACAAAGAGCAATCCGCGGGGGCAGATTTGTTTCCGCGGTCGCGGATCTGTGCGAGACGCGGGAGCGGGATTTTCGTCCGAGATCTTTTGCTTACTTTAATTCTTTTCTTTTCTTTTAATTCCGATTATTATATTTTAGGTTATTATTATTATTATTCTTTAGGAATTAGGGTTAGTAAAGTTATTTAGGTTTCATTAGGTAGCAACCACTTTGAATCATTCATTCAGTTTTTATTCATCCCTTAGAAGTTTTTGCTTTCAAGACTATGAAGAACTAAGCACCCTTTGCTTAGTCTGACGATTGAAGTCTTCGTTTGTATTTGGTTGTGAGATTATAACTCTATTTCCTTTTCTTTGATTATATTGATTCTCTTTGTGCTTCATCCCATTGATTTTTGCTGATTTGACTAGTCTGATTATCTAGTTGATATTAGTAATTTTCTACTACTAGGATTTGGTTATTTCGGGTTGAAATCCCTTATCTTGTGTAGCAACCATGATATTCTAGGACTGGTAGGACTAGTTTATTGTGAAGTGAATTAATTACATGTCGAGTACTGACGGGTTGTTAAGTATTGCATGTATCCTGGTTAATTCCTATGTTTACTGCTGCCATTAGGTTGAATCTTGATAGTTTCTTGCTATTTAATGGTAAGTATTTCCAGGGCTGGTTGAACTGTTAATATGCATAAGACCGGGACATGAATATTCACTAGTAGGAATTGGAAATAATCTAGGATCAACCAATCAAACTGAAGTGTGAATATTTGTCTGGCTAAGTTACTTCCCATCCATTGATTACATCTTTTGCATTGACTTATAATTGTTACTTGACACAAGCTTAAATCCCCCTTTTTGTTACTACTGGCATACAATTTTAGCATATAGGAACATTGCTTACCTCCCTGTGGGATCGATCCTTATTTACCCTACTACATAGTTAGGTTTTTGAGGTTATTTGTTAGGCATACGCGACTATTGCTCTATCAAATTTGGCGCCGTTGCCGAGGAAGGCAAAGTTTCAATTTTTCTGTTTGTTTGTGTGCCAACTATTGTGTGTACCTATCTTATGGTCCACACCCGTGCTACTAACTCTCCTATTCTAGATCTTGATACAGAAATCGAGAGAACACTTTCTAGGAACCGAAGGGTAAACAGATCACTCTTGCCCTGTTTTGACAACCCGTTGTTCGAGATGGCTGGCGGAGAACAGATCTTAAGGCAACTTACTGTGCCGAATCTACAACAGCAATCGCTTGCTGTGCAGTTTCCTGAATTGGCTGATGGTGTGAACTTTGAGCTAAAATCTGGGTTGATCCACCTGCTACCCCATTTCCTATGGCATCTAGTTTTTGGATGTATTTTGTGGCATCTAGTTATTTTATGGCATCTTGTTTTTGGATTTATTTTGTGGCATCTAGCTATTTTGTGGCATGTTCAGTTTTGGTGCAATCTTGTCGTCCTATTATTTTGAAGCATGTTCATATTTGCAACCTGTTTTTGTATGTATTTTTTGGCATCTAGTTTGTGGATTTATTTTGTGGCATCCAGCTATTATGTGGCATGTGAAGCAAGTTCATAATTATAGCCAGTTTTTGATGTATTTTGTGGCAATATTGTTTTTGTAGCAGGTTCAGTTTTACAAGTTTTATAGTCAAATATGCATTTTTAGCAAGTTTCATTGCATCCTGTTTTCGTGACTAGGAAGTTGTCAGCATGTTTAGTTTTTGTCAATACAATCGCATTTAAAAAAAAAATACACAGGTTCAATTTTTTGGAAACAAATCACTTAGTTTCCAAAGCACAAGATATTGTATTTTTGATATTATGTTGTCAATATTGGAAAGAAGATAATAAAATATTTTAGATTTTTAGAAATATATGATACAGAATATTTTTTTGTACATTTTGGAAAGATTTGATTGTAAATAATATTCGTATGGTAAGTGTAGGATGTTATTAGTGCAAATTTTTTATTTTTAAAATAAATTTAAAAAAATGATAGGCTGACACGTGTCCAATTCAATACCGTGACGCCATGTGACATCATAAAATTTGGTTCATTTTAGAAGCGCCACGTGGTGTAGTAGGTATTCTACTTTAGTAGATATATAGTAGAGTTTTGGGCTTAAGTGAAACTTTTAATTAAAGTGATACTATTTTATAATAATTTGGATTTTAGGTCTCTGATCTAGTCTAATTATTAATATACTAATTTATTAGGTCCTTAAAACCTTGTCATATTTCAACACACATGCCTGACTCTCTCACCAACTACTCAAATATTAACATATCTTGGACTTCTCTAACAAAACAGTTCTATCACTATTACCAAATAACAAGACTAATTGATGATTTATTTTCACATCAATTTTCACCCTTGTTTATCTATTATTGTTTCGAGTATGGGTGTCAAATTTTTCGCTGCATTTGTGGAGCTGAACTAGGATGATGCCTGAGTGTTCGGTCGTCGTCATGTCTGTGGCTCAATGAAGATCCCTCTTGTATAGGGGCAACGTCATCCTTGAGGCTCCAGAATATCCCTCCTAGAAGAGATGGAAACGTCATGGTAGTTCATTCAGCACTTCCGCATGATTGCCCCTGTTTGACTCGTCTTCCAAAGAAGCTTACGTCTGATCGTGCTTTTTTCACCACTCGCTCTAGGTTGTTTTAGCTCTAAAATTTATTTGTTGTAATTTCTAAGCTTGATTTATTATTCTTATTGTCCGGTTTTGACCGGCACCGATTTATCGGCCTCTCGATTTACCCGATATTGTTATGTCAGGTAACTCAAATTTTTTCCTCATAAAAAAAAAAGATATTGAGGAAGAACTTACTAAGATTCAAACATATATTCTTCTTAGTCCAAATCAAACACTAATCAAATAAAAAAAATAGACTTATAAATAAAAAGGATTGCTTACTCTCCTTCCACAAAAATATTAAAGTCAAAGAGAAAAACCAAACACATCAAATAAATAGACTCAAACACCAACTACTTCCATAGGATTGCTAATGGGATAAGAAGCCGGAAAATTATACGAGAAATTAGAACACAAGAAGGGACGACCATTATTGGTCTTGAAAATATTCGCAATTAAATTAGATCAAATTTTGAAAAACGGTTTAAGAAAGGAACAATCAACAACAATAATCTTCAAACCCTCCTTAATAATGTAACAAAGAAGGTTTCTGACCAAGATAACACAAACCTAATCAAGAATGTCACCAATAATGAATTCAAAAAAGTTGTGTTTAACATTTGAAGCAACAAATTCCACGGACATGATGGGATACCCACTCTCTTTTACCAAAAATATTGGCACATTGTTGGACCATTAGTTATTAAAGCAGTAAAAAACTTTCTTCCATTCTGGGAAGCTCCTTACACAAATCAACCATACTTTCACCACTCTTATACCTAAATGTGATAACCTAGATTCTACCAATCATTATCTACCAATTAGCCTTTGTTCCACAATTTATAAAGTCATGTCTAAAATACTCACAGAAAGGTTAAAACCTATCTTGAATAATCTCATCCACTCTTTACAAGGTGCCTTCGTTGCCGGTTGAGCTATCCAAAATAACATCTTAATAGCTCATGAAATTTTCCACTCCTTTCGTGCCAAAAAGGGGAAAGAAGGTTGGATCACCATTAAATTAGATATGGAAAAGGCTTATGATAAGATTGAATGAGAATTCATTCTAGATGTCCTTGACAAATTTGGCTTCTCGCCAAGATTCATCGAAAGGATCAAAGAATGTATCGAAACAGTTTCATTCTCGGTCTTAGTTAACAATGGCCCTACTGACGTCTTTTACCCCAAACGAGGACTACATCAAGGCGACCCCATATCTCTTTCCTTTTCATACTAGGAGCTGAGTCCTTGCCAGAAAATTACAGTATGAAGCAAATATTAACAACAAACAACTTGGCTTCAAAATCAGTCGAATGGGTACTAATATCCCTTTAGCTTTTGCAGATGATATCCTTATCTTTGCAAAAGCAAACCAAACAGCTTGTTCCAAAGTCAAATCCATTATTGAAGATTATTGTTCCATCTTGAGACAACATGTTAAGTATCATAAATCTACTTTCCAAACAACTTTAAACACCCCAAACGACACTAAAATCTTGATTCAACTAGTTCAAAATATCTAAAGTTCTCTTGAAAAATACTTAGTTTGTCAGATTGTCAATGAAAAAGTCAACCATAATACTTTCCAAGATACTATCCACTCAACAACTAAACAACTAGCCAAATGGAAAGCAAGCTCCCTCTCTCTTGAAGGTAGAGCAACACTCATTGAATTATATCTTATTGTAAAACCAAATTACATTATGTAATGCTTCAGGTTTCCAGCATCTATACATAAAAAAAATTTGACAAAGTGAATAAAAGCTTCCTATGGAACAAAGATCAAACGTACAAACCCTTAATAGGGTGGGACAAAATATGTAAGAATAAATCTAATGGATGATGACAATCAAGGGAAAACAACTCAAAGGCCTCCAAGGAAGAGTCTCAAGCAAAGAAAAGTTCTTGTCAAAATTCAAAGTTTTTAGCACTAGTACAGAATAATCTTGGCATAACGGTTTTTTTATAATACAGATAGCGGTTTTACAACCGCTATCTAAGCGTCTGTGATAAAACATTGTTATAGCGCTATAGAGAGAGCGCTATAATAAATAAACGCATAACGTTTTTTTTTGTAAAAAAACGCTTTTATATAAATTCAACACTCTTAGCGCTTTTCTATAAAAAAGCGCTAAGAGTTGTATGAACATTCTTAGCGCTTTTTAATGAAAAGCGCTACTAAGTACCCAAGATACATTACCTAATACTCACTGAGTCACATAACCTATTCAAAAATATCACAGTAGTTCTCATAAGTATCCATCAAAACCACACCTTATATTACAAATCATTCCATAATTCCTTAAGCATCTATTAAAACCTCATATCTTAATAATCTCCATGAATATCATACTAAGTCACTGATCACATCACAAGAAATCCTACCTCCACATTGTACATTATAATTCACCTCACAGAAGTCCCATAAGTACTCAATTAAGCCTCAAATGACATCACAGAATTCCCTATGAGTATTCATCGAAACCTCAACTTATCACAGTAATCCCATTAACATCATATTTCCATATCCTCTTATGGAACTCAACACTTCAGTTCATAAATATCTAATTAATAACTAGCTAACTCATATTCCATATTATAGTAGCTCTTATAAGTACTCGACAAGACACATGTTATATTACAGTAACCTCAATAAACATCACTAATTATCACATATATAATCCTATCATAGTAAATACTCAACTAAACCTTAACTTCCCTTACAGAAATATCTCAGTAATTCATGTAACCTTCAATTGAGTTACAGATCATCGGGATTAATAAATCATTGTCTAAAACTTATATCCATGTATATTTTTAAAGAATACTCAATGAAATATATGTCACGAAAACATTCAAAAATCATTATGAAAACATTCCAAACCATTTACAATATCATTCAAACACATGCCCAATTATGACTAACTACGAAGGTACCTTCTAAACACACACCTTTACCTGCGGGACGGAATCAGCATCGCTAGCTAGGCGACCGACCATCCCTAACCAACATGTAAAGCACCTTCCTCGACCCACTCATCTCGGGTGGCCAAACCCAGGAAGAGCCATAATCGAGGGGTGACTCATTACTTTTAAAGAATTTTCAATGAAAGTAAACACAAACATTCATCATACATCCGAAAACATGCCCAAGAACTTTGGGCACGAAGGTACCTTCTTCCTACACCTTCACCCGCGGGAAGCAAACGGCGTCGTTAGCTAGGCGACCCGTCCTTCCCAACAGGTAAAGTTGCCCCCTTGGCATATCCAACCGGACTCCGGGGATAACAAGGGATGGCTAAACAAAACACCGAAAACATATACCTTTACCTGCTGGAGGGTACAACTTCGTTAGCTAGACGAGCGATCCTCCACAACACAGGTAAAGCACCTCCCTCGACCCACTCACCCCGGGCGGCCAAACCCAAGATGAGCCCTAATCGAGGGATGAATCATTGCCACACAAACATAATCATCAACAACTTATCATATAGTTGCCACACATGCATAATCATCAACAGTTTATCATACAGTTGCCACACGGGCAAAATCACCAACCGTTTATTTTTTTATAAATATCAAAAACACAACATCACAAGAATCAACCCCGATGATTCACAACTCATCACCATATTCATTAGCTACACAAGCCTATATCAGCTCATCAAACATTACCCACACAACACCCAAACACTACTTCTCTATACACAATATCAACCACCATATGCACTTATAATTATAACTAGCCATATCCTCAATTGAATATCACGAACAACCCTATCATATACTTAAGACAAACTCCACTAAACACATATATTATTACCATTCTTGATATAAAACTCATGTCTATCACACTAATATAATTGCTAACGCCACATCATTTCAATACTGAACCAACTACTATGGTTCATATCACCACATTATTTCATATCACGAATATTTATATCGTATACTCATCAACAACATAATCCCATCATATAGTCATCTCAAGAACCTCGACAGATAATCATATCATAACCTATAAATGCAACCATCACATCATATTCTAATATAATTCTAATTCCGGTATTCATGCATATACCGATAACCAACATTTATGCAAAGCACATAAACATTCACATATAACTTGCCTTTAAGACGTCCACGACAACACTTCTCGTTGTATCATCCTTGCTGCGGCCCAATATTTCGAAATTCCTATCATTACAGCGAGTTCTCGAATCTGCATATCATTATAGATTTATGCATAACTTTTGATATACAACTCCAAATAAAGATCCGTCAGATTCCTCATACTTGTAACAAAATTCCTCAAATTATGGTATTAACCCTAACTTTTCAGTATTTACGAATAATACCCAGCATTTCCGGAAATGTACAAATGTACCCAAATTCCAATCTTTTCATTCTCAAACCTTAAATCTAATCTACTTAGACTATCTTCCAACATCATTTATCTTCTTATTAATAATCATTCACATCCTAAATACCTCTTCTTACTCAAGAACACCTCAATCATACAACTTGTAACACCCCGTAATTTTAAGGGTATTTTTGAGCTTTACTCGTATGAGTTATTGTTGTAAAATAATTGTATGAGATATTGTTGCAAAATAATTATATAAGATATTGTTGTAAAATATTTATATAAGATATTCGTGTAGGATAATTGTGGACTCTCAGGCGGCACCAGTACCGGCACCGGCATCATGTAAGATGGTTGGGTGGCTTGGTAGCTGTGTTAGTTGGCCTGGGGAGTGTCACAAATATATGCAGGATAATTATATAAAGGATTTGTGCAAGATATTTATATAAGATATTTGTGCACGGTATTTATATAAGATATTTGTGCACGGTAATTGTGCGAGGTAATTGCTTGAGATGTTTGTGCTAGATGATGTACGAATATATTTAACCCGGAGTTAAGGAAATTAACCCAAGTTGAGTTTGGATAAGAATAAGTGAAGTCGGCCAGAAACCGCGATCAACCGCGATTGACCGCGATCAACCGCGACTCACCGCGATCGGCCGCGATCGCGGTAATGCCTTTTTCAGAGGCGGTCGTCTTCCTCGAAGGCGGTTACTGTAGCTTTGTCCTCTGTTTTGGCTCGGCTGGGATATTTTTGGGCAGGCCAAGTGGCCCTTCGCCTTTGTCCCCTTGGAGGTGTCGGATTTGTGCTATAAAAGAAGGTGAAGACCGAACCCTTTCTTCTACTCTTCTTCTTCTCTCTTTCTCCTCTGTTCTCCCCTGTCTCGCCATTGATGCACGAGCTGTGAGCTCGGTTTTGGGCTTGAATCGAGAGGCTTCGTGGATTGGAGAAGGTTGCCAAGGTGTTAGGTGAAGCTTAGAGGTGCTTTGTGATCAAATTGAATGCAAGACGAAGCTTGAATCGATCGGGTAAATTCCCTCCCCGCCATGGAAGCTGTCAAAGCTTGCCACTGTTGATGAACCGCGACCGACCGCGACTCACCGCGATCGCGGTATTGTGTGTCCGACTTGTGTTTTTGTGGTTTGGCTTTGTTTGAGCTCGTCTATTCCAGGCAAGTGGTTTTTAATTAATTTGAGATAATTAAAATCTGATATTATACTAGGTTGTATATTTTGCTAGAACCGACGCTAGTCTATTCTAGATTTGTGCAGGTGAAGGCCGTAAGGGTCCTTGATATGATTTATTGTGTGTGGCTTAGATTATTAAATCTAGGATGATAGTTGTTCAGGTTGAGCCGTGATGGTTCTCTGTGTGATGTGTTTGCGTGTTTAACTGTTAGTTAGCACGAGTATTCGTAGGAGCGCCTGGATCCGGTGTGTTCCATGGGCGTTTCTTTATAACTGTTAAGGGTAATTAAAAAACCCAATGCGATAGTAGAAAGTTTGGACTCTGTGAGGTTCATTCTTTATAAGGGAAATCAAGACCCAATGCGATAGTGAAAGTTTGGACTCTGCGAGGTTCATTCTTTATAAGGGCAATTAAGACCCAATGCGATAGTGAAAGTTTGGACTCTGTGAGGTTCATTCTTTATAAGGGCAATCAAGACCCAATGCGATAGTGAAAGTTTGGACTCTGTGAGGTTCATTCTTTATAAGGGCAATTAAGACCCAATGCGATAGTTAGAGAATTGGATCCTGTAAGGTCCAGTTAAAAGTTTATAACGTGATATGTGTGTGTGTGGTCATTTAATACAGATAAGTGCTTGTCGCACCTAATTAATGAACGTTGGCAAGTGGTTTTTAATTAATTTGAGATAATTGAAATCTGATATTATATTAGGTTGTATTTCTGCTAGAATCAACGCTAATATAAAAGATATACTGTAATCATGTGACTTGAGATTGTGATGTGATTTGTGATATGTTGAACTGCTTTGATGTGATTTGTGATATGTGGAACTGTTTGTGATGTGTTTGTGTGAATTGTATGCCATGAGCCTTTGCTTAGTCTATTTATTAGACTAACGCTTGTATTTTATTTATTGGTAACGTCATGGGGGTGTCGTCCGTCCGTTTCGGCACATGCAGATATGTTGCTGTTCAGTGAAGGCTAGAGCGACTATGAAGATGAACGGTGTTTTGTTTTCGACAACTTGTTTTGTCGCTTTGTGTTTAAAACGATTTCCGCTGTGCTATTTTGTATTTTGTTTATAAGTCTTCCGTTGTAAATTCTGATTTTTGTATTGATGATGTATTTGGGTCGTTTTAGGAATCGTGAAATTCCGCGACCATGTGGTTTAATAAAAGTTACGATTTTAGTATCGTAACTGTGTTTGAAGTCAGTTATGACGTCGGAAAAGCCTGGGGTGACTTCGGGGTTTTCGCCCGGGGTCATCGGCAGTAGCGCTTCCAAATGGGGTTAAATTTGGGGGTGTTACACAACTTATATTTAAGAACACTCTAAGAAAGATCATACCTTAGAAATTCCCCATTCAAGGATGGATGCTTGATTTTAGAAGTCATGGAACACCTTAATTGCATGAGCCCTGGAAGACATGAAAGAAGGAGGTTGATGGACATGAAGGAATGCAAGGCCATGGTGGCTGGTTAGAGAAAAGAAAAGGTGGCTGTGTGGTGGCTATGGTGGAGGGAGGAGTAGATGGCTGCCATGGAGAAGAGAGGAAGACAGTCGGCCATCACCTCCCACAAAAAACACAAAAAATGGAGGGTAGGCCATATATATAAGAACTTAAGGAGACTTCTAGATTTAATTAAAAATAAACTTGGGGCATTTTTGGAAAATTATGAAAAGTTCTAGATTTTTGAAGAATTTACAAGAAAATATTAAGGGGGAGGCCGGCCAAGGGGTAAAAGAAAGAAAATGAGAAGTTTTTGGATAATTCTAGAATTTTAGAGAAATTGGTCTCTATTTTGTCTTTTTCCTTATTTTGTCTTCTTGTGGCATTTTTATTTTAGTTATAAGGTAATAATATATAACATATATATATATATGTAAAATTGAAACATTCCAATGGTTACCCGAAAACATATCTAATATCGATACGGTTTCCATACCCGTATCGTTCGTCAACTTCCTTATTACATTAATGATAGGAAAATATCTTAGAAATTCTAATCCCAAAATAACTTATTAATAATACCTTGGAATAATATTTTAAAAATATCAAGGTCTATTCATATAAACCCAATGATACTTTCAGGATAATCCTAAACGAATCTTAACACCCGAGATGACTTTATACCTCTATTCCTCAAAATGATAAAATCCAATTTTTTCAAACCATACCATGAATCATAATAAACATAAAATATATTAACTTCCCCAAGAATTAATCAAGACATTAAAATCCTACATACTCCCAAAATCATCTTCTAAAAACCTCGAGTATTACACTCTACGCCCCTTACAAAAAGTTTTGTCCTCGAAACTTGAAACTTCAGTAATTCCCAATAACAAACCATTATGATTCACCTATTTCCCAATAATCAACTATACCTCAAGTATACGATCCTTGAATCCTCAATTATAGTATTCTCAAGATTCTAATTCCTCGAAACATAAATCCTATTCCTCCACCAAATTTATAACAATTAAGCCTACCTTCCTTAAAGTCACAACTCTCAATTGTTTTCATATATATATATATATATAGAATCACCTTTAATACTCAAATCCTCTTAACACAAGAATCTATTTACCCAAAATAATTTTCATGATACTAGGGTAACTCCTGAAATGATCATTAATCACAATAATAACCAGTTCACTGTCTTATCAACCTTAATCATCATATGAACACTTAAAGGCAAACTCATATATACTTATAAATCAGCAAAAATGCAAATAAGGTCATATTCAGGTAAGGGTCCATGGCTCAAGGAAATTTTAATGGAAGCGATATAGGTATATAAAGCTCAAAAGGATATACAAGAACTCAAAGAGATTAGAAATGTGATGTGCAAAACAAGCAGCAATCCATCCTTGATGAATCTATACTACTCCCAAAAATTCTGGAATATAACTAATTCCTCAACCAATAAATTCATATTATATCCCATAAACCTCAACATTATAAATTCCTAGAGGAGTATCCCATACTGTATTATTCCTGAAGAAACTTAAGATCCCAAGATCTTAATACCATATAAACCACCAATCCTTCAAATACAGAAGCTTAATAATCCTTAATTTATAATCTCATATAACTCTCTCCTATACTACAACCTCAAGTAAACAACCTTACACTCAACCTTATAAGACCCAATTCCAAACTGACAAAATTAAACATCAATATGAAGGAAGTTCAACTCAATTACCTATGCAGCAGGCATGGAGATGACGATGCGACACATGATGTTGATTCTGTCCATTCCCATAAAAACCTTGAACCTCAGCTATGATACCACCTTCTGTAACGCCCCAAAATTTAACCTTGGGAAGCTACAGCGCCAGGAATTTCTTTGCAGAAATTCTCGCAGGGTGTATAAGAAAAAGAAAACTCACCCCGAGAAAATTTCAACCCAATCAATACAAATCCTCGATACAATTCCCTCATAAGTTCGCATCATGTTGCATGTCCTTCTCCTCCATGCTCCCGCTGCGCTATCTAATATCCGGGCTCTGCAGACTGAGCAAGTTATTTTACAGACTGAGCAAGTTATAGCGAATTGTTCACGTACTATAACATACATAAAGGATTCATTCATATGCAAATACCATAATATCCTAAAACCCCAAGATTATTGTTAACTGTATTTACAAATACAAATAACCTAATGCTACAATATCGTACAACCTATAACCCAAGAATATAACTGACTAACCAGATAACCCAGATCACATTATAGTAATTTCATAACTATACTTTGAACCATTAACTACATTATAATTTTCATTACAATAATTCCTATAAGCACCCAACAGTACCTCATATCACATTACGGATCATATCATAGTAATCTCATAAACGTCTAACTAAACCCCAGATCATAATAACTTCCATGATTAATTTACTAAGCCACAAATCACAATACAGTAGTCCCATAAATACTTAGTTATATCTCTTAACCCCAGAATGTTTCTTATTACCTCACTGATTATTCAACAACATATTATGTGACAAAACTTCCTACAATAATTTTCATAAGTATACGGCTAGATCATATTTCCTCAAAATACCACATCTTATACTAGAGAAGTTGTAAAATCCTTCCTAGAAGTCCAATCCGGTCACATAACACCAAAACATCACGAATTTCAATACTTAACATATAACAGTACCCCACATAAGTATCTATCAAAACCAACCTTATGTCACAGGTTACTTTACCATAAGTATCTATCAAAACCAACCTTATAACTGATGCACTCCTACCCACCATGACTGTCACAGAGGAAGAAGAAGTTATGAGCATTCGTTCAGAAGGGCCAATAACAAGATCGTGCGCCAAAGCCATCGCCAACGCGACACAATCATTGGTTGTACGCGTCGTCGCTAGCCAAGGAACGCAGGAGACCACGTTCTCCCGCAAGCGCCTTCAACTAAGTCCAGAGAACGCGTTCTCTGTCAATCTCCTCGCAACCATCAATTGAATGCGATCTTTTGAGTTGTTTTGCAATTTCTGAACATTATTATTTTGGTTATTTCTTTTGGGGCGTGTGTTCCACGCGTGTCGCGTGGGCTAGCCCATTAAGCGAGACTCGGCCCATCCGAGTCCCGCTATGTCCTATAAAAGGTCATCTCGACCTTTTGTACTAGATTACATCATAATTTAATCTAAGCTTTTGTCGAGAGCCATTTTCCTCCATCCTTAGATCTGACTTCAAACACCTATCTGTCTTCTCATCTCTTTCACTCCGCCGCCGACGCTACGGCATCCACTCGATCTCCATCGAGTTTATCCAACTCCGCCGCCGACGCTACGGCCATTCACTCGATCTTCTCGAGTCTATCCCATCCACTGCCGACGCTACGGCTTCGCCCACCTCTCGAGCCACCATCCATCATCGCGTTCATCTACTCACGCGAGGCTACCAACACCGTGTTCCACTCATTCAACCCCAGGTTCGACACGCGCGACTCACCACCAAGATCATCGATCCGACATTCACAAGCAGGAACGCATCAACTGGCATCAGAGCCTTTGATCTTGTAAGTCGCTTGTCAAGTCTCATTTGTTCACAATTTTTTCTTCTCCATCATATTGCTTCTGCCATTGTCACAATTTTTTTCTCTTCAAACACATGCTAGTCCTTTCGGTTTCTACAAGAGAATCTCTTGGCCGATTAATTGCTTGATCCCTCGCGAAATTTTTGTGATTTGCTCGCGTGAAATCTTATGAAATTAATTGCTTAATTTGCTTAATTGATTCCGTGAAATTCGCATGCCATAAATGCCATATCTTCTTGTTGATTGACCGTCATAAATCTGACTCAATCTTCTCTCTCCTATCACGCGATCTTCGTGATTTCTTTCTATATTAGTTACTTAGCCAATTTTATTTTGTTTCATTTAATTCTTATCCGATCTTCAATCAAAGACTAAGATCTCAGATTTGAATTTCAAATTCAAAAAAAAAAGTCAAAGTCGCATTTCAAAAAAAAAAACGCGACTTAATTCAAAAAAAAAAAGGAAAGCCAAAATAAGGCAACCTTCTCCCCCTTACTCGGCTAGGCTCATCTTCTTTAACCCCTCCACCGTCTAGGTTAACACCTTGAAGGTTGGTTCTTGTGTGCTTGTGTGTTTACGTAAGAGGTTAAGACTTTATTCAATTGGTTTCGTTTAGTTTTGTGCTTGCATATCACACTTGTTTTGTGTTTTGCCTAAGCCGCCCTCACGGCCAAAAAGACCGCGCCCTCCTACATGAACACTTGTTACTTGCTAGTTGCTTGCTTGTTCTTTTGTTTTGTGTTGTCTTTTGTTCGTTTTTACTTGCATGTCTGGTCACGTTGTCATAGGAACCATGATCGCCCCTACTCATCCCAATGAAGACAGCAATGGTGCCAACGACAATGCGCCAAATCTACCCTTGGTTCAACAACAAGACCAACACAATGAAGATGCCATTCTGGAGCTCACCGCGAAACAACGCGAGATACAGGAGCTCAGGCGACAAGTTGCTCAATTACAGGCATCGCAACTGATAAGCACTACTTTGTAGGGCTTAACTAAGAGTCATTAGAGGGTTTATTGGTGCCATTCGGGTAGATTTAGACACATTCATGTGTATGACGTTTGGGGGTAAAGTTGGTGTTTTTGGAGGTGTTTGAGCTGTTTTGGAGATCATAGGAAACACTGAGGATGAAGCCACCAGTAGAAGAGGCCAAGGAGTTATGTAGTATTGGCGAGGAGGTGCTGAAGACACACTTTTGGAGGCTTTGGGAGCATTCAGAGCTGAAGAGACGAAGACACTGAAGAAATGGCTTCACGGCGACCGCCGCAGAGGAGGCGGCGACCGCTGCCAAAGGACTCCCAGTTAGTTTGGCTACGACATTGATATGGTGACCGCCGTTTAAAGCCGGTGACCGCCGCGATTACGGCGACCGTCGCCCTCTATACGGCGCCCGCCGCCGCTGTCAGAAGCCCACCGAGCCCGTTTCCAGATCTGTTTTATTTTATTACGGTTTTAGTATTTTCGTTTTAGGTTAATTTAAACTGATTTACTTTTAGTATTTAAGGGTTAGAAGGGAGCTTGGCCTCCCTAATCTTTCGAACCCTAATTTTCACTTTTCATTCTACGTACTTTGCTATGAAGAACTAAGCCACTCTTGCTTAGTCAGACGCTGAAGCTTTCGTTTTGATTCAGTTATGAGATTCTCGTTCTTAATCTATTGCATGGATTTTATCTATTCTCTTGCTTGATTGCTTATGATTGATATTGATAATTTCTAGTCTGATCAACTAGGGTTTGTTGTTATTGATCTATTGCTAGATATAGATTGTTACTGGTTGAGCATATCTATTTCAGAGTAGCAACTGTATCGTGCTAGTATCTGGTTGTGCTAGTCTTATGCAGAAGAGAACTGATTTACATTCTAGGATAAAAGCTGGTTGTTTTATGCTAGAATTGTATCCAACTATATTTCTATCCGTAAAGCTGCTGTTAAACTGAATCTTGATAGTTTCAGGATTGTTTAATTATTTAGTGCTAATAGTATCTGGTTGTGCTATTAGTTATATCTGAAAAGGAATTGGAATTTCCATTGCATGAGATTTTGAATGAGTATCTAGGATCAACTTGTCATACGAATAGTGGATGTTGTTTGACTAAGTGATTTTCCCATCACTGAATTCATCAACTTTTAGTTTGTTTACTTTTGCATGCTTAGATTCATTAAAACATACAAAACCCCCCTTTGGTTACTTTGGATTGACATACAAATTGCATATTAAGATAGACTCTGTCTCCCTGTGGACTCGACCTTTACTTACCTAGGACTACGATTTAAGGTTTGTTTGGATATTTTGCATAGTAGGAATTAGCACGACAAATTCCTGTTATCAAATTGGCGCCTTTGCCGGGGAGGCAATAATCTATTTTGTGTGTGTGATTTGTGTGCCAATCTTGGTGTGAACCTATCTTATGGTTCACACCCGTGTTACTAATAATCTACCTCTAGTTTTTGATCCAGAAATCGAGAGAACTTTTCTTTAAGCTCGCAGGGCTGCGAATATACTACTTCAGGAAGCTGAAAGAATGGCAGCTCGTGTTACTCTTGAGTCCTTGACAGCTCCTAACTTGGAGCAACCAACTCGTATTGTGCAATTTTCTGCCCTTGGTGATGGGGTTAAATTTGAGCTCAAGACAGGAGTAGTTCATTTACTCCCGAAATTCAGTGGAACCCCCCTTGAGGATCCGATTCAACACCTGGATGAATTCCTTGAGGTCTGCACCAGTATGCGGCCATCTGACATTACTGAAGATCAGATGAGGTTGAGAGTCTTTTCCTTTTCTCTGAAGGATTCAACTAAGGACTGGTAGGACTGGTATCATTCTTTACCCCCAAGAAGCATCACTACTTGGGTGAATTTGAAGAAGGTGTTTCTTGATAAATACTTTCCGGCAATCAAGTCCAATTAGCTCAAGAAGAAGATCTGCAACGTAGAGCAACTGTCTAATGAGTCTCTCTATGACTACTATGAACGCTTCAAGAAACTGGTGAAGAGTTGCCCCTACCATGGTTATGCTAATCATGATCTGATTCTTTATCTGCATGGAGGACTCCGTGAAGATGATCGTCGGATGGTAAATTTTGCATGTGGTGGGAATATTCTGAAGAGGACTTATGAAGAGGCTCAAGAGATATTTGCTACTCTGGCTGATGACTCTAGACAATACAATGGGAGAGGTTCCCAAAGCTTGGTGGTTGCTAGTTCTCAATCAAAAATTGATCAAGCTGATTTTGATGTGCTGAGAGAGGAGGTGAGGCGTCTGAAACTGAAAGGTATACCTCAGCAGGCTAAGGACTGTGAGATTTGTCATGACGACTTGCATCCTACTGATTCGTGTCCTACTCTACAAGAGGAAGTGAATGCAGTAGGAGGATATCAGCAGAGACCCAGGCATGATCCTTACTCTAATACATACAATCCTGGTTGGAGGGATCATCCCAATTTCAGATGGAGAGACCCATACCCAAATCAACAACAGGGTAATCCTCAGCAACCTAGGCAGCCATTTGTGCCAAATCCTCAAGGGCAGAGCTCGAATCCTTCATCGTCTATGGATGACATGATGAAGATGCTGATGCAGAACAACGTAAACCTCAATGAGAATGTTGCTAAGTTGACTAAGAACCAATTGCAATTCCAAGAGACTACACAAGCCAGCATTCAGAACTTGGAAATGCAGGTTGGTCAGATCTCTCAAGTGGTGAGTAAGCTTGACGCCAAGGTTTCTGGTAAACTTCCATCTCAGACGGAAGCGAACCCGAACATTCGGAATGTCAGTGCTGTGACTCTGAGAAGTGGGAAGAAGCTTGAAGAGGATAATTCTGAGGTCAACAAGGAAGAAAGTCCGGATTTGGAGCAGAATGTAAACGGCAACCGCCGCCTTTCTTACGGCGACCGCCGCCCAGAAAATGGCGACCGCCGTGAAGACAACGGCGCCCGCCGTGACGGTGATCAAAATCTCGGTTTTTCTGACGATGTCAGCGGCGACCGCCGCCCTTCTTACGGCGACCGCCGCCTCCCTGTAGCCGATGCTGAGGCTGAGAAGGAGTCCGAAACTCCGATTTTTCCTGATTGGAAGCCTGTTCCGCCATTCCCATCTGCTTTGAAGCATACCAAGCCACTTGCGCAGGACAAGGACATGTTTGAGATGTTCAGAAACGTTGAGGTCAATATTCCTCTCCTAAATTTGATCAAGTCTGTCCCTCGTTATGCCAAGTTCTTAAAGCAGATGTGCACCACAAAGAGGAATCAGGATAGGAACAACAAGAAGAAGGTAAAGGTAAGCGAACATGTTTCTGTTGTGTTTCAGAAACGCTTACCTAAGAAGTGTGGCGACCCAGGTAAGTTCACCATTCCCATCACTATTGGAGATACCAAGTTCAATAAAGCTATGTTAGATTTGGGTGCTTCCATTAATGTTATACCTTCATCTCTTTGTGAATCCTTACGATTAGGACCCATGCATGCGACCAATATTTCCATTCAGTTAGCTGATCGATCTAGTATGCGTCCTATAGGGATAGTGGAGGATGTTTTGGTTAGGGTTGGTGATCTTACTTTTCCTGCTGACTTCTATGTGCTCAATATGGAACATGATAAGCATGTAGCCCCTATTCTGTTAGGGAGACTTTTCCTGAAAACTGCCAACACTAAGATTAATGTGAGTACTGGTGCTTTAACCATGGAATTTGATGGACAAACTATTAACTACAATATCTATAAAGCCATGAAATATCCTTCTGATGATCACTCTTTGTGTGCAATTGATGTACTTGAGCCTGTGGTGCAAGACGTTTTTTATGAGGACCACCTAGATGACAAGCAATCTATCATTATTGATTCTAGCTTGGATTTTGCTTCATCTACTAACTCGCAGGAAGTCGTCACTGAGTTGGACGCTTACTATAAGCTTCCTCTGGAGCTACCAGGCAAATCGCCTTTACCGCTAACTCCGAGCGAGAAGCTCGTTCCCTCTTTGGTGCAGGTCCCTGAAGTTGAGGCTAAACACCCCCCCTGATCGATCTAAGTATGGGGGAGATGCGCCTAGGAAGGTCAAGGTGGAGGAGCCGCTGAAGAAGAAGAATGGTCTAAGGTTTAAACCTTTCCATGAGTGGTTCAGGAAGGAGGTAATGAATGAGAAGGTTCCTAAGGAACCTGATGATATGGATTGAGGTTGTTCGAGTAGTATTGTCGAGCCAACGACATTAACTAAGGCGCTGTTCGGGAGGCAACCCGATGTTAGGTAGTTTATTTCCTTTCCCTTAGTCATTTTCTTTTGTTTTTCCTTTTAGTTTTTGCTTTATGTGTCGAACTAACCTGCAAGAAGCGTATCCAAGTGAAGAAGGAGAAGCGGCGACTGCCGCCCCCCTTACGGCGACCGCCGCCAACCCCCTCCTCCGACACTTTGCTTGCGGCAAATGACGGCGACCGCCGTTTAATTACGGCGATCGCCGCCATTCTCAGGTTCGTTTTCTTTTTATTTTATTTAAAAAAAAACGGGCCCCGAAATAACCTTAAACGGGGAGCAAAAGACGAAAATAAAATAACCCGAAAAGACCTTAAACGGGGAGGAAAAAAAAAGTTCTATCGGAGGCCAGCTGCCCAGCGTTTCCTATGAAGAGATGGTGCGCATCATGTTGTCAAGGAGGAGACATTAACCCCACTTTGTATTTGACAACGATGATGGCCCTATAATTGGCAGCTGAGGAGGAGGAACACTAGGGCCCACACCACGATTACATCTGGGCCCCATTTTTGTGTTCGTTAAAGGCCGTGCAACCCCGCCATACCTGCCATATCACTATTCACCACAATGGTTCCCTATGGTTGTACGGTAGATGAAGATTATGGCGTTGATGCCGACACCCGAGACATGATATCTCTCATTAAGAAACTTGTTCATGAGAATAGTCTTTTTAGTGAGCAAATTGAAGAGAAAGATGAATCGATCTCAAGTTTGATCGAAGAAAATCAGGGTTGGGTTGACAAAGTGCTCAATCTTGAGAAAGGTTCATCCTCTCCTTCAAACTCTTGCCCTGAGTGTCCTAAACTCACTGAAAAGATTGTGTCTCTGGAGTCCTCTGTTTCCTCACTCGAGGCCGAGTCATTAATGTTGAAACTAGGAAATGAAAAACTTTCTAGCAATCTAACCAAACTCAATGAGGAATAGAAGGAAAAGCCAAAATGTATTGTCTTTGTTGCAGCCAAGAATGAAAAGAAGACTGAGTCAAAGGAAGTACCTCGCTTTGGGATTGGCTATCAACCCAAACTTCCTATTGATGGAACCAAGCAAAAAGGCTCTAAAGTCGAAGGAAAATAGTCTGTAAAAGAAAAGGGGGACAGTTCCTCCGGAGGGAACAAAGGCAAAGACTGTTCAAACTCGACTGAGGAGGGCAAGGCTTGGTATCATGGACAGAAGGCTCACGCTATCTAGTTGAAGCAATCTCAAAGCAGTAAGTCCAATAATATTGATTTTCATTCAAGGATTGCTAACAAAACAATTTGGCCTGGAAAGAGCAAGTATGCAGATCTGAAGTGCCATAGGGTCTGTTGGAATTGCGGACACTCTGGTCACTACAAGCAAGAGTGTCTTCTGAAGCAGCACAATGAGGAGATTGCTTGCACTACTAGAGAGCAAATGAATGTTGAACCTCCTAAGATTAGATATGTTGCTCCTGTGCCCAGAAAGCATAAGTTTATCTGGGTTCGCAAGAATTAACTCTTTCTGTGCAGAATAAAGTGAGGAAAGTTCCCGGTATTTCATTCGTACAAGGGTCAGTTACTTGACAGGGAACGAAGCGAGTCTCACCTCACTCCTGCAGGAATGGTTGAGACTCAAAGGCCTGGTAACAAAGGTAAAGGAAATGGAGATGTGGATAAGGACTTAATGTCTAAATTTGAATACTCAGGTACCATGTACATCTAGGAAAGACATCACTGTGTCGAGAAAGATTGGCATACAGGGAAACTTGTGGATCAAACGCCAGTTTTCTCATTAGGACACCTGTTGGGGAACTCTACATTCAGTTCCATACGAAGCCTGGTTTGTTCCCCTAACTACATGTCTATTTGTTGTGTTCCCTCGATGATTGGCTAGATTACGTGGTAAATTATGAAAGATGAACTTTCATGTCTTGATATGCATTCTCTTCCTTGGGTATTAATTAAACATTCAACTTGAATATGTGCTTCTACTTCCTTGATGTACTGAATGTCGTGCATGATCTTCTATGTCATCATTTATCACATGAATCAGCTTTATTTCAACCCAAAAGAATCAACTTGATGTTTTGTTCCCTCATCATAAGCCCAAATGATAGTTGATTCTACAGCTTACCTAGACCGCCATGTTTGAAGTCTCTTATGAGCCCTTCTTATCATCCACAACTGGAGACCCCTCAGGCATGATGTAAAAATCAATCTCAAATATCATATATTTTGGTGTGATGGTCTTTTGTACCCTCTCTGGTAACTAACCCCCAGCATCACACCCTACTACTTTTTGGTTTGGCGGGAAAACGATTCGGCTTCTGTGACTTGCAGGTTGAGGTGACGTGTGTTTGCAGGGTGTAATGATGGAAGTCTGTGTTGGGCCACGTTGAGTATTTAGGGCTGATTTGATGGAAAGGAGTTGGGAAGGGTAATTCGGCTGGCTAAGTCGGATTTGGACGAGATTCTGATTTTATTTTGGGAAGTTGGAAGATTGCAATTATTATCTGTTGGAAATTGAAAAGATTTGAATTTATCTTTGGAAACACTAGAAGATTCGGTGAAGATTATAAATTGGAGTCTCCGGGTAAGTCTCATCTTCACTGTTTCCTTATCTTCCTCAAGCAATATCTTTCTTCCTCTCTGTCTCTCGTCTTCCCAGAACTCTTCCTCTCTCACAGAAATGGCCTCCAACTCAAACCTCCCCAACACCATCGCCCAAGACCTCCAAACCCTCCTCACCAAACTGTCCTCCATGGGAACCGACCCCGCTCTCCTCGCCGCAATTACCCAATCCCTACCTTCCACCTCCACCACTCTAGCAACCACCACTGTTACCCCTCCACCATCACCAACCCAGGACCAACTCGCCATGGTCCCCTTCGTAGCCCCAAACACAGACTCCGCTCCACAAAACCCTAACCCCAAAACCTCTCCAGCTGTCCTAACCGCCATCTCCTCTACTGAAATAGAGGAGGTCTATTCCTCTCCAACTCATCCCGACCCCATTGATGAGGAGATGGAGGAGTTGCCCCGTCAAGAGACCCCGGTCAAAGCTGAGGAGCACTTTGCTGTGAAGGAGAAGATTCAGTCGGTTGTGCGGGACCTCAACAAGGAACTGGTTGAGAAAGTTGATGAGGAGGAGCCCCCAAAGGCTCCTAAGACTTCTGGCAGGGTGAAGACTGCCTGCTCCTCCAAGCGGAAGACACGCTCTCAGAGGAAGTCTGAGAAGGCGATAACGGTCAGCTCCGATGAGGAGTCAGTACCCCTCTCGGGGAACAACGCAAAGAAAGCCAAGGTGTATGCCGCTCCTGTCCGTCAAAGCCAACGTCGACAGCCGGCCAAAGCCAAAGGAAAGGTGGCGGCTGATGATGTCAAAGACATGAGCCACAAGTTGGTGGTCAAGGAGCTGCGAGTCATCCCTGAGTTCCTACTGGAGAACCATCTGAAAGGGGTGCATGATCTGTTGGAGACCCAAAAATGGAGCAATCTGTTTGTAGAGGAAGAGGAGATGGATGAGGTGCTGCTAAGGGAGTTCTACTCTACCTACGCGATGGAAGTTCGCCCCCACGCTGTTCTGGGGAGTTACAAGATGGAAGGGCAGGTCCACATGTTCTCAAGCATTGAGCTTGGTGTTGCTCTGGGCGTTCCACATGAAGGGTATGGGGAATACCCAAAAGGAAGGTGGCCGAAGGACTTTGCCTACTCAGAGGCTGTGTTGGTTGTTGCTGGTATTGAGAACCCTCAGGGGAGTGCTGATCTCGACATCTCAGAGATGTCCGCTGTCAACAAAGTGTTGTACCACTTCCTCATCAGCAACATCACGCCAAGGGGACATAAGAGAAACCGGCTTCTAATCTTGGACATTGTCCTACTGTCCCTAATGCTGAAGAAGGAGCCCATTAGCCTGCCGAAGATTCTGATGCAGCACATGGCCCACGCCAGGAACACTCTCCAGCACGCTCTTCCCTTCCCACGGGTTGTCAAGAAAATCCTTGAGTACCATAAAGTGTACAACCGGTCGGAGGACGTGAGCATCTTCTCCCGCCCGTTCGACGCCAGTAACCTGCACAAGATGCAGTTCGTTCTTCAAGATAATGAAGGTTGGGTGAAGGTTGAGAGTGCCCCTGTAGCTTCTGAGGCAGTAGAGGATTCCGAGGCAATGGAGGTTTCTGAGGCCGACAACTCTGAGGGGGAACTGAACGAGAATTTGTCTCTAGGGAAGGATATGAGAAGTCTCTGCAAGGATGTGAGACGTCTCATGGCAGATGTGCACGCGCTTATCTCTCATCACGCATCGGCTCAACCGGCTGGTCACAGTGATGCCTGATCGCTTACCTGTTGTCCTTACCCCTCTTTTGTTCCTTTGCCCATCTACTCCCTCTTAGTTGTTTTTCTTGTTATCTGGTTTGTGTTCCCGGTGTGGCATTTTGACTATGTTTTGATGTTTTGTCTGTCTTGGCGGTGTTTGCATGTTTTTAAGTTCTTTTTTAATTACTGACCAGGGGTGTTTGTGTTTATCTGGCCTTGACTTTTCTTCTCTAACTCTTTACTGATGTTTTTGATGATGCCAAAAGGGGGAATATGACAAGTAGCATTGGTTGAGGGGGAACAGAACAGGTAAAACGTATTGCTGAACTAAGGGGGAACTAACTGTGTCTTAGTGGGAAACTTTCATGTCATATTTGTCTTTTTTCTAGTTGGTATATGTTGACCTGTTAAGGGTGTTTGTCACCATCAAAAAGGGGGAATTTGTTGAATTCCTTAGGTTTTGATGGTAACAAACACTCAACTAATATGTGTACCAAGTGTTTCAGGGACAAGGGAAGTTATCCCAGGGAGCTTTGCAGCAAAGGATCTCAGAGGGAACAAAGTCCTGTCAAGTGCTTTGTTACCTCTCAAGGAACTGAAGTGACGGACCAGATCAAGGCTGCAAAAGGAAAGAAGAAATCCAGCGTGTTGAACTAAGGAAACAAATCAAGAAGCACACGCGGTAAAGGATGAAGACTTCAGCTCTAAGGATCAAGCCGGATTGCGCGAAGATATGGAGAGAGAAAACCCGATTGTGTTATCTTAGGAATCTTTCCTAAGATAAGGCAATTGGAGAGAGAAGAAGAATATCCTTCCGATTGGATTAATTAAGGAACTCCTTCCTTAATTAATATAATCGATTGGGATATTATTCTTCCAACAAAATCATATCTTTTGTAATCCGATTTTAGAATATCCTATCTTGTTATGATTAGGGTTTAGCCGAGATGTATTTAAGTGAAGTATTCATTTCTTAGGTACGACTTTGGACGACGAAAAACTGAGAGAACGAAAAAGAGAAAAGAAGTGAGGTGTGTGTAAGTCTTTGAGGGTTGAGTTCGATTCATCGTTGTAGAAGAGTCTTCGAGTCTAGCTGGTTGTTTAGAGGTCGAAGTTCAGGATACAAGTGTAATCGAACAAGAAATCAATAAGACAAGTACACGCTTCAAAATCCTCTCAAGCGAAAGCTTGAAGGTAGTGGTTTTTCCTTGAGAAGCTAGTTTTGCTAATCAGGGTTTCCACTATACATCGTGAGTTCGTTCGTTATCTTTCTTGTTGTTTTTAATCCGCTGCATCTTCTGTGGAAACAAAGCTTTTGTTTCCTCAGACGTAACTCTAACGATCCAACATTAGGATTCCTCATTTTTCCTGGCGTGGTGACATAAGAAGAGGTGATATAAGGAGGATTTGGGTAGATCACTCTGGGAGGCATAAGAAGATAGATGGAGGTTAGGATTATATATTTTTATTCACTCTATGGTGTTCGGGTTAAGCTTGGAGGAAGTACTCTGCTTTCCTTTAAGCTTGTATGTTGTCTGTTGTGATTATCGTGTTGTGATTATCGTGTTGGTGCCTTGGAGTTTCATGATTAGGTGCAATTCTTAGTGGAGATGGTTTTTCTGTGCTTCCTGAGACCTTGGGGTTGTGATTGGAGGAGTAGGTTTATATTAGCTTACTCGAGGACGAGCAAGGTTTAAGCATGGGGGAATTTGATCAGCGCTACTTTGTAGGGTTTAACTAGGAGTTGTTACCGGTGTTTTGGGTACCATTTGGATGAGTTTAGAGCACAATTATGGAGAATGGAGTTGAGGAGTAGAAGTGCGAATTTGGTGGTTTGGAAGAGCTAAAATGAAGATTTAGAATATAGAGAAGAAAGCCACAAGAGATGACTACAAGTGGAGAAGAAGAAGAAGGAGTTGAAGAGAAGCTATAGGAGCTTTTCCGCGGTCGCAGAACTCACCGCCGCGATCGCGGAACAACACGGAAGGCGAAGTGTGCAACAGCGAAGATCCGCGGTCGCGGATCAACTTGCCGCGGTCGCGGAAAATACGAACAGCGAGAGCCTTTACAGAGACTTTTCCGCGGTCGCGGAAAACACGTTATCAGACGCGCCGAAGATTTCATCCGAAGATCTATTTTTACCTTTATTTCCTATTTCTTTTCTTTTATTTATTTTATTCTGTTTTATTTCTTTATGAAAAGATATTATTTCCTATCTTGAGTTTTAGGTTTTGCTAGGGTTATTTAACCTAGTTTCCTAGCAGCCACTTTCATTATCTTAGAGCAATCATTCATTATTCAGCATTGTTTTCCCTTAGAGTTTTTACGTTTCAAGACTATGAAGAACTAAGAAATTTTTTCTTAGTCCGACAATTGAAGCCTTCGTTTGTATTTGGTTGTGAGGTTATAATTCTATTTCTTTTTCTTTGAATGTATTGATTCTCTTGTGCTTCATCCCATTGATTCTTGCTGATTTGACTGGCCTGATCACCTAGTTGATATTAGTAATTGTCTATTGCTAGGGTTTGGTAACTACTGTTTGAATTGCCTAATTCAGAGTAGCAACTGCAATATTCTAAGAATTGTTTGGACTGGTTTATTGTAGAGAGAATTGATTACATGTAATTGTAAGACTGTTTGCTACACTTGCATGTATCTATTGAAATTCATGTGCTTCTTGCTGCTGTTGAATTGAATCTGGAGGTTTTCCTGGTTATTTGATAGTTAGTATTCACAGGGTCTGTTTGTCCTGTTTATAACTTAAGAAAAGGAATAGGAACATTTATAGGAAGGAATAGAGATAATCTAGGATCAACCAAGCAAATGAATGGCGGATATTTGTCTGGCTAAGTTACTTTTTCCCAATTGATCACAACCTTTGCTTTACTTTACTTAGTTTAATTGCAAACAAACCAAAAAAAAACCCTTGTTACCTTTGACATACAATTTGTGCACTTAGAAAGATTATTTCTTTCCTGTGGGATTCGACTATTGCTTGTCTACTATACTTAGTTAGGTTTTTAAGGATTATTTTGTTTAGGTGCTTGCGACAACGCCTATCAAAAGCCAATAGCATACTTTAGTGAAAACATGGGTGGGGCCGAGCTCAATTACCCCAACTATGATAAGGAGTTGTTGGCTTTGATGCGAGTGCTTAAGGTGTGGCAACATTACTTGTTGCCTCGGGAGTTCGTGATTCACTCTGACCATGAGGCATTAAAGTTCTTGAAAGGCCAAAGCATGCTTAATAAAAGACATGCCAAGTGGGTCGAGTTCATAGAGTATTTTCCCTATGTGGTTAAGCACAAGAAAGGGAAAGACAACATAGTTGTCGATGCTTTGTCACGTAGATATTCACTCTTGGCTCTTATGGATGCTAGATTGCTAGGATTTGCTTTTATGAAGGAACTCTATGCTCATGATCCTGATTTTTGTGATATCTATGTTGTATGTTTGTCTAAGTGGGAACGAGATCAATTTACTTGCATGAGGGTTTCTTGTTTAAGGGAAATAGATTGTGCATTCCTAAGGGGTCAACTAGGAGAATACTAGTTCAAGAGACACATGGTGGGGGGTCTCATGGGACATTTTGAAATACTTAAGACTTTGTATACACTTTGGGACCATTTTTATTGGCCTCGCATGGTTGGGTCTGTGAAGAAATTTTGTGCTTCTTGTGTCACATGTTTGCGTGCTAAGTTGAGAGTCCAATCCCATGGTCTTTATACACCCTTACCCATTCCCCAAGCACCTTGGGAAGATATTTCTATGAATTTTGTGCTTGATTTGCCTAGGTCAAAGAGGGGTAGAAATTCTATTTTTGTTGTGGTAGATCGGTTCTCTAAGATGGCTCACTTCATTGCTTGTCATAAGACCGATGTGGCTTCTCATGTTGCTACTCTATTCTTTGACCATATTGTGAGATTACATGGAGTCCCCAGGTCTATAGTGTCTGATTGTGATGTCAAGTTCCTCAGCTACTTTTGAAAGACATTGTGGCCCAAGCTTGGTACTAAACTTCTCTTTTCCACCACTTTCCATCCTCAAACAGACAGCCAGGCTGAGGTAATTAATCGTACTCTTGGTGCTTTACTTAGATCATTATTGCAGACTAACTTGCGCATGTGGGAGGATTGTCTACCCTTCATTGAGTTTGCATACAACCAGTCCATTCACACCGCCACCAAGAGGACGCCATTTGAAGTGGTGTATGGCCGCAACCCCGCAACACCTTTGGATCACTTACCATATCCCATCATGGAGCGGGAAAGCAAGGAAGGTTCCGACCATGCCCATAGGATTCAGAAGCTTCATGAGGACACTCGGTTGCAACTTGAGAGGAAGGCAATGCAATACAAGAGACACGCCGACAAGGGCCGCAAGGAGGTGCTGCTTGAGCCCGGAGATTTGGTGTGGGTGCACTTGAGGAAAGAGTGGTTCCCGACCCTCCGCAACTCCAAGCTCAAACCTAGAGAAGATGGGCCATTTCAGGTGATTGAGAAGATCAACGACAATCCCTACCGCATCAAGTCGCCGCCCAACTATGGTGTCCACGATGTGTTCAACGTCGCCGATTTGGTGCCCTACTTAGTGGACGATGAAGCCGGCCTTGATGCGTTGGATTCGAGGTCAAATCTTTTCCATGGAGGGGAGGATGATGTGGCTATGCCCCATCAAGTGCCATCTACAAGCGTCGTCGCCCCGGATGCCGCCCCGGATGTTGCGCTTGTGCCTACCGAGCTGGAGGCTAGTTCACCAGGCACTTCTCTAAGTTTCCCGCACACCAAGGACTCCACACAACCCTTTGACCCATATGAGTCCATCCAGCCCGTGAGTGCCGAGGAAAGTGGGTCCGAGTCTGCCGAGCGCCGCGCTCCTTTCACCGCACCGCCAACTCCTCCGTTGGCGTCTTCTAAGCCACCATCAAGGGCGATCACTCGCGCTCGAGCCAAGGAACTCAACCATCAGCTGTAGAAGGGTCTACTCTACCTTGGAGTGCCGAGCCAAGTCGCGTTGGAACCCGTGGTGCTACTCATGGCTTGTGCGGATACATAGCCGCGGCGCAGGTGGGTGCCAAGAACATTACATTAGCATTTTTTTGGACGTCACTTAAATGCATTAATGCTTATGTAATTGCATGTCTTCATTTCATCTTAAACTTAGCTTATAATTTTCATGACATTATAGCATTGATTGTTAGGTTCTCGGATAGACTTGGCCGAGTGGTTTGATGGCCTTTATAAGGCCACTTTTGTCTTCGTTGTTGGACACGTTAATTTGAATCAAAAACCCTCCTCAGTACTTTTGGCTGCCTTCCTTGGTGTTCCTTAAAACATCCCCTCGTGAGTAAGATCGAGCCCGGGTTCCTTGGATCGAGTGAGTCATATCTCGTCCCATCGCCACCCATCGTCTTTAAGCCTCGGCGAGTCGCATTCGAGCTCGGAGTCGCTTATCCCTTCCAATTGGTTCGAGTTCCCTCCTCACCCACAACTCCGAATCCACATCTCCTCTCCGCCGTCGCTTTGTCGAACCACTTACGCCATTGTCGCCGGCCCTTGCATCTGCTTTCCGACCGCCGTCTTGGAGCTTGCCTTGCACCGTGGCCATCCCGGATCCTTGCTCGCATCACGTTTCCACCCACAACAAGTTTTATGGAAAAGACCACCGCAACCCCGGTAATCACTATTGGCGCGCCTATTTGCAACCCTACACCACCTCTGACGCCTACACCGCCCCCTCTAGTGACGCTGCTTGTTTCTGGTCCGACTAAGGTTGCTCCTTCTACCCTAACCCACTACATACACACACCATACACAGAAGAGTCGAGCAACAAGCAGCCTGCTTTGATGTTGTTCGATTTTGTTGAGCAACATGTTCCTATGCTGATTTTTAGTGCCACTGTATCTCTCCACCACGCATTTGGCTTCTTCCTCGTCGAATCGAGGATGATTCGAAGTCAAGTGAGGGAGAATGATGACAATCAAGGGAAAACAACTCAAAGGCCTCCAAGGAAGAGGCTCAAGCGAAGGAAAGTTCTTGTCAAAGTTCGAAGTTTTTAGTTCTCGTCAAATTCTTGACAGCCTTCGGTAAAATGGTCATAACCGTGGCTAGAAAATTGATCTCAAGATGATTCAAGATACATTGGAAAGATATTCAAAGATATACAACTCTATAGTTTACACCAAATCGAAATTCCAACGAGAAGATGATGAAAATATAGTTTTACTGAAGACAATGCAATTTCCAACGGGAATTATTTACATTCATAATTAGTTAGATTTAGATAAGATTTGATTCCATTTTTCTTGTTATCTTCTTTTAATTAATCTTTATTAATTAGATTTAAGTATTTTTAGGATTAGATAAGAAAGATTTGGGATCCAAGCTTGTTTCGTTTCCTTGTTTCTTCTTTTACAAGTTTCTATCTTTTTCTAGTTTCCTTATCTTTAGCATTAGATATATTATTTCTTTTACAAGACATTAGGCAGGAAATTATGTTATTTAAACTCTTGTTTTCATTAATAAAAAACAGATTGGGACTCTTGTATAACTTGGCTAAGTTATACTTGAGTTTTTCCCATCCAAAACACCTTCTAGCGATCTGTTCTTCTTTAATTCGTTTAATCAAGCAATAGTTCTCCAAAAATCACGAAATTTTGAGGGATCATTCATGAGTTCCTTAAAAGTGTAGATTCCAGAATTTCATAGAATTCGGAGGTCGTTTGTAGCTTGCCTCAAAGACGGGACCGAAACAGTACGTGACGATCCTATCTCGTGGATTCACACATCAATGGAGGTATTGGCATCCGGAATGCACTGGATATGAACAAAGCTCTACAAATGAAACTTATATGGAAAATCTTTGCATAACCTAATAACATCTGGGTCAAGATCATCAATGAAAAATAGCAAAAAAATACAAATATATTCCAATACACCGAAAAAAACCATTCCTAGCAATGATCACAACTACTCAAACTCCGAACATAATTCCATTATGGTCTTCAATGGCTTATTGATGATGGTGATTCTATTAATTTCTGGAAAGACAATTGGCTGCCAACCTAAACTTGGTAGACAACACCCTTCCACATACTATCATTAATCCATCAACAAAAGTAAGTGATTTTATATCTAACAATCAATGGAATACAACCAAGCTTAATAACATCCTTATCAAGGACACGGTAGATCTCATCACCAATATATCAATTCCCAAAAATAATATTACAGATAGATTATATTGGACTACCAATAAGAATGGTTGGTTTTCCACCGAAACAGCATTCAAATTTATTACAAAATAATCAAATACTCCACCAAATGATCTTTCATGGCTATGAAAACTAGATACATACCCGAAAGTCAAAAATTTCATGTGGAAAATATGTCACGATGGGTTACCAACCAAAGCTAGATTAAACCAAAAACATGTTGTTCCATTAGCATGTGACTCATGCAATAACTCACACGAGGACTTAATTCACTTTCTTTTTAAATGCCCAACCACCGTTAAACAATAAAAAAACAAAGCCCCTCCATTGAGAACACTATTGGTAGTATCAACACAAATAATAAAAAACCAATTGATTTACTATTTGAAATTCAAACACTACTAACTAAGAATGAATTGATTTGCCTCGCCACTACTTGGTGGGGAACGTGGATCAACAGAAACCAAATCATATTTAACTCACCAAACTCAGGAAAAAAAAAGATCTCACTATGTTTATCAAAACCCTAATCCAAAACTAGGATAAAACGGAAAACCGCGAAAGAGACGATCTCATTCAAACAAAACAAAATCCAACTCAAAGATGAAAAACCAGGAAAATTAAGTGAAATAGGTACTGGATTTTTTTATCATAAATGAGAATGCAGATATCATTTATATGGAGTGCCAGTAGTGTGAATACTAATGGGTGAAACCATGGCACTAAGAAATAGCCTCATATAAGCAAAATCCCTTAACCTTACAAACATTGAAATTGAAGGAGATAATATATGCCTTATTAACTCAATTCTAGCATTTGGACTTGCCCTTGGAAAATTGAAATGGTTGTCACAGATATTCTTATCAATCTTCATTCCTTCTAGGAAGTCCTTATTAGGCATGCTTTTCGAGATGTGAACTATTCCGCTGATAAAATTGCAAAACTCAACATCTCACCCTTGGTGTTTGTCCTTAAATCTAACGTAGAACTTCGCATTCTCATATGCAAGGATGCTCTAGGCCGGACCTTGCACAGACGCTAGGTCTCGCCTAAAATTTTCCTCATCAAAACAAAACTAATATGGTCATATATGGAAGGTCGCACACATTTATACCGTGTTCCCCTTTTCACGAGTCATTTGCTAGCATATTTAAGGTTTTAGGTTGCTACTCCTAACCTAAACGTGACCTTATATATATATGGAAGTTATGTTAGGTGTGAATGGTCGTTCTCGTGCGAGAGAATGTGCACAATCTTGTGTGATGTGGTGCACAAGGATAATGTGGTGCATAATTTATGTGTAATGTGGGGCGCCACTATATTGTTCATCGACACTGACACGCCGACCTCCGGTCTTGACCATCGTTGACCGGTGTTGACCACAACTAACTGCGTTGATCATGTGTTGACCAGCGTTGGTCAGCTATTGACTGGTCAGTGCGCCAAAGTTACAATATAATTGTACACTGATTTTAAATGTGCACAAAATGTGTGTCGGGTTACAAATAAGTATGCACCGTTTTAAGAATGTGTACCATGTTACAAATAAATGTGCACTGAGATTGATGTCCACCATGTTACAACAAAATATGCACTTAGACAGATTTGCACCATGTTGTAATAAAATGTGCACCATGTTATAACAAATTATACATTGGGTTACACAAAAAAGTATACCAAAATTTGATGTGCACTAGTGTTGACTAAATTGTATACTTCCATTCGCATGTTTGCAGGCAAACGGCCATTCATACCTGATCAGCCCCTTATACGTGTGAAAATGGAGATGAGATTTTACTTGAGTAAATCATGTCAGAAATTTGTTTTCTAGATACTTTGCAACGTGAAGTTTTATTTCACTCCTTAGAGATAAAACCCTGCAATGGAGATGAGGGGCTTAATTTGATATACACCAACTAGCCAAAACGTGTATGGATTTAGAAAAACATAGAGACGCAAGACATGAGGTTTTTTCTAGCGTGTGTCCATGGACGCACTCTAAGAATTCTATTTTTAGCAATAATTTTTTTAGCCATTAGTTTAATTTTTTAAACGATTTTTTCATCTGATAACCCCGAGATATAAATATCTCACTTTTTAGTATATTTCATGAGCTAACCCCGAGGTTTGGTTTTTTCCACCAAATGCCCTACCGTCGTCTTTTTAACGGTTCCCTTTATTTTAAAAAAAAAAATCGAAAAAATCAAACGAAAAAGCCAAAAAAAAAAATCATGAGAGAAATCACCATCACTCTGTAGTCCCCAAACCACAATCTCTCTGTTCGTTCCCAAAGTTGGCGAGAGAAATCACCTCTGGTTCTCCACTCTAGCCCACCCTTCCATCCTTCGAGCGTCGGCTGCGGGCGTCGGCGGCGACGTCATCTCCGCCTTCACCGATCTGAGCATCACTGTCGATCTCCCTTCGTCGAATCTCCAGTTATTCCTCGTTCGCGGGATTCCTCGTAGGTGTTGTTAGGGATTCATGGAGAATGAGAGTTGATCCAGTTTCTGTGACTTGGCATTCAATTAGGGGAATTAATGAAGACACTTTCCCTGAGATTGTATCTGCTCTTTCTAAGGATGTAGCAGGTCTTGATTCTACAGCAATCTCAACCACTTCATTCTACTTCTATGGGAAACTGATTGCTAGTGCGGCGAGGCTGGCTTTGATTGCTGAGGAGGTGTGTTATATGGGTGCAATTCCTCCAATTAGGAAGTTCTTGAAGGATACAATTGAGCCTTGGTTGGAAGGGACCTTTGTTGCTAATGGGTTTATCTATGATTCAAAATGAGGTGGGCTTTTGACAAAGCAAGGGGCTACGGATTCCGGTGCTGATTTTGGGTTTGGAGTGTTCAATGAGCATCATTATCAGTTGGGTTATTTTCTATATGCAATTGATGTGCTGGCCAAGATTGACCCTGCTTGGGGAAGGAAGTATAGGCCTCACTCAGGCTTATGCCTTGATGGCGGATTTCATGAGCTTGGGCATACGGGGCAATTCTGGCTATACCCGGTTGAGAAGTCTTGACTCGTACAAGCTGCATTCTTGGGTGGGCTGACGGAATTTGGTGATGGGAGGAACCAGGAGAGAACTAGTGAAGCTGTGAACGCGTACTACTCTGCAGCTCTAATGGGATTAGCCTATGGCGACTCCCACCTCGTTTCCATGGGCTCAACACTTTCAGGCCTTGAAATTCATGCAGCACAGACCTGGTGGCATGTTAGAGCTGGGGAGAACATGTATGATGACGACTTCAGTAGGTATGGCCACTATTGTCATTGAAGAACATGAACCTAGTTGAGATCTCCTGCAGAGACCATCTTGTAGCTGAAAATCTGTATTCATTGAGCATGAATTCATCTATAAACTTACTATCTGTTGTGCTCCTCTTTGTATATATGTTTATATGCAAGTTTACAATGTAATGTGTTTTACCTTATGTTTGAATAAAGATTCAAATTTAGTCATTGCTTTTGGTAGAGTTTGAGAATGATGTACATTTCATGGTGAAGGAAGAATACATAAATTCATCAGAGCATATGTGGTTGTTACGAATACACTTGAGTTGTACAAACTCTCTCATTGACATGGGATAACAAAGAGTACACGGGTGAAAAAAGAAATCAAGCGGGGCCAAGATCGAGCACGGTCGGAATACCTCGAGAACTCAAAATTCTGAAAGGGTCAAGAAAAAGATAGATGGGTACAGCAAGCAAAACCTAGAGAATTTCATCCTCACAACACTAAACTAGGCTCCCCATTTGCTTGATTAGCAAAGAATTGAGTCATAATTCAAGCTTCTAGACGGCATCTTCTGGAGTTCCTACAAGAACACAGTGGCCAAGATTTAGAATGTGGCCCTTGGGCCCTCCACATTGTACAACCCTGCAAAGGAGAAAATGACGATAAATTATTTGAGAGTCCAAACCAGATAGTAATTTGTAAAAAAAACTACAATTGGATTCATTCAGAACTCCAAACTACTCAAGAAAACGTACATACTGATCTGATCTACTAGTATTGCAATCAGATTATTTTCTTGGAGTTTAAAATTAGGTGATATAAAGAATTTTGTCATGAATCATGATATCTCCTAGATCTGAAAATATGTGAAGAATAGATAAATGGTAACAAACCGCTATCTTTACTAGCTGGACCCGATCACTTCCCAGTCAAGGATAAAAGGGCAATTCACTGAGACATCAAATAAAACACAATGATCAAGACTGTCGAATGAGCAACTCCGGATGCAAGCTTGAATGAACCAGTCCTAAATTACCAATCATTAAAAAAAAAAACTAAATTCCAAAATCCCCAAATTCTAAAATAACCCTAAATCTCTAAATCGATCGATCTTAAATGGGTTGAATTACACACCTTAAGCTTGGGTGTTAATCTTTTCAACTTGTTGATCGCCGACGAGCCCCATCGCTTGCTTCGAAGAACCAGGACGACACCCTCTCGCCGACGAACCAAGACGCTCGCTGCCAACGCTAGAAGGATGGAAGGGTGGGCTGGAGTGGAGAACCAGAGGTGATTTCTCTCGCGAACTTTGGGAACGAACAGAGAGATGGTGGTTTGGGAACAAGAGAGATGGTGATTTCTCTCAAGTGATTTTTTTTTGGCTTTTTAGTTTTAATTTTTTTTTAATTTTTTTTTAAATAAACGAAACTGTTAATAAGATGACGATAGGACATTTGACGGAAAAAAAAAAAACAAACCTCAAGGTTACCTCGCGAAATATATTAAAAAGTGAGATATCTCGCAGATTTTATTATACCTCGGGATTACCAGGTGAAAAAAACATTTTTTTTTTTTAATTAAGAGTTTATTCATTCTCTTTTAGAAAAAAATTTGAAGAAATTTTCCTATTTTATCTTGTTAATATGCAACACACTAGAAAAACCGTTTATTTTATATTATAATAAATGATATTTCAATGTGCAACTCAGATGTATCATACTGCAAACCCCCAAAACTGAAAATTGCCTCCAAAACCTAAATAGAACCTAACTGACAGGAAAATACAAAATGTCTACAATGACGATAGCCTCATATTGGAGCTCCACAAACGTTTGCTTTTCTAATCCTAAATGTTAAGAGTGACAAAGACTCCAAATTCCTTGCCCTAAAAGGCAGCAGGCAGTGGCCTATTGCGAATATCCAGAATTTAAGCAAACTACACGAACACGAAAGCTCACCATAACAAACAAGTTCATATTCATCTTCCTATATAGACACAACGCCGCAACCAGCATCTTTTCTATCCTGCACATGTTGCCTGAAGAAGATTAAGACAATCAAGAATATGTTAAATTACATGAAGTCCGTGTTTACAGCTAAAACCACAGAAATAGGGGGGACACGTAACGAATAGCAAAGCAGTATGATCTCGATCTCGCTCACTTCAGTCTTCGTGACGTCGAGAACTCACTAATTTTGTGATGAATGACTTCTCGTGTTTATATCTGAGAAAAAAGAGAGCAAATTATGAGGATAAATGACAGCAAGAAATGTAATAGCAAAATTACAACTGTAGTATATAATAGCATGCTTTTGGCTCCATTGGCATGCATCAAAGGCTTCTATATATGTCTGATTGGGAGGTTCAGTTACAAGACCTGTCATTCTTATTTTCCTTTGTTATAGAAGGTAAAACCAGCTTTCTCCTCTCTGTTTAAAATTCATAAAAATGCCATTAAGTTCTTGTGAATTTTAAGAACTGCAACTTTGCTTTGGATGTTATATATTATGCCAGTATGTATGAGTACTGTAATTTTATCTATACCAAAGTGTGCTAGAAAATATTCAAAACATCCTGAGCATAGTGGCACCACATACTTCCAAAAGATGGGTTCTTCTGTCAAGAGGTCTCTGCCACACTCGATAATCCAAAACCATAAAAAAACTGCACAAGATTTCCCCTCTTTTAAAGAGAAAACTTGCACTGCCAAATGTGGCTCTTAGAGATGAAGAAGACAACTCAGATTTCAGTGAATCTAGATCACAGTATTTGCAAGGGATGATACTCACATGATGAAGGTCGAGTAGCAAAAACAGAAGAACCCAACAAACATATGGACAAGAAATGAAGGCCAGAACTTGGAATGGTCCAATAATATTTTCTCAGACAGAGATGCAACCAACCCTGAAAACAACAGTACCATCCAGCCAGAAGGCAAGCACCTTCGAAAGGAGAAGGAAGATGAATCCTGGAAGAATAACAAGTCGGTTACTCGGTTACAATAACAGGATGACGGTACATAGGACACGAGAGATTATAAACAAAACCATGTGAAATAGGACAGTGTCATTAATAGAGACAAACCTTGAAATACTGCTTGATAAATACTGCAGAGTAAATTATTCTGAGAACCATATCTTTGTCAGAGTCAAGAAAAAAAAAACAGAGTACAGTCAACCTTCAATTAAACTTTACCATATATAACTCCTTTAGACTACCTGAAGAGTGCATCAGTGATCCTTAATTTAGGTTAAAGTTTCCCTCTTGGTGTCTCTCTACTATATCAACTTTGAATACAGACCCACTCACCCACCTATTATTTCTAGACATCAATGATTCCCATTTTAATATCTCATTTCTTCTCTCCTACTATCTGTTTAATCAGTTATTCATATGCTTCAGTACAATAAATCTGTTACTTATTTGTTTAATTATTTATATTTGATAAAAAAACAGTATCATAATAAAGAGAGTATATGTACTATTATCATTGTTGTAGTAGTATAGTAATAACAGTACTACTACGATAATTAAATTAAGATTATAGTTATAATCATTATTATCATCATGACGAATGATACTTGGATATAAATACTCAAAGGATACTAATAGAATTGGCAATTACTAAACCAATAGCACCAGCTGACTTCACAAGCATGACATTCAGCACAATATACATTAGTGAGAAGATTACTAATGAACCATTGGATAACTTCAATTGTCTCTGATTTGCAACAGAATGAACAAATGCTTCAGATGTACCTGATTCATGTTCCATTTCACAACATCTCAGATTTGGCTTATGGGGTCATAGATCTGATCAATAATAGCCAAAGCAAATAAGAAAACACATTCACATGTAGATGCATGCAACAAGCCCTTTTTTTACCCTAGAACAGATAAATGTCTCAGCAAGTAATTTTATGAGCCTATTCTTCCTTCTTTACATTTATCCACGTATTATAATCATTCTGTTTCCTGTCATATTTGGTTATCCCTTGTTCATGGTCAGTATTCTAGTTTGTTGTTCGCTTCAAACCATTGCACCTGATTTTATAGCTGGCATCAGAAAATAGTTTCCTGATGCTGGATGCAAATATTTACTCACCCTAACCATCAACAATTTGGGTATTTTTGGCCAAAAACAAAAGCTGCAATAGTAAAGGATGCAATGTAAAAAGTCAATAAGAATAATTTAATAGACAAGAACAACATTAAAGACTTATTTATTTGGTTGCAAGTAGTCTTTTACTTTGGTAGCAGGGGAAGATTATTCTGATAATACAAAAGATCCTAAAAATAAGTAGATCCTAGGAACACAATTGTTAGATCAACAAGCTACAAAGAGAGTAATTGTAGTCCTATTCTACAGTAATGGGAGCCATTAACATGGTTTCATCAACATCAGACTTCTTTCCTATCTAATTCAAATTACAATGACCACAAGAACAAAGCATTGCTATTGCATGTTACAGCTGAACACTACGTATTGACACACTAGAAGAATAATCACTTACCATTCATGGCCAAGAGTATGACATACAAGCAATAGTATTTGAGAGCAGTTGAAGCTTCTCCATCACTCCATTTACTACCATAGAGTAATCTGATGAGTGCATAAGAATAGCTTGGCCCAAATGCCAAAACAACAAGGCCTGTACTACGGGAAGTAAATGGTGAGCAAGAGAAAAGCAGTAAGATCCTGGAACCAACTTCTATGACATTAGAGGATAAATAAATTCTACAACAATGTGAAGTTACAAAAATGTAGACACGTCCAGAGGAAAGTAAGAAGGTATAGAATCGGATGCCAACCAATCCCATAAGTCTGCTAAAAAGCAATTAAGGAACAGTTACCATTTTTGCACTAGATAATTGCAACATGAAATTTGTCTTAGGTTTGTATAACTTATCAATCTCATGCAGATCCACTGTCTCAACATCAATTGAAAGAGGTTGATAGAGCAGATTGTGATATATGCAGATGCAATTATGTCAATGATAAAGCAAACAAATTCGAAGTTTAGGAAGTATGTAATGAAAGGTAATATATTAAGAATGTAATGAAGCATTAAAATAGACATGTTTTTCAACAAAGAAAACAGAACTTCATAGCAGGAAGAATGCAATGAAGCATTAAAATAGACATGTTTTTCAACAAAGAAAACAGAACTTCATAGCAGGAAGTACGTAATGAAAGATAATATATCAAGAACGTAGTGAAGCAATGTATGAGTTCAGTTGAAGGACATACCAATCAATGAAATAAACTTCAAAGCCTCTGTAAGACAATATCCTAACTTCTTGCTTCTATCTTTGCCTTCTTCTGCAAATGAAGATGTAAAAACAAACTAATGTCCAGTAACACTTTCAACCAAGAAGAACGGAAAAATTTAAACAGAGCAGGAAAATATTTTTAAAAATAATATATTTAATAGATTCTAAATTTACTCAGTTATCTTAGCAAAGACAGGAGTCTACCAGCAATTTCTTTGAATAGAAATTTTCCAGTACTCTACCACAATAAAAGCCAATGATTACTGAATCAGGAGTTTCCATCTCCACATTTATATGATTGCATCACTTTCAGGTGAAAACATGAAATCTCATCTTTCTAGATTGAGATAAGTTTTCTTAAGACAACAAACTTATTAATCAAAGCTGTCATGTAAGGAAGCAAACAAATAAAAGATAAATAATAGGGAATTTACAAGTTTAGTTGCAGCTGAGAAAGACATCTGGTTCCCTACTAATACGCACAATCATATGAGGGATACTAACTAACCTGAAGTAAATCTAGCAAACGTAGCATATGAACTTTCTTCAAAAGGTAGAAACACCAACCTGACCACTAAGCTCCCTGAGACAGGTATAAATAGTAAGTATACGATAAAATACACTTAAAGATATAATAAAACATTGTAAAATTGGACTTTTAATTTCATTTTCTTTTTTCTTAATGCATGATGTTGGGTAATGTACAAATGTACTTTTGAGTTACCTAGTTTATCAACAAGTCCATATACGGCTTGGTTATAGGGTGTATCCATCCATACAAGCACCAATTTCTCTCCTTCTTGAAGTATAAACTTGCCGAAGGATTGGAAAGTAAACAGCCTACACATCTCTGATAGCTGCCTATCATAGTCCACTAGATGACCTCCTCTGCAGCTGCAATGGTAGTATGTCAAGCAGAAACAAGACTACCCAGAAAGTATATACGTTGATGTAAAACAAGACCATAAACCCGTAATTGAAGTCATCAAAGGGAAATAGTAATAGAACATTCTACTCAGCGAATAAAAAGGCTCCAGGCGCTGGGGTCCCTGGAGCCTAGGCGCGCCTAGCCACAAAAAAAGCAGAAAAATGTATAATTCAAGAGGAAAATGTTATAAAATCATATAGAACCAGTTTATAATGAAATAAAACTAAGTTTAAAGCATCATATTCATAGTGTTATAATATCAAGTCTAAAGAATAAAAAAACCAATTTATAGCATAAAAAGTAGTGAAACTAAATTCATGAAGCAAAAAATAGTGAGTGGAGTGGGTCAATCTATGTCTAAGCAACACAGCAGCCTCAGGGAACACAAGAAGGCACCTGCAGAGAGGAAGAGGAACACCGAACCAAGCAACACAGCAGCCTCAGGAGACACAAGAGAGGGCACCAGCAAAGAGGGCACCAATATGGAGGAAGAGAACTCAAAGAGAAGGAAAAGGAAGAGTTATTTTTTGCAAAAACAGATCGTCCTTTTTTTGGACGTGGATAACAATATTATATGGTAAAAGATACTCAAAAAAAAAAGGAAATCAGATCTTCTGACTTCTGAGAAGCTTTTTTTAAAAAAAAAAGAATATCAAAATGATCTGATTTTCTACCAAGAAGGAAAGGCTCGCGCTTCAGCAAAAGGCGCGCCTCAGGCACCTAGGGGAGTACCCAGCCACTTGAGGCACGCCTCAGGCGAGGCGGGCGCCAGCCCTGCCCAGGCGCGCCTGAGGCGAACCTTTTTGTTCACTGATTCTACTGCACATCCTCACAAACAATGCCAAAACAGCTTTTCAGAAAACAGAAGCAATGTCCTGTTGCAAAAACATCATAGCAACAATACTGAAATTTAGGCTCCATAATTTGCACGAATATTTTATAGTTGATTCATTTCGGAAAACTATACCTGAAAGGAAAAAGCATTGAACTCCGGAACTTTGAACAACAAAGAAAATAGCCCCAATAACCAAGGAAAATGCAGCCCCCATACGATATTTGTGATATTCCAAACACAATCGCCTTTTCCTGTGAGCAATCATTCCCAACTAATTTAGCGAATACCATATGATAAATGAGGACATCAAGCAAAAGCATATGCGAAATTGACGAGCTGCAGATATTTTTCTTCAGATTTGGCCTCAATATTAGGTCAGACTGACAACATCCAGTAAATCCAAAATTGTCAAACACCGTATACATATCAGTAGTTTTTAGATTTATTAACTATACAGGCCATACGAATAGCCATAAGTATCACGATTAGCTAACTTTATAAAACAGGAAATTCAGGAACAAGCTCAATATTGCAATTCTATTGTTTCAGGGAAAACACCAATGTCATATCAACTATACATTGCACAAGTTTGGAAGAATCAACAAGCCATCTCTGGTTTATCACTTGGCTACAGTCCCAAATAATTTAGCTTATTCCATTTCGGACAGTTGCGGTACTTTCCCAACATGAAGTACTTCTTCCAGACCTAAATCCCTAGTTTTTGTGCAGAACCTTGAAAGGGGCAGAACCTCGAAGCTACCCATTAATGTGTACCTAAATTCAAACGGCCAAAAGGCGTTTGAAGTGTTATCTTGCACAGATCAAATTGTTTCAAGATTGGTGTTGTAATATGATACTAAATACAGGAACCAAAAAGTTTTATCTCTTCTTCTTGTGTTATGAGGTGATTGTGCAACATTTTTCAAGAGCAAAGGCAATGTTTAATCTTAAATACAGGTCTCGATAAACAGTGGCAATAATCAATTTGGTGCCCACTGGAGCCTATTATCAAACTGATACAACTTCATCATGTACAAAGCAGGAAATACGTAGCCTAGTGGAATACAGTATAAACTGATGACCTGATTTGAAGGCAAGTTTGCATACCAGTTATCTGTAATGGTCTACAAAAATTTCAAAATCATGTCCCCTTACCGTTTTACTGCTTCCAACTATAAAAGTGTATGTTGTCAGGCAACGGAAAAGTGTAGCTGCAGTTTCAATCATCAGCCTTAGTTTGAGAAGAGATAATTTCTGAGAAAGGATATAAAATGGTTCTGCCAACAGCTCCAGCAAGCATGCAACACCTGCATCTCATAATTAAGGCCATTTTAGAACATCATAGAATATAAAAGATCACCTATATTAGAATAAAAAGATCGCATATGATCAATCATTTGTGTATCTTTCGATGTTCTTGCATGTCTCCAAGGCAGTGATTTCAAGGGATTCACCATAATCACCATGTAACCCTTAAGTAAACTAGATTCAAAGGCCAGAAAAGAAAAGTTCCAACATGCGTTATTGCGTACTGAAGTCCAAACACTAGTTGTGCTTTTCTGAAACATAGCAATTACTCAATAGGGTTATAGGACAGGAAACAAGGTTTTCTTTTCTTCAGTGATTTCAAGGGATTCACTATAATCCCATTCACTCACAAATACATGTCATTTTAACTTCTACACAGTACTAAGGAAATGAGTATCTGAACTCAAAATCTCAAAAATACTCCAATTAGTAATTAGCTTCTCTCTCTCCAATACTAAAGTCATTTCAAATTTTACCACTTACTAATTGTAAACCTTATTTGGAGCCAATGACTGGAGAGAAATGGGAGAAGAAGAATCAAGATGTGCAAAAGTTAGTAACAATCTTCATAAGTTACAACTATTCATTGCCTAAAATATCTTCAGTGGGAAGTATTTTTATGGGCAACAGATGAAGTATCAAAGTTGATACACTAAACATACATCTTCAAAATATAAAGTCATGCGTAGTTCAGCAGACCGAAAAAAACAAGCCATTTAAAATAGGAACAAAATGAGGAATGATTTCTTAAGCTAATTATACTTTGTGCAACTCAGCATATTAGCAGGATATTGAAGTTTGGGAAGTATGACCTGTTAGATAACCTACAAATTAACTAAATCTAGCAGGAAGAAGCAGCATATTACCGTTTAACAATATAGCTTGTCCGTAGGGGTTAGAATAGCTCAGTGATTGCCACCAGAAGACGAAGAGACATGTTGTGAGTGTAATAAGCAATCCAAATGGAAAAGACAGCCAGGCCACTTTCAGTAGCTTAGCCATATTCTTTTCAGTGGAAGAATCATCACTGTATAAAAAAAAATGTTCTTTGAAATCCACATCTTTCAAGTGTTATTGAGACTAGTCAAGAAGCATTTGGTTAAAAAACTTTTGCAGCATAGGTATATAGAATTAGTTCAAACAATAATCTTATATTATAGCATTTCAAATATATTATTTCCTTCTCCAACCACAGCTGTCTTTGTTTCCCATAACAATCATATCCACAGATCACCAACATATACAGCCAAAATGCAAGTACAAGCCCTGGTATCTTTGTCCCTCCATGCAGAAAATAGCTCCTAACTTAAAACAAAAGGGAGAAAATATATATCTAAAATTCCCATATATACAATGGAATATATATATTTCCGAGTAGGAACTTGCCAACTGTCACCCTTGTTTTCCAAAGGGCGATCTATCGGCAGAAGGATTCAAAAGAAACGAAAAAAGCCATGGTAGAAGAGACATAAATTCAGTGAATAACAGAATTACAGAACAAAGTCTAAGACGCACCACTTGATCTCAGTCCTCAGGCATGCTCGTCGAAACCCCTCACGACTGAGAAATAAAATGCATGTGACGAACAAATGGAACTGCACAGCATAAACCTGCACCGCAATGGAAAATAGTGAAAAACATTTTCTCTTTTTTAACAGGAAAAAATGAAGACACAAGTTGCACTCTAACTATACAAAAGGAAGAAAAAAAAAAAAGAGTTCCAAGATATCATAAATCCCAGAGACATACTTCTTAGCCACATGATCTACACAAAATAATATCGATGAGTTAACACTATCCAAGATCCTACATGACAACTTCTAGAATACTGTAAAATCCATTTCTCTATGATCCCAGAAAGCTGGATTTAGACTTTAAATCCATTAAGGGAAAAGAAAAACTGATTAATGTGCTACTGCTCTCCAAACAAAAGAAAATCAATTCTATCTAGGTTGGTCTAGAAAATGAGTTGATCAATCTAAGCAATAAAAACCAAATTAATTCGCTGTAGTGAAGGTATTATGCTATTGAACAAAATACAATGTAGAAAAAAACGTCTTACCGTCAATGAATGTCTAATTTATGTCATATCTAGTAAATATGTTAATTATTATAACCACCATCTTCATAACACTGTAATTAGCTCCATGATCAATCAAATTTCTTCCTCGAAGTTCATAGCATAAGCTGACCTTTCGCATTCAAGATTCACAGAACATAAGCTAAAGCATTGAGGTGGAAAATAAAAAAAGCTTGCATGTCATGTTCCTAGATAGGAGAGATAATTGGCATCTCCCATGAGAGGGATAAACTGCGCTCCAGGCTATTTCGTATCAGCAATGCTCCCATATTAAGTATTGCAAATCAAACCCTCAAGTATGAATTAAGCAATGAGAAGGGCTATATTTGTTGCATTGAACTCCTGCACCAGCACAGGGAGGGAGGGAGGGAAAAAATTAAAACAAGTTTCATACAATAACCGAAATCCCTTGATTTGATCAAAGAATATAACTTCTCTCTTCCACTACACAAAGGAAAAACGATAAACCCAAAGAACAAAATTTTAGGGGTGTGTTCGGTAAATATGCTAATAATGTACGGTCTTGATAAGACTTTGCTGATATGGAAGACTTATAATGTCAACGATTATTTCCAAACACACCCATGCAATACATAGGAAGGAAAATGTAACCTTACCGCATAATCAACTTGAGTAAGCTGCCTCACCATCCATGTGTTAAAGATGAATGGGATCCCTCTCGACAAGAATTGTGTAGCTGGAGAGAATAGAAAAAGCATTAAGTGTAGTTAAACTTATACATATTCTTTATTTCTTTATCAATGAGAGTGAAACAAGTCCTAACCCATCAGATAGATGAAGGTCCGAGAAAGATTGGCACTACCAGGATAATCACCCATTCCAAACGCCCTTAAAACTCTTAATAATCGTCCACTCCGTTGCTCTTATTTTTCCTTCAGGAGCATAGACCAAGTGCAACTGATAGATTAGAAATCAGGGAATGAAGCAATTAGCAACAGAAACACAGATGCACTTAGCAATAACACACAAATCAGTTTCCCATAGAAGTAGAATGAAGTGGTTGAGATTGCTGTAGAATCAAGACCTGCTACATCCTTAGAAAGAGCAGATACAATCTCAGGGAAAGTGTCTTCATTAATTCCCCTAATTGAATGCCAAGTCACAGAAACTGGATCAACTCTCATTCTCCATGAATCCCTAACAACACCTACGAGGAATCCCGCGAACGAGGAATAACTGGAGATTCGACGAAGGGAGATCGACAGTGATGCTCAGATCGGTGAAGGCGGAGATGACGTCGCCGCCGACGCCCGCAGCCGACGCTCGAAGGATGGAAGGGTGGGCTGGAGTGGAGAACCAGAGGTGATTTCTCTCGCCAACTTTGGGAACGAACAGAGAGATTGTGGTTTGGGGACTACAGAGTGATGGTGATTTCTCTCATGATTTTTTTTTTGGCTTTTTCGTTTGATTTTTTCGATTTTTTTTTTTAAATAAAGGGAACCGTTAAAAAAGATGACAGTAGGGCATTTGGCGGAAACAACCAAACCTCGGGTTAGTTCGTGAAATATACTAAAAAGTGGGATATCTTGCGAATTTTACTATATTTCGGGATTATCAGGCGAAAAAATTGTTTAAAAAATTAAACTAATAACTAAAAAAATTATTGCTAAAAATGGAATTCTTAGAGTGCGTCCATGGACACACGCTAGAAAAAACCTCATGTCTTGCGTCTCTATGTTTTTCTAAATCCATACACGTTTTGGCTAGTTGGTGTATATCAAATTAAGTCACTCATCTTCATTGCAAGGTTTTACCTCTAAGGAGTGAAATAAAACTTCATGTTGCAAAGTATTTAGAAAACAAATTTCCGACATGATTTACTCAAGTAAAATCTCATCTTTATTTTCACACGTATATATATAGGGGGCTGATCCGGTGTGAACGATCGTTTGTCTGCAAACATGCGAATGGAAGTATACAATTTAGTCAACACTAGTGCACATCAAATTTTGGTACACTTTTTTGTGTAACCCAATGTATAATTTGTTATAACATGGTGCACATTTTATTACAACATGGTGCAAATCTGTCTAAGTGCACATTTTGTTATAACATGGTGGACATCAATCTCAGTGCATATTTATTTGTAACATGGTACACATTCTTAAAACGGTGCATACTTATTTGTAACCCGACACACATTTTGTGCACATTTAAAATCGGTGTACAATTATATTGTAACTTTGGTGCACTGACCAGTTAATAGCTGACCAACGCTGGTCAACACATGATCAACGCCAGTTAGTTGTGGTCAACATCGGTATACGGTGGTCAAGACCGGAGGTCGGCGTGTCAGTGTCGATGAACAATATAGTGGTGCCCCACATTACACATAAATTATGCACCACATTACCCTTGTGCACCACATCACACAAGATTGTGCACACTCTCTCGCACGTTAACACGGTTCGCACGAGAACGACCATTCGCACCTAACATAACTTCCATATATATATAAGGTCACGTTTAGGTTAGGAGTAGCAACCTAAAACCTTAAATATGCTAGCAAATGACTCGTGAAAAGGGGAACACGGTATAAATGTGTGCGACCTTCCATATATGACCATATTAGTTTTTTTTAATGAGGAAAGATTTCGGGCTTAGGCCTTGGGCTCTTAGGAGTGTTTATACTCTTCTGAGATGGCTCTTTAGGAGGGTTATCTCCTATTGAGATTTATATTGCTTTTATCGTTCAGAATTGTTGTGTTTACTTGGTGATTTGTGTGTTATTGCTAAGTGCATCTGTGTTTCTGTTGCTAATTGCTTCATTTTCTGATTTCTACTCTATCAATTGGTGATCTTGTTGAGAGGTTCTGAGATGGAGATAGAGGAAAATCAGGAAGATGAGATAGGTTTCATTAGAAATTGGGTTGAAGAAGTAAGAGAGTTAGGTTCTAAATGGATTTTAGAGGGTAAAAGCATATCAAAATCTACAGGGAATGATCTTGAGTTTCAAGCTGGACGTTTAGGAACATTATTGGATGTGGTTTGGGAAGAAATTCAGGAAGTAGAAAGTGAGCTATCAAGGGAAATTAGTTTATACAGGGTTGAAATGAAGTTTTGGGCCTCCTCTGTGCGGTCGTGTCTGAAGGACATCGAGGAGCCATTGAAATGTCCAGAGGAAAGAGCCACTGAAGAGGAAGGAGATGAATCCCAGAGAGCCATCGTTTCAGATCATGATTCTGCCGTGGAAGTTAACGATGAACTTGCGGAGATGAACCGGGACAAAGCCAACAGAGTAATCATCCCAGATCTCGAGTCGGATGCTAAGGCAGAAGAAGAAGGATTCGAAGTCGACAAAAGCGAGAACAATCTAAACATGGCAGCGGCTTGTCAGAACGGTGAGAGGATTGAGAAGAAGATACCAGGATCGAATGGCGAAGGGGAAGGGCTAGATTTCAACACTCATCTTCCGACTGTGGAGAGTCACGCCATTACCAACCAGAACCTGCACAGAGAAGAACTCGCGAGAGCATTCCAAAAGCTGGTGTCGAAGATGGCGCGTGAGGTACAGTCTAAAAAAGCAGTTTGGATTTTAGGGTTGACTCTGAATCAGAAAGTGCAACCTGATTTTCTTTTGGTCATAAGTCCGGGTGAATTTGGATCCGAAGTGAGGCCAAATCCTAAATCGTTGGGCCCACCACCTTGGTATGGATCCACATTGAAAGAGTGCGGTCCCACCTTCTGTAATATCCCTCATTTTGTAGGGGTAATTTTTGAACTTTCTTAAGCCCATGTTGCGAGTCAGATTAAATTCAGAGATGTATGAACATTATGTGTAATGTTTGATCTCTGTAATATTTTTCTGAGTAATATAAAATACAGTTAATGTATTTTTGGGTTAAAAAGTCATTCGTGTACGAATATTATTAACCCGGGCGACAAAACGGACAAGAATTGGCCAAAGCGGCGAAAGCGGCGACCGCCAACAGAAAGCGGCGAAAGCGGCGACCGCCGCCAGGCACAATCGGGCGGCGACCTTCTATCATCGGCGGCGACCGCCGCCAATATCTCTGACATCGCCGGAGCTGGAAACTCGCGCCGTTAACGCCTCGGAGGACGCCCATTTGGTCGGGCAACGCAGCTGGCTGCTTCTCCTCCTTGCTTGGGCAATATATACAGAGAAAGAAGAGGAATTCGAGCTCATCTGAACTCGCCCTTTCTCTTCCAAAATCTCGCCGGAAAATCCCATCTCGCCGGAGAACTTCAAAGCTTCGTCGAAGCTTCGTTCTTGAGTTTGGTTGATCTCAAAGTGAAGCTTTGGTGGCCTTAGGAAGCTTAGAATCCAAAGCAAACCAAAGGAGAAGCAAACCGATCGACGTCGGTGAGATTTCTTCTTCTCGAAAGTTTCTGACCTGTTCGTAGCGGCGACCGCCGCCACGAACAGGCGGCGCCCGCCGTAAGGCAGGCGGCGACCGCCGCCGACAGGACCTTGGCATGCTTTGGCCTTGGCTTCTGTGGCTTTTGATCGGGCTCCGTTCCCTTCGATTTCTTTCGTTATTCTTTAGATTCGTACTAGCTATTGTCGAATCTAACTTAGGGTCTCATTATGGGGTCGTTCCAGAAGGATTTAACATCCAGGATCCATCCCAGTTCCAGACCCGGAAACCTCTTGTTCCTAAGCTTCGTTTAAGCTTTCGGCTGATCTAAGGCAAGTGGTGGTTCGCTCTTGCTCATCATTCCATATTTCCATTAATTATCAATGGTTTGATTGTTAATTAATTTGGAATGATTTACTGTTTTGTTGGGAATAGTTTTATTAAATGATATAAAAAGGAATATGATATTATAATAGGTTGTATATTTGTTAGAACAACGCTATTATAGATATATATTTTGGCATGAGGGCTTTGATATGATTATTGTTGTGCTTGGACTGTTTAGTTAGCACGAGTATTCGTAGGAGCGATGGACTAATTGAGGTCTAGTCGTTTCTTGATAATGAAAATGGTGCTAAGGGTTCTAAACTCAAAGACCATTTGGTGGGTCATGACCTTTCTCTATACTCGGGTATAGAGATGGTGGCACGAAGCTGGTGCTACAAACTTGGGATTCGTCCCTATCAGAAGTATTACCTGTTGTCGGCAGGCATATAATTAAAAGCCTATAACGTGATGTGCGTTTTGGAATCAAATAAGATAAGTGCCCGAGCGCACATGATTAAGAAACCTCAGACGAGTAGTGTAGCTAGGGAATAGTGCAGCTAGGAAAGCTCGTCTTGACTTTGATCAGAGTACTGTTCTCTTTCCAATCTAGATTCGCGTTTAGCAGTGAGGTTGGTCGTGAACCGAAACATCAAGTCGTTTTTGAACGCTTGTATGAAATTATTTATGTTCCCCAACATTGTCATACTTCCGATAAGACTCAATTCATTGGAGTCTTCTTTTGGATTGATTGCTGTAAGACTCGGTCTTCCAGAATCTTCTCTTGACCATGTTGCTTGATATATTCCAGTAGGAGTATGGTGGTTGACTATCGTTATCGGTTTTAATTCGAGAAACGATGAGTTTAACCTAATACGACTACTTCGAACCACTCTGCTTTGTACCCTTGCGTAGTCTTTCATTAGACTAACCAACCGTAATTGTTCTCTGCATGGTTGGCTGGTGTCATCCGTTCGATTCGGCACATCAGATAAGCATCCGAGGAATGGAGGCTAGAACGACTATAAAAGTAAACGGTGTTTTAATGGTTTATCAGGCTACGATCCTTGGCGGGTGATCTTTATGATCAAGACCCATGTATTTATATTTATAAAGACTTCCGCTAAATACTCTGTTTTGTCCTATGGGGATTGGGATGTAATCCCCAACATATGTTTTAATTAAAGGTTTTGATGTTTATATCTTAACCGTTGTTTGTGAATTGTGTTTAAACCGGTAAAGCCTGGGGTGGCTTCGGTGTGGAAACCGAGATCACTGACGGTAATACCTTTCCAAACGGATTGAAATTTGGGGGTGTTACAGATCTGGTATCAGAGCCTAAGTTTTAGAACGGGTTGGGTATTTGAAAACCAATTACTCGTTTTCAATTGAAAAGCATTTTCAAAAGGGCTCTGAATTTTCAAAATGAAAAGAATTTGAAAATAAAAATATTGTTCATAGTCATGTCTCATATCTATAGTCTGATGTAGTAAGCTTGCTTCTATATCTAGAAAGACTAATTCCTTCCTCGTTATCCTGTAGGATATGGGTGCGTGCCCTTCTCATAAGAGAGACTCGGTAGATGCCGAGATGGATTCACCATCTCCAGGAAGGCTCGACTTCCCAATACCCCAGGGATGCTTCGAGGTTGGAGGACCAAGCAGCCCACCTGAGGAGATCAAGCATGTGCTTCCTGAGTCGGTAGTCCTGGTGTCAAGGAATGTTATAGTTCCTGTGGCAGCACCAGTTGAGCCACCAAGGGGGGAAGCAATGCATGAAGATGAATCGTTTAGGTACGCGAGAGGGTAGTATAATGACGATTACCAGATAGAAATGATTCCTGAATGGAGCGAGGAGGAAGATGAAGAAGAGGACCCCATAGAGGAAGACCCTGACGAGGAAGAGGACCCCATCGAGGATGATTCCGAGGAGGATACCGAGATGGACCTCAACGGGCAGAACCAGGAGTCTGATGACTTGAGGCACTTGCTGGTGGATAGTCAGGAACCGGGGATGCAATTTATTCACCCCAGTTTAGAGTTACCACATGTGCAAGAGTTGCCACCAGTGCCAGAGTACACACTCATGTCTGATGCTGACTGGGAAATACTTTATACTGAGTACGGTATTGGAAGAAATGGTAGAGAATCTCAGACTATCCCTGCTCAAAGGAGAAGGAGGACGGAATCTGAACTACGAGAGATCCTTCGCCAAAGCGAGATGATCTCTTCTGAACAGCAATACCAGATGGATAAAATGATCGCCAGTGCTCACAGAAGGGCTGGGCTAGGAGAGCCAAACGTGGAAGATCCATACTTCACCATGACTGAGATAAGGCCAGGGACACCAGAATCATGTGTTCCAGGACCAAGCAGGGTGCATAGTCCATCGTCAGAATCCGATGGAGAACCCTGTCCGAAGAAGCCTTGCATGGGAAGTCTACCGTATAGGAAACGTTTCGGAACACCGTGATAAGGACCGACGTTGCCTGTAGTAGTAGTTTCATTTTCTTAGTATTTCAGCATGTATTGTGTAAATATTCTAGTATTGAGGCATGTACTTTGTGAAATACTACAATCTCCGAGCAATTTTGACCTGACGCTCGGGAGATCGGCTAATGTGCAGTTTGTAAAATAGTTCAAGTTCATCTATATAAGTACCAAGTTGATCTATTCTGAGTTGATTTTTATTACATTAAGTATTTTGGGAAAAATATTAATGTATGAAATCCTTGGAATTTGATCGGTAAACAGATGGTGAACACAATGAACAACACTCGTTCTGATGTTGGTAACCATCCCAGACACAACGAGAGGAGCGTTGGAACTCCTGAGAATGTACGTGAGTCAAATTCTCAACGTGATCCCAGGAGCAATGCTCCGAGGATATTTGACGAGGCGGCCGTTGCTGAAATTCGGGAAATTTTCATGCAAGAAATGACTGATGTCTTACACCCGAGTGTGTCTCAGGCACAAGATGTGCCGGCATCCTCAGCAGCCCCAGAAGTTGAGGAACAAGAAACTCATGTACCCCGGCATCAGGAGACTGTAGTCAGAAGCAAGAATGATTGTGGCCGAGCACTGAAGGCCATAAATTCTATGAGACCCGACAACTTCAACGGGAAAGGTGAACCAGTTGAGGTGGTGCATTGGTTTTCCCACATGGAGCGGTTATTCCGCAGTGTGGAGTGCACGGAAGCCGAGAAGGTGCACATAGCTTCTCTATAATTAAAAGGAGATGTTAGTGAGTGGTGGGAAAACACCGGTCTTGCGGATAACCCTGATTTGAGTTGGGCAATGTTTAAGACTAAGATGATCGACCGATTCTTCTCTCAGGCAATGAGAGAGGAAAAGCGCAAGGAGTTTCTTTACCCTAAGACTGAAGGGTTAAAGGTGGCTGAATTGGCAATTAAGTTTAATCACTTGTTGCCATACGCCGGATCGGATGTATCCACTGAAGAACAGAAGATTTGGCATTTCCATGAGTGGATGAACCCAAAGATTAAGCCAATGATGTTAAGCCACAATTGCTCTACTCTGGAACAATATGTGGATGCGGCTTATAAGCTAGAGGCAACTCTAGAAGAATCAACCAAGAGGAAGAATCGCCAGAGGTCGACACAGAATCAACCTCAGGCAAGTAGATTCAAACGTCTTGCGCCACCGTCCAACTTTGCTAAAGCCAGCAAGGCGAAAACGGGTGGAACGCAAGGCGGGTTGACACAACAATCGGGTCAGGGCAAGAGTTCGATTCAGTGTTATAACTGTGGTGACGCTGGGCACAAAAGCATCGCATGTCCAAAGGAGAAGAAGACGTGTTTTGGTTGTGGGACTGAGGGGCATTTGCAGAAGTTCTGTTGGCAGGGAAAGCAGAAAGGAGCAGAGTCGCATCAGGGGTCTATTAGGCAGAGTAACCGACCCAGGTTCAAACCAGCAATGACTCCTAGTCCTTCGATGCAAACAACTGCCCAGAACAAAGGAAAAGCCCCAACAACTTCAGGAGGTCAGGGTCAGCGCCTATATGAGATGCGTGAGGCTGATGGACCTAATGCACCGATTGCTCAAGGTACCATCTCCCTTCACTCTACTCCTGTATGCATACTGTTTGATTCGGGTGCTACCCATTTCTTCATTTCAGAGAGTTGTGTTAGTAAGTTAGGATTAGTCTGCAACAAGGATTGTGAGCCTTTCGTTGTGAATCTTCCTAATAGTGAACACTTAGTAGGAACTAAGTGTCTGTCCGAGTTTCTGATTACCATCCAGGGTAAGAAATTCGAGGCAGATTTGATCTGTATTGCCATGGATCCCTACGACATTATCCTCGATATGGATTGGCTGACACGCCATGGGGCAATGATCGATTTTAGTTCGAGAACAGTGACGGTGTCATCTGGGGGCCAGAGTGTGTGCAAGTTTAAAGGTCGGAATGACGCTGATAATGGTAGGCTTATAAACGCAATGGATGCGTTTAAGCTACTTCGTCAGGGTTGTGTCGGGTACCTTTGCTATCTGGACGAGCCCACGAAAGATGAACCATCAGTTCTTGATATTCCTGTGATTCGGGAATTTCCGGATGTCTTTCCGGAAGAGATTCCTGGATTACCCCCGCATCGTGTTGTGGAATTTTCAATTGATCTCGAACCGAGTATTGTGCCAATTTCGAAGGCACCGTACCGGATGGCTCCTGGTGAAATGCAAGAATTGAAGAAGCAACTAGAGGATCTTCTCGACCAAGGTTATATAAGACCGAGTGCATCGCCTTGGGGTGCTTCGGTCTTGTTTGTCAAGAAGAAAGATGGATCGTTTTGGCTTTGTATCGACTACCGAGAGTTGAATAAAGTCACGATCAAGAACAAGTATCCTTTGCCAAGGATTGACGATCTGCTAGATCAGCTGCAAGGAGCTAAAGTCTTTTCCAAGATCGATATGAGATCTGGTTACCATCAGCTCAGAATTCGTGAGGAAGATATTTCGAGGACTGCATTCCGGACAAGGTATGGCCACTATGAGTTCGTAGTTATGCCATTCAGACTTACCAATGCTTTAGGGGTCTTCATGGACCTGATGAATCGATGCTTTCACCAGTACCTAGATAAGTTCGTGGTGGTTTTCATTGATGATATTTTGATTTATTCCCCGAACGAGGAAGTTCACGAGGAACACCTGCGGATTGTGTTATCAATCCTTAGACAAAATGAGCTATATGCTAAATTGTCTAAGTGTGACTTCTGGATTAAGGAAGTGGCTTTCTTAGGCCATGTGATCAACGAGAATGGGGTGATGGTTGATCCCCAGAAGATTGAGGCGGTAGCCAACTGGAAGCGGCCTCAGAATGTGAAAGAGGTACGCAGTTTCCTTGGACTTGTCGGATATTATAGACGGTTTGTAGAGGGATTTTCCAAGATCGCTCTACCCATGACCGGTTTACTCCGCAAGGTCCATAAGAAGTTTGTCTGGACTGACAAGTGCGATGCCAGTTTTCAAGAATTGAAACGACGATTGACCTCGGCACCAGTGTTAACATTACCAGAAGGAAATGACGGATATGTAGTCTATAGTGATGCTTCTAAGAATGGTTTAGGATGCGTGTTGATGCAGAAAGGCAAGGTGATTGCTTATGCATCAAGGCAACTGAAAACCTATGAAGAAAACTATCCGACGCATGATCTGGAACTAGCGGCGGTAGTGTTCGCGTTGAAGATTTGGAGGCATTATCTCTATGGTGTGAAATGCCAAGTCTTCACCGACCACAAGAGTCTCAAGTATGTATTCACTCAGAAAGAGTTGAACATGAGGCAACGACGCTGGTTAGAGCTGCTCAAAGATTATGATCTTGAATTGCTGTATCAATCGGGCAAGGCTAATGTAGTAGCCGATGCACTGAGCCGGAAGACACCGCACGAGACAGTAGTAGCTCTCCTCACTACTCAAGCCAAGCTAAATCAAATGGTGTGTGAAGCTGAACTCTTGTATGATCAACGTAGAGGATACCTGAGTATGTTGGAAATTCAGGCTACACTACTTGATCAGATTCGAGAAAAACAAATTGATGATATAGTTTTGGTAAAGTTGAGTTGTGAAGCGTTGAATGGGAAAGCTCTCGGTTTTGTGATTCAGGAGGACGGATCACTCTAGTTTCAGAACCGAGTTTGTGTGCCTGACGTTGATGGTCTTCGCCAATTGGTAATGAGGGAAGCTCATTCATCAGCTTATTCTGTACATCCAGGCTCTAGTAAAATGTATAAGGACCTCAGAATGAAGTTCTGGTGGCCCAACATGAAGTGGGATGTGGCAGAATTCGTGGCGAAATGCTTGACTTGTTAGAAGGTCAAGATAGAATACCGTAGACCAGGTGGTGAATTGCTATCTCTTCCAGTTCCAGAATGGAAATGGGAAGATATCGCAATGGATTTCGTCACAGGACTACCCAAGACTAGGAGTCAAAAAGATGCTATTTGGGTTATCATTGACAGGCTCACGAAGAGTGCTCACTTCGTGGCTATTAAGTCAACGTGGGGAACCCATAAGTTATCAGAAGTGTTTTTACACGAGGTTATCCATTTACATGGTACTCCGAAGACCATTGTATCAGATCGTGATGGCCGATTCATGTCGAGATTCTGGAAGGAACTCCACAAGGCCATGGGAACTGAATTGAGATTCAACACTGTATTTCATCCTCAAACGGATGGACAGTCTGAGAGGACTATCCAGACCCTGGAGGATATGTTAAGAGCATGTGTACTCGACCGTCCGACTAGCTGGGAGGATAGCTTAAGTCTAATCGAGTTCACGTACAACAATAGCTGGCACGCTACTATCAAGATGGCTCCATTTGAAGCTTTGTATGGTCAAAAGTGTAGATCGCCAATTTGTTGGGATGAGAATGCCGACAAGATTTTACTCGGACCAGAGTTGGTCGAGAGAACTGCTTCAGATATTGCTTTGATCAGACAAAGAATGTTGGCCGCTCAAAATCGACAGAAGTCTTACGCCGATCCAAGACGTAGGAATGTTGAATTTGAAGTTGGCAACAAGGTCTTTGTCAGAGTCTCGCCATCCAAAGGCGTGTTCAGATTTGGTAAGTGTGGGAAGCTTAAACCTCGCTACGTGGGACCATTTGAAATCCTCGATAGAGTGGGATCCCTTGCGTACCGTTTGGCATTGCCGCCATCGGCGCATCCAGTGCATAATGTGTTCCACGTATCCTTGTTGAGGAAGTACGTATCAGATGAGTCTCATGTGCTGAGCTATGAAGACATCGAGATTCAAGCAAATGGTACTTATGAAGAGATACCTGTGCGTATTCTCGAGCGCCGCGAGAAGCACTTGCGCAACAAGATCGTACCGTTGGTACGAATTCTGTGGTCCAAGTCAGGAACCGAAGAAGTTACCTGGGAGACTTGGGAGACTGAAGAGGATATGCGTAGACGCTTTCCCGAGATGTTTGCGACCTAAGTTTTGGGGTCGAAACTTCTTTTAAGGGGGAGGTAATGTAGTATCCCTCATTTTGTAGGGGTAATTTTTGAACTTTCTTAAGCCCATGTTACGAGTCAGATTAAATTCAGAGATGTATGAACATTCTGCGTAATGTTTGATCTCTGTAATATTTTTCTGAGTAATATAAAATACAATTAATGTATTTTTGGGTTAAAAAGTCATTCGTGTACGAATATTATTAACCCGGGTGACAAAACGGACAAGAACTGGCCAAAGTGGCGAAAGCGGCGACCGCCGCCAGGCACAATCGGGCGGTGACCTTCTGTCGTCGGCGGCGATCGCCGCCAATATCTCTGACATCGCCGGAGCTGGAAACTCGCGCTGTTAACGCCTCGGAGGACGCCCATTTGGTCGGGCAACGCAGCTGGCTGCTTCTCCTCCTTGCTTGGGCAATATATACAGAGAAAGAAGAGGAATTCGAGCTCGTCTGAACTCGCCCTTTCTCTTCCAAAATCTCGCCGGAAAATCCCATCTCGCCGGAGAACTTCAAAGCTTCGTCGATGCTTCGTTCTTGAGTTTGGTTGATCTCAAAGTGAAGCTTTGGTGGCCTTAGGAAGCTTAGAATCCAAAGCAAACCAAAGGAGAAGCAAACCGATCGACGTCGGTGAGATTTCTTCTTCTCGAAAGTTTCTGACCTGTTCATAGCGGCGACCTCCGCCACGAACAGGCGGTGCCCGCCGTAAGGCAGGCGGCGACCGCCGCCGACAGGACCTTGGCATGTTTTGGCCTTGGCTTCTGTGGCTTTTGATCGGGCTCCGTTCCCTTCGATTTCTTTCGTTATTCTTTAGATTCGTACTAGCTATTGTCGAATCTAACTTAGGGTCTCATTATGGGTCATTCCAGAAGGATTTAACATCCAGGATCCATCCCAGTTCCAGACCCGGAAACCTCTTGTTCCTAAGCTTCGTTTAAGCTTTCGGCTGACCTAAGGCAAGTGGCGGTTCGCTCTTGCTCATCATTCCATATTTCTATTAATTATCAATGGTTTGATTGTTAATTAATTTGGAATGATTTACTGTTTTGTTGGGAACAATTTTATTAAATGATATAAAAGGAATATGATATTATAATAGGTTGTATATCTGTTAGAACAACACTATTATAGATATATATTTTGGCCTGAGGGCTTTGATATGATTATTGTTGTGCTTGGACTGTTTAGTTAGCACGAGTATTCGTAGGAGCGATGGAATAATTGAGGTCTAGTCGTTTCTTGATAATGAAAATGGTGCTAAGGGTTCTAAACTCAAAGACCATTTGGTGGGTCATGACCTTTCTCTATACTCGGGTATAGAGATGGTGGCACGAAGCTGGTGCTACAAACTTGGGATTCGTCCCTATCAGAAGTATGTCCTGCTGTCGGCAGACATATAATTAAAAGCCTATAATGTGATGTGCATTTTGGAATCAAATAAGATAAGTGCCCGAGCGCACATGATTAATAAACCTCAGACGAGTAGTGCAGCTAGGGAATAGTGCAGCTAGGAAAGCTCGTCTTGACTTTGATCAGAGTACCGTTCTCTTTCCAATCTAGATTCGCGTTAAGCGGTGAGGTTGGTCATAAACCGAAACATCAAGTCATTTTTGAACGCTTGTATGAAATTATTTATGTTTCCCAACATTGTCATACTTCCGATAAGACTCAATTCATTGGAGTCTTCTTTTGGGGTGATTGCTGTAAGACTCGGTCTTCCAGAATCTTCTCTTGATCATGCTGCTTGATATATTCCAGTAGGAGTATGGTGGTTGACTATCGTTATCGGTTTTAATTCGAGAAACGATGAGTTTAACCTAATACGACTACTTCGAACCACTCTGCTTTGTACCCTTGCGTAGTCTTTCATTAGACTAACCAACCGTAATTGTTCTCTGCATGGTTGGCTGGTGTCATCCGTTCGATTCGGCACATCAGATAAGCATCCGAGGAATGGAGGCTAGAACGACTATAAAAGTAAACGGTGTTTTAATGGTTTATCAGGCTACGATCCTTGGCGGGTGATCTTTATGATCAAGACCCATGTATTTATATTTATAAAGAATTCCGCTAAATACTCTGTTTTGTCCTATGGGGATTGGGATGTAATCCCCAGGGTACAAAGCAGAGTGGTAAAGCCTGGGGTAGATTCGGTATGGAAACTGAGGTCACTGGCGGTAATACCTTTCCAAACGGATTAAAATTTGGGGGTGTTACACCTTCCATCAGATTATAGTAGCAGAGAAAATTAGTGGGGAATTTGGGTCACCTCTGGAGTTGATGGGCCCATTTTCTTGGCCCAACTCAACAGATTGGGAATACAAGCTCAGCGAGCTACCTGCTGGTCGTTTAGGCCCACCACCATGGTCTGCATATGAAGTTAGGATAGCAGCAACACACTGGAATTATACTCTTCTTCAACCTCCAGAACCGGGTCCATCCAATCTCCTGATAGAGACGATCGACGGACAGTGGAGCTTTGTGTCATCGCCACCGGCAAAGCCACCACCGCAACCACCTGACTTATTTCCGAAGCTATCAAGGGATGAGCTCAACTTCACCGATTCTGCTATCTTTCCCATTTTGTGTCCTACTTTTCTGCGTATCAACGATAAGGTAGATACCTCCGGCGACAACCCTGGTGACAATCGATTTTTTCAATTTGCGGCTTCCTTGTCAATTGTATTGGATTTCAAACATGGCCTTGAGGGCAAGGCTATTTTTAAGGGGTTGATAAGGGGAATGATACTCACCAAGAAAGAGAACTATGTGGGGGAATGTAGCTTTGTTCTGCAACCACCGTCGGAGCCTCCACCATACCCACCAACTATACTTGTATCCACTTCACTGGCCCTCGATACCGACGATAGACACGGGAATTGCAACATGGCAGTTGTGATGACAAGGGTTCTTCCATCCGAGAGTGCAAGGTTTCAATTAGGAGATAACCAAGTGGTGGAAGATACAAGAGTAGATCATCTTATGATCAATAAGGTGAGCCTTGACTACATTCAGGTTCAGCTGAATGGTCGTGTTGATGCCGCAAGCAAAGACCATGGTGACAAGCCAATATCCACACCGAATCAAGTTGGTACGGTCAGATGTTATGGAGTCTGTAGCCGCATCTTCCAGCCTAGTACCTACTCTCACCGTAGTCACCATGGACAGTTCATTGATTCGATTTTAGAGGGCAACAAGACCCTTGCTGAAGGGAAGCTGACAGCGGAACCCAACTCAACTGCTGGCATGAGAATGCCCAAGTTCATTTCTTGTCATCTAGCCTTGAGGACAAGGCTTGTTTAAGGAGGGTAGCATTGTTAGGCACTTAGATGAAATAATTGTGTGGAGTGTTTAACAAGCCAGAAAGCTTACGGTTAGGCAGTTAGAGGGGTATAAGGGTCATAACTTGTTAGTAGTATAAATATGGCACTAGGCCTCATTGTTAGGGATCCAGAATTTTAGAGAAGGTTTCGGGCTTAGGCCTTGGGCTCTTAGGAGTGTTTATACTCTTCTGAGATGGCTCTTTAGGAGGGTTATCTCCTATTGAGATTTATATTGCTTTTATCGTTCAGAATTATTGTGTTTACTTGGTGATTTGTGTGGTATTGCTAAGTGCATCTGTGTTTCTGTTGCTAATTGCTTCATTCCCTAATTTCTACTCTATCAGTTGCACTTGGTCTATGCTCCTGAAAGAAAAATAAGAGCAACGGAGTGGACGATTATTAAGAGTTTTAAGGGCGTTTGGAATGGGTGATTATCCTGGTAGTGCCAATCTTTCTCGGACCTTCATCTATCTGTTGGGTTATGACTTGTTTCACTCTCATTGATAAAGAAATAAAGAATATGTATAAGTTTAACTACACTTAATGCTTTTTCTATTCTCTCCAGCTACACAATTCTTGTCGAGAGGGATCCCATTCATCTTTAACACATGGATGGTGAGGCAGCTTACTCAAGTACTTAGTTATGCATGTTTACTAACAAGACATGCACTTTTGTACATTTAATGATACACTTTTACTTACAAGACATGCATTTTTATACATTTAGTAATGCACTTTTACTAACAAAACTTACACTTTTAAACATTTAGTTATGCACTAACTTTGTATGGTGTTGGATTTTTCTATATCGACATGAATCGTAGGAGAAAAATTCAACCAGTTACAAAGGAACTAAGGCAAATCACAATAAGGATCGATCTTGAGAGAAATTTCCGAACCGGTCAAAGTTCGCACGAATATGACTATGCACTATTAGACACTTAAATTTGGACTCTTACAAAATGCAGCAGAATAGGGCAAGAAATAAGCAACATCAATGAACAAAATGCAAAGAATAGCTTGGACTAGAATAGTTATGAATCAGACACCAACAATGGGAAGCATGAAGAATTTTTAGCAATAAAACATATTCAAAATAGCCATAAGAGTCAATCAAAATGTAAGGATACCATTTCAAAACATTAAACATCAGAGATCATTTTTAATGACAATAACAACATGTTTTCTCAAGGAACATTCAACAAACACAACAAATAAATGAGGTAGTTCATCAAACATCCATCAATGAAAAAATACATGAAATCAAAGAGACATATTAATATTAATTCCTTGTCCATAAACAACATTGTACACTAAAATATACACTCTTACAAATAATACATGCACGAAAGAACCCTGGATATGCACTATTCTTTAAATTCTTGCATAACATAAACTGATTTGGAATCTTAAACCACTGGCATCGTAACATGCTATTGAAAAGCGAATTATGGATTTACAAGGATTGCACATGTGTGCACTAGCTAAAGAAAATCACTCAGTATGATATCATGACATGAAATCATTGCAATGAAAAGAAAAATATGTTAATTCAATTCAAAAATCAAGTACAAATTGAAAATTTCACAAACACAATTGTCAAATCAAAATTCTAACCAAATCAACACTAAAATTTAATAATTCAAGTCTAATACGTGCATTAGAACTCTAGACAATCTTCTATTGTAGCAGATTTAAACGTTTTCATCATTCAAAAATCAATGAACCCTAGAATTTTGTAAAAAATGGAGCTCAATGCTTTTTTGCCTTTTCAAACTAAATAACAACATTAATCTATCAAAAACTAAAAGTAAAGATTAGTATAGGGGTTTTTACCTTGTTTTGAGCTACTTTCCGCTTTCGAAGGCTCAACTTCGTTCACCATATGTATACACAAGTCCTCCGAGAATCTGTAACAATAAGCGAGATTGAGAATCGACAAACGAATGTCAATTGAAGGAGGAGGGGTAGAGAGGTCGAGAAATCGAGAAGCGGCGGTGCGAGAAGTGCGATTTGGGTAGGGATTTTGTTGGGGATTCAATGGAGAAATGTGAGAAGTGTGTACGGATGCGAGATTGAGAATTTTTGTTCGGGTGCAAGGGTAATCTAGATTTCAAAAAATTATCATCTGTGCCACTCTAAATGAAGCCGCGTCTCCTCTAGCTTTTTTTAAACTAATTTCCACAATTTTTTTTCATGGACGTCCATTTACAAGATCCAATGGCTGAGAAGATTACTCATTATTCACCCAATGGTTAATATGTACGTGAACGCGACTCTACTAACATGTGTACTCGAAATAAGATCATGATCATCCTTGCCTATGCACCACCTTATGAAAGTGGAAAAGATAAGTTATGGAATACAATTATTATATACATCAAAAATTGCACCATATCCTGTATTCTAATGGGCGATCTTAAAGAAATTCAAGATCCTACGGAAAAAAATGGTGGATCCACTAATAATGCTAACAAGTATGCTAGACTCATCAATTTAAAAAATGAGTGTGAACTAATTGATATCCTAACGCAAGGAAATGAATTCACATGGAAGAAAAATAAAACAGAGATTGATAACATCTATGAAAAATTAGACAGAGCACTGGTACAACATCAAATCCTACAATGGTACGCAAAAACATTTACCATTTTCCATGCGTTTACTTCATTGGACCATTGCCCAATTGCCTTTGAATTAAAAAACTTGGTACCCTTCAAAAATCAATCGTTTAAATTTAAAAAATTGTGGATGACTTGAAAAGACTTCCGGAATGTCGTTAAACAAGCAAGGCGTAGCAACTACCACTGATCTAGTTAAAAAAAACTAACCTATTGAAAAGACAAGCAAAAGACTGGAATAAAAACAAGTTTGGAACTTGTTCACCCAATTACATAAAAGTGAGGAGGAATTAACTAATATCCAAAAAACAATCTATTTCACTCTAAACAGATCATTGGTTGATAAACAACTCCGAATAATTGGGAAAAAGAAACAAATACTTAATTTTCAAAAAAAATCTAGGACCAAAGAGCAAAAATTAAACACATCAAGTACAACGATACGAATGCGAGTTACTTTCATAGAATAGCAACTGGGAAAAGAAACAGGAAAATCATTAAAGAAATACGTACACATGCAGGAGGGAACCATTATTATTGGCGAGGAAAATATCATTAGGGAAATAAGATATGACTTTATAAAGAGATTTAAAAGCAATCCACTAAATGAAGGAATCCTCTGTGAACACATAAGGAAATTGCAAATGAAGATAATAGAGAAATTAGTAAGCAAGTAACAAATGAGGAAATTAAAGATGCAACCTTTGCGATTGGACATGGTAAATCTCATGGGCTAGACGGCATGACTGCAGAATTATACTAGAAATATTGGGATATTATAGGCCCAATTGTAATTCAAGATATCAAAAGTTTCTTCCTTTCAGGAAAAATTCTAAAACAAGTGAACCACACATTCATTACTCTAATTCCAAAGTGTAACAATCCGAATTCCACAAACCACTATAGACCTATAAGCTTATGCTCAACTATTTAAAAAATCCTTACGGAGAGACTCAAAAGACACATGGAAAAATTAATTCACCCTTTACAAGGGGCTTTTGTGGTGAATAGAGCTATCTAAGATAACATCCTAATTGCACATGAAATTTTTCACTCTTTTAAAAACTATAAATGAGTATAAGGTTACATTGCAATAAAAAAATGAAATATCTTGAGAGTTTTTTCAAATTGATATGTATGCTACTACATTCTTACTTGACATGGAAAAAACCTATACAGAATTGAATGGAAATTATATTAGAAATATTGGAAATTTTTTGTTTCTGTGACACTTTTATTAGTTGGGTCAAAGAATGTATTACTATAGTCTCATTCTCAGTATTAGTAAATAATGAACCAACAGAAATCTATCGACTTGAAAGAGGGCTTCATCAAGGATATCCATTATCACCATTCATGTTTATCCTTGGCGTTGAAATACTGACAAGAAAACTACACCAAGCCTCTATTCGACAACATAAACCTATTGGTTTTCAACTCTGTAACAATGAAACTCGAATCCATTTCATCGCCTTTGCTGATGACATTATTATATTTTCCAAAACCAACCATCAGAAATGCCGAGAAATCAAACAAATCATAGATGACTATTGCGCAATCTCTGGACAAAAGATTAATTTCCACAAATCAGCATTCCAACTTACCAAAAAAGTTCATCCAAGGAATCTTAACAATTTCAAATATGACCTCTTTGGAAAAATATCTAGGATGTCCCATTATAAATGGAAGGGTGAACGCCAACACCTTCAAAAATATTATTACGAAATCCAAAAATCAACTTACTAAATGGTAGGTAAATTCTCTTTCACAAGCCGGAAGAGCAACCCTAATCAAGTCTAATCTATCAACTATGCCCACCTTCCCAATGCAAAGCTTTATGCTACCAACTACTATACATAACGAATTGGACAAGATTAATAGATCCTTCTTCTGGAATAAAGATGCCTCATACAAACCACTTATATGATGGAATAAATTTTGTCAACCAAAAAATCTGGGTGGATGAGGATTGAGAAAATCAAAAGATATGAACTACGCATTACAATTTAAGCTTATCTAGAAAATTTTGGCATAACCCAACAATTATTAGGTTAAGATTATCACTGAAAAATATCTACAAGAATTCCACATTCTTGAATACAAGGAGAAAAAAGGATGTTCATGGCAATGAACTAAACTCATTGAAATTCATAAAGAACTTCAAAAGGGACTAATCTGGCAGGTTGGAGATGGTAAAACCATCAGATTCTGGAAAGACTGATGGTTATCCAAAGAACCTTTGGCTAAATGCATTGACATGAGTCTTATTGATAAACCAAATGTCGTAGTTGCAATTTTTTTAACTAACAATAAGAGATGGAATAGGGAAAAACTAGATGACCTACTACCACCAGAAAATTACATCTATGATTCTTCCTTGTAACCAGATTACAGATAGAATGTACTGTGAACCAAGTAATAACGGATGGTTCACGAGTAAATCGGCTATGGATCTTATTGACTCTAATAAGAACTATACTGCTTATGACTCTACCAGGATTTGGAAATTGATACCTATCCTAAAGTCCAAAATTTCCTCTAGAGAATTATCAAAAATGAACAATCAACAAAATCAAGACTACAAGAGAAGGGTATTGTAACACCGTCAAGGTGTATCTCATGTAGTAATCAAAATGAAGATTTGAATCATATCCTCTTTCTATGTCCATGTACACTACAAACTATTACAAAAATTAACAAAGACACTAGAAGATACATCAGCCAACTAAACTCTCATAATCATGGGATTGCCTAGATCATGGAAAACATTAGAAATAATATAAGCAAAGAGGCCTTTGCGGAAATTGTTGTTATCTGGTGGATCATTTTGTACCAACAAAATAAAAAAAAACTTTTAACACAAATAACCAATCTCATGAAGTAATTAAGGATATAACTAGCTATATCAAAACACAATGTCATAATTGGCATAAAAGCAGAAATTGGACTAGTGATTGTACTGACACCTCCAAGAATATGCATAAACCCACCACTACAAAAAGATGGAAAAGAGGTTTGAGATGGAAAAAACCACGTGATAGATTTACTAAGATTAATGTTGATGGCTCCACAAAGCAAAATGGTGAATCGGCTTATGGTTTTATCATTAGAAATGATAAAGGCGACCATATACATATTGATGTTGGAAAATGCGGATACACAAGCCCTCTCATTACAGAGGCAATTGTTCTCCAAAATGCACTCGTTACGGCAAAACAGTTGAATCTAGATACAATTGAGATTGAAAGTGATAACCTCACTATTGTGAATGTTGTTAACCATATCTAGCAATGTCCTTGGGAAATCGAGATGCTAATCTCTGATATTGTTGCTTTGTTACATTCTGTAACACCCCCAAATATTCCCTTGGAAAGGCATTACCGCCAGTGACCTCAGACGTACTGTCCGATGTCACCCAAGGCTTTTCTAGTTGATATAAATCATCAAACAACAGTTATGATACAAAATACCATAACTTTCATTTAAACCAAAGTCTCGGAATTTCAACAAAATTCCAAATACATCAGAAATACAATGGAAGTCTTTACACAAAACATATTTAACACAGCGGAAGACTTTAAATAAACAACAAAAGGGTCTTGATCGCAATGATCACCCGCCAAGGATCTTAACCTGAATAAACTTGTCAAAACACCGTTTGCTTCTATAGTCGTTCTAGCCTTCACGGGATGACAACTTATCTGATGTGCCGAATCGAACGGATGACCCCAGCCAACCATGCAGAGAACAATTACGGTTGGTTAGTCTAATGAAAGACTAAGCAAGGGTACAAAGCAGAATGGTTCGAAATAGTTGTATTAGGTTAGACTCATCGCTCCTCGAATCACAACCGATAACGATAGTCAACCACCATACTTCTACTGAATATATGAAAATGCATGATCAAGAGAAGATTCTGGAAGACCGAGTCTTACAGCAATCAATCCCAAAAGAAGACTCCAATGAATTGAGTCTTATCGAAAACATGACAAATGTTGGGAAACATTAATAATTACACACAAGCGTTTAAAAATTAAGATGAGATTTCCTAGCTGCACTGCTCGCCCAAGGGTATATTAATCATGTGCACCACGGCACTTATCTTATTAAATTCCAAAACGCACACCACGTTATAAGCTTTTAGATTCTCTCATCCCTCAGGATAAAGAGATACAGTCGGGAACTAAATCTCTAAGAAGGAGTTGACTTGGGAACTAAATCCCTAAAGTCGATTCGGGAACTAAATCCCTATGGAACTAAATCCCTATAACAGAGTCGAGTCGGGAACTAAATCCCTAGGGGACTAAATCCTTAATTATGTGCATCACCGCACTTATCTTATCCATTTAATCATGGCTACCTTAAAATAGGAGAACACGCATCTCCCTCACAATTTCCTTATATACAAAATCTTAAAGTTCACCTCTTAATTCCTTACAATCCCATTATCAACTCTTAGTAATCTCGAAACATTACAACCTCAACTTCCTTAAAGATACTTCCCACAATTCCATTATTCATTAACATCAGAATTGGTCCTTATGCCAAATTCTAACTTAAGATCCTTTCGGTAATGACTTAACCTATTCCTTTACTCACTTTATAACCTAAACTTTCAAGATTCCTTAACTTTCTCCAGACATAATCACCACACTCTATGTTCCTCGAAACGGATCACATGAGATATTACTCTTAATTCCTCAAGACATCATTCTGGAAATGATTCATCCTCCTCAATGCTTATAACACAACTCACCTATGAAAGGTAATGATATGTGTTATTTCATACACCTTTACTAGCAACTATTAGCATAATTTGGAGGAGTTTTGGTTGAGTTTTGGTGCTAAGTCTGCAATTCAGATGTTATGGAGAGAAGTGAAGAAATCCAAGGATTTGCAGCTTAGATGGAGCTGCTGGAGCATTTATGGAGAAGGATACCAACACTTGGTGGTATTGGAGAGCAGCAGAAGAAGAAAAGAAGAAGAGAGCTGGAGGACTGGAGTTCACCGCCCCTCGGCGATCCTCGCCGCGACTCGGCGATGACTCTCAGTGAAGAATGGAGCCCGCGCCAGAGGAAGCCACCGCCCCGCGGTGGAGCTCCCCGCCCCGCGGTGGATCTTCACCGCCCCGCGGTGGTTGCGCTTAATGACCTCGCGGCCAGAGTTATTTTATTTTATTTTATTTCCTTTTATGCATTAGTCGGATTTCCTTTGTTTTATTATTTTATTTCCTTGTTTGATATGGTTTGTGATCTTGGGCTTTAGGTTAACTCTATTTAACCTAATTCCCACAACCTCCAAATCAGATTAAGAATCATCATCAATAACATCGCGTCTGTTGTTTTCATCGTTAATTTCTAATTAGAGTTTTTCAACCCCTTTGATGGAGAACTAACTTCCCTTTGTTCTGCTAGACGATTGAAGCAGTACAGTTGATGTGTTTGTGAGATTTCTATTCCTTGCTCTTATCCTTATTTATATCGGATTGATTCTCTTGGTTATATTGATATTGATTTCTTGTTGTTCTTCTTAGCCTGATCAACTAGGTTGAATGCTTTTTATCAATTGCTAGGATTGCATATAGGGGTTCCGAGTGCATATCTAGTGGCAAACACAATTGTGCGTATAGGGGTTCCGAGCGTACAATTGTGTGTGAGAATCAATTGCATGTTAAGTAGGGGAGTGAGTACTTGTACGTCTTTCTACTTGCATGTATCCTATATCCTTGTGTGCATTGCTATTGCTGTGTTGGTGATAAAGTACGCTGACAACTGTGAGAATCAGTTGTGCTTTATCATTGGCATAGTAATAAGTCTATTGACAACTGTGAGAATCAATAGTACTTACGATCAGGGTGGGAACGACTATAAGGATAAATAAACGAACTTGGAAGAAATAGATTTCAGTGATCAAACTCTACCTCTGTACTGTGGATTTCGGTCTAGTGGAACTACTTTCCCTCATAATATTCTCTCAACTCAATCTACTTGCTTTGTTTGCTTAGTATTCTTTTGATTACAAAACCCCCCAATTACTTGTTACTTGTTACTCGTCATTCACGTTTGCATACTACATCATACCTTCTCTGTGGGATCGACCCTTACTTGTCTGCTATACTCTGTTTAGTATGTTGGTTAGGATAATTTACTTTGATAAGGCTAATCAACGACATTTGCTTGTGCATCTTTAGCCGCGTCAAATTTGGCGCCGTTGCCGGGGAAGGTTTTTGTTTGTTGTGTGTTTTCGTGATTGATTGTTGGTGGAGACCTATCTTATGGTCGACACCCGTAGTACTGACTCTCCCCTTCTAGCTTTGGATCCAGAGATTGACAGATCTTTCCTTAGGGACCTGCGCAATCAAGGAGAAGACGGAGAAGAAGGAGTAGATACAGTTGGTGTAATATCCCTAAATTTTTGTAAGGATATTTGGGTAATTTTTCTCAACCTTCACTAATTAATTGTTTTGCTTTCGGTGGAGTTTGAATTTTTTGAAATTTCCTTGATATCCGTAATAATTCCCTGAGTAGTATAAAATACATTCGACGTATTTTCGAGCTTTAGAATATTTGTTTGGAGACAAACATATAATTCCCGGGGTTAAATTTCACATTCCCATTTTATATTCTTCAATCCCATCACTGTTGTCTCCCCTACTCATTTCTCGAGCCCTCCCCGGCATAGCTTCCTCGAGCTCCTCCCAGCATGCCCACCTCGAGCCTTGTGGTTGTCGGGGCACACCTTGCGAGGGGTTGGTCGGGACTTCCCTGGGCTATTTAAAGAGCTCGATGGGAGCAGCCAACGACCCACACCTCTCGATCTCCCTCCTCTGTTTTCTCTCGCTCCCGCTCGGGCCACTCCGCCTACTGGCCAGCCACGGCGAGCCGAAGCTCCCCTGCTCGAGCCCTGTCTCGCTGCATCTCCCCCGACGCGAGGCACCTCCGGCGAGAACCCCCCTGTTGCCCCTCTGTTTTCTTTTCACGTGAAATGGGTGGTTTGATTTGGAAGAGATGATGAATAGTGTTGGTGGGCCCCTCCTCTGTTTTTGTTGTTGTTGGGCCGAGAGGCCCATTTAAGCATCCAGTCCAATTTCAACCCGAAATCATTCGAGCGGTATAATTTCGATACCCTTTCGTCCGTATTTTTTTATAGGAAAATTTAATAAATATTTTATGATTTAATATCATAAATATTTAATAAATATAATTCCTTAAATTTGTCCAGTCAAATTAATTGATATTAATTAATATGTCATATGTCGGATCGCGTGTGGACCCGTAATCTGTCGGAGCTATACCCGTGTCGAGCCCGGATTTCCGTCGTCATTAGGCTTTTCTGCGGACTAAGGCAAGTGGCGGTTCGCTCTTGTTCATCGTTCCATATTTACATTAATTATCAGCTGTTTCTCTGAGTAATTAATTTGGAATGATTACAGTGTTTATCTGGAAATGGTTTTATAAACTGTTTTGTAAAATCATATAATAGGTTATATATCTGCTAGAACGACGCTATTATCTGTGATCGCCTTCCGGACATTTATGTGGATTAATAGGAAGAGAAGCATGGATTCTTTTCTATGTAACGACGAAGAAGAAAAAGTAGAACAAAGAGCGTTCAGTTGAGAAGAAAAAGAGAGTGAAGTGTTTGTGAGTCTTTGAGGGTTGAGTTCAGATTCATCGTTGTAGGAGTGATCTTCGAATCTAGGTGGGAAGTCTAGTGTTTTGGAGTCCATGCTACAAGTGTAATCGAACAAGAAATCAATAAGACAAGTACACACTTCAAAATCCTCTCAAGCGGAAGCTTGAAGATAGTAGTTTTTCCTTGAGAAGCTAGTTTTGCTAATTAGGGTTTTCACTATATATCGTGAGTTCGTTCTGTTATCTTTCTTGCTATTTTAATCCGCTGTGCCTTCTATGGGAACAAAGCTTTTGTTCCCTCAGACGTAACTCTAATGATCCAACAATTGGTATCAGAGCCTGGTGCTCTAGATTGTTTTCGTTACAGAATTTGCAGGAAAGATGTCGTCGTCAAGCAATGCAATCGGTGATTCATTCTGGAAGCCGCCAATGCTGAAAGCCGGTGAGTATGATTGGTGGGTGGAACAAATCGAATCCCATATCTGTTCCCTCGACGGACAGATCTGGAGAGTCATAGAAGTCGGTCCTTTGGTTATCAAGAATGATGAAGATGAGACTAAGCCAAAACCAAAGATCGACTACACCGATGAGGACTGGAAGAAATTGGAGAAAAACAACAGGGCCAAGAAGATCCTCCACATGGCTCTTTCTCCCTCAGATCTCAAGAAAATCATGAGCTACAAAACTGTTAAAGAGATCTGGGATGCTTTGAAGCGCCTTCATCAAGGAAATGAAGACACAAATAAGAACAAGATCCTTTCTCTGATCAAGGAGTATGACCAAGTTTCTCAAGGGAAAGATGAACACATTCAAGAGTACTACTCCAGGTTCCATGGGCTAGTTGGTCAGCTTCAGTACCTTGGTGAAACAATGCCAGACTGGAAGTTGACTCATCACTTCATGCAAGGTCTCAAAACTTAGTAGGATGCCATTGCTCTTGCCCTCTACTCTCAAACAGACGTCAAGACTCTTACTATGGAAGAGGTGGTTGCTAAGCTGGAAAGCAACGCCTCTGTCTATAACCATAAGATAAACAAGAAAGGAGAGGAGAAGGCGAAGAGCATTGCCCTGAAGGTGGAAAGGGCATTTGATCTGTCTCAAATGGGCGATGAAGATGAGGATGGAGATGAAGATGTTGCTCTTATCACAAGGGCAATGAGGAAGATATGGTCTCGGAACAAAGACTCGCCCAGTTCCTCTGAAGGGAACAAAGACATGAAAGATGTGGTTTGTTACCACTGTCAGAACAAGGGACACATGGCCAGAAACTGCTTCAAAAAGAAGACAGGAATGCCTCTAGCAAATGAAGGGAAGCAAGCAATGGTTGCCACCTGGGGAGAATCAGACTCAGATGACGAAGATTCGTCACATTCCAGGGATATATGCTTAATGGCCGTTGAAGTTCCAAACGAGACAAAGGGAGAGGTAATCAACGATGAGGTAACTGAATCTGATCTTATATCAAGCTTAAAATGCAAATAAAAAAAAAGCTTGATCTCTCTCATTAAGAATCTCGTTCGCGAGAGTAGTCTTTTCAGTGAGCAACTCGAAGAGAAAGATGAATCGATCTCAGGTCTGATCGAAGAAAATCAGGTTTGGGCTGAAAAAGTGCTCATGCTTGAAAAAGGTTCATCTTCCTCTTCAAACACATGCTCTGAGTGTCCAGAACTCACTGAAAAGATTAAGTCTCTAGAGTCCACTGTCTCCTCACTCGAGGCTGAGTCTTTCATGTTAAAACTAGGAAATGCAAAACTTTCTAGTGATCTAACCAAACTCAGTGAGGAACAAAAGGACGAGCCAAAAGGTATTGTCTTTGTTGCAGCCAAGAATGAAAAGAAACCTGAAAAGAAGGAAGTACCTCACTTTGTATTTGGCTATCAACCTAAGCTTCCTATGGATGACACTAAGAAAAAAGGCTCCAAAGTCGAAGGAAAACAGTCTGTAAAAGAAAAGGGGGAATGTTCCGCCGGAGGGAACAAAGACAAAGACTGTTCTAATTCGACTGAGGAAGGCAAGGATTGGTATCATGGACAGAAGGTTCACGCAATTTGGCTGAAGCAATCCCAAAGCAGTAAGTCCAATAATATTGATTTTCAGTCAAGGATTGCTAACAAACCAATTTGGCCAGGACATAGCAAGTATGTAGATCTAAAGTGTCAAAGGGTCTGTTGGTATTGCGGGCATTCTGGTCATTACAAGCAAGAGTGCCTGCTGAAGCAACATAATGAGGAGATTGCTCGCACCACTAGGGAACATATAGAAGTTGAACCTCCTAAGATTAGATATGTTGCTCCCAAACCCAGAAAGTATAAACTTGTCTGGGTTCGCAAGAACTAACTCTTTCTGTGCAGGATAAAGTGAGGAATGTTCCTAGTGTTTCATTCATTCAAGGGTCAGTTACTTGACAGGGAACAAAGCGAGTCTCACCTCACTTCTGCATGGAATACTTGAGACTCAAAGACCTGGTGTCAAAGGTAAAGAAAATAGGGATAAGGACTCATTGACTAATATGTTCCTTGTGTGAAAATTCCAGGTACCATGTACATCTAGGAAGGACATCACTGTGTCGAGAAAGATTGGTAAACGGGGGATCAAACGCCAATTTTCTCATTGGAACACCTGTTGGGGAACTCTACATTCAGTTCCATACGAAGTCTGGTTTGTTCCCCTAACTACATGTCTATGTGTTGTGTTCCCTCGATGATTGGCTAGGTTACGTGGTAAACTGTGAAAGTCGAATCTTCATGCCTTATTATGCATTAGCTTCCTTGGGTATTAATTTTCGAAAAGCTTGACTATATGCTTTTACTTCCTTTATGTACCGAATGTCTTGCATGGTCATCTATGTTATCACATGTCACATGAATCAGCTCTATTTTGGCCCAAAAGAATCAACTTGATGTTTTGTTCCCTCATTATAAGCCCAAATGATAGTTGATTCTACAGCTCACCCGTAACCGCCATGCTTGATGTCTCCTATGAGCCCATCTAGTCATCCACAACTGGAGACCCCTCAGGCATGATGTAAAAATCAATCGCAAATATCATATATTTTGGTGTGATGGTCTTTTGTACCCTCTCTGGTAACTAATCCCCAGCATCACACCCTACTTCTTTTTGTTTTGGCGGGAAAACGGTTCGGCCTCTGTGGCTTGCAGGTCTGAGATGACGTGTGTATGGCAGAATGTAATAATGGAAACCTTGTGTTGGGACGCGCCGTGCATTAAGGGTTGATTTGATGGAAAGAAGTTAGAAAGAGATCTTTCGGCTGGTTCAATTGGATTTGGACGAGATTCTGGCAAGTTTTTGGGAAAGTGGAAGATTGCAATTTTTATCTTTTGGAAACTGAAAGGATCAGATTTTATCTTTGGAATTTCTGGAAGATTTTGTGATGGCTATATAATTCGGGTCTCCAGGTATGTCCCCTCTTCACTATTCCCTTATCTTTCTCAAGTTATCTTCCTCTTCCTCTCTGCCTCTCGTCTTCCCAGCTCTCTCTCTCTCTCTCTCTCTCTCTCTCTCTCTCTCTCTCTCTCTCACAAAAATGGCCTCAAACACTAACCTCGCCCAAGACCTCCAAAACCTCCTCGCCAAACTGTCCTCCATGGGGACAAACCCCGCTCTCCTTGCCGCCATTACCCAGTCCCTACTGTAGGATCGTGATTGTTAGATAAAAACTTAAGGAACTCAGAATATCAATTCTCAGTTCCTTTCGCAACGGAAATAAACAATCAAACAAATGACCAGTTCCTTATAGTGGAAACCTTTGATTGCCAACTAGCAATCCAGGATAAAAACCACTACCTTTCTTTCGAAAGGATTTCAAAGTCTACTTCTTGATTTCTTATCTCTTTTGGTTACAACTTATCCTAGGAACGAACACACAGTTCCTTTGCCTTACACACAGTTAGACAATCCTAGATAACTTAACACAATCAATAATCAATCCAAGAAATAGACTTTCGCACCTAGGAACTATCACTTACAGTCACAGGAACTTAGAACTCAGCTCTTCTTCCTTGACTGGTTCCTCTTGATCTCGGTTTGCTTTGATGATCTTGTTTGGAGGTTCACACTAGATATTTGCTAATGAGTGTGAGTCATGTTTCTGTGCTTAAAGATAACCCTTGGGTTAGTCTTCCTTTTATAGAGGTTTCTTCGCAGCTCGATCCACTCTGGGTTCCCACAGATTGAGCTTGCCCTAGAATGAGTGGTTTCCCTTGATCCACGTTGTTCTTGGCAAGTGCAAACAACCTAGGCAGCTCAGAATCTCTCTTGGTTGGTCAACTACCTCAGACGAGCATTGCTATGTCATTGTCCAAATACTTTCGTCCGAGGTTGAACAAGCTGGCCGCTTGGGAACTGTCTTCTGGACAACGACGTCTCTATGTCCTGTCGCTTTTACCTTCTCTGTCCGAGGTTCAGCGTCTCTAGGTTTCTTGTTGTTTTGCTCTTGGACAATGGCAGGCTTTTGGAAGCTTCGGACAAGTCATTTTCAACAACTTTTGTCCGAGGTTGTGTGTCCCCATATTTCTCGGGAATCATGATAGGTGTAATTTAGTGCACCTTAACTAGTGACTTTTGACACATATTAGATGGAGTTTAAGTGGAGAATTAGGCTAAGTCTGTTACTTAGGAGAAGAGTTGGAGTTGTACAGACTTGGAGGTTTTGTAGCCTAATGAAGGAAGTTAGAGATGTTGAAGGAGATCTGCTCAGAGCTAAGGGAGAAAACTACCTCGCTTGGTAGTACGTTGGAGCAGATGAAGGATGAAGAAGTTGCCATCATCGCCCCGCGGCACTGTCATCGCCCCGCGGTGAAGATCCTTAGGAGAAGCGCCTCGCGCCAGAAGAAGCCACCGCTTCGCGGTGGAGCATTACCGCTTCGCGATAGAGTGAAGACCGCGTGGCTGACGTGTGCTGTTATTTCCTATTTTGATATTTTATACTTTATGTTTTAGTTTTATATTATTTCCTTATTTCGGTTATTAGGTCAACTTCGAGAAACCTATATAAGGTCTTTTCGTTAGGTTTGAAGAGGACAGATAGTTACGTTCTTCTTCCTTAATACAATTTCTAGGTTTTTCAAGTAATGGATAGCTAAACATTCTTGTTTCGCTAGACGATTGAAGCACTACAATAAATTGGTTGTGAGATTTCTATTTCCTTGTTCTATATCTTATTAAGTTGGATTGATTCTCTCGATTGAATTGATTATTGATTTATGTTGGTTTACCTAGAGTTGCTAACTAGGTCTTTCGGCATTCATCATATTGCTAGGATTGCATATAGGGGTTCCAAGTGCATATCTAGTGGCAAACACGTTTGTGCGTATAAGGGTTCCGAGCGTATATTTGTGTGTGAGAGTCAATTGCATGTTAAGTAGGGGAGTGAGTACTTGTACGTCTTTCTACTTGCATGTGTCCTATATCCTTGTGTGTATTGCTATTGCTGTGTTGGTGTTAAAGTACGCTGACAACTGTGAGAATCAGTTATGCTTTATCATTGGCATAGTAATAAGTCTATTGACAACTGTGAGAATCGATAGTATTCACGATCAGGGTGGGAACAATGATAAGATAGTAAAAGAACTTGGAAGGATAGTTTTCAGTGATCAACCGATTGCATTGTGGTGTGGATATTTGTCTGGTGGAATACTTTCTCTCATCATATTTCATCTCTTGTCATTAATTGCATGTTTGTTTACGTTACGATTATTCTAGACAAAACCCCCCGTTACTTGTTGATCATACATAATTGCGTACAGATAACCGACTCCCTGTGGGATCGACCTTGACTTACTTGCTATACTCTTGAGTAGGTGAATTGAGATTATTTTGACAGGAAAACGACACCGGTTTCTGGCCTCGTCAAATTTGGCGCCGTTGCCGGGGTGTCAAATTTTCTGTTTGTGATTATTTGTGATTGACTGTCGTGTGGATCTATCTTACGATCCATACTTTTACTACTGATTCGCTACTTGTTGAAGTTCTTACAGAGACATGTATGAATGGCGCAAACACACCGCCAATGGACTGAACAGAATCTGGTACAGCAGCCCTTGGCTGTGACTATTCCACCCCTGGCTGACGGGGTCAAGTTTGAGCTTAAACCAGGAGAAATTCGGTTGCTACCAAAATATTATGGAAGAAGTGGAGAGGATCCCATTCTCCATTTGAACAAGTTCCACACCATTCTGATGAGCATTAAGCCCACCGATGTCACTGAGGACCAGATCAAAATGAGAGCCTTTGGGTTCACTCTAAAGGATGAGGCTGAAGATTGGTACTATCATCTACCTGGAGGGAGTGTAGACTCCTGGACTAAGATGCACAAGGTTTTCCTTGCCCGTTATTTTCCCGCTCAGATGGCAAACGCTTTGAAAAGGGAGATCACAGGCATCGAACAAGGCGAAGATGAGGTACTCTATGACTATTGTCAGCGGTTTGATCGACTCTGCATGAGTTGCCCATTCCACGGTTTTGATACGAAGTCTCTGGTGCTTTATGTTTACAACGGGCTGAATGACATTGAACGAAGAATGATTGATGCCTCTTGTGGTGGTAGCATCCTCAATCTGACTCTGGATGTCGCCATGGCCATGCTTAAAGAGATGGCTGAAGGTACAAGGGAATATTCTGAACCCCCTAGAACCATGCTAGTTGGTGCCATCAGCTCCCATGACTCGCATATATCACAAGAGATTGCTTCTTTGAGGGAAGTAATTGTGGGGATGGGAAGGCAAACCATAAATACCACCACTGCTGAAGTCTGTGCTGCTGAGAGCTACGAGCCCATTGAAACACGACAGCTTTGCATTGATGATCCACCAACTGCTCACAGCCCCTCTTCGACCGCAGCGATTCTCCATACCCTAACCCAACACTTTGCAACACATGTGGAGAAAACTGAGACTACTTTCCAGCGGATAGCAGAGTTCATGACCCACTTCAAGGATGTGGTCGTTGAGCTACGAAAAGAGAGAAGGCAAGATGCTGCAAACGCAGTAACCCTACGAAGTGGCAAGGAACTACATGTCGCCCCTATTGCTGATCAGGACGACAGAGCTGAGATTGAGATTGCTGAAGAGTCAGTATCACCGCCCCGCGGCAGTTCTCACCGCAACGAGGTGGTAGCTCCCAGTGTTCCTACACCATTATCACCGCCTCGCGGCGACCCTCACCGCCCCGCGTTGAACTCACCGCCCCGCGGTGAAAGCCCAGAACTCGTAGATCTTCCTGATGAGGAGGTGGATACCTATGTACGGCCCAACTTTCCTCCTCTTGGATCTAAAAAACCACCTGTACCCTTTCCAGAAGCACTTAAGGAAAGGAGAGTTATTGATGACAAGGATCTCTTTGATACTTTCAGTAAGTGTGAGGTGAATATCCCACTCCTCAATCTTGTCAAGAGTGTACCAAAGTACGCTAAATTCCTGAAGGAGCTATGCACAGTAAAGAGGAATCAGAAGCTGAAAGGAAAGGAGAAAGTCAAGGTCAGCGAACGCGTCTCTGTTGTATTCCAGCGCTTGCCAAAGAAATGCGGAGATCCAGACATGTGGAGCATTCCTTGCACCATCGGGAACACCAGGTTTGAGAAAGCTATGCTTGATCTAGGCGCCTCCATCAATGTGCTGCCCTATTCTCTCTATGAATCCCTCGGACTTGGACCTCTGCAGGAAACAGGCATTGTGATTCAATTGACTGACCGGTCTAGTGTCTATCCTAGGGGAGTCATAGAGGATGTCCTTGTTATGGTCGATAAGTTGATATTCCCTGCAGATTTTTATGTCTTAGATATGGAAACAGATGCAAAGGCAACTCATATACTGTTAGGTAGGCCATTTTTGAAAACTGCTAAGACTAAACTTGATTTGCAAAGTGGGACACTTTCCATGAAATTCGATGGGGAGAGGGTAGAATATAATATCTATGAAGCAATGAAATACCCCAAAGAAGACCATTCTCTGTGTTCCATTGATGTGATCAATTCCATTGTGCGGGAGGTCTTTGATATTTCTGGTTCTGACGAGTTGATGTCTATTGTTGAAAATAATTTGGATTCCTCCTATGAGGAATATTCTTTACCCTCTAACATGCAGGAAGCCATCGCTCATCTAGAAACTCATGGTAAGTACTCTACAGATCCTTTGGACATTGGCCCCATCTTACTAAACCCGAGTGAAAGGCTCGTTCCTTCTGTTGAACAGGCCCCAGAGATCGAATTGAAGCCGCTGCCGGACCATTTCAAGTATGCCTTTCTTGGAGCCAAAGACACTTTGCCAGTCATTGTGTCCAGCAAGCTCTCTGCAGATCAAGAGATGAAGCTTTTGGATGTGCTCAGGGAGCACAAAACCGCTATTGGATGGACCATTGCAGACATAAAAGGGATAAGTCCCTCGACTTGTATGCACCGGATTTTACTTGAGGACGGAGCTAAACCGTCTAGGCAGCCACAGAGACGGCTAAATCCTCCAATGATGGAAGTGGTGAAGAAAGAAGTGCTCAAACTCCTCAAAGCTGATATGATCTTCCCTATTTCGGATAGCCAATGGGTAAGTCCAACCCAGGTTGTCCCTAAGAAAGGAGGGATTACTATAGTGGAGAATCAAGATGGAGAACTAATCCCCACCAGGACTACCACAGGATGGAGGGTATGCATTGATTACCGTAAGCTGAATGCGATAACTCGGAAGGATCATTTTCCCCTGCCCTTCATTGACCAAATGCTAGAACGCCTTGTTGGGCGACCCTACTATTGCTTCCTGGACGGATATTCAGGATATTTCCAGGTGGCCATTGCACCAGAGGACCAAGAGAAAACCACTTTTACATGTCCCTTTGGCACTTTTGCATACCGCAGAATGCCATTCGGATTGTGTAACGCACCCGGTACATTTCAACGATGTATGGTTAGTATTTTCTCTGACTATGTTGAGAAATTCATTGAGGTATTTATGGATGATTTCACGGTGCATGGCACTAGCTTTGATTCATGTTTAGACCATTTGGCACTTGTGCTTAAAAGATGTGTTGACACCAATTTGGTTTTAAACTTTGAAAAATGTCATTTTATGGTGGAATAAGGAATAGTCTTGGGTCATATTGTTTCTGCTAGGGGTATTGAGGTCGATAAGGCAAAGATTGATGTAATTCAGTCTTTATCTTATCCCACTAATGTGCGTGAAGTGCGTTCCTTTTTAGGTCATGCCGGTTTCTACCGCAGATTTATTAAGGACTTCTCGAAGATATCTTCACCCCTCTGTGAGCTTTTGAAGAAGGAAGTGACCTACGTATTCACATATGAGTGCAAGAAAGTGTTTGACTGCCTGAGAGAACGCCTGACAAGCGCACCCATTATTCAGGCACCTGACTGGTCTCGCCCATTTGAGATCATGTGTGACGCCAGCGACTATGCAGTCGGAGCAGTTCTAGGACAGAAAGTGGGACGGGCATCCCACGTGATTCATTACGCATCCATGACTCTGAATGGAGCCCAGAGGAACTACTCCACCACTGAGAAAGAGATGTTGGCTGTCGTTTTTGCCTTGGAAAAGTTTAGGCAATACCTCCTGGGAGTCAAGGTGATTATCTACACAGATCACGCTGCTCTTCGTTACCTAATGACGAAGAAAGAAGCAAAGCCAAGATTAATCCGATGGGTTCTCCTCCTTACTGAATTTGATGTGGAAATCAGTGACAAGAAGGGAGCAGAGAATCTCGTAGCGGATCACCTAAGCAGACTCGTCCATGAGGAAGATAAACATGGAGAACAGAGCCCCATACACGGCACCTTCCCAGATGATACACTGTTCATACTCGAAGGCAGTTCAGAGAACGCGCACTGCCCCGCGGTTCCCACCACCGCGACCCGGCGAGCTGTATACAGTATGCAGTTGGAGAAACTACCGCCCCGCGGTGATGACCACCGCGACGCGGCGATTAGATTACTTGAGAGCAAGGAAAGCTCACCGCGACCCCAAAGCACATCACCGCCCCGCGGTCTTATTTCTGGGATCACACTTTGCCCTGGCAATCTTGCTGACGTCCCTCTTCAGATAGCTATGGATCTCTTCGGAATCCAATCTTACAGACCATGGTATGCAGACATAGTCAATTATCTGGTTCGAGAAGAATTTCCCCCGGACTACACCAGAGCCCAAAAAGTAAAGATACGGAGAGAAGCTCGCCACTATGTCTGGGACGATCCCTATCTGTGGAAGCATTGCGTCGATCAGGTTGTGCGCCGATGTCTCCCAGACAACGAGGTACAATCTGTCCTTAACTTCTGCCATTCTGAGGCATGTGGAGGTCATTTTGGAGCAAACAGGACTACTAGGAAAGTATTGGAAGCATGATTTTATTGGCCACGCCTCTTTAGGGATGCTCATGTCTTCTGTAAAGCCTGCGACCGATGCCAACGGGTCGGCAACATCACCAGAAGGAACGAAATGCCACAGTCATCACTGATTTTCTGCGAAGTCTTTGACGTCTGGGGCATGGATTTTATGGGACCCTTTCCTAACTCTCATGGGAATCTATATATATTACTGGCAGTGGACTACGTTTCCAAGTGGGTGGAAGCAAAGGCCACCAGGACTGATGATTCCAAAGTTGTGGCAAGTTTCATCAAGGAGAACATTTTCTCAAGATTTGGAGTACCCAAAGCTTTAACCAACGACAGGGGAACCCATTTATGCAACAAGACGGTGACTGCCATGCTGAAGAAATATCATGTCACTCAGAGAATCTCCATGGCCTACCACCCTCAGACTAATGGGCAAGCTGAGAACTCCAACAGAGTGATCAAGACCATACTGGAGAAGACAATAGCAGCTCACCGGAGAGACTGGAGCGCCAAGCTCAATGATGCGCTGTGGGCATACCGTACAGCCTTCAAGACGCCGATAGGGATGTCCCCGTTCCGGCTGGTATATGGAAAAGCTTGTCACCTACCCGTCGAACTTGAACACAAGGCGTGGTGGGCAATAAAGAAGTGCAACCTGCAACTGGATGAAGCAGGTGAATTCCGTAAGCTACAAATGCAAGAACTTGAGGAATTACGCCTTGACGCTTATGAAAACTCAGTCATCTACAAGGCGAAGACCAAGCAGTGGCACGACAAACACATTCTGCGGAAAGACTTCAAGCCATGAGATAAAGTTCTTCTATTCCAATCTCGGCTTAAGCTCTTTGCTGGAAAGCTGAAATCAAAGTGGTCAGGCCCGTATGAAATCGCTGAGGTGTACCCCCATGGGGCCGTAGAGCTAATCAACCCCAAGACCGGCACCACTTTCAAGGTGAACGGCCACAAATGCAAGCCTTACTACGAGGGGTTCGATCCAATCCAAGATGAGGCACTACTCGAGAACCCTGACGCTGAAGCAGGATGAGCCACAACCCACGTCGAGCCAACGACGTAAACCAAGACGTTGTCCGGGAGGCAACCCGGGTTAGTTCTTTTCCTTTCTTTTTCTTAGATTAATTTCATAGTTTATTTTGCTTTGTTTCGTTCGCCTGTTACTCACATTTCAGGTACGAAAGTAAATCCGAGATGAGACTTGGTACCCAGCGTATCCCACCGCCCCGCGTCGCCAATTTACCGCATCGCGGTGGATTCCACCGCCCCGCGGTGGACCTCTGGTATAATTTCTCAACTCTAAAAAAAAAATGCAAGGCATAAAGGGCCCCGAAAAAACCTTAAACGGGTGAGTAATATTTTAATGCCTTGAGTTGGATACGAAGGATTTGACGGTGTCAGTTTAAAACCGCGGCTCGGTCCCACTTTCCCCATTTAACCCCTCATTACTTCTCCCGCCAAACCCTAATCCCCCCTTTATCCCTTCTTCTTCCCCGTTTCTCTCTCTTTGCCGTGCCCTAACCCCCAAAATTCTCCATCGCCTCGCTTTCACCCAATCCGCCATTTTCACCCCTGCCCTAGCTTTGATCTCGGATGCTCTAAACCCAACACTATCTTCCTCTACCCATACCTCCCCCTTTGTGCTGATTTCCGGTCCCCTGTAGCGGTTTGTAGTTGAAGAAGGGTGCTCCTTGGAGTGTTGGGGTGCTCGGTGCAAATTGGGTGCTTTTGCCGGTGTTTTGGAGGCGTTTAGAGGGGAATAGCACAGTGACCACTTCGCGTCGCCATCTCGCCGCCTCGCGTGAGTCAAATTTTTTTTGAATCTGGAGAAGAAGGTGAACAGTCGCCGCCCCGCGTCCATTCCGCCGCGACCCTGCACCTGTGCTCAGATATCATCACCGCCCAGCGGTGCCTTCGCGGTCTGTCTTTGGCCGGTTGTAAGTGCCTTTCTCCGAGCCTTTCTCTTCTAGTTCTTTCTTTCTCGTACCATGGAGAGAGCTAGGAAGGTTGGCATGTCTGAGGAGGAGTCGAATTTATATGATGCGGTGTCGACTAGGAATGTGCTGCCAACCCGCTTCTTTGATAAGGATACCTTGGCTGAATTGGGTCTGCTAGAATTGACCCAACACTGTCTGGAGAAACTAGGCTTGGGGGGCTTCCTAGAAAAATCTGCCCCCACCTACCCTGACCTTTGTTACCAGTTTCTTGCCACCGTGACCAAGAGCCATAGACGTCGTATTGTGAACGGCCGAGAGGAGAGTATTCTTGTGGGTATTTCCTTCAAGTACGAGGGTCGGAGTTATGGTTTTCCTGTTACTGCGCTACGAGAATTGCGTATATCTAGGCCGGGCACAGTTGGATGGAGGCATGGTCCCGCCAAAGAGACCATGAAGGAGTTTTGGATGAGCGCCACGGGGATGGCTGAATTTTAGAAGGGCCGGGAGACTAGTGATAAAATCGTGCATCCCTGCCTCCGCTTGATTTACACCGGCTGATGATGTTGCGATTGATCCTGTGGTTATTGAAATGGAACCACAGGCTGTTGTGGTTGACATCGTTCCTGCGGACGGGGTGTTGGAGACACCAGCTAATGAGGAGATGGCACCATAAGCTGAGGACGCCGAGGGCGCTGAGCTGGTGCCTGAGCCTATGGTGGATGCACCCATGATCATGGATGTTGATCTACCCATCCCCGACGTGGCTTCCACGTCTGCACCACCTCCTGAGTTCTCCTGGGACAAGATGTTCGTCCGTTTTGCTGCATTTGAGCTACGTCAGGAGGCTGCGAATGAGGCGACTTTGGCTCGGTTACAGGCTCGTCAAGCTGAGATTACACGTGACATCCGGGAGCAGCTGGACGCCACGGAGGTTTATATCACAGAGCAGTACTTTGGGAGGCACCCACCTCCGCCGGGCTATCCTTAGTATCCACGTTCCCAGTGAGTGTGTTTCTCTCTTCCCTATTTGCTTTGTCTTCTTTTTACATTGAGGACAATGTGTCATTCAAGTGTGGGGAGGGATTTAGACTCACTGTCTATCTTATCTAGTGTACAGTTTTTAATTCATGCATTTTCCTACTTGCATTTATTTATAAAAAAAAAGCCATAAAATGTTGAAAAGGCAATCAAAAATCCTGGGATGAGTCGAAAACCCGAAAGGGTGGCTCAGGCAACAAGCAGGTAGTCCGACTGGTAATAGACCAGGGCAAGAGTGGACTGGAGTGATGTGAGTATATGTGAGACATCCAGTAAAATGAAATGAGTGGCTTGGTGAAAACCCGAAAGGGCGCCTTGGCAAGATGAGTGAAAAAGAAAAAAATAGTGAGTTTAGGATTTCTCTTACCTATTGGCGAGGCATCATAAGAAGGGCGACATAGAAGGATTGTCGGGAAGGCCACTTTGGAGCGATAAGGAGTTGGACTGGAGCTAGGATTAGAGTTCTCTCGCATCATTCGTTTTGGTTGTTTGGAGTGTTGGTTGTTGAGTTGTTGTGGTTATTAGTGTCTTATATTGTCACACTTCCTGAGACCTTGATTTTGCTGGATTGGAGTATGATGGAGCTAATTTACTCGGGACGAGTAAAGGTCTAAGTGTGGGGATATTTGATAGGTGCAATTTAGTGCACCTTAACTAGTGACTTTTGACACATATTAGATGGAGTTTAAGTGGAGAATTAGGCTAAGTCTGTTACTTAGGAGAAGAGTTAGAGTTGTACAGACTTGGAGGTTTTGTAGCCTAATGAAGGAAGTTGGAGATGTTGAAGGAGATTTGCTCAGAGCTAAGGGAGAAAACTACCTCGCTTGGTAGTACGTTGGAGCAGATGAAGGATGAAGAAGTTGCCAGCATCGCCCCGCGGCACTGTCACCGCCCCGCGGTGAAGATCCTTAGGAGAAGCGCCTCGCGCCAGAAGAAGCCATCGCTTCGCGGTGGAGTGAAGACCGCGTGGCTGACGTGTGCTGTTATTTCCTATTTTGATATTTTATACTTTATGTTTTAGTTTTATATTATTTCCTTATTTCGGTTATTAGGTCAACTTCGAGAAACCTATATAAGGTCTTTTCGTTAGTTTTGAAGAGGACAGATAGTTACGTTCTTCTTCCTTAATATAATTTCTAGGTTTTTCAAGTAATGGATAGCTAAACATTCTTGTTTCGCTAGACGATTGAAGCACTACAATAAATTGGTTGTGAGATTTCTATTTCCTTGTTCTATATCTTATTAAGTTGGATTGATTCTCTCGATTGAATTGATTATTGATTTATGTTGGTTTACCTAGAGTTGCTAACTAGGTCTTTCGGCATTCATCATATTGCTAGGATTGCATATAGGGGTTCCGAGTGCATATCTAGTGGCAAACACGTTTGTGCGTATAGGGGTTCCGAGCGTATATTTGTGTGTGAGAGTCAATTGCATGTTAAGTAGGGGAGTGAGTACTTGTACGTCTTTCTACTTGCATGTGTCCTATATCCTTGTGTGTATTGCTATTGCTGTGTTGGTGTTAAAGTACGCTGACAACTGTGAGAATCAGTTGTGCTTTATCGTTGGCATAGTAATAAGTCTATCGACAACTGTGAGAATCGATAGTATTCACGATCAGGGTGGGAACAATGATAAGATAGTAAAAGAACTTGGAAGGATAGTTTTCAGTGATCAACCGATTGCATTGTGGTGTGGATATTTGTCTGGTGGAATACTTTCTCTCATCATATTTCATCTCTTGTCATTAATTGCATGTTTGTTTACGTTACGATTATTCTAGACAAAACCCCCCATTACTTGTTGATCATACATAATTGCGTACAGATAACCGACTCCATGTGGGATCGACCTTGACTTACTTGCTATACTCTTTAGTAGGTGAATTGAGATTATTTTGACAGGAAAACGACACCGGTTTCCGGCCTCGTCAAATCACAATGTCGCATGCTGCGTTCTGGGCACACCTGGGTTCCTCTGGTTTCCTTCATCTGTCTTGTTCCTTTGGTTCCCTTGTCCTGTTTGGCTTTCTTGCCTTCTGGTATATTCCTGTGGTTCCTTAAAACACATCTTTGAGATAAAACATTAGTATCATAACATTTGTCATCGTCAAAAGTAGAGAAACTGAGGAAATGAACTCTCAGGTGAACCTAAATTCCAGAGTTCCGTTTCCTAACAATTTCCCCCTTTTTGATGATGACAAATACAAGGAACCTGACAACATAATAGGACTTTGAATTTCATGAGACTAGTTGAGATTAAGGGAGTTACAACATTACAAATTAATGATAGAGCATTCAATGGTTGCAAATTCCCCCTAAGCAAGTGAACGAGTTTATTTCCAATTCCCCCTTAGAAGTAGAACTAGTTTAGAGTTCCTATTAGTTCAGTAGTCTCCAAAGTTCAAGGTTCCTATCCTTTTCTTCCCCCTTTTGACATCATCGAAAAGATTAAGTACGAGTTACGAATATGATATCCAAGAGAATATACAATTTCATCAAACCCATAACAGAAGCATAATGGAAACTTAAGGCAAAGACAATATAATCAGAGAGACGAAGCCAAAAGATAATCATTAAAGCTTAAACTAATCATTGTTCAAGGACGGGTAAGACACAACACAACCAACATGAGCCAACAACAAAAACAACAAAACGCAAAGACAACAACAAAAGCAATCATTAGGAAAGACGACAAATGGATAGAAGAGGGGAGTAGGATCCTAGAGGAAACTACTAGCACGTTGTGGTATTACAGCACTGGGAACCAGAACAAGCGTTCCTATATCAGAGCAGCGGCCTCCTCTTCAGCATCTTTGTCGACAGTTCCTACATTTTGGCCCGTGGCCTGATGAGCACTGATTGACCTTGCCAATCCTTCTGAAGAACGTCTACCAGAGCCACAACAACAGAACTTATACGCCCCAACTCTCTTACTTGATCATGGAGGGCGACCGGGATAGCAGTCGAGCCCACCATGATAGCCTTTTCAATACGATCCAGAGCAGTAAAGATCGCAGAGGAGTCTTGAGAGGGGTTGAGATGTGGCTGGGAACTAGAAGGGGCCTTGGAACTGGCCTTTTCCTTAGGCAGTTGAGCTTGAGCTTCAGAAGGGGGGGTCTTGTTGTTCCTTTGTCTTCAACTTCCGAACTGTGGCCAAGGTAAGACACTTGCTGTAGACTGTCTCAGGCAGATCAACTGGGTACTGGTGAAGGTTGGAGAGAATGTTTTTGATGATATGAGGGAAGGGTAAAGCATGGGAGTCATGGGATGAGCAGAACTGCATGTGGGCTAAGACAATGTGAGGGAGATCCAATTGAACACCAGAGAGCACCTTGTCCATGTAGATGGCATATGTGATGAGGACATTGTTCCAGTGCTCCTGTCTGGGAACCAGATTACAGATGATCCAGAAGTGTAACAACTTGTTTGCGATGGATAGATCATTTGTCTCCAAAGATGAGGGGGAGGCGCCATCATAGATTTTCTTGACCACTTCTCCCTTGGATTTGTAGCCTTTTCCTTTGGGCCATCCCTTCTTTTGAGGCAGAATGCCAAACCCAGACCTTGACTCGATCCCTAGAGCAGACGCAATTAGGTTGGCGGATAGAGGATAGCTGGTTCCCTTCCATATAAGAATGGCGTCGTTACAGGGAGAGTTCTCCTTCGCAGGCACAAACTCCATAGACTGGTAAAACAAGCGGACAACCTCATCAGAAGCAGAGAAGGGTTCAAACAGCATCTCATCCCATCCTTGAAACTGCAGCAGAGAATGGAACTCATCCAGGGCTTCTCCAAACATTTCCTCATCTTCTTCTTCCAGTTCTTGGGTCCAGAACTCCTTGCCGATTATGAGAGGCTTAAGGATCTTACTCTTAGAGAAGAAAGAGGAGACCTGACCCAAGGAGGAGGAGGCAGAAAGGGTGGTGATTTTGGCTCTTTTTGAGGATTTGGTTTCATAGGGAACTATGGCTTGGGAACTCCTCTTTCTCTGTTGCATTCTAGTGGCGACAGAGGGACCAGGGTTAGAAGTGGTTTTGGATTTGAGGCTTACTGGTGAGGGCTCAGGGCTGAGGAGCTCTTGGAGAGACTTGTCAGGCGATGAGTCATGAGAGCCCCCTTCGGAGACGGTTTTGGTAGCCGATTCCGAAGCCAGAGAGATGGCCATGGCTTTCTCCTCACCCTTGGGCTTTGTTGGCTCCTTGGGTTCCTCTTCGGCTTTCTCTTCAGGTTCCTCCACTATTTTCTCCACAGGTTTCTCTTCCGGTTGGGATTTATTAGAAGAGATGGCAGAAACGGGTTTAGAGGATGAAGATGCCTTCTTTTCTCTAAAGGCTTTGAGAAGGGCAACCTCCTCTTCGTCTTGAACAAGGTTAGGGTTTGGATCGGCCATTTTTGAGGGGCTTAAGGATTTCTGTGTTTGAGAGAAATGAGAGGCAGAGGATCACAGAGATGGTGAGTTGTGGGATCAGCTTGGAGCAAATGTGCAACTCTTTAAAGGCGGTGAAGGCTGAGATGACCGTAGAATCAAATCCAGCCGTTGAGAAGATCAAGGTAAATCTGGGGCATCGAATACTCTTGCAGCTTTTCGGAATGGCTAACCCATTTTCAAAACTTGTCCATTCAGAGAAGAGGGAGTCTGCCAACTGATAAGACGTGACTGGGCTTCTGAGTTTTGCCATAAATAGCTTCTGGGAAGTGCCAATCTAGCCGTTGGAGACATACTAAATCATGGTTCCTTTCTGGCGATATATTCACGTGCTAGAGGGATGTATGGGAACCTTTGATGTGGGTGAAAACAATGGAACCAAACATACGTTCCCATACAAGGAATCAGGGTAGGCTATTTATCGCATTGCACAATAATTCTCAGAGAGGATTTAGAGATGGATCATAGAGAATATTGAGTAATGAGGCAAGGGTAGATCTTAGTACACAATCATCATTTCGACTTGTATTGTTGGGATAGAAATATGATCAGATTGTGACTTTTGGGCCATCAAAGAAACTTGAACAATGAGGAGTTGAAAGAATAATGAGGACCAAAAGGAAACGAGCCAGAAAAAATTATCTAAGCCTTTTTAAGAAACCATTATGACAAAAAGGGTTTGTAGAAAAAGATATAACACAAGGACATCAAGACTCAACAAGTTAAATATCTTAAACTAGTCAATTAGGGGAACTGGAAAGAATGATTTGAACTAAGGTCACTACTGAGTAATAGGAATCATTCCTAGTTCCAATCTAAGGTTCTCGAAAGGAACTCTATTCAATGCCTTGGTGAATATATCTGCAACCTGATCTTCAGTTCTACAAAATTTCATAATGATGTTTCCCTTCTCAACATGATCTCTAAGAAAATGATGTCTTATGTCAATATGCTTGGTCCTAGTGTGATGCACAAGATTCTTAGAGATGTTTATGGCACTAGTGTTATCACAAAGAATAGTGAGAGGGCCATAAGACATACCAAAATCCGCGAGTTGTTGCTTTAGCCAGAGAAGTTGGGAACAGTAGGAGGCAGCCGCAATGTACTCGGATTCTGTGGTGGAGAGGGAGACTGAAACTTGTTTCTTTGATCCCCATGACACAAGGCAAGGGCCTAGGAACTGTGCCATCCCAGAAGTGCTCTTCCTATCCACCAAGTATCCAGCATAATCAGCATCAGTGAAACCCATCAGCTCAAAGGGACATTCTTTGGGGTACCAAATGCAGAGATCGTCAGTTCCCTTGAGATATCGAAGTATTCTCTTCACAACAGCCAAGTGGGTTTCTCTTGGACAAGATTGGAACCTAGCACACAAGCCAACAGCAAAGACAATGTCTGGTCGACTAGCGGTTAGGTACATGAGTGAACCGATCATACCTCTATAGAGCTTCTCTTCCACTAGAGGACTCGAATTGTCCTTATCCAGATGGGCAATGGTGGATATGGGAGTGGAGAGAGGCTTGCATGAATCCATTTTGAACTTCTTCAGTAGTTCCCTGACATACTTCTGTTGGTGGATTTGAATACCATCTTCCTTTTGAGTGATTTGTAATCCGAGGAAGAATGTGAGTTCCCCAATTAAACTCATTTCAAATTCACTGCTCATCAAGTCTTTGAACTTGTCTACAAGGGACAGGTTAGTGGAACCAAAAATAATATCATCAACATAGATTTGAACCACTAAGATGTTACCTTCTTCTTCTAGGATGAAGAGAGTTTTATCAATGACTCCACGCCTGTAGCCATTTGAGAGTAGGAACTGGGCAAGACGATCATACCACGCTCTGGGAGCTTGCTTGAGGCCATAAAGTGCCTTGTCTAGAAAGTAGACATGATCTGGATGATCGTCGTCTTCGAAACCAGGAGGTTGTTTGACATAGACTTCTTCTTGAAGAATTCCATTGAGGAAGGCTGTCTTTACATCCATTTGGAACAACTTGAATCCTTTGTGTGAAGCGAAGGCAATCAACAATCTTATTGCCTCAATCCTTGCCACTGGAGCATAGGTTTCATCATAGTCGATGCCTTCTTGTTGATTGTATCCTTGAGCAACAAGTCTTGCTTTGTTCCTTATCACAGCTCCTGTATCATCCAGCTTGTTTCTGAAGACCCATCTAGTTCCTATGATGTGTTTATCCTTGGTACGGGGAACTAGATGCCATACTTTGTTCCTTTCAAACTGATGAAGCTCTTCTTGCATAGCTTGGATCCAGTCCGCATCCTTCAGTGCCTCACCTATGTTCTTTGGTTCCACAATAGACAGAAAGGCATTAAAAGCAAAGAAGGTTAGATGTTCATACCTGACTGGAGGTTTGACGACTCTTCTTTCTCTGTTGGGAGCCAGAGCATTTGATGTGGAGACATTCTGAGTTGAGCATTCAGCTTCCTTGTTAGGATCACCTTCTCCATTGAAGATCATGTGGGAAGATGAATCATTGAAGTCTCCACAGATGTTGTCGTCATGCTCATGGTTCCCAGAAATGGATTGTTGTTCATTATCCATGGGAACTGGTGGGGGAGCCATTGGAGGGTTCCGATCAGCAGGACAGGAACTGGGAGGAGTGACATTTTCATCTGGATCTTCTTGAGATGACTTGGGAAATTGATCTTCAAAGGAACTGGTGGTGTTCTGCATAATCTTTCCAAGTGATTTTTCATTAAAAATGACATGAATACTTTCTTCTACCTTTTTAGTCCTTTTGTTGAAGACCTTGTATGCCTTACTGCCTGAGGCATAACCAATGAAGATTCCTTCATCACTTCTTGGGTCGAACTTGCCAAGATTGTCCTTCCCATTGTTGTACACAAAGCATTTGCATCCGAACACCCTCAGATGTGAAATGTTGGGAACTCTTCCTCTTAGGAGTTCATAGGGTGTCTTCTCTGTGATTGGGCGAAGCATGGCTCTATTGATGATGTAGCACGCTGTGTTGATCGCCTCAGCCCAAAATGATTGGGAGAGTCCACTTGAGATCAGCATAGTTCGAGCCATGTCCTCCAGGGTCCTGTTCTTCCTTTCTACTACTCCATTCTGTTGAGGAGTGTATGGTGCAGAGAAGTTGTGATCGATGCCATGCTCACTGCAAAAGGTTAGAAATTCTCCATTTTCGAATTCGGTACCATGGTCAGACCGAATAGCATTGAGTGAACAATCAAGAGATTTTTCTAACAAGGGAACCCGATCTTTAAAGCGGTCAATAACTTCACTCTTAGATTTAATAAAGATGATCCAAGTAAAGCGAGAGAAGTCATCGACAAGAATAAAGATATACATGTTCCCTCTTAGGCTCTGAACTCTCATGGGTCCACACAAATCCATGTGGATGAGTTCAAGAGGCCTTGAGGTGCTTACCATGTTTTTGGACTTGAAGGAGCTACGAGCATGTTTCCCTTTTACACAGTCAGAGCACAGTTCCTTAGATGTGCCACTTAGCTTTGGCAGCCCTCTGACTAGCTCCTTTGAGTGTAGCTTTTGAATCAGCTTAGTGCTAGCATGACCGAGGCGTTGATGCCACAAATCAGCTTGGTCATTCACAGTTGAGAGACAAAGTTTTTCCTTGGGAACAAAGGATGGATCAATTATGTAGACATTGTTGAATCTTTTCCCTTTTAGGATGATTTGTCCCGAGGAGTCAAGGACTGAACATTCGTTTGATCTGAATCTAACTTCATTGTCTCCTTGATCACACAGTTGTGACACACTTATTAGGTCAAAACCAAGATTATCAACAAGGTGAACTTTGTTTACCTGAATGTGATCGTTGAGTTTCAGAGTTCCTATTCCACGGATTTTCCCTTTGCTTTTGTCTCCAAAGGATATGTTCCCTCCTTGGAGAGGTTGAAGAGAGGTCATTTGATTTCTTCTTCCAGTCATATGGCATGAGCAACCACTGTCGATGTACCATAGTTGAGGTTGCCTCTCATCTTTCTGCACATAAGGGAACTAAGATTTCTGAACCCAGCGAAGCTTGGCTTTACTGGGGGGATTAGCATTGCGAGTCTGTGAATAACCAGGGAACTAGTTCCTTTCATGGTAATGAGTACTTTTCTCCTTTTCAAAGTTCCTTTTCTTAGCACAATCAGTGTTGTAATGACCATTCTTACCACAGTAGGTACACAAACGATTGTAAACAACATGTCCATATTTTCCTTTTTCTGGCCTAAAAGGTTTTTCAGTTTTCCTTTTGTTAAAATCAACATTGTTTCTAACCTTGCTATGGGCCATGTCAATATATCTTTTGTGAGCAAAGGAATTGGTGAACCATTGGTTTTCAGCAACCATCTTTTCTTTTCCCTTTGGTTCCTTCTTAGGACTTTGAGAACCTTCATTGAGACGTTTGGAAACCTCAGCCTTGTTCTCAAGGACCATGATCTTCTCTGATAGGAATTTATTCCTATCACGAGAAGTGGCAAGAGCAATACTGAGATTCTCATTCATCTCAACAAGTTCTCGCCTAGCCTTTTCTTCTTCAGCATCATTGTTCCCTTTATTATTGACATATCCTATTCCATGCCGTTGTCTCACAAAAATAGTTTGATTTATCATTTTTTCATTAATGGAATTAGTGAGAATGTCTAACCTATCAATTATGGATTGAAGCATGTCATTTCCAGGTGGGTTAGCATGCAAGGGAACTTTGATAGAATCTATGCTAGTTTCATCACAAGATTTGCAAGTTTTAAGGTGACTAGCATGCACATTCCTAATATCAATGAGTTTAGAGTGAGTTTCAGCTAGGTCTTTCTCAGTTTCATCAAGTTTCTTACTCCAAACAGAATTCTCAACAGTCAAGCAAGCAATTTCATCTTCACAATCATCAAGTTTCTGTTGAAGGGAACTGGTTTCCTTTCCTAGTTTCTTTATGATCTTAAGAAGTTGTTTCTTATCACAATCAACTAGGAATTTTAAGAGATCGTCAGAAGTTACCTCAAGGTCTTCTGAGTCGCTTGAGTCTCGTTTTGCCATGAGACATCTTCCTCCAGAGAAGCCACTGAGATCCAGTTCCTCATCTGAGTCTTCTCCCCATGAGACTACGAGAGCCTTCTTTCTCTGAGGTCTTTCTTCTTCCTTTAAGTCTTCCTTGTTGGGACAATTCTTGGCGTAGTGTCCCTTTTCCTTGCACTCGTAATAGGAGACTTTCTTGAGATTTCTTCTGGGTCCATTGTGGGAGGAACTGCCCTTTTGGAACCTTCCCTTCACAAAGAATTTTTGATGTTCTTTGTGAAGAGGGCCGTAAGTTCGTCCTCCTCTTCTTCTAAGTATGAGTTCTCTTCCTCCATCTCGAGCCTAGAGAAGGCTTTGGAGATCTTGAGGGCAATTCATTTCTCCAGTTTCTTGTCGGCATTGGCCTTGGTGTGCTCTCCTTCTTCAATCTCCAGTTTCCCTATGACTTGGGTCAAGGGAAGGGATTGGATGTCTGGAGTGTTCTTCATGATTCCCTTGAGAAGGGTGAACTTGGAGTTGAGTCCATTGATAATCACCAAGGACTTGGAGACTTCATCAAGATCAACTCCCGCCGCCGTCAATTTTCCAATTAATCTGTTGAAGCGAGAGTAGTACTCTGAGATGGTCTCAGTTTCCATCATTTTGAAGGTGTGGTATCTCCTTCCAAAGCAAACTTTCTGCTTTGCTTTAGTTCATCACTTCCTTCATGCATCTCCTTGAGAGCTTTCCACATCTCCTTGGCCGTCTTGATGCCTATGACTTTGTCCATGTCCTCTCTGTCCAATCCATTGAGGATGAACTGTCTTGCCTTGGCATTCTTCTCCATGATGACATAATGTTCTGGTTTCCAGTCTTCTTCCTTCATGGTAAGATCGACGTGGCCATCTCCATTTTCGACTATCCTCCAACATTGGTAGTCGTTGGTCTTGATGTGGCTTTCCATGCACTTTTCCCACCATGTTTCTTCTCCTTTCTTGCGAAAGTGTGGCTTGTTGGTGGAGATTCCTAGCTCAAACTTGCTTGGTTGAGACATGATTTGCAAACTTATCAAAGATCTAGAGCTTTTCCTGCTCTGATACCAATTGTAGGATCGTGATTGTTAGATAAAAACTTAAGGAACTCAGAATATCAATTCTCAGTTCCTTTCACAGCGGAAATAAACAATCAAACAAATGACCAGTTCCTTATAGTGGAAACCTTTGATTGCCAACTAGCAATCCAGGATAAAAACCACTACCTTTCTTTCGAAAGGATTTCAAAGTCTACTTCTTGATTTCTTATCTCTTTTGGTTACAGCTTATCCTAGGAACGAACACACAGTTCCTTTGCCTTACACACAGTTAGACAATCCTAGATAACATAACACAATCAATAATCAATCCAAGAAACAGACTTTCGCACCTAGGAACTATCACTTACAGTCACAGGAACTTAGCACTCAGCTCTTCTTCCTTGACTGGTTCCTCTTGATCTCGGTTTGCTTTGATGATCTTGTTTGGAGGTTCACACTAGATATTTGCTAATGAGTGTGAGTCGTGTTTCTGTGCTTAAAGATAACCCTTGGGTTAGTCTTCCTTTTATAGAGGATTCTTCGCAGCTCGATCCACTCTAGGTTCCCACAGATTGAGCTTGCCCTAGAATGAGTGGTTTCCCTTGATCCACGTTGTTCTTGGCAAGTGCAAACAACCTAGGCAGCTCAGAATCTCTCTTGGTTGGTCAACTACCTCAGACGAGCCTTGCTATGTCATTGTCCAAATACTTTCGTCCGAGGTTGAACAAGCTGGCCGCTTGGGAACTGTCTTCTGGACAGCGACGTCTCTATGTCCTGTCGTTTTCACCTTCTCTGTCCGAGGTTCAACGTCTCTAGGTTTCTTATTGTTTTGCTCTTGGACAATGGCATGCTTTTGGAAGCTTCGGACAAGTCGTTTTCAACAACTTTTGTCCGAGGTTGTGTGTCCCCAGATTTCTCGGGAATCATAATGTCGCATGCTGCATTCTGGGCACACCTGGGTTCCTCTGGTTTCCTTCATCTGTCTTGTTCCTTTGGTTCCCTTGTCCTGTTTGGCTTTCTTGCCTTCGGTATATTCATGTGGTTCCTTAAAACACATCTTTGAGATAAAACATTAGTATCATAACATTTGTCATCGTCAAAAGTAGAGAAACTGAGGAAAGGAACTCTCAGGGGAACCTAAATTCCAGAGTTCTGTTTCCTAACACCTACCTTCCTCCTCCACCACCCCAGCGACCACCAAAGTTACCCCTCCACCATCACCAACCCGGGACCAACTCGACATGGTCCCCTACATAGCCCCAATCGCCCTAAACACAGAACCCACTCCACAAAACCCTAACCCTAAAATCTCCCCGGCCGTTCCCACTGCCATATCCTCTACTGAAAGAGAGGAGGTTTATTCCTCTCCAACCCATCCTGACCCCATTGAAGAGGAGATAAAGGAGTTACCTAGAGAGACCACTCCAGTCACCACTGAGGAGCACGTGGCTGTGAAGGAGAAGATTCAGGGAGTTGTAAGGTGTCTCGCCAAGGAATTGGTTGAGGAAGAAGATGAGGAGGAACCTCTTATATCTCTAAAGTCATCTGGAAGGATAAAGACTACATACTCCTCCAAGAGGAAGACCCGCTCTCAGAAGAAGTCCGAGAAGGCCATCACAGTGAGTTCTGACGAGGAGTCAGAACCCCTCACTGGGAACAAAGCAAAGAAAGCCAAGGTCTCTGTTGGTCCTCTCCGCAAAAGTCAACGTCGTCAGCCCGCCAAGGCCAAAGGAAAGGTGGCAGCGGATGAAGTCAAAAGCATGAGCCATAAGTCTGTGGTAAAAGAATTGTTGGTGGACCCAGAGTTCCTTAAGGAGAATTATCTGGAGGAGGTGTATGCAGTACTGGATGCTCAGAAGTGGAGTCGGCTGTTCGTGGAAGAAGAAGGAGTGGATGAGGACTTGATAAGGGAGTTCTATTCGTCTTATGTGATGGAAGTCAGACCCCACGCCATTCTGGGGAGCTATAAGCTTGGAGGGAAGGTACATCTGTTTTCGAGCATTGAGTTGGGAGTAGCCTTGGGAGTCCCACATGAGGGGTATGACGAGTACCCAAAAGGAAGATGGCCTAAGGATTTTCCATATTCTGAAGCTGTGTGGGCAGTGGCTGGCATTGAGAATGCTTTGGGAAGTGGTGATCTTGACATATCTGAGATGTCTGCCGTCAACAAAGTATTATACCACTTCTTGATCAGCAACATCACGCCCAGGGGACAGAAAAGGAACCGACTGCTGATTTTGGATATTGTCCTCCTATCTACGCTATTGAAGAAGGAACCCATTTGCCTCCCCAGGATTATGATGCAACACATGTCCCATGCTAGGAACACAGACCAGCACGCTCTTCCGTTCCCTCGAGTTGTCAAAAAGATTCTTGAGTACCATAAAGTCTACAACTCCTCGGCGGAATCGAGTGTCTTCTCCCGCCCCTTCGATGTCAGTAATCTACACAAGATGAAGTTTGTTCTTCAAGGTGACGAAGGCTGGGTGAAACTGGATAGTGTTCCGATTGTTTCTGAGACTATGGAAGATTCTGAGGCGGATAGTTCTGAGGGGGAACTGAATGAGAAATCATCTCTGGGGAAGGATCTGAGAAGTCTTTGCCAGGCAGTGCAGGATTTGGCTGCTCAGCATACGCTTCTCTTGGCAGACGTACGCGCGCTTCTCTCCCATCACGCATCAGCTCCATTGGCTGGTCATAGTGATGCCTAACCGTTTACCTGCCATCCACCCACTTCTTTGTTCCCTTGCTCATCTATCCTCCTTAGTTGTTTTTATTTCTCTCTGACTTGTGTGCCATGTGTGGCTTAATGACTGTGTTTAGATGTTTTGCATGTTTTGGCTGTCTTTGCATGTTGTTTAAGTTTTTTTAAATTAATGACAAGGGGTGTTTTTGTTTATCTGGCATTGATCTTTCGTCTCTAACTCTTTACTGTGTTTTTGATGATGCCAAAAGGGGGGAAATGACAGGTAGCATTGTCTAAGGGGGAACAGAACAGGTAAAACGTATTGCTGAACTAAGGGGGAACTAACGGTGTTTTTAGTGGGAAACTTTCTTGTCAGTTTTGTCTTGTTCTAGTTGGTATATGCTTTATTGTTAAGGGTGTTTGTCACCATCAAAAAGGGGGAATTTGTTGAATTCCTTAGGTTTTGATGGTTACAAACACTCAACTAATATGTGTACCAAGTGTTTCAGGGACAAGAAGAGTTATCTCAGGGAGCTTTGCAGCACAGGATCTCAGAGGGAACAAAGGCTTGCTTAGCGCTTTGTTACCTCTCAAGGAACTGAAGTGACGGACCAGATCAAGGCTGTAAAAGGAAAGAAGTCATCCAGCGTGCTGAGTTAAGGAAACAAACCAAGAAGCCACGCGATAGAGGATGAAGACTTCGGCTCCAAGGATCAAGCCGGATTGTGCGAAGATATGGAGAGAGAAAACCCGATCGTGTTGATCCTAGGAATATTTCCTAAGATAAGGCGATTGGAGAGAGAAGAACGTTATCCAATCGATTGGATTAATTAAGGAACTCCTTCCTTAATTAATATAACCGATTGTGATATCTTATCTTCAAAACAAAATCATATATTTGTAATCCGATTCTAGTATTTTCCTAATTTTGTGTCAATTAGGGTTTTAGCCGAGTTGTATTTAAGAGAAGCATGGATTCTTTTCTATGTAACGACGAAGAAGAAAAAGTAGAACAAAGAGCGTTCAGTTGAGAAGAAAAAGAGAGTGAAGTGTTTGTGAGTCTTTGAGGGTTGAGTTCGGATTCATCGTTGTAGGAGTGATCTTCGAATCTAGGTGGGAAGTCTAGTGTTTTGGAGTCCATGCTACAAGTGTAATCGAACAAGAAATCAATAAGACAAGTACACACTTCAAAATCCTCTCAAGCGGAAGCTTGAAGGTAGTGGTTTTTCCTTGAGAAGCTAGTTTTGCTAATCAGGGTTTCCACTATATATCGTGAGTTCGTTCTGTTATCTTTCTTGCTATTTTAATCCGTTGTGCCTTCTGTGGGAACAAAGCTTTTGTTCCCTCAGATGTAACTCTAACGATCCAACACAATCGTCTGTGTTTCTATTGTGGTAAGAATGGTCATTATAACACTGAGTGTCCTAAGAAAAGGAACTATGATAATGAGAAAAGTGCATATTACTGTGAAAGGAATCAGTTCCCTTGTCATTCACAAACTTGCAATGATAAATCACATGCTAATCCCCCCAGTAAAGCCAAGCTTCACTGGGTTCAGAAATCTTAGTTTCCTTGTGTGCAGAAAGAAGAGAGGCAACCTCAATTATGGTACATTGACAGCGGTTGCTCGTGCCATATGACCGGAAGAAGAAATCAAATGACCTCTCTTCAACCTCTCCAAGGAGGGAACATCTCTTTTGGAGACAAAAGCAAAGGGAAAATTCATGGGATAGGAACTGTGAATCTCAATGACCACATTAAGGTAAACAAAGTCCACCTTGTTGATAATCTTGCTTTTGATCTAATTAGTGTGTCACAGTTGTGTGATCAAGGAGACAATGAAGTTAGATTCAAATCAAATGAATGCACTGTCCTTGACTCCTCGGGACAAATCATCTTAAAATGTAAAAGGTTCAACAATGTGTATGTCGTTGAACCATCCTTCGTTCCCAAGGAGAAACTCTGTCTCTCAACTGTGAATGATCAAACGGACTTGTGGCATCAACGCCTTGGTCATGCAAGTACCAAATTAATCCAAAAGCTACACTCAAAGGAGCTAGTCAGAGGCCTCCCAAAGATAAGTGACAAATCTGAGGAACCATGTTCAGACTGTGTAAGAGGGAAACAAGCTCGGAGTTCCTTTAAATCCAAGAATATGGTAAGTTCCTCAAGGCCCCTTGAACTCATTCACATGGACCTTTGTGGACCCATGAGAGTTCAAAGCCTAGGAGAAAACAGGTATATTTTTTTTCTTATCGATGACTTCTCTCGTTTTACTTGGACAATATTCATAAAATCTAAAAGTGAAGTCATTGGACGATTTAAGGATCTGGTTCCCATGTTAGAAAAATCTCTCGATTGTTTCATCAATTCTATTCGTTCTGACCATGGTACTGAGTTCGAAAATGGAGAATTTCTAACCTTCTGCAGTGAGCATGACATTAATCACAACTTCTCTGCACCATACACTCCTCAACAAAATGGAGTAGTGGAAAGGAAGAATAGAACCTTAGAAGACATGGCTCGAACTATGCTCATCTCAAGTGGACTCTCTCAATCATTCTGGGCTGAGGCAATCAACACAACCTGCTACATCATCAATCGAGCTATGCTTCGCCCAATCACAGAGAAGACACCCTATGCACTTCTAAAAGGAAGAGTTCCCAACATTTCACATCTTAGGGTGTTCGGATGCAAATGCTTTGTGCATAACAATGGAAAAGATAATCTTGGCAAATTCGACCCAAGGAGTGATGAAGGGATCTTCATTGGATATGCCTCAAGCAGCAAAGCATACAAGGTCTTCAACAAAAAAGACTAAAAAGGTAGAAGAAAGTGTTCATGTTGTTTTTAATGAGAAATCACTTGGTAGAAATATGCAGAACACCACCAGTCCCTTTGAAGATCCATTTCCCAAGCCACCTCAAGAAGATCCAGATGAAGACATCACACCTCCCAGTTCCTACCCAGCTGCACAAATTGTTCCGCCAGTTCCTCCATCAGTTCCCATGGACAATCAACAACAATCCATTTCTGGGAACCATGAACACGAAGATAATACCTGTGGAGACATCAATGATTCATCCTCTCACATGTTCTTAAATGGAGAAGGTGATCCCAACATAGAAGTTGAAGCTGAATGTTCAAATCAAAATGCCTCCACATCAAATGCTCTAGCTCCCAACAGAGAAAGAAGAACCATCAAGCCTCCAGTCAGGTTCGAACATCTAACCTTCTTTGCTTTCAATGCTTTCTTATCTATTGTGGAACCAAAGAACATAGGTGAAGCACTGAAGGATGTAGACTGTATCCAAGCCATGCAAGAAGAACTTCATCAGTTTGAAAGAAACAAAGTATGGCATCTAGTTCCCCGCCCCAAAGATAAGCATATCATAGGAACCAGATGGGTTTTCAGAAACAAGCTCGATGACTCAGGAGCTGTAATTAGGAACAAAGCAAGGCTTGTTTCTCAGGGATACAATCAACAAGAAGGAATCGACTATGATGAAACCTATGCTCCAGTGGCAAGGATTGAAACAATAAGGTTATTGATTGCCTTCGCATCACACAAGGGGTTCAAGCTATTCCAAATGGATTTAAAGACCGCCTTCCTCAATGGCATTCTTCAAGAGGAAGTCTATGTCAAGCAACCACCCGGTTTTGAAGACATTGATCATCCAGACCATGTCTATTTCCTAGACAAAGCCTTGTATGGTCTCAAGCAAGCTCCTAGAGCTTGGTATGATCGTCTTGCCCAATTCCTACTCTCCAATGGTTACATGCGTGGAATCATTGACAAGACTCTCTTCATTCTAGAGGAAGAAGGTAACATCTTAGTGGTTCAAATTTATGTTGATAATATCATTTTTTGTTCCACTAACATGTCCCTTGTAGATAAGTTCAAAGACTTGATGAGCAGTGAATTTGAAATGAGTCTAATAGGGGAACTCACTTTCTTCCTCGGATTGCAAATATCCCCAAAGAAAGATGGCATACAAATTCACCAACAAAAGTATGTCAGGGAACTGTTGAAAAAGTTCAAAATGGAGTCATGCAAGCGTCTCTCAACTCCTATCTCTACAATCGCCCACTTGGACAAAGATCACTCAAGTCCTCTTGTGGAAGAAAAGCTCTATCGAGGTATAATAGGTTCTCTCATGTATCTAACAGCTAGTCGTCCAGACATTGTGTTTGTTGTTTGCTTGTGTGCTAGGTTTCAATCATGTCCAAGAGAAACACACTTAGCTGCTGTGAAAAGGATACTCCGATATCTCAAGGGAACTGACTCACTCTGCATGTGGTACCCCAAAGAGTGTCCCTTTGAGCTGATAGGTTTCACTGATGTTGATTATGCTGGATACTTGGTGGATAGGAAGAGTACTTCTGGAATGGCACAGTTTCTAGGCCCTTGCCTTGTGTCATGGGGATCAAAGAAACAAATATCAGTCTCTCTCTCCACCACAAAATCTGAGTACATTGCAGCTGTCTCTTGCTGTTCCCAACTCTTATGGCTAAAGCAACAACTCGCGGATTTTGGTATGTCTTATGGTCATCTCACTATTCTTTGTGATAATACTAGTGCTATAAACATTTCTAAGAATCTTGTGCATCATACTAGGACCAAACATATAGATATAAGGCATCACTTCCTTCGAGATTATGTTGAAAAAGGGAACATCATTATGAAATTTTGTAGAACTGAAGATCAGGTTGCAGATATATTCACCAAAGCTCTGAATAGAGTTTCCTTTGAGAACCTTAGATTAGAACTGTGAATTATTCCTATAAACTAGCAGTTCCTTTAGTTTAAAGTTACTCTCCAGTTTCCTTGATTGACTAGTTCAGATCCTTTTGCTTATTTTTGTCTTGGAATCTTTGTGTTGTCTCTTTTGCAGTAGACCCTCATATCTATAATAGTTACTCAAAAGGCTTTGATAAATTTTTCTAGTTCTTCTCCTTGAATGTTCATTTTTCATTATAACTCAAGCATTGTCCAAGTTTCTTTGTTGGCCCAAAAGTCACAATTTGATCATATTCTAACCCAATAATACAAGCTGAAATTATGATTGTGTACTATGACCCTCCCTTGCCTCATTGCACAATCTAATTCCCTATGACCCATCTCTTAACCCTCTCTGGGAATTAGTGTGTGATGCGATAAATGGCCTTCCTCGATTTCTTTTATGGGAACATACTTTCATGTTTTATATCTTAAATCCCCACATCAAAGGTTCCCATATATCCCTCTAGCACAATGAAAAAATCGCCAGAAAGGAACTAGGTAAGGTAGTTCTCCAAACGGCTAGTAGAAACTCGCTCTTCCCAAGACGACATTTATTGCAAATCACCAGCGTCAGAGACTCTGATCAACCCTGCATTGTTGCCATTTTTTATCATTTGCTTTTTGAAATTGTGACCGTTGCAAAGCTGAAAAAGCTACCAGAAAAAGAGCCGTTTCCAAATATCAGAGTTCCCAGAAATCTCTCTCCCCAACGGCTTGATTTTCAACGGCTCCAAACGTTGCTCAAGGATTATTTAGGGACTCCTGTTTGATTGAGCCGAGCACTCTACTTCCCTTGCTCTCTCGCTTTCTCTCATTCTCTTGCTCATCCCTTTTTCTCAAAACACAAAACTCCTCAAATGGCCAACAAAGACCTCAACCCTCACCTTCCTCAAGATGAGGAAGAAGTTGCTCTCCTCAGAGCCTTCAGAGAAAAGAAAGCCGCCTCATCCTCCAATGCCCTTTCCTCACCTCATAAAAAACCTTCTCTCAATGCTCAACCTGTATCCAGAGGACCTCAATGAAACCGCCTACAGTAAGTTCCTCACCATGGCCACTGTGAAGAAGCTCAAAACCAAAGACCACCTGGATGCTCCCTCTGAAGTACAAGCGGACTTGCCTAAGGAAAAGGCAAGTTCCCAAGCCACTCCAAGCTCTCTGCCTCCACTCTACCCTGTCCAAGACTCCTCTGCGATCCTAGCTTCACTGTGTCGTATTGAAAAAGCTATCACGGATGGAACCACTGCTATCTCTCTTACCATCCGTGATCAAGTGACAGAACTGGGGAAGACCAGGAATGCAATATCCGGTCTAGTGAGCGCGATTCAGCAAACCTTGGAGGCTGTAACTGGAGGAGCTCAAGCAGGCAAAGAAGAGGAAACAGAGGAACAGAAGGATGCTGAAGAGGAGGAGGACACTACGAAGCCATATGAACGTCTCTCCTAGTTCCCAGTGCTATAACGCCACATTGTGCTAGTAGTTCCTTAGGATCCTACCTGCCTCCCCTCTCCCTCTCTTATGTGTTTCAAGTTCTTTGTGATCTTTTGTTTTTCTTTCCACTATGCATCATGAACAATGTATTGGCTTTAATGTTTAATGAACTTTTCTGGGTATGTTTCTACTGCATCATTTGTCTTTGCCTTAAGTTTCTATTATGGTGAATGTCATGGGTTTAAAGCAATTGTTTATTTCACATTGATATTCTACACTTGACAAGTTAATTGATCTTTTCGATGATGCCAAAAGGGGGAAGAATGGATAGAAACCTTGAACTCTTGGAACTACAAGACTTATAGGAAATCTGAACCCGTTCTCTTTCTGAGGGGGAACTCGAATAACTTAGTTCATTTGCTTAGGGGGAATTTGCAACTATTGAATGTTCTCTCATTATTTTATAAAGTTGTAAATCTCTTAGCTCAACTGTTCTCATGCATTTCATGTCCTTATTATGTTATCAGGTTCCTTATATTTGTCATCATCAAAAAGGGGGAAATTGTTAGGAAACGGAACTCAGGAACTTCAGTTCCTATGAGAGTTCCTTTCCTCAGTTTCTCTACTTTTGAAGATGACAAATACTTTGATACTAATATTTTATCTCAAAGATGTGTTTAAAGGAACCACAGGACAGTTATTGAAACCATGGAAGCCAAACAAGACAAAGAAACCAAATAAGCAAGCCAAAGGAACCCAGAAGTGCAACACGTGACTTTGCTTTTCCTGATAAAGTTGGGAACGCTAAACCTCGGACAAAAGATGGTGAAAGCGACATGAGCAAAGTTTCTAAAGCCTGCCACCATCCAAAGGAAAGCTCCAAGCTGTCTAAAACGATGAACCTCGGACAAAGGTCGGTGAAAGCGACATGTCAAAGGCATGTCACCATCCAGAGGAAAGTTTCAAAGTGTCTAGGTAGCTGAACCTCAGACGAAAGGCATTGGACAACGACATGACAGATTCGTATCAAGCCTTTGACCAACCAAGATGTATTCTGAGCTTGCCTAGGTTGTTGGTACATGTTTAAGTCAGCGTGAATTAAGGATAACCACACAGCCTAGGTCAAGCTTGCTCTGTGGGAACCGAGAGAAGACTCAACCTCGAGAATGCACTATATAAGGAAGACAAGCTTCAATGTTATTCTCAAGCACTACAACAAGAATCACACTTCATAGCAAACATCATAGTGTGAGCTCTCAAACAGATCGTCAACTCAAACCAAGATCAAGAAGAACCAGTCAAGGAACCTGAGAGCTGTGTGCTAGTTCCTGTGACTGTAAGTGAGTTAGTTCCTTAGTGCTTAGGACTGCTTCTTAGATTGATTATACTTTCTGTTAAGTTTATCTAGGATTGTCTAACTGTGTGTAAGACAAAGAAACCGTGTGTTTGTTCCTAGAGTAATCCGTAACCGAAGTGATAAAAAATCAAGAAGTAGACATTGAAATCCTTTCGAAAGAAAGGTAGTGGTTTTTATCCTAGATTGCTAGTTGGCAATCGAAGGTTTCCACTATAAGGAACTTGTTCATTTATATTTGATTGTTTATTTCCGCTGCGAAGGGAACTGTAATCTGTATTTTCAATTCCCTTGTTCTTAATCTAACAATCACGATCCTACATAAAATAATATTGGATTAAAAAGTATAAAATAGTCGCACCAAAAAAAAGTATAAAATAGTACTTATAAGTACTTGGAAAATATATTAATATCAGTCTTTGGTAAATAGAACCCACTCTATTTTTCTAAATAGATCCCACCCTACACACACACACATACATATATATATATACACACTTTTATCTAATTACACCATGTCCCACTTTCATTCTTCACCTCTCAACTCCCAACCTCTCTTCCTCTCTTTCTCATGATTTCCCAACTCAAAATCAACCAAATTTCCATCAAGGAGCTCAAATTGATACATTTGGGTTGAAGTTCTTCCAAATCTCTTCAATAATACAATACTTCAAGGTAATTTCTCGTTTTATTTCATCAAATCCGTTCAAATTAGTGCATGTTGTTTTGGGGATTAGGGTTTAATCAAATTCATTAGATTTGTTCAAATTGTAGATGGTAATGTTTATGTTAATTTCTATATGTTAAATTGTTGTAGTTTTACATGGTTAATGTTAATATGGGTATGGTTAATGTTAAACAAGTAAATCGAACCATGGAGTTGAAAAAAAATTGTATTCTTCGCAACCCAGTTCTTCGATGTGGAGAAGATGAACATGTTGGCTTCGTCCGTGACATACATGTTGGTTTCGTCCGTGACAGACCGAAGTTTTCCGTCTGTCATGAACGTTTTTTTTTGTTTTGTTCATTTTGCGTTTCTATGGTCAATCGACATATGATTTGAACCCTTCCGTGATGGTTGAACTTATATACATATTTTGTTATTTCTGTTGCAAATGGATGATACTAGATCGGGCCGTGTACGTAGGAGAGACGGTGTGCGTGGGATGGATATCCATTACATCATAATTCATAACATGGCGTAGGCCGCCAAAAAGCACAAACCCAAATACTGATTCAGCACCGAGTCAGCTTGACCCTACCGAGCCGCCTACCGAGCTGTCGGTTATATATGAGCCGTCAGTTATATATTGTAGGATCGTGATTGTTAGATAAAAACTTAAGGAACTCAGAATATCAATTCTCAGTTCCTTTCGCAGCGGAAATAAACAATCAAACAAATGACCAGTTCCTTATAGTGGAAACCTTTGATTGCCAACTAGCAATCCAGGATAAAAACCACTATCTTTCTTTCGAAAGGATTTCAAAGTCTACTTCTTGATTTCTTATCTCTTTTGGTTACAGCTTATCCTAGGAACGAACACACAGGTCCTTTGCCTTACACACAGTTAGACAATCCTAGATAACTTAACACAATCAATAATCAATCCAAGAAACTGTAACACCCCCAAATTCATAACCCATTTGGAAAGGCATTACCGCCAGTGATCCCGGATTTCACCTCCGAAACCACCCAAGGCTAAACCGGATTATTTAAATCATAAATAACATTTATGTAATCCACAAACCATCCATTAAAACATAAGTCAGGGGATTACAACCCAATCCCCGTAGGATAAAACATTGTTTCAGAGTAAATACATAACGGAAGTCTTTAAAGATAAAACAAGTTTTGACCATAGCGATCAACGCCAAGGATCTCAACCTGAATAAACTTATCAAAAACATTGTCCGTCATAGTCGTTCTTAGCCTTCACTGGGTGGCAACTTGTCTGATGTGCCGAATCGAACGGATGACACCAGCCCACATGCAAAGAACAATGTTCGTGGGTTAGTCTACTTGAATAGACTAGCAAGGGTAAAAAGCAGAGTGGTTCGAGTGATCGTAACCGTTTACTATCATTATCCCTCGAATGATAACCGAAGGGACGATACATAACCCGGCACTTTCACGGAATAACAACAAGAGGTATGCAGAAGAGACGACTCTGGAAGACTGAATCTCCACAGAGACCGACCCGAAAGAGACTCCAAGAGATTGAGTCTTAAGGAAATATGACAAGTCTGGAACATTATAGTTTCATATGTATATACATAACGTTAAAAACTGACTGAGATGCTTCGGTTCACGACCAACCTCACCGTATAATGCAAATCACCGCATGATACGACTCCAGATTGGAAAGAGAACGTACTACATTCAAGTCTAAACGAGTTTTCCTAGCCGTACTATTACTTAGCTGCGCTACTCGTCGAGGTATATTAATCATGTGCGAACCTACGGCACTTATCTTATTTAATTCCAAAACACACAATTACGTTATAAACTTTTAGGATCAGCTCGTCCCTAGACGAGAGATCTTTTGGGAACACTCCCAAGATTTGTGACACTGTTTAAGTGCACCACCTCTTCACCCGAGTAAAGAGGTAGGTCATGACCATCCAATTGGTATTAGGTGGGGACGAGCCACCTCTCTACCTGATTATAAAGAAACGACTGGGCCCCAGGGCCTCAGTAACGTTCCCACGAATACTCGTTCTAACTAAACAGTTCAGAACAGTCAAATAATCATATTAAAGCCATCACGGCTAACATCATAGATATATTTCAATCTAGGTCTATATATATATATAATAGCGTTGTTCTAGCAGATATACAACCTATTATAATATCCATCTTAATTTCCAAAGATAGTTTCATAAAACTGTTCCCAGACATGAACAATGATCAATCCAAATTAATTAACAATTAAGCAATTGATAATTAATGTAAATATGGAATGATAAGCAAGAGCGAACCGCCACTTGCCTTAGATCCGATGAAAGCTTCGCACGCTTAGAATTAAAGGGTTTCCAAGTCCAAAACTGGGACAGATCTAGGATAATAAATCCTTCCAAATCGAACCCCCTTGGCTTCGATTCTCCTTGGTTTGTTTCTACCACCTTATTAAGCTTCCAACAAGCTTCAAAAGGCCCATGAAAACAGATCAAAACAAGGCCAGAACAACCACGAAAAACGGATTCAAAGTTAAGCAAAATCACGGATTTTGAAGGGAAAAACAGTGACTTTCAAGGGATTTCTTACCCACTTTCGATCGACCTCGGGTTCGATTCGAACTTGGATATTCTTCTCACCCTCTTAAGCAACACTTCACCTTCAATATGCAACTTTGATCTCGCCAAACGAATGAGTGAATCGATCAGAAATCGATCACGAAGTTCAGCTCATGAAACAGATTTTTGGGCTGTTTTGACAGCAAAAACGTGCTGAGGAGCTAACTTCTGGCCCTTCTCACGATTTGTCCTCTTCTTTTATAGGCAAACAAGGAATACCAATATGAAGACATGTGTACCAAGAGGTGGACAAGCTATGCCCCCTAGCTTTGGCAAGTCATCAAGGCTAGTTTCCAGCTGCCCCAAGTGGCCTTCCAGCTGTTGATTTCGTGAGCTGTGTGGAGGCCAAGGCATTAGGCCGAATTCCCCATTTGTCCTTTTTTACCTTAAGTGGTAATTTTACTTAACCCCGGGTTAAATATATTTGTACACGAATGAGCTTGTAAGCAAAAAATACCTTAACTGTATTTTATATTGCTCAGAAAAATATTACAGAAGCCAAACATTACACAGAATGTTCGTATCTCTTCAAAATTAATCTGACTAGCAATATGGCTTAAGAAAAATTCAAAATTTTTATTCGTGCAAATATACGGGATATTACAGAAACAGACTTTCGCACCTAGGAACTATCACTTACAGTCACAGGAACTTAGCACTCAGCTCTTCTTCCTTGACTGGTTCCTCTTGATCTCGGTTTGCTTTGATGATCTTGTTTGGAGGTTCACACTAGATATTTGCTAATGAGTGTGAGTCGTGTTTCTGTGCATGAAGATAACCCTTGGGTTAGTCTTCCTTTTATAGAGGATTCTTCGCAGCTCGATCCTCTTTGGGTTCCCACAGATTGAGCTTGCCCTAGGATGCGTGGTTCTCCTTGGTCCACGTTGTTCCTAGCATGTGCAAACAACCTAGGCAGCTCATAATCTCTCTTGGTTGGTCAACTACCTCAGACGAGCCTTGCTATGTCATTGTCCAAGTGCTTTCGTCCGAGGTTGAACAAGCTGGCCGCTTGGGAACTGTCTTCTGGACAGTGACGTCTCTATGTCCTGTCACTTTCACCTTTTCTGTCCGAGGTCTCGACGTTCTAGGTGTCTTGTTGTTTAGCTCTTGGACATTGGCAGGCTTTTAGAAGCTTCGGACAAGTCGTTTTCAACACCTTTTGTCCGAGGTTGTGTGTCCCCAGATTTCTCGGGAATCGCAATGTCGCATGCTGCGTTTCTGGGCACACCTGGGTTCCTCTGGTTTCCTTCATCTGTCTTGTTCCTTTGGTTCCCTTGTCCTGTTTGGCTTTCTTGCCTTCGATATATTCCTGTGGTTCCTTAAAACACATCTTTGAGATAAAGCATTAGTATCATAACATTTGTCATCGTCAAAAGTAGAGAAACTGAGGAAGTGAACTCTCAGGGGAACTAAAGTTCCAGAGTTCCGTTTTCTAACAATTTCCCCCTTTTTGATGATGACAAATACAAGGAACCTGGCAACATAATAGGAATATGAAATTCATGAGAACAGTTGAGCTAAGGGATTTTCAACTTTTAAAAAAATATTGATAGAACATTCAATAGTTGCAAATTCCCCCTAAGCAAATGAACTAAGTTATTCAAGTTCCCCCTTAGAAGTAGAACGGATTCAGAGTTCCTAATAGTCTAGTAGTTCCAATAATTCAAGGTTCCTATCCATTCTTCCCCCTTTTGACATCATCGAAAAGATCAAGTTACTTATCAAGTATAGGATATCAATGTGAAATAAACAATTGCGTGAAACCCATGATAGTCACCATAATAGAAACTTAAGGCAAAGACAAATGATGAATTAGAAACATTGCCAAAGGAGTTCATTAATCATTAAAGTCAAGTATATTATCCAGAGATGCATAGTGGAAAAAGAAACAAAAGATCACAAACAGCTTGACATAGACAAAAAAGGATAGAAGAGGGGAGTAGGACCCTAGGGAACTACTAGCACACTGTGATGTTATAGCACTGGGAACTAGGAAAGACGTTCCTATGGCAGCGTAGTGACCTCCTCTTCAGTTTCCTTCTTTTATACAGTTCCTTCATCTTGGCATGTTGTCATCTTATCGGCCTGATTACCTCCAATTGAGCAAGGTTAAGATTGAGGTTTTTCTTGGCCATTTTAGGAGCTTTGTGTTTTGAGAGAGACGGGTGAACATGAGATTTGAGAGAAGGCGTGAGAGAACAGAGTGCTCGGCTCAATCAAACATGAAACCTTAAATAACCCTTGAACAATTATGGAGCCGTTGAGAATCAAGCCATTGGAGATATTTCTGGGAACTCTGAAGAGTTGAAACGACTAATTTTCTTGAAGCTTTTGCGCCTTTGCAACGGTCACAAATTCAAAGATTAGATGCTCAAAAATGGCAATTGTTCAAGGTTGAGAAGACGTCTCTGACGCTGTGAGATTTTCCATAAATATTGTCTTGGGAGGAGCAATTTTCTTACTAGTCGTTTAAGGGGTAGCCCATCCTAGTTCCTTTCTGGCGATATTTTCAGTGTGCTAGAGGGATATATGGGAACCTTTGATGTGGGTTTTAAAACATAGGACCAGAAAGTACGTTCCCATTAAAGAAATCGGGGAATGCCATTTATCGCATTACACACTAGTTCCCAGAGAGGGTTAAGAAGAGGATCATAGGGAAATAGATTGTGTAATGAGGCAAGGGAGGGTCATAGTACACAATCATCATTTCGGCTTATATTATTGGGTTAGAAAGATGATCAGATTGTGACTTTTGGGCCAACAAAGAGACTTGGACAATGATTGAATTTTAATAAGAGATGAACAACCAAGAAGAAGAACTAGAAAAATTTGTCAAAGCCTTTTGAGAAACCATTATGAATATGAGGGTTTGTAGCAAAAGATATTACACAGAGATATCAAGACTTAATAAGTAAAGTATCTTAAACTAGTGAATCAGAGGAACTGGAAGAGAGCCTTTACACTAAGGTCATTACTGGGTAATAGGAATCATTCATAGTTCCAATCTAAGGTTCTCGAAGGGAACTCTATTCAAGGCTTTGGTGAATATATCTACAACCTGATCTTCAGTTCTACAAAATTTCATAATGATGTTTCCCTTCTCAACATGATCTCTAAGAAAATGATGTCTTATGTCTATATGCTTGGTCCTAGTATGATGCACATGATTCTTAGAAATGTTTATGGCACTAGTGTTATCACAAAGAATTGTAAGAGAGCCATAAGACATACCAAAATCCGCGAGTTGTTGCTTTAGCCAGAGAAGTTGGGAACAGCAGGAGGCAGCCGCAATGTACTCGAATTCTGTGGTGGAAAGGGAGACTGAGACTTGTTTCTTTGATCCCCATGACACAAGGCAAGGGCCTAGGAACTGTGCCATTCCAGAGGTGCTCTTTCTATCCACCAAGTATCCAACATAATCAGCATCAGTGAAACCCATCAGCTCAAAGCGACATTCTTTGGGGTACCAAATGCAGAGTGAGTCAGTTCCCTTGAGATATCGAAGTATTCTCTTCACAGCAGCCAAGTGGGTTTCTCTTGGACAAGATTGGAACCTAGCACACAAGCCAACAGCAAAAACAATGTCTGGTCAACTAGAGGTTAGGTACATGAGTGAGCCTATCATACCTCTATAGAGCTTCTCCTCCACTAGAGGACTCGAATGGTCCTTATCCAAGTGGGCAATGGTGGATATGGGAGTGGAGAGAGGCTTGCATGAATCCATTTTGAACTTCTTCAGTAGTTCCCTGACATACTTCTGTTGGTGGATTTGAATACCATCTTCCTTTTGAGTGATTTGTAATCCGAGGAAGAAGGTGAGTTCCCCAATTAGGCTCATTTCAAACTCACTGCTCATCAAGTCTTTGAACTTGTCTACAAGGGACAGGTTAGTGGAACCAAAGATAATATCATCGACATAGATTTGAACCACCAAGATGTTACCTTCTTCTTCTAGGATGAAGAGAGTTTTGTCAATAACTCCACGCTTGTAGCCGTTTGAGAGTAGAAACTGGGCAAGACGATCATACCAAGCTCTAGGAGCTTGCTTGAGGCCATACAATGCTTTGTCTAGAAAGTAGACATGGTCTAGATGATCGTCGTCTTCAAAACCAGGTGGTTGCTTGACATAGACTTCTTCTTGAAGAATTCCATTGAGGAAGGCCGTCTTTACATCCATTTGGAACAACTTGAACCCTTTGTGTGATGCAAAGGCAATCAACAATCTTATTGCCTCAATCCTTGCCACTGGAGCATAGGTTTCATCATAGTCGATGCCTTCTTGTTGATTGTATCCTTGAGCAACGAGTCTGGCTTTGTTCCTTATCACAGCACCTGTATCATCTAGCTTGTTTCTGAAAACCCATCTAGTTCCTATGATGTGTTTATCCTTGGGACGGGGAACTAGATGCCATACTTTGTTCCTTTCAAACTGATGGAGCTCTTCTTGCATAGCTTGGATCCAGTCCGCATCCTTCAGTGCCTCACCTATGTTCTTTGGTTCCACAATAGACAGAAAAGCATTGAAAGCAAGAAGGTTAGATGTTCATACCTGACTGGAGGCTTGACGACTCTTCTTTCTCTGTTGGAAGCCAGAGCATTTGATGTGGAGACATTCTGAGTTGAGCATTCAGCTTCCTTGTTAGGATCACCTTCTCCATTGAAGATCATGTGGGAAGATGAATCATTGAAGTCTTCACAGATGTTATCGTCATGCTCATGGTTCCCAGAAATGGATTGTTGTTCATTATCCATGGGAACTAGTGGGGGAGCCATTGGAGGGTTCCGATCAGCAGGACAGGAACTGGGAGGAGTGACATCTTCATCTGGATCTTCTTGAGATGACTTGGGAAATGGATCTTCAAAGGAACTGGTGGTGTTCTGCACAATCTTTCCAAGTGGTTTTTCATTAAAAATAACATGAACACTTTCTTCTACCTTTTTAGTCCTTTTGTTGAAGACCTTGTATGCCTTACTGCCTGAGGCATAACCAATGAAGATTCCTTCATCACTTCTTGGGTCGTACTTGCCAAGATTGTCCTTCCCATTGTTGTGCACAAAGCATTTGCATCCGAACACCCTCAGATGTGAAATGTTGGGAACTCTTCCTCTTAGGAGTTCATAGGGTGTCTTCTCTGTGATTGGGCGAAGCATGGCTCTATTGATGATGTAGCACGCTGTGTTGATCGCCTCAGCCCAAAATGATTGGGAGAGCCCACTTGAGATCAGCATAGTTCGAGCCATGTCCTCCAAGGTCCCGTTCTTCCTTTCTACTACTCCATTCTGTTGAGGAGTGTATGGTGCAGAGAAGTTGTGATCAATGCCATGCTCACTGCAAAAGGTTAGAAATTCTCCATTTTCGAATTCGGTACCATGGTCAGACCGAATAGCATTTAGTGAACAATCAAGAGATTTTTCTAACAAGGGAACCAGATCTTTAAAACGGTCAATAACTTCACTTTTAGATTTAATGAAAATGGTCCAAGTAAAACGAGAGAAGTCATCGACAATAACAAAGATATACTTGTTCCCTCCTAGGCTTTGAACTCTCATGGGTCCACAAAGATCCATGTGGATGAGTTCAAGAGGCCTTGAGGTGCTTACCACGTTTTTGGATTTGAAGGAACTACAAGCCTGTTTTCCTTTTACACAGTCAGAGCACAGTTCCTTAGATGTGTCACTCAGCTTTGGCAGTCCTCTGACTAGTTCCTTTGAGTGTAGCTTTTGAATTAGCTTGGTGCTGGCATGACCGAGGCATTGATGCCACAACTCAGCTTGGTCATTCACCGTTGAGAGACACAGTTTCTCCTTGGGGACAAAGGATGGATCAACAATATAAACATTGTTGAACCTTTTTCCTCTTAGGATGATTTGTCCCGAGGAGTCAAGAACTGAGCATTCGTTTGATCTGAATCTGACTTCATTGTCTCCTTGATCACACAGCTGTGACACACTTATTAGATCAAAATCAAGATTATCAACAAGGTGAACTTTGTTTACCTGAATGTGATCGTTGAGTTTCACAGTTCCTATTCCACAGATTTTCCCTTTGCTTTTGTCTCCAAAGGATATGTTCCCTCCTTGGAGAGGTTGAAGATAGGTCATTTGATTTATTTTTCCGGTCATATGGAATGAGCAACCACTGTCAATGTACCATAGTTGGGGTTGCCTCTCTTCTTTCTGCACACAAGGGAACTAAGATTTCTGAACCCAGCGAAGCTTGGCTTTACTGGGGGGATTAGCATTTCGAGTCTGTGAATAACCAGGAAACTGGTTCCTTTCATGGTAATAGGCATTTTTCTCCTTTTCAAAGTTCCTTTTCTTAGCACAATCAGTGTTGTAATGACCATTCTTACCGCAGTAGGTACACAAACGATTATAAACAACATGACCATACTTTCCTTTTCCTGGCCTAAAAGGTTTTTCAGTTTTCCTTTTGTTGAAGTCAACATTGTCTTTAACCTTACTATGGGCCATGTCAACATATCTTTTGTGAGCAAAGGAATTGGTGAACCATTGGTTTTCAGGAACCATCTTTTCTTTTCCCTTAGGTTCCTTCTTAGGACTTTGAGAATTCTCATTGAGACGTTTGGCAACCTCAGCCTTGTTCTCAAGGACCATGATCTTCTCTGATAGGAATTGATTCCTATCGCGAGAAGTGGCAAGAGCAGTACTGAGGTTCTCATTCATCTCAACAAGTTCTCGCCTAGCCTTTTCATCCTCATCATCATTGTTCCCTTTGTTTTTAACATATCCTATTCCATGACGTTGTCTCACAAAAATAGTTTGATTTATTGTCTTTTCATTAATAGAATCAGTGAGGATGTCCAATCTATCAATTATGGATTGAAGCATGTCTTTTCCAGGTAAATTAGCATGCAAGGGAACTTTGACAGAATCTATGCTAGTTTCATCACAAGATTTGCAGATTTTAAGGTGACTAGCATGCACGTTTCTAATTTCAATCAGTTTGGAGTGAGTTTCAGCTAGGTCTTTCTCAGTTTCATCAAGTTTCTTACTCCAAACAGAATTCTCAACAGTTAAGCATGCAATTTCATCTTCACAATCATCAAGTTTCTGTTGAAGGGAACTGGTTTTCTTTCCTAGTTTCTTTATGATCTTAAGAAGTTGTTTCTTATCACAATCAACTAGGGATTTTAAGAGATCATCAGAAGTTACCTCAAGGTCTTCTGAGTCACTTGAGTCTCCTTTTTCCATGAGACATCTTCCTCCAGAGAAGCCGCTCAGATCCAGTTCCTCATCTGAGTCTTCTCTCCATGAGGCTACGAGAGCCTTCTTTCTCTGAGGTTTTTCTTCTTCCTTGGAGTCTTCCTTGTTGGGACAGTTCTTGGCGTAGTGTCCATTCTCTTTGCACTCGTAACAAGAGACTTCCTTAAGATCCCTTATGGGTCCATTGTAGGAGGAACTGCCCTTTTGGAACCTTCCCTTCACAAAGAATTTTTTGATATTCTTTGAGAAGAGGGCTGTTAGCTCGTCCTCCTCTTCTTCCAGGTCTGAGTTCTCTTGCTCCATCTCGAGCCTTGAGAAGGCTTTGGAGATCTTAAGGGCGATTCCTTTCTTCAGTTTCTTATCGGCATTGGCTTTAGTGTGCTCTCCTTCTTCAACTTCCAGTTTCCCTATGACTTGGGTCAAGGGAAGGGATTGGATGCCTGGAGTGTTCTTCATGATTCCCTTGAGAAGGGTGAACTTGGAGTTGAGTCCATTGATAATCACCAAGGACTTGGAGACTTCATCAAGATTAACTCCCGCCGCCGTCAACTTTCCAATTAATCTGTTGAAGCGAGAGTAGTACTCTGAGATGGTCTTAGTTTCCATCATTTTGAAGGTGTGGTATTCTCCTTCCAAAGCAAACTTTCTGCTTTGCTTTAGTTCCTCACTTCCTTCATGCATCTCCTTGAGAGCTTTCCACATCTCCTTGGCCGTCTTGATGCATATGACTTTGTCCATGTCCTCTCTGTCCAATCCATTGAGGATGAACTGTCTTGCCTTGGCATTCTTCTCCATGATGACATAATGTTCTGGTTTCCAGTCTTCTTCCTTCATGGTAAGATCGACATGGCCATCTCCATTTTCGACTATCCTCCAACATTGGTAGTCGTTGGTCTTGATGTGGCTTTCCATGCACTTTTCCCACCATGTTTCTTCTCCTTTCTTGCGAAGGTGTGGCTTGTTGGTGGAGATTCCTAGCTCAAACTTGCTTGGTTGAGACATGATCTGCAAACTTATCAAAGATCTAGAGCTTTTCCTGCTCTGATACCAATTGTAGGATCGTGATTGTTAGATAAAAACTTAAGGAACTCAGAATATCAATTCTCAGTTCCTTTCGCAGCGGAAATAAACAATCAAACAAATGACCAGTTCCTTATAGTGGAAACCTTTGATTGTCAACTAGCAATCCAGGATAAAAACCACTACCTTTCTTTCGAAAGGATTTCAAAGTCTACTTCTTGATTTCTTATCTCTTTTGGTTACAGCTTATCCTAGGAACGAACACACAGGTCCTTTGCCTTACACACAGTTAGACAATCCTAGATAACTTAACACAATCAATAATCAATCCAAAAAACAGACTTTCGCACCTAGGAACTATCACTTACAGTCACAGGAACTTAGCACTCAGCTCTTCTTCCTTGACTGGTTCCTCTTGATCTCGGTTTGCTTTGATGATCTTGTTTGGAGGTTCACACTAGATATTTGCTAATGAGTGTGAGTCGTGTTTCTGTGCATGAAGATAACCCTTGGGTTAGTCTTCCTTTTATAGAGGATTCTTCGCAGCTCGATCCTCTTTGGGTTCCCACAGATTGAGCTTGCCCTAGGATGCGTGGTTCTCCTTGGTCCACGTTGTTCCTAGCATGTGCAAACAACCTAGGCAGCTCAGAATCTCTCTTGGTTGGTCAACTACCTCAGACGAGCCTTGCTATGTCGTTGTCCAAGTGCTTTCGTCCGAGGTTGAACAAGCTGGCCACTTGGGAACTGTCTTCTAGACAACGACGTCTCTATGTCCTGTCGCTTTCACCTTTTCTGTCCGAGGTCTCGACGTTCTAGGTGTCTTGTTGTTTAGCTCTTGGACATTGGCAGGCTTTTAGAAGCTTCGGACAAGTCATTTTCAACACCTTTTGTCCGAGGTTATGTGTCCCCAGATTTCTCGGGAATCGCAATGTCGCATGCTGCGTTTCTGGGCACACCTGGGTTCCTCTGGTTTCCTTCATCTGTCTTGTTCCTTTGGTTCCCTTGTCTTGTTTGGCTTTCTTGCCTTCGATATATTCTTGTGGTTCCTTAAAACACATCTTTGAGATAAAACATTAGTATCATAATATTTGTCATCGTCAAAAGTAGAGAAACTGAGGAAAGGAACTCTCAGGGGAACTGAAGTTCCAGAGTTCCGTTTCCTAACATATATGAATCCCCGGTTACATACGAGTCATTTAGTACAAACGCGTTTCCTATCCCGAACATGTCGGAGAGAGGGGATGACAGAGTGAAAGAGGAACAAACACATGATGATCCCCCATCTCTCGCTGCACGTCGGCCCAAAAGACAAGGCCAAGGAACACAAAGACAAGTTAGAGGAGGGGACAAAAAAACCAATCGATCTGTTTCTAACTAGAGCTTGTCCGGGATGTCCCCAGGCGCCATGCCTTTTGCATAGCTTCGAAGCTCATGTTGCACGCTTTATTTATTAGGGTAAGGTAAGTATATCGATGAATCTGTAATTGATTTGACTGATATGTAATATTTTTGATTATATAACTAATACTTTGTCTTACAAGAGCGGCATAATATCCTTATGATTCAGTTAAGGGCTGAACAACTGAAAACAAGGAGGCTAGATGATGTATGCTCACCAGAAGAAATGGGCTGACTCACTTGCATGACATCATGTATGAGCATATCGATGTGCCATTGATTTCTTCTTTCATTGAATGTGGCGTCTAGAGACCAACTCTTTTCACATGCCATAGGGAAAGATGACGATTACTATCCATAATGTGTATCTCATACTAGGTATCAACATAGATGGAGATTCACTTATACTACCGCTCTCTAATCAGATGCTAGAAAGTAAGACTTTGAGAAGCCGACAAGGTGCATGGGGAATGGAGTTCTTTAGGATGACACCAGAACAGATGATACACTGAGAAGCGAGGATTCCAAGTCGAAGCACTACGCACGCATTGCTTGCGGCTCGAGATGCAAGACTATCCCGAGGTCGCTGCTTCAGGTTATCTATTATACCTTATTGGCTCCATGATCTGTCCCAACAAGTCCTAGCATTGGATTCCTATGTCATATTTGGGCTTTGTACAAGATCTCACCTCTGTTTTGACCAGTTCTTGGGGTTCGACTGCTCTTCAACATCTATATTGATCACTAGGCGAGTATTCGCGTTTTGGCTGTAAAGGAATGTCTACATGTCTCACCTTGTCGCAGGTAAGAATTTATTGCATTAGTTTCTAATGTTTGTATATCATCTATTTCTCTTAATTTTTGAAAGACGTGTGACTATATATATATATATATATATATATATATATATCTATACAAGCCTGGATCTTTCAGTACTTTCCCTCATTTCGTCCGGCACACAATCATTTGTGGAATGGTAAGGTGTCATATGTTGTGCGATGGAGTGGTACAACTAAACCAACTAATATGCATGTTGAGATAACAAACTACATAAGTGAGCTTGATTGCATGTATGCGAGCAATGTAAGTTATTTACTAGTTTTTGTTTCACATTTATGTTAAAAAAACAACCGTAGTTGGGTTAAGGAATATTTGTACATGTTTTTGTTAGGTTGATTAGGCACCCTATGGACAACTTGACTTCACAAGTGACCAACTAATATGCCATCTTCAAAGACAAGAAACGAACAGACTCATGTGAGCAAATAAAGCACTGAATTGGACATTCAATAACCATATTCAGTAAGTGTTTTAACTTTCACAATGGGTCCAAACTTAGCCTCCAGAAACAAAGAAATCACATGCGCAAGCTCCAGGCAGAGGGCCTCAAAGTAGCTTGACTCCAGCTGCTACCAAATAATTGACCACTGCTACCAAAGAAATCACATGCGCAAATTCATTCCTCAGTCCCTCCCACTCTTACCCATCACTTATCTCCAACTCCCCTCCTTCATTCCCACTAATCACTTATCTTCATTCTGAGCATTAACCAACCAAGTCATAGTAAGCAGTACGCTTCAATTCCCTCATATCAAAACCTACAAAGTAGCAAACGCTTTGTATTCTACTTTAAAGATCACAATAGGGGTGGCCAAGAAATGTCACTATAATTGCATTTTTACACGTGTGAATTGCAAGAAAAGATTCTTCCATAAAAAAAACTGAAGAACACAAGCAACAACAAAAAGAGGGGTGAAAAAGTGCTCAAAATTACGGAATGACACAATTAGATGCAGAAGAACAAGATTTCTGAGCAAAATGCCATCTCAAAGAAAACCTCTTTGCAATTCAAATAGGAAGTTGAAGGATCCATCCTAATAAGAGGAGAACCCTTAAATCCTTTCCATTATAAACATAATTTGCAACTCAAATCATTGACATAATAAACCCTCTCCTCTTAGCATAAAGTCGAAGAAATTTATTACAGAAAATAAGCAAAAATGGGAGGAAGAAATGATTACCAAGAAGCAAATAGAGTGACAACGGTGAGATTTTTCAAACTTCAATTGAAAATAGAAGTTATAAGATAGCTACCGCTGCAAAATTTTACCTCCTTCCATTTTGATATATAGTCATAATAAAACCAAAAGAAATCCACATTGAAGAGATCAGTAGTAAATGGAACGACAAAGAAACACAAGTCCATGACTATGACATCCATGAAAGCAAAGTACCATTTAACTCTACTCCAAATTAGCTTAGTCGTATTCGTATACCTAAAAGAGAATATATATGGGTTTAATATGTGAATGAGATTTGACTTACCTTGCAATTTTAAACTCGGAACAAACACGACCAGTCCTAAATCGATCTTTGTATTCTGCTAAAGCCGCCATTTCCAAGGCCACGACCTCGACCTCCACGTCCTTTTCCTCTCTCAGAAGACACTGAAACCATGTGACATATTAGATATATAGATCAACAATATTAACTATTAGATACAATACTTGAAAAATCAAAAGATAAACAGAGCAAAAATCTTATAGCTAAAGCAATAAAGTAATCACTAATCTCAAACTCTAGCCTTCACAATCAAATATATACCAGTGATATACAGTCAAAGAATGTTTCTTGGAGAGAAAATCAAATGAAAGTCTAGTAGTGTATTTGTGTTTACAACTTCAGGATTGGCAGGAGGTTGCCCCTACCTTTCAACCGGTCCTCCGGTAGAGGCATCTTCCTCTGCCTATTATCACTCACCGCCACATTGCTAAACCTATAAAATTAAATTGGGTTGCTCATACTTTTGTGATGCGATTACCAGGGTCATAATCACACAGGAAGACCATTTTTACACATAAAAGTAACTAACGTTCATACAATTGCATAACAAACAAGAAAAAATTAGCGGAATAAGAAAGATTATTATAGAGAATTAGTCATGTCTGCTGGCTAAATAACTTTTTTCTTTTTTGCTTTCATTTCCTTTTATCCATATTTAAGATTTGCTCTTTCTAAATACACTTGGAGTTTTGTAAGATTTACAAGATTGCCATTATCTTCTCCACAGCTTCAATAGCTTCCAACTCTCAACCTTCATCTCTCTACTCTCGTAGACCCCCTCAGTCCCTCTCCAACCCACTGCTACCCACTCCTCAATGGTTTTTTTTTAAAAAAAATTGGTATCCTTCCTTCTTTTGCAAATTTTTGTTATCTGTAAATAAATAAATGAGGAAATTTCAGTAAACCACCCCTTAAATAGGACACTTTACCCACAACCACCCCTTATACACGTAATTACTTACAACCACCCATTAAATCAATTCCGTTAGCGATTAGCCACCCCAACCCCTTTTCCATCCAGTTACACCATTAACACGTGTAAATTTATCAAAAAGCCCTTATTTTATCGGTTTTTGACCGGTTTTGCAAAAAAATTTGATTTTTTTGGTTTGTTTTATTCGAACCCGGTTTTGGCTAATATTATAAACTTATAATATTAAAGATATTAAGTTTGGGCAATTTTTATTAATTATGAAAAATTGTTGAAGGGCAGTTTTGCCACAATCCAAAAACAAGAGGGGACCTGATCACAATTAGTGAAGAAGTGCCTTCTTCTTCCTCCAACAAGCAGCGGGCGAGCTTCTTGTGCTCAACAATGGCGGAATTGGAAGTTAATTCGAACCCGATTGATCCAATTAACTTGTGGGAATTAATGAGTCTTATGCTCTATATAGTCACAATTCAGCCCTAAAAGAACCTAGCCTTGTAAGAAATCGAATCAATTTCCATGGTGCAAATGATCTTCCGCCTGCGCCGGTGACGAGAACAGTTGGCTTGCTCAGATCCGCCATAGCCGATACCACAAAGCAACCTAACTCATCCTCGCGCCCCCAATTTCCAGAAGCCCTAAACCTCCTCATCCCCAAATCGATAGAAATCCTAGCCCTAATTTTAGAGAACTCCAAATTGCGTGATTTCCAAACCCCAAAATTGAAAACCCCCAACAAGCTGTGGAGGCGGGCTCGAAGGCGGTGGAGGCGAGAGGTGCCGGAGATGAGCCGTCGGGTCGAGGGCTGAAATTCCGACGACCTCCTCCTTCTTGACGATGCTCTTGAAAACCCCCAAAATTCCGACGACCTCAAAATTGAAAACCGGTCAAAAACCAAAACCGGGTTCGAATAAAACAAACCAAAAAAATCAATTTTTTTTGCAAAACCGGTCAAAAACCGATAAAATAAGGGCTTTTTGGTAAATTTACACGTGTTAACGGTGTAACTGGATGGAAAAGGGGTTGGGGTGGCTAATCGCTAACGGAATTGATTTAATGGGTGGTTGTAAGTAATTACGTGTATAAGGGGTGGTTGTGGGTAAAGTGCTCTATTTAAGGGGTGATTTACTGAAATTCCCTCTAAATAAATGTTATGGGGAGGGGGTTGTGGGGCCCAAAGGGGGCTTGCCATCACCGATCATGCCCCGGACCCGGACGTAGGGCCGTCTAATGGACCCGAACCGGGGCTCGTCATAGGACCAAAAAAAAAAAGTAAATAAATATTACTTCAGGCTAATGTAATTTGAACTTATGTACTGCTTGGTGAATGAGGATTTTGCACATATTATCGTGTTTCCTGTTTTAATTTCTTTTCATGGGAAGTTTCTGAAAGTGACTTGATTTTAGTTGATGTCCTCACAAATATTTACTGCTGATACATTGTTGTTACTTATTAGCATTGAACAACTGCATTCTCAGTTGTCAGTTGTCACGGATCATAGTTGATGCTTCCATGTAGTAGATTTGCTGAGTTTTAGCTTGGGTGAAATATCTTTGAGCGAAAGTGGGGACAAAATTAGGGTTAGAGTTTGGGGAGTGTTCGTGTTCGCAATTGTTAGGAATTTGAGGAGCTGCGACAGAGGAGGGATTCGACGATAACGAAGGCGTCAAAATCGAACTTCGAGCGAAACGAGGTCCCATTGAAGTGTTTCTTCTGCTTAGGGGAGGGAGATTCCACGATAAAGAGCAATTTAAGTGTCATTGCTGTCTTCAAGGTAAGATTACATTGCCCTTATTTTATGCTTTCTGGATGGGTGTATATAATCCAAGTGGTGTTTTGACGATTGACTTAGTGATGGTCCCATATATGTGTTGTCTATTGTAGGTTTCGATGACTATATTTGGTGTGTTGTCCATTTGTTACATGACATTGCCATATGATGTTCACTGCACATTGCTTTTTGGTGTTTTTAGGCATTTTTATTGAATTATGTGATGTTTACTATATGTGATGTTAACTGTATATTCATTCCCTTTTTGAATTAATATAAATTCACAGATGTATGTGACAATCAGATTTTTATATGATGGGAAATTTTACAAAGGTCTCGAAGACCATGTGTGTTATAGGAAGAAATCTGTTTATTGCAAGCAATTTGTTGACCCTGATCTTATATCTAAGATGGAGCTATAGTATTTTATAAAGAAGGATGTAGGACTTGAAAATGTGATGGAACCCTGGTACTCACAGCCAGGACTCAATCTAAATAATGACCTAAGACAAATAAAGTGTGACAATGATATCATCCACTTATGCTCTTGTGTTGGGTTAGACAAAACACTACATGTCTATGTTGTGCAACCAAATGAACCTACTCCAACTACTGTGAGACAAGGTGTAACTGGGCCAATCATTAGTAGTCTAACAAATTCTGCTAGGCCCATAAATAGTGGGGGCATTTCCATAGCAGTTGGCCCACCAGTTTTATCTCAACCAACTCAGCAAACTATAATAAATGATAGGGGTCATTCCACAAATAGTGTTGGCAATTCCAAATCTGATGCAAACCCTAGGAAACTCTTATCTCCATCTTGTGCTTCCAGTGGAGGTATTATTGGTAGATATGGTAAGCAAATACCCCAACCAAAACCTGTTTTAGAGGAAGTACCTGATGATCTATCTATAAATGAATTTGATGGATCTACAGATGAAGGTAATGTCTTAGGCTCTGATTCCTCTGATTTATCTGATACATCTGATGTATCATTTGATGAGAAAATATTTGGTGGAGAGTCTTCTAAGGAAGATGATGATGATGATGTGTTTGGAGATAATGTTGATACTGATGTTGTTGATGAGGGTGTAAAAGTTGATGGTAATGAAGAAAATGTGTTTGATGTAAGAGTTAATTATGATGATTTTAGGAGTTGTAGTGATTCTGAGGGTAACAAGGGTCGTGTGAGGTACCATGAGTTTAATCCACTTGTTGATTTTAGGGGTAAAATTACCCTTAAGAGTGGTATGAGATTTGGCTCAAATGATATTTCCAAGAAGGCATTGAGGCAATTTGCACTTGAGAATAGGTTTGACTATTACTACTTGCACAATGACAAGACTAAAGTCTCTGCATATTATAAAAACAAGTGACACTGCTCAATGAAGCACGACAGAAAAAAGTGTGTTTGTTAGGAGACCTTGTGTGGATTTGCAAGAAAAATGGGCAATGATGGTAGTTTCCAACTCAAAACCTTTGATCCAAAGCATGAGTGTGGATGGTAGGATGTGAATACAAAGGTCACATCCATATGGCTTGTTGAAAAATATATTGAACATTATAGAGATGATCCTCAATGGAGGATTAAAACATTCATTAGCACATTGAAGAGGGAACATAGTGTTAACATTTCCAACTACCAAGCATGGAGGGCAATGTTAAGGGCAATCCTAATGACTCAAGGTTATGCACCTGAGCAGGATGCAAAAGTATGGGATTATGCAGCAATTGTTTTGAAGTGAAATTTGGGGAGCTCTGCATATGTGAAGGTTACAGAGGAGCAACCTAAGAGGCCAATTTTTCAGAGACTTTATGTATGCCTATAGGCTTGCAAGCAAGGTTTTCTGTTGGGTTGTAAGCCATTGGTGGGTATAGATGGTTGTCATTTGAAGGGGGCATACACTGGACAAGTGTTAGCTGCAGTAGGAAAGGATGGCAATGAAAATATTTTTCCTATAGCTTATGCAGTTGTGGAGGCTGAGAGAAAGGACACCTGGTGTTGGTTCCTTGAGAATTTGATCCAAGACATAGGAGGTCAAAATATGACTTTTATGTCTGACAGACAAAAGGTACTTCTAGATCTCCTTCATGTTTTTTTTTTCTTAATTTTGGTGTAACACTAATTGTGTTTTTATTTGTGTTTATTCAGGGCATGCTTGAAGCCATCAATATGGTTGCTTCCACTGCTGATACTAGAGTGTATGTAAGACACTTGCATAATAATTTCAAAGTCAAGTGGTCAGGAAAGTCTTATAAAGATGTTGTAAGGGATGTTGCAAGGGCTACTACTAAGCATGAATTTGAAGTGGCAATGGATCGGATTAGAGGAATGGATGAAGGAGCTTACAAATATCTCATTGATGCAAACCCTTAAACATGGTCTTTGCATGGGTTTAAGCACTACTGTAAATCACTAGAACTGCTCAACGATGCATGTAAGTCATTCAACAGTTGCGTTCTAAAAGCAAGGGAGATGCCCATTCTCTCCATGTGTGAGTGGATAAGGAGAAAGCTGATGAAGATGTTCATCACCAAAAGAAATAACATGAGAGCTCACAATGGATTCCTAACTCCAGAAGCTACTAAAATGGTTGAATCGACTAAGGCAGAAAGTCTACACAGATGCAAATGCTATGGTGATGAAAACATATATGAAGTTGATTCTGGGGGCAACACCTATGTTGTTGATCTTGATTAAAGGACTTGTGGATGTAACATGTGGGATTTGACAGGAATGCCTTGCTCACATGCAATTTGTTGCATTCTGAAAAGGAGGCTAAGAGTGGATCAGTTTGTGGACCAATATTATTGGAAAGAGACATATATGAGGGCATATAATGAGTCAGTACATCCAATGCCAGGGGAGGACCAATTGGAGAAGACTGCACAGAAGGCACCAGAACGTCATGCATTCATAGTTCAACCTGGGAGGCCCAAAAAATTAAGAAGGAAATAACAGGGAGAAGCCACAAGCTCCAAGCAAAAAAGACTAACAAGTGTTCACATTGTGGGAAAGAAGGTCATTATAAGAATAAGTGTAAAAACCCTCCTAAGGGACCCGAACCACTAAGGAGTTCTAATGTAGGAGGGAGACCACCAAGTGGGAACACTTTACTTGTTCATCCTAGGAAGATAAAGTACACAAGGAAAGAGGTAAGTTGACTGTAAATTAAAATTTGAAATGCCTATTGCATATAAAAATGAGAATTTTAACTTTATATTATAATGCTAGGTGAGGTCCCACATGTCATCCAATGAAGCTTCTCAAGCCCATACAACCCCTGAAGCCGTTGAAGTCGTCGAATCCCCTGAAGCCCTCAATCCCAAACTGAAGACTTTAATATGGTAAGTAAATACACTCCTAAAACATTAACATGTGCTTGCTTTAAAATATTTGTTGCCCTCATTCTAAGGTAATGAACTTGCTCTTATGTAGGTGGAACTTATTTCATTTGACCACCAACAAAGTTACTCAAATGAACCAAGCCAAATACCAACTCAAGGATCACATGCACCATGCTCAACTATGGTGAACAATGATATTCCACCAACAACAGTGAATTCTGGATCCAGGAATGGTAGGAAGCTATACCCTATAAGGAGACCATCACTGAGGATCACAATTACAACAAGGTCTCAACTAGCAAGTGCCATGAAAACAAGAACAAGATCTGCATTCAAGAGGAACCACGAGTGAAGGATGTAATTTGGTAGTTGTTTCATGTTTGTGACTTACCCTAAACAATGTGATGTAACTGAAGACCTTGAAAATGTGATGTAACTGATGTTAAGGAGACAATTTGTAACTGATGTTAAGTAGTACTTTTGTAAGACATGTTGTATTTGGTTAATTGAAGCAGGTTGTTTGTTATTGCATGTTGTTTGTGTCTTTGGTTTAGGGTATGCAGGTTGTTTGTTATTGCAGGTTATATGTTTCTCTGTATTGCATGTTATAAACATTTGTATTCAGGCATAACCTTGCCATTTTTTTGAACATGTTATGCTGCCATTTCAATGTCACTTGCTGCAACTGAAACATGTGTCACTTGTTGTTATGTTGCCATTTCATGTGTCACTTGCTGTTATGGTGCCATTTTTTTGAACAAGTTATAAACATGTCATGCTGCCATTGCAGTGTCACTTGCTACAACTGAAACATGTGCATATAACAACAAGCATTGGACACAGTCATAGAAAACAAAACAAGTGATCACTTGTTGCAATTGAAACATGTTCATTTTTTGGTTCCACGGTCATAGAAAAGCATTAAACTTAGACAAAGCATTAAACTTAGACATTGTACTTAGAAAACATAAAACTCATCAAGAAAGCTAAACCAAAACTACCAACAACAAGCACTAGATCTATCATAGACCTAGCAAGACATTTGTAAATCTGAACTTCTTTTTTCTTCAATAACTCTTCAAGCATGTTGTTCTTTGCTTCTAATTACATTTTTTGTTTTACCAATTTCTTGATGATACTTGTTGCATTGCTCTCGAATGGTGAATCGATCCAAGAAAAATATTCACAACCTTTTGGACCATGTGTTGTGTACAATGGACACCTAAAAAAATCATCTTTCATAGTTCTTTGTTGAATGGGCTGTATAAATCCTTGCTCTCATGATATACTTGCAAATGGTACCACTACTTCTTGCACTTGAATTGTATGTCTGTGATGACATTTTCAATCTGTTGAAATCTAACAAAACCAACACAACATTTACAAGCATCAAAACTGAACTAGTGAACTAACAACTATAATGCAAGCAACAAAAATTGAACCAGCAACTATAATGCAAGCATCAACTATAATGCAAGCATCAACTATAAAATTGAACCAGTGTTTGAGATGACATTTTCAATCTGTCGAATTCACCTTAGTTCGAACCAGTGAACCAACAACTACAATGCAAGCATCAAAATTGAATAAAATGAAATACAAATCAATTAAGGAAGGATAAGAATTCACCTTAGTTCGAAACCGACTGACTTGGGATACACTAGCCAATTGTCACCAGTTTCCCTAATTTCGAATTCAAAAAATAGCTCGAAACGCCCTAAAATCGAACGCAAACTTGTGAAGCCAAGCCAATTTCTCCTCTCGATTGAAGCCCCAATAGCTCGTAATCTAGCCCTAATTGCCCCTAAAAATCGATTGAAGCCCCAATTGCTCTTCATCGGATGAACATAAGCCCAGCCTAGTTTATTTCGTAATTTAAAAAAACAAGGGTATTAGGGTCATTTAAAACAATCAAACGGAAAAACTACGACTCTCGTCTTTGAGTGGTTGCGAGATAACAGAATGGTTATAATGGATCCATAATAATGCACAATAAAATAACATAAGTTTCCTGCAATCTTCTCATAAAACAATGCACAATAAAATAACATAAGAAAGGACAGAGCCAAAAACATCTTGTAATTAGACTTTTATGGATCCATAAGAATTACTGGATAAACAACAATTTGATTTATCATTAGGAACCAAATTGATACAATTAGCTTGAGGCTCTGTTCGATAACTGATGTTGATACTTATACTTATGCTGATGTTGATGCTGATGATTATGTTGATGCTGATACTTAAATTTAATGCTGAAATTTTGTACTTATTTTCTAAATATATGTTCGATAAATAGTACTTATTAATACTTATTTATTAGAATTTTTATATCAAAATTCCAAAAATATCCTTCAATATTTTTAGCCTCAGCTGCACGTTCCCATCACGTGATTTCATTTTCTCTCGGCCTTTTGCACTTGCACGTGACCTGCACGTGAACTGGCTCCATCTTCAATCTTTCGCTCACCCCTGATGTCTCTTCTTCTTCAATTGGTTCCATAGGAGGCAAACCTAGCTCCTTCTCGGCGACTGCTCCATCTTCTTCTTCCCTAGTTGGTTGGTGCTAGGAGGCTTAGGGTTTTCGTCGCTGGAGGCATTCGTCGTCGGTGGAGGCATTCGTGGTCCCCTGTTGTTGCAAGGCCGGCCATCGCGACAAGGTAAATGCTTCCACATATTTCTTCACGTGTAGACATGGATGTCCAATTGTTATCCTAAAATCAAATGTTTGGGTTTGAAGTTGGGGCTTAGGGTTCGTTGCTGCTATCTAGTAGTTAATTTAGGACTTGTTAATCTCTTGGCTATCCTAATTTGTTACAGCCTTGCTAATAAACATGATTTGAAGGAATATACGACAAGAAGCATATGCAAAAGGACTAGTAAAGTTTTGTCATTTTTGGGCCAGAGAGTGTTTTTCTCATCTGGTAAAGCTTTGTTAATTCCTTGCAGATGAATTATATCATCCTGCCTCTTGGTTAATCATATTTGAATATTTCTTAGTGATCTTCCTTGTTCTTGTGTTTTCAGCACCTATACTACATCACACATTTACATTGAACTAGTACATGATTGGTAAATAAATAACAAATATTATAGAGTATGAAATCAACAAAACCTCATAACAAGAAAGGGATGATCACAACATTGACGTAGACGCAGTAGTAACTCCAATATAGAAGCGTAATTATAAAGAACTCGTCCTTGCTCTACAAATTGATCAAACTTCACCTGAGCATAGATAAACATGGAGACGAATGCCATACTAATATCACAATTTTCAATGGATCAAAATATTTGAAGGGGGGGGGGGGGGGGTCTACCTTAGATTTTTTGAATAAGGCTTGATAGAAGTCATTTTCAGCTTTTGTCAGTTCATAGTATATCACATGTATTTCAGTTGGAGGAAGAGTTAAAATTGGTCTGTCCAATGGAGAACAAGAGTTAAAAATATTAGACACATATTGCAATCAAACGTCTATTAATATTTCGAACATAACACTCATATTTCGAACACAAGCAATGTATAGGTGGTGGACTTGGATATGTTGCTGAATGCACTTGCTGATGATGAACCTATTATTGCTCAGAAGATTACGCAGCTACTTATGCCATCATACTTCCCACCAAAAGTAGGTATTCCCGAAACTTGCAATCGTTGTCTTATGCTTGTTAAAAGATCACCCAAGGCTGGAGCCAGGTTCTGTGAGTTTGCTTCTTCAGAAGGAGCTTCTCGAAAGTCACTCACTGAATTTGCAAAGGTTCTTCTGGGCTCAGTACTATCGGCTGGTAACCTGAAGAGTGATCAGATTGGTGGCATACTTGCTGCAGCGGCTTCCCTTTGCAACAAGTTGGCAAATGAGGCATTTCTCACCAGTGCAGTTAGGAAGCTAGCTATTGTCTGGTGACAATCTCAAGCGGTTGTTGGCTGTTGCAAGTACTGAACATGTATAGTTCTCTCTGTTTAATATTGTTTCTGTCATCTCCCCTGCTGGAATAGATGGACTTATTGAAGAATGCAAGGGTATGGTTAGAAATTGTAGTAAACTATGTGAGAATATAGAAAGGCAAGTGCAAATAAGGTCTGCCCACATGCTGGCACTCTCCTGTAATAGGTTTGAAGATGTTTATTCGTCTATGGTAATGCTTTTGCAGAATGCTGCCCTGGGTTGTCATAACACTTTTGGTTTGGAGATACCTGAACACATTGTTCTCTCTGCTACAAGGAAGAAAAACAGGGGTTCAAGAACGTCGAAGTGTGAAAAATGAGCTTCTCGATTCGAAGATGATTATCTGATTGCTGGAGGAATAGCTTGGCAGATGAAGGACCTGTTATCATCTGAACCTGGTAAAAGAACTATACTGGGATCAGAAGTCAGCATTACACATTGCCTGTGCTACGATTTTATGGATTCATCTGTAATCACAGCATATGGAAACTCTTTCTGTGCACATCACTCAAGAGAATTTCAGCATCAGTGGCAGTGATGCCGAAAATTCTAGTAAGAAAAGCAGGCCAGGTTCCAAAGGATCAACATCTAAGGCAAGAAATAGTCCTTTTTTTATGCTGCAAGTTACGTATACATGTTGATGATTGCTCAATAACATATGACTAGTAAAAAAACCATTTTATTCTATTGGAGACTTGTGTGACTGTCTCCTAAGGAACCTGTATAACCATTTGAAGTTCATTTTTTTTATAGGATTAGTTGGTACATCTGCTGTTTTAGTTGTTTCACAAGATGCAGCGAAGTATGCTTCTGTTTTTAGTCCCAAGTATGGGATATTCACTAGTATCAATTTCTGAACATACACAACTTAATTTTACTAGTTCATATTGCAGTCATTACCTTTCAGGCTTTCACAGTTAGTATTGTATACTTGAAAATATCATTCACTGTGCTTATTGGGTTATTATGAGCAAAAACTTCCCCTTGATAATCTCGCTTTTACTTCTTTTCATTTGCAGCAGAGTACTCTTGACACAACACTGGATCATTTGCTCTTCTGCTCGGAACAGATATTTCTGGGTAGTGGCTTGACAAAACCTGGGTTTCTGCCTCCTGAATGTAAATCTTGTGTAGAAAACCTCACATTATTTTTCATATTTCGTGAATCATATAAATAAGGGGTTTTTACAGAAAACCACCCGTTATATGTCACTATTTGTACGAAACCACCCGTTATATCGATATTTATTTTAAACCACTCAATTATCTATCTCCGTTAACGCAAAGCCACCCATACCCCTCTGCCGTTCACTTTGCCGTTTAAATGTGTAAAATGTCCCTTTTGCCCTCACTTTTTTTTTAAATTTAGGGGCATATATGTCATTTTGCCTTCGATATTTAGCATATTTCAAAATCGATTGAACCCGATTAAATTAAACCAAACACGATTTAAATTAAACCAAACCCGGCTAAAAACCCAAACCCGATTAAAAATCCCCAACTTCCCATTTCTCTCTGGACGATTAGGGTTCTAAGTCGATTTGGGGTGAAATGGACTTCTGAATGTGCCTTGTGCTTAGAGAAAAGGCTGGCGAAGCCATCCCACGAGTCGTCCCCGCCGCAAACCTGAACAGGATGGCGCCCTCAACCGCGGATCCGGCGACGGTGTTGGAAGTATGTGTTATGTCGCCATCGTCGTCCCGTGGAGATCGGGACTCCGACGTCTCGTTGTATCTGTAGGAGAAGAACAAGGCGCCGACGAGCTTCCATTTGCAGTGGGAGGCGGTGAAGTTGGTGCTAGACTCATACCTTCCCTTCCACGTGCTAGGGACGATGCCCATTCCGGCGGTGTTGGATTCCGGGAAGGCCACGGGGTCCGATCTAGGCCGAGGAACTCAGGGGTACGGGTTGTGTGGAGCTTGTAACGCGACTTAGGGAACACAAAGACTCAAAGAGGATACCCGGTCGACTCGCGAGTGACTCGGCCTGGCTCGGGTTTGGGATTTTAGTCGGGTTCAATCGTGTTTGGTTTAATTTAATCGGGTTGGCCGGAGGTAGGGGATGAGGGTAATTTTGTAATTTAAAAAAAGTGAGGGAAAAAGGGACATTTTACACATTTAAACGGCAAAGTGGACGGCAGAGGGGTATGGGTAGCTTGCGTTAACGGAGATAGATAATTGGGTGGTTTAAAATATATATCGATATAACGGGTGATTCCGTACAAATAGTGATATATAACGGGTGGTTTTCTGCAAAAACCCCTATAAATAAACTATGTATTCATTAAGTTATGTTTCAATGTTCATATATAGTCATATAAGGTTCATATATTACAACATCAAGGTTCATATTTAAGCGTAGTGTAGTTCAGTTCATTTTGTTTCCTATATCATGACTTCCTTCTATGTTTTGTGACATTTGTCTATAGAATTGTAAAAACAAACCGAGCTATTCATCATTGAGGGCATGTCATCATGTGCAGCTCACAATTTCTCTCTTAAACATTCCATTAAACAGTTTGCGAGCATGTCTCAACTCTATCCCTATAATCAAAATCAAGCTTCTCAATCCATAAATTAACCATTTATACCAACAAATTGGTCCACCTATATGAAAATCCTAGCAACCAAAACCATTTATAGACAGTAAGAGAAAACAAAGATGAGTTTTAGAACGACAAAGTGGTTGACGTGGAAAACGAATTTGAAAAATAAGGGTGTGGAATTGTATCATGACATAGTCGATGTTAGTGCACTTGAGAAGGTTTGATTGCTTCTCTATAGAGTGTATGTGAGATGAAATCCGCAAAGAGCTCGAATCGGGTTCACCGCGACCATTGGAGACGAAGCTTTGAGGAAGAAAGTTGATACACATGGGAGAAGACATTAAACGTGACAATGACCAAAATATCCTCATTTTAATTAAATCTTGTTTATCATGGTCGTTAGATGAGTTCGATCCTACGGCGAACAGCACTTCGCAGATTGTATAATAAGGCATGTTCATGCCTGATCTTATATCTCAATTACATATAAAAAATCAAATATTTTAAATCAAGAATCATAGCTAAAAAGATTGAATATTGTGAAACATATGTAGTATTTTGAATCTTCCTAACATCATTATTTATATCTATAATAATAATACATAAAAAGTAAGCCTTTTATATGCAATAAAAGTCTTCATTTAATATCAAGCAAATTTTATTTTTCCAATATCAAGCATCACTTTGGAAGAAATATATATTTTTACTACCAAGCAAGTAAATATATTTACAAGATGAAGAGATTAAACAAATCTAATTTCAATAAATTATAATTTTATATTCAAATATAATATTTTGTAAAAATAAATAATCTAACGATAAATAAATGAAAAAAAGTTAAAATTATTTTAACTCTTAGATTTTTTTCATAATTTAATTTTTTAGGATTTTGAATGTTAATGTAAAGTTAGTCTTTTTAAATAACTAATCAAAATTTAAAATTAGAATTCATGAACGAGAATATAAAAATATAAACATAAATAAATAAGTAATTTACACTTGTAATAGGGCGTTATAATTTTATTGTATATACATTAATCTATTTTTTGACATGTCAGATGTCATAATGCACACATATTTGTTCTTTGTTGACAATATATCAAAAAAATATTAACAACTCTTTCATTATCAACTATTTTTCAAAATTTTGAGTATATATTACATACATGTCAACTAATAATGTATATAGAAAAATCCTAACAACATAATACATGTATGCATATTGATTCTTTAAAACAAGTCTTAAATTATATTTGAAATAACACCACAATATAGATTTTTTACTAGGCTATAGATAGCAAGTAATTAAATATGAGATGAAATATACAATTTTTGTGATATGATAATAATTTTTATGAAATTACACTAATATATCAAAAAGATCAACCAATCTAATCATAAACAAAAATAAGAATTTTAATTTTAATAATACATCCTAAAAGCATGGTAAAAGTACACTGATTTTTTTGTATGAAAGCAACTCTATAAATAATATTTGAAATAACACCTAAATAGTTAATGTTTAAGGCCTTGTTTGGCAACCTCTTTATCAAGATTTTATTTCAAAAAAGTATTTTTTTTACCCCTTTCACCATTTTCCATAACACCCAAATTTCAAAATTTCAAAACTACTTAATTTTCTAACAAAAGTACCTTTTAACAAAAAAAGTCTTTATAAATACCCCCACCTTAAGCTATTCTTATATAATACTTTTAAGTGAGATAGAAATATACGATTGTTATTATAAAGTTGACGAAGTGATTTTATTTTATCTCATTTCACATTAATAACATAATAATTGGTAAAGTTTAATGAAATACCTTATAAATATCGTTTTGTTGATATATTTGATTTAGAAATTCTATAAATTACACTAATATATCATGAATATCCACTAATCTAATTGTTAAAAAATGTAGAATTAAATATGAACACTACTACAAAATATGCTTTTTAGCCAGGGCGTTTTCCATTATATAGCCCGGATATAGCTAAAAAGGGTCCGGGCTATTGGTTGGTGTGATAATAGATCAAATAGCCCGGACCCATTGTCACACGCCCGGGGTATATTCCTTCACATAACTTGGGCTGAACTTCACTTAATAGCCCGGGTGTACAATACATGTCCGGGCTAAAAAGTCCAAAATTTTCAAGTTGAACTTCACTTAATAGCCCGGGCGTGTACAATACATGTCCGGGTTAAAAATTCCAAAATTTCCAAGTTAATTATTTCTCATGTCCGAATTGTATGTTCTTCATATCCGGGATAAAAGGTTTGTCCTAGTAGGCATAAGGCATATATTCATGGTAATATAGCTCGGACTTATAATGTCCGGGCTATATAGTATTAATTTTTTTTTCCGCAAATATTTTTATTTATTGCCTATTTGAATACCCTGTTTATATACTTCGATGTATTTTGCTGCATTGTACCAATATTTAACTCATACTAGAGAATAGAAACATTTATAACTGATAAACCGGATAGTATAGATCCAAAACACTGTGAGTTACAATATCATTCTTCATATAATTTAGCAAATGACTCCTAATAGAAGTTTACAACTTAACACATACTGAAAGAAAACAACTAATTCTACGCCTTCTAGCAATACCACTTGTGATTCTTCATCTCTGTTGACAACTTTCCATTCGACAAACACGCTTGCATGACAATCCTTTATGCAATCAGCTAATATATATCAACTTCCTACAAAGCTTTGCAGAAATTAAAGAACAAAAATATATATAACAAACAAAAAGTGGAGTGACTTATTAGGTGTTATTAATAAATTCAAACTACCAGCAATAGGTAAATAGAACTTCATACCTACATAAGACTTAGGAAATAATCAAACCACTCCCGTCAAATTTCATCAACATCTTCATTTGTGTAGGAAGATCGGTCATCATACCACTGTAAAATATATACAACATGATATTTATTTAGAGTAAACCTTATTTATCAAAGACAAACTATATACAAAATGGGCCCTATGCTGATGTCCATGTAGGCATAGAGTATTCCACAAACTCACTTTTAGCAAACCGTGGAAAGTCTATAGCACTATAAAACCACTCATACACACCATCTCTGCACAAGAAAACTTGACAAGCAATTAAAAAGACTTTCATGTTGAAGTGTGAATAAAGAATAATGAGAACATTCCTGCCAAACAAATAATAACTACGGAATAGAACCTATATAATAAGAACTGAACACATACCTATAATAATGAGAATCTAGATTCCAAAGAGAAAGGTTAAACCTGTAAAGTAAAGTGTGAATGGTTTAGACTGATCTTTTGCATGAGCTTGAGGGAATTTTAAATCCCTTGAATTTATTTTGATTTGAGCATTGTTCACCTTATGTATGCTTTTGGATTTAGCTGCTAAGTTGACATCATTAAGGGTAGTAACCTGTAAAAAAGGTACATCCGAATCATCTCCCTCCCTCTTGACATCATCACTTTAAGAAGAATATTCAAAACCTTTGCCCAATTGTCCTACTTGTGGCTGAGAAAGAATTGAAGAACATCTATATCTATTCCCAGACTTCTTAATGTTATCAGATAACCACATGAACGTCCAAAAAGAAGATCAGATACAAAATACAGACTAACAAACATGCAAGATTTAGTAATAGTTGGCAGCTAGTAAAGAATTATGAGAAAATTATTACAAAAGCATACTATAAAAGCTATACCGAAGGAGAAAATATGATGCAACATATTTTGGCATTAAGTTTTGGTAAAAAATGACAAATAAAAATTATTTATTTCCACTATAGGAAAAATAATACAGTAACATGGATTTAAAAGTATCAACAAAACTGAACAAGGTGGAGATTAAAGTTGAACCAATGATTTATCAACTCCAGTAAGAATAATATGCTTTTCCCAACAACACTGATAGTCCACAAATAACTTGTTTCAATGTTTGTCGGCATCTTGAGAGACAAATTTACTAACGTATGCAGGGAATCAAATGTTGAGCCTTCATCTATATCATGAAGTCCAAACATGTCCAAATTTACAGATAGGAAGTGAAACAAAAACTTATTTACAAAATAGCTAACAAAAGCAAACAAAAATATGGGAAGATTAGGAATGAAGCATATGAAATAAGAGAATAAAGTCGAACATTATTTTTCTAACAACCACTAATTTAAGGTCTCCAATCTTAAGTGTGATATCTAATTCTTCAAATTGCAACTACTATATCTTCCTTTTAATGCAATTATTCAATGGAAAGACGAGACATAAAATTCTACTAACTTACTTTCTATATCCGATGGCCTTGTTTACATGTGCAGTCTGGAGATCCAAGCTGGCAAGTGCAGAAAGGAAGAAAGGATGAAAGAGTCTCGCTTGCAAGTGAAAGCACGCAGTTGCCCACTCCCACCTTCAACTTGTCTCAACTTCAACAAAGCTTCTCAAAAAGAGGTCTTGGGTTGGAAGATCTAGTACCCATGTCAGGTAAATTCAAAGCAATTGCACATTTAAAAAGCATGGATAATATATATATATGTGTATATATTTATATGGAGTATGACTAAAGTATTTGAAGCAAACAAACATGAGGGCTTACACTAGGGTTCACCCATAGCTCATGATTCCAGAACCGGATTCACAACTTTGACTCAACTCATGACATAGACCCAACGCTGCAAGCTTCCTTTGCAGCGAAACTGAGGAGTGTATGCCCTGTGGGAAACACAGCAACGAACGCTGGTGCCTGGTGCTACTATGGACAACTCTCCAACGACTTTTGACAACATGTATTTCAAGTTTCTTCTCCATGGGAAGAGTTTGTTCTCCTCTGATCAAGCTTTGCTCACATCTGCAACAACCAAAACACTAGTGTCCAAGTTTGCTGACTCACAGGGAGCATGTTATTAAGTATTTGTCAAAGGTATGATCAAGATGAGCGATATCACAGGGGGTCAGAAAGTACGAAAGAATTGTAGAAAGTTTAACTAATAATGGCTTAAGGCACTAACCAAGACCACTCAAAACAAGCCAAGTAAAAAAGCAAGATAATCCTTTATCCTCCTGGAATAATGTTTCTATTCCTGTGGGAAGCCTCTACCAATACTAATGCTACCTCATAAGCAACATCATCATCATCATCATCTACCTTCATATTTTTCCCATACCAATTTATAATTTCACTTTATGTGAACTCACATATATGCTCTAACATATTATCCTAATGCAAAATTCACATTTTTAGATGGTGAACAACTGCTATACTTTTCCTTATATAAATACTAAATCATACAACCTAAAATCCTAATCCAAAATTCAAATAATTTACTCTTATCATGCTTAACAAAGATATTCCTGAAATCAACATAGATAATGAAAAGAGGAGCAACAACATTACCATACCAAAAAACATCAGGTTCAACGCAACAGATAATGAACATCAATTGGGAGTAGAATGGATGAATTTCTAGGGTTTACCGGCCAACAAAGGAACTAACCAACTGAAGCAGATTTGGGGTAGAAACAACGAACAAGAGCACCTTTTATCCCGGGAGGTATTGATCTTTCATCGCACATGCTACATTTCTCCTCATTTTGTTCATCAGTTACTTACGACAATGTTTTGCCTATTTATGTTATGCAGATTCTAGAATATCATCCGCAAATGCTGCAAGAATACCTGAATGGCACTAATAATACCAGTTTCTTATATCCAAGGTGAGACATTTTGTTACTATATTTGATAATAAACATACACAGCAGTTAACTTCACTATTTGCAGCTGAAGTTTTCTTATTTTCTGATAATAAACATACCCATCAGTTTTCTTCACTGAAACATGAAATTCATGTGAGGCTATTTTCATCAGCAAACTTTTTGAAGTGGGCAATGATGCAATTCTAAAAAGAACGAAGCAAAGGCAGAAAAAAGCTCCAACTAATCAAAGCCTTAATTTTGAAAGATCTTCCTTCACTCATGTGACCACTTCAAGTCTGACTAAATATTTTACATGTAATTTTTATGTTGATCCAGTGGAGTAGATCGATTTAAGCGACAGTTTGCTCACCTAGAGGAACAAGTTAACCATGCAAGCAGCCAAACCAAATCAATGTAAGAAAACCAAACACCGTGAGAGAAATGAAGTACAAGTCCAAAATATCACAGAACTCCAGCAAAAAAAAGGTGTAGATTCAGATCTGCAATGTAAACTCCCGCAGCCTCAAACGGAAGAAAGATGGCCAGATTTGTTTGTTCAAAATTGTGACCCTAGCCAAGCAAGAGACATAGTTTACTGAACAATTAACAACATTTTTTCATAGCCCAACTTACAACACACAATTTAGGGTTTTAGGGCTTTTTCAAATTTCAAATTTACAACTACAAATCCAAATCAGGGAGGTTATATGGTTCAAGACAGACCTTAGGATGGATAGCACGCCGTAATTGACGCCAGAATTAGAGTCGTCGGAGATGGAGTCGCCGGATCGAACGAGGAAGGAGATGGAGGGGCTGAATCGAACGAGGAAGGAGATGGAGGGGCCAGAGATGCAGCGCGCCGGCTAGAAAGAACGGGTCGAAAAGGAAGCGCCGGTGGAGCTGTGTAGTCGGGGAACGAGGAAGGAGACGGAAGGAGGCGCCGGTTGAGTTGTGTAGTTTGGGAAGGCGCCAGTGTATGTGAAAGTTAATTTTGAATGAGTAAAAGGTACGTGGTTAATTACGGCCACAAAATAGCCCGGACAAAATAGCCCGGATGTTTCGTAATCGGCTTATTTTAATGTGGGTTAATATAGAACGCGATAAAATAGTCCGGACATTTAAAAAAAAACACGCCCGGGCTATTAAGTTTTGACTCTTTTAAAATAAATTTGTTTTTAGCCCGGGCTTCTCTACAACGGTCCGGGCTAATATATTATCTTTCTTAAATAGCCCAACTTCTTCTGATATATTAGGACTTTATATCACGGATAATTAAAATCCGGGCTAAATAATCACGGGCTAAAAAGCGTTTTTTATAGTAGTGGAAATGAATCCGTATATAACACGGACGCACATGTAACTAGTTATACAGTATAGTCTTGATATCTAACATTATGTATCTTCTAATATCGATGCTTATTTAATGTCCATCACCCACTTTGAAAATGGGCCACCCTACACCACAAAAGAAATGGTGGGGGAAATTCCGGAAATATATGGAGTTCAATCATAAAATGCTGGCTTTGGTCACCTTCTACCCACGTCTTCTCTTTTTTCACCTCTTCTTCTCATTGGTGGGAAGTGGGAACAGCCATAAGCCCATAAATATCCCATTTATTAAGGGTTTCTTTCTTACGGAATGTTATAAACACTTTTTTGTTTATATTTTTTGGGGAAAATAACTTTTAAAATTTGATATTTATGAAATTTGAAATTTGTGCAATGTTAAAATGAAATACTTTTTGTAAATAAAATATTTATAAACACTTGACCAAACAATGTCTAAAGTGTAAGTTATTTGGGATTTTGTATTTAAACACCCACAATTCTTTCTATAGGTAAAATTAATATTAAAAAATAATTATCATGACGTTCTTCATTTTGTATTGATTACTTTTATTAAAATTGTATTTGCAGAAAAAATGAACATTACGTTTGTTTAAACATGTTTTGTGAAATTAATTCGGAGACTGATATTATTGTAAATCTTAGTTACTTATGTTCATTGGAAGATATCTTGACTAACTCAGAATTTCTAATTTTCATCTTAAAGGATGTTATAAACTGATTTTCAAGTAGATTTTGATATCAATTTAATTTTTACCTTATCAAAAAAAAACTTGTAAAGGTTAATCTACAAGTGAGTATTTAGAAACAAAACCCTAAAATTGGTGATTTTGTGTAGTTTTTTTAGCCCTATCAAATGGATCAGACGAGTCAAGTTCGGGTAGTTAAAATTGTGGTTTGATTGGGTCGGGTCATAACGGATTTGGCTCTGGTTTAGGTCGACCCAACGAGTTGAATGTGGCAATTTTAATGACTATTATAGTATAGTTTTAAATTTAATAAAATAATAAATATTTTCTATTTACTAATAAAATATATTATAATATTAATATAAATAAGATAATATATATGAAAAAATGAGTCGGGTTTGGGTCGAGCTCGAGTTCTGTCTTTTGAGTTCGGCCCTTCTTGATCCAATGATTTTTGGGTCGGGCTTTGACCCGAAAGACTTTAGTTCAGATCAAGTTTTCATGTCGGGTCAATTCTTGACATGTGTAATTTTCTTCTACAAATTATATGGGTAGTTTTGTGAACCTAAGCACTCTAATCTAGATCAATTTTGTGCAATTTACCATATTGATACCTCCTAACAGATCATTAATCAGCTAATTACGCATCTAAAACATATAATTATAAAGTTTAGTATATATCTTCTAACTCATAATTAATTGAGTTAAAATTTATCCTACTCATATCAACTTAAATTTGAAGCTACCCTTATTAATTCAACTAGATGGTTGAACCCGTGCAAAGACAAAACATGTTATTGTTTTATTTTTAGTAATATATAAATAATAATTAGTATTAATAGGTATTTGTTTTTTTTCCCATAAAGGTCGTCTTTTATATTTCTAAATTTAGGGCATATTTTATTAAACGATTTTTAATTGCGTAATTTAGTTTATAATTGTGACTAATATTGAATAGAGTATTTAATTTTATTTGTTAAAAAATGGGTTATTTTTATGTCGACAATTTTCTAATAGTTTTGCTAACATTATATATGTTCTATACTTCAAATAAAGATAAATTTATTTTGTTGTACAATACAATATATTAAGAGTTTAACTTTTTATTATATCAAATTACAATACTAAATTTATAAATTAGACAATAGTTTATTTTATGACAAAAACTTACATAAATTAAATATGATAATATATGACTTGGTGTATAATAAAAGAATTTAAGAGTTGAACTTATTATGATATCAAACTAGAATATGAAAATTTATAAATTTGAATATACTTTACTTAAATAAAATAAAGATTATAATATATGACCATTTTTTAAATAAGGTAAGAATTAGACTGTTGCCAGAAACCCGACAATCAGCCTATAGCATCCTTGCGGATGAGAGCTAGCAACTCAGTATTGCTTATGATATTCTCTGGAGGCTGTTTGTGGCCTAATTTTGAAATAAAATCAACAAGCATATTAGCCTCGCAAAAAATGTAGGAAATCCACACTGTCTGAAAAGATTGTAGTAGGCATAAGATATCCGAGATTAAAATCTCAATATCCCATGGACAATGCCAGATTTTGTTGATAACATTGGCAATTGTGAGGTTAATATATGACCATTTTTTTATTATATGAAAATGACCTTCTTCTATTGAATATAAATATTTATTAATAAAAAATATTACTTTTACATTTAGGATAGATATACAGATTATTATTGTGATAACATTAATAATGAAAATGTATTATTGTATTCTATTATATCGAAAGATAAACAATTTTGTAAAATTGAAAGCATTTATTGGGGGATGAGTTGGGTGTGAATTGACTTTTTATAATATGCGAGTCGGAAGTCGTAGAGGTGCGAACGACCATAAAAATTCTTAATGAAAAATTAATAATATATTAATATTAATTGAATACTTAATGAGAATTAATTGTTTAAATTAGAAAATTACTATAGGAATATAAATGGAAATTTCTTCCAAGCCAGACCCTTCCAGACTTCCGGTAATTAGGAAGTTACGACGGATGGGTAGAGCTTACCATGTCATTCGTGTTGTCTTAAATAGGATTAGATGTTTTTTTAATTTGTCCTTTCATATTTCATATATATATAGTTGACAATTGTCACAAAATATTATTTATATTTAATTATTTCCATATATAGTTGACGAGTTTTAAAATGATGTTGTGTGGGATTCTTTTTAATGTTCGATTAGATAGTCGGTTATACTCGTGCGTAAGCTTTTTCATAATTTTCGTATAATATAATAGGATTTTGATATATTTTTTTGAATTTGTCCTTTCATATTTTATATATAGTAAAAAATGGTTATACAATATTATTAACATTTGATTACTATTATTGCATATATATTTGACGAATTTTCAAATGATGCTATGTGAAATTCTTTTTAAAATTTTGAAACATTATTTTTTAAATGGCTTAAGAATCTTTGTTGTACATGTAGGTTAGATTAGATTAGATTAGATTAAATAGTTGGTTATACTCGTGCTAAGTTTTTTCATTATTTTTGTATAATATAATAGGATCTGAATATTTTTTTGAATTTGTTATTCCATATTTCATATATATAATCAATAAAGGTAATATTATTTACATTTAATTATTACTATTACATATATTTTGACGAATTTTCAAATGATGCTATCTGAGATTCTATTTACTTTTTGAAACATTAGTTTTTGAATGACTTAAGAACCTAAGTTGTACATGAAGGTTAGGTTAGATTAGATAGTTTGTTATACTCATGCATAAAATTTTCATTATTTTTGTAAAATATAATTAAGTTCTACATATATTGACTTTAAGAGTATTTTTCATTGTGTTGTATATAGATGTGGATAAAAGGTTTTGTTTTATTTTTTCAAATTGTTAATTTATAATTTAGTATGTCATTAATTTATCTATTTTAAGCTTATTTACTCTAACAAAAATACCATCAAGATTTACAATTATAATATGGTTTTATCTTCAAAATACACAATTATAAATTGGTTTTAAAATTGTAAAGTTTGGAATTCTTAATTCATAGATTTTACATATTTTCTTCTTTTTCAATTTTTATTTGAGCTAAATATAACATTTATCATCACTTTTTATGCTCTTAAATGGGAACATTTATTGTGGCAAAAATGTCAAATTTTATATTAGTATATATAGATTCAACACATGTAAAAGAAGTTCGGTGAGGATCAGTTTAGAATGGTCGCTCAGTTGCGAACAGTCTTTCATATGCATACATAGGAAGAAAGTGTACGCACACATAGATATAAATTGAATATACACATAGTGCATATATGCATTTATGAAAATATATGCACACATAAGGAGCGTATGCACACTTACTAAAAGAGAATATGCAAACTTACTAATTAAGAGAATATATGCACCCTTAGGAGCATATAAATACATACTAAAAAAGCATATGAATACATACTTAGAAAACATATATACATACTACAAAATACTTTAACCCACATTTTCAATAAACATATGAATGTATTCATACACTTTTTACTCTGTGTGCATACGTATACTTTTTACCAATATGTTCATATTATTCTCACACGTTCGTACCTGAGCAACCGTCCGCACCTAAACGCCCGTCCGCTTAGGACCTTTTCCCATTAAACAATACATGACTTGTTCTAGATATAGTAGAAGCCAATGTAGCAATATTGTTGTACATGCCAATTGTTATCCACTCTACACTAAAACTTCCTTTATCAAAGACAAACTAATGTGGTGACTTTATTATAGGGAAGTAAAGTAGAGACAAAGGGGTGTAGTGCTATATATTTTAAAATTATTCGCGATCCCAATGAGATTACACATTTGACAATATTATAAGATGAATTAAATGAATTAATCAACCACTTCATTTGCCCATTACACTTACTAAAAAAACTTATAAGCATATACCTTCAATCTTTAACAAAAAAAAAGTGAGATTTGACACCATTGCAATTTAATTGTAACATTAATAAATCCTAGAAGATTAGAAAAAGAGAAAAGCAAGGTTTATAGAATTGTGTGTACATATAGGAGAATGTTATGATTCCCTTTGTTGCTTTGTTGTTTCACCTCTGCTTCCTATACACATGTGTGGTTGTCCCCATGTGCATGCCTAACGCGGTATCATTTGGTTGGCTTGTCTACTCTTTACTTCCAAATTGTTTACATCTTTGTGTTTACTTTGTCACTTTTACCAATTGGTCAAATATTGGATCGAGTTAGGCTAATGTTGGTCATTAAATGTCAAATATATTGTTTCACAATACATCTAAGCATGTGTGCTATATTATATATACTATCCATATATGCCAGTATGCCACTCTATGGTGAATAGCTAGGTACAATAAGAGGATAAAACCCTGATTCACACACAAGCTTTAGTTATGAATTATGATGTATTAGGGTTTGTTTCGTAAGTGTTTTGATAAAGATTTTTTCTTCTTCTTATAATGTACTTTTTTAGAGTAATTGTTTAAATATGAATATGGGATGGTATGGAAAAACATAAAATGAAAAAATAAATATTTGTATAAATAAAGTCTTTATAAAGATTCGGCCAAACAAGACCTTAACCGATATCAAAGGACTTTGGGAAGAAGGGGAAAAGGGGTGCACAAGCCATGACCATAGAATATGAGGGCTCGTACATCAGTATCAACTATCAACCGTGACAGACTGCAGAAGAAGAAAGCTCGGAGTTTGAGCCCCTCAGGTTACTTGATGGAGAATTCAAATTGTTTGTATAAATAGAAATAATATCATGTTACATAGCATAATTTCGTGTAATATTTTAGTGTAAGTTACTGCATAATTTAATTCTTAATTATGTACTACACAAAACATAGCATATTTAAACTAATTTGGAATAAGTTAATGTGAGATAAATTCATGTAAACTAAATTAGTCTAAATCAATTTCGTGTAAGATTAGAATACCAATTAGTGTAAACAAAACATTATTTTCGTGTAATCGGAGTACATAATTTCGTGTAATCTAGTACCTAATGTTGTATTACATGAAATAAGATCACGTTATATACAATAATTTAATGTAGTAAATGGTGGTTTTCCTATATTTTTTGTAAAACACGTAAATGAGAGGAGAGATGTATTTAATCTAATTTTAATAGAAAAATTACTTATGTTCTATTTTTTTGTTGTGATATGTATTGGAAAATCCCTATTAAAATATGTATAATTAAGTATTTTTCCCCTAATCTGGACCTTAATTATAATTAGAATATCATTCTAGAGTTACTGAGAATCAGTATGAAAAAATTAGTGGAAGGTGAATGGTATAAGAATGCAACCCGGTTAATCAGCAACTCGGTTCACCAAATTTCTCTCAATCGGGCCAATCATGACCTACACTATATTGTTCATATCATTTATGAAAATATTTATAATTTGTCAAAAATAAGGGAGCAGCTTTATAAATTTTGGATGGGTTGCCAAAGTGGCCACTCAAGTCGCAAAAGGCGGAGACTTGAAAGGTACTTTCACATGTCATTAGCATAATAGTTAATAGCTCTATGAATATATTAATTAATTAGGTTGTTAATTATTCTAATGCTTACCTAATTGCTTGTACGTGGTACTTTATAGTGGTCATTGCTGGATGTTTATACATTACTGCTGGGTTCCTTTTACTTATATTTTCCCCTACAAGATACAACTAGATTAATTCATGCTCTAGTGAAACAATTTTTTATAGTAAAAGGAGTGGATAAATATAGGGCGTTGGATGAGATTAGGATAGATGACTGAGATTTAATTTAGAGGGGCATAAATATGAGGAGTGGAATCACACACATCCGATTCCTTTCTATTATGATTTTTATGGGATTTGATTTTACCCTCTTTCCACATTTACCCAGCCTCTCAACCTCCACATTCATCTCCTCTCTCATGTCTCTCCGTGTCAACCTCCATTGACGACTAAACTGAAGATTCTCGCCCTCGTCTTCTCGCGTCTCTCTCTCGCATTTACACTCGTCTCCTTCTTTCTCCTAGTAGAAGCGCTGTCATCCTCGTCGTCTTCGTTTGCCCAGAAAAGGTAACCCTAACATCAATTTGAGTAATTTCTTCAACTTCGATTAAATGGCGCAAATGATTTCTTCAATTTGAAGTTTTAATTCAATATTTTTAATCGATTTTGCTCATGTCATCTCCATCGTCGCGGATTGTCACTATCGTCCATGGTTCGCCGGTTGATTTTCTCGTTTCTATGCCCTAGTTCGTTCCCATGTATGGATTTTTTTTATTTCTTCGACAACAACTTATTGAAAAAGAAGAATTGCATGCTTCAATTTCTCAGTTTTTCAGTGTTGCATTCGTAGATTGTTTAGGATTTTTCAGTGTTGTTGTATTATTCACATCTTTATTAGGTGATATTCATTTTTCGATCTATTGATATTCATGTTTAGGTTTAACGCTCTTAGTGTTTGATATTCACTTTTCATATTATGATATTCATGATTACCATATTGATATTCACATTATTGCAGTATGTGTTTTGATGGTGTTGATTGTGTCTTTATATTTGATGTTTTGTTTATGTTGTTTGAGCTTTTGGTAATTGATATTCAAATTTTATTATGTGATATTTATGATAATGCTTTTGATATTCATGTTAGATGCATGTTTCATGCTATGAGTAGTTCATATTCAAATTATATGATGTGATATTCACTATAATGTTGTTGATATTTATGTTAGATCAGTTTTGGTGTTTTGTTGGTGTTATTTTTATTGTTTGCAATTGATATTTAAATTGTTTATTGTGATATTCATACAAATGCTTTTGATATTCATGTTGGATGTACGTTTAATGAGTATTTGATATTCAAATTTTATGTTGTGATATTCACTATAATGTTGTTGATATTCATGTTGGATCAATTTTGGTGTTTGTTGGTGTTGTTTTTACTAGTTTGCAATTGATATTCAAATTATTTGATGTGATATTCAAACAGTTGGTTTTGATGTTCATATTTGATTAGTTTTAGGGTTTATGGTTTGGGGTTTAGAATTTTAGGGTTTATGATTTATAGTTTATGGTTTAATGTTTAGAGTTTAGAGTTTAGGGTTTATGGCTTAGGGTTTATTGGTTTAGGGTTTATTAGTTTAGTGCTTAGGGTTTAGGGTTTATTAGTTTAGTATTTAGGGTTTATGGTTTATTGAGTCAAGGTTTAGAATATATGATTTATTAGTTTAGGGTTTATTGGTTTAGTGTTTAGGGTTTATTAGTTTAAGGTTTAGGATTTATTGGTTTAGGGTTTTTCTTAATTTAGGGATTAGGGTTTAGGTTTATTGGGTTAGCGTTTAGGGTTTATTGGTTTAGGGCTTTTTGATATGTAATGATGTTCAAGTATACATAGAACATGTAGAGTTCTTTTTCTTTGTCATATCCTTATATACCAATATTCCCGTTTTTGTTCTTGATATTCATGTGTACTTTGATGATATTCAGGAATCTAGGTGCAAAGTTCTAACGGTTTTGCCGACAAGAAGCCCCCAAATTTTAAACATGAAGTGGTGTAACGATAAAAATAAGATTGGTTGTGGGGTATTTGCATATGCCATGTGGATGCATACCTAGGTCAATGTGTAAAGTATTATAAAATTGCATTCAAGCATAATTTCTCAAAGTACATGATTGGATATTCTTTGAAGTTTTATCAATATTTTCGAATGATCCTACCAGTGTAAAACACAACAGTTACAACTCTACAACTCTATGCACGGCGTATGCATGAATATCAAATGTAAGTAACTCAATGAATATCGTACAAAAAATCATGAATACTATCAGTTTAGTTAAAGTGAATGTATGAAATACGAATCTGATTATCAAACATACAAGTTTTCCTTGCAAATTTTCACATCGTATGTTTGACAAATCACTTATAAATTCATGAAAATACAAACACAAATCCAATCGTAGTAATACAAAACATACAAACTTTGATAGACAAATCATGAATTCTTGGATCACGCATATGAATATCTAGTATTAGGATATGAATATCATATTATATATATCTACCATAGGCCCAATGCTTATTAATGCAAAATGTGTGAATATGACTGCTTAAAAAATGAATATCTAGAATAAGAATACAAATATCTAAACTACATGTATTATTTTCCATTCCTATGATCATGTCTTGCATACTTGTTGCACCTCTTGTATTTCCTCGATCATGGCCTTCTTCATTTTGAATATGTCTTAGCAATTCCTAAAGATCACCAATAAGAATATAGATGCATAATAAACATGATGAATACGTGGAGGTTGAGAGAAATATCAATTTATACAAAGTGCATATCAATTTAAAAACAAATATCAACTTATACAGAGTGCATATCTATTCACAACTTGTGAATATCAGAATGAATACGACGAAACATGAACAAAACTGACAGATATTCAAAAAACCTTGAACGATATTCACAAGTTTCGTGTCAATATGTATAATGTTCACTTTCAACTTATTAAATATATTGATATGCATGAACTTCCACTGAATATGCGTATGAACTAAAAACACAGTGGCTTGCATATGACGTTATAGTTCCCGAATATCGTAACCAATTGTATGCATATCAATGCAAAAACAAACTCGTTCTTGTATACTTAATCAAAGGATATGAACACGGTTTCATACAACATAGAAACCCTAAATCCCCTAAATCATAATCGGTGTGCAATTGAAAAATAAACCCTAAAACCCCTAAATAATAAACACATTCGGTCATCATCATTCACAAAAATCACATCAAAATCAATTTGAATATCCTTAAATACACACAAATAAGAACCCTAAAATATAGTCTATATTCCATGAAACTAACATGAGTATTCAGAATATAACAAACGGTATTAAAAAGGCGCATATCAATGAACTAACCTTCTTCCATATTCAAGACCGGCGATGTAGAATTATAATTTTTGCATATGGTGATGGAGGAAGGCGATGGAGTTGAAGCTCGGTGTTGAAGACGAAGACGACAATGGGGAAGACCGGCGTTGTTCAAGCCATAACAGATTGGATGTTCTCTCTCCATACAAAATCTCCTTTTTTTTGTTTTTTTTACTAGCCATTTAAAAAAAAACTACATATGGTGGTCTTGTTTTATGGTAACACACCCACCATAATATCTCTACAACCTATCAATTCATCCATCCATCCATCTTCTTTCATCCAACGCTCCTTATTCATCCACTCGTTTCACCATAAGAGTCATTTTATCTGAACGTCCCTCCAACGAGATTAATATATATATTTTCATACAAGATAAACCAATTAATTTGGTGCGGTTAAGTTTCGGCCATCGAATTTTAACAAATCAACGTCATAATCAGTCTTTCATTAAAAGAGAAAAATGTAACAATCGTATTTTTCTCATATAATTTGTTTTTTTTCCGAATAAAATCAACTGACATGCTTAATAACTATGTGCACCACAATTAGAAAGTTCAATCGGCAGTCTTCCTCTTTTAGAATCCTCCTCAAGCTCTGAATCACTTAATACAATAGTAAAATGTGCACCGACATTTAAAAGACTGTGCATTAGAGTTTTAATGAAACATGTACTAGAGTTTTTTAATCTCTTTCTTGAGAAAATAGATGAGTTTTTGACCTCATATGTTCCAAGGGAAAAGCCCGTGAATCAAATTGAGAATTATAGGCGATGGTACATCACATTAAGTAGGGTTGTGCGTCTGGTCCATACCGGACCGGACCGGTGGCCTATAATTTTTTAGATACTTGGACCATAAACCAGACCTGGCCGACATGATCTGGTTCGGTCCGATCCGGTCTTGGACCAGATTGGGCTGCCAAACATTTTTTATTTTTTTAAACTAATTAAAAATTAACTATTTTTTTCTTATAAATTTATTTTTATAGTAAATGTGATACCCCGTATTTTTGTAAGGTTATTTTGGGAATTTTGGAATTTTCCCGAGTACCCGTTGTGTACGTCGGATTTAATACAGAGAGTTTGAGACATTCTGTAATGTGCTCTGTATCTGTAATATTTTTCTCAGTGAAATAATATACAGACATCATGCCTCGGATTTTAATTGTCGTTCGCGTACGATAATTTTTATCTCGGTTTAACGCCATGTTCGTTCAAGAGCTGAATGGGGCGGAAAAGGCAGAAACGGCGACCGCCGTACAGTAACGGCGCCCGCCGTCGCTGGGCCCGAAGTGCCAGCCGCCGTCTCCTACTCTGGGCTCGCCAGAGCTAGGAACGGCGACCGCCGTAATTATGGCGCCTGCCGCGGCCCGCCGTAGGCAAAATCACGGCGCCCGCCGTGATTACCCAGCAGACATTGTCCGATGGTCGCCGACGAGCTCTGACCGCGCCGAACTAGCTGTAGGCCCATCTTCTTCGTGCTCCAGATGCTTTGGCTATAAAATGAGGTGTTGGGGGAGAGGTTTTGAGCCATCCCAGCACCAAACCTCTGCCAAATCTTCCTCTCGCCGGAGTTGTGCCCTTCGCCGGAATTTCTAAAGCCCTCGTCGGTGTCGTTTGGTGGTGTTTCCAGCAGCCCTTTAGAAGCCTTTTGGTTGCCTTTGGAGGTCAGAAACCAAGCAAGGCGGAAAGGGGTCGAAACGCGTCTCGTTTTGGTGAGGTTTCTCTCGTTTCAATCGTCCGTGTTCTTCACGGCGACCGCCGTGTTCTTCACGGCTCCCGCCGTGATGAATGCGGTGACCGCCGCCAAGAACGGCGACCGCCGCCAGTGCCCAGAATGCCTTTGTGGCTTTGGCTTGGTTGGTTGTCGTCATGGCGTCTTTCCTTTCGTGTTCTTTCGCCGTGTTTAGATTCGTACTGTTTTTATGTCGAATCTAACTTAGGGTTCCTTTTATGGGTCGACTCGAAGGTTGTTGTGCTGTCGGAACTATACCCGTGTCGAGCCCGGAATCCAGTTGTCGTCGTTAGACTATTCTGCGGATTAAGGCAAGTGGCGGTTCGCTCTTGCTCATTCGTTCCATATTTACATTAATTATCAGTAATTTATCTGAGTAATTAATTTGAAATGAATACTCTGTTTGTCTGGAAACGGTTTTGATAAACTGTTTTGAAAATCATATAATAGGTTGTATATCTGTTAGAACAACGCTATTATCTGTGATCGCCTTTCGGGCCTTTATGTGGATTTATCCTGTAACTATTGTTGTGTTGTAACTGTTTAGTTAGCACTGTAGTTAGGAACGTACTCGGACTTCGTCCGGTCGTTTCTTTATAATCGGGTAGAGGGATGGCTCGTCCCCATCCAATACCATTCTAAGATCATGATCGGTCTCTTACACAAGTGTGTAGAGACAGGACACTTAGCTGGTGTCACAAACCTTTCGGTGTACGTCACTCTTGACGAAACGTATACTAAGATGTGTCGTCCCATTGGTGGGGTACACATGTAAAAGTCTAATAACGTGATGTGTGTTTTTGAAACATAATCAGATAAGTGCTACCTTGACGCACATAATTAATGAACGCTCATCGAGTAGGGCAGCTAGGTAATAGTGCCGCTAGGAAGGCTCGTATTGACTTGAATGTAGTACGTCTTCTTTCCGATCTGGATTCGCTGAAAGGCGGTGAGGTTGGTCATTGACTGAAGCATCTCAGTCAGTTTTAAATCATTGTTGTATGATTCTGTAACATTCCAGATTTGTCATACTTCCTTAAAGACTCAATCTCTTGGAGTCTCTTTTTGAGTCGATTTCTGTGAAGGTTCAGTCTTCCAGAATATTCTCTTGTGCATACCTCTTGTTTATTCCAGTAGGAGTATGGTGGTTGACAAGCGTACTCGATTATTATTCGAGGGACAAGGAGTCTAACCTAATACGACTGCTTCGAACCATCCTGCTTTGTACCCTTGCTAGTCTATTCATTTAGACTAACCAACCGATATTTTCCCTTGCATGGTTGGCTGGTGTCATCCGTTCGATTCGGTACATCAGATCGAAAGTAGCTCAGAAGATTAGAAGGACTATGGAGTCGACGGTGGTTTTTGAACGTTTTAATTATTTCTTTAATCAGGTTGAGATCTTTTGGACAATGACTTTGATTGTAATGTGCTTTTCAAGACTTCCGCTGTATTTGGTTTAAACTCTGTGTTGACCTATTCGGGATTGGGTTGTAATCCCGTAACTCATATTTCCTTGACAATGTTATGTTTTGAATTGAATGATTTGATCATTATGTATCATTTGTATTTCATGATTGTTTTTAACCGGTAAAGCCTTGGGTGATCTCGGTAAGGAACATTGAGTTCACTGGCGGTAATACATTTCCAAAAGGGTTAAGTTTTGGGGGTGTTACAGTTGTGGTATCAGAGCCAAAGGTTTTAAAACGGGTTTGGAATTTTTATAAACCATTTATCCGCTTTCGAAATGCTTTAAAAGGGCTCTGAATTTTCATACTGAAAAGAATTTAAAAACACCGTTCATAGTCGTGTCTTCTTTACAGTCTGATATAGTAAGCTTGCTTCTATGTCTAGAAAGACTAATTCCTTCCTTATTGTTCGATAGGATGGGTGTCTGCTTTTCTGTTGGTAGGGGGACGGAAGACGCCAAGTCGGACCAGCCGAGGCTAGATTTTCCGTTACCTCAGCGATGTTTCGAGGTTGGAGGCCCGAGTAGCCCGTCCGAAGACGTCAAGCACGTTCTCCCCGAGTCGGTTGTCCTTGTAGCTAGGGATGCTATGGTCCCTAGGCCTGCACCTGTGCCGCCACCAAGGGTGGAGGAGGTACAGGAAAGAGAGCAGGAAGATGAGTTGTCAAGGTATGAACAAGGGGTTTACCAAGACGACTTTCTGTTGGGACCAATTCCAGAGGAGATCGAGTACGAGGAGGAGGAAGAGGAGGTGCTTGAGGTGGATCCTGTCGAGGACGAGGATATGATTGAAGATGATTCCGAGGATGAGGATCCCATCGAGGATGATTCCGAGGATGAGAATCCCATCGAGGATGATCCCGAGGATGGGGATCCCATAGAGGATGATCCAGAGGAGGACCTAGAGTTGGACTTGGGAGGGCAGAATCAGGAGCCCGGTACAGGATTTTCACCAGTGCCAGAGTACGCACCCATGTCAGAAGCTGATTGGGAGGCACTGTATACCGAGTACGGTATTAGGAGAAGTGACAGGGAATCTCAGCCTATCCCTACTCCAAGAAGATGGAGGTCGGAATCTGAGCTGCAGGAGATCCTCCGTCAGAGCGAGGTAATCTCTGCAGAACAGCAGCGTCAGAGGGATGAGCTGATCGCCAGTACTCAGAGAAGGGCTGGGATAAGCGGACCAGTCATGGACGACCCATACTTTACTGATAGGTGTTATTTCATGCACCTTTACTAGCAACTATTAGCATAGTTTGAAGGAGTTTTGGATGAATTTTGGTGCTAAGTCTGCAATCCAGATGTTATGGAGAGAAATGAAGAAATTCAAGGATTTGCAGCTTAGATGGAGCATGAAGATGAGGATGGAGCTGTTGGAGCATTTATGGAGAAGGGTACCAACACTTGGTAGTAATGGAGAGCAGCGGAAGAAGAGAAGAAGAAGAGAGCTGGAGGATTGGAGTTCACCGCCCCGCGGCGATCCTCACCGCGACCCGGCGATGACTCTCAGTAAATAATGGAGCCCGCGGCAACCACTTACGCCCCGCGGTGGATCCTCACCGCCCCGCGGTGGCTGTGCTTAGTGACCTCACGGCCAGAGTTATTTTATTTTACTTTATTTTCTTTTATGCATTAGTCATATTTCCTTTATTTTATTATTTCCTTGTAAGATATAGTTTGTGATCTTGGGGATTTAGGTTAACTCTATTTAACCTCTTTTTCCCACAGCCTCCAAATCATCATCATCAGACGCACTATTGTTTCAACGTAATTTCTAATTAGAGTTTTTCATCCCCTTTGATGGAGAGCTAATTTCCCTTTGTTCTGCTAGACGATTGAAGCAGTACAGTTGATGTGTTTGTGAGGTTTCTATTCCTTGTTCTTATCCTTATAAGTGTTGGATTGATTCTCTTGGTTATATTGATTATTGATTTCTTGTTATTCTTCTTAGCCTGATCAACTAGGTTGAATGCGTTTGATCTATTGCTAGGAGTGCATATAGGGGTTCCGAGTGCATATCTAGTGGCAAATACAATTGTGCGTATAGGGGTCCCGAGCGTATAATTGTGTGTGAGAATCAATTGCATGTTAAGTAGGGGAGTGAGTACTTGTACGTCTTTCTACTTGCGTGTATCCTATATCCTTGTGTGCATTGCTATTGCTGTGTTGGTGATAAAGTACGCTGACAACTGTGAGAATCAGTTGTGCTTTATCATTGGCATAGTAATAAGTCTATTGACAACTGTGAGAATCAATAGTACTTACGATCAGGGTGGGAACGACTATAAGGATAAATAAACGAACTTGGACAAAATAGATTTCAGTGATCAAACTCTATCTCTGTATTGTGGATTTCGGTCTAGTGAAACTACTTCCCCTCATCATACTTTCTTCCTACATAAACCAAATTTGTTTGTTTGCTTTCTTGATTACAAAACCCCCCAGTTACTTGTTACTCGTCATTCACGTTTGCATACTACATCATACCTTCTCTGTGGGATTCGACCCTTACTTGTCTGCTATACTTTGTTTAGTAGGTTGGTTAGGAAAATTTACTTTGATAAGGCTAATCAACGACATTTGCTTGTGCATCTTTAGCCCCGTCAAATTTGGCGCCGTTGCCGGGGAAGGTTTTTGTTTGTTGTGTGTTTTCGTGATTGATTATTGGTGGAGACCTATCTTATGGTCGACACCCGTAGTACTGACTCTCCCCTTCTAGCTTTGGATCCAGAGATTGAAAGATCTTTTCTTGGAAGCCTGCGCAATCAAAGAGGAGAGGAAGGAGAGACTGAAACCGTTGAGACTGCTACTACCCCAGCTGTTGCAATGGCTGGAACTGGAACTCTGAGAGAGCTTACTGAGCCGAATATTGGGGCTCAACCCCTAGCTGTCATCATCCCTGCATTCGGAGAAGGGGTGAACTTTGAATTGAAGTCGGGAGTTGTTGCTTACCTCCCTAAATTCCACGGTCTGAGTGGAGAGGATCCGATTTCTCACCTGAGAAAGTTCCAAAATGTCTGCATGACCATGAAGCCCAGGAACGTGACCGAAGATCAAATCAAGATGAGAGCTTTTGGTTTCTCTCTACTCGACTCTGCGAGCGATTGGTATTATCACCTGCCGCCAGGAACCATAGATACATGGACGAAGCTTCACAAAGCATTCCTGGACAAATATTTTCCCACGAAGAAGGCAAATGCTTTGAAAAAGGCAATTGCCAACATCGAGCAAGCTGGTGATGAAACACTTTATGATTATCTGGAGAGGTACAAGAGGCTTTGTTCCAGCTGCCCATTCCACGGGTATGCCAAGCAAGATCTTGTTCTCTATTTGCATAATGGTCTGCTGGACCAAGAAAGAAGAATGGTTGATGCTGCATGCGGTGGAAGTATTCTGAACCTGACACCGGATAACGCTATGAATAGACTCCAGGAAATGAGTGAGAGCACCCGGAATTTCGGGAAGACATACCAGAGGAAGGCGGTCAATGCTGTGACCCCTGCAGGACCAAGCCCGGTATTGACCGAGTTGGTCGAGTTGAAAGAGATAGTTATGAAGATAGCAAATTAGAATGCCCCTCAACACGCCAGAGCATGCGGTCTTTGCTCTAATCAGGCCCACCACACCGAGGCTTATCCTCAGCTGCAAGAGGACGGTGTCGCCGAAGTCAATGCTGTAGGAGGCTACGACGCTTCTAGACAACAATATGGTGGATAGCCTAATTACAACCAGAGAGGCCGTGATCACCCAGGATTCAGATGGAGTGACCCTCAAGGCGGTCAGCAACCGGCACAACAGCAATACCAGCCGGCTCAGCCACAACAATACCAGCAAAGGGCTCAGTACCAACAGAGACCTCAAGGTCAAACTTCTGGAGCTTCTACAGAGGAATTATTGAAGACGTTGACTCGGCACTTTGCCACACATGTGCAAGCCACTGATGTAACACCCCCAAATTTAACCCCATTTGAAAGCGTTACTGCCGATGACCCCGGACGTAAACCCCGAAGTCACCCCAGGCTTTTCCAACGACATAAATGTCTTAAACATAGTTACAATACTAAAATCATAACTTTTATTAAACCACATGGTCGCGGAATTACACGATTCCAAAAATGACCCAATAATCAGAAATACAACAGCGAAAGTCTTTAACAGAATACAAAATAGCACAGCGGAAATCTTTTAAACAAGGCGACAAAACAACTTGTCGAAAACACCGTTCATCTTCATAGTCGTTCTAGCCTTCACGGATCTTCAACACACCTGATGTGCCGAATCGGACGGATGACACCAGCCAACCATGCAAGGAATATAACGGTTGGTCAGTCTAATGAAAGACTACGCAAGGGTACAAAGCAGAGTGGTTCGAAGCAGTCGTATTAGGTTAGACTCATCGTCCCTCGAATAATAACCGAGTATGCTAGTCAACCATCATACTCCTACTAGAATAAATGAAGCAGCATGATCAAGAGAAGACTCTAGAGACCGAGTCTCACAGCAATCAATCCCAAAAGAAGACTCCAAATGAAATGAGCCTTAACGGAAAAATGATGACAAATGTTGGAAAACACAAACAAACACACACACACATCATCACAATATCGCATACGAGCGATCTACAACTAAGACGAGCTTTTCCTAGCTTCACTAGCGCCTAGCTGCACTACTCGCCAAACATTTTAAATAAGTGCTTACTCATACCGCACTTTATATTAAGGTCAAGGCATTTTCATTATGTGCATACTCATGGCACGTATCTTATTAAATGTCAACACACACACACATCACGTTACAAGCTTTTATGATCTGCTCGTCCCGAGACGAGAGATCCTTGGGAATACTCCCTAGATTTGTGACACCTGCAGAGTGCACCACCTCTTCACCCGAGTAAAGAGGTTAGTCATGACTCACCAATTTATTATAAAGAGACGACAGGACCTCCATCCATTGTCCCTACGAATACTCGTTCTGACTAAACAGATAAACACACAACCACATCTCACAGAACCATCACGGCTCTTCCTGCACAACTATCTATTTATGCCCACCTGGCAAACATCATAGATTTAATAATCTAAACACACACACAATAAAACACATCAAAGTCCCTTAAGGTCTTCACCTGCACAAAATCTACAATATACTAGCGTCGGTTCTAGCAAAATATACAACCTAGTATAATATCCGTTTTTAATCACATAACGTTATCAAACAATTTCCAACATACTTCAGAATCATCCCAAATTAATTAACAATAAAACAATTGATAATTAATGAAAGTATGGAATGATGAGCAAGAGCGAACCGACACTTGCCTTAGATCCGACAAGATCGAACAAAGCTCAGCAACGTCTAGTTCTTGGATCTGAAACTGGAGCAGATCTTGGATATTAAATCCCTAAGAAATGGCCCATAACAATACCCTAAGTTAGATTCAATACACTTATATATGAACCTAAAAGAATACAAGAAGAAATCAAAGGAAACGAGCCAAGCCCAAAGCCAAACCACAAAACACACCTTCGGACAAGCCTTGCCGCGGGTGCGGTGAAGGCATGCCGCTGGGTGCGGTGGAGTGCCAGTGGCCAAGCTCCGAACAGAGCATCCATGGAGAATTCTTACCCAAATCGATTTGTTTGCCTTCGATTCGTCAATGGTTTGATCTCCCAACACCTCAAAGCTTTACACAACACTTGAGGCAACCTTCACAACTCAAAGAACCTCTCGAATCGAGCTCGAAACAAAGCGAAAATGGAGGTTTTCAGAGGAAGAAAACAGAGGAAATCAGGGGAGAAGATGGAGAGCTGCTCCAATCTGATCTCGACCCCTTTTATAGCTCACAAATGAGTTTCCTCAAAGGAAACCAACCGGGGGACAAGGGGACAAGGCGAAAGACCCACTTGGCCTGCCCACAGACTGCCCAAATAGAGCTACAGTAACCGCCTCGCGAGGAAGACGACACGGCTCAGGGAAATGGTCTCGCCGCGGGTGCGGTGGCTCCTGGCGCCGGGTGCGGTCACAGCCAAAAATCGTCCCTCTTATCCGAATTCAACTTGGGTTAATTTCCTTAAACCCGGGTTAAATATATTCGTACACTAATGATACATTAACCCCAAAAACACTTCAACTGTATTATATAATGCTCGGTAAAATCTATAGAGCTCAGACATATTACAGAATGTCCGATCTTCTCTGAATTAAATCCGTCTAGCAAAACGGGCATAAGAAAAATTCAAAATACCCTTAAAAATTACGGGATATTACATTACTACCCCCTTATTTTAAGTTTCGACCCCGAAACTTGCATTAATCAAGGCCGAAAACAATTAGGGAAAGTATCTAAGCATACCGGCCTCAATCTCCCAAGTAACCTCTTCGGTTCTTAACTTGGAGCACAAACTCGTACCAAAGGTACCACCTTGCTGCGCAACTGCTTCAATCTTCTGGGGTTAACCATCACCCATCTTCATTGATCGCATGGCCTAAGAAAGCCACTTCTCAGATCCAAAAGTCACACTAGACAATTTTGCATACAACTCGATCTGTCTAAGGACTGACAAGATTATCTAAAGATATCCCTTGTGAGCCTTCTTGCTCGGGGAATAAATCAAGAATGCCTCAAACTTCACCCTGAATGGTAATCGAGGCATCTGACAAACGCTTGGTTCCAACCAAATATTTATATTAGCAAGAATATTTACAACAAAAGTTTTACAACCTTGCTGCATACTTAAACTTACTAACACAACTTGTTCAAATCAAAAGACTGGGTAAACACCCACATCTACAACCTACAAACAACAGCAGAAAGCTTTAAGCAAATGGAACATCAGGCCCATCCGCCTCACGTATCACGTAAAGACGTTGACCTTGACTTCCAGAAGCTACTGGGGCCTTCCCTTTATTCTGTGCAGTTGTCTGCATCGAAGGACTTGGAGCCTCTACCGGTTTATACTCAGGCCGGTTACTCTGATTAGCAGACCCTTGCTGTGACTCCAGTCCTTTTTGCCTTTCCAGCCAACAGAACTTCTGCAAGTGTCCAAACTTTCCACAGCCAAAGCATGCCTTCCTTTCCTTCTGACACATACTGTTCTTGTGCCCAACGGCACCACAATTGTAACACCGAATCGGACTCTGGTCCTGACCCGATCGTTGTATCGACCCTCCTCGAGTCATCTCTGTCCTTGCTTGACTTAGCAAAGTTAGACGGTGGCGCAGGACGTTTAAATCTGCTCACCTGAGATTGATCTTGCATTGACTTCTGGTGATTCCTCTTCTTGGTTGACTCTTCCAGAGTTACTTCCAACTTATAGGCTGCATCCACGTACTGCTCCAAAGTAGAACATCCATGACGCACCATCAGTGGCTTAATGTCTGGACCCATCCACTCATGGAAGTGCCAGATCTTCTGCTCCTCACTGGTCACATCCGACCCCGCGTATTGCAACAGGTGATTGAACTTAGTCACAAGCTCCGTGACTTTCAATCCCTCTATCTCTGGATGCATAAACTCCTTGTGCTTCTCGTCCCTCATAGCTCAGGAAAAGAAACGGTCCATCATCTTCGTCTTGAACATAGCCCAATTCAAATCAACCCGATCAGCCAACCCAGTGTTCTCCCACCATTCACTAGCTTCTTCTTTCAACTGAAGAGAGGCTATTTGCACCTTCTCAGCCTCAGTGCATTCCACATTACGGAACAACCGCTCCATGTGGGAAAACCAATGAGCCGCTCTAACCGATTCTCCTTTTCCATCATAATGGTCAGGTCTCAAAGAGTTAATGGTCTTCAGCACTCGACCATAATCACCTCTCTTCCTGACCGCCTCATCTCGGTGCACACGAACAACTGACTCCTCAAATCTGGGAACTACTGGAGGAATTGGCACAGCTTGTGCCTGTGGTGCGGCAGGTTGCCTAGCCTCGGCGAGTACTTGCATCATTATCTCCCGAATAGCTGTGACAGCTGCTGCATCAAAAACCACTGGAGCGTTGGCCGAAGCTTGGCCATTGCCTCCCGGATTATTCTGCGACATAGACTCGTGTTCCTCCACAGAGTCTGGAACAATTCTTGCATCTGGTCTCGGGTCATTGCTCGGCCCAGCATCAGTGCGAATAATGTCCCTCGGGTTCACCATCTGATTACCGATCAAAGTCCAAGTACTTTACACATTAATATCTATTCATAATGTAATAAAAGTCAACTTAGATTAGATCAACTTGGTAACTTTCCTAGATGAACACCAAACTGGAATACTTAGGTTCTACAACCTCAAATCCTGACAAGAGGACTGAAAACTCAAGTCTAACTGGAGATGGCGAAACCACCTCGACTTCTTCCGAGTCCTTCTGAAGAGAACATAATGCACCCCCCAACCGCGGGTGACAAACAGAGAGTCTTAGTCTTTCTAGACACAGAAGCAAACTTCCGTATCAGACTGTAGAAGGCACGACTATGAACGACTTTTTATTTGAAAACTCAGAGCTCTTGGAAAACAAATTTTAGCTCTGATACCATTTCTGTAACACCCCCAAATTTAACCCCATTTGAAAGCGTTACTGCCGATGACCCCGGACGTAAACCCCGAAGTCACCCCAGGCTTTTCCAACGACATAACTGTCTTAAACATAGTTACAATACTAAAATCATAACTTTTATTAAACCACATGGTCGCGGAATTACACGATTCCAAAAACGACCCAATAATCAGAAATACAACAGCGAAAGTCTTTAACAGAATACAAAATAACACATTGGAAATCTTTTAAACAAGGCGACAAAACAACTTGTCGAAAACACCGTTCATCGTCATAGTCGTTCTAGCCTTCACGGATCTTCAACACACCTGATGTGCCGAATCGGACGGATGACACCAGCCAACCATGCAAGGAATATAACGGTTGGTCAGTCTAATGAAAGACTACGCAAGGGTACAAAGAAGAGTGGTTCGAAGCAGTCGTATTAGGTTAGACTCATCGTCCCTCGAATAATAACCGAGTACGCTAGTCAACCATCATACTCCTACTAGAATAAATGAAGCAGCATGATCAAGAGAAGACTCTAGAGACCGAGTCTCACAACAATCAATCCCAAGAGAAGACTCCAAATGAAATGAGCCTTAACGGAAAAATGATGACAAATGTTGGAAAACACAAACAAACACACACACACATCATCACAATATCGCATACGAGCGATCTACAACTAAGACGAGCTTTTCCTAGTTGCACTAGTGCCTAGCTGTACTACTCGCCAAACATTTTAAATAAGTGCTTACTCATACCGCACTTTATATTAAGGTCAAGGCATTTTCATTATGTGCATACTCATGGCACGTATCTTATTAAATGTCAACACACACACACATCACGTTACAAGCTTTTATGATCTGCTCGTCCCGAGACGAGAGATCCTTGGGAATACTCCCTAGATTTGTGACACCTGCAGAGTGCACCACCTCTTCACCCGAGTAAAGAGGTTAGTCATGACTCACCAATTTATTATAAAGAGATGACAGGACCTCCATCCATTGTCCCTACGAATACTCGTTCTGACTAAACAGATAAACACACAACCACATCTCACAGAACCATCACGGCTCTTCCTGCACAACTATCTATTTATGCCCACCTGGCAAACATCCTAGATTTAATAATCTAAACACACACACAATAAAACACATCAAAGTCCCTTAAGGTCTTCACCTGCACAAAATCTACAATATACTAGCGTCGGTTCTAGCAAAATATACAACCTAGTATAATATCAGTTTTTAATCACATAACGTTATCAAACAATTTCCAACATACTTCAGAATCATCCCAAATTAATTAACAACAAAATAATTGATAATTAATGAAAGTATGGAATGATGAGCAAGAGCGAACCGCCACTTGCCTTAGATCCGACAAGATCGAACAAAGCTCAGCAACGTCTAGTTCTTGGATCTGAAACTGGAGCAGATCTTGGATATTAAATCCCTAAGAAATGGCCCATAACAAGACCCTAAGTTAGATTCAATACACTTATATATGAACCTAAAAGAATACAAGAAGAAATCAAAGGAAACGAGCCAAGCCCAAAGCCAAACCACAAAACACACCTGCGGACAAGCCTTGCCGCGGGTGCGGTGAGGGCATGCCGCTGGGTGCGGTGGAGTGCCAGTGGCCAAGCTCCGAACAGAGCATCCATGGAGAATTCTTACCCAAATCGATTTGTTTGCCTTCGATTCGTCAATGGTTTGATCTCCCAACACCTCAAAGCTTTACACAACACTTGAGGCAACCTTCACAACTCAAAGAACCTCTCGAATCGAGCTCGAAACAAAGCGAAAATGGAGGTTTTCAGAGGAAGAAAACAGAGGAAATCAGGGGAGAAGATGGAGAGCTGCTCCAATCTGATCTCGACCCCTTTTATAGCTCACAAATGAGTTTCCTCAAAGGAAACCAACCGGGGGACAAGGGGACAAGGCGAAAGACCCACTTGGCCTGCCCACAGACTGCCCAAACAGAGCTACAGTAACCGCCTCGCGAGGAAGACGACACGGCTCAGGGAAATGGTCTCGTCGCGGGTGCGGTGGCTCCTGGCGCCGGGTGCGGTCACAGCCAAAAATCGTCCCTCTTATCCGAATTCAACTTGGGTTAATTTCCTTAAACCCGGGTTAAATATATTCGTACACTAATGATACATTAACCCCAAAAACACTTCAACTGTATTATATAATGCTCGGTAAAATCTACAGAGCTCTTACATATTACAGAATGTCCGATCTTCTCTGAATTAAATCAGCACAATTGGTAACAAGTGGGCGTTAAGCCGCTTGTTAAAGGGGAGAGGTCTCGTGTTCGAGCGCTACCAACAACCTCTTGGGAAATGGCTTCCATTTAATTTGAAGTAGCCTACCAGGGATGGGTTGGGGTACATGGGCTGCGGCTCATGGAGTGTCTCATGTTGGGCTAGGCCCGTGGCTTGAGCACTCACATAAAAGTGTACTTTTATGTAATACCTCGACAACTTTAACAGCCCGGCCCATCACAGAGCCGCAGCCCATACACCCCAACCCCTCACTGGCCCAAATCAAATGGCGCCCAACAGGTTGTTCGTGAGTCTCGAACCCGAGACCTCACGCTTTAACAAGCTGCCAAAGCATCACTTATTACCAATTGTGCTGCAGCGCAATTAGTAACAAGTGATGCTTTGGCAGCTTGTTAAAGCGTGAGGTCTCGGGTTCGAGACTCACGAACAACCTGCTGGGCGCCATTTGATTTGGGCTAGTGAGGGGTTGGGGTGTATGGGCTGCGGCTCTGTGATGGGTCGGGCTGTTAAAGCTGTCGAGGTATTACAACTGAGTCGAGTATCAAGAACATGGAGAGGCAGATTGGCCAATTAGCCGATGAGGTGACCAAGATTAACCAAAGGGCCTCAAACTCTCTGCCATCCCAGACCACTGTGAATCCCAGAGAAAACGTGAGTGCTATCACGCTAAGAAGTGGTAAGACAGTCGTTGCTCCTATTACTGAAGAGGAGAACGAGAATCCGGAGAAAGAAGTCACTGAGCACCCCGCGGTCGATGACACCGCAACTCCACCGCCCATCGGCGACCCTCACCGCGACCCGACGTCTGTGCTCAGGAAAGACACCGCAACTCCACCGCCCCGCGGCGACCACGTACGCCCCGCGGTGGGCTCGCCGCGACCTGATCCTCGAAAATCTATTCCCGCTGAAGACACCTATGTTGATAATTACGTTCGGCCCAGGTTCCCTCCTCTAGGATCAGAGAAGCCCCCAGCACCTTTTCCAGAGGCGCTAAAGGCTAGAAGAGTTGTCGACGACAGGGATCTGTTCGAAACATTTCAGAACTGTGAGGTGAACATCCCCCTGCTGAAGCTTATTAAGGCTATCCCGCGATACGCCAAGTTCTTAAAGGATCTATGCACGGTGAAGAGGGATCAGAAACAAAAGACCCAGAAGAAGAGTCCAGTGGGTGAACAAGTGTCAGCGGTGGTTCAGAAACATCTCCCTGAGAAATGCAAGGATCCAGGTACTTTTACAATTCCTATCACTATAGGTGGGCATCTTTTTGAGAAAGCACTGCTAGACTTGGGTGCCTCGATTAATGTCCTACCCTACTCTTTGATTGAAAAACTAGAATTAGGACCCTTGCATGATTCGAATACTGTTATACAGCTTGCTGATGGTTCTTGTATGCCCCATAAGGGCGTTATAGAAGATGTACTTGTTAGGATAGGTCCTTTGATTTTCCCTGCTGATTTCTTTGTTATGGACATGGATTACGATGAACACGTTGCTCCTGTTATGCTAGGGCGACCTTTTATGAAAACTTCCATGACAAAGATTGATGTAGATAGTGGCACTTTGACTATGGAATTTGATGGAATTATGTTTAAGCATGACATTCATAAAGCTAACCCCATTGAATTGCCCACTCCTCTCTGCATTAGCGCTAGTGATAATTATGTGCATGAAAATGTTAAAATTGATGCAGTAGAGACCGTAGTTGAGTGTTCCACTACTAGAGGACCTATTGATTTGCATGAGTTGCTTACTAAGGATGTGTTGTTAGATGACATAGGAGACCCCTCTACTTTGGGTACTTGCCCCCCTGCACTAACCATACAAGGCTGTGAGCCTTTATCTAGTGACGTGCAACATATGCAGATTGAGCCATATCGGCCCCCGCATCGTTCTAAGTATGGGGGAGACACTCCAAAGAGAATGAACATGGAGTGGTTGGCAAAGAGGGAACATGGTCTAAGGTTTAAACCCTTCCATGAGAGATCTCCACATGAAGAGATGAGTTGGAGGATTCTGAAAGGATCCTATTCGAGATGGTAGTTGATTTGCAGTACGTCGAGCCAACGACGATAACCAAGGCACTGTCCGGGAGGCAACCCGTGTTAGTGTTTGTTCCTTGATTTTCCTCTTTTATTAGATTATTTTCGTAGTTTATTTTGCTTTGTTTCGTTCGCCTGTTACTCACATTACAGGTGCGAACGTAAAACCGAGAAGAGATGTGGTACCCAGCCATTCTCACCGCCCCGCGGCGACCCTCTTTCGCCTCGCGGTGGAGCTCCCCACCCCGCGGTGAAGGTCAGGTATAACTTCTCACCTCTTTTAGAAAAAAAAACAAGAATAATGGGCCCCGAAAAAACCTTAAACGGGTGAGTAAAAGCTTATTTCTTCAATGGTCACTAAGGTTTTGACGGATTGGGCCCCTTTATGGGCCAAGATTTCTCTTTTGGGCCATGGTACATGACCGGCCCAGCATCCCTTTTCCTTTCCCTTTTTCCTGACCTAACCCACTATCTAACCCCCATTCCAACGCCTCCCTCAAGCCCCCATATCTATTTCCCCTCTCGACCTTGAGCATAATCTAGCCCCCAATCCCCAAATTGGAGTCTAGCCTCACAACCAAGCCCAAACACAACCCGCCGCGTCGCCGTAGTCCCGTGTCACCGTTGTACCGCCTCGCGCTGCCCCCGCCCCGCGCCAACTTCGCCGCGACCCGGCCACAGCTCTCAGTTTCTCACCGCAAACCTTATCGCGCCGCGTTGAGACTCTTCAAGCTGCGTATTTGCTTGTTTGTAAGTTCTCTTGTTTGCCTTTGCTTTGAGCATTTCAATTTCCTACTTATGGCATCCAAAGGCAAGAAGAAAGTGTCGACTAGGGATGGGAGTGAGGTTTACAACATTGTGAAGGAGAGGAAGGTGTTGGCTTCGAAGTTCTTCCACAAGCAGACTTTGGAGCAATTGGGAATGTTGGCATGTGTGACAATGTGTTTGACACAGTGTGGGTTAGGAAACTTTCTGGACAAGACTGCCCCTGCCTATCCAGAGTTGTGCTACCAGTTTATTGCCTCCTTCAAGAGGTATACTAATGACTCTGACGATAGGCATCTGCGGAAGATCACGTTCACTTACAATGGGCGTGATTACTCCTTATCTCTGAAGTTGATACATGAGGCCCTAGGTATTACAAAGGACCCAACTGCTGGATGGTCGAATGGCATTAACGAGTCTGAGATGATGGAATTCTGGCGGGCTGCTATGGGAAGGACATTCAGGAAGGGTCAGGAAGTGAGTTCCAAACTGGTGAACCCGTGTCTGTGGTTGATCCACAAGGTGATAATGCGAGATTTCTCCGGCCATGCGGATGATGGGAAGGTGCCCATGAAGGACTTCCAGTGGTTTATGAGCATCTTGGGAGCTGTCGAGTATACGTCGTGTTGGGCTTCCCTTTTCTTGGGTTCCTTGAAGCGGATTCGTGATGGCGAGGCACGTGATATTTATGGGGGTGGTTTGATTACACTCCTTTGTGCTCGAGTTATTGCCTGCGATCAGATTCCTCGGCCTGTTTCCTACGCGGTGTATGATTTAGCGCACATGAAGGTGTGCTCCATGATGAAGCCACTAGGGCGGGATGGTGATTTGGTTTGGTCATCCTATGAGGGCCACATTCTGATTGTTCCCCGGGATTTTGCCTATTCGCCCTCATATGCGGGTTGGTGGATTCCCAGTGATAGCCGGATGCCGACCGATGATACCCCTGCTGCTGCTCCTTCTATTCCGTTTGGAGAGGGCCCTAGTGATGGTTATGCTGCCGCTAATCCTGTAGAGGGGGACGACCCCGGTTCTTCACAGTTCGAGGAGCATTCGTCTATGTACGGACCTGTCGCACCATGGCAGGAGATGTACTCTAGATGGGACGCTTTCTCCATGCGCCAGGATCGATGGCATTCCCGAGTAGAGACCAGTCTGCAGACTTGGCAGACCCAGCTCCACGCAGAGATAGATGAACGTCTGGACACTATGGACGCTCATATGAGGGACTACTTTGGGATGTACCCACCACCACCACCTTCCGGTCCACAGTGAGTTTATTTCTTCTTTCCCCTATCATTTGATGTTCTCTTCTCCACATTGAGGACAATGTTCGGTTTAAGTATGTGGGAAGGATATAGACTTGCTTTCTTGCTAGCTAGTGTACATAGTTTATTTCTGCATTCGTTTCCTGAATTGTTGTTTCCATTTCTGTTTTCGGAATTAAAAAAAAAAGCCAAAAAGAAATAAAAAGGCAATCAAAATCCTAGGATGGACTGAAAACCCGAAAGGGCACTCCAGGTAAAAAGCAGGTAGTCCGACTGGTATAGACCAGGGCAAAAGTGGACTGGAGTGATGTGAGTATTGGTGAGATATCTAGCAAAATGAAATGAGTGGCTAGGTGAAAACCCGAAAGGGCGCCTAGGCAAGATGAGCGTAAAAGAATAAGAGTGATTCTAGGATTCCTCTTCATATCTTGGTGGAGGCGTCATAAGAAGGGAGTCAAAGAAGGACTGTCGGGTAGGCCATCATGGAGCGATAAAGAGCTAGATTGGAGTTAGGATTAGACTATCTTTGCGCCACTTGTTTTGGTTGTCTGGAGCTTATCGTTGATATGTGGTAGTTGCTAGTGTCACGTTTCTTGTACTTCCTGAGGCCTTGGTGTTGATTGATAAGGTGAGCTTTTCTTTAGTTTACTCGGGACGAGTAAAGGTCTAAGTATGGGGGAATTTGATAGGTGTTATTTCATGCACCTTTACTAGCAACTATTAGCATAGTTTGAAGGAGTTTTGGATGAGTTTTGGTGCTAAGTCTGCAATCCAGATGTTATGGAGAGAAATGAAGAAATTCAAGGATTTGCAGCTTAGATGGAGCATGAAGATGAGGATGGAGCTGCTGGAGCATTTATGGAGAAGGCTACCAACACTTGGTAGTAATGGAGAGCAGCAGAAGAAGAGAAGAAGAAGAGAGCTGGAGGATTGGAGTTCACCGCCCCGCGGCGATCCTCACCGCGACCCGGCGATGACTCTCAGTAAAGAATGGATCCCGCGGCAACCACTTACGCCCCGCGGTGGATCCTCACCGCCCCGCGGTGGCTGTGCTTAGTGACCTCGCGGCCAGAGTTATTTTATTTTACTTTATTTCCTTTTATGCATTAGTCAGATTTCCTTTATTTTATTATTTCCTTGTAAGATATGGTTTGTGATCTTGGGGATTTAGGTTAACTCTATTTAACCTCTTTTTCCCACAGCCTCCAAATCATCATCATCAGACGCACTATTGTTTCAACGTAATTTCTATTAGAGTTTTTCATCCCCTTTGATGGAGAGCTAATTTCCCTTTGTTCTGCTAGACGATTGAAGCAGTACAGTTGATGTGTTTGTGAGGTTTCTATTCTTTGTTCTTATCCTTATAAGTGTTGGATTGATTCTCTTGGTTATATTGATTATTGATTTCTTGTTATTCTTCTTAGCCTGATCAACTAAGTTGAATGCATTTGATCTATTGCTAGGAGTGCATATAGGGGTTCCGAGTGCATATCTAGTGGCAAATACAATTGTGCGTATAGGGGTCCCGAGCGTACAATTGTGTGTGAGAATCAATTGCATGTTAAGTAGGGGAGTGATTACTTGTACGTCTTTCTACTTGCGTGTATCCTATATCCTTGTGTGCATTGCTATTGTTGTGTTGGTGATAAAGTACGCTGACAACTGTGAGAATCAGTTGTGCTTTATCATTGGCATAGTAATAAGTCTGTTGACAACTGTGAGAATCAATAGTACTTACGATCAGGGTGGGAACGACTATAAGGATAAATAAACGAACTTGGACAAAATAGATTTCAGTTATCAAACTCTATCTCTGTATTGTGGATTTCGGTCTAGTGGAACTACTTCCCCTCATCATACTTTCTTCCTACATAAACCAAATTTGTTTGTTTGCTTTCTTGATTACAAAACCCCCCAGTTACTTGTTACTCTTCATTCACGTTTGCATACTACATCATACCTTCTCTGTGGGATTCGACCCTTACTTGTCTGCTATACTTTGTTTAGTAGGTTGGTTAGGAAAATTTACTTTGATAAGGCTAATCAACGACATTTGCTTGTGCATCTTTAGCCCCGTCATTTACCATGACTGAGGTAGGACCATGTGCTTCGGGGTCAAGCAGGGTGCGAAACCCATCGCTAGAGCTCGATAGTGAGCCTAGTCCGAAGAGACCTTACACGAGTAGCCAGTCTTATGGGAGTCATTTTGGAACGCCTTGAGGATTGGCGTTGCCTATCGCAGTAGTTCCTTTCTTAGTATTCCAAGTTTGTACCTTGTGTAATATTTCAGTATTGCGGCAAGTACTCTGTGAAATACTTTATCTTCGAGCAATTGTTGTCCTAGTGCTCGAATGATAGACTTATGTGTAACTTGTGTAATAGTTCGAAGGTTCATCTATAAAATGCCAAGTTGATCTATTCTGAGTAATTTATTTACGTTGGTATATTGCATAAGTATATTGCATAATATTAATGTATTGAATGCTTGGAATTGGATCGGTAAATAGATGGTGAACCCAAGAAGCACGAGGAACTCGACTCGAGCCGGTGCTGGGACTAGCCAAGATCCCAGGTCAGCAGGAAGAGGTGTTCGGGATGAACACGAGTCTGAGTCTCGCGTCCAGCAGAGGCGTGAAGGTAAAGATCAGACCCAAGCGCCAGCGCTGTTTGACGCCACAGCTGTTGAGGCAATTCGCGGGATTGTGATGCAGGCGATTGCAGATGTATTGAGACCCAGTGCGCCTCAAGCGCAAGAAGTGCCTACCCACCCAGCGGTTCCTGATGTTGTGGAACCCAGAAACCCTGTGATTCAGAAGAATGCCATCAAGGCTAGAAACAGCTATGGTCGTGCTCTTAAGACCATCACTTCCATGAGGCCCGATTGCTATAACGAGAAAGGGGAGTCAGTAGCAGTGTCTCATTGGTTCTCCCATATGGAGAGGCTGTTTCGGAACGTGGAATGTACTGAGGCCGAGAAGGTCCATATCGCTTCTCTTCAGCTAAAGGAGGAGGCTAGCGAGTGGTGGGAGAGCACAGGTTTGGCTGAGAGCCCAGTGTTGACTTGGTCGATGTTCAAGACCAAGATGGTTGATCGCTTTTTCTCTCGTGCTATGAGAGAGGAGAAGCATAAGGAATTCTTGTACCCAAAGACGGATGGTCTGAGAGTGACCGAGTTGGCGTCTAAGTTCAATCATCTTTTACATTACGCCACTGCCGAGATTACCAGCGAGGCCCAAAAGATCTGGTACTTCCACGAGTGGATGAGCCCGGATATCAAGCCGTTAATGGTGCATCACACATGCTCTACCTTGGAGCAGTATGTTGATTGTGCCTATAAGCTGGAGGTAACTCTTGAGGAGTCGACCAAGAGGCGCAACCGACAGAAGTCGATGCAGAACCAGAACCAGGGAGGTGGTTTTAAGCGCCCTGCGCCACCGTCTAACTTTGCCAAGTCCGGCCGAGCTAAGACGGAGATGACGCAAGGAGGATCGACTCAGCAGTCAGGGCAGACCTGGAGTTCAGTTAAGTGTTATAACTGTGGTACGATTGGGCACAAGAGCAATGAGTGTCAGAAGGAGAAGAGGTCGTGCTTTGGGTGTGGACGTGACGGTCATCTGCAGAAGTTCTGCAAGCAGGGGAAGCAGAAGGGAGTAGAGTCGCAGCAAGGGTCAGTTCATCAGAGCAACCGACCTAGGTTTAAGCCTGCCGAGACTCCTAGCCCTTCGGTCCAGACGACTGCTCAGAACAGGGGAAAGGCCCCAGCTGTTTCTGGAAGTCAGGGACAACGCTTGTATGAGATGCGTGAAGCAGATGGACCCAATGCTCCAATTGCTCAAGGTACTTTATACCTTCACTCTACTTCAGTGTGCATTCTGTTTGATTCTGGTGCTACGCATTCCTTTATTTCGGATAGCTGTGTTAGCAAGTTAGACTTAGTGTGCAACGATTCGTGCGACCCTTTCGTCATTAATCTTCCTAATGGAGAACGTTTGGTGGGAACCAAGCATCTGTCCGATTTTCCAATTACCATTCAGGGTAAGGAATTCGAGGCAGATTTAATCTGTATAGCCATGGCTCCATACGATATTATCCTCGGTATGGATTGGCTAACGCGTCACAAGGCGGTGATCGACTTCAGTTCAAGAACGGTGACGGTGTCATCTGGGGGCCAGTTCGTGTGCAAGTTCAAAGGTCGAAATGACGCTAATAACGGCAAGCTGATCAATGCGATGGCTGCGTTTAAGCTACTACAACAAGGATGTGTCGGGTACCTTTGCTACTTGGATTCGCCTGCGAAGGATGAACCTGAGGTTCTTGATATTCCTGTAGTTAGGGAGTTTTCGGATGTCTTTCCGGAATAAATTCCTGGATTACCCCCGAACCGTGACGTAGAGTTTTCAATTGATCTCGAGCCTGGTACGACGCCGATTTCCAAATCACCGTACCGGATGGCTCCAGCTGAGATGCAAGAATTGAAGAATCAACTTGAAGATCTTCTTGACAAAGGTTATGTCAGGCCGAGTGCATCGCCATGAGGTGCCCCGGTATTATTCGTCAAAAAGAAGGACGGATCATTCCGACTTTGTATCGACTACCGAGAGTTGAACAAGGTGACGATCAAGAACAAGTATCCTTTGCCTAGGATTGATGACCTGTTGGACCAGTTGCAGGGAGCAAAGGTTTTCTCCAAGATCGACCTGAGATCTGGATATCATTAACTCAGGATTCGTGAGCAGGACATTCCTAGAACTGCGTTTAGGACCAGATATGGTCATTACGAGTTCGTAGTGATGCCTTTTGGGCTTACAAATGCTCCAGCTGTCTTTATGGACTTGATGAACCGATGTTTTCACCAGTACTTGGATAAGTTCGTGGTGGTATTCATCGACGAAATTCTGATCTATTCTCCGAATGAAGAAGTCTACGAGGAACATCTGCGGATTGCCTTGTCAATCCTTAGACAACATCAGCGTTATGCTAAATTGTCCAAGTGTGAATTCTGGATGAAGGAGGTGGCTTTCTTAGGCCACGTGATCAATAAGAATGGGGTTATGGTTGATCCCCAAAAGATTGAAGCGGTGGCTAGGTAGACGCAGCCCCAGAACGTGAAGGAGGTGCGCAGCTTTCTTGGGCTTGCCGGGTATTATAGACGGTTTGTGGAGGGATTTTCAAAGATCGCTCTACCTATGACCAATCTACTCCGCAAGGTTCACAAAAAGTTTGTCTGGAATGACAAGTGCGAGGTCAGTTTCCAGGAGTTGAAGCGACGGTTGACCTCGGCACCCGTGTTAGCACTCCCAGAGGGGAACGACGATTATGTGGTCTATAGTGATGCTTCAAAGTATGGTCTTGGTTGTGTTTTGATGCAAAGGGGCAGGGTTATTGCTTATGCATCCAGGCAACTCAAGACGTACGAAGAAAACTATCCGACACACGATCTTGAGCTAGCAGCGGTTGTCTTTGCGCTGAAGATTTGGAGGCATTACCTCTACGGTATAAGATGCCAAGTCTTCACCGACCACAAAAGTCTCAAGTATATATTTACTCAAAAGGAGCTAAATATGAGACAACGCCGCTGGCTAGAGTTGCTCAAGGACTACGACATGGAATTGCTGTATCATCCGGACAAGGCTAATGTAGTAGCTGACGCACTAAGCCGGAAGACAACGCACGAGACTGTGGTTGCTCTACTTACTGCTCAGACCAAGCAACGTCATGCGACATTGAAGTCTTATATGACCAGCGTAGAGGGTACCTGAGTATGATGGAAATTCAGGCTATACTGCTGGATCAGATCAAAGAAAAGCAAGTCGATGACATCATCTTGGTAAAGTTAAGCAGTGAAGTGATGGATGGGAAAGCTCCCAGTTTTGTGGTTCATGATGATGGATCACTTTGGTTTCAGGATTGGATCTGTGTGCCCGACACAAAAGGTCTTCGTCAGTTGGTGATGAGAGAAGCTCATTCATCTGCTTATTCTGTGCATCCTGGTTCTAGCAAGATGTACAAGGATCTCAGGAAGAAGTTTTGGTGGCCAAACATGAAGTGGGATGTAGCAGACTTTGTGGCAAGATGCTTAACTTGTCAGAAGGTCAAGATCGAACACCGCAGGCCAGGTGGTGAGATGCTACATCTCCCCGTACCAGAATGGAAATGGGAGGACATTTCCATGGACTTCGTCACTGGGCTACCCAAGACTCGAAGTCAGAGAGATGTTATCTGGGTGATTGTGGATAGGCTTACGAAGAGTGTGCATTTCATAGCCATCAAGACCACATGGGAAACCCAGAAGTTAGCCGAAGTTTACCAGAAGGAGATTGTCCGCTTACATGGCATTCCTAAGACCATTGTATCGGACCGAGATGGCCGTTTCATGTCAAGATTCTGGAAGGAGCTTCATAAGGCTATGGAACCGAGTTGAGGTTCAGCACCGCGTTTCATCCTCAGACAGATGGCCAGTCTGAAAGGACCATCCAGACTCTGGAGGATATGCTTAGAGCTTGTGTGCTCGATCGTCCGACTAGCTAGGAGGACAGCTTGAGTCTGATTGAGTTCACGTACAACAATAGCTGGCATGCTACAATCAAGATGGCTCCGTTTGAAGCTCTGTATGGTCGTAGATGCAAATCTCCGATTTGTTGGGATGACAATGCCGATAAAATTCTGCTTGGACCGGAGTTGGTCGAAAGGACGGCTTCAGACATTGCTTTGATCAGACAAAGGATGTTGACCGCTCAGAGTCGACAGAAGTACTATGCAGATCGGAAGCGCAGGACTGTCGAGTTTGAGGTCGGTGACAAGGTTTTTGTCAAGGTATCGCCATCCAAAGGAGTTTTCAGATTTGGTAAGTGTGGGAAGCTTAACCCTCGCTACGTGGGACCCTTCGAGATTCTGGATAAAGTGGGATCTCTAGCGTACCGCTTGGCGTTGCCGCCATCGGCTCACCCGGTGCATAACGTGTTCCACGTATCTTTACTCAGAAAGTATGTGCCGGATGAGTCTCATGTGCTTAGTTATGAGGACATCGAGATTCAAGCTAATGGTACTTATGAAGAGTTGCCCGTGCGCATTTTGGAGCATCGGGAGAAGCGTTTGTGCAACAAGATCGTGCCGTTGGTACGAGTGCTGTGGTCCAAGTCAGGGACCGAAGAAGTTACTTGGGAGACGTGGGAAACCGAGTCAGATATGCTCAGGCGTTTTCCCGAGTTATTCTCGACCTAAGTTTCGGGGTCGAAACTTCTTGTAAGGGGGAGGAGATGTGATACCCCGTATTTTTGTAAGGTTATTTTGGGAATTTTGGAATTTTCCCGAGTACCCGTTGTGTACGTCGGATTTAATACAGAGAGTTTGAGACATTCTGTAATGTGCTCTGTATCTGTAATATTTTTCTCAGTGAAATAATATACAGACATCATGCCTCGGATTTTAATTGTCGTTCGCGTACGATAATTTTTATCCCGGTTTAACGCCATGTTCGTTCAAGAGCTGAATGGGCGGGAAAGGCAGAAACGGCGACCGCCGTACAGTAACGGCACCCGCCGTCGCTGGGCCCGAAGTGCCAGCCGTCGTCTTCTACTCTGGGCTCGCCAGAGCTAGGAACGGCGACCGTCGTAATTACGGCGCCCGCCACGGCCCGCCGTAGGCAAAATCACGGCACCCGTCGTGATTACCCAGCAAACATTGTCCGATGGTCGCCGGCGAGCTCTGACCGCGCCGAACTAGTTGTAGGCCCATCTTCTTTGTGCTCCAGATGCTTTGGCTATAAAAGGAGGTGTTGGGGGAGAGGTTTTGAGCCATCCCAGCACCAAACCTCTGCCAAATCTTCCTCTCGCCGGAGTTGTGCCCTTCGCCGGAATTTCTGAAGCCCTCGTCGGTGTCGTTTGGTGGTGTTTCCAGCAGCCCTTTAGAAGCCTTTTGGTTGCCTTTGGAGGTCAGAAACCAAGCAAGGCGGAAAGGGGTCGAAACGCGCCTCATTTTGGTGAGGTTTCTCTCGTTTCAGTCGTCCATGTTCTTCACGGCGCCCGCCGTGATGAATGCGGCGACCGCCGCCAGTGCCCAGAATGCCTTCGTGGCTTTGGCTTGGTTGATTGTCGTCGTGGCGTCTTTCCTTTCGTGTTCTTTCGCCGTGTTTAGATTCGTACTGTTTTTATGTCGAATCTAACTTAGGGTTCCTTTTATGGGTCGACTCGAAGGTTGTTGTGCTGTCGAAACTATACCCGTGTCGAGCCCGGAATCCAGTTGTCGTCGTTAGACTATTCTGCGGATTAAGGCAAGTGGCGGTTCGCTCTTGCTCATTCGTTCCATATTTACATTAATTATCAGTAATTTATCTGAGTAATTAATTTGGAATGAATACTCTGTTTGTCTGGAAACGGTTTTGATAAACTGTTTTGAAAATCATATAATTGGTTGTATATCTGTTAGAACAACGCTATTATCTGTGATCGCCTTTCGGGCCTTTATGTGGATTTATCCTGTAACTATTGTTGTACTGTAACTGTTTAGTTAGCACTGTAGTTAGGAACGTACTCGGACTTCGTCCGGTCGTTTCTTTATAATCGGGTAGAGGGGTGGCTCGTCCCCATCCAATACCATTCTAAGATCATGATCGGTCTCTTACACAAGTGTGTAGAGACAGGACACTTAGCTGGTGTCACAAACCTTTCGGTGTACGTCACTCTCGACGAAACGTATACTAAGATGTGTCGTCCCATTGGTGGGGTACACATGTAAAAGTCTAATAACGTGATGTGTGTTTTTGAAACATAATCAGATAAGTGCTACCTTGACGCACATAATTAATGAACGCTCAGCGAGTAGGGCAGCTAGGTAATAGTGCCGCTAGGAAGACTCGTATTGACTTGAATGTAGTACGTCTTCTTTCCGATCTGGATTCGCTGAAAGGCGGTGAGGTTGGTCGTTGACTGAAGCATCTCAGTCAGTTTTAAATCATTGTTGTATGATTCTGTAACATTCCAGATTTGTCATACTTCCTTAAAGACTCAATCTCTTGGAGTCTCTTTTTGAGTCGATTTCTGTGAAGATTCAGTCTTCCAGAATCTTCTCTTGTGCATACCTCTTGTTTATTCCAGTAGGAGTATGGTGGTTGACAAGCGTACTCGATTATTATTCGAGGGACGAGGAGTCTAACCTAATACGACTGCTTCGAACCATCCTGCTTTGTACCCTTGCTAGTCTATTCATTTAGACTAACCAATCGATATTTTCCCTTGCATGGTTGGCTGGTGTCATCCGTTCGATTCGGCACATCAGATCGAAAGTAGCTCAGAAGATTAGAAGGACTATGTAGTCGACGGTGGTTTTTGAACGTTTTAATTATTTCTTTAATCAGGTTGAGATCTTTTGGACAATGACTTTGATTGTAATGTGCTTTTCAAGACTTCCGCTGTATTTGGTTTAAACTCTGTGTTGACCTATTCGGGATTGGGTTGTAATCCCGTAACTCATGTTTCCTTGACAATGTTATGTTTTGAATTGAATGCTTTGATCATTATGTATCATTTGTATTTCATGATTGTTTTTAACCGGTAAAGCCTTGGGTGATCTCGGTAAGGAACATTGAGTTCACTAGCGGTAATACCTTTCCAAAATGGTTAAGTTTTGGGGGTGTTATAGTAAAAGATAATTTTAATAATATATATGGGATTTTAATACATAAAGAAATCGGTCCATTCCGGTCCGGAAAATTTCTGGTTTGGATCGGACCAGATCGAAAACCGAAATCTTAAAATGTATGGATTGTAGATTGGACCGGAATACACCTATCTGATCTGGTCCGAATATTTTTGGTCTGGTCTGGTCCAATTATGCACACCCCTAACATTATGCATATTTGTGTATCAAAGACTTATCTATTTGTACATCATAACATTATTCGTATATGTGCTTCACATTTTCTAGTGCTTGTGCACCATGTTTGTTTGTGTTTGTGCATTATCTTTCACGTGTTTGTGCATTACATATTCACATGTTTGTGCATCACACTATTTTACGTATGTCCCTTTGTTTTAATATAAAGTGTGCATGACATTCTAATGTATTTGTGCGCGCACCATATTTCATGTGTTTGTGCATCATATTTTTCTATGTTTGTGCATCACATTTCTATGTGTATTATGTGCACCACATTTTATGTGTTTGTTAACTATATTTTACGTGTTTGTGCATCACAAATTTCTATATCTTTGCATCACATTTTCACGTGTTAAAAATAACAGCTAACTTTGTTGCATATTTTAACAAACACCAGTGCACATTTTTGTATAACTTTTATGCATATACTCTTACACCTTGGTTCACATACCTTCTTAAAATACTAACGCACAATTCATTATAACTTTATTCCACAATTCAACAAACTCTAATGAACATTTTGGTATAAATTATGCACATACCCATACACTTCGATGCACATACCTACAAAACACTAATGCACGTACATTTGTATTACAAATCTGATGCATATATTCTTACATATTTGATGCACATACTCTTACATATTTGGTGCACATTTTAATGTTACATTGACTCGTGTGTTTTTAACTTCTATTTGTATAGAAAAATACTGTATTGAATGAAACATGTACAACCAATGACCATTTTAATAAAAATCCAACCCCAACCCATTCTTTTTCACGAAAATGCATAATCTTACACACCTATACACATACTTTAAATAAAATACTAGTGCATAATTCAATATAATTCTAGTGCACATTGCAATATACTCTGGTGCACATTTTAGTACAACGTGGTGTACAAAAGTTTAAGCACGTCCAACGAATTTTAAGTGCAAATTATACAAATAAAATTCAGTCGTTTTGCTTTGTTTTTGTTTGACAAATCAATTTGAACCATTTGCTTTCGAATCTGAATGACTAAAATTGATAGAGTCCGGTGGGCCGATAGACAGGGGACATGTTAATCTGTACGAACATGCACGTTATAGCCCAACACATAAGCCCAGTGGGATTCCATCCTAAAACCAATTAGCAATAAGAGGAGTAATCCACTAAGCTTATATACTAGTGTTGTTTAGTCTTTATTTTCGATGTGTGATAGTGTCTTAACAAATTATACATCCACACGAAAGCACATGTTATCACCCGACCAACCCTCTCTATATACAATGATATGAGCTATCAATGATAAATAGATCAAGGGAGATGTAGATTGGGTGAGAGGTAACACTAGCTAGCTAGACTGCTGAAAGAACAAAAAAGAGGTAAGACTAGGGTTCAATTGTCCTTCAGAAAGCCTATGACATTGTCAACTGGAGCTTTCTGATGCAAGTTCTTCTAGGCTTACGAATCCACCATCAAATGATCACCTGGATTAAATTCTGCATACACATCAGCTCCTTCACAGTGAACCTGGGAGGCGAGCTTACAAGATTATTTCCAAGAAAGAGGGGCCTCAAGCAGGGAGATCCACTGGCGCCCTATCTTTTTGTTATGGTGATGGAATACCTCAACAAGAGTCTCAAGAGAATGAGACAAGTTAACAACTTGAGATATCATCCTCAATATGCAAGAATGGGCCTCACTCATCTCTGCTTTGTAGATGATCTTTTTCTTTTTTGCACATGGCAACCCTTCCACCATTCAGACCCTCAAGAACCATCTGGATGACTTCTGCAGAGTTTCTGGCATGGCAGTGAATCATAGCAAATCCAAAGTCTTCCTAGCTAGAATTGACAACACAACAACCAACCACATTCTTCATATCCTGAACATTGAGAAAGGGGAGCTACCAGTGACTTACCTTGCAGTACCCTTATATAGTAGGAAAGCCCTTACTGAAGATTATAAACCCTTGATCAACAAGATTATAACTAAAGTCAACTCGTGGACATCTAGACACCTCACATATGGTGGAAGATACAACTTATCCAAGCTATCATTTATGGGGTGCCCAACTACTAGTGTAAGATCTTCACCATCCCAAAGAAAATCATCAAAATCATTATTGCTTCAATGAGGAACTTTCTCTAGAATGGTAGCAATGAAGGGAAGAAAACTCCTATTGCATGGCAAACTGTATGCTGACCAAAGGAAAAAGGAGGAGTAGGGCTCAAATAAATCTTGTCGTGGAACAAAACTGCTATTTCTGAGCTGATTTATGATATGATGCAAGATAATTTTTCTATCTGGAATTCTTGGGGATAAATTAACCTTCTTAGAGGATGCAACTTCTGGGAAGTAGAGAGAAAAGGTACTGACAATGCTATTTGGAACACATTACTGAATATCATAGATGAGATCACTACTGAACTGGACATAGGCCAATCCATCCCCATCATTAGTACTTACAGAGGCAAATACAACATCAAAGGCATTTATGATGCATTCAGATCAAGAGGCAATATAGAAGCATGGAACAACATGATCTAGGGGACAATCAATACACCAAGAACCTCCTTTATCAACTGGATGATCATTCATGGAGGTATCAACACCAAAAGCAAACTCAAACAGATGGGCATCATTCATGATGGTATGTGCCCTCTATGTAGCAACGAGCTTGAAACCATAGATCATCTTTGGTTCAACTGCACATACACCAGACAAACTCTGATCAGAGTCATGAATTGGGCTAGAATCGGCCACAGACCTAGAGACATTAAGGAATGAATTGAGTGATTGACTGCATGAAGAGGTTCAAGAGAAAAAACAACTTCACCTACTCCCTTTGGATCAGCTACATTACCACCACCACCTATTTCACTTGGAGATGTAGAAATATTCTTGTGTTTCAATCCAAAAGGATTAACTCAGCTGAATGTGCTATGATGATTATTAATCATGTGAGGAACTACATTCTTGCCAGATGGAAGAAAAAAAAATAGAGAAACAAGAACTTAACTTAGGAAATTGGAAATTAGGAGATCTTCCTTGTAATACTTAGGGGTACCTAAATTTATTTGTAATCTTTTACCATGAATGAAATCTTTACCTTTCATTCAAAAACAAATTACTATATGGTAAAATCATGATATAACTCGTGGATATTTACACTTATATAAAGTTAATTATCTTTCATTGGTTGGTTTTGAGAGGTGACACTATTTGTTTGTAACGTTGGATATGAGTCCGTTGAGCCAATGAGGAGTGAAGAGTACTTACTATAATCCCAGGAAAAAAAAATAGTTTCAAAGTTAGCCTATATAGTTATGTAAATCAATTTAGTCGGGCTTATGTATAGTTTGTTAGACAAACATATGCTTCTTTTTTTTTCGGTCCAAAGACAAACATATGCTGATATGCTTACATTGAAATTTGAAAACACGTAACCTTTACAAATAAGTACATATGTGAATTGGATATGTATATAGAGGATTATTCGGGTTGCCAACCTATGTTTCCATACCAACATGTAAAAAAATGTACATTTCAGTATGACTACATACAATGCATATTTCGGTATTATTATGATGTATATTAGAAAATACTTTATAACACACATAATCACTCTTTGTACATTAAAGATGCACATTTTAATAAAGATGTGGGACACATTTCAGTATTATTACTAGTCATATTTCAGTATAGCTTGTATACTAGCCTTTGTACACATTGATGTACGCTCATGCAAGTATTATTCGGATAAAATACGTTCGTATTATTTTTTCCCTTACAAAATACACTCGTGCCTTTTTTTGAATCATACTTAATGTGTCTCGAGTACACATTGAATGTGCTTCACAATATACCTTAAATGTGCATCACAATGCACATGAATATGCCCATAAAGCGTTCACACATTTGCATAAAAACTTTAATTTTGTACCCTATATGGGTTTTCAATGTTAATAATTATGTGATTGTAGTAATAATACTAATAAATGGTCATGTGTATAACTTAATTATTCTAAAATTGAATAATATTATTAACAATAAAATTAGGGTGCCATTTTAAACATTATAATGTAAGATAATATATTTTCAATGCGATTTAAACAAATCTATATTATTTAACATAATTTTCACATCAAATTTCATTTTTAACTCTACATATATCCCATCACATATATACCAAATAAGGGTATGACTTAACATAATACACCAATATGTGCTAACTAGTTGTGTCCTCGTGCACCTATTTATTAAATAATAAATAATTATGATCTAAATTCAACTGTTAAGTTAATTTGTTTCTACAAAGATAGTATTATATTTCATACGTTAAGTTTTATTTATGTTTTAAGAATTCTACACAAATAGTAAGGAATTTATTAAATATATTTTGAAAATCTACAAAAAATTCAAATTAAATCACTCACCACTTACCAGTCCCTACCTTTTAGGGTGAAAAAAATCAATACAATCAAATTTCAACACAAATTTTATGATTTACATGTAATAAATTGTCTTAAAAACCTATAAAAACAAATATAGATAGACAAATTTTAAAGCCTAAAAAGACAAATAAAACTCAATGGATGGAGTATAAATTAAAAACCATCATATATTTACTTATTTTATTGACGATAATTTTATTTCACAGTATCGTTGCTTTCTTTAGAATTGAGGCAAATTATATTATGTCATGGTATATCAAAATATTAGTAATTTTCATTAGTCAATCAATATCTTTAACTAACTAATTATAAAAAACCGCAATGGAAAACTCTCTCCTCTATCTCTCTCTTTCACCCCCTCCCCTAAAACAAAACCCTAACCTGCGTAATCAGCTCCAATGGCCTTACTCCCTTACAGATTGTGTTCTGTCTCAATCAAAGTTGCTTCTAAGCAAAATCTACTATCCTTTTACAACTTACTTTATCTGCTGGTGCTTTTCCCAGCTTTTAGAGGCTAGACGAAAAGACAACAAGGGGAAAAGCAAGTTGTTGAAAGGAGAAGGGGGATTTCTCAACTCCAAAAGCAATCATCATACTTTCACTCTTCTGAAGTGTAGCTGTGATTTTGATTCATGGTTTGGGAGAAGGCCCATACTCCTATCAATGTCTCTGTGGGAGATAGGGTTCGATAGGGTGTGCGGTGACATTCCTAGTAACTATTTCCGTCTGAGGTGTGATTGATCCTCTAAGAAGAGTTCAGATGGGCAACTTCTTTGCCTTGCTGGGAGGAGAAGACTCTCTTTGGTTTACTGTTGGCGTCAGAAGGCTACTTCTTACCCTAAATTAAGGTGTACTTGTTCCATCTCTTTACTCCTATCTTGTTTCATCGATTATCTCTGCTTATCTGCCTATAAATACTGCTTGCATCACATGCTTTGTGTTATCCACTACAACTTTGCCATTAATTCTTTCTTAAATTTCTCTACGGATCTGCTTGAGTGTGTGTGTTATACTTTTGTCTCAATTGCTTGCTGTCCATGCATCTTTACTGCATGGTGCTTACCTTCATTCATTATGAGTAAAGGTACTGCATCTTACTTTGTTGCTCTATGTTCTAAAAACAACAAAAATACAGCTTCACAAGCTGACCTTAACATGCCCCCTGTTGTCAACAACACTAACAACAATCCTAAGGGAGAACAACCCAATGCTGGCAATAAGGAAACTCATATAAACAAAGGCAAATCTAAAATTTGCTCTGAATCTTATCTTTCTAAACTTGTTAAAATTAGAGAAAATGCAAAAAAAGAAGAAGAAAAGAATCAGCCTTGATGGGGTACATTATAGGGAATCCTATGGAACTTCCTAAAGTCTTTGCTAAACTTAAATCTGAATGGAGATTCCAAAAAGGGGAAATTAGCTTCTTTGATCGACAATTTGGGTGGTTTGAAATCTCCTTTGCCAACCCTTTGGACCTTAAAAAATCTTGGAGGGTCGCCTTTACCATTTATATGGCCAAATCCTTCTTCTTAAACAATGGGCTCAAGGGTTTGATACTCAAACTAAACCAACATCAAAGATTGACTTATGGATTAGAATTCCTAAACTTCCTGCTGAACTGTGTGACCCTGAAGCCATAGCAGCCATCCTTGAGGAAAATAAAATTGGAACCCTCATTAAGCTTGACCCCTTTGCTAGCAAAACAAAGTGGGCTAAGTTTACCAGAATCTGTGTTCAAATGGACTTCTCCCAAACCATTAAAAATCATGTCCTTATACCAGATGAAAATGGTGTCTATGAAAAATTTAATATTTGGTTTGAAGATTGGCCAAAAGGGTGTGGTAATTGTGGGGATCCAAACCATGTGTTCACTACTTGTCCTTTGAGGAAGTTTACTCCTCCTAAACTCTAAATCTCTATTAAGAGAGCTCATTGATGTGTCTTTGCCTCCTGTGTCAAGCCAAGTTGTCAAAGGAGATGCCTTGGATCTAGTCTTGGTTGGGAAGTCACGTCTGAACGTCTCAGTTGATGAAGATGACGTTGAACGCGTTGAAGAATGTGATGTTTGGTGGTGGTGGTGATCACGACGGCGAGGGAAGCGAGTTGATGGAAGTATGGATAGCGGTGGCGGAAGCGATTGAATGGAGGGATAAATGACTTGAAGGGACAAGTCGTTGATGTCGTAGCGTCGACTGCGGAGGGGATAAGCTCGATGGAGATCGAGTGGTTGCCGTAGCGTCGGCGGCGGAGTGAATGAGGATGAGAGGGATATGGGTGACGTTCGATCAAGGGAAGGAGGGATTAACACTCGACTTTAAACCTTGAACTTTAGCTTTGAACGTGAGAAATAAAGAGTACAAAGTAGGATAAAAATAGGGAAGGGGTCTCGACCAAGACCTAATGAGCTTGGGTCGAAACGAGCCTAAGGGCTAGCCCATGCAAGCATGCAAAAGGCACAAACCCTAAAAGATAAAAGGAAACTATCTTAAACGCTATAAATAAGGAAACTATCTAAAACGTTGCAAATAAGGAAACTATCTAAACAAGCTGGAAATACCAAATATAGATATCGTTTGTAAAAGAACGCGTGAAACTCAGTGACGCGGTGAAGGGTTTGAAGTGATCATCGCGTGAGATGACGACATGTCAAAGTCTTCAGAAGAACGCGTTTTGTCACTCTCGATGGTGGCGAGGACGACGAGTCTGGGCTTGGTCTCTGGGCTTCCTTGGCTGGCGACGGCGCGTGTAATCAGAGACGCGACAGCGGCGGCGATGGCCTTGGACCTGGACCTTGTCACTGGGCCTTGTGAGCGTAGGCTCATGGCTTCTTCCTCGTCTTGGGCCGTCATGGGAGGCAGGGTCACATCACCCTCCCCCACTTGGTTGTGAAGCGTCCCCGCTTCACCATCATCAAACTCGGGCTCAACATATGGAGTCAAGTCGGCCACGTTGAAGGACGCATGGACTCCAAAATCAGGTGGGAGCTCGAGCTGATAGGCATTGTCCCCTATGGCCTTGACCACGCGGAAGGGACCATCTCCACGCGGTGCCAATCTGTGCTTTCGCCGCGAGGGAAATCTCTCTTTGCGAAGATGCACCCAGACAAAGTCTCCGGGGGCAAATACGACGCGGCGGCGGCCTGAGTTCTTCTGTGAGGCATACTGCGCGGCCCTCCTCTCCAGCTGCTCCTTGGTTTTGCGATGAAGTTCCTGCACCTGCTCGGCGCGATTGGAGGCGGAGACGTGCACTGGGTCACGTAGTGGACACAGCGACAGATCCAGTGGTGTCAATGGGTTGAGGCCATACACCACTTCGAAAGGTGTCAACTTGGTCGTCGTGTGCCTGCATCTATTGTAACAAAACTCAACAATTGATAGTAAGTCCTCCCAACGCTTAGGGTTGGCTTTGAGCATCGTGCGAAGGAGGGCTCCTAGAGTTCTATTGGTGACCTCCGTTTGGCCATCGGTTTGGGGGTGATAGCTAGTCGAGAATAGGAGTTTGGTCCCTAGCTTTCCCCAAAGAGTTCTCCAAAAATGACCAATAAACTTAGAATCCCTGTCACTAACAATGGTATGCGGGACTCCATGAAGACGCACCACATGCTCAAAGAATAAATCAGCAATCTCACTAGCACTATGGGTGGTCTTACAAGCTATAAAATATGCCATCTTAGAAAATCTATCTACGACCACAAAATTAAAGTCTTTACCTCGTCTAGAGAGGGGAAAACCCGTGATGAAATCCATAGACAAATCTTCTCAAGGGGCACTCGGAATGGGCAAAGGAGTGTAGAGGCCGTGAGGACTAGACTTAGCTTTGGCTCTCTGGCAAGTCACACAACTCCTACAAAACCTAGTCACTTGGTGGGTCATGTTAGGCCAAAAGAAATGCTCTCGATCTCAGCGCGTCTAAGGTCTTCCTAATCCCAAAGTGTCCACGACTCGCGTGTGCTTCCTCAATCAATAGGAGCCTAAAGGAAGATCTAGGAATGCATAGACGACTAACCTTATACAAATATCCCTCAGAAAGGTAAAACGTCTCAAACTCACGCGATCTCAGGCAGTGCTCAAGAATAGGGGCAAAGAAAGGGTCACTAGCATATAAATCTTTAATCAAAGCAAAACCCAAAATCTTAGTTTGCACTTGAGTCAAGATAACATACCTGTGAGACAGCGCGTCAGCAACGATGTTATCTTTCCCTTTTCTTGTGAACAACGACATAAGGGAATGTCTCCAGAAACTCCACCCAGCGAGCATGGCGGCGATTGAGGTGAGCTTGGCTCTTCAAATAGCTCAGCGCGGCATGATCACTGTGGATGACAAACTCACGCGGCCAGAGGTAGTATTGCCAAGTCTTCAGCACGCGTACTAAGGCATAAAGCTCTTTGTCGTAGGTGGGGTAATTGAGAGTGGCTCCTGTGAGCTTCTCACTGAAGTAGGCAATTGGTCTCTTTTCTTGGTGTAGCACACCACCAATGCCTATGTCAGAGGCATCACACTCTACTTCGAAGTGTTTGGTGAAATCTGGAAGTTGGAGCAATGACGCTTGGCATAACGCGGTCTTCAAGGCGGAGAAGGCGCGTTCATGGGAATCCTGCCACAAAACTGTGCTTCCTTTCTTGGTGAGCTCGTGAAGTGGCGCGACAATGGAGGAAAAGTCGCATACAAAACGCCGATAAAATCCCGCGAGACCGAGAAAGCTTCGCACTTGTGTCAGAGTTGTAGGCGTGGGCCAGTCCCTGATGGCCGCGATCTTTTCCTCGTCAACGCGTAAACCATCGCTACTAACAATGTAGCCTAGAAAGTTGGTTGACGCGGAGCAAAAGGAACACTTAGCTAGATTGGCGAATAGGTGTTCTTGGCGAAGACACTCTAACACTTGTCGAAGGTGATCGGCATGGTCTTCGAGGCTCCGGGAATACACAAGTATGTCATCGAAATAAATGACAACAAACTTGCCAAGGAAAGATCTCAACGCGTGGTTCATCACGCGCATGAATGTGCTGGGCGCGTTCGTGAGCCCAAAGGGCATGACTAGCCACTCGTAGAGCCCATACTTGGTTTTGAATGCCGTCTTCCATTCATCACCTTCTTTCATTCTGATCTGGTGATAACCACTCTTCAAATCAATCTTGGAAAAGAGTGTCGCGCCATGAAGTTCATCAAGCATATCATCAAGGCGGGGAATAGGGTGCCTATACTTGACTGTGATCTGGTTTATGGCACGGCAATCAACACACATTCTCCAGGTGCCATCTTTCTTGGGCACAAGGATCACATGCATAGCACAAGGGGAAAGAGATTCCCTTACGTACCCGCGATCTAGCAATTCTTGGACTTGGCGCTGTAGTTCTTTGGTCTCTTCTGGACCAGCTCTATAAGCAGCGCGGTTGGGCAAAGAAGCACCTGGAACAAGATCAATCTGGTGCTCAATGCCTCTCATGGGAGGTAATCCTTGTGGCAACTCATCTGGGAACACGTCTTGGAACGCGGCAAGCAACTTCGCGATCGATGATGGTAAGACCGCGTTCTTCGACGATTCTGGTATGCACGGGGTTGGCACAAGTAGAAAACATGGCGCTTTGCCAGTGACACATGCAGTGAGGTAACTGGGCCTGGCCAAAAGAACGCGTTGCTCACAGGTTCCTTGCAAAGGACGCGCTGGGGGCAACGAATGATGTGGGGCACTTGGTGTCCTAGTTGTGGCGTTGTGCTTCTTCTTGCTAGCGCCTGAAGGAGATGAAGTGTGACCAGATTGGGGCGTAGTGGACGCGGTCTCTATGGCCTTCTGGCGATCGCGTTCGACCTGGTCCTGCAAGATCTCATGGGGAGACATTGGATGCAAAGTGACGTGCTTCCCATGGTAATTGAACACATACGTGTTCAAATACCCGTCATGGAGCACGTGCCTGTCAAATTGCCATGGGCGCCCAAGCAAAATATGGCTGGCGTCCATTGCAATGACATCACAAAGAATAGAATCACAATATTGGCCTATAGAAAAAGAAATTAAACATTGACGAGATACTGTGTTACCTGGACTAGAAGAAATCCATTGGTGGGCATAAGGTTGTGGATGAGGTGTCGTAGGCAATTTGAAGTGGTTGACAACCTTCTCATTCACAATATTTGCACAAGATCCGCCATCAATAATAACACTTAAGGAAGCTGTTTGGACTAGAGCCCTTGTGTGGAACAAGTTCTCTCGTTGATCGCTTAAGTTGGCTTCCTTGACGGTGAGGAGACGATGCGTCACCAAGCTCAATGGTGTGCCCACGTGCAGAGACGTGGGTTCGCAGTCATACGCGTCTTCATCCTCCTCTGCATTGTCTTCAGGGATCGCGTCAAGTGTGGCCTCCTCGTCCTCACAAGATTCGTAGCCGGCGGTGGCTGTGGAGAACAACACTTTGCGAGTATTGGGACAATTTTTCTTGTAGTGGCCTCTTTCACCACATTTGTAACACTCAATATCACGTGCTCGATCATTGCTCTGTGGACCCTGTCGTGGCGCGTTCTGGCGCGGCGCGGTGGTTGGCATCTCGGTCTTCGCCTTGGAGGCTTGGCTAGACGCGGCTGTGGTAGAGGCACTAGGGCGAACATTAGTATAAGGTAAACCACTAGAGTTAGAAGGATACCTTTATTGGCCACTGGAATATGTGTAAGATTTCCTGTGAGATAATTGGGCATGAATCTGCATCGCCGTGTGGGTGAGTGTGTTCACGTCTTTGATGGGCAAAATCTCGAGCTGATCATGGATGTTAGTGTTCAAGCCACTCAAGAATTTGGTCCTCAGAGTAGATGGTGCAACAGAGATGTTGGCCTTGTAATACATGTCTTCAAGCTTAGAAAAGAACTCAAGTGGAGTCATCGATCCTTGGCGAGCCATGGCAATGTCCAATCTCATTTGATTCCGGTAGTCTGGAGGCATGTATTTCCGGGTCATTATGTAGACTAATTGATGCCATTCTGTGACTCGTGCTTTGTGGCGTCGAACGCAGTCATCTTCGAACCTATGCCACCACACGTGGGCGGCTCCTCGGAAGTTAAGCTTCGCGGCGTCAACATGGTCCTCAGGTGGCACACGATTATAGCGAAGAGTGTACTTTGTAGCCTGCAACCATTCAAGAAACACAGAGGGGTTGTATTCACCATGAAAATGCTCGATTTTTACCTTGACTTGGGGTCACTGGTATCGAGGCTGTTCTGGGGCTGGGTTGAACGCGTTGTGTGGGGCAGCGTCATAAAGAGGGTTGTTAATGGCATGCAATCCATGTGGTCTATTGCGTCCAACGTGGTGTCTATCGCGTTGTTCGCGATCTTCGCGGACAAAGTCATCCCTGGGCGCGTAGGCGTCATCGCGTTGACGTCTTTGTTGTAATATCCCTCATTTTATAAGGATATTTTGGAATTTTTCCAACTCCTGTATTATAAGTCGGATTAATTTTAGAGAGGTTCGGACATTCTGTAAATTGTTTGATCTCTGTAATATTTTTCTGAGTAATATAAAATACAGTTGACGTATGTTCAAGGTTAAATAGTCGTTCGTATACGAATATACTTAACCCGGGGTTAAGATATTTAACCCAAGATTTAAAACGGACAAGAGGGTGAAAATGGCCTTGACCACACCCCGCGGTCAAGTGGCTGCACCCGCGGCGAAAGCCAAACAAGTGAGTCGGTCACTGGGCACCATCGCACCCTGCCGCACCCTTGCCGCACCCCGCGGTGAACGTCATCTTCTTCGTCATCGCGATAAGTCTCAGCTGACTTCGCCGGGGATGTCAGGCCTAGGCCGCCCAAGTTGGCACCTAGCCTTTCCCCCTGGTCTCCTTGCTTGTTCCCTCAGAGGAGGCTCGTTTTGGGCTATAAAAGGGGTCGAAATCAAAAAGGGAAGGAGCGTCATCTTCCTCCTCTGTTTTCTTCCTCCTCTGTTTTCTCCATTGAAGCACCAAGCTTTGAGCTTTGTTGTGAAGGTGTTCGAATCCCTTTGAGTGTTGGAAAAGGTACTCCTAAGTGGTGTTAGAAGGTCTAAGGTGTTGGGAGATCGAACCATAATCAAATCGAAAGCAAACGAAGTGATTGGGTGAGTTTTCTCCATTAAAACACTGTCGCGAGCTCGCCACTGTAACACCACCGCACCCGCGGTAAGAGCTCCATCGCACCCGCGGCGAGCCTTGTCCGAGTGTGTGTTCTTGGGTGTTTGGCTTGGGGCAAGGCTTAATTCTTTTGATTCTTTTCCTATTCTTTTAGATTCAATTATATAGATATTGAATCTAACTTAGGATTTCTTTATGGGTCGATCCGAAGGAATCTGTGTTGCCAGATATGTCTCTGTTTCGAGCCCGAAAATCCCATCGTCGTCTTTAAGCTTCTGCGGATCTAAGGAAAGTGGCGGTTCGCTCTTGCTCATCATTCCATATTTCAATTAATTATCAATTGTTTAGTTGTTAATTAATTTGGGATGATTTATTATTTTCGTTGGGAACAGTTTTGATAACTGTTTGTGATTTTAAAAGATATTATAATAGGTTGTATATCTGCTAGAACAACGTTATTATAGATATAATTGATTAAAAGATGATATTATAATAGGTTGTATATCTGCTAGAACAACGCTATTATAGATATAATTGATTAAAAGATGATATTATAGTAGGTTGTATATCTGCTAGAACGACGCTAGTATAAATATATGTTTATGATGTTGGCCATGTTGGCTTGGATGTGGACTATTACTGTGTTGAACTGTTAGTTAGCACGAGCATTCGTAGGAATGCTTGGACTTTGCGAGGTCCATTCGTTTCTTTATAACTTGGCAAATAACAGGACGATCAAGACCCTATGCCAAACTTTCTCGTCATGACCAACCGCGATGTGGATATAGAGGCTTGGACTCTGCGATGTGGATATAAAAGCTTATAACGTGATGTGAGTTTTGGAATTAAATAAGATAAGTGCTCTTGACGCACATAATTAATATACCTTCGGCGAGTAGTGCAGCTAGGCGATAGTGCAGCTAGGAAAGCTCGTCTTAACTTTTAAATCGCTCGTATGCGATACTGTGATTCTGTGATTAATTAAGTTTCCCAACATTTGTCATATTTCCGATAAGACTCAATTCGTTGGAGTCTTCTTTTGGGATTGATTACGGTAAGACTCGGTCTTCCAGAATCTTCTCTTGATCATGCCTTTTCATATAATTCAGTAGAAGTATGGTAGTTGACTATCGTGATCGGTTGTTATTCGAGAGACGATGAGTCTAACCTAATACGACTACTCGAACCACTCTGCTTTGTACCCCTTGCTTGGTCTTTCATTAGACTAACCAATCGTAATTGTTCTCTACATGGTTGGCTGGTGTCATCCGTTCGATTCGGCACATCAGATAAATTGCGGATCCGAGAAGGCTAGAACGACTATAAAGGCGAACGATGTTTTGTTGTTATTTTAAGACTTCCACTGTGTTAATTATGTTTTGTATTTAAGACTTCCGCTGTGTTAATTATGTTTTGTATTTAAGACTTCCGTTGTGTTAATTATGTTTATTAAAATATTTAATATAAATGAAATAAAATATACAAAATAAAGGGGACCCGCGAGCTCGGATTTACATTCGGGTCGGGTCGGGTTTGGGTTCAGGTCTTTCTTGACCCAGTGACGTTCGGGTCGGGTTCGGGTTCAAGTCCTTTCGGGTCGGGTCGGGTTTTCGGGTTGGGTCGGTTTTTGACAGGTTTACTAGTAGATGACGGAAAAGCTATTAATTTTTGGCAAGATAATTGGCTTAATGATATTCATCTTCTAAATGAACGGTTACCAAACATTGTACCAAATCTAAACTCAACTGTTAATGATTTCATCTTAAATAAAAAATGGGACATAGTAAATTAACCAATATACTTAATACTTCAACTACTAATAAAATCATGGACATCCCAATACCGAATAATGATATTACTGATAGGTTTTATTGGAAACCTAGTATAAACGGTTGGTTTTCCACAAAACAGCATTTGAAATGATAACCAAACAACAAAACCATCCTACTAATGAATATTCTTGGTTATGGAAACTTGACATTTATCCAAAAGTCAAAAACTTTCTTTGGAAAATATGTCATGACGGATTATCAACTAAACTCAGATTAACTCAAAAACATGTAGCAGTTCCACTAGCTTGTGACTGCTGCAACAACCCCGTTGAAGATATTATTCATTTTCTATTCCAATGTCCTTTCATCCTCAAACACATCAAACTTCAAAATAGTCATATTGAATCATTCATCACAAATATTAACATATGTAATAAAACACCCAAAGTTTTAATGAATGAAATCAATAATTCACTTTCTAGAGATGAAATTATATGTCTTGCCGCTACCTGGTAGAGACTTTGGATTAATAGAAACCAAACTATTTGTAACTACTCTGCTGCGGACAAAATCAAAAATCTCAAGAATTACATTCATAATCTCATTTTAAACTGGAAGAAAACAAAAATCATTGATGAGGAATATATTATAAAACCTAGGAAAAATATGGAATAATCAGGAAAAAAAGAAACTTAAAATGGACTGATCCCCAAACAAATTACTATAAAATTAATTTTGATGGATCTAAACTTAACAGTGGAGAAGCCGGATTGAGATTCATTATTCGAAATGATAAAGCGAAAATAATACACATGGAAAATAGTCATTGTGGCTATAAAACCACTTTAATGACTGAAGCACTAGCCCTCATGCAAAGTATTACTAAAGCTAAACAACTTAACCTTTTTTTAATTGAAATTGAAGGAGACAACCTTTGTCTTATTAACTCTCTTAAAGGCAATTGGGCTTGTCCTTGGGAAATCGAAATGGTTGTCGCAGATATCCTCTTTGACCTCCATTCTTTCCAAGGTGTCCGTATTAGATATATTTTTCGAGAGGTGAATCGGTCTGCTGATCATATTGTTAAACTCAGCTTTTCATCTCATATGTCTGATCTCACTCTTAATTCAGAATTTCGTGTTCTCATCCGACATGATGCTCTAGACTAGCCTACGTTAAAACGTTAAGGTAGTCTAATTTCTTTTCTCATAAAAAAATATATCTTTAACTAATTAAAAATAATTATATTATAAATTTATAATTAATAAGAGACCCATAATTTTAATATTAAGACTCGATGAGGTGACATCATAGACTAAATGAATAAGAGCTCTACTCTATATACGGATATACCCCTTCATACCCCTTCATTAATAATTGTCCTTTTATTTTTGCACATGCATACTCCTAATTAAATTCTTTAATTTTTACATAGGAAAATATAATAGCCTATTTTCAGTCTCTATCTTTATTACATTTAATGGATAAAATTAAAAAACTTTATAAAAAATATGTAAAAAGGCAAATAAACTTCAAATCTTGCACCTCATAAATTAAAACTTGTCAAACTTCATTATTTTCATTATTGCTAAGCTTAATTACACCAGTCTCCTGTAATTAACAAACAAAGTACAGAAGAGAAGCACAAGCTAAATAATGTCCAGCTCACAAAAACACAGATACACACATTTGTTTTTAATAATAAATCAAACAAAAATGTTTACAGGAGAAGTTGACGCTCTTCTCCTTCCACTTCTCTGTCGGCTTCCAAAACTCTCTCTCTCGCTCGCTTCTCCCTCATTTCCCGGCGCATACTCCACTACTACCACCACCATCTCCCTCCGGCGTCTTTTTCCTCACCGGCGGATTCTCCGTTTAATTCGGAGTTTTTCTGTGTTTATTGCGTCTGGAGATCGATCTCCAGTTTTGTTGCCTTTTCCGTGGAAAAAATTGCTTTTTGGAGGATTGTAGAAAGTTAGGCGCTAGATGAGGAAAGTGTTCTTTGCCAAAAAGGAACTCGTTTGGCTACAGTATCACGCTTTGTCTGCATATTCCTTTTGCAATTGACCGCTTCCTCTCTTGCAATCCATCAGAACTCGCGATTTAGCTCCTTGGTTCCGTTGCTGCGAATCACTACGAAATTTCGACAAGGAAATAGTGATTTTGATTGATACTTTTTACAAAGGAAGAGTTCTTTGCATGTATTTTGGAGCTGATTTTGTCCTGGAATGTTGCTGATTGTAGCTGCGTGATATTGGTGTTTCGGTGCTTCAGTAGAAGGGATTTGGCTGGCGATGCTTCTACGGACTCTGAAAGAGTGGTAATTGAAGGACAGAATCTTTATTATTCAACTGTTTCTTTTGGTTTAAAGTGTGTAGCCATGAAGATTCCGCCTAATGGATACATTGCAAATTCTGGTGAAGGTATAATTTCACCTCTAAACATTAATATATGCGCATAGTTGTAAATTTTTTATGTTTTTCTTCCGCTTTCTTTGGTCTCGCCAGATTCTGAAGCTTTTAAGAGGCCTGTGGGATTGAGTATATCTCAACACCTGGATATATTTGGGGTTCTTAATTATTTGGTTCAGAGATTAAGTTTCGTTTCAGGAACAAGGGGCAAAAATATATACTGGAGCTGATACTTTTAATTTGATCCCTTTCATGTGGATGATAATGGGAGTAAATGTTTACCAACTACCGCACTTGAAAATTAGAAGATTCAGTTTACCATGATCTCATTTCCTTCTTCATCCTCCTTTTGTATAGATTTGATCTCTTGGAAGTTTTTCAAACACTGATTTATGTGACAATAGTTGAATGTTTAGTAGCTGCTGAGTGTTTGAGGCTTCTTATGGCTGGATGCTACCCGATAATGAAAGAACTAGCAAATTTAGTATTATAATTATGGTGTATGATAGATTTGTTCCTGCTTCTTTGAAGATCGGAATGTTGACATCTAGAGCTTATACTTCCAAGCTGAGATTTTCTCTCCTGTTCGATCTTGTTAGTTTGTGTGGCACGGATCTAGCTTTGCATTTTGTGATTTTCAAATTGCTTTGGTTAGCCTTAAAATTCACAAAATATATCTCATCTGGATAACAACAGAAGGGAAGGTTTATAATTCGGAGTTATGGCACGCCTGCGCTGGACCACTGGTTTCTGTGCCCCCTATCGGAAGTTTGGTTGTCTATTTTCCTCAAGGCCACAGTGAACAGGTATGTTCACTTTCTATGCTCATAGTTAATTTCATGGTATCCAAAGTATATCTTTCTTCTAGAAGCTTATTTTTTTCTTGTCCATGAAAGGTTGCAGCATCGATGCAAAAAGAAACTGACACAATCCCGAGTTATCCAAATCTTCCTTCTAAGTTGGTTTGCATGCTCCGTAATGTCACATTACATGTATGGTATCCTCCTTCTTCATCCTTAAGTAGAATAGTAGTAGTAATCTCTCTTGCTCAAATTCTTAAAATGTCATATAATTATAATGCCTTTTTCCATTTAACACAAGTGGCTCCATGTATGAGAGCTAACTCATATCACGTTCCTTAAATCCAGGACACTAGGCTCCCGGAAGAGAATTTTCATTGCTTATCTACCCAACCAAATACACTGATAGGATAAATCGATTATCAATATAAGTTTTGTTGCTTTTCTGATTGGGATCTCCTCATTTATTTCGTCTTGCTTCTTTTTCTTAATAATAGGCTGATACAGAAACTGATGAAGTATATGCCCAGATGACTCTTCAACCTGTTAACAAGGTAAGCCACACCTGTTTTCAGTTTATTCAAGAGTTTCATACATGTTTCTTTCTTGAAAGTTTATTCCTTAGTGTAAATGGTATTTTATGTCGTCAGCAGTTGGACAAAGAAGCTTTACTAGCATCTGAGATTGGCCTCAAACAAAACAGGCAGCCTACTGAATTTTTCTGCAAAACTCTTACTGCTAGTGACACTAGCACTCATGGTGGATTTTCTGTACCACGCCGTGCTGCAGAAAAGATATTTCCTCCTCTCGTAAGTTCAGGGATTTGCTTGTCTATTTCTATAGTTGTTACCGTGTGCTTGTCCTTCTCAGCTGGGCTGAGGAAAGTTCTTATTCTTATCGAGATCACTTTTTTATACAGGATTTTACAATGCAACCTCCTGCCCAAGAGCTGGTTGCCAAAGATCTTCATGGGCAGTCATGGACATTCCGGCACATTTACCGAGGTTTCTTCCCACCCTTGAATATTTTCTCTCGATATGAATGGCTGTCTTGTGGTTTTCTGTTGCCTGTCAAAGAATAACATTTACAAAATACTGGATGTAGGCAACATCCATTTACTCACTTTTCCTTCTTATTGCTTACATGTGGACAGTGAAAGTTCAAATTTGCTATATAGATGAATCTGTGGCATACTGGCATGTATTTTCTAATTTCAGGTCAACCGAAAAGGCACTTGCTGACCACAGGTTGGAGTATCTTTGTTAGTTCAAAAAGATTGTTTGCTGGGGACTCGGTGCTCTTTATTAGGTATTAAACATGTTCTGCATAAATCTCCATGCTATTTTCTACCTTATCAAGCTGAAATAGATGTTTCGATATGTATTGTAGAGATGAAAAATCACAACTCCTCTTGGGCATCAAACGTGCCAATAGACAGCAACCTGCACTTGCATCTTCAGTCATATCCAGTGACAGCATGCATATTGGAATTTTGGCTGCAGCGGCTCATGCTGCAGCTAATCACAGTCCATTTACTATTTTCTACAACCCAAGGTATTTTGCTTCTATGCTGATCTTGTCCCCGTTTATGCATTCATGCATAGGCATAAGTAACATAATCTCTTTATTTTGACAGAGCTAGTCCAGCTGAGTTTGTGATCCCCCTAGCCAAGTATAACAAAGCTTTGTACACCCAACTTTCCTTGGGGATGCGATTTAGAATGATGTTTGAATCAGAGGATTCAGGGGTGCGAAGATATATGGGGACTATCACTGGTATCAGTGATCTTGATCCAGTAAGATGGAAAAACTCCCAGTGGCGTCATGTGCAGGTGTGCTTCTGTTTCTTGTGATAAGAATTTTATACTCTTTGGAGATACTCATTGATGAGTAACCAATGGGGTTGCAGTAACAATGGGAAAATTGCTGCATTTGCTTCGCCTTCTCGTAATGTGGCTGTTATTGTACAACCCCACATGATTCCATGCCAAAACTTGAGAGTAATCAATGTACAACCCCAAATGAGTTTGCTTCTATTAATGTACAACCCCACATGCTGAGTTTGCTTCATGTAATTCAGTTTCACAACTGTATTTTAGCTACATGCCTACATCCTATCTAGTAAGATTTTGTTAGGAAAAAGGAATGATAAAATTGACAAGCCAATTTTTATTATCTTTTCTCATACTTGTAATTGTGTAGACTACAATAGCTTATAATGTAGGGACTAGATCTATAAGAAAGGTTTATATGTAAATGAAAATTTGTACATCATGGAATATGTTTTTACATTTATGCTGTTGCCATACCTGATAGATGAACCATGAAGTTTATGATTACTATGATGTGTAATAAAATTAAATCTTACATAGATTCTATCTTCTATCAAGGAGCGTCATATTGAAGAGAATACTATTACTTCCAATTATATTGTTTTTTAGCATTCCCAACAACTATACATCTTATTGATAGGTTGGTTGGGATGAATCAACAGCTGGTGAGCGTCCAACTCGGGTCTCTATTTGGGATATCGAGCCTGTTGTAACTCCTTTCTACATATGCCCACCTCCTTTCTTTAGACCAAAGTTTCCGAGACAACCAGGGTTGCCAGGTATCCACTGTGTACATATTACCACGATTCTACGTTGTATATATATATTTCTTCTTTACCATGCAGATGTTGTAACAATTACTGGCAATAGATAGTAATTTTATAAATTGATTATTTAGATGACGAATCTGATATGGAGAGTGTATTCAAGAGAAGCATGCCCTGGATTGGAGATGACTTTGGTATGAAGGATGCTGCCAACTCAATGATACCTGGCTTGAGTCTTGCTCAGTGGATGAGCATGCAGCAGAATAATCAGTTTTCGGGTGCTCAACCTGGGCTCTTGTCGTCCATGGTCTCAGCATCTGCCTTTAACAGTAACCTCGGTGTTGATGACCCCTCCAGATTGTTAAGCTTTCAAGCACCATCTTTGAGTATGCCGAATCTCCAGTTAAACAAGGTCAACCAACAAAGCCAGGTAGATCAGTTGCAGCAACCCCCAGCATCCTGGTCTCAACAGCAACAACTTCAGCAACTGCTGCAAGCTTCTGTTAATTCACAGCAACAACAGCAGCAGCAACCACTTCAGCAGCAAATGCAGAAACAACAATTGATGCAACAGCAGCAGCAGCAACAGCAGCAACAACAACAACAAAAACAACAAGTGGCCCCATCATCTCTTGTAAATAATGCCATTGTCTCGACTAATCAGACCGTAAACCATAACTCACAGCAGTTACCGATATATTCTCAATTTCAGCAGCAACAAGTGCTAAATGCAAATAACCAGTCCCATCAAGCTCTTGTATCTAGCAACAAGAGTTTGATACCAATGACATCCTTGCCTCCAGACATGCAGTTTCAGCAGCTAGAGCACCAATCTGTCAGTTTACAAAGACAACAAGTTCAACTCCCACCAATGCAGCTGAACCAATCTCCACAACAGTCATTACAAGAGAGCTTGTCACATAGATCATCAATGTTGCACAATCTGCCTGAGCAGCAGAAGCTGCAGCTTTTGCAGAAATTACAACAGCAGCAGCAGCAGCAGCAACATCACTTGCTTTCTTCTGTTAGCCAACATTTGCAGCCTCAAGCAGCACTGCAGCAGCAAAATCCTCAACCAAATCAGCTGACACCACAGAATCCTTTGTCCCAGTATCAGCCACAACCAGTAGTCAGCAACATGCCAACCTGTTCAGTAATGCATTCACCCCAAGTTTCACCAAACCAACTGCAGGGAATGCAGAAATCACTTGGGGCTGTAAAACCTCATTCAGCCCGCACAGATGAAGATGTTCCATCATGTTCTACGTCCCCTTCAACAAATCAGGTACCTCCATCACACGCCCTAAGAAATCATCAGGTGCGAAACATGATTGTTGAAGATTCAGTGGTTCAGCCTGAAAGCAATGTGATTCCAGACTTAGAGAATAAGATTGACGGTAGAAGTAAGAATGAAACTTCCAGCTCAAAGGTCGTTGGCCAACCAAAATTCAAAGGAGCTGTTGATCTGTTGGACGCATCCTCTTCTGCAACATCGTATTGCTTGGATAATAACGGGCTTCAGCAGAACTTCTTGCTGCCCAACTTCGGTTTAGATGGTGATATTGAATCCCATACAAGGAATGGTCTTCCTCTAGCTGCTGGCATGAATAGTTTGGCTCCGGATGCGTTACTTTCAAAGGGGTTTGATTCTGGAAAGGATCTTCAAAACTTGCTTTCTAATTACAGCAATGGTCCTAGATGTATGGAGACTGAGTTGTCAGCTGCTGCAGTTAGTTCTCAGTCATTTGAAGTGCCAAATATGCCTTTCAAGTCGGGATGTTCAAATGACAATGCAATGAATGACCTTGGAGTTTTAAATGGTGGGATGTGGGCCAACCAGACTCAATGTAAGAGGACATATACCAAGGTTTGTGCCCTTCAATTTGTCTGCATTTGAAGTCATACCTTGGATTTTCATATGCAACTTTTCTTATGCTTTTGTTCTAGCGGTATGTGGCCTATTCAATTGTACAAGCTGTTCTCATTTTCAATTTCAAGTGAAAACCGTGGAAAGCTTAGAAAAAGAGATTTAAACTTATTTTTTCACTCTTATCACCTGTTTGCAAACTCCTAGCAGGATACTACTTTCCTGTTGAAAAAAATATAAGAATACCCTTTAACTTTTTTAGCCTTTCCTTCCCCTACTTCTTGTGGTTCTATCAAGGGTAATCTGAGAAGCATATTACCTATATTAGGAAACGTCATGTATCTAATACTTGCAGTAAACAATTACTTTCGGTACAAACATCCATTGATGGTAGATGGAAATAAGACGCCTTCTATTTATCAGAACATTATCCCTCTGCTTTCAGAACTGGAATTTATCCTTGCTGGAATGGATATTAATATCCTTCCAATTCAACTAAAATCTTGAATCTTCAGGTTCAAAAACGTGGCTCTGTTGGGAGATGCATTGATGTGAACCGCTATAGGGATTATGATGAGCTACGACACGACTTAGCACGTATGTTTGGGATTGAAGGACAGCTTGAAGATCCCCAGAGGACGGAATTGAAACTTGTCTACGTGGATCATGAAAATGACATACTCCTTGTAGGCGATGATCCATGGGAGTAAGTAAAAAACAACTATTGATGGACTTCCAATGTGTTTGATATCTGTGTGTTTGGTTTTTGTGCATGTCTTGTTGTTTGCCTTATGCCTTACGCTTTAGGTTGTGTCCTAGGTGCATCTATTTTGACTTGATTTGCATGCTTTGCTTTGCTTCCAACTTATTGGGTCTATCCGAAACACATCCTCTTGACATGTGCGGGGTACGGATGCGTACATCTCAACCCCCAAGACCCTACTTTGTGTGGTATATAAGTGGGTTGATTGTTGTTGTTGTTGTATCTTCTCTTCATTCATTAACCGTGGAAGTGCGCCACTTGCAGGGAGTTTGTAAGTTGTGTTCAAAGCATAAAGATCCTGTCATCCGTTGAAGTGCAACAGATGAGCTTGGACGGAGACTTGGGCAGCGTTCCCGTTCTGAATCAGACTTGTAGCGGAACAGACAGTGGAAACGCGTGGAGAGGCCACTATGATGACCATTCAGCTGCCTCTTTTAATTGATAAGCCTCCCTCAAGTTAAGACACGAAAGCTGTTGCAGGTGTGTATAGTAACAGCACCATATTTTATGCTTCATCAACTCCATACTTAAATGGAGTGCCAGGGACATAATATGACCCGCCTTTGACAAACTTAACTACAGGATCAATGTATCTTTTCCATTAATCGGCAAAGGAGGCGTGGTCTTGTTTTTACACGTTTGAGAAGCAGCGAGTACTCTTGCTGTTCTTCCTAGATGGAGACGAGCAAGCACAACACGTATTGGAGCTTGCTTGACTGCATTGGCGGGAAAGTGTTATCTCCTTACGACATTAATAGTCTTCTTGTAACACGTAAGAATACTGTGTGTAAATGATATTGTTCAATAGACACTAAAATGCCCTATATAGGTCAATTCTTGCTTGTGTGTTGACATTGGTAGGTAATTTTGTGTACTAATGTAGAGTCATTTTTTGGTGCTTATGGTAAAGTTGCTTCCACAATGTAAACTGAATTGCTTATGGAAATGTAATGACAACCTTGAGTCCTTCTCGAATCCCTATTCAGAACGACATTGTTCACGGTCTGAAGTTTTGGTAATATACATTAGTTGATTATGTTTTGGAAGCTGGTTCCAAATCTTAGAACCACATTTTGGACTTTGGCAGGCTTAACAATTGTGTCAAACGGGTCATTTTTGGATCAAATAGTGATAAAATCAGGTCTAATTTGTATGTTTCTAGTGAGGTGTTTAACCGTGATCCTACCACTTTAAGGCGGTTTCTCAACCGTTTTTGAGGATGTTGAGGTTTTTTTTGAAAGGTGAAGGTTTCTTAGAGATTTTTTTATAATCTTTCAAAACCTAATAAAAAACCTATTTGAGTGTTTGGTGAGGTAAAAAATTTTACGAAATGTTTGTATGGTACTTTTGAGTTTTTGCAATTTTTGCGAAATACCCGAAGGTGTAGACAATTTCGCGTGGTACCCCTGAGATTTTTATAAATTTCGTCAAATGCCCTTAACGTTAACTTTTAAGTATTTTGCCGTCTATTTCTACAAACAAAACCAAAAAAATAATTAAAATTCTATATGAAAAATTAGAGGAAAAATATTTTACATTATAAGTGAAATATTTTTCCACCGATTTCACATTTTATGTGAAATATTTCATTCTCTTTCGAATATTTTTCCTCTGATTTCACATTTATGTAAAATCAAAGGAAAAATATTTCACATAAAATGTAGAAAAAAAAATTCCACTGATTTTTCATATAGGATTTAAATTAATTTTTTTTTCTTTATTTGTAGGAACACACGGCAAATGCTTAAAGTTTAGCGTTTTATAACGTTAAGGACATTTGACGAAATTGGTAAAAACCTGAGGGATACCACGCAAAATTGTCCAAATCTTCGGGTATTTTGCAAAAATGATAAAAACTCAAGGATACCATACGAAAATTCCAATTTTTTTAATATATTTCAAATAAAAATTACCATAAAGGTTGTTTTTTTTTAAAAAAAATTAACACTGATATGAGATTTTGGATATTTTTGAAATAATATATGATAACTTTGTTAAACCTTCAATAACCTTTATCTTATGAAGTTACTATTTTTTAATTTTTAATCTCCTCAAAAACCTCTTAAAACCTTAATCTTCTAAAAAACCTTATACTATCAAACACATAGGTTTTAAATAGTACAAACCTCTAATAATCTTAAATAACCTACACCGAACATAGCCTAAGTCCCCTCGGTGAAATTATACTTACGGTAAGATTGCATGTTTAGCAATCATGCATCACTTAGAAAAATAATTATAAGCACAGCATCTGGGGAATATAAGTAGCTGTTATGGAATTTGATGTTTCACAAGTGGATTACAAATCTAGTAGCAAACCAAATTTTGGTGTTGGAATTGATCAATATTATTAAGAGTGTTTTTTGTCTCGAAAAGACATTATTTTCCATGGAAAAAAAAAATTAAATCTCCTTTTTAAACAAAAATATATATTTCTACTCAACAAACAAGGTCTAGGCTGCTTGAATGCAGGAGACGAAAAAAAACAAGAATTAACACATAAAAAGCAAGCAAGAAAGGGGAAGGGCAAAAGAATTCAACCTCAAAACTTATTTGACACAACATTTAAAATCAAGAAAGCTCTCATATGAACACTTCCCCACCTGCTGCATACTTCTAACAAGTCTTTTCATTCCACAAATGATAATCAGTCTACCCGCGTTTTTCAGGCTACATTCAGTTCGTCGATTAAGACAGCACAGCCATTACATCAGACGCCCTCAAAGCTATAAACTCAGACCCGTCACTACCCTTGAAATCGTTACCTGCGTATTTCGAGTAGAGGACTGTATTGCCTGCTGATACCGAAAGCGGCTTCCTCTTGCCTTCTTCATCCAAAGGGCCCGGTCCAACGGTGATCACCTGAGTATTGTGGTGACATCAGAAACAAACTTAAGCCACTGCTCCATTGGTAGATAAATTACTAAAAAAACATACTCCCTCCGTATAAAAATGATTGTCATTTTAGCCCAAAATTTTTGTAAGAAAAAGATTGTCATTTTAGGTGTTTAGGTAATAATTCATTGGTGAGTTACGAGGTTTGACATCGGAAATTGTATTTTTTGGCTCTTCTTAAACAAATTCTCTATGTTTATTGGTTACAATTGAAATGAGTTATTAAATAATTGTAAATTTTAAGAAAAAATTATGAGAATATAGGATAATCATTGTATTTCTTAATAAGTGTCAAACTCTAAAATGACAAATTTTTTTATACAGAGGGAGTATAAAAAATACTTTTCTTGAATCTAAGCATGTTTTGCCTCCAAGAAAATGAGGAAATACAGTTTCCGGTTTCTACCTTGTAAATCAAATGACCTTCCTTGAACACAGGATCTGTAGGTATACACCTCTATATTCTTGAGTTCTATGTTAATTAATAATCAAATTAATGAACAAAGCAGAGCAAAGGAGCACGAGACAAGTTGCTTATACTCGCATTCTTTACGACTTACTAAACAGGCAACGAAAAAATCGAATTAAGGAAGACATATCCGAGAGGAACAACTTACAGTTCCTACAGAAGGCTTCTCCTTGGTAGCATCCGTCAACAGCAACCCTCCAGCCGTTTTCTCCTCAGCTTCAGCAACCTGAACATAAACCATATTCAACGCAGCATTAAAATTTATTGAACTACGCCGTCACTACAAGTCACAAAACAGCTTCGAAGGCATCTAACAAAGAACGGTGGAAGACAAAATGCATTCATAAAATTTAGCAAACAAATATCTTCACCAGTCTGTTATACTGTAACAGAACAAAGCTGATGGCTTAGAATCATCACTAGTATAAATTTATAAACCATATAAAACAAACATGAAGCGAAACTTAGCCAGCCCAGATACATCTTGATTATGCATATCCACTCTCTAGTAACTAAACTAGAATAGCAGTCCAAGTACTGTAATCCGACTCAGCCAAGTAACAAACAATAGGTTAGCGTGATAAACTAGTAATTTGTTGATATTACCTTAATGAGTACTCTGTCATTCAATGGCTTAAGATCTTTTATTTCCTCAGTTTCGAGAATTCCAACAATGTCATCCTCCTTCAAGATCAGATGACTTGATCCATTGAAGTCTAGTTCAGTTCCTGCATATTTTGAATATACAACTTGGGTTCCTAGCTGCAAAACCACCAATGAAATCAGTGACAGAAATACTAACACCATTTCAAAAGAAAACAATAATCAACACACTCACCTCTAAACTTATCTCAACCTTGTTCTTTCCCACACTCCTTCCCTCTCCAACAGCTACCACCTCGCCAGACTGTGGTTTTGATACAGCAGTCGATGGAAGCAAAATACCACCAAGAGTCTTCTCCTCTCCAGCCTTAATTTTCACCAAAACCCTGTCGGCCATTGGCTTGACTGAGGTGAACTGCAAAAGCCAGAGGAACGTACTATGAGCCTACGAGGTTTGTGAAGCCGAAACTAAACGGAAATGCCAATGATCCTACCTATGGCATCTATAAGCTAGCACATCAAATCAGTAACTAAGAGATGTAAACGAGTATCTTTTGTACAGAAACATAAAATTCCTAACACGATATATCTAATGGACATTGATTTACTCCCTTCTATAGGGAAACATCTTTGGTAGGATTAACAACAATATCTGCAGTTTCAGGTTAATTAACAAAACCATGTCATTAGCAGCTTACAACAAATTAGAGCTCATTCAAAGCAGGCCAGCCAGTCTGTTCTAACCCATTCTCCGGGATAAGGGTGGATGGAATTTGGTAGATTTACCAAGTCCAAACCTATTATCAGTTTGTATCCACCAACTGCAGATACATGTTAGATTCTACCCATATCTAGTCCAAGCTGGGCTTGGTGAGCAGATCTACTACAAATACAAGTCCAGCAATCATTCTCTTCGAATCTCACCTGAGGGTAACTAATATCACTAGCACACATACATACACACAAAACAAGATAACTCAAGACAGGAAATTCCAGTTTCCAAGCACTAAACGAAAATGTGAACAGAATTTTATCATTTTCTGGTTTCTACACTCACAGAAGGTCACATCTCCACTGTCCAGAAGTAGTGCTATCACCCCCCATGGAATTTAGTATTGATAAAAGTTCACGATTTCAATCCCCTCCTACTATGTGTCAAAAAATAAAAAAACAGTAGCCAAATTCTACCAGCAACATGAGAAAACAAGTACTCTTTAACAATAATTTGCCTGAATTTGAACTGAGGCTAGGTAGAAAGCTTCAAAATTCATGCACTTTCAAGCTACATTAATGCCAATTAACTATACTAAGGTCTAATTCAACCACAAGAATCATCATCAGTGCTTCTCCAGGCAATCAAATACACAGAAAACACAGATTACACATCTCAATTGAAATGAGAAGGGAGGAGAGAGAGTACCTTTGTGGCAATAACAGTTGCAGCTTTGACAACCAAAGGCCTGAACGACCTGCTGGTTTGTTTCAAGGGCACAAAAGAAGAGAGCTTGATTGGTGAAGATCTAAGCCCTTCAAATGTGGGCAGAGCCCTTGTTGTAACTGTTGAAGCAGTTAGCTGGGAAGCTGCCATTTCCTGCATCACCAAAATTGAGAACCCAATTCACAGAATCAGAACAGCCACCACCATGAAAAAAGTTCAAATCAAAAACAAAACCCAACAAGGATAAGAGCAACCCCATAGCCCTTTTTTATGATAGAGCAGAAGATAAATTGAGACAACTATAAATGCCCATAAATCAAAGGGTTTAGTAAAGTAATACCCACCTCGGAAAGATGAGGAGGAGTGCAAGGAGAAGAAGATTAGAGATGAGGGGAGTGGATGAGGATGTAGTAGGAGTCGCAGAGGAGAGTGGTGATGTAGAGAAGCTGTTTGAATATACTTGAAAGGATAAAACCCTAAGAAGGTTCAGGAAGCAAGAGTGTGGGAGTGCCCGAATTTGTTTTGTTTTAGTTTTATTTTCCTTTTGTTGCTTAGTATGATTTTGGAGGATTTTAATTTTATATTTCTATTAGCCAAAATTCGAGTGGGTTTTGATATTTTGATTCCAAATTGAGAGTTTTGTCAATTCAATATTTTTTTGGGTGAATATGAAAGAAGAGTATTATGAAATATTAAGTGAAAAGTAGTGTTAATATAAAATTATTAGCTAATTTTATTATATTTATTATATATTAAAAGTTGAACATTATTCAATCACAAGATACCCACGATTAACCACATCATATCATGTGTTATCACCATAATTTTCTAACCTTATATAATTTAATTTGTAATATAAATATAATGTGTTTTCAATTTATCTTTAAAATTTTTATAATTTAATTGGATATGATTTAATATATCTCTATATATATTTATGATGTAGTACTTTTTTTTTTTAAATTCACTTAAAAATTATATCAAATTATTATTGATAATAATAATAAAATTTGGAAACCAAATGCTATAAGTTTTGAATTAATATATGATATATAAATATTTAAATTTAAATTTAAATTTTTATCGGAGTGGATCGAGACACACGTATTGGTTTTTCTAAAAAAAATATAGTTGTGCGAAATTGTAATTTTTTTATATAAAAAATATGATAAGAGTGTCTCAACTAATAATTTTTAAAAGTATTGTTCATCTAACTAAGAAATAAATTAACTACGATTTTTTCTATATTTCTCCTAAATATGAAATTGATATACTTTTTATAACAATATTGTATATTTAGTTTGCAAAGCGCGGGTATTAAGCTAGTGACATATAAAATTTTGATGTTTATTAAGTAAAAACATATTAGTGTAACAAAGTGGAGAAGCAATTAATTAGAAAATAAAGTGGGATGGGTATGGGATAGTGGGCAACTGGGCATGTAATGAAATTAGGACTAGTTATTTAGGCTAGACTAGGGACATGTGTCTGCTGCAGAGAACACATTCTTTTGTGAAGACATGACTTTATAATTAATAGAGGAGAATTAAGGTTTGTTCAGTAGAGAAACGCTCTGGTAAAATGAGAGTTATAGTGAAATGGAAGTATTAATCTGGAATGTTGGATGGATGATTGAGCTTTAAAATATATATGGGAGTGGATTTGTTCCAGGAATCGAATTCGTCATCGGAGCTATCGTTATTGTTTCCATTAAAGCAATTACAACGATTACGGCCAAATTTTCCCGCCGTTGCCCCCACTGATTGCTTGTCGTTGCTTTCTTCTATGAAATTCTAGACCAAATTCACCATACATATGGAGCTCGGCGGACGAGACGCGCAAGACTCCAGGGAATTGGCGATCGAAGAGGCGCCGAAGCCGCGACTTCAACACCGGCTTGGCAGAATCGGCTGTTCGCATTGATTCTCTCATCGTTGGAGAATCGATCGATTGAACCTTCATCATTGGAGAGTCGAAGACGATTCCATTCGAGATCGAGAGAGAGAGAGAGTAACTGGGAGGGAGAGAATAAAAGAAAAAAAAGAAAGTTGTAGGATCTCTTATAATTTGGGTAATAAAATCCCTAAATTAATGGGAATCATATGTGTTCATTTCCACCGTACAAACATGCACCCATTTACTTTTAATCACAATCATTCCTTTATTTGTAATTCAATGGCTTTAATTAGTACTACCGTTTTACTCTAAGAGACTGTTTCACCAAAACCCTTTTCTTGTTCAATAAAATTAAGACTTAATCTATATATATATATATTAAAGCAAAGGAATTTGAAGCCATCATATTGATTATGGCCCCATAAATCCTAGGTGTCAATTTGTGATTAATTCGATTTATTTTTATATTAATAATTTTATTTAATTTAAATCACAATATCTAATCACAACTAACTTCAAATATTTAAAATTTTAAATCACAATATCTAATCACAACTAACTTCAAATATATAAAAACTATATACAGCTTTTTTATAAAATTTAATTTCTACAAATTACACATACAATAAACTTATAATATATAATAGATTTCTTACTAAACTTATATATAAAATACATCTTATATTCATTTATGTAATTAGTAATATTATTTTCATGCGTTTGCATATATAATTTGACCTATATAAATTTATGGGCCAAAATCATACAATATATACAATTTTTAACTCATAGTACATGTGATTTTATAATCAAGCTCACTATATTATATTATTACACATATAAAAATATGGTCCATTTAGACTAAAATGACCCGAATAAATTTTATGGCCCATCTATATACAGAGTATATTAAAGCTATTGAATTTCGAGCCACCATAATGTTGTTGGCCCCACAAATCCTACATGTCATTTGTTATAAATGCACTTTTTTTTCTTAACATTATATTTCAATTTAAATCACAATATCTAATCACACCTAGCTTCAAATATATAAAAACTATATACAACTGTGTTGAATGATTATACATTTTTTATAACTTTTGATCTCTACAAATTCCAAAAAATAAGCTTATATATGTCCAACTAATATATGAAAGAATTCCTACTAAACTTATATATAAAATACATCTTATATTCATTTATGTAATTAGTAATATTATTTTTATGACTTTGCATATATAATATGACATATATAAATTTATGGGCCAAAATCATACAATATATACAATTTTCAACTCACAGTACATGTGCTTTTATAATTCAACCCACTATATTATATTATTACACATACATATTTTATTAACAATTTAGTGAAATTTTAGACTAATGTATCTTAACAAAATTAATTTATATAATCTTGAGATTTTCTTCTAAACCTTTCAAATTTAACAACTCATCTTAACAACAATTATATCATATCAGATTTTTAACAAATTTTGTATATTGTACGTTCCCATTTAACAATTTTTATTTGATTATAATTTTTTATAAAAAATACATGGTCTCTATTTTTCGATTTTACAATGTTTCTATGGGCTTATTAATTATCATTTTGCTAAATGTAATTTTCATTTTTAAAAAATTAAATTGAGTTTGTTAATCACCAAGAGAATATTTACTAACAAACTGTGAAATATCAATTATAAATTACCAAAAAAAAATTGTTAAATCAAACAAAAAGTTTAACTAAAAAATCCAGTTAAATCTTCGTTGTAACAAACTTTCAATTTCATATGATTATACACATTATCAAAAGTAAATTAAATGTAATATGTATACAAATTTTTAAAGTATTTGAATTTGAGATAACTTTACACATACATAAATAAGCCAATACTGATTAATTCATTATTCAAATAACTTTTCAGTTATCGTTTTCTAGAAGTAAAGATATAAATTAAAATTAAAATTTTAAAACTTTAGACGGGTCCATTATGTAATTAGAAAAAACTAAAAAAAAAAAATGATTTATCTGGCTGATTTGTAATGATTTTTTTTATATATTTTGCTGAATTATTTCATATATTTATTTTAACAAAAAGTTAAAATATCAAAATTATTTTTCTCCCTTCGTTTGATCTCATATCCCCTTTCGAGACACCAAAACAATCATGGACCAACTTTGCTTACGTGTTATTTTGCGATTAATCCTATTTTTAGTTTACGATTTTCCTTAAACTAACTAAATTTGTACTATAAAAATCTTTAAAATTTCATCAAATAACTCAATTTTTTTGTATGAATAGTACCTTTGATCGAATATAAAAAATTTCTTTTATTTGGATATTAATTTTCACATTTATATTCTACGATAAAAAATGTTATATACATATTATATCTTAATATTAGGGTCAAATATATTATCCATTGTGAATATATGCATGGAATTTTAAATTGAGCTTGCCTTTTATTTTATCTTTTTTGAGTAATTAAATTGAATTTTTTTTCTAATAATCATTGAAATAAATATATTCAAATATTGAGTTCCACCTTATTTTTTAATAATTATTTTTAATATTCATTATAATAAATACATACGAGATAAATCATGTTTATTAGGTTGATGTCACTTCTTTAGTTCTTTTCCATATGCAAATGAAATATCTAAAACATAATATTTTATATCATAAAGTAGCTTGCTATGATAAATATTGGTTTTGTAACCTTACATATATTATTATTTTCGTAAATATTAAGGAATCATTGTTTTATTTTGTGATTTTTACAAGTATCGTTGATGGTGTAACAATAATTTCGGATCCCCATTGTTCATCTACATATATTTTCTTGAAAAACATAAATCTTATTTTGATATAAATTTTTTATTTTTTAATTTACAATGGCCTTATTCATTAATTATACATATATAAATTTCATTTTTATAATTTTAAAATCTTCGCCTCACTTTATTTTATCCATGTTTAACCAAAACTTGGTTTGAATGTATAATATAGTAGCCAAGATTTGAAAATTTAATTATGAATTGTTCAAATATAAAACTAATAAAAACATACAAAAATAAAGATTTTGTTATAACAAAAAAATGGGTACGTGTAGCAAAACACGTGCCCATATAGATCCACATCCAAGGTGTAGCAAAGTTATTTGTTATTGAAGCTTATTTTGGGTATGAAATAACAAAAATGGGTACGTGTAGCAAAACACGTGCCTTTGTGAAATTGGATATTTAACTTTTATGGGTTTAGGGTTGACTTCTTCATATAGATCCACATCCAAGGAGAGCTTGAAGCAGGTGGGGGCAACGTCATGGTTGTTCATTCAACATTTTTTAGGATTGTTTTCCTGTTTGACCCGTTGTCTAATGGCACTGTTAGTTTGTGTTGGACTCATTTCTCTCCCTAGTCTTGTAGCTCGTTTTTGCTTTGTTGTATTTTCATTTGCTTGTCTGTGTTTTTCTGTATTGGTTTTTTCAGTTGCCGATTTATCGGCCTCTCGAGTTGTCCGACATTTTATGTCGGTAACTCGAATTCTTACCTTATAAAAAAAAGGAGAGCTTGAAGCACTTCAGCCAATACGACCTCCATTTGAGCTATGTCCTCTCTTTCGACCGTATCGGCGCTTGCAAAGAATGGACCTTCGGCCGCACCAAATTTCCGACGAAGCTACCGCTACGAACAACAAGGATGTACCTTTTCTTTCAATACGAGCTTTGCCTCCTGTTTTGGGGTGAAAAGATCGAACCGACCTAAATCGCCTTAAAAAAGACAATTAGACAATGACAAGATTAAATATATCTAAAATAATCCAAATCAACGTAATAATGAAATAAATTAGATTAATCAAGTGTAGAACGAGCTTATCTCCCAAGGACGAGAGAACAATCGAATATAGAAATTTAGTCGACGGTCGCTTCAATACTAGAATGAAGGACTGAGCTAGAGAGTGATTCGTGGTAGCAAGTAAGTAGTAAATAGTAGCTTGTATTTAGTTAGGAAGAATCGTGTGTTACAAGAGCCTCTCGAATCTAATATTTATGCTTAACCTAAAAACAAAACTGAACTAGCCGTTCCTCCGAGATCTCCGGGAGCCGTCAAATTGTTCACTTGTTTGCCGAGATCTTCGCTAACACCTCTAACGTCTTGTTCTGCCCCGTACTCCTCTCATGAAGACGGTTTGGCCCTGTTAACATTTGCATGGGCCAACCTGATAAGCTAAATGGATCAGGGCCCAACAATTGCCCCAAGATCAAAGTGGGCCGGAAAAAGAACAGTTTGAGGGGCAGTTTGATCTTCAGTCTACAGAATCCTTCCCCGATTTTCCTGCAGGCGTTGGGTTGACGTGACGCCGTGTGATTGGTTCACCAGATTGACTAAAGGTGACGGTTTTAATTCTTTAAATATGCAATCAATTACCCTTCTTTTCACCATCATTTCCCTGCAAAAAGTATGCATATTTCCAAGGTAAAAGTTTTCAAAATTTCTTACCGTTTCTCTATTTCTCCCATGGCGTCAACAAGATCCAAGAAAGGCAAGATCGTGATCGAGAGTTCTGCCGGAGACGAGGACATCTTCACCCCTTTAGGACACCTAAGCCCGGAAGACTCCTTGCGTGGGACCTTGACCCAACCCGAGTTAGATAGGATCCTCAAAATTGGTCAGTTTCCTGAAGGTATTGTAGCGCGTCTTCCCCTCCCCCCATGAACGATTCGACTGGTGTCACAAAGGTTGGGTTTGTATCTTTGAGTATCCCTTCAAGGTTGGCCATTCTTTCCCCTTTTCTAGTCTCGTTAGGAACTTCCTTGTTGTTTTAAAGCTCGCACCCTGTCAAGTTATACCCCACACATGGCGCTTGCTTAGGGTGGTCGATCTCTTAATCACCGACGTCGATGTCGAGTTTGATTTCAATGCCCTATGGTATTCCTATTACTTGAGCAGTCGTGGTTCATCGAGGTTCCAATTGAGCCTCCATCGGGGCAGGAAGCCCATAGCTTTGAACTTAGATGTTAATGACCGTGGATGGAGATCCCGATTTTTCTTTGTAGAGCGTAGGTCTCTTGAAAGGGGCGTTGATTGTTCTTTCCTACTTTCGATTTGGAGAAAGACATGTATTGTGTTCGTTCTTTTTCGGTCTTTTTGTCGGATATCATCTAAACCTTTGCTTACATGTGTTTTGTTGCAACACCTAACCCGGAGGAGCCTGAAGAATTTGAGGTTGTGACCGCCACTCTGCTTGCTCTCCTTGAGGTGGACATGTCTTTTTGAAACGTTAACCTTTTGTTACCTGATTCTACGGGAATGTCGACCCCTGCTGCGTCCGTCTCCAAAGGCACATGTTCCTTCCTGCAGGTATGTGTTTGGTTGGTCTTCGGAACTGCTATTTTCTTATATTGTTGTGCGATCCAATGCTATTTTCTTGACAACATCTCGTGGGGGAAGATCCAATGCTCGCCTATCTGTGAAGAGCCTTATGGAGCATAAGTTGTCGGTTGCTAAGGCATCCGCCTCGGCGAGAGCTATTGCTAGGCCCCCTTTGCCTGCTGGGATCATTGATGTGGACTCTCTATCATCCAAGACGTCAGGAGCAAAAAGGAAGGCGACGGCTGCTCCATAATCATCGACGGGCATGTTGAAGGACAGATCGACGAGCGATTTGCTCCATTTTGTGGATTCTGAAGCCAAGAAGGAGATTGGCGACTTGTACCCTATTGATTGTATGGACGAGGCTGGGGTTGCCGCTTGAAAGGTAAGTAAAAGTTTACCTTTTTTTTTTACTTGACACTGATTACATGACTCGTCGAATACAAGCCTTTCAATACTCCATGGCCGCTCTCTCGACCATACAGGAGCTGAGTGACAAAGCTGATAGGAGAATTGCCCAAGCAGAGGGCCAATTGAAGGTTGTCCAGGACCGCGTGAAGGTTGTTGAGAACGAGTTGTCGTCGGCCACCAAGAAATTATAGGCTCACCTCGAGGAGTTGGAGGGCAATGCTGAAGAACTTCGTGTAAATGATGCTCAAATTGCTAGAGATGCGGGGGCATATTTCTACATCAAGTCACGTGTCGAGATGATGGAGGAATTTGCGGCAGGAAAACATTCGGCTTGGAAGATTGAAAACGAAAGGGCTAGTCTGGACTATCTCTACCCCAGTGGCAATCCTGGTAATGAATTGTTCATTCTCATCGGCCTAGGCAAGGATGACCAGAAGGAGGAAGGGGGCGATCCTGAAGTGGCTGAAGAAGCGGTTGAGGACGTGTCGAAGGCGCCGCTTGAAGTGACCAAGGATCAGGAAGTTCTCCATGCAATTGCCAATGAGAGGTCAGGCGAGTCTTAGGTTTGTTGTTGATGTGGTGGCGATGTATTGTGTTTGTGGTGTCGTGAACATTCTGACTTAGACATTTGAATGGCGTATTGTACCCCATCGCGGAGATGGGATGGATAATGTTTTGGCGACCCGTCCACCATTGCGGGTCGCGTATTTTGTGAAATGCTTTGTATTATGCGTACCTCGTGCTTGCTTGTTTGATTTTGCAGGTAGACTTTGTCAATTGTGCCTTGACCGAGACGCGTGACGATCGGTCGAAGCGACCTGTAGCTATGAGCGTTAGTGTGGCATGCCTTGTGTTTCCAGGGAAGAGTCGTTGTAATAAAGACGGGTACCTTATATAGGACAAGTCTTGTAGATAGGTTGTCTTAGTGTTGTTCCTCTATTCCCCGTGTACCGATCGATCGTGTATTTGTAAGCGCTTTTATGTATAAAAATGTTCGTCCGTTTGAATGTTGTGTCTGTCTTCGAGGCCTCTTGCTTCTGTTTGAATCGTCTTAAAACACATAAAAGAAAGGTCAAAGGGCAGCCGTTAGGTGTGATCCCAACGGCCCTCCGATGCTTAAGTCAGTAAAAGGAAATAGATGAATGTAATTGAATGGACACAAAGAAAAAAAAAGGGTTAAAAATGATACAACTTTAGATGGGTTTCATTCCAACTTTGCGGGAGTGGTTGTCCGTCCTTTGTTTCCAATCGATATGCGCCTTGTCCGACGATCTCCTTGACGAGGTAAGGTCCTTCCCATTGAGGTGCTAGCTTCATGTCGGCTGGATCTCGGGTATTTTTGGAACGTTTTCCTCAAGACCCAATCTCCTACCTTGAATACCTTGGCGCGTACATTCTTGTTGTAGCTTCTGACGACTTGTTGTTGGTATTGGACCATCCGGATCCTAGCTCTTTCTCTGATCTCGTCTGCAGTGTCGAGGTTGTGGGACAATTCGACATCATTTTGTTATGGGTTTGTAACCCGTATCTAGCAGTTGGGACGAGTAGCTCGGCGGGGGTGACTGCTTCGCTCCCGTAGACTAGTGAGAAGGGACTACGTCCAGTCGCGTTCTTTGGGGTGGTTCTGTCAGACCACAATATTAAGGAGAGTTTGTATGCCCATTTTCCCTTTGCCCTTGTGAGGCGTTTTTTAGATTGTTTATGATAATCTTATTGCTATATTCAGCATGGCCGTTGGATTGTAAATATCGTGGTGTAGGCGTGACCAACATGATGTTCCATTGTTTGCAAAAGGATCGTGTCTTGCTACCGATGGATTGAGAGCCATTGTCGCATACGATTTCTGAAGGGATACCAAATCTGCATAGAATGTTACGCTTTATAAATGAAATGACATGTTTTTCCTTTACCTCTCGATATGCTTTAGCTTCGATCCATTTAGAAAAAGTAGTCAGTTGACAGGCAGGTTTTAGTCGTGTTAACCTGGTCAAAATAAATCCTAACAAACCTAAACTGGTAGTTTGGGTAAGCAAGGGTCGAATCCCACAGGGAGGAATTGTTTTCTTTATGTAGATTGCATGCAATAGTAACAAAGGGGGGAATTGGTTGATTGTTGTGAAACAAGTAAACAAAGCAAAGTAAACAAAACAAAAGGTTGAAATCAATTGGGGAAAACACTTAGCCAAACAAATATCCACCTTCAGTTTGGTTGATTGATCATTAATTATTCCTAGTCCTCAATCCTCATGAATGTCCTAATCCCTGTTCTGAAATAGTTACCAGTCCAACTCAGCCTAGTAACCCTAACTATTAAACCAATCAAGAAACTATCAAGATAAATTTAACAGCAGAATAAGCTCAGGAATAGATAGGCTCATGCAATACTTAACAACTCGTCAGTACTTGACATGCAATTAATTCTCTTCACAATAAACATTCACAACTCGTTCCAGTAAATCGTGGTTGCTACTTCTGAATTAGGGATGAATAATATTGATCTCAACAAGTTGACCAGAAAGAGGTAACTAACACTATAGATAATACTAATCTCAACTAGGTTGTCAGGCTAGGGAAACTAATATTAATAATGATAATTACCACAACTGATGAGTTAGATCCAACCAATACTATTCAAGATCCTAATCCTATAGTATGAATAATATCAATAAAACTAGGTAGCTAATCTAGAGAAATCAATATAACTCAATTGGATGAAGCATAAAAGAATTAATAACATTCAAGGAAAGAGTAAAGGAATAACCTCACAATCAAATACAAACTTAGGCTTCAATTGTCGGACTAAGCAAAAATGCTTAGCTCCTCATAGTCTTCGAAGGAAAATAATACTGAATGGAAAATACTACGTAATAGCGAATGTCGATGATCTAGATGATATCTGAATGGAGGCCATGGAATTTAGGTTAAATAGACTTAACCTAAAGCCCAAGATCACAAACCTCATCTAAAAGGAAATAAAACTAAAGTATCGAAAATAATAAAGAAAATAATTGGAAAATAATAAAAATAACAAAACTCGGAAAATCAAAGTTGGAACGCCTCCCGTGCTCTTCCGCGGCTGTGGCACCAATTCCGCGGTCGCGGAAAATAGGTTCGAGCTCTCGAAGTGAACAACTCTTGATTTTTCCGCGGGCGCGGCAGAACTTCCGCGGTCGCGGCCGTGACACTCTTCTGCTCCGTGCTTCGCCTCTCGCCGCAGACGCTTCGTGACATCCCCTTGGTTGCGGCTGGCCTTCTTTGCTCCTTCGTGTGGATTCTTCCTTCTATCTTCCTCGGTCTCCTCCAGTGGTCTACTCTTCGTCTTCTGGATGTCTTCAATTAGCTCCTCCAAACCACCATATCCACACTTCTTCTCTCCAACTCCCTACTCCACAGTTGTGCTCTAAATCTCTACAAATGGCACCCTAAACACCGGTAACAACTCCTAGATAAGCACTACAAAATAGTGCTGATCAAACTCCCCCATGCTTAAACCTTGCTCATCCTCGAGTAATCTAAAATAAACCTACTCCTTCAATCAAATCCCCAAGGTCTCAAGAAGCATGGAAAAAATCATCCCCACTAAGAATCGCACCTAACAATGAATCTCCAAGGCACCAACACAATAAGCTCAACACAACACAACACAACACAACCAAATCAACACCACACAACCAAGCTAAAGGGAAAGCAGAGTACTTCCCCCAAGCTTATCCCGAACACCATAGAGTGAATAAAAATCTAATCCTAGCCTCCATCTATCTTCTTATCGCTCCAGAGTGACCTACCCGAATCCTCCTTATATCATCTCTTCTTATGTCACCACGCCAGGTAAAATGATGATTCCTAGAAATCACTCTTCTTTTTTTTCACTCATTTTGCCAAGGCTCCCTTTCGGGTTTTCACCAAGCCACTCATTTCATTTTTCAATAGATGGGCTCACATATACTCACATCGCTCTTGACCAATTATTACCCCAGCCTAATGCTGGTCCAAGCCACCTGCTTATTACCTAAGCCGCCCTTTCGAGTTTTCGACTTATCCCATGATTTTTATTTTTGCCTTTTTTCAAAATTTTGGCTTTTTCTTTATATTTATTTTTCTCCTCAATGACGTAGCAAGTATAAAACCCTCCCCCATGCTTAAACATTGCATTGTCCTCAATGTAATGAAAGAAAAAAAGACTAAAGCATAGGGAAAGGAAAAAAATTAACTCATAAACGTCGCCGAGTTAGCTTGGACACTGAAGTTGTTGCTGGAGGTAAAGCAATGAACGCTCAGGTCTCTGGTGCTGCGGCGGGCGTCATCGACTCATCTCTACCGTGCAACCAAAGGGAACCACTGTAATGTGTAGTGGTCATCAAGGAAATCGGGGCTGCACGGCCTTCAACTCAATCAACTCCTACCATGCAACCAAAAGGAACCACTGTGGTGAGAAGTGGTAAATCAAGGGAACGGGGTTGCATGGCCTTCAACAAACACAAAAAATGGGCCCAGATGTCATCGTGGTGTGGGTCCTGGTGTTCCTCCTCTCCAGCTGTCGATTGTAGGGCCATCATCGTTGCTAATTAATGATGTAGGGCTAATGTCTCCTTCTTGGCAACATGATGCGCACCATCTCTCCATGGGGTATTCGGACAACTGGCCTTCGATTAAACTTTTTTTTTTCGGGCAATAGCAGGTGTGGTAAGCACCTTCTTCATTATGGTTTGGGCCTCCTCCCTGCAGGTTAGTTCGAAACAAAACAAAGACAAAAGCAAAAACACACGAACAAAAGCAATTAAAAACAAGAATTGAAAAGACAAGAAAAGAAATTCATACCTCGGGTTGCCTCCCGGACAGCGCCTTAGTTATTGTCGTGGCTCGACATACTGCTCTTATACATCAACTCGGGTTGCTCACAGCAACTGAACTCCTAGGATCAATATCAGGGGGATGCCTCTTTGTGTGCTCCATGTTGAGCCTTTCCCCCATTCTCTTGCACTTCATGATGGGTGGACCACTTTTTATATCCATGATTGCACTTGCCATCTTCAGAAATGGCCTACCCAACATCTCAGGGGCTGTTGGCTTATCCTGCTCTGTATCCAGCGTAGAGAAATTTACCCTCTGAATCCCAATTTCCTTCTTGTGCTTCCCCCTCTACTTCTTCTTGATCTTGCGCAGCGCCTTTAAAAATTCCTTGCAGCGAGGGATGCTATTTGCTAGTTTGAGCAAAGGAATATTCACCTCGCAAATGCTAAACGTCCCAAACAATTCTTTGTCATTGGATGGCCTCTTCGTGTCCACCAAAGCTTCAGGGAAAGGTGCGGGAGGCTAGTCTGATCCGAGCGAAGGGAAATAGGGGTGCACATAGTCGTCATAGGGAGCATCGGAGCGAAGAGGCACTTCTGGAGCATTTCCGCGGGTGCGGATTGGGTTCCGCAGTCGCGGAATTTGTTCGATCTCATCGCTGTCTTCGGCTCTTTTTCCGCGGTCGCAGATTTCATACCGCGGTCGTGGAATTCTCTCGACCTGTTCCTTTTTTTCTCCGTGCATTTTCCGCGGTCGCGGATGTCCTACCGTGGTCGCGGATTTGCGTTGATTCCGACCTTCTCGCCAACAGTCTCGCCGCGGTCGCGACCCTCTTCCTCGTGGTCGCTGAATTCCTTCAGTCCCAAAAAAATACTCTTCTTCAGATAGTACCTCGTGGTCCCAAATATCGTCTGGAAGGCCCAACTCCCTGAGTGAACCGCGGTCGAGGGACACCTCCCGCGATCTCGGGTTCTCTTCTTCTAATATCTCGCTGTATTCAGCTCCTGTCTCTCTAATTTGCTCTTCCCTTTCAGCTAAGGGGGCGACAAGCAGCTCCTCAGTACTTCGTATGTCCATCGAGAAGGCATTCTCCTCCTAGTGCACTACTGGGTGAGAAAGTGGTTTCGCCGATGTCATGGCCTCCAATCTGCTCACTGTTTGAACCATGTGCTCCATCGAATTCTGCAAGTTGTGGAGCATCCCCTCAGTAGACATGGAGGGACTTGGGTTGGACACTGGCGGGCTATGCTCGTAGACTGGACTGGACTGTTGTGGAGTACCCTGCTGATAGAACGAATGTGGCCCCAGGTATAACTCCTGGTAGTCATGACCATATGGAGGGTATTGCTGGTACCCATAACTCGAATTGGGGTGATCTCTCCATCCTGGAGTGTATGCGTAGGAGTATGGGTCATATAGCGGCTCTCCCCAGAACTCCATTTCTGTATCAAATTCAAAAAAAAAGGAAATCAGTAGCACGGGTGTGGACCGTAAGATAGGTTCACACAAAAACAGACACACAAAGAAAAACAAAACTTGCCTCCCCGGCAACGGCGCCATCAGTCATAGCAAGGAAGAAGACGCGTTGTCCTGATGCTGGTGGTAGTTTTCCTACGATGTCCATTCCCCATCGCATGAAGGGCCAATGTGCTAGAGTTGGATGGAGCATTTCCGACGGCTGGTGTGTAACAGGTGTGTGTCGTTGGCAGGCGTCACATCTTTTGATGTAGTCGGTCGCGTCCCTGTTCATCTTAGACCAGTAGTAACCCGTCCTAAGGGCTTTACCGGATAGACTACATCCCCTAGTATGGTTTCCACATTCTCCGTCATGTAGGGATTGCAAGACGCGTCTAACCTCGGATGTTTTGAGGCAGCGTAGGTATAGACTCGTGACAGATCGTTTGAATAAAACATTGTCTTTTATGTCAAAGGTTATGGCTTGTACCTTGAGTCTTTTGGCTTCTTTTTTTTTTGCTGGGAGTATGCCGTCTTTCAGCCACTTAATGTAGGGTATGGCCCAATCCTCTTGATCGCTTATGAGGTCGTCTTCTGTGTTGTCACCTACTTCTGCTGAGACGACCTCTTCTAAAGGTAACTCATCTTCTGCCTGAGTGTTATCCCGACTGGTTGTCTTGAGAGTTTTGGGGACTGCTGGGGTTGTGATGTGTGCTAATGGGATGTTACGGAAGTCGTCAGGGTGCAAGGCGGAGCCGAGGTTTGCTAGGGCGTCGGCCTGTTTGTTGAGGTCGCGTGGGACTTGTCTAATAGTAAATTTTGGAACTTACCCACCAATTTTTTGACGACATCCAGATAGGCCATCATCCTATTGTCTTTGGCGGCATATGATCCTTGCACTTGGTTGACGATCAGGAGAGAGTCACATATCACTTCGATGTTCTAGATTACGAGGTCTTGTGCGAGTGTCAGCCCGAATATGAGTGCTTCGTACTCCGCTTCGTTGTTGGTTGCATCCCACTCACATCTTACAACTTGGGCTATATGGTCCCCTTGTGGCGATTTTAGTACGACACCTATCCCAAGTCCTTATACGTTCGACGCTCCGTCTATATGGAGTTGCCACATGCCCTTGTCCTCTCCAGTTTTCAGTTGTTTGGCTTCCTGTTTCAGTGTAGGACTGAAATCGGCCACAAAGTCAGCCAAAGCTTGAGATTTGATCACTGTTCTTGGCTCGTATTCGATGTTGAATCCACTCGGGTGTATTGCCCATTTTGCCATTCGTCCTGTAAATTCTGGTTTCCTCATAGTAGCCTTCATGGGATGGTTAGTTCTTACAACAATAGCATGTGACTCGAAGTAAGGTCTAAGTTTGTTTGAGGCCATTACCAGAGCTAGGACTAATTTCTCAAGCGACGTGTACCTTGTTTCGGCAGGGAGTAAGGAGCGACTTACATAGTAGACCAGGGATTGCTTTCCATCCTCTTCTCTTGTCAGGACTGCGCTGACCGCCGAATCTGATACAGGTATAGTGGTAGTGGCTCATCGTCTTTTGGTTTGGCTAGCAGGAGTAGGCTTGTCAGGTATGCTATTAGATCTTGGAAGGCATGTTCGTGTACCGTTGTCCAATCGAATGACTTGTTTTTCTTCAAGACTTCATAGAAAAGTGTGCACGTGTCCGAGGATTTGATACGAATCTATTTAACGATGTTGTTCGTCCTGTCAGTTTTTGGACGTCTTTGACGCACCGGGGGGGGGGTCTTAAGTTGACGATAGCTTTGATCTGGTCCAGATTGGCTTCTATCCCCCTTTGTGTCACCATGTACCCTAGGAATTTGCATGAGGACACTCCAAAAGAGCATTTAGTTGGATTCAATTTCATATTATATCTCTTTAGTACCTCAAATGCTTCTTTTAAGTGTTCAATGTGGTCCTTCGCTGCTTTCGACTTGACTAGCATGTCGTCGATGTAGACCTCCATGGTGCCTCTGATCTGATCCTTTAACATCTTGTTTACGAGTCTTTGGTATGTGGCCCCTGCATTTTCTAGTCCGAAGGGCATAACTTTGTAACATTACGTACCTTGGCGGGTTATGAAAGCCGTTTTTTCTTGGCCGTCTGGATCCATAAGGATCTGGTTGTACCCACTGAACGCATCCATGAACGTGAGCATTTCATGCCCGGCAGTCGCGTCAACCATTGCGTCGATGTGTGGTAATGGGAAAGAATCTTTAGGACAGGCTTTGTTCAGATCTGTGAAGTCGATGCAGACTCTCCATTTTCCGTTTTTCTTTTGGACCACGACGACATTCGCTAACCAGTCTGGGTACTTGACTTCCCTGATTTTTCCTATCTCGAGTAGATTTCTGACCTCGTCGTCTATGATTTTGTTTCATTCTGGTGCGAATTTCCTCCTTTTTTGTTTGATCGGGGGATAGATCGGATCTACATTCAATCTATGAGTAATAATATCGAGAGGAATCCCCACCATATCCTCATGCGACCAGGCAAAGCAATCAGAGTTAGACTGTAAAAATGCTATTAGATTAGCTCTGGTTGAATCGTTTAAATCTGATCCGACCCTTACTATTTGTTTTGTCTTTGAAGGGTCCAATGCGATCTCATCTAGTTGTTCTATTTCTGGCTCGATGTATCGTTTGGTCCCTTCACCGCACTGTGGTTGCTATGTTGAAGGTCGATCGACTACCCCTTTCATTGAAGTGACATAGCATTCCTTGGCAGCCCGCTGGTCGCCTCTTATTTCCTGTACCCCCCACTTAGTCGGGAACTTTATGGTTTGATGATAAGTGGAAGGTATAACTTTCATGGCGTGAATACTGTTGGGCCTGGCATCCCCGGAGAAGGTGGATCAAGTGAATCGAGCCCAAGCCCGTTGCAGATCGGAAGAACAAAGAAGAAGGCCCAGAGGAGGCGACAAGACTTCTCTGGTCGAATGCCCTCCGACAGGATAGCGAGAATCTTGCCATACATTTAATGCCCAGATCACGCAACGTCCACAACATTCAAGCCACTATAATTGTAGTAATTAAATGGCATAATCCTTGCCATTGCTCCCGGCATTGAAGACGAAGATATTAGAAAAACACAACGATCACAATGGAAAAGAACTTACCATATTTGGACGATGAAGAAGATAAGAGGATACGAACACATTAACGCTAGACACACAAGCATCTTGGCTCACAAACGAATCAGAACAACACTTACACTGCCCGCTTAGCTCTCTAGCAATCATCTGCGCTTACTCTCCACCGGTCGCCACCTAAAAGTCATCGGTCGAGTCCTACACGACCACTCGGTCTAAACTACGATAAGTTGTATCTCGATTCGATCCGATCAATAAATTATCTAATAAAATCATCTCACTATTCTACATTTATTCTTTGCTTGTCAATTATCTGCTTGGTTTGGATTGTTCTCTATCACCCGATCGACTAGTTACCCCGTCTAAGGCGATTTAGGTCGTCCGATCCTTTCGCCCCAAAACAATTTGGCGCCCACCGTGGGGCAACTTGCCGATCACCCTTCCAAAACTTTCCAACCATGACTATTGACCCACCTACCGACAACCAAGAACCACGTCTCGAAGACGGAACCCAAGATGCAGTAATCACAACCGAAAATCCTACTCTAACCCAGTTCCAAGAACTTTCCCAAAAAATGGCCACCCTTTAAGAGGAACTAGCCCATCAACGCCAAAAGACCGAGGCCTTAGCCGCTTTGTCAACCCAATCCGAAGCCGAGATCGCGCAACTAACCCGTGAAAATGAGTCTCTTAAGTCGCAGGTACAGTCAATGGCTTCAGGATCTAGGAACGTGCCCGTCCACGGCGGCGTCCGAACACGCCTCGACATGGACAACATCGAGCCGACGCCTCCGAGCATACGACGTCCCGGACACACTGAGGGTACGTCTCGAACTCCTTTCGCTAGTCCATTTTCGACTAATCATGTCACCTTTTCCACACCGATCGGGTCTGCTGGGGCCCGAATTGACGAACCGCAGGTTACCAATCCGCCAGATGTCCTGGCTCTTTTTCAAAAGACGCTCGACAGACACATGAAGACGATCGATGATCGCTTCAACAAGCTCCCAGGAGTCCCGCAACCAATCGAGAGGGAAACGTCCGGCGGATTCGAAGAATCCCCGTTCGTCGAAGAAATCACAAGGGTCGAGATCCCCAAGAAGTTCCATCTCCCCAACATGACGACGTTCGACGGCACCACCGATCCAGATGACCATATCTCTCTCTATAAACAAAAACTAATGGCCGCATCTGTTTCAAGGGAGAGCCACGAGGCTGTTGTTTTGGGGTGAAAAGATCGGACAACCTAAATCGCCTTAGACGGGGTAAAATAGCTAAAATTCATATCGATCAAACGTTAGGCATGAGAGTCGAAAAAACAGTAATGACGACTAGTTTGTTGAGTCAAGGCGACGATAGTGACAAGATTGAGTATATGAAACTAAAAGAGTAAAATAGCATAAAATGTAGTAGAATATAATGTAAATTGAGATAAGAAAGACTTATCTTCATTAGATAGAGAAGAACATTGTCCGAAGCGTGAGAGCTTCCGATCGTATGAGGATGTTTACAAGTTCTTCTAATTACACGAAGTGGAGAAGAATAGACGTATTACAAGGCTTTTTGGGCGGGATTCGATGATCTTAGAATAGCTAAGGAGCTTTGTATATATAGTCAAGGAGAAGGAATCTCCCGCATTAATCTCCCTTGATCCCTTATTTAATGTCGTCGATCTCTCCTTAAATGCTCTTGATCTTTCCTTGATTCTGCATTAATTACGCTTGATCTCCTCTTAAAGATGGTTGATTCCCTCATTGATGGATGAAATAATGCATATAGCCGTTGGAGATCTCGGAGTAATAAAGGAGAAAATCTCGCTGGTCCGTTGCGTCTAGGAATCAGGCAACGGTCGCATGGCTCACGTCTGACGGGTCTGATGCGTCCGACAGGTCTGATGCGTCCGACTGGTTGCGTCAAACAGTCGATGCCCATTGGACGAATGATCGATTTTCCGACCCCAACAATAGCCCCAAAATTAAACTGGGCCAGAGCGTCAAGTGATGGGACGGTTTGATTTTATAACTTCTCTTTCTTCTGGCATGATCTTGATTTTGTTGTAGGCGATCTGGCGACGGGGCCGACATGTGTATTGCTCAAACTGAGAATCAACTTAATATAGCCAATAATCGTGTGAAGACGACTGAGGGCATTTCTTGTGATGACGAAGGGTCAGGAGACCGCTCCTTGTTTGTCATTTTGCTTTGTTTTGCAGGTGGACTCATCAGTCGCTTCCTGGTCAAGTCGTGTAACGTTGGTCGCGTAGACCTGTAATTGTGTGTGACACGTCGTGTAGTTCCAGGGAAGAACATTGTAGTACTTTGTATAAGACGTGTACCTCAAGCGGGACAGGTCATGTAAAAATGCATCGTGTTTTTGTTCCTCTATTCCATGTGTACCGATCGATCGTGTTATGTATAAGCGCTATGTGCGATTGTGTTTTGTGTGTATGGATCAACTTGTTTGTCATTCGCGCCTTGGCAGTGATGCAAAATGTTTGGTCGTGATGACTTGTAATGTAGCATGCTTTGTCTGTCCGGGGAGGAGTTGCATGTATTGTAAGAAAAGACGAGTGCCTTGGACAGGAAAAGTATTTGTAAGTAGTTCGTAGTATGCCGTTTCTCTTTGTATGCTTGTGTTTTATGTATTATCTGTCGTGTCAGCGTCTCCGGCTGGTCAAGTTGCAGGCGACGTAGGCACTTTTTACGCGTTGAAGTCGTGTGTCGAGACGATAAAAGAGTTTGAAGAGGGCAAGCAGGGGACCTGAGATTTGAAGGCGGGTAAGGAGACCATGAAGGTCTTGTTTCCGAAGGGGAATCCAGGCTCGGAGCTTTTCCACCTGGTCGACGTCAGAGAGGAATCTCTGGTCGAAAGTACCGGTAAGGACGAGGTCCATTCTGGTGACTCCGTGTTGCTTGAGCCCCAGCCTTCTCCCGACTTGGCCCCTGCTACAAGTGACGTTTGCAGACCCTGACCTTTGATTGTTCTTCGTAATTTGATTTGTCCGAACTCGTCCTGCTATGTAGCTAGTCGACGAATTGGTATGATGTGACATTGCTTGTGTAAAAGCTTTTGTCTTTTGAAAGCGTTGATTTGAAGTTTTTAGCCATCGGGCGTTAACTCCGTAAACGTATATTGTATTGTACCACCCTTTGCGTAAAAGCTTTTGTTGGTGGGTTGTGCGTAAGTTGTAGCCGTGTGAGGCGTTAACTTTGTAAATGTGTACTGCACAGGTTTGTGTATTTGTAGGTACCGTATGTAGGGTTTATCACCCGTAATGTGTGTTAGTCATGACGTTTGTGTAGATCGAGGAGGAAAGCAGTTTGTTTGCTGCGTAAATAAGATGGGTTCCCTTGTGTAAGATGGGCAATGTGCCGCTGAACCGTAAGTCGTCTCCCCGTGTACCGATCGATCGTGTAAATGTAGTGTAAGCGCTTTTTGCGGATGACTGGATCCAATATGTATGTAAATGTAATGTGACATGTCAAGTCGATTTGTCGTAGTTGATTTGTGTGTCGGGTTTGCCCGTGTACTCCGTCGAGTAGGGCTTACCGTACGTATGTCGGGTTTGCCCGTGTGCTCCATCGAGTAGGGCTTACCGTATGTATGTCGGGTTTGCCCGTGTGCTCCGTCGAGTAGGGCTTACCGTATGTATGTCGGGTTTGCCCGTGTGCTTCGTCGAGTAGGGCGTACCGTATGTATGTCGGGTTTGCCCGTGTGCTCCGTCGAGTAGGGCTTACCGTATGTAAAGAAAGAGGCCTTATGTATGTGTTTGTGTTTAGTCATGACTTTATGCCGGGGAGGTAAGCAATATGTTTCTATTGCATAAATGTAATAAGGTGTCTTAACCTTATGTAATGTGTAAGGCAGGCGGTGTGCCGACGTGCCTGTGTTGTTCATCTCACCCGTGTTCCGATCGATCGTGTAAACATAGTGTAAGCGCTTTTTGCGGATGACTGGATCCAATATGTATATCGATGTCGTTCTGTACTCATTTTTTTGCAAGGAGGATGTCCTTACTTAGTGTCAAATGCTAAATTTCAAGAAATAGAGTTGTGTATGCGACAATAAGCAATGTATGACATGTGAAGATATGTATTTGTTAATGTGACGATAAGCAATGTATGACATATGAAGATATGTAGTTGCGCATGCGATGATAAGCAATGTATGACATATGAAGATATGTAGTTGCGCATGCGATGATAAGCAATGTATGACATATGAAGATATGTTAGTGTCTTACCTTGTTGGTTCAGAAATGGTATAATTTCAGATGTGTCGCGTTCTTTGGAGTGGTCCTGTCGGACCAGAGAATGAACGGGAGCTCGTCCGCCCATTTGCCTTTAGCCCCAGTGAGGCGCTTCTTGAGGTTGTTTGATAATGATTTTGTTGTTGGATTCGGCTTGTCCGTTGGATTGCGGATACCGAGGTGTGGATGTGACCAACTTGATGTTCCATTGGTCGCAGAAGGCTCGAGTCTTATGACTGATGAACTGGGAGCCGTTGTCGCACATGATTTCTGATGGGATGCCAAATCTTTGAGCCTTTTTGCTTCCGTTTTGTCATCGGGCAGAATACCGTCTTTTAACCATCTGATGTAAGGCAGCATCCAGTCGTCATTGGTATTGACGATGTCTTCTTCTGGTCGGTCGCCTATTTCCATAGCGACGAGTTCTTCAAGTGGCGTCATTGACTCGACGGATGTCCTTGGGACGGCTGGCGTCATGATGTGGGCCAATGGTATGTGTGGAAATTCTTTCGGGTCCAGGACGGATCCTAGGTTGGCGAGTGCGTCAGCTTGGAAGTTAAGATCCATGGGTACCTGTCTAATGTCGAATGTTTGGAACTGTCCGATCAGTTTCCTGGCTACCTCCAGGTACGCTATCATTCTGGCATCCTTAGCGTTGTACGACCCTTGTATATGGTTTACGACCAGTAGGGAGTCACAAACGACTTCAATCTCTCGGACCCCTAGGTCACGAGCCAGGATGAGTTCTAAAATGAGCGCTTCGTACTCAGCTTCATTGTTAGTCGCGTCCCACTCGCATCTTACGGCCTGGGCTATCTTGTCCCCTTGTGGCGACTTCGGCACGACTCCTAGCCCCGATCCTCTGGCGTTCGACGCACCGTCTGTGTGGAGTTCCCATGTGCCTGTTTCTTCTATCGTGAGCAGTTGTGTCGCTTCTCTTGTGGCTTCTTGTTTTACGACTCTTGGATCTTCATCTGCCATTTTTCATGTGTGAAGTTTGGCCCGTGGTCTTTTTCTATGTTAAAGCGATGTGACGCTTCAGATGTGAGACTCGTTTGAAGATATGCTTATCCTGTCACTTGATTTATAGATTTTGGCTTCCTCGTGATAGATTTCATGGGATGGTTATTGGGCCTGGATTCTCCAGAGAAGACAGATCGAGAGGACCGAGCCCAAGCCCACTGCAAATCGGGAGAATGGCAGACGAGTTCAGAGGAGTCGACAAGGCTTCTCTGGTCGAGCGACACCGGACAAAACCTCTCCAGTCAAGAGTCATCCGACAAGATCGCGGAGATCTCGCCACACATTTAATACTCAGATCATGCAACATCTGCAACGTTCAAACAACTTAACTGCCAGTAATTCAATGGCGCAATCTTCACCATCACTCCGAGCATTGAAGATGGAATATTCGGCCGAAGCATAAACGGTCACAAGAGTAAAAGACTTACCATATCAGGGCGACGAGGAAGATAAGAAGAGGACTACACAATTACACACGACACACGCATTCTCACTTAGCAAACTCACCAGAATAGCACTCTCGCTCTCCATCTAGCTCTCCAAACGGCTGCCTACGCCTGACCCCTGCCGGTCGCCACTCACAAGTCACCGGTCGAGTCCCACTCGATCTCTGATTTTATTACGATAAGTTGTATTGCGATCTAATCCGGTTCACACGATATCTAATAAAATCGTCTTGCTATTATATATTTATTTATTTCTTGTTTACCTATTATTTGCTTGGTTTGGATTATTTCCCATCGTCCGATCAACTAGTTACCCCGTCTAAGGCGATTTAGGTCATCCGATCTTTTCGCCCCAAAACAATTTGGCGCCCACCGTGGGGCAACTTGCCGATCACCTTTCCGGAATCTTCCAACCATGGCTATTGATCCCCCTATTGATAACCAAGAACCACGTCTCGAAGACGAAACCCAAACCACAGAAAACCCAATAAAAAATCCTACTCCAACCCAGTTCCAAGAACTCTCTCAAAAAATGGCCGCCCTTCAAGAGGAACTAGCCCAGCAACGTCAGAAAACCGAAGCCCTAGCCGCTTTGTCAACCCAATCCGAAGCCGAGATCGCGCAACTAACCCGTGAGAACGAGTCTCTTAAGTCGCAGGTACAATCAGTGGCCTCAGGATCTCGGAACGCGCCCGTCTGCGGCGGCGCCCGAACGCGCCTCGACATGGACAATATCGAGCCAACGCCTCCAAGCGTACGACGTCCCGGACACACTGAGGGTACGTCTCAAACTCCTTTCGCTAGTCCATTTTCGACTAACCATGTCACCTTTTCTACACCGATCGGGTCTGTCGGGGCCCGAATCGACGAAACACAGGTTGCCAATCCGCCAGATGTCATGGCTCTTTTCCAGCAAACGCTCGACCGACACATGAAGACGATCGACGATCGCTTCAACAGGCTCCCAGGAGTCCCGCAACCGATCGAGAGAGAAGCGTCCCGCGGATTCGAAGAATCCCCGTTCGTCGAAGAAATCGCAAGGGTCGAGATCCCCAAGAAGTTCCATCTCCCCAACATGGCGACATTCGACGGCACCACCGATCCAGATGACCATATCTCTCTCTATAAACAAAAACTAATGGCTGCATCTGTTTCAAGGGAGAGTCGCGAGGCTGTCATATGCAAAAGCTTTGGCACGACCCTCGCGGGCCCCGCACTAACTTGGTTTATGCGTTTGCCTCAGGGAACGATAACATCATTTGCGGATCTGGTCAACTATTTTAAGAGCCAGTTCGCCAGCAGTCGGAAGCATGAGAAACAATCGAGTGACCTCTACCGAGTCACACAAAGGTACAATGAACCTCTCCGAAATTATCTTAACAGGTACAACAAAGAGAAAGTGGGAATCCCCCACTGTGACGTCACAACGTCTATCGAAGCATTCCGACAAGGCCTGGTCAAAGACAACAATCTCTACGACGAGATTACCAAGTATCCCTGCAAAAGTTTCGAAGATGTTCAAGCCAAAACTATGGCCGAGGTAAGGCTGGAAGAGGACCGTGAGTCGCGTAAAGCCTCGCACGGACCCGATCCATCCGATCGCAAACATTCCTCCGACAATCGTCGGGACAGACGTCCACATCCCTATTCTCGTAATCGAAACGAAGCAAAACAGGTAAATTCTTTCCAAGATAGGTCACAAGAATGGAGAGAAGGTTCTGTGTTGCCTCCTAGGGTCCAGTCTTATAACTTCAACGTTTCCGTGTCGGAGCTCGTCAAGAGTTTCGACAAGTATGGAAAAGACGTAAGATGGCCCCGAAAGAGCGATCGACCGGACGTCAAGAAGGACATGAGTCGATGGTGTGAATTCCACGGCGACCATGGTCATTCGACCGACGAGTGTATCGCCCTACGAAAGGAGGTCGCTAGGCTGCTATCACAGGGGCTGTTACGCGACGTCATCTCGGAACGGGCAAAAGCCACAATGGAACGCCGAGATCAGGTAAAACAGAACAAACCCCCATCTCCTATCCATACGAAAGTTGTCAATACCATTTCAGGTGGATCCGACATATGCGGAAACACGTACTCCGTGGCTAAGCGACAAGCCAAGGAAAGCAAAGGCGACAAGCCCGAAGCATCGGAATTCAAACCAAGGAGGGCATCTAACCTTCCGACGGTCACATTCGACGAATCCGACTCCGACGGGTCGGATAGTCACCATGACGGTCTGGTAATCTCTTTGTCCATTGGTAATTGCTTAATCCGGAGAGTACTAATCGATACAGGAAGTTCGACAAACCTCTTGACCCTTGATGCTCTCAAAGAAATGGGTCTGACTGAGAACGACCTAATCAAGAAATCGACCCCACTGGTCGGGTTCAGCGGTGAGGTTAAGCACACGACTGGCGAAATCATTCTGACCATATACACTGGAGGAATCAACCGACAGGTTAAATTCTTAGTCCTAGACTGTCCGTCTCCCTACAATTGTATTCTTGATAGGCCGTGGATACACGCTATGAAGGCAATACCTTCAACATATCATCAAGTCATCAAATTCCCCACCGAGTGGGGAGTCCAAGAAATCAAAGGAGATCAAAGGACCGCAAAGGAATGCTATGTCGCTTCCATGAAGAACGCGGTCGAACACAAGATCGCATAGCAACCACAGATTGGTGAAGGACCTAGTCGATACGTTGAACCAGAAATGGAGAAACTCGACGAGATCGCACTAGACCCTTCAAAGCCAAACCAAACGGTAAGGGTCGGGTCGGACCTGGACGACTCGACCAGACAACAACTTCTCGACTTTCTCAGGACCAATGCCGACTGTTTCGCATGGTCACATGAGGTTATGGTCGGGATATCTCCCAACGTTATTACTCATAAATTAAATGTGGATCCATCTCATCCCCCTGTCAAGCAAAAACGCAGGAAATTCGCCCCCGAGCGGAACAAAATAATCGACAACGAAGTCAAAAGCTTATTAGAAACCGGAAAAATCAGGGAAGTCTACTACCCTGAATGGCTGGCCAACGTGGTCGTGGTCCAGAAGAAGAACGGCAAATGGAGAGTCTGCATCGACTTCACAGACCTCAACAAGGCTTGTCCCAAAGATTCATTTCCTCTACCTCACATCGACGCTATGGTCGACGCCACAGCAGGGCACGAAATGCTCACCTTCATGGACGCCTTCAGTGGCTATAATCAAATCCTTATGGATCCCGACGATCAAGAAAAAACAGCGTTCATTACCAGTCAAGGTATCTATTGCTACAAAGTAATGCCCTTTGGTCTGAAAATGTAGGGGCTACATACCAACGATTGGTCAACAAAATGTTCAAAGACCAAATCGGAGACACAATGGAAGTCTATATCGACGACATGTTGGTCAATTCCAAAAAGAAAGAAGATCACATCGACCACCTACGCGACAGCTTCGAGGTACTCAAAAGGTACAATATGAAACTAAACCCTACTAAGTGCTCCTTCGGAGTGTCGTCAGGAAAGTTCTTAGGATATATGGTGACACAAAGAGGAATAGAGGCCAGCCCGGAACAGATCAAGGCTCTCATCAACCTCCGATCCCCCCGATGCATCAAAGACGTACAGAAGCTCATAGGTCGGATAACAGCTCTGAACAGGTTCATCTCCAAATCATCCGACAAGTGCAAACCATTCCACGACGCGCTCAAGAAAAATAAGTCCTTTCAATGGACGGAGGAACATGAAGATGGCAAACAGTCGCCAATATACTATGTCAGTCGGACGCTATTATCAGCCGAAACGAGGTATTCGTCACTTGAAAAACTCGTATTATCATTAGTAATGGCTTCGAACAAGCTCAAACCATACTTTGAATCCCATACTATCACTGTGCGCACTAATCATCCCGTGAGGGCTATCATGAGAAAACCCGAGTTCACAGGAAGAATGACAAAATGGGCCATACACCTCAGTGGTTACGACATCAAGTACGAGCCGAGGACAGCGATCAAGTCGCAAGCATTAGTCGACTTTGTGGCCGATTTCAGTTCGACCCTAGAGCAAGAAGCCGCAAAAGCAACAAATCAACTACTCGCGACAGACGAGACAGGTACATGGGAGCTCCACACAGATGGGGCATCGAACGCCAGAGGATCAGGGCTTGGGGTCGTACTGAAATCACCACAGGGGGACAAGATAGCCCAGGCTGTCAGATGTGAGTGGGATGCGACTAACAACGAGGCTAAGTACGAAGCACTCATATTCGGACTCATCTTGGCTCGCGATCTGGGAGTCCAAGAGATCGAAGTCGTTTGCGACTCCTTACTGGTCGTAAACCAAATACAGGGATCGTACAATGCCAAAGACACCAGAATGATAGCCTACCTGGAGGTAGCCAAGAAACTGATCGGACAATTCCAAACATTCAACATCCGACAGGTGCCCAGGGATCTTAACTCCCAAGCCGACGCGCTCGCCAATCTGGGATCCGTCCTAGACCCAAAAGAATTTCCACACATACCATTGGCCCACGTTATGACGCCGGCCATCCCAAAGACATCCTTTGAGTCGACAACACCACTTGAAGAACTCGTCGCCATGGAGATAGGCGATCGACCAGAAGAAGACATCGTCGACACCAATGACGACTGGATGCTACCTCACATCAAGTGGCTAAAAGATGGTATTTTACCAGACGACAAGACAGAAGCAAAAAAGCTTAAGGTACAAGCACTCTCTTACGATATTATTGACAACATCTTGTACAAAAGATCTGTTACAGGGCTACTCCTACGATGCCGTAAGACTCCAGAAGTCGGACGTATCTTACAATCATTACACGAAGGAGAGTGTGGCAACCACACCGGCGGACGAAGCCTCTCGGGAAAGGCCCTACAAAACGGGTACTATTGGCCAACGATGAATAAAGACGCCATGGAATACACCAAGAGGTGCGACGCCTGTCAGCGGCACGCACCCGTACGTCATCAACCATCGGAGCTCCTCCATCCGACCCTAGCTCCATGGCCCTTTATGAGATGGGGAATGGACATCGTCGGGAAGCTCCCTCCCGCGTCGGGTCAAAGAGTCTTCTTCCTCGCTATGACAGACTACTTCTCTAAATGGATCGAAGCCGAAGCCTACAAAGAGGTAAAAGATCAACACGTCATTTCATTCATAAAACGCAACATCTTGTGCAGATTTGGCGTCCCATCCGAAATCGTGTGCGACAACTGCTCCCAATTCATCAGTCATAAGAATCGAACCTTTTGCGACCAATGGAACATCAAATTGGTTACATCTACACCTCGGTATCCGCAATCCAACGGACAGGCCGAATCCAGCAACAAGATCATTATCAACAACCTCAAGAAACGCCTCACAGGGGATAAAGGCAAATGGGCAGACGATCTCCCACTCATTCTCTGGTCCGACAGGACCACTCCAAAGAATGCGACTGGGCAATCGCCTTTCTCTCTCGTCTACGGGAGCGAAGCAGTCATCCTGGTTGAGCTACTGGTTCCGACCGCTCGCTGCAACCTCCAAACAAACGAACAAAACGACATTGAACTAGCACATAATCTCGACACTGTGGACGAAATCAGGGAGAAAGCTCGAATCAGAATGGTCAAGTTCCAACAACAAGTCGCGAGGAGCTACAACAAGAACGTCCGGATCAAGGCATTCAATGTCGGAGACTGGGTCCTAAGGAAGGCATTCCAGAACACCAAGAACCCATCCGACGGAAAGCTAGCACCACAATGGGAAGGACCTTACTTGATCACCGAAGTGGTCGGACAAGGAGCATATCAACTAGAAGACAAAGACGGACAACCAATCCCGAGGAGTTGGAACGCAGCACATCTTAAGCTCTACCATTTCTGAACCAATAAGGTAAAAACATCACACAAAACTCTATGCATCGCATATATATCGCATGTTATCACATGTACATTGCCACCTGTCGCATACATATCGCATGTTATCGCACGTACATTGCCATCTGTCGCATACATATCGCATGTTATCGCATGTACTTTGCCATCCGTCGCATACCTATCGCATGCTATCATATATACATTGCCATATGTCGCATACATATCGCATGCCATCGCTACCTTCTTTTACATGTCATCATCTGACACTAAGCGAGGATTTCCTCCTTACAAAAACACAAATGCAGAACAACATTTACATTGGACCCCGTCGTCCGCGAATGGACCTAGTCGTCCGCAAATGGATCCTGTCATCCGCATATAGCGCTTACATTACACGATCGATCGGATTACGGGGAGATGACAACACAGGCACGTCGGCACACCGCCTGCCTTATACAAAACATAAGGTACAACACCTTATTACATTCACGCAATTAAACATAAGGAACAAACACCTTATTATATATTGCTTACCTTCCCGGCATAATGTCATGACTAACACATACAGAAACACATCGCAGGCCTGCTCTACATATATACACACGGTGAAACCCCACTCGACGGAGCACACGGGTGAAACCGACATACACGACATACTAAACGTCGTCGACAACTTCCTCGAAAGTTCGATGAACATGTACGAAACAAACTAGCATGCAATTCTACATGTAAAAACGCATTTGCAACAAAATAAAAATCATTTTTATAAATACGCGACCCGCGATGGCGGACGGGTCGTCAAACCACATTGTCTGCCTACACATCTGTAGGACTTCATCAAACAGAAATATTCTGTGACCCACGATGGTGGACGGGTCGCCAAAACATACATTATCCAAAGGCACCAAATGTCTAAACCCACACACAAGTGGGACAAACAAAGTCAAGCATCGGGAACAACAACGTTACCTTCGGTAGGGGCTGGCTCCAATGGGGCTATCTCGTCGATCGGCTTAGCATCGCCAGAATGAGCTTCGTCCTCATCGGCACCTTCACCCACAGCCTCTTCTTCGACGCCGGCTAAGCAGAACAACTCTTGACCAGGGTCGCCTTTTGGGAACATGGAGTCCAAAGTCTTCATCTCTGCCTTCAGGTCCCAGAGCTCATGCTTGCCCTCATTGAATTCTTCAATCATCTCAATGCGCGACTTCACAGCATAGAAGGCCCCCACATCGCCAGCAATCTGACCGTCGGCAATCCTAGCTCGCTTCACTTCCTCCTCAATGCTTGCCCTGCACTCCTCAAACTCCCTCTGACATGCATACAGCTCCCCTTGGCAGCTCTTCAGCTCCCTGGTGAGACGACGTTCTGTCTCTCGACAGCGACTCTCAGCTCCCTCCAGCTTGGTCCTTAAAGAGGCGAGTCGGACTCTGACCTAGCAGCCCTGTCCTCAGCCTTAGCAAGCATTGCTTGGATACCGGAATAAGCTCCTAAGAAATACTGAAAAGCCTGACAAAAAGGCATACGACAACGCAAATACACAACTCAGAAAGCGAAGTCAAAACAAAAGAAATACAAAAACGCACAAGACAAGGGCCAACATACCCTCCACGCGGAACTGCCTGCTTCGCCAATGCAGTCCAGGGGAGAAACATCCTTAACCTCCGACTTCAAAGTCGGATCTTGAGCACGGAAGAGATCAGCGATCGATGGCCCAGCGACACCAATCTTGTCAACCCCCTCGGCAGTCACGCCTTTCTTCTTAGGGATGTCCTCCACCTTAGAATCGTCGGAACGAGCGCTCATTTTTCTCTTAGAGCTAGCTTTCGTCGCAGTCGACATGTCAGTCAGGACCGACTTACTCGACGCCGCCTTAGCTGCAGCTTTCCTTTGCTCGATCAAACCTTTTCCAGACGCCACTCTCAGTCGAGCACTCGACCGACTACCAGGGGAACCTGACACGACAGAGCATCAAAAAGGGAGAAATCCTAAAATACACGACAAAGCGAAAAACAACAAAAAGATTCCTAAAGCCGAAAGTCTACCTTTCGCACGGGATGAAGAAACATTCGACATATCTTCCTGTGGGGGAGGAGTTGGCGCCAGCAAATTGACGTTGACGAACTTCCTCTCAGACGCGGGAACTTCAAGCACAATCTTTGACAAAGCCTCCGATCGGCTGCTAGCTTCCAATTCTTCCGGTTAAGGGACTACAAAAAGGGAAAGTTAAAAACAGAGTGTTAAAAACGCATAAACGCGTGAAAATGAAAACAAAGTACATACTGTCGATCCGCCACTCCGACAACAGAAAAGGACATTCTCCTTCCTTCTCCAGAGAAGATCGTTTGACAAAAAAATATTTCGACCCCCATCCACGGTCATTCACATCGGGAGTTTGCACCAAAGGCTTCCGACCTCGTCGGGCACGCAGTTGCACACGGGAAGAACTCTTCGACCCGATGAAGTAATTATACCACAAGGCGTCGAAATCAAAACCAGCACCAGTTTGCTCATTCACTAAGTCTAAAATCCTAAGGACTCTCCAAGCTTGAGGCATCACTTGACACGGCGCTAACGCCAAGGTAGCTAGAAAATCTCTAACAAGAGGAGAGAATGGGAACTTATGCCCTATCCTAAACGGGTACACATAGAAGCAAATCCACCCTTCATAGCACGCGTCGGCCCTCTCGTTCGACTCAGGCAGCGTAGCAATCGTCTCCGGAGGAAAGCCCCCGACTTCGAGGACTTGGACCAGCTCCGCCTCCGACAAATTGCTAACCAGCGCGTCCGACTCCGTTAGGAGGAAATGAGGAGAAGTATCGCCCTCTTCGGCATCGGAAAGAGTCTTCGACGACTCAGAAGCCTCGAGAGAGACCATGTCGAGAATAGAGAGGGGAGGAAATCGGAGATCTATGGCTAAGAAAATCAGAAAGCAAATGGCAAGAGAGACCGAAAGGCTTACCAGAAACTTGCAAAGGAAGGAGATGAAGACTAATCGCTCCCCCTGCTCAGAATTTATGGAAGGAAATCATGATCTGCAGAAGACGTCGCATCGTGCCCTAATCGCGCGCCACGTCGACCTGTGCAACCGCGCCAAAAAGGACGGTGAAGATCGTGTCCAAGGAAGTTGCCATGGATCCCGGTCTACTTGCCTAAACCGTAAGCCCATAGCAACTCGGGGCTATTGTTGGGCCTAGATTCTCTAGAGAAGACAGATCGAGAGGACCGAGCCCAAGCCCACTGCAAATCGGGAGAATGGCAGACGAGTTCAGAGGAGTCGACAAGGCTTCTCTGGTCGAGCGACACCCGACAAAACCTCTCCAGTCAAGAGTCATCCGACAAGATCGCGGAGATCTCGCCACGCATTTAATACTCAGATCATGCAACATCTGCAACGTTCAAACACCTTAATTGCCAGTAATTCAATGGCGCAATCTTCACCATCACTCCGAGCATTGAAGATGGAATATTCGGCCGAAGCATAAACGGTCACAAGAGTAAAAGACTTACCATATCAGGGCGACGAGGAAGATAAGAATACGACTACACAATTACACACGACACACACATTCTCACTTAGCAAACTCACCAGAATAACACTCTCGCTCTCCATCTAGCTCTCCAAACGGCTGCCTACGCCTGACCCCTGCCGGTCGCCACTCACAAGTCACCGGTCGAGCCCACTCGATCTCTGATTTTATTACGATAAGTTGTATTGTGATCTAATCCGGTTCACATGATATCTAATAAAATCGTCTTGCTATTATATATTTATTTATTTCTTGTTTACCTATTATTTGCTTGGTTTGGATTATTTCCCATCGTCCGATCGACTAGTTACCCCGTCTAAGGCGATTTAGGTCGTCCGATCTTTTCGCCCCAAAACAATGGTTAGTCCGCAAAATAATAGCATATGATTTAAGATGTGACCTCAATCTAATTGAGGATACCTTCAATGTTTTATATTCTAAGTGACGGACTACGTAGTGTGTGTAGGTAGGGGTAATGCACTTATTTGGTGGTTTGGTACCTGTCGTCTGACCCGTCGGTGGTTGATGTCTTCTAGGCATTTGTGTGACCTCGGAATGATGACTATTATGACTTGACCTAGGCTTACCTTGGTGTTGCCTTGAGTCGCCACGTATGCTGACAGGTTTCGTCATTCATCATGCATTTAGGTCTTGACTGTTGTCTTGTCCATGTAGATTTTCATCGTGCCTTGTTTGCGTCGTATTGACACGAAGAGGTCGTCCAAGATGCAGAATGTTGTGACATGAGCTGTGACTGAGGATCGAAGAATGAAATGAAAGAATAGATGCAAGTCCATCAGAGAGTGTTTCTTTTGCAAGTGATAAACATCTGACTTAGTAGCTAACTCTCTTGATTCAGGAAAGGCATATGAATGCATTGGATAGCACGGTGAGCATGGGATGTCAGACGTGGTTGCAAAAGACTACTTAGATGAGCCTTGGATTGGTCAATTTCATTGTTGGGCCTGGATTCTCCAGAGAGGATGGGTCAAATCGGTCGAGCCCAAGCCCATTGCCAATCGGAAGATCGAAGAAGAAAGCCCAGAGGATCCGACGAGACGTCTCTGGTCGAATGCCTTCCGACAGGATCGCGAGGATCTCGCCAAGCATTAAATGCTAGATCACGCAACGGCCACTGCCTTCAAACCACCATAAACGCAGAGATTTAATGGCGCAATCTTCACCATCATTCCGAGCATTGAAGATGGAATATTCGGCCGAAGCATAAACGATCACAAGAGTAAAAGACTTACCATATCAGGACGACGAGGATGATAAGAAGAGGACTACACAATTACACACGGGACAAGCATTCGGAAAAAAGGCAACTCACCAGAATAGCACTCTCACTCTCCACCTAGCTCTCTAACGGCTGCTTATGCTAGATCCCTGTCGGTCGCCACTCACAAGTCGCCGGTCGAGTCCCACTCGATCTCTGGTTTTATTACGATAAGTTGTATCACGATTCAGTCTGATTCACACGACATCTAATAAGATCATCACGCTATTATACATTTATTCTGTGTTTATCTAATTTTGGCTTGGTTTGGATTGTTTTCTATCACCCGATCGACTAGTTACCCCGTCTAAGGCGATTTAGGTCGTCCGATCTTTTCGCCCCATAACAATTTGGCACCCATCGTGGGGCAACTTGCCGATCACCCTTCCGAAACCTTCCAACCATGACTATTGACCCTCCTACTGACAATCAAGAACTACGTCTCGAAGACGAAACCCAAACTACAGAAAACCCAACCGAAAATCCTACCCCAACCCAGTTCCAAGAACTCTCTCAAAAAATGGCCGCCCTTCAAGAGGAACTAGCCCAGCAACGTCAGAAAACCGAAGCCCTAGCCGCTTTGTCAACCCAATCCGAAGCTGAGATTGCGCAACTAACCCGTGAGAATGAGTCTCTTAAGTCACAGGTACAATCAGTGGCTTCAGGATCTAGGAACGCGCCCATCCACGATGGCATCCGAACACGCCTCGACATGGACAGTATCGAACCAACGCCTCCAAACGTACGACGTCCCGGACACGCTGACGGTACGTCTCGAACTCCTTTCGCTAGTCCATTTTCGACTAACCATGTCACCTTTTCTACACCGATTGGGTCTGTCGGGGCCCGAATCGACGAAACACAGGTTGCCAATCCGCCAGATATCATGGCTCTTTTCCAGCAGACACTCGACCGACATATGAAGACGATCGATGACCGCTTCAACAGGCTCCCAGGAGTCCCGCAACCGATCGAGAGAGAAGCGTTCGGCGGATTCGAAGAATCCCCGTTCGTCAAAGAAATCGCAAGGGTCGAGATCCCTAAGAAGTTCCATCTCCCCAACATGGCGACGTTCGACGGCACCACCGATCCAGATGACCATATCTCTCTCTATAAACAAAAGCTAATGGCTGTATCTGTTTCAAGGGAGATCCGCGAGGCTGTCATGTGCAAAAGCTTTGGCACGACCCTCGCGGGCCCCGCACTAACTTGGTTTATGCGTTTGCCTCAGGGAACGATCGCATCATTCGCGGATCTGGTTAACTCTTTTAAGAGTCAGTTCGCCAGTAGTCGGAAGCATGAGAAACAATCGAGTGACCTCTACCGAGTCACACAAAGGTACAATGAACCTCTCCGGAATTATCTCAACAGGTACAACAAAGAGAAAGTGGGAATCCCCCACTGCGACGTCACAACATCTATCGAAGCCTTCCGACAAGGCTTGGTCAAAGATAGCAATCTCTACGACGAGATTACCAAGTACCCGTGCAAAAGTTTTGAAGATGTTCAGGCCAAAACTATGGCCGAGGTAAGACTGGAAGAGGACCGTGAGTCGCGTAAAGCCTCTCGTGGACCTGATCCATCCGATCGTAAACATTCCTCCGATAACCGTCGAGACAGACGTCCACATCCCTATTCTCGTAATCGAAATGAACCAAATCAGGTAAATGCTTTCCAAGACAGGTCACAGGAATGGAGAGACGGCTCTGCGTTGCCTCCTAGGGTCCAGTCTTATAACTTCAACGTTTTCGTGTCGGAGCTCGTCAAGAGTTTCGACAAGTATGGAAAAGACGTAAGATGGCCCCGAAAGAGCGACCGACCGGACGTCAAGAAGGACATGAGTCGATGGTGCGAATTCCACGGCGACCACGGTCATTCGATCGACGAGTGCATCGCCCTGCGAAAGGAGGTCGCTAGGCTGCTCTCACAGGGGCTCCTACGCGACATCATCTCGGAACGGGCAAAAGCCACCATGGAACGCCGAGATCAGGTAAAAGAGAACAAACCCCCGTCTCCTGTCCATACAAAAGTTGTCAATACCATTTCAGGTGGGTCCGACATATGTGGGAACACATACTCCGCGGCCAAGCGACACGCCAAGGAAAGCAAAGGCGACAAGCCCGAGGCATCGGAACTCAAACCAAGGAGGGCATCTAACCTTCCGACGGTCACATTCGACGAGTCCGACTCCGACGGGTCGGAAAGCCACCATGACGGACTGGTAATCTCTTTGTCCATTGGTAATTGCTTAATACGGAGAGTACTAATCGATACAAGGAGTTCGACAAACCTCTTGACCCTCGATGCTCTCAAAGAAATGGGTCTGACTGAGAACGACCTAATCAAGAAGTCGACCCCACTAGTCGGGTTCAGCGGTGAGGTTAAACACACGACTGGTGAAATCATTCTGACCACATACACTGGAGGAATCAACCAACAGGTTAAGTTCTTAGTCCTAGACTGTCCGTCTCCCTATAATTGTATCCTTGGCAGGTCGTGGATACACGCTATGAAGGCAGTACCTTCAACATATCACCAGGTCATCAAGTTCCCTACTGAATGGGGGGTCCAAGAGATCAGAGGAGATCAAAGGACCGCAAAGGAATGCTACGTCGCTTCCATGAAGAATGCAGTCGAACACAAGACCGCATAGCAATCACAGAACGGCGAAGGACCTAGTCGATACGTCGAACCAGAAATGGAAAAACTCGACGAGATCGCACTAGATCCTTCAAAGCCAAACCAAACGGTAAGGGTCGGGTCAGACTTGGACGACTCGACCAGACGACAACTCCTTGACTTCCTCAGGGTCAATCCCGACTGTTTTGCATGGTCGCATGAGGATATGATCGGAATATCTCCAAACGTTATTACTCATAAATTAAATGTAGACCCGTCTCATCCCCCTGTCAAGCAAAAACGCAGGAAGTTTGCCCCCGAGCGGAACAAAATAGTCGACGACGAAGTCAAAAGCTTACTGGAAACAGGAAAAATCAGAGAAGTCCACTATCCCGAATGGCTAGCCAACGTGGTCGTAGTCCAGAAGAAGAACGGCAAGTGGAGAGTCTGCATCGACTTCACAGACCTCAACAAGGCTTATCCCAAGGATTCGTTTCCTCTACCCCATATCGACGCCATGGTCGACGCCATAGCAGGGCACGAAATGCTCACTTTCATGGACGCTTTCAGCGGCTACAATCAGATCCTCATGGATCCCGACGATCAAGAAAAAACAGCGTTCATCACCAGTCAAGGTATCTATTGTTACAAAGTAATGCCCTTTGGTCTAAAAAATGCAGGGGCTACGTATCAACGACTAGTCAACAAAATGTTCAAAGACCAAATCGGAGACACGATGGAAGTCTACATAGACGACATGTTGGTCAAATCCAAAAAGAAAGAAGATCACATAGACCACTTACGCGACATCTTTGAGGTGCTCAAAAGGTACAACATGAAACTAAACCCTACTAAATGCTCCTTTGGAGTGTCGTCAGGGAAGTTCTTAGGTTACACGATGACACAAAGAGGAATAGAAGCCAGCCCAGAACAGATCAAGGCTCTCATCAACCTTCGATCCCCCCGATGTGTCAAAGACGTACAGAAGCTCACAGGTCGGATAGCAGCTCTGAAAAGATTCATCTCCAAATCATCCGACAAGTGCAAACCCTTCCACGACGCACTCAAGAAGAACAAATCCTTTCAATGGACGGAAGAACACGAAGCAGCATTTCAGAACCTCAAAGAATACCTGGCCAGTCCCATGTTACTGACCAAACCTAAAGGCGACGAGTCCTTATTTCTTTATCTTGCAGTGTCAGAGTCGGCCGTAAGCGCTGTACTGGTCAGAGAGGAAGACGGCAAACAGTCGCTAATATACTACGTCAGTCGGATGCTGTTACCAGCCGAAACGAGGTATTCATCACTTGAAAAGCCCGTACTATTATTGGTAATGGCTTCGAACATACTCAAACCATATTTTGAATCCCATACTATTACTGTTTGCACTAATCATCCCATGAGAGCTATCATGAGGAAACCTGAGTTCGCAGGACGAATGACCAAATGGGCCATACACCTCAGTGGTTACGACATCGAGTATGAGCCTAGGACAGCGATCAAGTCGCAAGCCTTAGCCGACTTTGTGGCCGATTTCAGTCCGACCCTAGAGCAAGAAGCCGCAAAAGAAGCGACACAACTACTCGCGACAGACGAGACAAGTACATGGGAGCTCCACACAGATGGGGCGTCGAACGCCAGAGGATCGGGGCTTGGGGTCGTACTGAAATCGCCACAGGAGGACAAGATAGCTCAAGCTGTCAGATGTGAGTGGGATGCGACCAACAACGAAGCTGAATACGAAGCACTCATATTCGGACTCATACTGGCTCACGACCTAGGGGTCCGAGAGATCGAAGTCAATTGCGATTCCTTGCTGGTCGTAAACCAAATACAGGGGTCGTACAGTGCCAAAGATACTAGAATGATAGCCTACCTGGAGGTATGCCAAGAAACTGATCGGACAATTCCAGACATTCAACATCCGACAAGTGCCCAGGGATCTTAACTCCCAAGCTGACGCACTCGCCAATCTAGGATCCGTCCTAGACCCGAAAGAGTTTCCACACGTACCATTGGCCCACATCATGACGCCAGCCGTCCCAAGGACATCCGTCGAGTTAACAACATCACTTGAAGAACTCGTCGCCATGGAAATAGGCGACCGACCCGAAGAAGACACCATCGACGCCGATGACGACTGGATGCTACCTTACATCAGGTGGTTAAAAGACGACATTCTACCCGACGACAAGACAGAAGCAAAAAGGCTCAAGGTACAAGCACTCTCTTACGATATCATTGATAACATCTTGTACAAAAGATCTGTTACAGGGCTACTCCTACGATGCCTTAAGACTCCAGAAGTCAGACGTATCTTGTAATCGTTACACGAAGGAGAGTGTGGCAACCACACTAGCGGGCGAAGCCTCTCAAGAAAGGCCCTACGAAATGGGTACTATTGGCCAACAATGAACAAAGACGCCATGGAATACACCAAGAAGTGTGACGCCTGTCAACGACACGCACCCGTCCATCGTCAGCCTTCAGAGCTCCTCCATCCGACCCTGGCTCCATGGCCCTTTATGAGATGGGGAATGGACATTGTCGGAAAGCTTCCTCCCGCGTCGGGTCAAAGAGTCTTTTTCCTTGCCATGACGGACTACTTCTCCAAATGGATCGAAGCCGAGGCTTACAGAGAGGTAAAGGATCAACAAGTCATTTCATTCATAAAACGCAATATCTTGTGCAGATTTGGCATCCCATCAGAAATCGTGTGCGACAACGGTTCCCAGTTCATCAGTCATAAGACTAGAGCCTTCTGCGACCAATGGAACATCAAATTAGTCACATCCACACCCCGGTATCCGCAATCCAACGGACAAGCCGAATCCAACAACAAGATCATTATCAACAACCTCAAAAGACGCCTCATAGGGGCTAAAGGCAAATGGGCAGACGAACTCCCACTTATTCTCTGGTCCGACAGGACTACTCCAAAGAATGCGACTGGGCAATCGCCTTTCTCTCTCGTCTACGGGAGTGAGGCAGTCATCTCGGCTGAGTTACTGGTTCCGACCGCTCGCTGTAACCTTCAGACAAGTGAACAGAACGACATCGAGCTAACACAAAATCTCGACACAGCGAACGAGATCAGAGAGAAAGCCCGAGTCAGGATGGTTAAGTTCCAACAACAAGTCGCAATGAGCTACAACAAGAACGTCTGAATCAAGGCATTCAAGGTCGGAGACTGGGTCCTAAGGAAGACATTCCAGAACACCAAGAACCCATCCGACGGGAAGCTAGCACCACAATGGGAAGGACCTTACTTGATCACCGAAGTGGTCGGACAAGAAGCGTATCAGTTAGAAGACAAAGACGGACAACCAATCCCGAGGAGTTGGAACGCAGCACATCTCAAGCTATACCATTTCTGAACCGATAAGGTAAAAACATCACGCAAAACTCTATACATCGCATATACATTGCTACCTATCGCATGCTATCATATATACATTGACATCTGTCGCATATATACCGCATGTCATCGCATATACATCGCTACTTTCTTTTACATGTCATCATCTGACACTAAGCGAGGATTTCCTCCTTACAAAAACACAAATGCAGAACAACATTTACAATGGACCCAGTCGTCCGCAAATGGATCCTGTCATCCGCATATAGCGCTTACATTTACACGATCGATCGGATTACGGGGAGATGACAACACAGGCACGTCGGCACACCGCCTGCCTTATACAAAACATAAGGTACAACACCTTATTACATTCACGCAATTAAACATAAGGAACAAACACCTTATTATATATTGCTTACCTCCCCGGCATAATGTCATGACTAACACATACACAAACACATCGCAGGCCTGCTCTACATACATACGGTGAAACCCCACTCGACGGAGCACACGGGTGAAACCGACATACACAACATACTAAACGTCGTCGACAACTTCCTCGAAAGTTCGACGAACATGTACAAAACAAACTAGCATGCAATTCTACATGTAAAAACGCATTTGCAGCAAAATAAAAAAGCATTTTTATAAATACGCGACCCGCGATGGCGGACGGGTCGCCAAACCACATTGTCTGCCTATACATCTGTAGGACTTCATCAAACAGAAATATTCTGCGACCCGCGATGGTGGACGGGTCGCCAAAACATACATTATCCAAAGGCACCAAATGTCTAAACCCACACACAAGTGGGACAAACAAAGTCAAGCATCGGGAACAACAACGTTACCTTCGGCAGGGGCTGGCTCCAATGGGGCTATCTCGTCGGTCGGCTTAGCATCGCCAGAATGAGCTTCGTCCTCATCGACATCTTCATCCACAACCTCTTCTCCGACGCCGGCTAAGCAGAACAGCTCCTGACCAGGATCGCCCTTTGGAAACATGGAGTCCAAAGTCTCCTTCTCCGCCTTCAGGTCCCAGAGCTCATGATTGCCCTCGTTGAACTCTTCAATCATCTCGATGCGCGATTTCACCGCATAGAAGGCCCCAACGTCGCCAGCAATCTGACCGTCGGCAATCCGAGCCCGCTTCACTTCCTCCTCAATGCCCGCCCTGCACTCTTCAAACTCCCTCTGACATGCGACCAGCTCCCCTTGACAGCTCTTCAGCTCCCTGGTGAGACGACGCTCAGTCTCACGACAGCGACTCTCCGCTCCCTCCAGCTTGGTCCTTAAAGAGGCAAGATCGGACTCTGACCTAGCAGCCCTATCCTCAGCCTTGACAAGCATCGCCTGGACACCGGAGTAAGCTCCCAAGAAGTATTGAAAAGCCTGACAAAAAGGCATACGACAACACAAATACGCGAATCAGAAAACACAGTCGAACAAAAGAAATACAAAAACGCACAAAACAAAGGGCAACACACCCTCCACGCGGAACTGCCCGCTTCACCAATGCTGTCCAAAGGGGAGACGTCCTTAACTTCCGACTTCAAAGTCGGGTCTTGAGCACGAAAAAGATCAACGATCGACGGCCCTGCGGCATGGATCTTGCCGACCCCTTCGGCGGTCGCGCCTTTCTTCTTAGGGACGTCCTCCGCCTTGACATCATCAGGACGAGCACTCACTTTCCTCTTAGAGCCAGCTTTAACCGTAGTCGTCAGGTCAATCAGAGCTGGTTTGCTCGACGCCGCCTTGGCTGCTGCTTTCCTTTGCTCAATCAAGCTTTTTCCCGACGCCACCCTCAAGCGAGCACTCGACCGACCACCAGGGGAACCTGACACGACAGGAAAACAAAAAAGGAGAAATCCTAAAGTACACGGCAAAGTGAAAAACAATAAAAAGACTCCTAAATCCGAAAGTCTACCTTTCGCACGAGATGAAGAAACATTCGACATATCTTCTTGTGAGGCAGGAGTCGTCGCCAACAAGTTGACGTTCACAAATTTCCTTTCAGACAAGGGAATCTCAAGCACAATCTTTGACAAGCCCTCTGATCGGCTACTCACTTCTAGATCCTCTGGTTCGGGGACTACAAAAAAGAAAAGTTAAAGCAAGAGTTAAGACACACAAATACACGAAAGAAAAGACAAGTACATACTATCGACTCGCCACTCCATCAACAAAAACGGACATTCTCCCTCCTTCTCCAGAGAAGAGCGTTCGACGAAAAAGAACTTCGACCCCCATCCGCGGTCGTTAACATCAGGGCTCTGCACCAAGGGCTTCCGACCAGGTCGGACACGCAACTGAACGCGACAAGAACTCTTCGATCCTATGAAGTAGTTGTACCACAGGGCGTCGAAGTCAAAATCAGCCCCAGTTTGAACATTCACAAGGTCGAAAACCCTAAGTACTCTCCACGCCTGAGGCATTACTTGACATGGCGCCAGCACCAACATAGCTAAGAAGTCCCTGACAAGGGAGAAAAAGGAAACCTATGTCCTATTCTAAACGGGTAAGAGTAGAAGCAAACCCATCCCTCATAGCGAGCATCGGCCCTCTCGTCTGGGTGAGGCAGCCTGGCAACCGTCTCCGGTGGAAAACCTCTGACTTGGAGCACCTGATCCAGTTCCGCCTGGGACATAGTGTTGACCAACGCATCCGACTCCTTCAGAATAAAGCGAGGAGGAGCTTCGCCTTCACGAGAATCGGAGAGAGTCTTCGACGACTCAGAAGCCTCGAGAGAAACCATTTCGAGAATGGGAAAAGAGGAGAATCGAAGAGCTACGACTAAGAGAAATCAGAAAGCTATGGCAAGAGAAACCAAGAGGCTTACCAGAAACTTGCAAAGGAAGATGATGAAGAGTAATCGATTCCTTCTGCTACGAATTTATGGAAGGAAGTGAAGGCCTGCAGAGGCATCGCATCATGCCTCGATCACGCGCCACGTAGCCCTGAGCAAACGCGCCAAATTGGAAGGTGGAGATCGCGTCTAGAGAAGTTGCCACGGATTCCGGTTAACTTGCCTAAACCGTAAGCCCCTAGCAACTTGGGGATATTGTTGGGCCTGGATTCTCCAGAGAGGATGGGTCAAATTGGTCGAGCCCAAGCCCATTTCCAATCGGGAGATCGAAGAAGAAAGCCCAGAGGATCCGACGAGACGTCTCTGGTCGAATGCCTTCCGACAGGATCGCGAGGATCTCGCCAAGCATTAAATGCTAGATCACGCAACGGCCACCGCCTTCAAACCACCATAAACGCAGAGATTTAATGGCGCAATCTTCACCATCATTCCGAGCATTGAGGATGGTATATTCGGCCGAAGCATAAACGATCACAAGAGTAAAAGACTTACCATATCAGGACGACGAGGAAGATAAGAAGAGGACTATACAATTACACATGGGACAAGCGTTCGGAAAAAAGGCAACTCACCAGAATAGCACTCTCGCTCTCCACCTAGCTCTCTAACGGCTGCTTACGCTAGATCCCTGTCGGTCGCCACTCACAAGTCGCCGGTCGAGTCCCACTCGATCTCTGGTTTTATTACGATAAGTTGTATCACGATTCAGTCTGATTCACACGACATCTAATAAGATCATCACGCTATTATACATTTATTCTGTGTTTATCTAATTTTGGCTTGGTTTGGATTGTTTTCTATCACCCGATCGACTAGTTACCCCGTCTAAGGCGATTTAGGTCGTTCGATCTTTTCGCCCCAAAACATTCATGATTAAGCATATCAAGGTGCAAGAATCGTAAAAAAGTGTATGACATGACGCACATGTGCCAGTAGCTTAGATATAATGCATGCGGATAGGTATGACATATATGCAAGAATATGAAGTAGTACATGACATATGCTTTTATATTGTAGAATAGGTGTGAGAGAGCACTATATGGACACATGATGAATAAGAGATATGGAATAATGATTTTGCGCTAGTATGCAAGTGTTTGACGATATATAAAATGTGTGGGTGCCCCGACAATTTGAATGCTACGTACTCAAATATAATAGTCGTGTCATTAAGAGTTGCGGGAAAAATGAATTCCAAGAATAAGTACTATATTATTGGCGTATGTAAAAGTTATATATGCATGCACTAGACAATATATAAGACATACGTGGATTTGAACAATAATAGTGTAGCATATTCAAGCATGATAGAAGTGGCACGTATGTAAACGTATTCGGGAAAAATGAATTATGATTGTACAAACAAGTCAAGTGAGCGTAATCATAAAGCAGGACTAGACAATAGTATTAATTAAAGGTGCATAGAAATAGACTTATCTTTCAAGGTGGATGAATGCGTCCTCCGATGGTCTAAATGTCGTCATCATTTAGATATTTTGGAGTGAAAGGATATCATGTGTGACTCTTTGGTTTTACAAGTCTAGAAACGTTTTCCTTAGCAGTTTTCATTTGTCGGTGTTGGACAGCTAATGGGGTCCGGTCGAATCGTTAGATCTCGTTGGATCGTCAAATCTGGTCGGGTCGCTAGATCTGTTCATATTGTCTCCATAGATGAGGCGTTGAATTATACCTGATCGTTATGCAATATAGTATATTAGATAAATGATTGTGAATCGATTAGATATATAGATGATGAATAGATTAATCGAATGATTTTAACTATCTGCCCCACGGTGGGCGCCAAATTGTTTTGGGGCGAAAAGATCAGACAACCTAAATCGCCTTAGACGGGGTAAAATAGCTAAAATTCATATCGATCAAACGTTAGGCATGAGAGTCGAAAAAACAGTAATGACGACTAGTTTGTTGAGTCAAGGCGACGATAGTGACAAGATTGAGTATATGAAACTAAAAGAGTAAAATAGCATAAAATGTAGTAGAATATAATGTAAATTGAGATAAGAAAGACTTATCTTCATTAGATAGAGAAGAACATTGTCCGAAGCGTGAGAGCTTCCGATCGTATGAGGATGTTTACGAAGTGGAGAAGAATAGACGTATTACAAGGCTTTTTGGGTGGGATTAGATGATCTTAGAATATCTAAGGAGCTTTGTATATATAGTCAAGGAGAAGGAATCTCCCGCATTAATCTCCCTTGATCCCTTATTTAATGTCGTCGATCTCTCCTTAAATGCTCTTGATCTCTCCTTGATTCTGCATTAATTACGTTTGATCTCCTCTTAAAGATGGTTGATTCCCTCATTGATGGATGAAATAATGCATATAGCCATTGGAGATCTCGGAGTAATAAAGGAAAAAATCCCGCTGGTCCGTTGCATCTAGGAATCAGGCGACGGTCGCATGGCTCACGTCTGACGGGTCTGATGCGTCCGACTGGTTGCGTCAAACAGTCGATGCCCATTGGACGAATGGTTGATTTTCCGACCCCAACAACTGTCATGTGCAAAAGCTTTGGCACAACCCTCGCGGGTCCCGCACTAACATGGTTTATGCGTTTGCCTCAGGGAATGATTACATCCTTTGCGGATCTGGTCAACTCTTTCAAGAGTCAATTTGCTAGCAGTCGAAGGCACGAAAGACAATCAAGTGACCTCTACCGAGTCACACAAAGGTATAACGAACCCCTTCGGAATTATCTTAACAGGTACAATAAGGAAAAAGTGGTGATCCCCCACTGCGACGTCACAACCTCCATTGAGGCCTTCCGACAAGGTCTGGTCAAAGACAGCAATCTCTACGACGAGATTACCAAGTACCCGTGTAAAAGTTTTGAAGATGTCCAAGCCAAAACCATGGCCGAGGTAAGATTGGAAGAAGACCGAGAGTCGCGTAAAGCCTCACGCGGACCCGATCCATCCGACCGTAAAAATCCCCTCGACAACCGTCGAGACAGACGATCTCATCCCTATTCTCGTAATCGAAACGAACCAAATCAGGTAAACTTTTTCCAAGACAGGTCACAGGAATGGAGAGACGGTCCGGCGTTGCCTCCTAGGGTCCAGTCTTATAATTTCAATGTTTCCGTGTCGGAGCTCGTCAAGAGTTTCGACAAATACGGAAAAGAGGTAAGATGGCCCCGAAAGAGCGACCGACCGGATGTCAAGAAGGACATGAGTCGATGGTGAGAATTCCACGGCGACCACGGTCATTCGACCGACGAGTGCATCGTCCTGCGGAAGGAAGTCGCTAGGCTGCTCTCACAGGGGCTCCTGCGCGACGTAATCTCGGATATATATGGAAACACATACCCCGCGGCTAAGCGAAACGCTAGGGAAAGCAAGGGCGACAAGCCCGAGGCATCGGAATTCAAGCCAAGGAGGACATCTGACCTTCCGACGGTCACATTCGACGAATCCGATTCCGACGGGTCGGATAGTCACCACGATGGTCTGGTAATCTCTTTGTCTATTGGTAATTGTTTAATGCGGAGAGTACTAATCGATACAGGGAGTTAGACAAACCTCTTGACCCTTGACGCTCTTAAAGAAATGGGTCTGACTGAGAACGACCTAATCAAGAAGTCGACCCCACTGGTCGGGTTCAGTGGTGAGGTTAAGCATACGACTGGTGAAATCATTCTAACCACATACGCTGGAGGAATCAACCAACAGGTGAAATTCTTAGTCCTAGACTGTCCGTCTCCCTATAATTGTATTCTTGACAGGCCATGGATACACGCTATGAAGGCAGTACCTTTAACGTATCATCAAGTCATCAAATTCCCCACTGAATGGGGAGTCTAAGAGATCAAAGGAGATCAAAGGACCGTAAAAGAATGCTACGTCGCTTCCATGAAGAGCGCAGTTGAACACAAGACCGCATAGCAACCACAGAGCGGCGAAGGGCCTAGTCGGTACGTCAAACCAGAAATGGAAAAACTCGATGAAATCACACTAGACCCTTCAAAGCCAAACCAAACGGAAGTTCGCCCCCGAGCGGAACAAGATAGTCGACGACGAAGTCAAAAGCTTATTGGAAACAGGAAAGATCAGGGAGGTCCACTATCCTGAATGGCTAGCCAACATGGTCGTAGTCCAGGAAAAGAACGGCAAATGGAGAGTCTGCATCGACTTCACAGACCTCAACAAGGCTTGTCCCAAGGACTTGTTCCCTCTACCCCATATCGACGCCATGGTCGATGCCATAGCGGGGCACGAAATGCTTACCTTCATGGACGCTTTCAGCGGTTACAATCAAATCCTTATGGAACCCGACGATCAATAAAAAACAGCGTTCATCACCAGCCAAGGTATCTATTGTTACCGAGTAATGCCCTTTGGTCTGAAAAATGCAGGGGCTACGTATCAACGACTAGTCAACAAAATGTTCAAAGACCAAATCGGAGACACGATGGAAGTCTACATCGACGACATGTTGGTCAAGTCCAAAAAGAAAGAAGATCACATAGACCACCTATGCGACAACTTCGAGGTGCTCAAAAGGTACAACATGAAACTAAACCCTACTAAATGCTCCTTCGGAGTGTCGTCAGGGAAGTTCTTAGGATACATGGTGACACAAAGAGGAGTAGAGGCTAGCCCAGAATAGATCAAGGCTCTCATCAACCTTCGATCCCCCCGATGCGTCAAAGATGTACAGAAGCTCACAAGTCGGATAGCAGCTCTGAGCAGATTCATCTCCAAATCATCCGACAAATGCAAACCCTTCCACGACGCACTCAAGAAGAACAAGTCCTTTCAATGGATGGAAGTACACGAAGCAGCGTTCCAAAACCTCAAAGAGTACCTGGCCAGTCCCATGTTACTGACCAAACCTAAAGGCGACGAGCCCTTATTTCTTTATCTTGCAGTGTCAGAATCAGCCGTAAGCGCAGTACTGATCAGGGAGGAGGATGGCAAACAGTCGCCAATATATTACGTCAGTCGGACGCTGTTACCGGCCGAAACAAGGTATTTGTCGCTTGAAAAGCTCGTGCTATCACTGGTAATGGCTTCGAACAAACTCAAACCATATTTCGAATCCCATACTATTACTGTTCGCACTAATCATCCCATGAGATCTATCATGAGGAAACCTGAGTTCACAGGACGAATGACCAAATGGGCCATACACCTCAGTGGTTACGATATCGAGTACGAGCCCAGGACAACGATCAAGTCGTAAGCCTTAGCCGACTTTGTGGCCGATTTCAGTTCGACCCTAGAGCAAGAAGCCACAAAAGAAGCAACACAATTACTCGCGACGGATGAGGCAGGTACATGGGAGCTCCACACAGACGGGGCATCGAATGCCAGAGGATCGGGGCTAGGGGTCGTGCTAAAATCGCCACAAGGGGACAAGATAGCTCAAGCTGTCAGATGTGAGTGGGATGCGACTAACAACGAAGCTGAATACGAGGCACTCATATTCGGACTCATCCTAGCTCGCGACCTAGGGGTCCGAGAGATCGAAGTCGTTTGCGACTCTCTGCTGGTCGTAAACCAGATACAAGGGTCGTACAGTGCCAAGGATACCAGAATGATAGCCTACCTGGAGGTAGCCAAGAAACTGATCGGACAATTCCAAACATTCAACATCAGACAGGTGCCCAGGGATCTTAACTCCCAAGCTGACGCACTCGCTAATCTGGGATCCATCCTAGACCCGAAGGAATTTCCACACATACCATTGGCCCACATCACCACGCCAGCCGTCCCAAGGATATCCGTCGAGTCAACAACATCGCTTGAAGAACTCGTCGCCATGGAAATAGGCGACCGATCAGAAGAATACATCGTCGACACCAATGACGACTGGATGCTACCTTACATTAGATGGTTAAAAGACGGCATCCTACCCGACGACAAGACGGAAGCAAAAAGGCTCAAGGTACAAGCACTCTCTTACGATATCGTAGATAACATCTTGTACAAAAGATCTGTTACAGGACTACTCCTACGATGCCTCAAGACTCCAGAAGTCGGACGTATCTTACAATCGTTGCACGAAGGGGAATGTGGCAATCACACCGGCGGACGAAGCCTCTCGAGAAAAGCCCTACGAAATGGGTACTATTGGCCAACGATGAACAAAGACGCCATGGAATACACCAAGAGATGCGACGCCTGTCAGCGGCACGCACCCGTCCATCATCAGCCTTCGGAGCTCCTCCATCCGACCCTAGCTCCATGGCCCTTTATGAGATGGGGAATGGACATCGTCGGAAAGCTCCCCCCCCCCCGCGTCGGGTCAAAGAGTCTTCTTCCTTGCCATGACGGACTACTTCTCTAAATGGATCGAAGCCGAAGCCTACAGAGAGGTAAAAGATCAACACGTCATTTCATTCGTAAAACGCAATATCTTGTGCAGATTTGGCGTCCCATCAAAAATCGTGTGCGACAATGGCTCCCAATTCATCAGTCATAAGACTCGAACCTTCTGCGACCAGTGGAACATCAAGTTGGTCACATCCACACCTCGGTATCCGCAATCCAACGGACAAGCCGAATCCAGCAACAAGATCATTATCAACAACCTCAAGAAACGCCTCACAGGGGCTAAAGGCAAATGGGCAGACGAACTCCCACTTATTCTCTGGTCCGACAGGACTACTCCAAAGAATGCGACCGGGCAATCGCCTTTCTCTCTCATCTATGGGAGTGAGGCGGTCATCCCGGCTGAGTTACTGGTTCCGACCGCTCGCTGTAACCTTCAGACAAATGAACAAAACGACATCGAACTAGCACACAATCTGGACACAGCGGATGAAATCAGAGAGAAAGCCCGAATCAGGATGGTCAGGTTCCAACAAGTCGCAAGGAGCTACAACAAGAACGTCTGAATCAAGGCATTCAAGGTCGGAGACTGGGTCCTCAGGAAAACTTTCCAGAACACTAAGAACCCATCCGACGGAAAGCTAGCACCACAGTGGGAAGGACCTTACTTGATCACCGAAGTGGTCGGACAGGGAGCATTTCAGCTAAAGGATAAAGACGGACAACCGATCCCGAGGAGTTGGAACACAACACATCTAAAACTCTACCGTTTCTGAACCAATGAGGTAAAACATCACACAAATCTTAAACCTCGCATATACATTGCTATCTGTCACATACAAATCGCATACAAATCGCATGCTATCACATATACATTACTATCTGTCGCATACAAATCGCATGCTATCGCATATACATTGCTATCTGTCGCATACAAATCGCATATACATTGCTACCTGTCGCATACATACCGTATGTTGTCGCATGTACATCGCTATCTCCTTTTACATATCATCATCTGACACTAAGCGAAGACTTCCTCCTTACAAAAACACAAATGCAGAACAGCATTTACATTGGATCCTGTCATCCGCAAAAAAGCGCTTACATTACATTACACGTTCGATCGGAACATGGGGAGATGACAACACAGGCACGTCGGCACACCGCCTGCCTTACATAAAACATAAGGTATAACACCTTATTACATTTACGCAATAAAACATATTGCTTACCTCACCGGCATAATGTCATGACTAACACATACACAAACACATCGCAGGCCTGCTCTACATACATACACACGGTGAAACCCCACTCGACGGAGCATACGGGTGAAACCAGCATACACGAAATACAAAACGTCGTCGACAACTTCCTGGAAGGTCCGACGAACATGTACGAAACGAACTAGCATACGACTCTATATGTAAAAATACAATTGCATCGAAATAAAAGCATCTTTATACAAATACGCGACCCGCGATGGTGGACGGGTCGCCAAAACACATTGTCTGCCTACACATCTGTAGGACTTTTAACGACAATCATTCAGAAATATCCTGCGACCCGCGATGGTGGACGGGTCGCCAAAACACATAATATTCAAACCCACACACAGGTGGGGCAAAGAAAGTCATACTACGCAGAGAAAACAAATCAAGCGTCGGGAGCAATGGCATTACCTTCCGCAGGGGCTGGCTCTAGAGAAGCTATCTCATCAGTCGGCTCGACATCACCAAGATAGGCCTCGTCCTCATCGGCGCCTTCATCCACGGCCTCCTCTCCGACGCCGGCTAAGCAAAACAGCTCCTGACCAGGATCGCCCTTTGGGAACATGGAGTCCAGAGTCTCCTTCTCCGCTTTCAGGTCCCAGAGCTCATGCTTGCCCTCGTTGAACTCCTCGATCATTTCGATGCGCGTCTTCACCGCATAAAAGGCCCCAACGTCACCAGCAATTTGGCCATCGGCAATGCGAGCACGCCTCACCTCCTCCTCAACGCCTGATCGACACTCTTCAAAATCCCTCCGACTTGCGACCAGCTCTTCTTGACTTCTCTTCAGCTCCCTGGTGAGGCGACGCTCAGTCTCACGGCAGCGACTCTCCGCTCCCTCCAGCTTGGTCCTCAAAGATGCAAGGTCGGACTCTGACCTAGCAGCCCTGTCCTCGGCCTTGACAAGCATCGCCTGAACACCGGAGTAAGCTCCCAAGAAATACTGGAAGGCCTGACAGAAAGACACACGACAACACAAAAACACAATCAAGAAACGCAGTCGAGCAAAAAGAAACATAAAAACAAGAACAAAGGGCAAATCACCCTCCACGCGGAGCATCCCGCTTCACCAATGCAGTCTAGAGGGGAGACATCCTTAACTTCCAACTTCAAAGTCGGGTCCTGAGCGCGAAAAAGGTCGGCGATCGACTGTCCGACGGCACCGATCTTGCCGACCCCCTCAGCAGTCGCACTCTTTTTCCTAGGGATGTCCTCCACCTTGACGTCTTCAGGGCGAGCGCTCGCCTTCCTCTTAGAGCCAGTCTTGACTGGAACCGTCAGATCCACCAAATCCGGTTTGCTTGATGCGGCTTTGGCCGCCACCTTCCTCTGCTCGATCAGACTTTTCCCTGACGCCACCCTCAAACGAGCACTCGATCGACCACCAGGGGAACCTGACACGACAGAACAACAAAAAGGGAGAAATCCTAAAGTACACGACAAAACGAAAAATAGTAAAAGACGCCTGGAGTCAAGAATCTACCTTTTGCACGAGACGATGAGACATTCGACATGTCGTCTTGAGAGGCAGCAGTCGTCGACAACAGGTTGACGTTCACAAACTTTCTTTTAGACGCGGGAATTTCAAGGACAATCTTCGACAAGCCTTCCGACCGGCTACTCACTTCTAGATCTTCTGGTTCGGGGACTACAAAAAAAGAAAAGTTAAGGCAAGAGTTAAGACACATAAAATACGCGAAAGAGAAGGCAAATACATACTATCGATTCGCCACTCCGTCAACAAAAACGGACACTCTCCCTCCTTCTCCAAAGAAGAACGTTCGACGAAAAAGAACTTCGACCCCCATCCGCAGTCGTTGACATCAGGGCTCTGTACCAAGGGCTTCCGACCATGTCGGATACGCAACTGAATGCGCCAAAAAAGGATGGTGAAGATCGTGTCTAGAGAAGTTGCCACGAATTCCGTTTTACTTGCCTAAACCGAAAACCCAAGGCAACTTGGGGCTATTGTTGGGCCTGGCATCCCCGGAGAAGGTGGATCAAGTGAATCGAGCCCAAGCCCATTACAGATCGGAAGAACAAAAGAGAAGGCCCAGAGGAGGCGACAAGACTTCTCTGGTCGAATGCCATCCGACAGGATCACGAGAATCTCGCCATACATTTAATGCCCAGATCACGCAACGTCCACATCATTCAAACCACTATAATTGCAGCAATTAAATGGCATAATCCTTGCCATTGCTCCCGGCATTAAAGACGAAGATATTAGAAAAACACAACGGTCATAATGGAAAAGGACTTACCATATTTGGACGACGAAGAAGATAAGAGGATACGAACACATTAACGCTAGACACACAAGCATCCTGGCTCACAAACGAATCAGAACAACACTTACGCTGTCCGCTTAGCTCTCTAGCAATCATCTGCGCTTACTCTCCACCGGTCGCCACCTAAAAGTCATCGGTCGAGTCCTACACGACCACTCGGTCTAAACTACGATAAGTTGTATCTCGATTCGATCTGATCAATACATTATGTAATAAAATCATCTCACTATTCTACATTTATTCTTTGCTTGTCGATTATCTGCTTGGTTTGGATTGTTCTCTATCACTCGATCGACTAGTTACCCCATCTAAGGCGATTTAGGTCGTCCGATCCTTTCGCCCCAAAACAAATACAGGGCCTGCCAAGGATCGCATTGTATGGGGATGGGCAGTCGAGTATTAAGAACTTTACCTGTTGGTTAACTCCACCAGCATACGTTGTCAACGCTATTTCTCCTAAGCTATGTTTGACTTCTCCACTGAATCCGACTAGTGGAGTGGACTTTCAGGTTAAATCGTCCTCGCTTAAACACATACCTTTTAGGGCGTTGAGTGTCAACAAGTTGGTGGAGCTACCTGTGTCGATTAATACTCGGCGGATGAGACAATTACTGATTGACGAAGAGATTACCAGACCGTCGTGATGATCACCTAGTTCTTCAGCTTCAAAATCGTCAAAGGTGATGGCAGGTGTATTGGTGGTTTGCGGTCGTCTTGCCTCCAATCGGATCGGCTTGTCGCCTTTACTTTCTCAGACATGTCTTTTAGCGACCGAGTACGTGTTTCCACATACATCTGATCCTCCTGAAATGGTGTTAACAACTTTAGTATGAACTAAAGAGGATGGTTTATCAGACGTTACCTGGTCTCTTCGATCAAGGGTTGCTTTCACTTTGTCGGATATGATATCGCGTAGTAGCCCCTGTGTGAGGAGTCTTGTGACTTCCTTGCAGAGGGCTGTACACTCATATGTGGAATGGCCATGATCTCCATGGAACTCGCACCATCGGCTCATGTCCTTCTTGGCGTCTGGCTTGTCGCTCTTCTGAGGCCACCTTACTTCTTTCCCATACTTGTCGAAACTTTTGACGAGTTCCAACACAGAGATGTTGAAAGTGTAAGAGTGGACCTTCAGGAGGAGAGTTGGGTTGTTCTTCCAGTCTTGGTTCCTGTCATAAGAGTTACTTACCTGATTGGGGTCGCTCCGCCCCTTGGGATAGGGTTGGTGTCGTCGATCGCGTCGATGATCTGAAGATGACCTTCGGTCGATTCGATCGGGGCTCTTGCTTGATTTTGAGGGTTCTTCGTCTTCCTCTAACCTGACTTAGGCCATGGTCTTTGCATGCACGTCCTTGAAGCTTTGGCACGAGTATTTGGTCAGTTCGCAATAGAGTTCGCTACCCCTGATTAACCCCCAGCGGAAGGCTTCGATGGATGTTGGGACGTCGCAATGCGGGATCACGACCTTCTCCTTGTTGTACCTATTAAGATAGTCTCTTAGAGGTTCACCGTATCTTTGCGCGATCCTATATAGATCGCTTGATTGCTTTTCCAGTCTTCGGTTGTTGGCGAATTGGATTTTTAATGAATTGACTAGGTCTGTAAACGAAGCGATGGAGCCCTGCGGAAAATGCATGAGCCATGTTAGCACAGGTCCCACGAGGGTCGTGCCGAAGCTCTTGCACATGATTGCCTCACAGTTCCCTCTTGGGATCGAAATGGTCATTAATGTTTGCTTGTAAATTGAAATGTGATCGTCGGGGTCCCCGGTCCCATCGTAGTTGGGCATGTTGGAGACATGAAATTTCTTAGGGATCTCGACGCATGCAATCGCCTCTATGAAAGGCGAGTCTTCGTATCCGTCGATTGCTTCCTTCTCGATTGGTTGCGGGACTCCTGGAATCCGAGCGATGCGATCGTCTAAGGCCTTCATATGCTCGCTGATAGCTTGATGTATGAGGACTTGGAGATCCGTTGTTGCAGTGACCTGTGGAGTGACGACTCGAGCTTCTGGAGGCTCGGTCACGGGAATTGGCACGTTAGTCATAAGAAGAGTGACTGGAAGAGTCTGAAACATACCGACAAGTTGGGTAACGTTCTGAGTGGTTTCTGCCATGGGTGTCGAGGCTGCTCCATCCATGTTGAGTCGTGTTGAGAGTCCTTCCATGCTGACCATGCGCCTTGATCCTTCTGGGGACGACGCAACCGAATTCACCTGTGATTTCAAAAATTCATTCTCACGAGTTAGTCGCGCAATTTCAGCTTCATACTGAGCACTTAGAGTTTCAGATTTTGAGCGTTGTTGGGCTAGCTTTTCCTAAAGGATGCTCATGTTCTTTGCTAGTTCTCGGATTTGAACATCCAAAATCGATTGATTGGCGTGATCTCCGACCTGGTTTGCGACCTGGGTGTTAGCTTGAACTTGGCCTTCAGCGAGGACCATGGCCGGGGTCTATGAAATTGGCCATGATCGGATGAGGATCAGATCGTTAATTGGCTAATTGTCCCACGATGGGCGCCAAATTGTTTTGGGGCGAAAAGATTGAACCGACCTGAATCGCCTTAACAAGGGCAACTAGACAATGACGAGATTAAATATATCTAAAATAATCCAAATCAACTTAATAATGAAATAAATGTGATTAATCGAGTGTAGAACGAGCTTATCTCCTAAGGACGAGAGAGAAATCGAATATAGAAATTTAGTCGACGGTCGCTTCAATATTGGAATGAAGGACTGAGCTAGAGAGTGATTTGTGGTAGCAAGTAAGTAGTAAATAGTAGCTTGTATTCAGTTAGGAAGAATCGTGTGTTACAAGAGCCTCTCGAATCTAATATTTATGCTTAACCTAAAAACCAAACTGAACTAGCCATTCCTCCGAGATCTTCGGGAGTCGTCGAACTGTCCACTTGTTTGTCAAGATCTTCGCTAACGCCTCCAACGTCTTGTTCAGCCCCATACTCCTCTCATGAAGACAGTTTGACCCCGTTAACATTTGCATGGGCCAGCCTGATAAGCTAAATGGATCAGGGCCCAACACATCCTTTCCTCTTTCGATTTGATATTCATCTCCTCTCCTATTTCGATATGAATTTGCTCTCATCTTTCTTTAGACCATCAAGGTGGTTGCACCATACATATCACTTATAAAGGTTGGTAACCACTCCTGAAACCTGTTATAGGATTAAAAAGCTTATTTGGGATTGAACCCACATCATTGTGCATGAGCATATTACTCTATAATTTAAGCTTTAACATAACTAAATATAAAGGAAGAGTGTATAACATCAACTCTAATTCTACCCTCAAATCAACTGTAATTGTCTTAACCCACTAATTTATGGGTCGTTAAAATGTATTGGTCACTCTTGACCCATTAATTTTTGGGTCGGGCCTAAACTTTAAGAAACACAGACGATGACGTCAGGTTGTCAGGATGGGCTATGTTTTGACATATCTATTTCGATGAAATCAAATTTGTTATATATCGGATTTTATACGAAATTATTTCATATTTTTCATAATGATTAGTCTAAAAGATGAAATTCAAATCGTTAAATATGAAAAGTTCTATCAATATCCATATATCGATATCTACCGCTTATGTACCAAGGACAACCTCTCATTCATTTGGTCTACATGACGTCCTCTAGATGAATCTACATTAGTAAACCTTTAGAAAAATTATTATAGACTTTGTTTTAGCATTAACTTTAATTTATGTTTTAAATTATCATCTTTTAGATATGTTTTTAGTGATTGTTATTACATAACAATATTTTATAACAAATACAATATATTTTTTCACTATCTTTCTCTATCTTCATATTATATTATTTCAATCAAATACAGACGTCACTAAAAAAGATACCCTTATCGGTGAACCCAAAAAACTCCCAAGACTCACCCTTTTTCCCAACCCTACCCACCGCCTCCAAACCTCAATCCCACACTGCTACAACACAAATCTACCACTTCAAAGGCATACGACCCCTTTTGCATCCCTTAGATCATGAAACCCCTCGTCCGATCTTACTACCACGACAACGTTTCCAACCCCGATCCACAAATGGAGCTCGTTCCGCCATTGGTGGTCACAATGAGGTTGCTATCTCTCTTCTCGGCACCACCTGCGGCTTGATCGGCCTCGACAGACTCGGAGACTTAATTGGTCGGCGGTGCATCTACGAGATCAGTCTCGCCTTGAGAGGGTGTCCACCTTCTCTTTCAACTAACAACACCTACAACAACATAGAAAAACAACAATAACAACTTCTTTGGGACTCTCATCTATCTCTTCCACTCTTGTGAGAGAAATGGGAACAAACCCACTTAGCAACTCAGGGTAACCCCGCCAACACCTCCGGGCAAACCCCCGTCAACACCTCCGGGGAAACCCATTATCAAACAAATTCGGGACAACCCAAAGCAAGCTCTTTAGAATAACCTCATGTTCAACACCTCCTTCAACAACTCTAGGATCCTCCATTACAAATACTAATGAACTCTTTCTCATCAAATTCAAGATCCTGTTTTTGAAGAAGGGAAGTGAATACAAATTAATTGAAATCATTCGTTTTTTGTTGCTTCGCAAATGTTTGCCTCTTGCCTTTTACGTACCAATTTATCTTCCCCTTATTCCTCTTCTTTATAAACCCCTTAAATCCCTTCAACCAGAAGAAAACACTCCAAAAAGTGTACACGTATGATGAATTAAGCGCAAAAGTTTGTCTCCAAGAGACGAGGCCTTGATTGTTCTTTGTCCAATTCACATATGCATTCATAGTTATTGCATGCATAATGTTGTTAATTTTAGTATCATCGATTATTTAGTATATAATTGTAAGGCCCGAGCCTTAGAATAATTGTAAGGCCCGAGCCTTAGAATAATTGTAAGGCCCGAGCCTTAGAAGTATCATCTCATACCAATCCGGAAACTTCTAGAATGTCACCCATCCTGGTACTAATGTCGCCCTAGCATGCTTAACTTCAGAGTTCTTTGTCCTCACTTGAACCATGAAAAGGAAGAGCTCTTGTTGACATGAATAGCACTTTAATCCTTATAAGGATTACAAATCTGGGGTATTACAATCACCCCCAACCCTTGACAACCTCGTCAAGCCCAAAGACCACCCTCTGGGTCGAGTGACCACCATCCAGGCCAAATCCACTCGTAACCTAGAGTCAGCTCTGATACCATCTGTAAAGCCCGAGCCTTAGAAGTGCCAACTCGAGGACTTCCCAGGAGGTCACCCATCCTAATACGAATCTCTCCCTAGCACGCTTAACTCCAGAGTTATTTGCCCTCACTTGAACCATGAAAAGGAAGAGCTCTTGCTGACATGGGTAGCACTCTAATCGTTATAAAGGATTACAAATCCGGGGTATTACAATAATCGGGATTCGCTCAAGACTTATGGGGTTCAGTTAGCTCAATATCACATTTTACGGATTAACACGACGGACCCGCTAGCCGATTAGCGGGTGGGTCAAGGGGCAACTCCCCTTGCCAGGGTTGGGGGTGGATCCCCAATCGGGGAGCATGGGCCGTGCATCATAGTGCATGGACCGTGCGGTTTTTTGACGCGAGATTTTGCTGAAACGGGTAAATACACAGTCTAAGTAGTAGTCCGTGCATTTTGGTGCACAAATAATGCAATGATCTCTCTAACGTTGTCCGTGCAATTTTGACACATACCGTGCCTTTCGGTTTTGGTGCGTTTTTTGTAACACCCCCAAAATACCTTTGAAAATATTACCGCCAGTGACATCAGAATACACACCCGGGGTCACCTAAGGCTTACCGTTTTTATAACAAATGATATAATATTGTAAACTTTATTAAGTAACATGAAAATCGACCAAATAATGTCTCATGCCGACGTTGCAAATTACAATGATAATAAAACCAAATACAGAAAATGTTTATTACAACGGAAGTCTTTAAAATAGATAAAATGCCACAAGGGGTTTTGAACCATGCGATCTTACGCAAGGATCTTCAACCTTAGGAAAACACGTAAAATAGCAACTGCCTTCAACATCGGATATCTGGCCTTCACAGCTGAGGAAATTTACCTGATGTGTCGTATAAGACGGATGACACCAGCCAACCATGCAAAGGAAAAAGAACGGTTGGTTAGTCTAATGAAAGACTATGCAAGGGTACAAATAAAAAGGTTCTAAGTAGTCGTATTAAGTTACACTCATCGCTTCTCGAATAATAGCCGATAAACGATAGTGAACCCCCATACTTCTACGGAAACACAAGAAAAGGAATGATTGAAGAGAAGACTCCAAAGGAATTGAGTCTTATGGGAAACATATGATAATTGTTTGGGAACGTTAAGTTTTCACACAAGTTTAAAACACGACCTTGATTATTTGGGTCCATGACCAACCTCAACGCGTAATGCGAATCCAGATTGGAAAGAAGACTTACTCTAACAAGAGTCCGGGCGGTTTCCACATTGTACTCCTCGCCCGAGGATATATTAATTATGTGCGTAAAAAACACTTATCTTATTTAATTCCAAAACATACATTCACGTTACAGCTTTTAATTCACATCATCTCGATACGAGAGATAATTTTGGGAATGAATCCTGATTGTTGGCACTAGCTAAGTGCACCTACCCTGGAATAAGGGTACGGTCATGACCAGAAGTACTAGGGCAAAATTCTCCTAATACCAGTTATAAAGAAACGACTAGACCTCGCAAGGTACATAGCGTTCCTACGAATACTCGTGCTAACTAAGCATGTAAGTTCACCCCAAAATCCATTACAGTAATATCATATAGAAATATATAATAGCGTTGTTTCTAGCAATATATACAACCTATTATAAATTCATATTTTAACACATCGTTTTTATCAAATATGTTCCCAAACACAAAACAATAACTTTATTCCAACTTAATTAACAATCAATTAATTGATAATCAAGGGAACATGGAATAATGAGCAAGAACGAACCGCCACTTGCCTTAAACTAGACGAACGAAGAGATCGGGTTCCGAGATCTCAAAACTTGCACTTGAGCACGGTTCCCTACGATGACGATGAGTTTTAAGACAAAACCCTAAGTTAGATACGATACGAAAGGACGAAGCGAAACGAAGGAAAGAAGCCAGAGCCGCGGTCGCGGATGGCATAGCCGCGATCGCGGCCTTGCTGGGCAAAACTGCGCCCTCGGTTTTATAACCGCGATCGCGGTTTTGCGCCCAGTCAGGGCCACAGGTCTCTGCCCGGCCGCGGTCGCGGTGGGTGGAGCCGCGGTCGCGGGACTCCATCCCGACGCGAGCTTAATCGAGCTTTTGAGGCCATACCGATGACGATGAGGCACCATAACTTCGCTTCTGAACCAAGGCGCATGATAACAGGTTTTTGTCGTTCTAAAAACTGCTATGCAAAATATCCAAACAAACCTTAAATCGTAGTCCTAGGTAAGTACAGGTCGAATCCACAGGGAGACGGATCTATCTTAATATGCAATTCGTATGTCAATCAAACGTAACCAAAGGGGGGTTTTGTTTGTTTTAAGTAACTAAGCATGCAAAGGTAAGAATAAACTAAAGATGAATGAATTCAGTAATGGGGAAAGACACTTAGTCAAACAACATCCACTATTCGTATGACAAGTTGATCATAGATACTCATTCAAAATCTCATGCAATGGTAATTCCAATTCCTTTTCAAATATAACTAATAGCACAACCAGATACTATTAGCACTAACTAATTGAACAACCCTGAAACTATCAAGATTCAGTTTAACAGCAGCCTTATGGATAGGAATATAGTTGGATACAATTCTAGCATAACACAACCAGATATTATCCTAGAATGTAAATCAATTCTCTTCTGCATAAGACTAGCACAACCAGATACTAGTACGATGCAGTTGCTACTCAGAAATAGATATGCTCAACCAGTAACAATCTAAATCTAGCAATCAATCAATAACAATAAATCCTAGATGCGTCCAAATAGAGATTATCAATATCAATCATAAACAACTTAAGCAAGAGAAAGATAAAACCCATGCAATAGATTAAGAACAAAAATCTCACAACTTAATCCAAACGAAAGCTTCAGCGTCTGACTAAGCCAGGGTGGCTTAGTTCTTCATAACGAGGTGCGTAGAAATAAATTAGGGTTCCAAGAGATGATGATTATAGATTGGCAAACAAGCCTTTTCTCAACCCTTAAATACTAAAGGAAAATAAAGCTAAGTTAACCTAAAACGAAATAATAAAAAGTAATAAAATAATGCAAATAAAGAAACGGCGCGGCGGACTTCAGACATCGGCGGCGGTCGCCGCATCTCCCACGGCGGGCGCCGTAATCGCGGCGGGCGCCGCAATTAAACGGCGGTCGCCATAATCACTTTGTAGCCAAGGTCGGTGGAAAGCCAATTGCGGCGGGCGCCGTAATTACGGCGGTCGCCGCAATTAAATGGCGGTCGCCGTTCTTCGGTTCAGCTCCTGCGACACTTCCGTAAAAATGCCATAACTTTTGATTCCCAACTCGGATTGCGCTCATATTTTGAGGACTTGCAATAGACTTCAAGATCTAACTCCTAGAATTGGAATCACTCCATTTGGACATCGGAGCAGAGAGAACGAACCAATTGAATTCAGCACATTGTTCTTCTACTCTTCATTGCACTCCCTTGGCGCCTACTACTGGTGGCTTCCTCCTCAGTGTCTCATATGATCTCCAAAACCGCTCAAACACCTCCAAAAACACCAACTCCGCCCCCAAACACCATACACATGAATGTGTCTAAATCTACCCGAATGACACCAATAAAACCTCTAATAACTCTTACTTAAGCCCTACAAAGTAGTGCTTATCAGCGCACCACCACCACTCCAAGGATTTCCCACGGCGACGACTTCGGCCCCAGCGACGACGACACTCCGACGAACACAACGAACTTATCGAGAGGAAGAGATGGAACTTGAGGATGATGGAGAAGCTAGATCCGAGCCCTATTTATAGGCTGGGATTGAGCCTTAAACTCCACACCAAGGGAAAGCCAAACGCTCTAGCTCCCGCCGATCGGCACGAGGGATAAAAGCCAATCGCCGACCTTCTGGAATCTGAGGAAGACGACGATCCGAGTTTTCCTCGATTGCGGTTTCAAAACCATGATCGCGGTTTGCCCCTGGGCTAAACCCCGACTTTGCTCGCGGGTCTTGATCGTTGTTATGCTAAATATTTAGTTTTAGCATTCATTAACATTCCTTAAATACTGTAAGACCCATATGTCTTATTAAACGTATATCATCACGTTCAAATGGTTCCTACAGAGGTTACAGAAATTGCCTAACACGTCTTGCTTACAAAACGACAGTTGGGACTTTTAGGGGTTATTACAATACCTCCCCCTAAAAAAAAAGTTTCGACCCCGAATCTAGGCCGAAAACAGCTCAGGAAAACGACTTAGCATAATAGACACAGTCTCCCAGGTTTCCCAAGTTACCTCCTCGGATCCCGACTTGGACCAGAGGATCCGTACTAATGGTACCACCTTGTTCCTCAAGTGCTTCTCGCGGCGTTCGAGAATACGCACAGGTCTCTCCTCGTACGTACCATTTGCTTGAATCTCGATGTCGTCATAACTCAGCACATGAGACTCATCTGGCACATACTTTCTCAGTAGGGACACATGAAATACGTTATGCACAGGATGCGCTGATAAGCACTACTTTGTAGGGCTTAACTAAGAGTCATTAGAGGGTTTATTGGTGTCATTCGGGTAGATTTAGACACATTCATGTGTATGGCGTTTGGGGGCGAAGTTGGTGTTTTTGAAGGTGTTTGAGCTGTTTTGGAGATCATAGGAAATACTGAGGATAAAGCCACCAGTAGAGGACGCCAATGAGTTATGTAGTATTGGCGAGGAGGTGCTGAATACACACTTTTGGAGGCTTTGGAAGCATTCGGAGCTGAAGAGACGAAGACACTGAAGAAATGGCTTCACGGCGACCGCCGCAGAGGAGGCGGCGACCGCCGCCAAAGGACTCCCAGCTAGTTTGGCTACGGCATTGATACGGCGACCGCCGTTTAAATCCGGCGACCGCCGCCCTCTTTACGGCGACCGTCGCCGCTGTCAGAAGCCCACCGAGCCCGTTTCCAGATCTGTTTTATTTTGGATGATTTTATTACGGTTTTAGTATTTTTGTTTTAGGTTAATTTAGACTGATTTACTTTTAGTATTTAAGGGTTAGAAGGGAGCTTGGCCTCCCTAAGCCTCGAACCCTAATTTCAGTTTTCATTCTACGTACTTTGCTATGAAGAACTAAGCCACTCTTGCTTAGTCAGACGCTGAAGCTTTTGTTGTGATTCAGTTGTGAGATTCTCGTTCTTAATCTATTGCATGGATTTTATCTATTCTCTTGCTTGATTGCTTATGATTGATATTGATAATTTCTAGTCTGATCAACTAGGGTTTGTTGTTATTGATCTATTACTAGATCTAGATTGTTACTGGTTGAGCATATCTATTTCAGAGTAGCAACTGCATCGTACTAGTATCTGGTTGTGCTAGTCTTATGCAGAAGAGAACTGATTTACATTCTAGGATAAAAGCTGGTTGTTTTATGCTAGAATTGTATCCAACTATATTCCTATCCGTAAAGTTGCTGTTAAACTGAATCTTGATAGTTTCAGGGTTGTTTAATTAATTAGTGCTAATAGTATCTGGTTGTGCTATTAGTTATATCTGAAAAGGAATTGGAATTTCCATTACATGAGATTTTGAATGATTATCTAGGATCAACTTGTCATACGAATAGTGGATGTTGTTTGACTAAGTGCTTTTCCCATCACTGAATTCATCAACTTTTAGTTTGTTTACTTTTGCATGCTTAGATTCATTAAAACATACAAAACCCCCCTTTGGTTACTTTGGATTGACATACAAATTGCATATTAAGATAGACTCTGTCTCCCTGTGCACTCGACCTTTACTTACCTAGGACTACGGTTTAAGGTTTGTTTGGATATTTTGCATAGTAGGAATTAGCACGACAAATTCCTGTTATCATGCGCCGTCGACGGCAGTGCTAAACGGTATGCTAGAGATCATACTCTGTCAAGGATCTCAAACGGTCCCACGTAGCGAGGGTTGAGCTTCCCATGCTTGTCGAACCTAAACATGCCCTTGGATGGCGACACCCTGACAAACACCTTGTCGCCTACTTCAAACTCAACATTCCTGCGCTTCAAATCAGCATAAGACTTCTGTCGACTCTGAGCTATAAGCATCCTCTGTCTGATCAAGGCAATATCTGAGGCAGTCATTTCGACTAACTCCGATCCGAGCAGAATCTTGTCGGCATTCTCATCCCAACAAATCGAAGATCTGCACTTTCGACCGTACAAAGCCTCGAATGGAGCCATCTTGATGGTGGAATGCCAGCTATTATTGTACGTGAATTCAATCAGACTTAAGCTATTCTCCCAGCTGGTCGGACGATCCAGCACACAAGATCTCAGCATATCCTCTAGTGTCTTAATGGTCCTCTCCGACTGTCCATCCGTCTATGAATGAAATGCGGTACTGAACCTCAACTCAGTTCCCATGGCCTTGTGGAGTTCCTTCGGGAACCTCTACATGAATTGTCCATCACGATCTGATACAGTGGTTTTTGGCGTACCATGCAATCAGACAATTTCGTGTAGGAAAACTTCTGATAGCCTCTGGGTTCCCAAAGTTGACTTGATGGCCACGAAATGAGCACCCTTTGTGAGCCGGTCAATGATCACCCATATGGCATCCTTCTAACTCTGAGTCTTCGGCAACCCCATGACGAAGTCCATTGCAATATCCTCCCACTTCCACTCTGGTACTGGGAGAGGTTGTAATTCACCACCTGGTCTGCGGTATTCAATCTTGACCTTCTGACAAGTCAAGCATCTTGCCACAAATTCTGCTACATCCCATTTCATGTTGGGCCACCAGAATTTCTTTTTGAGGTCTTTGTACATCTTGCTGGATCCTGGATGTACAGAATAAGCTAACGAATGGGCCTCCTTCATTACCAATTGACGAAGGCCATCTATGTCAGGCACACAGATCCAGTCCTAAAACCAGAGTGATCCATCATCCTGAATCACGAATTCCGAAGCTTTTCCATCTATCACTTCACTCCATAACTTCACTAAGATAGATCATCAACCTGCGTCTCCTTGATCTGATCGAGTAGCGTAGCCTGAATCTCCAACATACTCAGGCATCCTCGACACTGATCATACAAGACATCAATCTCGCACAATCCTTGTTGCAGTTTGGTTTGAGCAGTGAGCAGAGCTACCACGGTCTCGTGCGGTGTTTTTCAGCTCAAAGCACCGGCTACCACGTTAGCCTTGCCCGAATGATACAGCAACTCGATGTCGTAATCCTTGAGTAGCTCTAACCAGCGACATTGCTTCATATTCAACTCCTTCTGAGTAAACACATACTTGAGACTCTTGTGGTAGGTAAAGATCTGGCATCTAACACCATAGAGATAGTACCTCCAAATCTTCAGTGCGAAAACCACAGCCGCTAACTCCAGATCATGCGTTGGGTAGTTTGCTTCATAGGTCTTCAATTGCCGAGATGCGTATACAATAACCTTCTCCTTTTGTATTAATACACATCCTAACCCATGCTTTGAAGCGTCACTATAGACCACATAACCATAAGATCCATCTGGTAGCGCCAAAACTGGTGCGGACATCAGGCACTCTTTCAACTTCTTAAAACTTGCCTCGCACTTGTCGTCCCATATGAACTTCTTGTGGACCTTGCGGAGCAACCCGGTCATGGGTAGAGCGATCTTTGAAAATCCCTCCACGAACCGTCTGTAATAACCTGCAAGTCCTAAGAAACTACGCACCTCCTTCACGTTTTGAGGTCGCTTCCAGTCGGCTACCGTCTCAATTTTCTGAGGATTGACCATCACCCCATTCTCATTAATCACGTGGCCTAAGAAAGCCACTTCCTTAATCCAGAAGTCACACTTAGACAACTTAGCATACAACTGATTTTGTCTAAGGACTAACAATGTGGTACGAAGATGCTCATCGTGAACTTCCTCGTTCGGAGAGTAGATCAGAATATCGTCGATGAATACCACCACGAACTTATCCAGATACTGATGGAAACATTTATGCATCAGATCCATGAATACTGCCGGAGCATTTGTAAGCCCAAATGGCATGACTACGAACCCGTAGTGTCCATATCTCGTTCGGAACGCAGTCTTCGGTATATCTTCCTCACGAATCCTGAGCCGATGGTAACCAGACCTCAGATCGATCTTGGAAAAGACTTTCGCTCCCTGCAGTTGATCCAAAAGATCATCTATCCTTGGCAACGGATACTTATTCTTGATGGTGACCTTGTTCAACTCTCGATAGTCGATACAAAGCCTGAACAACCCATCCTTCTTCTTGACAAACAAGACAGGAGCGCCCCAAGGTGATGCACTCGGCCTTATATATCCTTTCTCGAGTAGCTCCTCAAGTTGTTTCTTCAATTCTTGCATCTCCGCTGGAGCCATCCGATAAGGTGCTTTAGAAATCGGCGAGGTTCCAGGCTCAAGATCAATAGTGAACTACACGTCACGATTCGGGGGTAAATTGGGAATCTCCTCAGGGAATACATCAGGATACTCGTATATGACAGGAATATCATGAACTGAAGTCTTATCCTTCTTGGGTTTATCCAGGTAGCACAGGTACCCGACACAACCTTGTCTAAGTAGCTTAAACGCGGACATTGCATTTATCAACTTCCCGTTATCCGCGTCATTACGACCCTTGAATCTACATATAAACTGGCCCCCAGATGAAACTGTCACTGTCCTTGAGCTGAAATCGATTACCTCCCCGTGACGTGTCAGCCAGTCCATCCCGAGAATGATGTCGTATGGAGCCATGGCTATACAGATCAAGTCGGCTTCGAACTTCCAACCTTGACTAGTAATCGGAAATTTCGACAGTCGCTTGGTCCCTACTAATTGTTCACCATTGAGAAGGTTCACCACAAATGGTTCGCAAGATTCATTGCACTTTAACCCTAACTTACTTACACACTTCTCCGAAATAAAGGAATGAGTGGCACCCGAATCAAACAATATGCAAACTGATGTAGAGTGAAGGTATAGAGTACCTTGAGCAATCGGAGCGTTCGGTCCGTCAGCCTCATGCATCTCGTACAGCCGCTGACCCTGACTCATTGGTGCAGCTGGGGTCTTTCCCTTGTTCTGAGCAGTTGTCTGCATCGAAGTGTTGGGAGTCCCTACAGGCTTGAATCGAGGTCGGTTGTTATGGCTAACTGACCCTTGCTGTGACTCAGCCTCCTTCTGCCTCCTTTGAGGACAAAACGTCTGCAAATGCCCTTCCATTCCGCATGCAAAGCACGTTATCTTGCCCTTCGTGCACTCATTGTTCTTGTGCCCCGACATTCCACAGTTATAGCACTGAATCGGGTTCTTGTTCTGGCCCTAGCGTTGATTAGGACCTGACTGTGTCACCTCAGTTCTTGCCCGACCAGACTTGGCAAAGTGCGACGGTGGTGCGGGTCGTTTAAACCCACTAGCCTGAGGCTGGCTCTGCGCCGGTCTCTGGCGATTATGCTTCTTTGCCGACTCCTCTAGAGTCGCTTCTAGCTTATACGCGGCATTCACGTACTGCTCCAGAGTAGAGCAGTTGTGGCACACCATCAACGGCTTGATATCCGGGTTCATCAACACATGGAAATGCCAGATCTTCTGCTCCTCACTCAACACTTTCGGTCCAGCATATTGCAACAAGTGATTGAACTTTGCAGCTAGCTCAGTCACCTTCAGCCCATCAGTCTTAGGGTAAAGGAACTCCTTATGTTTCTCCTCCCTCATAGCACGAGAAAAGAAACGGTCGGTCATCTTCGTCTTGAACATACCCCAATTCAACGCAGGATGATCAGCTAATCTGGTGCTCTCCCACCATTCACTAGCCACATCCTTTAGTTGAAGAGAGGCAATGTGCACTTTCTCAGCTTCAGTGCAAGCAACATTCCTGAATAACCGTTCCATATGTGAGAACCAATATGCCACCCTGACTAGTTCTCTAATACCGTCATAGCTGTCCAGCCTCATCGAGCTAATGGCCTTCAAGGCCCGACCGTAGTTCCCTCCATTTCTGATGGTATCGACCGGAGGTGCATGGTCCACTGTCTCCCCAATTTCAGGAATAACCTGAGGAGTTGGAAAACCTTGAGCTTGTTATACAACTGGCCGAACTATCTCGGTGACAACCTGTACCACTATCCTTCGAATGGCTTCGACGGCCACAGCGTCAAAGACAACCTGAGGGTTAGCCTGAACATGGATATTGCCAGCTGGGTTATTGTGAGAGGCCGATTCGCTCTCATCCCCTTGGTTAGCGACACTTCTCAGGTTCATCCTTGGGTTGTTACTTAGCCCAGCACCAGCACGGGTTGTGTTCCTAGTGTTCACCATCTGTTTGCCGATCAATTATTAAAGTACTCAAAATTAATATAACATTTAAAGACGCACAATAGATGTAATTGATTTGGAGTAGATTAAACTGGCAAACTTTATTGATGAAAGAACTGAAACCAAGTTTTATAAGTCTTACAGTAACCTTCCTAAATGATAAGACAAAACTGTTAGGAGGCTAATGCTCTAAAAACAACGAAAAGCAACACGATGAGAAAAGATCACTACAACTGGCTACTGTCCTCCCGAAGGGTATTTGAAGAGATTTATGTACTCATCAGCCCTCCGATATCTCTTCGGAGGTGACCTGTCCTCTGGTTCCGGAGCTGGCCTCCTCGAGCTACTAGGACTTGGAACACTTGGCCCCTCTCTAGGCATCGGAACGCTTGGCCTCTCCCCAAGCACAGGTGGATAGCAAAACCGATCCAAGAACCCTGGGCAAAAATCCGCCACATCCAGCCCATAGTGCGGGTTGACTAGTTGTTTTGCCTGCCTAATGTTGTCCTGAAGCTCGTGGACATCATCCAGCATGAGATAGAGACTGGACTCAACATCGTAATCCCGCTCCTCCATAGCGTACAACGAGTCCATCCACTCATCCATGTGCTCAACTAGCACACGGGGCCTGACCCTTGCCTGCTGAGTGGGAACGTTCACAGAAGCCTCCCACAGTTTCGCTCGCCTACGAGCATGCTCCGTTATCTCTTCCATTTGGCGATGAGCCTCGGTGGAAACCATCTCACTTTGAAGGTGTACGTGACGAGACGCAGGGCTCATCACCGGCTCTCTAGGTGCATGGACAGGATGCGGACCCACTGGTGCATCCAACGGCTCGTACTCCACCCTGTCAGCACCAGACACCCCAAGTGCCTCCCAGGTAGCTGAGGACAAGGGCGTGTACTCCTGAAACGGTGGCATCTCCATGCTAGGGAAGATGAATTGTATCCCCGGATCTTCTCCGTCCACAAGCAGGTGCTCTAGACCCAGATCAGCATTGTATTCTTCGAGGTCCTCCTCAGGGTCCTCCTCAGGATCCTCTTCGGGGTCCTCATCTGGGTCTTCCTCGGGATCCTCCTCGAGATCCTCCCCGGGTTCCTCTTCGGGGTCCTCCATTCTGTCGGATATGAGAACCACCGACTCCTCGAGAACGGTCTTCTCCTCATCCTGAGGACTAACCGTATCCCCGACTATAGCGCAACCCGGAAGGATAGGGGACTCAAGCTCGGCCTTAGGTGGCGGAGCTACTTCAGCGTCCTTCCTTTCCTTTGGCTGAGACACGACAACACCCATTTCATGCGAGGTGACGGGAGAGAATTAGAACTTTCTAAATATAGAAGCTAACTTTCTATATTAGACAACAGAAGAAGGCACGACTAGAACGGCAGAGGTTTCAAAATATAAAAAATGTACTCAAAAGTATAATTTTGTTTAAAACTTTGACTCGTCTTTTTGAAATTCCCAATTAATTTCTTTACTACGAATGAAGAACGATTTACAATATTTTTTTAAAATAAAATGATTTGAAGACTTAAATCATTTTAAAAAAAACTTTTAGCTCTGATACCAAATTTGTAATACCCCCAAAATACCTTTGGAAATATTACCGCAGTGACCTCAGAATACACACCCGGGGTCACCCAAGGCTTACCGTTTTTATAACAAATGATATAATATTGTAAACTTTATTAAGTAACATGAAAATCGACCAAATAATGTCTCATGCCGACGTTGCAAATTACAATGATAATAAAACCAAATACAGAAAATGTTTATTACAACGGAAGTCTTTAAAATAGATAAAACGCCACAAGGGGTTTTGAACCATGCGATCTTACACCAAGATCTTCAACCTTAGAAAAACACGTAAAATAGCAACTGCCTTCAACGTCGGATATCTGGCCTTCACAACTGAGGAAAATTTACCTGATGTGCCGTATGAGATGGATGACACCAGCCAACCATGGAAAGGAAAAATAACGGTTGGTTAGTCTAATGAAAGACTATGCAAAGGTACAAATAAAAATGTTCTAAGTAGTCGTATTAAGTTGCATCCATCGCTTCTCGAATAATAGCCGATAAACGATAGTGAACCCCCCATACTTCTACGGAAACACAAGAAAAGGAATGATTGAAGAGAAGACTCCAAAGGAATTGAGTCTTATGGGAAACGTATGAAGAGAAGACTCCAAAGGAATTGAGTCTTATGGGAAACATATGACAATTGTTTGGGAACGTTAAGTTTTCACACAAGTTTAAAACACGACCTTGATTATTTGGGTCCATGACCAACCTCACCGCGTAATGCGAATCCGGATTGGAAAGAAGACTTACTCTAACAAGAGTCCGGGCGGTTTCCACGTTGTACTCCTCGCCCGAGGATATATTAATTATGTGCGTAAAAAACACTTATCTTATTTAATTCCAAAACATACATTCACGTTACAGCTTTTAATTCACATCATCCCGATACGAGAGATATTTTTGGGAATGAATCCCGATTGTTGGCACTAGCTAAGTGCACCTACCCTGGAATAAGGGTACGGTCATGACCAGAAGTACTAGGGCAAAATCCTCCTAATACCAGTTATAAAGAAACGACTAGACCTCGCAAGGTACATAGCGTTCCTACGAATACTCGTGCTAACTAAGCATGTAAGTTCACCCCAAAATCCATTACAGTAATATCATATAGAAATATATAATAGTGTTGTTTCTAGCAATATATACAACCTATTATAAATTCATATTTTAACACATCGTTTTTATCAAATCTGTTCCCAAACACAAAACAACAACTTTATTCCAACTTAATTAACAATCAATTAATTGATAATCAAGGGAACATGGAATAATGAGCAAGAGTGAACCGCCACTTGCCTTAAACTAGCTGAACGAAGAGATCGGGTTTCGAGATCTGGAAACTTGCACTTGAGCACGGTTCCCTACGACGACGACGAGTTTTAAGACAAAACCCTAAGTTAGATACGATATGAAAGGACGAAGCGAAACAAAGGAAAGAAGCTAGAGCCGCGGTCGCGGATGGCATAGACGCGATTGCGGCCTTGCTGGGCAAAACCGCGCCCGCGGTTTTGCGCCCAGCCGGGCCCGCGGGTCTATGCCCGGCCGCGGTCGCGGTGGGTGGAGCCGCGGTCGCGGGACTCCATCCTGACGCGAGCTTAATCGAGCTTTCGAGGCCATACCGACAACGACGAGGCACCACAACTTTGCTTCTGAACCAAGGCGCACCACCACCACTCCAAGGATTTCCCACGGCGACGACTTCGGCTCCGGCAACGACGACACTCCGACGAACACAACGAACTTATCGAGAGGAAGAGATGGAACTTGAGGATAGTGGAGAAGCTAGATCCGAGCCCTATTTATAGGCTGGGATTGAGCCCTAAACTCCACACCAAGGGAAAGCCAAACGCTCCAGCTCTTGCCGATCAGCACGAGGGAGAAAAGCCAACCGCCGGCCTTCTGGAAATCTGAGGAAGACGACGATCCGAGTTGTCCACGATTGCGGTTTCAGAACCGCGATCGCGGTTTGCCCCTGGGCAAAACCGCGCTCGCGGTTTCAAAACCGTGGTTACGGAACTGCCGCGCTCGCAGTTGCCCGACTTTGCTCGCGGGTCTTGATCGCGGTTATGCTAAATCTTTGGTTTTAGCATTCCTTAAATAATTTAAGACCCATATGTCTTATTAAACGTATATCATTACGTTCAAATGGTTTCTACAGAGATTACAGAAATTGCCTAACACGTCTTGCTTACAAAACGACAGTTGAGACTTTTAGGGGTTATTACATTTTTAACCGATTTCAACCGCCCTAACCCACTTATAACTGTTGTGGCCGACCCGTACCCTATATAAGGGCATGTTGGGGGCAAGTATCGGCTCTTGTTTTCTATTCTTGAATCAAGAGTTTTTCTTTTGTCTTATCCTGAAATGATATTTGTGTAGCCCCAAGGCTTAATATAAGGGTCGAATTATTGTTTATAGAAAGTATCTCGTACAATTCAATTGATATCTAAGTCTTGTTCAAAATTTGATCACTTGCCCACATTCTCTACAACAGATGACCTACTTAGCACAATTTTGTTTTGGTTCACGTTGTTCTACTTCTGAGTGATTTGGATGGGAAATGGAACTAATTATATACTAGTTTTTCTTATGTGAATATAAGCAGCAAAGTTTATCTATATGTATCTTTACTTCTAAAGGTACGTACTCATTAATCTTATCTACCCCTTTTCTTCTATGTTTACTTTTGGCCCGTTCTAGCCATATCCCACTTCTCAATCGTTGAATAATTCGAAGTACCAATACTCTCATAAGTTAGATCACAATCACCTCTTTATGTTGTTATTTTGGCTCAAATTATATCCTATATAAGACAATATTCTTTATTAAACCTTCTTAGAAAAAATACTAGTTGATTTACCCGTGCCTTGCACGGGACTTTTTTATTAAATTTTATTTTATTTTTAAATAATAAATTAATTATCTATTTTAATTGATTGATATTAAAAAATACATTTAAATAATACAAACTATTGTATATCAACAAAAATATAATATGAACTTCACATATTGTATATTAGTTATCAAATCATAGGCACCTATCTATCTATCTATCTATATATAATGAAATATAAAAATTTTCAAGTGACAATTTCAATGAAAGTAATGATGTGAAATTTAGAAATTTAATTAAAGTTATGATATTGTAAAAGAAAATTAGATTATATGGGTTTATAACATGACATATTTTCTTTCGTCATGTCATCAGTCCGTTCAAACTTCTAACATTAACTTTGCCACATTTATAGAAACTGTAACAATAAAAAAGTGGATCAATTAAGGTATTTTTATAGGCAATCGTTTGACTACCAATTTATAATTTTTGAGTTTTGTTTTATTTTTTTCAAATTTAAAAGTTTGTTTTTTCTTAATATTATCAGTTGAACATAAAACCATCAATTATAACAATAAAAAAAACTTGATATCAATTATATTATATAAACTACTCACAAATACCAAATAATAAAAGGCCACAACAAAATATGTCCAATTTTGTTTAATTAAGTTCAATATACTATATAATTACTTAATCGAAACCTCCTAAGACTATATGTCGCACCAAAAATACGCACCTTTTACTATATGTTACGTGTCTTCACCTCCTTTTGACACACAAATAATTTTTTTTATATAAAATATATATTTTTAACTTTCAACTTCCTTCTTAACAGATTTGTTTATAGTTTGAGAGTAAAATTATTCAAAAATTGAAAACAAATCCATAAATCAATTTGTTGTGATTTTTTTTAAAGATATTAAGTAACATAATTACTAAGTTTAGATAAATATATCCCCTTCTTAATCAAATTAAGAACACCACTATCTAAAATTAAGTAAAGATCATTGCATTATAATTATACCGAATTCCGACTTGATATTTACAATTAAGAAAAAGATCAATACCATTATAATTTTATTTTTACACTATTTCGTTATTATAATGAAAATATTATCATAAAGATATGTGTATTTAAAAATGTGGTGTTATGAATTATATACGGTGGATTATATTAAAAGTATCTAATTATCTAGGTTATATAAATTGTAGGAATATATAAATCAACCATTAGAGATAAAGAATGATTTTTGTAAGATTGTCATTGTAACTATATTAAAATTAGAATAGATAGAGAATGATTTTTGTAAGATTTTATAAAGAAATATAATTTGGGGTTTATAATCAATAACTATCATTACAATTGTTATCAAGAAAATAAGTATTATTTCTTTGCAATTTTAATCATATAATAATAATAATTATTATTATTATTTATAATAATAATTATTATTTTTAAATATGAAAAAGCATTTCAAAAATATTTTTTATATCTTAATTTTTTGGTAGTAATGTAAATTAAAGTTTTAAAATGATCTAGCGCATGGGGGAATTTTTATGTTGTTTTCTAAAATTGATTACTTGAAGGTAAGAGGAATAAACAATTTACAAACTTTGATTTCTACAATGATTAAAGTTAATAAGACTAAACAATGTATTTAATTATATTTAAAAAAAAAATTAGATAATATATTCCTAAACAATATGGATTTATATTGATATAAAAGAATGTACCTAATTTGTATAAAAGCCTATCAGTTTAATAAAATATATAATTTATATTTATTTAGTCACCAAAACTCTACGTAAATTTCATGTGATAATTACATATTTTGGTAAGAACTGATATGAATTAATTATCAAACATATAATAATTAGTGTAAAATAGTAAATAGATATAATATAACTTTCCTTATTCATCTACAATAATATCACCTAGATATATTATATAAGCTACTACTAATTTATATGGTAAGAAAGTTATAACTAATTTAGATTGATAATTAGGCTTTAATTTGTAGAATAATGTAAAGGCAAATAGTTAAATGGATTAGTAAAGTTGATGACTTGGCATAGCTAGATGGTTGACACCTAGGAGAGATAGTTATGGATTTAGTAATAGTATATAGATTGAACCTTCGTAATATTAAATCAGTGTTTACATCCAACTCTATTCGATATCCTTGTCTGTTTCCGGTGTTATTTTGTCCACCTTTAAACCCTTTCCTACTACACATCAAATATTTCAGCACAATAGTGTTATCTTTTTTGTCAACATGCGCACAACCAATACGAGCATCAAATCCACAGACAAACACATATTTCTTGTAAAAAGCAACGCCTTTTTCTAATGTGTTAAACCGCATTCCTACGGTTTGATGTCGTCCGGAAAACAGGGACAAAGTAAGTCGACCCCTTGAGATATTTGAGCCTTATAGTGCTCACTTACACCCACCTACTCTAATATCATACCATCAACACTACACCCATGAGACAAGTCACAGCTCACAACAATTGAGGTGGATTAAGACATTGACATAAACACAAACATCAGAAATATAATAAAAAAACATAGGTCCATCAAAACTACATATAGGTTCATAAAAAATCACACGATATTTATAAGTTATGTACATAATCAGTAGTACTGAAAACTCAATATAATTGTATAAAGGTTCATATACAAGCACTATGTAGTTCATATGTAAAACTTTCAAGTTCATACAACAAAACTAATGTTCTATTATTGTTTTTTAATTAACCATAGTTGCACTTAGTTAGGTCAAAAATTGGTGTAACCGAATGGAAAAAATCATTGTAAATGGCAAAAAAACAAGGTGATATCATGGATAAACACAAAGCAAATATTACACCAAAACTGGAAATTATGGCGTAAAAACAAAGGGGATTAATCATAGTTGCACTTAGTCGGTTCATATGATGAAACTGATGTTTCTTCCATGAAACATGGCGTGAAAATTTGAGCTTCCGAGCAATGGACAAACACAAAGCAAAGACACAAGCATCGATGACAATGACTACACTTTTCAAAGTGAAGCTGAAAAAAAATTACATCAAAGCATGGAGCAAACAAATAAACAAAAAAAGCGAACAAATTTTGTAAGGTTCAAATTGAAACAAAACCAAATGGGGATTTGACTAACTTGAATCCATCTCTAAGTCAAATACAATGGCGAATCGCAAAAATAAAGTCAAAACAAAAGCAGAATTAAGAAAAGGAAGCTTGTGTAAAGTGAAGGGGTCAATGGTGGATCGCAGCGGAAGGGAGTCTCGCACAAAACCAAATGCGTAGATAAAATGATTTAAGATGAGAAATGACGGAAATATCCCTCCCCAATTTAAAAACTCAAAACCTATAGTAGAGTACGAGTTGTAATATGGACAAGGTCGACAATCCAAATATTTCCACTTTTAACATTGTAAGGTATGTACGAATATGATCAGGATTCTATAATATAATTACTAAATTGTATCACCAATAACTCATCTATATGGAAATATCATATTGCCCTTAGTTAATTTATTTTAAGATATTTATTTATTTATTCAAATTTTAAAGTACTCCTTTTTGTTAATGTTAACATACATTTAGAATCTACTTTGTTAAAAAAATATCGTAATAAAAAAGTGAATTTCAAAATTAAAAAAATAAGTAAGGACATAGAGGTAAACTAATACAAATTCCGTTTAAAAATTGATTATTGGTGACAAATTTTAGTAATTATATTTTGAAGTTTTTTTTCCACAAGAGTGAATGTCATAATAAATAATTTTATTTATTTAAAATTTCAAAGTTCTTTTATAAGGTATTTTTTCTTAGAGTGAGACACGATAAAACAAAAAATGATAAAAAGGAAAGTAAATATGGTTTCTTCTTTTATGTAAGAAAATACTTGAGAAAAAAAACTTCACCTGTTTTGGGAATTTTACAAAGGCGTCATTCCCCCGCCCCTCTCTTTATAGAGCAAGAAAGAAGAAGAATCAAGATCTCGTTACTTTGTACAATTGTCACTTCATGGCCTCTTATGTATTTCTGCTCCAGAATCTCGCACGTTTAAAGGTATGCTTGTTGCTATTCACATTTGTTGTGAATTTTAAGAGCTTATGTGAAATTCCTAAACATGTGTTTATGCGTATCTATGTCGTGTGTGCCCGCTTGGTTTGCAACTATTCATGTTGTGGTTTAATATTTAGGTTTTATTTTGTCTAAGCTTTGACAGGGTTTGAGTTCTGATTTACCATTCACATTTGTTGCTTTTTCTATGCAATTTGATTAGCAAAAATGCTTGAGGATGCTATTTTTTTCAAAAATTGGGTTTTGCTATCTTTGCAAGTCTGTTTACTGGATTTTATTCCTTCATTATTCAAAGTTGTTCAGCAATTTGGTGTAGATCATGCAATTTTGGAAAAATGAATGAGATTTTTGAGAGAACACTTGGTGAAACTTAGTTGAGTTACATTCTAGAGCTTATTGGTGAAGCGATTTTTATCGTTGTGGATCTAGAGTCGTTTTAGAGGACATGTTTTGTCCGAAGTGATCTTGTTTCGTCCGGAGTGGATTCGGAGTCACACGAAGCCTGCTTGGAGTCAGTCGAAACCGAGATTTTGTTAGCCGAAGCGGGATTTTGGGTAGTTGAAACCTATTTTTGTTGACCAAATCCGAAAAATAGGTTATGTGGACCTACTCTAATACCATAATAGAATTTAGTGAGATAAAACCACACATTTATCATTATTATTATCAAGTACATATAGGAGTATAAAATAGGATATCAAGAGGTTACAGAATCAAATTAGATCTTCTAATATCTTCTAAGTATCGAATTAATAATAATAATTATTATTATTTCCTAATTGTTGCAAGTTATATCCTAATGGATGAGATCACCCACAAAACTGTACTTACGATCAAGTTGTTCATGGATGCCTTCATGTTGTAGGGCTGCATTCATGGAAGAATGTCAGTTGGGTTCAAAAAATTTTGAATATCTGCATCAATTTGATTATTATTACCACCATGATGTTCTGAAGTATTTGGAAGTGTCGTGAGGGTGCACTATATGTGTTCAACATCGTCACTCGAGAATTTAGCATTGAAAGACAGGTAGATTGTGTTGAACAATATTGGGAGTATCTACTTCTTGTTGTATAGGATGAACATTTTTATGTTAGGAAAATTGCTCTATGGGCTTTAGATGACATCATTGTTGCATTCAAATTTCCTCATAAAGGATTATAATATTTCTTAAATAAGAATTTGGAATGAGTGACAAAGGATTTGATATGGAGCTTAAAGGAGGATCATGATATCCCAATTATGGTATGTTCAATCATGCATAGCCTTGATGATGAGACAAACAACTTGTCCATGCTCCCCATATCTGTTAGACATGATGGATCCCCTATTAGATTGTTTAGAGAAATGTCTAGGGCAAATTTTTGTGCTTGAATCTGATTATTCTGAACTAACTCAAAACTTGTAAGCTAGTCTATGTGATGCTCTAGACTGTATAATCGACGTTTATGATAAAGAAATAATCTCTCAAGTGTCTGATGTGTTGATGATGGGATTCTCAAAAGTCCTTGCTATTAATAAAACATCAGCAATTGAGGATGAGATGCGTGCAATTGGTATCTTGTTGTTGCTATACGTGCTAACTTCGCGTTTTATGCCTGAGTTATGGGAAAACTTAAAGAGGAGTTTGCAGGATTGTAAAGACCACCCAGTTTTTTCAACATCTCTTCATTTAGTTTCTAAAATTGCTTCAGCATTGGAGGGTGAAAATTTTCCATATTTTGATGACATAGTCATGAGTCTCATGAACTTGCTCTAAATAGATTCTAAGGATCAATCGCTCAAACCATTGAAGCATCAAATATTCATTTGTCTCGTTTTTATCTCTAAGGGAATCGTAATAGAAATCTTCAAGAAGTATCTTCTTCAAGCCTCAAGAATGATTATGCAATCTTGGAAGTTTTGTGGGGAGATGAAAAATAATAAATGTTGTAGCAAAATTAGAAGAACCATATTAGATGTGCATACTAGTTGTTTGTGCCAACTGGAAAGCATACCTACTTATATGTATCCTGAACAAATCTTATTGTTTATTGAACATGTGCTTAGATAGCATGAAAGGTAAAATTTACAACATGCTTTTTTTTGTATTAACTTTATTGTCCAATATTTTTTTTCTTTCAGGGATCTTTATCTTGATATTGCTTCCCTTCAACTTTTAAGTTGTCAAGCCTCTGTTCATGGACCAAAGTTTCCTAACAAGAGTTGAAGCGGCTATGTGGAGTTCATTGATAATTTTCTCAGATTTGAAAATCACAAGTTGAGGGTTAATGCACACCGTGCCAAAGAGAGCATCAACTGTTATGTAGCTATGGCCAGGAAGAGGTAGTAGCACCTATATTGTCATGGGTATGGATTTGGTTTAATACTAGTATTTTGATTTGTGTTTCTATATTGGTAGTTACTTGCGCATATATTCTTCCAGTGGCACATCACAACATGATTTCTTGATCTCCTTAGCCAGAACAAGGAGATTTTTAACTTAATAAAATGACAATCTTTGCAACATCTGCTCATCCGAGACATGTTTTATGTTGTGATGGTTGCCCAAGGTTCGTCCGCAAAAGTATGTTCTATAGTGTTGAATAGTCTAAGTTTCTTTCTATTGGACAACTTACAGTTTTTTTACTAATGCTATATACATGTTGTTTAAGTCTAAGCGCATACACTTTGGTGCACCGGATCTTGGCATACGCCATTATTTGGCGCACAATTATTTTTATAAAAATTGAGGTATCGTACGCCAAACCAGGGTGCACCAGTGCAATTATTTTGGCAATGTGTATGAACTAATTGGTGTTAGAGTAAACATTTTAACCAACTGAACTGGAACAATTTTGTGATATATTTTGAAACTTATTTTATTAAAGCTCATTAAGGCCTATATTATTTTAAAATAAACCGATGATCAATGAATCAAGATGGTTTATTTGACTCTTAATAAAAACATATGTTAGGTCATGTCTTTGGCAAGGTTAGGAACTTATAGATGAACATTTCAATCCTCTCAATCTCAGCCTTGGATTGATTTAGAGAACAACATATTTTGGTCCTAGAAAGACCAAGAGAAGCATGACTGGAACAAAGGGAAACAAACCTAAAATTGAGCAAACCAAAAACACAACGGACACAAGATGATTCAACGATTCAAAGCAAGAGCAAAAGAGATGTTTTGGATGGGAAAGGTCAAGTATAACTACGCCAAGTTATATATTAGTCCCAATCTGATTTTTATTGATCATATAACGACAATTTTATAGGAAAAGAGGTCGAACACTTAAACAAGGAGTGGCTCGCCCAACAAGGGTTGACCCTAGCTTTCCTTGTGCTAACTCTAATCCTAAAATATGGAAATATAATCCTAAACTATAAAATTATAGTTTAATGAAATAGTGACCAATACTAACATGTCATAACTTAAGTTAATCAAGCTTACTAAATTCATCTATTTTACTCAAGTAAGAACATGTATCTAAATAAGAAAAGTACTAAATAAAGCAATAAAGATAAGAATGTAATCAACCCTTGCATGTATGTATTAAAACTCAACTAATAACTCATGTTGATGCGTGCTTAAACCTCTTCCTTGGTGGTCTTCGACGTCTTCCATGATAGAACTGAAGAAGCCTTGTGAGCATGTCATCTTAAGATGTGGGTTGAAATCAAATATGAAAGGGTGCCAAAATTCTGCTATACTTATGGTCGACTTGGTGATGTAGATGTTGACTGTGAAGATGAGGAAGCTAAACACTACACAAAGGAATATGGTGAATGGTTATGGGCCTATTTTGTACTAAGGGCTCCGTAACACCCCTAAATTACCTTAGAAATATTACTGTCATTGACCTCGAATCGGATATCCAAAATCACCCAAGTCTTTACAGTATTGATCGCAAATACAAAATAATACGAATAATAATATATTAAATCCAAAATTGTCTCACAAACGACGTTACTAAAGATGACAACTCAATAGTATGTCAAAGTATCAGCCGGAGACATAAAATAATAAACTCCAAAACAAGATCTCAACCTCATTCAAAACAAATGTCAAAATACCAAAAACGAAAACACAACTGCCTTCAACGTCGTCTTCCCGCCTCTTCAACCTGGGAAGCTTTACATGATGTGTCGTATAGGACGGATGTCACCAGTCAACCATGCAAGGAAAGAGAAAGTTTGGTTAGTCTAATGAAACACTAAACAAGAGCTCAAACAAAGTGATTCTTGTGATTGTATCTAGTTACTATCATTATGTCTCGAATAATAGTCGGTAGACGATACATAACTCAGATACTCTCACTGAAACGATAGAAAGAGATATGCACCAAGAGAAGACTCCAAAGGAATTGAGTCTTATAGTAATATGTATGTTTATTTGAGAACATTATTATTATCACACAAAGTTTAAAAACGACTACTTGAATATTTGGGTCTTCGACCAACCTCACCGCATAATGCGAATCCAGATTGGAAATGGGACTTACTTTAAATAAGAGTTTGGGCGGGTTCCACATTGTACTTCTCGCCCGATGGTATATTAATTATGTGCAAAATGACACTTATCTTATTTAATTTCAAAACGTGTATTAACGTTAAAGCTTTTAATTCCACAACCGATCTCGATACGAGATATAGAATGGAGAAATCCTGAATATTGACACTAGCTAAGAGCACCACCACTTATATTCGAATAAGTGTAGGTCATGACCAAAAGTAATAGGGCAATAATCCTCCTAGTACCAAGTTATAAAGAAACAATTAAACCTCGCAAGGTAATTAGCGTTCCTATGAATACTCGTGCTAACTAAGCATATAAGTCCACACCAAATACACACTGAATCCACACCAAAGTTCATCTAGCACCCTATAATAATAATAATATATATGAGGGCCGTTTTTAGTAAATATACAACCTTATAATAAGGTTCATATACACATCAATTCACACAAGTTTCCAAACGAAAATTAAGAATATTTATCCCAACTTAATAGCACAATCGATTCATTGTCAATTAAGATGAATGTGGAATAAATTGTAAGAGAGAACCACCACTCGCCTTGGATTACGAAGAGCTTGAACAACGTAATGGAGATGGTACTTTCGAAAAGCAAATTGGCTCCCTGATTTATTTCAGTTCCATAAGTGATTCCGAGATGTACCCAAGTCACACAACATATATAAATTATGATTAGATAATTTATTCAATAACAACATTTAAAGGATACAAGTCTCGATTTTTAATTGAATATATTTAACTATAAATAAATCAATTTCAAAGCTTTTCAACATAACGAATATCTATACGATAATAATAATCAATTAGTCGTATATTCTAAATAATCATAGCATAAATAATAAATTACTCAATTTATTTTTCACCTCATATAACCCAACACATTATCCAATTGTAATGTTACCCCTTAACAAATTACAATTTAAGATAATATCATAAAATATTTTTTATTTTATTTTATTACTTCTAAATTTAAATTAACCCAATATGTATCTAATTAACCCCAATTAGCATACATAATCATGATTAATTGGACAAAAACCGAATAGGGGTACGAATTGGCCATTACCGAATTCGTTCGTATGGTTCTTGTAGACACCCTCTCGTTGTTTGCTTCGCATCTCCCTCGTCTAAACTTCAAATGATGCGTGGTTGGTGACTCTGAAAACTAGACTTCAAGACGAAGATTTTGGTACCTAACTCGTAACTAGGGGTGCCCAATTGAAGGAGAATTTCTTTCTACAAGTGCTCGAATGTTTTATGGACTGCCGAAAACCTAAGGCTTGAAATTGGGTAAATTCCCTCAATGGGTGAGGGGGTATTTATTGGTGTTTTGAAGCCCTTAGATTTCCAACCCCACAAATTTTGGCCAAATCCGATCAAATTTTAGATTTTACTGAACTTTTGACGTCACTGGACTGTTTAACTTAGAAGATAAAATTCTATCAATCTAAGCGGTTATAAATCCGGATTTTGATATGATTTGGTTTAGGATAAGTATATCTTCAAAGTCCATGGGCCAATTGAAGATAATGGGACAAAAAACCAGGCCAAAACTCCATGGCAATGGAGCTTGAAGCTCACGCATGGCTTGGGGAAGAAGGCGGCCACGGCCAGCCCATATTTTGGCCATAATTGCACATTTTTGCCCAACTTTCCAAATTGTGGCAAAAATGCCCTTATCCCACTTTTCAAAAATTGTAAAGTTTGCCTAAACTTATATATAAACTTACCCAAAGTTTATATATGCATTCTAAATCAAATTTATGAAGATTGAAATTTTATTTTGAGTTAATTCTTACCACTTGAATTAATTTAAGCCTAAGTTGCATATCCTTATAACTTAACCTTATTTAAATCTTAATTAACATATTGTTAATTTTAATTTAAATATTCTAGGTTAAAATTGATATGACTAACAAGATTATCATTAACATAGTGTTAAGATAATTTTAAGTGCACCATGACTTAAAATGTAACCAGGGGCGGACGCGGGATTTTTTCCCAGTGGGGGCACAAATCCTACGTGACTAAAAATCAATTTTAAAATATAATTTTAAAAAAATAATTGAGTCAATATGACGGGAATAACCCGATGCAATTATTATTAATAGCAAATTAAAAGAGTTTCTCGTGAGGGATACATGATTACAAAACAATGATTCAACAATGCATGGAAGTGGTGTAAAAAAAATCAACAAAACAATAATTAATCGAGACTGATTGAACATAACATATGCATAATAAAAATTCTCTTCATATCAATGGGGACAAGAATGATAAGCTAAGATTAGTTGAATAATCAGTGGTTTAGGCAACTAAACATTACTTAGGAGTGCTCTCTTTTATCTTGTCGAATTACATGACATGGTTAGATTTGCTTTATATTTGGTGAACATAAACTTTATATGTTCTATCTTATATCAATTCAATTTAACCCTTTATCGAAAAATAAAAATTGAAGATGATATCATCTAGTACTCTGATTGTTGGATTAGTCCACTTTCGACATAGGATGTTTTTCTAAGCACCCAATCTAATTTATTTCGTATATAGAGAAATAAAAACTTATAGGTAAACTGTATAATCTCAACACCCTATTTATATTACAAACATTATAGATTCAATTGAACATAACATTACATTAAATAGGGAAAAAGAATGGATGGATGTAGGCTCAGGTAGAAAGCGATGCAAAGTAAATAAAAAATAAAATAAATTTTTTTTTGAGTGGGGGGTCGTGCCCCCGCTCGTCCCTACGTAGGTCCGCCCCTGAATGTAACATACCTTTATAGAATAATAATATATGTTTCAATTTATTCACTAGGAATAATGTAACAAAAATCCATCCCCTTTATTAAAAGTAAAATTATATTTATGCCCTTATCTAAAAATGAAGGTTATTACAGGCTCAAGGTTGAGAGAAGCGTGGCTGGCCAGGCATAAGAAAAGGACATTTTGAGCGAGCTTAAAGCGTTTTAAATGGAAGTTGACAAAGGTAGAAGGGAGAGCTATAAGGAGAATGGAAGGAAATTCTTGATAGAATTATTAGAAGTTGAGGCTACTGATCGAGGATTTGCCTGACAATTATAAGGGGGTATAATTTGGATAAGGGGGAGGAAGGGAATATCATGAGGTTGGAGGCATGGTTCTTTCTGACAACTTGGGTGAGGTGTGCTCTCTTGGCCAGCAAATGAGTGAAATTGATAAGGTCAAAGGGGTTGAGGGGAAATCCAGGGGACCAAAAAGAAATGAAAAGAGTTGCTAGTGAAACAACCAAAGAGTATGAAAATTTTAAAAAGATAAAGGAGGGAGAATCTTGTGTAGATGCCATGATTTTGGATGGAGAAAACGAATATAAAGGGCTAACTCCACATCCTGAAAATCGAAGAAGAGTTGTTGGTGATGTTAAATATCGGCGGGGAAGGGTGATGACCTCCCTTGAATGAAGAGGATCATCACGGGTGGCTTTGTATCAAGGATTTTAACGTGATCATCTCTTCCATAGATAAATATGGTGGGTTAGTCCCCGAGTTTTCACAAATAGTGGCATTCCGAAAGATCGTTGAGAAGTGTGGTATGCGTAAAGTTCTTTTCATAAGGAACCGATTTACTTGGGACAATGGTTAATTGTGAGGGTGCTAAGTTCATTCAAGAGCATATTGACTTTGTTTTCTCTAATGATTTATAGTTGCATTTGTACCCTACTTGTTATTTGCTCGTATTTGCATCGGGAGGAATTAGATGAAGGGCAAAGTAGAGGAGAGAAGCTCTTTCGTTTCGAGGCCATGTGGTTGCATGATGATAATTGTGTGCAAGTTATTCAAAAGATCTAGAATAATCCTAGGAACTCTTGGGATACTGAGGGTGTTTGTGGAAATATTGAAAGGTGTGTTGCAGACTTGAAAGATCGAGACTTTTCTCAGTTTGGTAATGTCAATAAACAACGTTCTAGGGCAAATGAATTGCAAGATTTGGACGTCGGGGGATGTAAGATGTTGGGGTGAGTCGTAGGAACTAGGAAGGAATTAGAAAGTGTGTGAGAGATTTAATGGAGAAGGAATAGATTATGTGGTTTCAACGTTCTAGGCCAAATGAGTTCCATCGGGGCGACCGTGACACTACATTCTTTCACTTAAAGGCATCGGGGTGGACTGGAATAGAAGAGTTGGGAAGGAAAGGTAAAAGTAGTTGTCGAATATTTTCAAGGTTTGTTTCGGATCATAGCTTCATTCATTCGATGAACCTTGGGGATTGAGATCAGTGTTATAATCACAAATTCTCTCCACCTCGATTGCTCAAACAAAGGTAAACCGATTAAGGACGAAAAAACTCAAAAACAGAACAAAAAGAACACGAGAGTTGTTAACGCAGTTCGAACAAAGTCCTACGTCTGCGGAGCCTCAAGAGGGGAGACTCAACCAAATCCACTAAGCAACAAAGACCAATAGCCAGTTCGAGTTACATGCAAGCACACAAGCGGCAAAGACAAGAACAGAGAAGAAACAAAGGCACAAAGCAAAACAGAAAAAACAAGACGAGAAAGAGAAGAAGAGTCCCCAGTGGGACACCGCAAGGCTTTCAGTAAAGCCTTGCACCAAGGGCCTCCAACGAGCTCCACATGATCCTCTCAGTCTCTCAAGCCTCTCTGTCTTTTTTCTTTTTCTCTTGTGGTCTCAAGCTTTCAGAGGAGACGCCATGGAAGCCACAGAGAGCTCAGAGCTCTGGGAGGAGCAAACGCTCTCAAGGATTCCAATCGTCACACAGAGAATAAGTTGGAGAGTGCCAGCTACAGTGGCTCTCAGAGGGTTTAAGTACTCAAGCCCTAAATGCCAAAACGTCGTCGTCTTCTTAGTCAGTAAAGGAGAGCTCCAGATAAGTGCCAAATGCTGCGTTTCACTTAAAGGAGTCGTCTAGCCCAATTGACAGAAGAGGCCCATTAAGCACATCATAGAGAACAGGCCCAACAAGCATCAGAACATAACACCGGCAAACACATGAGCCCATCTGAGTGACTTAGCCACATCATGGCTAAGTCACAATAACCCACATGGTCAGTGCCATCTCAGTCCTGCTCGAGCCATGTTCCCCTAGTCCTAGTCTCTACCGAGCCTATGTGCTTGTATTTACATAACAGAACTTAAGCTAATTATTACAACATAGGATTAATGACATAACAAATGTCCTCCTAATCCTTGTGTTGAAATGTCTGCCAGTGTCACCAGTAGTGGAAGGTTAAATCATTGTCTCCTATCCATCGCCGGCCACTCTGCCCCTCAGGGCTCAGGTAGCATCCCAAATGTGCAAGAAATTCCTGCAAAATGAGAACTTGTCAGCAGTGACAATCTTTGTACCAAAGTCAGCGGGATTAAAATCCCCCTTAACTTTCTTTACCTCCAAGACCTTTTCTCCCACCTTATTTCTAATAAAGTGGTGTCTCACATCTATATGTTTAAACCTTTCATGATATACATGAACTTTGCATAAATACAGAGCACTTTGACTATCCATATGCAAAACATGCATAAATGGGACAGTTTGGATTTCACCAAGAATACCAGTCAACCAAATGGCTTATTTTGCTGCTTCAGTGGCAGCAATGTATTCTGCCTCAGTAGAAGACAACGCAACAACAGATTGTTGTTGTGACTTCCAGGAAATACAATTGCCAGTCCAAGTGTAATAGTAAGCAATAGTTGATTTCCTATTATTTTTGTTACTAGCATAATCAAAATCAACATACCCATGCAATTCAGTTCTCAATCCATGTTCAGAATAGACAAGACAAAGATCCTTACTGCCATATAAGTATCTAAGCAAGTATTTCATAGCAGTCCAATGAACATCACTGGGATTAGACATGAATCTACTCAGAACACTAATAGCAAAAGCCAAGTCAGGTCGAGTGCAAAGCATAGCATACATAACAGATCCAACAGCCACATCATAAGGAACTTGGGACATTTTAGCTATCTCATCAGGTTTGGTGGGACAGTGCTTCTTAGTGAGCTCAAGATGCCCTCCTAAGGGTATAGAGATAGGTTTAGATTCAAGCATTTTAAACCTATCCAAGATTTTCAGAACATAATCACATTGAGACAACCACATTTTTTTTTGTTTTCTATCTCTGGTGATTTTAATTCCTAAAATCTTTTGAGCAACACCCAGATCTTTCATGTCAAAATGCAATTTTAAGTCTCTTTTCACACCAGAAATGATCACCTTAGAGTTGCACATTAACAGAATATCATCCATATACAGAAGCACATACAAAGGAGAACTGCTTTTCATGCCTTTAAAATATAAGCAAGTGTCATAACTGCTTCTAGTAAAGCCAAGGTTTCTCATGCATGAATCAAATTTTATGTTCCACTGCCTAGGGGATTGCTTTAAACCATAGATAGACTTCTTAAGTAAACACACATGTTCATTTTTAGTCTCATCAGTAAAGCCCTTAGGATGTTTCATATATATAGTTTCATGCAAGTCACCATGCAAGAAAGCAGTCTTAACATCCATTTGTTCAAGTTCCCAGTCAAACACAGTAGTCATAGCCAAGAGAAGTCTCAAAGTTTTATACTTAACAACAGGGGCAAATATATCATTATAGTCAAGCCCTTCCTTTTGTGAGAACCCCTTAGCTACAAGTCTTAGCATGATCCTAGCATTTTTAGGTTTAGGAACTAACACCCAAATTTTGTTCACTATCATAGACTGAATATCATCCCTCATAGCATTCATCCAGTTTTTAGCATGCATACATTTTATAGCAGCTTCAAATGTCTCAGGGGTAAAAGGACTCACAACAGTTTCAGAAGCAAGGAAAGCAAATTCAATCACATTCAGATCAGCATGCTCAGCAAGTAAATTACTCATAAATCTTCTATTAGGAATCACAGTCCTAGGAGTCCTATCTCTAGTCAGTTGGTAATCATTTAATCCAGGCAATTCATTCACAGCTTGAGATGAAGAGGATTCATCAACTTCAGGGACATAAATGGGATTAGGATTACTTACTACTTCCCCACCTAATTGGTGAGGAGGCTGATCTGCACTCTGATCTCCATGGATCAACTCATCTTCATGACCTGTTTCTAGGTCATTTTCTGTATTAGCATCATCACTACTACAAAATAGTCGATATACCCCGTAAAAAATATCTCGGGCGTGTAAAATACGAGGTATAAAGCCCTGAAATTTGAACAATGAACTATATACACCGTATGAGTCAAATATCCGGGGTATAAAATCAAAATAATTCCTGAAAAAATTCAAATACCTCGTATAACTAATATCCGGTGTATTTGTAATGGAAATATACCTCGTCCATTATTAATCCGGCATATTCGGTATAGAAAAAAAATTAGAGTCCGGGGTATTTACCTAAATCACATAACCTTCCATTCTCTCTCCCAACATACGAAGTAACCTAAACAGCTCTTCTTTGTTCGATCAGTCCGGTGGTGCTCGCCAGTTCGCCTCCACAGCTCTTCTTTGTTCAGTCCGGTGGTGCTCGCCAGTTCGCCTCCATAGCTCTTCGTTGTTCAGTCCGGTGGTGCTCGCCAGTTCGCCCATCGCCATTCTCGTCTAGTTCGTCGCTGCGGTGAATGTTCCCTGAAGTCATCTCACACCCTCTGAATTGACGCTTGAAGATACTCTTGAAGGTATGCTACTTACAATGCCTCTTAATCTCATCTCCTTCTCCTCCTTCTTCATTTGATTTATCTCATGTTGTGTATCTCCTGTTGTTCCCCCAATTGTTCCCCCAATTGTTCCCCCAGTTCGCCCATCGCCAGTTCGCCTCCATAGCTCCTGTTGTGTATCTCTTGTTGTTCCCTCAATGGTTCGTCTTAGGTCTTCGTTAGTTTATCTCCTGTTGTTCCCCCAATTTTTTTGCTATTAAATATTATCTATGGCTTTGCTTATTGCTTAGTACCATATTAGGGATTTGATTTTAGGGATTTGCTACTGCCAACACCAATTACGAATTTTCAATTTGTGTTCTCTCTACAATTTGATTTTACTTGGGTGTTAGCTTTAGGTTTGTTCAGATTTTGATAGATCTTAGTGTAGCTACATGTGTTTGCTTAGTTCTTGCTGTCAAAATAGAGTTAGTTCTCTGTAATATGTGACTTGAAGAGAGAAACTCTAACAATAATTTCTGTCAAAATAGTGTTAGTTCTTGTTGTCAAAATAGTGTAGCTACATGTGTTTGCTTAGTTCTTGCTTAGTTCCAATTCAATTTTCAATTTCATTGCATCCTCATCATTTGGGGGTGGGTGTCAAAATAGTGTAGCTACATGTGTTTGCTTAGTTCCAGTTCTTGCTGTCAAAATAGAGTTAGTTCTCTGTTTTTTTTAGGATTTCAGTAATTTCTACCTCTTCAATTTGTTGCATTATAGGTAAGTTCCAATTCAATTTTTAATTTCATTGTTCTCCTTGCAATTTGTTGTCAATTTGTTCTTGCATTTGATATATCCACCTTCCAACTGTATACTTCTTTGTGTTTTTTGCTTAATATCTAGAAAATGGATCGTTCATGGATGTCGATAAAAAATCGCTCTGTAGTTAAATATGAAAAAGGGGTGGATGAGTTCATTAAATTTGCACTTGACCATGGTTGTGACCCTACTAGAATGATATGTCCATGCAAGGATTGTTATTACTCCAGGCTTATTAAGGTTGATGAGGTTAGAGAACATCTTATTTTTCGGGGTATCATTGCTGATTACACATGTTGGATATGGCATGGAGAGAAATCTACTGCTAGGCATTCTACAAGTTGTGAGGATTCTGATTATGAGAACACTTGTAATGTTTTTGAAGATGGAGATGACATATTAGATGATATGATGGATGATATTGAGGGGGATTTCGTTAATGATCCAGATAAGTTTCATGATTTGGTAACTAATGCAAAAATGCCATTATATAATGGGTGTACAAGATTTACAAAGTTGACAGCCTTGCTGAAATTGTATAATCTGAAAGCAAGACATGGATGGAGTGATTCTAGCTTCAGTGATATACTTGACTTGATGAAGGAAATGCTTCATGAGGATAATAGTCTTCATGTGAGTATATACGAGGCAAAAAAGACATTGTGCTCCATGGGCCTGACTTATGAGAGAATACATGCTTGTCCTAATGATTGTATTTTGTACCGAAATGAATATGCTTTGTTGGAGAAGTGCCCAAATCCTGATTGTGGTGAACCACGGTACAAGAGGAAGGGTGTTCCAGCAAAGGTGTTATGGTATTTTCCTATAATTCAGAGGTTTCGGCGTTTGTTTGGCAATCCTGAAGATGCGAAAAATTTAATTTGGCATGCAAACGGTCGAGTAAAAGATGATAAAATTCGACACCCGGCTGATGCTACACAATGGAAAAAAATAGACGAACTGTATCCGCAGTTTGGAAATGAGGAGAGAAACCTCGAAAACAACCTTTGTGGCAAATTGTACAGGTTAAGCGCGATTTTGTTCTTTATTTACATTATCGTAAAATGAAATTAATTATTATGTATATGAAATTATATAACTTTATATATACTTGTCTCATTGGTTGTAGTGCCCACGTGAGCAAAATTTGATTGATAGTGGATATTACATCTTGAGATTCATCAAGGAGATAATGCGAAGAAAAAGTGTTTCCATCCCAAAGATAGTATGTCATTGAAATTATTCTTATAACACTATTTTTATTGTATTTATATGCAGCTATGTTAGTCATTTTATTATTTTTTGTAGTGGTATGGTAAGAAGGACAGCTTCTCTGAAAGTGAAATTGACGAAATTAGAAAGGAATGGATCGAATACTTGCTTCGTCTCATCTTTTAGGTATGTTGGTAAATAGCATGGTCTCATTTTGAACACTTTGATTATGCTGCTAAAAGTATTATTCTCTCTCTTTGACATTGATTTTTTACTAAGTGCATAACAAATTTTCGTTAATTTCTTTTCCCTTAAATATTCTGAATAAAACACGTTCTAGTTATAAATAAAGTATTACAAATTATGTAAAGTTTAGGGAAATAACGACAAGCAAAAGTGTGATATCTATATTAAGATTTCATTTCAAAATATACCATTATGCAGTTATGGTTTGTCTACATATTTATTTTCTAAATTTGAATCGTTTGATGTATTAGTACATTACATAATCATGTATCAGATATACATTCTTTTTATTCATCCAAATATATTGCATTCAGTTTTTGTCATATCATATCTAGACTTGCTTTGTGTATTTTTTGTAAATGTAGCTGTTATATTATTCAATTTATGATGGCATAAAATCAGGTCAGAAGAATTATGTATCTCCATGTGTGACATTGGTGTTGACTTTGCTTTGTGAATTATGTATGTTTGTTTTGAGAAGATGTGCTTCTATTGTGTACGTTTTAATTTACTGAGCATTTTGATAACTATTTTTAAATACTATTATATCTCCATGTGTGACATTGGTGTTGACTTTCTGAATTTCTAACTTATTTGGGAAATTAAGCTACTAATCAGGTGACAATGTTTTTGTAGTGGTATGGTAAGAAGGTCAGGTTGTTTTTTGTATGTTTGTTGTATCAATTGATTAAGCGTGGTATTCTCTTTTGCAGGTTACTTGTCTTTTGTTGGATAACTTGGAGAAAAACAACAAAAGAAAGTGATTGATGGCGTTTTCACAATCCTTTGTTATATGGGTTTTTCCTGAATTCTAAACCAATTATTAGGTTTGTTTACCTAGTGACTATGCTTAGCTTAAGTGTTGACAAATATTATACTTAGTTGGTTTAATTTCTTTTTGTACGCTAAGATTGCACTGAATGTTTGATACATTGGTATTTTGGTTTGATATATGAAAGACGTTTTGGGTTTTCTTGGATATGTACGTGTTTGGATATATGGTTATACAGGTGAAAATTACGTGAAAATAAACAGAAATGAAACTCCACGAAAAAATGCTTTATATCCCGGAGATTGGTCCGTGATATAAACATCATTCACTGATATTGACAATATAACACGGATGGAAATCAGGTGTATATACAATATAACACGGATGTTCACCCGGGTTATATACCATATAACACGGATAGAAAAATCACACCACGGAAAAATGTTTTATACCCCGGAGATTGGTCCGTGATATAAACATCATTCACTGATTTTGACAATATAACACGGATGGATGTCCGGTGTATATACAATATAACACGGATGTTCACCCGGGGTATATACCATATACCCCGGATGAAAAAATCGGTGGATGTTGTTACTATTCACATATACCCCGGTGCCAAGTTGCGCACATATAACCCGGAGGTACAATTGCCGAGGTATATACCAACCAAATACCCCGGTGTATAAGAGGTAAATACCCCGGATAATTATTAGAACCGGGGTATATATACCGAATATACCCCGGAGTTTTCTCGCATACTAAAAAAGGGGGATTAAACCATAAGGTATATACCCCGGGCGTGAGTTTTCAATTAGCCGGGGTATATAAGTTTTGAGTATATACCTCGATCAGCTATAACCCGGATGACATCCGGGGTATAAAGGGTGAAACGCCCGGGGTATTTTTACCATTTTGTAGTAGTGCATCATTTGGTGTCTCAGTGAAAGAACTGTGACCACTGTCAAATTCATTTTCACCCTCTAGGCTAGCTTCATGTGGCAAATAGAACCTTGTTTGCTGCTCCCAGGTACCTGCATCCTCAGTTGAACTATTAGTCCTTTTAAATTTAAAATGAAATTCAGACTCATTAAAGGTCACACTTCTCGAAGTTATCACTTTGTAACCATGAGGTTGTATAAGCAACAACTTGTAACATTTAACACCTTCAGGGTAACCCAACATAACACATTTTAAAGCTCTAGGTTGCAACTTTCCTTGTGATATCTGAGAGTAAGCAGTGCAACCAAAAGGCTTCAAATGTTCTAAGTTGGGTTTCTTCCCAGTCCACATCTCTTGTGGTGTTTTGAGTTTCACCACAGAAGATGGAGATATGTTTATGAGATAGCAGGCAGTAGTAACTGCATCTCCCCACAAAGAAGGTTTCATACCAGCACTTATGAGTAGACACCTTGCTTTTTCAAGCAAGGTTCTATTCATTCTCTCAGCAGTGCCATTCTGCTGAGGAGTGCCAGGTACAGTGAGGTGTCTCTTGACCCCAGACTCTTTGCAATAAGAATTAAAAGTAGCATTACAAAATTCTAAGCCATTATCTGTTTTAAGACACTTAAGTTTCTGGTTTGACTCATTTTCAATAGCAGCTTTCCAGTTTTTGAAAGTTTCAAAGGCCTCATCTTTAGTTTTTAACAAGTACACCCACAGTTTTCTGGAAAAAAAATCTATAAAGGATATGAAGTATCTTCTACCCCCCTATAGTATCAACCTGAGAAGGTCCCCATAGATCAGAATGCACATATTCAAGGGGTTTTTCAGCAACATATGTTGACTTGTTAAAGCTATGATTATCCTTTTTACCAAAAATACAATTTTCACAGAAGCTTAAGGCAACAGGTTTCTTAGCAAGTATATCAGTCTTATACAGATGAAGCATGTCATTCATACCAATGTGACCTAATCTTTCATGCCAGATCTTTGACTGTTCAGAACTTATACTAATACTCAGTTTTGAGAAATTAAGTTCAGGAGAAGCTATAACATGGTATAGCCCTCCCTTCTTAACACTCTTGATAAGAGTGGAGCCATTTCTTATGACCACTCTTATGCCATTGTAAGTATTAATACTGCATCCTAAATCATCAAAGACAGACTCTGACATCAGGTTCCTTCTCAAGTCAGGAACCCACCTAACCTTTTGATGGAGCCTGACTTTACCATCAAACATCCTAAGTGGCACATTGTGATACCCCGTATTTTTGTAAGGTTATTTTGGGAATTTTGGAATTTTTCCGAGTACCCGTTGGGTACGTCGGATTTAATACAGAGAGTTTGAGACATTATGTAATGTGCTCTATATCTGTGATATTTTCTCAGTGAAATAATATACAGACAGCATGCCTTGGATTTTAAATTGTCGTTCGCGTACGATAATTTTTATCCCGGTTTATCGTCAAGCTCGTTCAAAGCTGAATGGGCGGGAAAAGGGAGAAACGGTGACCGTCGTTCAGAAACGACGACCGCCGTGGTTGGGCCCGAGAAGTCAGTGTGTCAGCTTCTAGCTAGCCGCGACAGGCCTAGCGACGGCGACCGCCGCATTTACGGCGACCGCCGCATGCCCGTCGCAGGCAAAATCACGGCGACCGCCGTGATTGTCCAGTGGGCATTGCCCGTCGGTCGCCGACGTCGTTCGAGGCGCGCCGTTGCGTCGGTTACCGCGTCTTAGGGTTTGCTGGGTACTCCTTGGGGTTTGCCTATATATAGAGGAGCTTGGGCATGGGTTTTGGGTCATCTACAACCCTGAATCGCTGCCAAAATTCTCCCTCAAAGTGAGTTGAGTTTCGTCGGTTTTCTTGTGCTCGCCGGAGGTGTTATGGTGTGTTTCCAGAGTGCATTTGTGAAGCTTTTGGTTAGCCTTGGAGGTTAGAAGCCAAATCAAGTCGAGGGAGGCCGAACCACTCGTGTTTTGGGGTGAGATTTCTCTCGTTTCAGTCGGCCGTGTTCTTCACGGCGACCGCCGCCAAGAACGGTGACCGCCGCCAGTGCCCAGAATGCCTTCGTGGCTTTGGCTTGGTTGGTTGTCGTCATGGCGTCTTTCCTTTCGTATTCTTTCGCCGTGTTTAGATTCGTACTGTTTATGTCGGATTTAACTTAGGGTTCCTTTTACGGGTCGACTCGAAGGTTGTTGTGTTGTCGGAACTATACCGTGTCGAGCCCGGAATCCGGTGACGTCTTTAGACTATTATGCGGATTAAGGCAAGTGGCGGTTCGCTCTTGCTCATTCGTTCCATATTTACATTAATTATCAGTAGTTTATCTGAGTAATTAATTTGGAATGAATACTCTGTTTGTCTGGAAACGGTTTTGATAAACTGTTTTGAAAATCATATAATAGGTTGTATATCTGTTAGAACAACGCTATTATCTGTGATCGTCTTTTGGGCCTTTATGTGGATTTATCCGGTAATTATTGTTGTGCTGTAACTGTTTAGTTAGCATTGTTAGATAGGAACGTTACTCGGACTCTGTCCAGTCGTTTCTTTATAATCTGGTATCGGGATGGCTCGTCCCCATCTGGTACTATTCTAAGATCATGATCGGTCTCTTACACATGTGTGTAGAGACAGGACACTTAGCTGGTGTCACAAACCTTTCGGTATACGTCACTCTTGACGAAACGTATACTAAGATGTGTCGTCCCACTGGTGGGGTACACATGTAAAAGTCTATAATGTGATGTGTGTTTTGAAACATAATCAGATAAGTGCTACCTTGACGCACATAATTAATGAACGCTCAGCGAGTAGGGCAGCTAGGTAATAGTGCCGCTAGGAAGACTCGTGTTGACTTGAATGTAGTACGTCTTCTTTCCGATCTGGATTCGCTGTAAGGCGGTGAGGTTGGTCGTTGACTGAAGCATCTCAGTCAGTTTTAAATCATTGTTGTATGATTCTGTAACATTCCAGATTTGTCATACTTTCGTAAGACTCAATCTCTTGGAGTCTCTTTTCGAGTCGATCTCTGTGAAGATTCAGTCTTCTCTTGTGCATATCTCTTGTTTATTCCAGTAGGAGTATGGTGGTTGACTAGCGTACTCGATTATTGATCGAGGGACGAGGAGTCTAACCTAATACGCCTGCTTCGAACCATTCTGCTTTGTACCCTTGCTAGTCTATTCATTTAGACTAACCAACCGATATTTTCCTTGCATGGTTGGCTGGTGTCATCCGTCCGATTCGGCACATCAGATCGGAAGTAGTGAAGACTAGAACGATTATGGAGTCAACGGTGGTTTTCAAACGTTTTAGTTATTGCTTTTATCAGGTTGCAATCCTTTGGACAATAACTTTGATTGTAATGTACTTTTTTAGTCTTCCGCTGTATTTGATTTAAACTATGTGTTGACCTATTCGGGATTGGGTTGTAATCCCGTAACGCTTGTTCCTTGACAATGTTATATTTTGGAATTGATTACGTTGATCATTATGCATCAATTGTATTTCATGTTTGTTTTTAACCGGTAAAGCCTGGGGTGATCTCGGTAAGGAACACTGGGATCACTGGCGGTAATACCTTTCCAAAAGGGTTAAGTTTTGGGGGTGTTACAGTTGTGGTATCAGAGCAAAAAGTTTTAAAACGGGTTTGGAATTTTTATAAACCATTTATCCGTTTTCAAAATGCTTTAAAAAGGGCTCTGAATTTTTATTCTGAAAAGAATTTAAAAACACCGTTCATAGTCGTGTCTTCTTTATAGTCTGATATAGTAAGCTTGCTTCTATGTCTAGAAAGACTAATTCCTTCCTTATTGTTCGATATGATGGGTGTCTGCTTTTCAGTTGGTAGGGGCGGAAGACGCCAAGTCGGACCAGCCGAGGCTAGATTTTCCGTTACCTCAGCGACGTTTCGAGGTTGGAGGCCCGAGTAGCCCACCCGAAGACGTCAAGCACGTTCTCCCCGAGTCAGTTGTCCTTGTATCCAAGAATGCTATGGTCCCTAGACCTGCACCTGTGCCACCACCAAGGGTGGAGGGAGTACAGGAATGGGAGCAGGAAGATGAGTTGTCGAGGTTTGAACAAGGGGTTTACCAAGATGACTTTCTGTTGGGACCAATTCCAGAGGAGATCGAGTACGAGGACGAGGAAGATGAGATGCTGGAGATAGATCCTGTCGAGGACGAGGATATGGTTGAGGATGATTCCGAGGATGTGGATCCCATCGAGGATGATTCCGAGGATGAGGATCCCATCGAGGATGATCCCGAGGAGGAGGATCCCATAGAGGAGGACCCAGAGGAGGACCTGGATTTGGACCTTGGAGGGCAGAATCAGGAGCCCGGTACAGAATTGTCACCAGTGCCAGAATACGCACCCATGTCAGAAGCTGATTGGGAGGCACTGTATACCGAGTACGGTATTGGGAGAAGTGACAGGGAATCTCAGCCTATCCCTACTCCAAGGAGATTGAGGTCGGAATCCGAGCTGCATGAGATTCTCCGCCAGAGCGAGGTAATCTCCGCAGAACAGCAGCGTCAGAAGGATGAGTTGATCGCCAGTACTCAAAGGAGGACTGAGATAGGCGGACCAGTCATGGACGACCCATACTTTACCATGACTGAGATAGGACCACGTGCTTCAGGGTCAAGCAGGGTGTGAAACCCATCGCCAGAGCTCGATGGTGAGCCTAGTCCAAAGAGACCTTGCACGAGTGGCCAATCTTGTGGGAGACATTTTGGAACGCCTTGATGAGATTTAGCGTTGCCTATCGCAGTAGTTCCTTTCTTAGTATTCCAGTTTGTACTATGTGTAATATTTCAGTATTGCGGCAAGTACTCTGTGAAATACTTTATCTTCGAGCAATTGTTGCCCTAGTGCTCGAATGATAGACTTATGTGTAACTTGTGTATTAATTCGAAGGTTCATCTATAAAATGCCAAGTTGATCTATTCTGAGTAATTTATTTACGTTGGTATATTGCATAAGTATTGCATAATATTAATGTATTGAATGCTTGGAATTTGATCGGTAAATAGATGGTGAACCCAAGAAGCACGAGGAACTCAACTCGAGCCGGTGCTGGGACTAGCCAAGATCCCAGGCCAGCAGGAAGAGGTGTTCGGGATGAACACGAGTCTGAGTCTCGCGTCCAGCAGAGGCGTGAAGGTCAAGATCAGACCCAAGCGCCGGCGCTGTTTGACGCCGCAGCTGTTGAGGCTATTCGCGGGATCGTGATGCAGGCAATTACAGACGTATTGAGACTCAGTGCGCCTCAAGCGCAAGAAGTGCCTACCCACCCAGTGGTTCCTGATGTTGTGGAACCCAGAAATCCTATGGTTCAGGAGAATGCCGTCAGGGCTAGAGACAGCTATGGTCGCGCTCTTAAGACCATCACTTCCATGAGGCCCGATTGCTATAACGGGAAAGGGGAGCCAGTAGCAGTGTCTCATTGGTTCTACCATATGGAGAGGCTGTTTCGAAACGTGGAATGTACTGAGGCCGAGAAGGTCCATATCGCTTCTCTTCAGCTGAAGGAGGAGGCTAGCGAGTGGTGGGAGAGCACAGGTTTGGCTGAGAGCCCAGTGTTGACTTGGTCGATGTTCAAGACCAAGATGGTTGATCGCTTTTTCTCTCATGCTATGAGAGAGGAGAAGCATAAAGAGTTTTTGTACCCAAAGACTGATGGTCTGAAAGTGACCGAGTTGACGTCTAAGTTCAATCATCTTTTACAGTACGCCACTGCCGAGATTACCAGCGAGGCCCAAAAGATCCGGTACTTCCACGAGTGGATGAGTCCGGATATCAAGCCATTAATGGTGCATCACACATGCTCTACCTTGGAGCAGTATGTTGATTGTGCCTATAAGCGGGAAGTAACTCTTGAGGAGTCGACCAAGAGGCGCAACTGACAAAAGTCAATGCAGAACCAGAACCAGGGAGGTGGTTTTAAGCGCCCTGCGCCACCGTCTAACTTTGCCAAGTCTGGCCGAGCTAAGACGGAGATGACGCAAGGAGGATCGACCCACCAGTCAGGGCAGACCTGGAGTTCAGTTAAGTGTTATAACTGCAGTACTGCTGGGCACAAGAGCATTGAGTGTCAGAAAGAGAAGAGGTCGTGCTTTGGGTGTGGGCGTGACGGTCATCTGCAGAAGTACTGCAAGCAGGGAAAGCAGAAGGGGGTAGAGTCGCAGCAAGGGTCAGTTCATCAGAGCAACCGACCTAGGTTTAAGCCTGCCGAGACTCCTAGCCCTTCGGTCCAGACGACTGCCCAGAACAGGGGAAAGGCCCCAGCTATTTCTGGAAGTCAGGGACAACGCTTGTATGAGATGCGTGAAGCGGATGGACCCAATGCTCCAATTGCTCAAGGTACTCTATACCTTCACTCTATTTCAGTGTGCATTCTGTTTGATTCTGGTGCTACGCATTCCTTTATTTCGGATAGTTGTGTTAGCAAGTTAGACTTAGTGTGCAACGATTCGTGCGACCCTTTTGTCGTTAATCTTCCTAATGGAGAACGTTTGGTGGGAACCAAGCATCTGTCCGACTTTCCGATTACCATTCAAGGTATGGAATTTGAAGCAGATTTAATCTGTATAGCCATGGCTCCATACGACATTATCCTCGGTATGGATTGGCTAACGCGTCACAAGGCGGTGATCGACTTCAGTTCAAGAACGGTGACAGTGTCATCCGGGGGCCAATTCGTGTGCAAGTTCAAAGGTCGAAATGACGCTGATAACGGCAAGCTGATCAATGCGATGGCTGTGTTTAAGCTACTACGACAAGGATGTGTCGGGTACCTTTGCTACTTGGATTCGCCCGCGAAGGATGAACCTGAGGTTCTTGATATTCCTGTAGTTAGGGAGTTTTCGGATGTCTTTCCGGAAGAAATTCCTGGATTACCCCCGAGCCGTGACGTAGAGTTTTCAATTGATCTCGAGCCTGGTACGGCGCCGATTTCCAAATCACCGTATCGGATGGCTCCAGCTGAGATGCAAGAGTTGAAGAATCAACTTGAAGATCTTCTTGACAAAGGTCATGTCAGGCCGAGTGCATCGTCGTGGGGTGCTCCGGTATTATTCGTCAAAAAGAAGGACGGATCGTTCCGACTTTGTATCGACTACGAGAGTTGAACAAGGTGACGATCAAGAACAAGTATCCTTTGCCTAGGATTGATGACTTGTTGGACCAATTGCAGGGAGCAAAGGTTTTATCCAAGATCGACTTGAGATCTGGATATCATCAACTCAGGATTCGTGAGCAGGACATTCCTAGAACTGCGTTCAGGACCAGATATGGTCATTACGAGTTCGTAGTGATGCCTTTTGGGCTTACAAATGCTCTAGCTGTCTTTATGGACTTGATGAACCAATGTTTTCACCAGTACTTGGATAAGTTCGTGGTGGTCTTCATAGACGACATTCTGATCTACTCTCCGAGTGAAGAAGTCCACGAGGAACATCTGCGGATTGCCTTGTCAATCCTTAGACAACATCAGCTTTATGCTAAATTGTCTAAATGTGAATTCTGGATGAAAGAGGTGGCTTTCTTAGGCCACGTGATCAATAAAAATGGGGTTATGGTTGATCCCCAAAAGATTGAAGATGTGGCTAAGTGGACACAGCCTCAGAACGTAAAAGAGGTGCGCAGCTTTCTTGGGCTTGCCGGGTATTATAGACGGTTTGTGGAGGGATTTTCAAAGATCGCTCTACCTATGACCAATCTACTCTGCAAAGTTCACAAGAAGTTTGTCTGGAACGACAAGTGCGAGGTCAGTTTCCAGGAGTTGAAGCGACGGTTGACCTCGGCACCCGTGTTAGCACTTCTAGAGGGGAACGACGAGTATGTGGTCTACAGTGATGCCTCAAAGTATGGTCTTGGTTGTGTTTTGATGCAAAGGGGCAGGGTTATTGCTTATGCATCCAGGCAACTCAAGACGTACGAGGAAAACTATCCGACCCATGATCTTGAGCTAGCAGCGGTTGTCTTTGCACTGAAGATTTGGAGACATTACCTCTACGGTATAAGATGCCAAGTCTTCACTGACCACAAAAGTCTCAAGTATGTATTTACTCAAAATGAGCTAAATATGAGACAACGCCGCTGGCTAGAGCTGCTCAAGGACTACGACATGGAGTTGCTGTATCATCCGGGCAAGGCTAATGTAGTACCTGATGCGCTAAGCCGGAAGACAACACACGAGACTGTGGTTGCGTTGCTTACTGCTCAGACCAAGCTAAACCGAGAGTCATGCGACGTTGAAGTCTTATATGACCAGCGTAGAGGGTACCTGAGTATGATGGAAATTCAGGCTACACTGCTGGATCAGATCAAAGAAAAACAAGTCGATGACATCATCTTGGTAAAGTTAAGCAGTGAGGTGATGGATGGGAAAGCTCCCAGTTTTGTGGTTCAGGATGATGGATCACTTTGGTTTCAGGATCGGATCTGTGTGCCTGACACAGAAGGTCTTCGTCAGTTGGTGATGAGAGAAGCTCATTCATCTGCTTATTCTGTGCATCCTGGCTCTAGCAAGATGTACAAGAATCTCAGGAAGAAGTTTTGGTGGCCAAACATGAAGTGGGACGTAGCAGACTTTGTGGCAAAGTGCTTAACTTGCCAAAAAGTCAAGATCGAACACCGCAGGCCAGGTGGTGAGATGCTACCTCTCCCCGTACCAGAATGGAAATGGGAGGACATTTCCATGGACTTCGTCACTGGGCTACCCAAGACTCGAAGTCAAAGAGATGCTATCTGGGTAATTGTGGATAGGCTTACGAAGAGTGCTCATTTCATAGCCATCAAGACCACATGGGAAACCCAGAAGTTAGCCGAAGTTTACCAGAAGGAGATTGTCCGCTTACATGGCATTCCTAAGACCATTGTATCGGACTGAGATGGTCGTTTCATGTCAAGATTCTGGAAGGAGCTTCATAAGGCTATGGGAACCGAGTTGAGGTTCAGCACCGCATTTCATCCCCAGACAGATGGCCAGTCTGAAAGGACCATCCAGACTCTGGAGGATATGCTTAGAGCTTGTGTGCTCGATCGTCCGACTAGCTGGGAGGACAGCTTGAGTCTGATTGAGTTCACGTACAACAATAGCTAGCATGCTACAATCAAGATGGCTCCGTTTGAAGCTTTGTATGGTCGCAGATGCAGATCTCCGATTTGTTGGGACGATAATGCCGACAAAATTCTGCTTGGACCAGAGTTGGTCGAAAGGACGGCTTCAGACATTGCTTTGATTAGACAAAGGATGTTGACCGCTCAGAGTCGACAGAAGTCCTACGCAGATCGGAAGCACAAGACTGTCAAGTTCGAGATCGGTGACAAGGTTTTTGTCAAGGTATCTCCATCCAAAGGAGTTTTCAGATTTGGTAAGCGTGGGAAGCTTAACCCTCGCTACGTGGGACCATTCGAGATTCTGGATAGAATGGGATCTCTAGCGTACCGTTTGGCATTGCCGCCATCGGCTCACCCGGTGCATAACGTGTTCCACGTATCTTTACTCAGAAAGTATGTACCATATGAGTCTCATGTACTTAGTTACGAGGACATCGAGATTCAAGCTAATGGTACTTATGAAGAGTTGCCCGTGCGCATTTTGGAGCGTCGGGAGAAGCGTTTGCACAACAAGGTCGTGCCATTGGTTCGAGTGCTGTGGTCCAAGTCAGGGACCGAAGAAGTTACTTGGGAGACGTGGGAAACCGAGTCAGATATGCTCAGGCGTTTTCCCGAGTTATTCTCGACCTAAGTTTCGGGGTCGAAACTTCTTGTAAGGGGGAGGAGATGTGATACCCCGTATTTTTGTAAAGTTATTTTGGGAATTTTGGAATTTTCCCGAGTACCCGTTGGGTACGTCGGATTTAATACAGAGAGTTTGAGACATTCTGTAATGTGCTCTATATCTGTGATATTTTCTCAGTGAAATAATATACAGACAGCATGCCTTGGATTTTAAATTGTCGTTCGCATACGATAATTTTTATCCCGGTTTATCGTCAAGCTCGTTCAAAGCTGAATGGGCGGAAAAAGGGAGAAACGGCGACCGCCGTTCAGAAACGGCGACCGCCGTGGTTGGGCCCGAGAAGTCAGCGTGTCAGCTTCTAGCTGGCCGCGACAGGCCTAGCGACGAAGACCGCCGCGTGCCCGCCACAGGCAAAATCACGGCGACCGCCGTGATTGTCCAGTGGGCATTGCCCGTCGGTCGCCGGCGTCGTTCGAGGCGCGCCGTTGCGTCGGTTGCCGCGTCTTAGGGTTTGCTGGGTACTCCTTGGGGTTTGCCTATATATAGAGGAGATTGGGCATGGGTTTTGGGTCATCTACAACCCCGAATCGCTGCCAAAATTCTCCCTCAAAGTGAGTTGAGTTTCGTCGGTTTTCTTGTGCTCGCCGGAGGTGTTGTGGTGTGTTTCCAGAGTGCCTTTGTGAAGCTTTTGGTTAGCCTTGGAGGTTAGAAGCCAAAGCAAGTCGAGGGAGGCCGAACCGCTCGTGTTTTGGGGTGAGATTTCTCTCGTTTCAGTCGGCCGTGTTCTTCACGGCGACCGCCGTGTTCTTCACGGCGACCGCCGCCAAGAACGGCGACTGCCGCCAGTGCCCAGAATGCCTTCGTGGCTTTGGCTTGGTTGGTTGTCGTCGTGGCGTCTTTCCTTTCGTATTCTTTCGCCGTGTTTAGATTCATACTGTTTATGTCGGATCTAACTTAGGGTTCCTTTTACGGGTCGACTCGAAGGTTATTGTGCTGTCGGAACTATACCGTGTCGAGCCCGGAATCCAGTGACGTCTTTAGACTATTCTGCGGATTAAGGCAATTGGCGGTTCACTCTTGCTCATTCGTTCCATATTTACATTAATTATCAGTAGTTTATCTGAGTAATTAATTTGGAATGAATACTCTGTTTGTCTGGAAACGGTTTTGATAAACTGTTTTAAAAATCATATAATAGATTGTATATCTGTTAGAACAACGCTATTATCTGTGATCGCCTTTCGGGCCTTTATGTGGATTTATCCGGTAACTGTTGTTGTGATGTAACTGTTTAGTGAGCACTGTTAGATAGGAACGTTACTCGGACTCTGTCCAGTCGTTTCTTTATAATCTGGTATCGGGATGGCTCGTCCCCATCTGGTACTGTTCTAAGATCATGATCGGTCTCTTACACATGTGTGTAGAGACAGGACACTTAGCTGGTGTCACAAACCTTTCGGTATACGTCACTCTCGACGAAACGTATACTAAGATGTGTCATCCCACTAGTGGGGTACACATGTAAAAGTCTATAATGTGATGTGTGTTTTGAAACATAATCAGATAAGTGCTACCTTGACGCACATAATTAATGAACACTCAGCGAGTAGGGCAGCTAGGTAATAGTGCCGCTAGGAAGACTCGTGTTGACTTGAATGTAGTACGTCTTCTTTCCGATCTGGATTCGCTGTAAGGCGGTGAGGTTGGTCGTTGACTGAAGCATCTCAGTCAGTTTTAAATCATTGTTGTATGATTCTGTAACATTCCAGATTTGTCATACTTCCGTAAGACTCAATCTCTTGGAGTCTCTTTTTGATTCGATCTCTGTGAAGATTCAGTCTTCCAGAGTCTTCTCTTGTGCATATCTCTTGTTTATTCCAGTAGGAGTATGGTGGTTGACTAGCGTACTCGATTATTATTCGAGGGACGAGGAGTCTAACCTAATACGTCTGCTTCGAACCATTCTGCTTTGTACCCTTGCTAGTCTATTCATTTAGACTAACCAACCGATATTTTCCTTGCATGGTTGGCTGGTGTCATCCGTCCGATTCGACACATCAGATCGGAAGTAGTGAAGACTAGAACGATTATGGAGTCAACGGTGGTTTTCAAACGTTTTAGTTATTTCTTTTATCAGGTTGCAATCCTTTGGACAATAACTTTGATTGTAATGTACTTTCTTAGTTTTCCGCTGTATTTGATTTAAACTATGTGTTGACCTATTCGGGATTGGGTTGTAATCCCGTAACGCTTGTTCCTTGACAATGTTATGTTTTGGAATTGATTACGTTGATCATTATGCATCAATTGTATTTCATGTTTGTTTTTAACCGGTAAAGCCTGGGGTGATCTCGGTAAGGAATACTAGAATCACTGGCGGTAATACATTTCCAAAAGGTTTAAGTTTTGGGGGTGTTACACACATTACCTATACCCTTGATAGGCAATGAAGTGTGGTCACCCAACAACACTTCACCTCCATCACACTCATGCAAGGACTTATCAAAAGTAGCATGCAAAGTACATCCAGAATCCAATCATGAGTCACAGCAGACAGAGAGAAGCACACATAAGGAGTTCATAAGGATAATCATCATGAGTTTCACACAAAGAAGCAGATTCATTGGTCTTTTCTATCCTTTTCATCTTTAGATTTCTTCAAACAATCTTTGATAAAATGTCCAGATTTGCCACAGTAGAAACACTTCTTGTTATCCTTTTTATCATTATCATGCTTGTCATTTTTCTTGAACTCTTTCTTAGAAAAAGACTTGTTGTTGTTGTTCTTAGTCTTTCCTTTAGCCATTAACACCTCAGTCTTAGAGTCAGTTTTCTTGTCAGTTTTAGACTTAAACACTTTCATGATTTTATTCTTCTCTAATATAGCTTCAATTATTTTTTCCTTAGTCAATTTTTCAGAGCTATACTGAATAACATCTTTGAAAGTATCAAACTGAGAGGGCAAGAAACTTAACAACAACACAGCTTGGTGGGTGTCTTTAATTTTGTCATCACATCTTTCAAGTTCCTGAGTCATCCTCAAGAACTTGTCCAAGTTTTCATTTAGAGGCAGGTTAACATCCATTTTGAAAGTAAACAGTCGACACAACAAGGAAATTCTACTAGGCAAAGACTTAGTCAAGTAAAGATCCTCTAATCCTTTCCAGAGAGATTTAGTGTCAGAAAAACTTACAACCTGACGAGCCACGTCGTCAGTTAACCTTATCATTATCTCTAAATGAGCTTGTTCATCCATTTCAGCCTTAGCTTCCTCAGTGATGTCAGCAGGCAAAGTGCCCTTCACTGCTTTCCAACACTTTTCTTTAATCAGAACTGCTTTCATCTTGACTTGCCACATTGCAAAGTCAGATGTTCCATCAAAGGGTTTAACCCTTACACAGTTCTTTGTCATCACAACACACAAGTAGTGAATTAGACAGAAGAAGCAACAGGAAAGAAATAAGCAAGACTGAAAGAGAAACACACAAGAAACCAATACTCTTAGAGTATCTAAAGTTCACAGGATAAAGCTTACACCTCTACAGTGTGTTCTTCCTTAAACAGAATAAAGGGAAAACACAGAGGGCTTCGTCCAAGAAGAACAAAAAGACACATAGTATGAATCAACAGGGATTTACAACACAGAGAGAGTCTGTAGAACCCCAAGAGTTTTCGTGCCACTCAACCACTTTACACTTTTGAGCAAGAGTAGAGAGAATAAAGTGACAGACAACAGAGGAAAGGGTAAATTTCTTTCTTTCCAGATCTGGAAACTGTGACAATCGCCTTTAAGTTCCAGGTCCCAAAGGTCACTAAAAGCAACCTTTTACTGGAAATAGCAAAAGACAGAATCTCAGATAAGAAAGAAGAGAAAAACGCCAAACCCTAAAAACAAGTTTTTGTCACATAAAAACTCAACGAAAGCCAGATCAAGAGCCAAATCTCTGATACCAATTTGTAATCACAAATTCTCTATCCACCTCGATTGCTCAAACAAAGGCAAAGTGTTACATAGGATTATTTCTAAAGTTTTAACTAATGGGCTTAGAAGCTGCTTGAGTAAGATTATTTCACAAAGGCAAAGTGCATTTGCCCCAGGGAGGCTTATTACATATAATGTGTTGGCGGCTTTTGAAAATTTTCACTTCATGAAAACTTGCACTCTTGATGGACAGGAATACATGGCCTTGAAGCTTGATATGGCTAAAGCTTATGACTAAATGGAGTGGAGTTTCTTGGAACATCGTATGCGGATGATGGAGTTTGAGGAATGGTTGGTGTAGTTGATTATGTGGTGTCTCCTCGGTCTCCTTTATGTTTCTAATTGATGGAATTCCCCCCCCCCCCCCCCCCCTCCCAAGTTTTCTCCCGTTGATGTGGATTAAGGAAGGGAGATTCATTATCTTCCTATCTTTTTCTTGTATGTGTTGAGGTCCTTTTCGAAATGTTGTGGTGTAGTGAGCTTCAGAGGTGGCTCAAGGGTATTAAGATTGCCAAAGAAGCTCCCTCTATGTCCCATTTGTTTTTCACAACCGGTAGTGTTTTGTCAACAAGGGCAAGAGATTGTTAATAATCTTGTCAAAGTCCGTGGGCCCATAGACTTGGAGGTCGTGCGGACACGAGCGCATAGGCGCAGATAAGCCCAGTACATAAGTCCAATGAGGTTCCATCTTAAAACCAATTGGCAATAGGAAGAGTAGCCCATCAAGCTTATATACTAGGCAAGTTATGTCCCAACTTTAGATGTGGGACAATTATATTCCAACACGCCCCCGCAAGTGCAACGGGCGGACAATTGGCCAGTCCCAGTTGACACTTGAACAAACGGGTGTGGGTGGGCATCTCAATCTCTTTATAGACAAACCCAACCAACCCAATAAAGGAACCTATGACCGAACCCGCTCTGATACCATGTCAAAGTTCGTGGGCCCATAGACTTGGGGGTCGAGCGGACACGAGCGCATAGGCGCAGATAAGCCTAGTACATAAGCCCAATGAGGTTCCATCCTAAAACCAATTGACAATAGGAGGAGTAGCCCATCAAGCTTATATACTAGGCAAGTTATGTCCCAATTTTAAATGTGAGACAATTATATTCCAACAAATCTCCATGCTTATGGAGCAACTTCGTGTCAATAAGTGAATCTTCCAAATTTGAGCTATCTTTTTAGTAAGAATATAGGGGCGCATTGGCAGGTTGTACTGCAACATGTATTGGGTATCCGTGAAGTTGACAAGCACGATCTTTATTTGGGGCTCCCCACTATAATAGGTTACATTAGGAGGTGTCAAACGGGTCGGGTTCGGGTTTAAGCGTATCGGGTCGATTACGGGTCAAAATTTGTGGGTTGATTGTGGGTCGGGTCAGGTTCGGGTCGACCCAGCAGGTCGAGAGCGCCTTGTCAATTTTTTTTTAAAATGAATATTAAAATAATATTTTAATTAAAATAATAAATAAAAAAATTATTGTTATATAATATTTTAATAATAAATTTTAATATAATATTTAAGATATAAAATATAAGCACATTTATATTGACCCAACGGGTCAATGACCCAACCCAGAAATTTTCGGGTCGAACGGGTCGGGTCACTTTTGACCCAATACTTTTCGGGTCGGGTCTCAATCCAGAAAACGCGGGTCGGGTCGGGTCGGGTTTGCGGGTCGGGTCAAATTTTGACAGCTCTATATATGATCTTGATTTCCTTTTTAACATATAGATTATTCACGAACCTGATTTTCATATTAGATGAAATATATCAGGTGTTTTTCGAATATTCTCTTTTAATTTTTTCAATTAATTAGTCATATCTTATTCAAATTTTCTTTTGTTTCATTTATTTTTAGGTATAGAACATGATTCAACATATTATGTATGTACGAAATCACATTGATCTTTGTTAATTTATAAATACAGATTTATTTATATTATCATACTTATGCTAATTTCATTTATACTATCACTAACAAGATATTTTTATTTATTTGATATTTTTTAAATGTAAAATCGAAATATTTTTAATAATTACAAACTAAATTAATATAAAATTTACCCAAATCTAATGAACGGCACAAAAACAAAGCTAGTTTAATGAATTTGACTAAACGTGAAGCCAATAATAAACACAAGGGCAGCCGAGATTCGGAAATACAATCAGTCAAAAATCATTGTTCAATTTTCGGCTTTTCCAATTTAAATATATTTTTTTGATAAGGTAATTTAAGTTGACAAAATAGTGTTCCAGAACTTATATAAAGAAAGTTAAAAAGCAGATAAGCAGCCGCGACGATAAGGAAAGCTCATTCTTTTTTTTTTTGGTCAAAAGGAAAGCTCATTCTAAACATGGCCGTACACGAATGAGGGAAGAAGCAACAACTAAACACCACAAAATAAAACCCTGTTGACCCACACACTAATCACTATACACTACCACTACAACTACTATATACCCTTCCTTTTCTTTCCTTTGCGGCTTTCATTAGCACGTGCTCTTATTATTTCTCACCGCGTACTTCACGTCACTCTGCCACGTATACACTCCTCTACTCGCTCTCACTCACTAACCCGCGCTTTCCCTTTTCACCCCCACACGTATATATATAAACCTCCGGCCAGCCCCCAAATTCCATCATCAACATTCAACAATCGATCCCACAACAAATCCACTTCCAAAACCAAAACAAAATTGAAAACGGTCAACGGGAAAATGGTGATGAAGTCAACGCTATCGAGTCCGGATTCGTACCCGAAATCGGAGGAGTTGAAGTACAAGGGAGTGAGGAAGAGGAAATGGGGGAAGTGGGTATCCGAAATCCGCCTCCCGAACAGCCGTGACCGGATCTGGCTCGGATCCTACGATTCCCCCGAGAAGGCGGCGCGTGCATTCGACGCCGCCCAGCTCTGCCTCCGCGGCCCCACCGCCGCCAATCTCAATTTCCCCGATAACCCCCCGCAGATCGACGCCGCCCAGGGCCTCACTCCCGCCGAGATCCAGCTCATCGCCGCAAGATTCGCCAACTCCGACATCCATCCGCCGACGGAAGCGGTGGCGGCCTCGGTTTCGGCACCGTCGCCGTCTTGTTCGGATGGGGCCGTGCAGTGGGAGAGTGGTGACGTGTCGTTTGATGGTGGGGCCGGTCTGTGTTATGACTATTACGATTTTACCCTTCTGAGCTCGGATAATTACGAGGCGGGTTTCGGGTTGGGAGATTTTTATACTCCTCCGCATTCGGATAGTTTGGATTATTACGAGTACGATCAATGGAACGGGCCGGGTTCTGAGAATTCGTTCCTCTGGAATTTTTGAGCTGGAACCGCGGTGTATTTGCAGCTTGACGCAAGCAAACGCAGCGTTTCGGAAGAAGTCTCTGATTATTATTTTTGTCATCAAAGACTTTGGAGCATATTCAGGGTTTTACTGATTAGTGTAGAAAATGAGTTAAACTATTATGTTATATCTTTTGGGAGCTAAAGCAATCCAATATATGTTTCGCACTTGATATGTACAAGTAGTTGTAATTGATAAAAAAAATCCGATTTTAAATACTATCCGGTACTTTATTGATATTGGAGTCCGATTAATAACAATGTTGTGTTAACAACAAAATATATTAGCACTGATTCCTATAAACAGATATTAACACATTCGTGTGGGGAGTCAGAATTAATCACTATCGGTGACCATTTCAAATATGTATATCACATCCAGTGGCGGATCCAGGAATTTTTCGAAGGAGGGTCATAAATAGTCTATGAAAAATTATATAATATTGTTTAGCATTAAATATATTACTATTTGTATAATTTTTTTACAAATCTTATATACTAGGTGGATTGTTATGTTTTGAAAAACTATTTTTAACTAATTTATAATTTTAAAAATATTTTTAGACAAATAGTAAGGAGAACTATCTAAAAATTTTTAATATCAAATATATTATGAAAATTTTAAATAAGATTAGTTCAATTACCTTATAAAATTTATCTAAAAAAAATACAAAAGATGGGAGATGAGGGATTTGAACCCCAAACCTTTAGGTAAAACTCATGTTCCACAACCAATTGAGCTAATAGCTCTTTTTGTCTATATACTCAAAGCATTAATATATATATATTTTTAAAATTTAAATTTTTTATTATATTACTTGATCCAGGGAAAGGGGGGTCACCGGACCCCCCTAGATCCGCCTCTGATCACATCCTTGACGAATTTTCTTTGTTCCTTTATATTAAGCGTACAATATATAATATAACGATTTTTCTGTCTTGTTCTTAGGACATAGATTAAACACTTAAATTTTAAAAAGTCTTGGTTATCTATTATTATTTAAAAAACTTTTTTTAAAAAAAAAGTTTAAGCATATATCTTAGCCTATATTCTTATTAGAAAAACCGATAATATAATAGAATATAAATTGTTGTCTACATATACAAACGTGTCACGGTTATTTATTTGGTATAAGGTAGTTGCTCTTTTCGCTTTTGCTGGTGCATGTTTTCCACGTGATGGAAGAAAGCCCAACGCGTGGGTTCCACCACTTTGTTTACTTTTAAATTTTTTAAATTTCCCGAGTAGGAAAAAATTGTCTATGGACGCCAGTTCTTGAATCTACAAAATTTGGTTGCCATTTTATACATGGGAATTGATTATTAGAGGGTCAAAAACCGCACGTGGGTTTTCAAATACCACATAAATTCACATTTTAACCATTAGAATTAAGTCATACAAAACCCTATTCTACCCCACCTTCCTGATCATGTTCTCAAGTCGACACAAAAATCGAGTGAGAGAATGTAAGAATATTTATACATGTTCATATAACCCATGTGTGTTTCGGTTTAATTATGAAAGATCATACACCATATAATGAGATTTTAATACAGAAGTCAAATCTGAAAATTGATATTCCAAGGGAAGTTAATAAAGGTGGTTATTATGTGCAATTCACATGAGCTTCCAGTAGTAGAAATGAACTCATGAAGACGAAAAATACTCTTCACTAACTTTCAGGAAGTGATAAAAACAAGAATCCGCACGCAGCACACTATTAGTCAATATGAGGATCAAAATGCAAATAAAACACCATCCACATGCAGACTTCAAACGAGCAGTAACAAGACTCAACATGGTGAAAGCAGAGAATTCAAGTATCTAAGAAAAGCTGCATATTACAACAAATGCCATCAACCCATATTGGCATTTTCAAGCTGCGGAAAAAAACGGTATCAGTGATAATACATGAGCTGCTGAGAAGACGCGACGTTTGGGTAGCCGCCATCGTACATTGCTCCACCGGGTCCTGGAGCCCCCATTCCCATGGCACCAGCTGGCTTGAGATTGAGAGGGAGATGAGCCTGAGGGTTCATGTAAGCGTGGGACCCGCCCATTTTGGCCAGCACCAGCTGGCGCTCGTAGGCGAGCAGCTCGGCTGCTGAGAAACCGGGCATCTGGACGCCAGTAGTAGGGGGAGCCAATGGTGCAGAGCTTGTTCCAGGAGGAGTAGGCTTGTTTCCCCAAGAGCACTGTCATGTAGGGCAAGGAAACGGGTTTATCTTTTATAATCATCTCAAGGATGTTGCAAAAGCAGAGCATTTACTCATACACCATCAGCCTTGATCAGCAAAGACATACAACTTTTGCATCAATAGGTTTTCTAAGATTGCAATGCCAGAAGAAGCTATGCATACACAGAAGCAAAATGGGTTCAACAAAGATAGTTCATAAGATTATCCGTAGCTACAGCATCTTTGTTGCCTTTGTGTTGTTAAGACAGTAAAAACCCAACCCAAAGAATACTTCATAGTTAAGAAAATATGCACGGGTTCAAAAGAAGCATCAAGAGCTAGCTTAAGAATTTAGTAGCTAGTGTACCACTTTCTTGCACAAGGGTCATCTAGAGAATAGAACTTAACTTAGAAACCGCCAATGCAAACCTTTTGTGTTTTTGATGAAAACTGATGCAAGCTTCTATAATCACTCAACTGTATAGCCTTTAGATTACACACCTATTTCAACCCCTATAAAAGGTTCCATGCATGCCATTATACTGTCCAAATTACTGCTTACATAGGAATTATTAGATAAAAAATATTTAGAAAATTTTGGACAATACCTTTAGGGGCTTCCCAAAAAGTATCCTTGCATTTCCTAGTTGAATGGCTCGAGCAGCTTCAGCATGAGTATTGTATCTAACAAACCCAAAACCCTTGTCACGTTGAACTCGTACATCTTCAATTACACCAGCACCTAGGGCATGGAAATGCCTATGAAGATCAACTGACGTCACCTGCAAAAGAATGTATGGGTTTGCTTCAAGAGGAAAAATAAGATGAAGGTTCTGTTTATACAACTTCGCACCAAAGACTACAATTCGCATCAGATCAAACACCCAATGCAGTTAATTAGTTCTGTCATTCTCAGTTTGTCTGCCAGCTATACAGGCAGCATTGACACAGGTAATAAATACATAACAAAACTAGTCATTGATTGTAAGCAATTTACTTGACTAGAGGAAAGCTTAGAGGAGACAATCCAACCTTTCTACTTGCTACACAGTTTCTTGACAAAGTGAAGGAAAGAGAGCAAAACCAAACAGAAGGGTAAACAAGATGCTTGAAACAAGTCAATAAAGATCTGCTACAATGTTCACCAAATTGTTTGTTTGGGCAATCAAATGAAGTGTGTGTCTTCTTGTATTCTCCTTTCACATATTTGTCATATTTAATTTCACATTCATCATTTCATCCCATATATTAGAACTGGAAGTGTCTCACAATCAAGTGAAGTAGAATCTGAGTGAATTCTTGTATCTTCTTTCAACTCAAGTTGGACTCTAACAAGGGAAGTAGAATCTGAGTAAATTCTTGTTTCTTCTTTCAACTCACATTGGAATATATAAGCACTACCAAAATAAATCAAACAAATAAGACTACTATTATCAAGCAACAGAACATTAAAATCAACCTTTCAGTACATCAATCCTTTCCCTTACAGTCCTGATTCCTATAACAGCACTATAAGTGAAACCTGATGCTTGTAAATAAGTATCTGCAATTCTTCATTTCTTCAGGTATTTGAGATTCTTAACACAGATAGCCAAAGTAAAAAACGCCATGACATAGCAACTATAACAAGGTTCCCCAGGATTTACACAATTTTCATGATAGTTCTATGTGGTTTCATACTCTACTCACATTTTGGAACATCAATTAAGCTGTTATTGTAGCGGAGTTTTTCTTCTTTAAGGAATCAACTCATATATTACACAAGGGCAGAAGTCAAATCGATTTGAACAGCAAAGTAGGAACACCCTCAGAGGAAAACAAGAGGAACCAGAAGGGCATACAATACTTCCTAGTAAATATAAAGCTCAATGACATAAGCAAGAGAGCGAAAAAGGTGCCCCTTGCCTCAGGAGCGAGATTGCCAACATAGACAGTTCGGTACTGGGGATTGTTTTGGGGAGCTTCATCATTACTCTTCTCCTGACCATCTTCTGCAAACAAAAAGGAAAAAGGAAAAGAAAAATGACGACTATGAGATATCTGGCAGAAAATTCCAACCTGTTAAATCAAAACATAGCTGCCATTGACATAAGCCTAAAGGCTGTAATAGAATTATAGAATGAAATGAACTACCTGAGACAAAAAAAAAAATTACACTGTAGCTTATCCAGTAGCCACTGATCTTATATAATCTTTTAATTTTATAATTCCAAAGTATATTAAAAGACAGCAGTAAGGCAATTTTAGCATCAATAGTGAACAAGAGTAGAACAAACAGACTTCCATAATCAGCTATGTGCCAACTCAATTCTCAACCAATTTCCACAGATGCGGTTATTTTTGTCCATGCACAACTTGGTCATCTACTTAGCTCAACCTTCAAACTCGACTAATCAAAAACAATATATACATGTTTGCAAAGCCAGACACTTCCTGAACCAGAATCAGACCCAGTAGGCAGAGCATTATAAGCTAGCACAATCACAACATCATCAACAGTGTATCAGAAAATACATATGTAGACTTACCAGATGTTCCACTTGTGAGTTCCACCACACCCTTAGAGTCTGAACTCTGCTTATCATCACCAGAAGCAGCCCCCTTTGTGGCCCAGTTACAGCGGATCTGCCTGCTTCCAAGCCACTTGCCTATAAGCAATAGTAAACAGAAAGAACAGTATTATTTCCAAAAAAAACAGCTAGTCATGCATTAACAACAATTTCTACAACTTTCATGAAGTCCTCTATAGATTAATAACTTCACAATTTTCCATCCACACCTTCCACCACCTCAGCTATATTAATTAGAAAGAGATCCAGAAGTCTCTGTTTTTTTTTACATTATAAATATAGAGTCCGTCAGACCCAAAAAGTTACCATTGAGGTCATTTATTGCAGTCTGTGCATCCTATCAAACAAAAATACAGCTTCGTTAGAAACCATGGATATAAAGGTAAAATTTTGAATTCAAGCTCCATGGTAATGATATGAATAAGACATTTACCTGTTGGTTTCGGAAGGAAACAAACCCAAAACCCCTGGATCTCCCAGTTTTCTGGTCCCACATGACTCTAGCATCACTGCATTGGAGAACAGAGAGGCAGCAGGAGAGCCGAGCTTAGTAGTACATTTAAAAACCAGCAATAAGTTCCGATATCAATTAAACCTAGGTAACCTAAAACTAATAAAACTGAGAGACTGCACTTACGAGCAGGTAGGATAAGCTGAGAAGCACGCAAACAGTGTCGCATCAGTAACTTCAGGGCTAAGATCACCAACAAATATGTTGAAATGATCTGCAAAAACAGAGATCAGGGGAAGATGAATAATCAGGAAAAAAATTGTTAAACCCTACATTTTCTTCAAGCTATTTGACAAGAATAATATTGGCTTACTTGTTGTATCCTCCCTCTGACTGCTAGCATATGCCCAATTAACTTTGATGGGTTGCCCAAACCTGTAATATAATGTTACATTAAATCTTGAAATAAAAAAATTAGACAAGGTATAAAGAACTTATACGCACAAATGCCTGCCATTAAGAGTCACAATAGCAAGGGAAGCAGATCTGCGATCAAAGTAGTCAACAAAGCCATATGAAGACTGCAAGCACAAACAGAAATATACTACTTGTCAGCAACATTGATATTAAGTGAATAACATTGAATGATTACCAGCATGGTATTAGAAAATTTGGCTAAAATAAACCTGACCAGAAGAAACCAACCTTCTCTTTCCTTATCAGCTTGCATCCTTCAAGTGGACCAGTGCTAGAAAATACCTCTTGGAGAAGTGGCTCATTTACTTGGGGATGGATATTCCCCACATATCTACAATTTATTTCAGATATAGCAATGAAAATACTGAAGCTTCAAAAAGAAACAGTCAAATAACAGTAGTCCATCCACCGTGTGATGCTACATATAGATGTTTTACATATTTTTCTTGAATGTACAAGAAACATAGGGACACACCTAATATCCTATGATATTTAATAGGACACGTCACAGTTCACTCAAAATGACACAAGCTGGAACATTGAGATTTTCATAACCACTCACTAAGAATAAAAATAAAAAAGGCATCAGCAGCACCTAACAAGCAATCATGAAATGATAACAAAAAAATAAATAAGGAAAAACAAAGATGAAAAGGAAAATATCTATTAGTAACTCACACACTGCGGCATGAACTTGAATCAAAGCCAGGTGGCAGATTTCCACTCAAGATAGGTTCTATCTGCAAAATAGAAATGTAAAAAAACAAGCAAAAGGAAAAAAAATCCTACAAAAGAATGAACTGAATTGGACTCTCAACATTTACTAACAAAAGCACAGAAATCAGTGGAACTGATGAAAACCCAGTAAAAAATGAAACTGAATTGAACTCTCAACATTTACAAACAAACAACTGAACTGTCCATGCCAATCAAAACTGTACAGGGGTTCGTCGACTAAATCATAATATCCAGAGGGCAAAACAATATCACGTCCGAAAAAAAGGTCAACCCCTTACATCCCCCGCATCACCATTTCAAATTTATCATTAAATAAACAGCAAAATAAGCCTAGAAACCAACGAAATGTAACAAAATACAAATTTCATAGGAGACACCAATATTGATTCGAGGAGAAGGAGAAGAAGTAAAAACCTGTGGAGCGGCCAAAAGCCCCGGGTGGTAAAGCGACTGTTGCTGTTGGAGAATCGATTGCTGCATCAGGGCTTGTTGCTGCTTCAGCCTCTGCTGTTGCATACTCTATTCTCTCTGTCCCTTCTTCCGTTTGAGGATTTCCCCCAAAATTGGCTTTCTTTTCAACAATCGATACAAAAATTTCTAGGGTTCAGGGGCCAAACACCACGAAACTAAATACAAGTATGGCGGAAAAAAAACAAAAATCGAAGAGGCAGAAGAGATGGAAAATCGCGAAGAAGGTCGAGAAATCGAAGGAAAATAAATGAAAATAAATTAAAAAAGAAAAAAAACCCTCGAAAGCGAGGGGAGAAGTAAAAGGCAACGCAGAGGGGGGAGGGGGAAGACGAAAACGAGGGGGAAGAAATGAAAAGTGATTTTAGCTCCGAGTCGGTTTTTAGTTTTTATATAGAGAGAAAAGTTGTGGTACTCTACGAAACTGTGTAGGCTGTTTTGGTGGGGAAGATTCCGTGATCACCGTTGATTTGGTTAAGGGAGAAGGTGGGGAGATGATCGGACGGCTTTTCTTGGTGCGAAAATTAACCCCGGGTCAGAACTCACAAGTCTGAATAACTCACAAGAAACCGGACGTTTCCGGATAATAAACAAATACGAAATCATGACTCCAATCAATTTGGGTTGTTTTACTCATAAAGCGATCGATTCAATTTTTCATTTTGGGCGAAGAATTGGTCAGAAGACACATTAGGTTATTAAATTCGTACAAATATTTATCTAGGGTTATATGAACTAAGTTATTGACACGTTTGTTGATTGTTCTTTGTTATGCCTAGACTAATGTGATTAGTATAGCTTACATTTGAATCATATACACGTACTATATATAAGATCATGTCTATCGGGGGCTTTTTTGGGAGGGTTTTTTGGATTTTTTTTTAATTAAAATATGAAATGGATTAATAAATCCTTGTCTTGGGGCTTTTTAAAAGACAAAAATTTATAAAAAAACATATCCCTTTGTTTCAAATCAATGACGTAAGAAAAACATACAATAAAACCCTAAAAAAAGCTCACAAGTGCTTCAGAGCGTCGTCACACCAGTTTTTCATGGATGCGACCAATCAACCCATTGCCCTCCTCATCGGTCACACCGAGCCACCTCGCCACCCACATTGAACTGCCGAGTCTACCGCACCCTCCAGCCACTCCATCGGCATGGTGAAAACCGTCGAACCTCGGTGCACCCGCGTTCAACCTCACTCGATCCATTTTCGAGTCACACCAACAACTGTAGCCCACCGGCGGCCGAACCATTTCGGTTCCATCCCGCACCCAGATCCAGTCGGTCTTGCATCCTGAACCGGATCCGACACCAAGACCGATCCACAATGTCAAACTTACAGTGGCCATCCGCTTAATGAGGAGATCCGGCCACCCCTGAGCCAGAAACTCCACGCCTCCGATCACCTTTAACCGGGGAGATCCGACAACACCCTGACCGCTTGCGGTCCACTGTTGAATGGAGGACGAGGAGACCAAACCGAATCAAACACTATTACGGTTGAGGAGACCAAAATACTGGTGTTTCAAGCTCGGTCCTTATTCGGCGTCCATCCTCCAAAGGAGAGCTCCGACCAACACTGAGCAAGAAGTTCCGGCAAAACCCTCAGATCCGACCTTTTCCGCGTATCTCTTTAAACTTCTAACCACGACTCTCGGCTTTAGATGCACTCTTCGAATGATGGAGTTTTCTCAGGCGGTGAATCGATTTGTAGTTCTGGACTAGGTCGATGATGACAATTCTTTCGTCAACGCAAATTTCGTTTGTGTTTTACTTACCTCACTCCTGGGTCTTTTAGCTTTTTATTCTGGATTGTAACTCTTGTTGTTTGTCATTGTTGTTGTTTTCCATTTCTTTTCTTCTCTTGTTTTTGGTTGTTTGTTTGTTGCTTTATTGGTCTTTCTGACTGCCGATGTGTTCGGCTTCTCGAAGTTGCTTTGCTTGCAATTTTGAATTTTTCCCTTATAAAAAAAGGCAAAAATTTATGCCCATTCAAATGGGGCTTTTATTAATACAGTAAAAATTATACTGAAAAACCACAAAAGCATGGCTTCTCAGTCTATAGCATCGAATGAGAACTAGAAGCTCTAAATTTGCTTGAGTATCTTCCAAGGAACTCCGCTGACTCAGCTTCGCGATGCAGTCGACCGCAACGTTTGTTTCTCGGAAGACATGACAAATCTGCACTGAAGAAAACAGTTGCACTAAACAAAGGATATCGGAAATTAACATTTTAATATCCCATGGACATTGTCAGATCTTATTAAGGACATTTACTATTGTAAGGTTATCACATTCCAGTTAGATATTGGTTATACCTATTTCATTGGCTTTGATTAGAGCATTTCTAACCGCTATGATTTCTGTTTTTATAGGAGTTGATATACCACATTTTCACCAAAAGTAATTAGAGGTTCTCCCTTATTATCACGAAAAATGAATCCATAACTAGATCCATCATTCGTTTTCGTAGATCCATCAGATTCACCAGTTCAAATGGGGCTTATTGAAACATAGAAAAAGGTTGTTTGGTTAGGGGAGGGGGGATTTTCAGCCAAATAGAACCAAAACGCGCCAAAACAACGAGTCTCGCACAAGCAGCCAAACATATGCTTGCTTTTGTACACGTCACGTGTCTCTCTCTAAGTGGAGTCGCGTTCGCGCGTCTGGCCGTCTTTAATTTTTGAAAAAAAATTGTTATATTCAATTTCTAAATGTTAAAATAAAAAACACACCATAGTTCTAGTTTAATTTTTCTTTATCCGTAGACACCCATTTTGGGTATATTTGATATATTTTAATTTTTTTTATATTATATGTTGTTAATTGAAAATAAATTATTTTAATATTATTTATGGTGGTTTAAAATGTAAATAGATACTAATTTTATTTCTTTACATTAAAATTATTTTAATATTATTTATTAGGGGGGGATTTTCAGCCAAACAGAACCAAAACGGGCCAAAACGACGGGTCTCGCGCAAGCAACCAAACAACTGCTTGCTTTTGTACACGTCACGCGTCTCTCTCCGAGTGGAGTCGCGTTCGCGCTTCTGGTCATCTTTAATTTTTGAAAAAAAAAATTGTTATATTCAATCTCTAAATGTTAAAATAAAAAACACACCATAGTTCTAGTTTAATTTTTCTTTATCCGTAGACACCCATTTTGGGTATATTTGATATATTTTAATTTTTTTATTGTATATTATTAATTGAAAATAAATTATTTTAATATTATTTATGGTGGTTTAAAATATAAATATATACTAATTTTATTTCTTTATATTAAAATCATTTTAATATTATTTATTTGGGGGAGGGGGGATTTTCAGCCAAATAGAACCAAAACACGCCAAAACAACGAGTCTCGCGCAAGCAGCCAAACATCTGCTTGCTTTTGTACACGCTACGCGTCTCTCTCTAAGTGGAGTCGTGTTCGCGTGTCTGATCATCTTTAATTTTTGGGGGAAAAATTGTTATATTCAATTTCTAAATGTTAAAATAAAAAACACACCAAAATTATAGTTTAATTTTTCTTTATCCGTTGATACCCATTTTGGATATATTTGATATATTTTATTTTTTTTATATATATTGTATATCATTGATTAAAAATAAATTATTTTAATATTATTTATGATGGTTTAAAATATAAATATATACTAATTTTATTTCTTTACATTAAAATCATTTTAATATTATTTATTGGGGGAGTTTTCAGCCAAACAGAACCAAAACGCGTCGTTTTGGACCTAAACGGGCCAAGCAGCCAAGTTAAGAGAAATGTGTAAACTTAAACCATTATAACTTTTAAATAACTAACTTTCATACTCATAAATATTGTCCAAATTTGGGTGACAATTAAACTTTGGCTCTAATGAGAATTTATTTCCTATCGCAATTCTTGTCTTATTTTCAACCACAATAACAATGTTAGAAATAAAATTATTGTTTTCAAAAGGTTAAAATTTTGTTTTGAATATTTGATAAAGGGTTCATCTTAGTTTTTTACTTTCATTTATAATTGTTAAATGAAATTATAAAAATAGTATTTTAGAAATATCCAAAGATATTAAGAATATTTTATAATATTTTTATTGTTGAAATTGGAAAAAATAAGATATGGATTGAATTTAAAAAAATTGTGATTGATTTCTATGTAAATTAAGAAGAGAATAGATTGGGTTTAGGAAACAAATATATAATTAAAATTCATATAAAAGAATGAAAAAAAAAATGTGAATAGATTTTTTTGATCCGTGAGGTTAATGGGATGGCGAATTTGCTTGCCCGATATTACGCTAGCCTCCCCCTCTCTGTTGACTCACCCCCACACAAACACAACTCCTCTGCAAACTGAAACAGCCAACGGTGTTGCACGCCGCCGCCGCGCAGAGGACGGACGGAGCGACTTTTGCAATTCAATCAATTTAGGAATTAGGGATTCGAATCATGAAATCAATTTAGGGACTTGGATTAGGAATTGCTCGTGCCAAGATAGCTCTTAGAAATGTTCGTGCGCTAGAGTTAGTTTTCAGTGCCTTCTCAGTTCTCACTATATTACATTCAATATTTGCATATTTATAGTCCATCATCATACATTCATACCCAATTTCAGATTAGTATGTAGAATGTCTGTGAATCTTATTAGGGGATATATTTCTGAAGTTTTCTAAAAGTCACGGCCTCATTCTTGAATGATAGAAATGCGGTTTTATGTCCCAATACATCTTCTATCTCTTTGTTCAGTAATTGGGTGTGAATTATACGCACAAAATTTATTTGATAGAATGCCCAAGGGTAGACTTGCGAATGATGCTTGAGATGCATCTAAATTAGACTTGCGTGCCAAGTGTTTGATAAAACGTCCAGCAGTGACATGCATTTTTTATTGTTGTGGATGGGTGTTTGATACATCATTTCTCAATTTTGTCATTTAAATACATTTTGGTTAGTTGTAAGTTTTAACCACTACTCATTTTTTGCCGTTTAATGTTTATACTTTAGAGTTTCACACCAAAAGCACTCTTCTTTTTATTGGATGATCCTACTGTGATATTTGGTGTTGCCAGAACTACAGGAGGATGAGGATTCGTTCATGTCTTGAAGTCTGGAAGATGGGTACCGTAAACTATGCAGACGCCCTCAAGTTGCAAGAGAGGTTGGTTTCAGATAGAAAAGCACAAAAGATTTCAGATACTCTACTGTCCTTGCAACATCCACCCACATACACTCTTGGCAAAAGGAAAACCGAACACAACCTACTAATTCCGGAGTCTGAGCTCAAGAACATAGGAGCCGAGCTTCACTATACCGAACGAGGAGGAGACATTACTTTCCACGGCCCGCGCCAAGCTGTTCTATATCCAATCATATCCCTTCGAGACGTTGGCGTTGGTGCTCGAAGCTATGTGGAGAAACTTGAGTTAACAATGATTGAGACAGCCTCTCTGTATGGCGTTCGAGCGTATGCTGGGAGAAAAGGTGAGACTGGAGTTTGGGTAGGGGAGAGAAAGATTGGCGCCATTGGCGTTCGTATTCAATCCGGGATCACGTCTCACGGATTGGCGTTTAATATCGATCCCGATCTCGGCTATTTTGAGCATATCATACCTCGTGGGATTGCTGACAAAGGTGTAACTTGTATGAGTAGGGAGACGGAGTTGGAGCTTCCCTCAGATGAAGTGGTTCATGAGCAGTTGATTTGTTGTTTTGCTAGGCAATTTGGGTACACTACTACCAATTTGTTGGATAAAAGAAACGTTCAATAAGATGCAGGACTATTGGATTACTACACAACGGTTGTTCCTGATGCATAATTTATTTGTTTTCTTGGGTAATGTTGCTTCTTTTTGTATTGAGTTTTGAATATGTAAATTGGAACTTCTAATATGTTGGTTTACCACATATTGTTGTAGGCAAATGTCGATTACTTTTCATGTGCTACTTGGATGTTGTCTCTTTGGATGAGGTCCACTTATTAGGGATGGCAACGGGGCGGGGGTTCCTTGTGGGGATTCCCCACCATGGAGACGGGGACGGAGATTTTAAACGGGGGCGGGAAAAAATTAAATCCCCGTGCGGGGTCGGGGAGAAAAAATTAAATCCCCGTGCAGGGTCGGGGAGAGGGGTCCCCGCCCCCGCCGAGGAACCCCGCTAGAAAATTGCCCAAACCCTTGTACCCTAACCATTATAACCTCAACTCCAATACCCTAACCTAGTAACCCTTGTACCATCAACCCAGATACTCTAATCCTTATATCCTAAACTATAAAGTCCTAAACCCTTATAAAAATGTTGTTATGACTTTATCAGTTATATTAAGCCTTTATACATAATAATGTATATAAATCAGTATTGCTCAAGTGATATAATAATATATTTTTAATAAGACCCATTAGCAAATATACCAGATTTGCTAAAGCAAGTTGCAAAAATCCAAGATTTTCAAAAGTATTGCAAAACTATCAGATTTTTGACATTTTTGCTATTGTTAATTGTTGAATTTAACTTTTCTTTTAAATATATAAATCAGATAAAACTTTAAAAATTTTGAAAATAAAAAGTACAAGAAAATCTAATCCTAGTAATCAAACCTAATTAATCCCAAATCTTAACCCCCTCTGCTTCCATCTTCTTCCTCCCACCTCTCTGAAAAACCTAATCCTCTCCGGACTCGACCTCCGCCTCCGGCTGCGCGGCTACCGCCCCGACTCCTTCAATCTCAAGAGCATCCTCTCAAACTCCAACAGGGTGTCGCAAATCATCCACCTACACGAAGAAGATGACCCGTCGTCGCCGGTGTCGCAAATCCCCCACCTTCCCTATACCACCTACACGAAGAAGATGACCCGTCGTCGTCGCCGGTGTCGCAAATCGTCCAGATTCTCAAACTCCAACAGGATGAGAATTGGAAATCGATCCCCCAACTCCACCAGATTCTTTGTTCTTCCCCTCCTGTCCCCGCTCACCAGTTCCTTCGAATCGCCCGCCATTTTCCTAGCTCCGGCGCCGCCTTGAAATTTGTCGAGTATCTTCGTTCCAACCTGTGCCAGCCCAAGCCTATTTATCTCTCCTTCGTCTTTCAAGCTGCTTTCGAGCTCGCTATCAGGGAACGCAGTTCTGTCGATAAGTTATGGCTCCTTGTGGAGCGTTCCAAGGAGATGGGTGTTCCGTTGAGCATCAATTCGGCCACGCTTCTTATCAGGCGTTTCGATGCGTCGGTCGATCGGGCAATGTCAGTGTATAACGCGGTTGAGCCGAGATTGAGGAATGTTCACGTTCGGAATTCGCTCTTGCATGTTCTTTTTGGGCGTGGGTGGTTGTGTAACACCCCCAAAACTTAACCCTTTTGGAAATATATTACCGCCAGTGACCCCAGTGTTTCTTACCGAGATCACCCAAGGCTTTACCGTTTAAATACAAATCATTAAATACAATGATACAAAATGATAACCTTATTTACATAAAACACGAGTCCCGGGATTACATCACAATCCCGAATAGGACAAACACAGAGTTTAAATAAATTACAACGGAAATCTTAAACAAGGCACATCGGAAAACGTTTAAAAGATATTACAAAAAGGGTTGTGATCGTAATGATCACCTGCCCAAGGATCTCAACCTGATTAAAGAAATTATTAAAAACGTCGGAAAAACCACCGTCGACTCCATAGTCCTTCTAGTCTTCTCATCTACACTCCATCTGATGTGCCGAATCGAACGGATGACACCAGCCCACATGCGGAGAACAAAGTTCGTGGGTTAGTCTACTTGAATAGACTAGCAAGGGTAAAAAACAGAGTGGTTCCAGTGATCGTAACCGTTTACTATCATTGTCCCTCGAATAATAACCGAAGGGACGATACATAACCCGGCACTTTCACGGAATAACAACAAAGGTATGCATGAGAGAAGATTCTGGAAGACCTCATCTTCACAGAAATCGACTCGAAAAGAGACTCCAAGAGATTGAGTCTTTAAGGAAATATGACAAATCTGGAATCTTTAACAGAATCATACAACAATGATTTAAAAGTTGACTGAGATGCTTCAGTTCACGACCAACCTCATCGCATACAGCGAATCCAGATCGGAAAGAGAACGTACTACATTCAAGTCGAGACGAGCTTTCCTAGCTGCACTATTACTTAGCTGCACTACTCGCCCAAGGTTTATTAATCATGTGCACTCGGGCACATATCTTATTAAATTACAAAACACACATTACTGAAACACATTAATGTTATTAAGAGCGACAACAAGGCTTAAATCACAGGGTGACAATTACGTCAACCCAAATTAAAACGCACACAACGCACACGCAGGACTTAACATTACTATGCCGAGAAACAACGGCGTTATTATTACACCGGGTGACCTTACGTTCACCCTGATTGCACTATTACAGTGCTTACACTTTAATTATGTGCTTAACTGCACTTATCTTATTAAATTACAACACCCACACACACATTGTTGAAGCTTTTAATATTATTCCGAGAACACGAAAGTTATTATTACACCGGGTGATCTTACGTTCACCCTGATTTGCACTGCCACAGCGCTTACAGTTTATTTTACAGGGTGACAGTTACGTCCACCCCAATGCACTAGCTAAGTGCTTAAAACACAGGACTGCAATTAAGCTCATCCAACGGCGCTTGCAAGGCGCTTAAAACACTTCAGATCCTTACATGTGGATAAGAAGCATAGGTCATGACCCTTAAATTATTTGGCAATAACCCCGAGGAATATTATGATTTAAAGAAACGACAAATCCTTACTTGGATTAGCGTTCCCACGAATATTAAATTATAAAGAAATGACTAATCCTTACTTGGATTAGCGTTCCTACGCACATTAAGTTATAAAGAAACGACTGATCCTTACTTGGATTAGCGTTCCTACGAACACTCGTGTTAACTAAACAGTCTAACACATCAATTATTCACATTAAAGCCATCGAGGCAAACGACTTAAACATAGAGATAATAGAAACAACTAATCCTTACTTGGATTAGTTTTCCTATTAATCCACATAAATGCCCGGAAGACGATCACAGATAATAGCGTCGTTCTAGCAGATATACAACCTATTATATGATTTTCCAAAACAGTTTATAAAACCTTTTCCAGACAAACACAGATAATCATTCCAAATTAATTACTGAGATAAACAGCTGATAATTAATGTAAATATGGAACGATGAGCAAGAGCGAACCGCCACTTGCCTTAGTCCGCAGATCTGGAACAAAGCAGAGACAACGGGATTCCGGGCTCGACACGCGTATAGCTCCACTAGCATAAACACCTTCGAGTCGACCCAAAAAGGAACCCTAGGTTAGATTCGATAAAGAATAGTACGAATATACGAAAGGATGAAAGAAATCGAAGGATACGAGACCCGATCGAAGGTTTCGGAAGCCAACACAACAACTCTTCACGGCCGGCCACCAAACAATTGCGGCGGGCGCCGCCACCATCACGGCGGTCGCCGCCACTATCACGGCGGTCGCCGTCTCAAGCACGGCGGGCGCCGCTCATCGGCTTCCTCCACGGCGACACCAAGAGCTTCACGGCGGTCGCCGGCCACAACACGGCGGTCGCCGTCCCCAACACGGCAGTCGCCGTCCACAACACGACGGTCGCCGTTCCTGGCGGCGGTCGCCATCTCCCTGGCGGCGATCGCCGTTCCTGGCGGCGGTCGTCGTCTCCATGGCGGCGGTCGCTGAACAGAAACTTAAAAACGGACGAGAAATCTTACCCGCGATGCTCGATTTGGTTCGCCTTTCGCCTTGCTTGGCTTCTAGGCTTCTAAGGGCCTTCCAAGTCTCCTTTGGCCACCGAGAACGACACCAAACGAGCCTCCAACGATCCACGAGAGCTTTCCGAGAGAGAGAGCGTTTTTGAGAGGCGAGAAATGGACAGCGTAATGGCGTTTTTCACACCCTTTCAAGCTTCACCCATGCCCTCTATTTATAGGCAAAGATTTGGATTGTTGGGAGCCAAAAAGCCTTCCAATTGTGCCCTTGGGTATTATCCCATGGTTAATCCATTTGCACCTCTTGGGCAATAACCAATTGGGTAGAGATTTGGTATTAATCTTAACTTGCGATAACAAAAGTCGTACACGAACGAGTATAGACTTCCAACAGGCCTTAACTGTATAATTCTTCACTGAGAAAAATATTACAGATACAGAGCACATTTCAGAATGTCTCCGACTTTCTGAATTAAATTCGACGTACTAAACGGGTGTTCGGGAAAATTCCAAAAATTTCCAGAATAATCCTTACAGAATTACGGGGTATCACATCTAATTTTTTTCCCAACCTTCACTAATTAATTATTTCGCTTTCAGTGGAGTTTGGATTTTCTGAAATATCTATGATATCCGAAATAATTCCCTGAGTGGTATAATATACATTCAATTTATTTTCGGAATTTAGAATATTTATTTGGAGACAAACATATAATTTCCGGGGTTAAATACCCATCCCCATTTTTATATTCTAAATCTTGTCTCCCCTACGCTTTTCTCGAGCCTTTCCCCGGCATAGCCTTCCTCGAGCTCCTCCCTACATGCTCACCTCGAGCCCCTCCCGGCCATGCTTGCCCGCGTGCTGAGCTTGGAAGCTGTCGAAGGCCATGAGGCTATTTAAGGCCGATCCCGTCTCGCCCCGATCTCCCTCCTTCCTCTCACTCCCTAGCTCCCCTCTCGGTTGCCTTCTCCTCCGGCGAGCCGCGCCCAAGTCGACGTTGCTGCTGCCGCTGTCGTGAGCTGTGTGGTGCTGTGCGTCGCCACTGCTGGCTGCTCATCCTCCCCGACGAGAAGGAGAGCCACTTCCTTCCCGCCGGCGAGACCGATCGAAAGCCGAAGTCGACGAGCTTCTCCTCGGAGAAAACAGAGCCGCTGCTCCGATGACGAAGGGGCGAAGATGTCGCCGCTGTCGTAGCACCGTGCTGCTGCTCCTCCCTGCCGCCGCCGCTGGTTGCTGCCTACCTGGAGTCGAGAAGCCCCGGCGAAGCCCCCGCGTGGTCGTCGTTGTGGTTGTGCCCTGTTGCTGTGCTGTTGTTGTTCGAAAAGGGAAGAAGGAGGAACAGTGCTGGTGGGGCCCCCTCCTCTATCTTGTTGTTGTTGGGCCGAGAGGCCCATAATTCGTTTCCAGTCCAAATTCAACCCGAAATTATTCGAGCGGTATAATTTCGATCCCCTTTCGTCCGTATTTTTTCTTAGGAAAATTTAATAAATATTTTATGATTTAATATCATAGAAATTTATTAAATATAATTCTTAAATTCGTCCAGTCAAATTAATTGATAGATAATTAATTTGTCAGTTAGAACGTGATTTGCTGGATCGCGTGTGGACTCGTTTTCTGGTAGAAATATTCTAAAGCTTAAGCCATATCCTCGGAAAGGATATTTTCGGTAGTCGTCTCGTCTAGATTCATCGCCGAATCTATTCCAGGCAAGTGGCGGTTCGCTCTTGCTCATCGTTCCATATTTACATTAATTATCAGTTGTTTATCTGAGTAATTAATTTGGAATGATTATTGTGTTCATCTGGAAACGGTTTTGTTAACTGTTTTGGAAAACTAAAATATGATATTATAATAGGTTGTATATCTGTTAGAACAACGCTATTATATATATATGTGAATTAATACAGATATTATAATAGGTTGTATATTGTTAGAACAACGCTATTTTATCTGTAACGGGCCTTGAGGGCATTGTTATGAGTTATTGTTGTGTTGAACTGTTTAGTTAGCACGAGTATTCGTAGGAACGCTACTGTGTATCTCATTGCGAGTGCTAGTCGTTTCTTGATAACCTGGTGGTTAGGATTTAGTTCCTACCATCCTTCTCTAATGCCGTTTGTAGGGATTTAGTTCTCGACTCCGCCTTGAGGGATTTAGTTCCCGCGGGATTTAGTTCCCGATTCGACTCTTGGGATTTAGTTCCCGAGTCAACTCCGCTCCTAGGGATTTAGTTCCCGCGAGACTTAGTTCTCGATTCGACTCTTGGGATTTAGTTCCCGAGTCAACTCCGTCCATGGATTTAGTTCCCGACGGTATCTCTTTATCCCGATGGATGAGATGATTTAAAAACCTATAACGTGATGTGCGTTTTGGAATTAAATAAGATAAAGTGCCTGAGTGCACATAATTAATATACCTTTGGCGAGTAGTGCAGCTAAGTTATAGTACAGCTAGAAAAACTCGTCTCGACTTTGATCATAGTACGTTCTCTTTCCAATCTGGATTCGCTGTATGCGATGAGGTTGGTCGTGAACCGAAGCATCTCAGTCAACTTTTAAATCATTGTTGTATGATGCTGTAAACGTTCCAGATTTGTCATACTTCCTTAAAGACTCATTTCCGTTGGAGTCTTCTTTTCGAGTCGATTTCTGTGAAGATGAAGTCTTCTAGAATCTTCTCTCATGCATACCTCTTGTTGTTATTCCGTAAAAGTGCCGGGTTATGTATCGTCCCTTCGGTTATTATTCGAGGGACAATGATAGTAAACGGTTACGATCACTCGAACCACTCTGCTTTTTACCCTTGCTAGTCTATTCAAGTAGACTAACCCACGAACTTTGTTCTCCGCATGTGGGCTGGTGTCATCCGTTCGATTCGGCACATCAGATAGAGCGAAGATGAGGAGACTAGATTGACTATGAAGACGACGGTTATTTTTGGATGTTTTAATAATTACTTTTAATCAGGTTGAGATCCTTGGGCAGGTGATCATTACGATCACAACCCTTTTTGTAATATCTTTTATAAGTCTTCCGCTGTACTTTGTTTAAACTCTGTGTTTGGCCTATTCGGGATTGGGTTGTAATCCCGTAACTCATGTTTCATTTAATTGAGGTTTTGTTTTGGATACTTTGATCATTATGTATCATTGTATGCCTTAAATTGTATTTAAACCGGTAAAGCATTGGGTGATCTCGGTAAGGAACACTGGGGTCACTGGCGGTAATACCTTTCCAAATGGGTTAAGATTTGGGGGTGTTACAGTTGTGGTATCAGAGCCAAAAGTTTTAAAACGGGTTTGGGATTTTATAAATCATTTATCCGTTTTTTAAAATGCTTTAAAAGGGCTCTGAATTTTCAAAGTGAAAAGAATTTTCAAAACACCGTTCATAGTCATGTCTTCTATACAGTCTGATATAGTAAGCTTGCTTCTATATCTAGAAAGACTAATTCATTTTCCGTTGCCCCGTTAGATATGGGTGCATTCTATTCTCTTCAGAGGAACCCGGGAGAAGCCGAGATGGTTTCTCCATCTCCAGTTAGGCTTGATTCCCAGTTCGCTCGTTGTGAGTTGAGGTTGTAGAACCTAGTAACTCGGTTTGAGTTCATCAATAGAAATTACCAAGTTGATCTATTCTAAGTTGATTTTATTACGATAAATATATCAGAATGATATTAATGTGATAAAATCCTTGGAATTTGATCGGTAAACAGATGGTGAACACGAGGAACGTTATCTGTGCTGGTGCTGGGCCGAGTAATGACCCCAGACCAAACCCGAGGATTGATGCAGACCCGTCAGGAGAGCGTGAGTCTGTCTTCAATAATAATCCAGGAGGCAATGGCCAAGCTCAGGCCGACGCTCCAGTAGTGCTCGATGCAGCGACAGTCGCAGCAATTCGGGGGATTGTTCTGCAAGCAATCACCGAGATAATGAGGCCAATCGCACCTCAGGCACAAGGAGTGCCAGTACCTCCAGAAGTTATGAGGTTTGAGGAACAAGAGAACCAGGTACTACAGGGAGGCGTGATCAGGGATAGAGGAGAGTATGGCCGAGCGCTGAAGGCCATTAACTCTATGAGACCTGACAGCTATGATGGAAAGGGAGAGCCAGTCAGGGTGGCTCATTGGTTCTCATATATGGAACGGTTGTTTCGTAATGTTGAGTGCACTGAAGCAGAGAAAGTGCACATAGCTTCTCTACAGTTGAAGGAAGAAGCCAGTGAATGGTGGGAGAGTACCGACTTAGCTGATAGCCCGGTGTTGACCTGGTCAATGTTTAAGACCAAGATGACGGACCGTTTCTTCTCTCGTGCTATGAGGGAGGAGAAACACAAGGAGTTCCTATACCCTAAAACTGATGGATTGAAGGTGACAGAGCTCGCCACCAAGTTCAATCATTTGCTACAGTATGCTGGACCTGAGATATCCAGTGAGGCACAGAAAATCTGGTATTTCCATGAGTGGATGGGCCCAGATATTAAGCCACTGATGGTGCGTCACGGATGCTCGACTTTGGAGCAGTACGTGGATGCAGCCTATAAGTTAGAGGTGACTCTGGAAGAGTCGACCAAGAAACGTGATAGCCAGAGGCACGGGGAGAACCAGCCTAAGGCAAGTGGGTTTAAACGTCCCGCTCCACCATCTGATTTTGCCAAATCTGGCCGAGCAAAATCGAAAATGACTCAGGATGAGTCTATGCAATGTTCGGGTCAGGGCAATAGCCTGATCCAGTGCTACAACTGTGGTACCTACGGGCACAAGAGTAATGTGTGTCCGAAGGAGGAGAAAACATGCTATGCCTGTGGAAAGGAAGGACACTTGCAGTTATTTTGTCCGCAGAGGAGACAGAAAGGGGCTGAGTCACAGCAGAGATTGGTTAATCAGAATAACCAACCCAGGTTCAGTCCGGTGGAAGCCCCTAGTCCTTCAATGCAGACAACTGCGAGAAACAAAGGGAAAGCCCCGGTGACTTCAGGAAGCCAAGGTCAACGCCTATACGTGATGCGTGAGGCGGATGGACCCGATGCTCCATTTGCTTAAAGTATTTTTGTACTACTTTTGTTAATGTGTTGTTGATGTGGGTGCTACCCAGACTTTCATTTTTGGATGGTTGTAAGTTAAGTTGTGTGTGCAACGAGGTTGTGAACCTTTTGTTGTAACTCTTCTTATAAATGAACCTTTGGTTTATACCAAGTTAATGTTTCGTTGCTTGGTATGGGGTAAGGTCTCGTGTTCGAGACTCACCAACAACCTCTTAGGAGATGGCTACCTATTAATTAGGTGGAGCTACCAAGGATGGGTTGAGATGTATGGACAGCGGCTCATGGCAACAGTGGACGCTGGTAATGGCTGGGCCTGGGCTCGGAGCCACTAGTGAGTCGTCTGTGAACCATGTAGTGGGCTGGTCCAAGATGGTGACCATGTAGTGGGAACCAATCGTCTGTCGGATTGTCGATTACCATTAAGGGTAAGAAATTCAAAGCGATTTGACCTAAATAACCGTGGTCCCATACGATAATTACTCTCGGTATGGATTGACAGAAGCGTCACAAGGCAGTGATCGACTTCAGTTTTGTTATTCCTGTGGTTAGAGGATTTCCAGGTGTTTTTCCAGAAGATATTCCTGGATACCCTGAATCGTGTCGTGGAGTTTGCAATTGATCTGGAGCCGTGTACCACGCCGATCTCTGAGGCACCGTACCGGATGGCTCCTGTTGAGATGCAAGAGTTGAAGAAGCAACTCAAGAATATTCCTGACAAAAGCTATATAAAGCTGAGTGCATCACCTTGAGTAGGAGTGCCCTAGTTTTATTTGTCAAAATAGAAAGATGGACCGTTTCGACTTTATTTTGACTTTCGAGAGTTGAACAAAGTCACGATGAAGAGCAAGTATTTGTTGCCAAAGAGTGATGATCTGTTGGAGCAACTACAGGGAGCAAAAGTTTTCTCCAAGATCGACCGGAGATCTGGTTTTCATCAGCTCAGGATTCGTGAGGATGATATTCCAAGGATTGCATTTCGGACAAGAGATAGTCACTACGAGTTTATAGTCATGTCATCTGGATATACGAATGCTCCAGGAGTTTTCATGAACCTAGTGCATCGATGTTTTAGACCAGTACTTGAATAAGTTCATAGTGGTCTTCATCAATGGCATTTTGATTTTTTCCCGAGCAAGGAAGCTCACAGGGAACATCTGCGGATTGCTTTATCGATCCTTAGACCAAGTCGGCTGTACGCAAAGTGGGCTAAGTGTGATTGTTGGATCTAGAAGTGGCTTTCTTAGGCCATGTGATCAATAAGAATGAGATTATGGTTATTCCCCAGAAGAGTGAATCAGTAGTGGTTTGGAAGCGGCCTCAGAGGGTGAGCGAGGTGCGCAGTTTCCTAGAGGTTACAGGACATTATAGACGGTTCATGGAAGGATTTTTTTCCTAAGATCTCTCCACCTATGACCAGTCTGTCCACAAGGTTCGCCAGAAGTTTGTCTGGGATGACAAGTACAAGACCAGTTTTTAAGAAGTTGAACCAGTATCTGACTTATGCACCAGTTTTGGCATTGTCGGAAGGAATGATGGCTATATGGTCTATAGTTAATGCTTCGAGAAATGGGTTGGGATGTGTCTTTGATGCAGAGGGGCAAGGTTATTGCATACGCATCTAGACAATTGAAAACCTATGAAGCAAACTAACCAACACATGACCTAGAACTAGCAGCAATAGTATTTGCATTGGAAACTGAGGTTACTTGGGTGACCCAGAGGTCAGCAAAAGTTTTTCTCTAGAAGATTGTTCGTTTACATGGCATTCCTAAGACCATTGTATCGGATCGAGATGGCCGATTCATGTCAAGTTTATAGCAAGAACTTCACAAGTCTATGGGAATTGAATTGAGATTCAGCAGCGTTTCATCCTCAGACAGATGGTCAGTCTGAAAAGACCATCTAGACCCTAGAGGATATGCTAGGAAGCATACGTACTCGATCATCCGACTAGCTGGGAAGACAGCCTAGGTCTGATTGAGTTCACGTACGATAATAGCTGGCATGCTATGATCAAGATGGCTCAGTTCGAAGCTTTGTATGGTCTCAGATGCAGATCTCCGAATTGTTGGGTTGAGTACGCCGACAAGATTCTACTTGGACCAGAGTTGGTCGAAAGGACAACTTTGAACATTGCTTTGATTAGACAAAGGTTGTTGACCGTTCAGAGTCGACAAAAGTCTTACGCAGATCAGAAGCGTTAAAGTGTTGAGTTCGAGGTTAGTGGCAAGGTACTTGTCAGAGTATCGGCACCCAAGGATGTTTTTAGGTTTGGTAAGCGTGGGAAGCTTAACCCTCGCTATGTGGTACCATTCGAGATTCTAGATAGAGTAAGATCTCTAACGTACCGTTTGGCGTTGTCGCCATCAACACACCCAGTGCATAATGTGTTTCACGTATCCTTGCTAAGGAAATTCGTGCCAAGATGAGTCTCATGTGTTAAGATTTAAGGACATCGAGATTCAGGCAATGATGCTTGAGAGGAGATGCCAGTGTGCATTCTCGAACGCCGTGTGTAGCAACTGCGCAACGAGATCGTACTATTGGTACGAATTCTGTGGTCCAAGTCTGGGATAAAAGAAGTTACTTGGGAAACCTGAGAAACTGATGCGGATATGCTTAGACGCTTTCCCGAGTTGTTTTCGGCCAAGTTTCGGGGTCGAAACTTCTTTTAAGGGGGAGGTGATGCAATATCCCTCAATTTTTAGTAAGGATATTCGGGTAATTTTTTCCCTTGTAACATCCCAGGCCAAGCTACCCCAGCCACCAAGCCGCCCAACCATCCAACGGTGTCGGCGCCGGTACTGGTGCCGCCTGGATGTCCAAGGGCCTGCACCCCACACACCCAACCCTTCCCCCATTTAAATGGGTAGGTTGTTACCGCGGAGGTTCGAACTCCCGACCTTTAGATACAAGGGTAAAGCCTTACCATTTATATCACCAATTGCGCTGCAGCACAATTGGTGATATAAGTGGTAAGGCTTTACCCTTGTATCTAAAGGTCGGGAGTTCGAACCTCCACGGTAACAACCTACCCATTTAAATGGGGGAAGGGTTGGGTGTGTGGGCTGCAGACCCTTGGACATCCAGGCGGCACCAGTACCGGCGCCGGTACCGTTGGGTGGCTGGGCGGCTTGGTGGCTGGGGTAGCTTGGCCTGGGATGTTACAAAAAAGTACACTTTATGTTGGTGCCTGACCTTGCCGACAACGGGCCTGACAGACACCCCGACACTGCCATCCTTAACAGGCCTGCAGGCCGTGTACCCCAACCCTTCCCCCCAAATGGGTAGGTTGTTGGTGAGAGTCGAACACGCGACCTCTCCACCCTTTATCAAGCGCCTAAGCACCTTGATACCAATTGCGCTGCAGCGCAATTGGTATTCACTCCTTGTGGGGAGTGGATAAAGGGTGGAGAGGTCGCGTGTTCGACTCTCACCAACAACCTCTTGGCTAATGGCTTCCATTTAATTTGGAGTAGCCCCCAAGGATGGGTTGGGGTACATGGGCTGCGGCTCATGGAGTGTCTCATGTTGGGCTAGGCCCGTGGCTTGAGCACTCATATAAAAGTGTACTTTTTTGTAACATCCCAGGCCAAGCTACCCCAGCCACCAAGCCGCCCAGCCACCCAACGGTGTCGGCGCCGGTACTGGTGCCGACTGGATGTCCAAGGGCCTGCAGCCCACAGACCCAACCCTTCCCCCATTTAAATGGGTAGGTTGTTACCGCGGAGGTTCGAACTCCCGACCTTTAGATACAAGGGTAAAGCCTTACCACTTATATCACAAATTGCGCTGCAGCACAATTGGTGATATAAGTGATAAGGCTTTACCCTTGTATCTAAAGGTCGGGAGTTCGAACCTCCGCGGTAACAACCTACCCATTTAAATGGGGGAAGGGTTGGGTGTGTGGGCTGCAGGCCCTTGGACATCCAGGCGGCACCAGTACCGGCGCCGACACCATTGGGTGGCTGGGCGGCTTGGTGGCTGGGGTAGCTTGGCCTGAGATGTTACAAAAAAGTACACTTTATGTTGGTGCCTGACCTTGCCGACAACGGGCCTGACAGACACCCCGGCACTGCCATCCTTAACAGGCATGCAGGCCGTGTACCCCAACCCTTCCCCCCAAATGGGTAGGTTGTTGGTGAGAGTCGAACACGCGACCTCTCCACCCTTTATCAAGCGCCTAAGCACCTTGATACCAATTGCGCTGCAGCGCAATTGGTATTCACTCCTTGTGGGGAGTGGATAAAGGGTGGAGAGGTCGCGTGTTCGACTCTCACTAACAACCTCTTGGCTAATGGCTTCCATTTAATTTGGAGTAGCCCCCAAGGATGGGTTGGGGTACATGGACTGCGGCTCATGGAGTGTCTCATGTTGGGCTAGGCCCGTGGCTTGAGCACTCACATAAAAGTGTACTTTTTTGTAACATCCTAGGCCAAGCTACCCCAGCCACCAAGCCGCCCAGCCACCCAACGGTGTCGGCGCCGATACTGGTGCCACTTGGATGTCCAAGGGCCTGCAGCCCACACACCCAACCCTTCCCCCATTTAAATGGGTAGGTTGTTACCGCGGAGGTTCGAACTCCCGACCTTTAGATACAAGGGTAAAGCCTTACCACTTATATCACCAATTACGCTGCAGCACAATTGGTGATATAAGTGGTAAGGCTTTACCCTTGTATCTAAAGGTCGGGAGTTCGAACCTCCGCGGTAACAACCTACCCATTTAAATGGGGGAAGGGTTGGGTGTGTGGGCTGCAGGCCCTTGGACATCCAGGCGGCACCAGTACCGGCGCCGACACCGTTGGGTGGCTAGGCGGCTTGGTGGCTGGGGTAGCTTGGCCTGGGATGTTACAGGTTGGAGGATGCACGGAAGGTGCTCGATGAAATGCTTGAACCAGAGTCCGAAGTTTCTGCGAATCACGCCACTGCAAAGATTGTTTTCGAGTGGATTTTGAATAGCATGATGTATGGACCTAGCGCTGATGAGGAGGAGATTGTTAATTTGCTGTTAAGACTTGGCGAGCGTGGCCTGATTGTTGATTATCAGAAGCTTACAGAAGTGATTACTGAATCGTCTAAGAAGGGGGCAAATGATAGGAGTTTCATAGCATGGGATTTGTTGCACTGTTATCTGAAGTTGGGTGGGTCTGTGGAGGCTTCTTGCTGCACCTCCATGCTATCCTGGTTGGCCAATGAAGGTGAGTTTAACAAGTTCAGCTTGCTCGTGAAAGAGATAGAAAAGATTGGAATTGCACCAGACATATCCATGTTTGGGACTTTGATTAACCAGCTTTGCAAGTCTGGGAGGATGAATGAGTCATTGGAGGGATTTGGAGATGCTCAAGAAAATTAGAGATGAGGGGGTCGGTGGAGTTTCAGTTAAACCTGATGCTGTCATTTATAACATGATTATTAATGGGTTTTGTAAACTTGGAAATTTTGATGAAGGGTTAGCTTTTATGGAAAAGATGAAGGCAGAGGGCCATTTTGTGCCGAATACATCAACATACAATTGCCTGATAGATGGCTTCTGCAGAGCTGGTGAGTTAAACAAGTCACTTGAGTTGTTTGATGCAATGAAGAGAGAATTCCTTGACTTGAAACTCTCTACATTCTCCAGTGTCGCTCTCAGAGTCGACTCCCTTCTTGTACACTCTTTAGTATCCCGGTATAAATGTGGTATGATAAAATGAATATTACTCTGACATTTAAAATTGACTATGTATATCAACTCTTCAGTGCCCCGACATTATGTATTTTGTTAGGCCATATTTATACGAAGTCAGGTCACACTTATACGAAGTCATATCACATTTATACGAAGTCAGGTCAGTACTCTATTATATCATAGAATTTCAAATGTTAGTCAATTTCAAATTTTCAGAGCGATATCGACTTTATCAGGCTACATTTGTACGTTGTCGGGTCATTACTTTATTATATCAACTTTAAATTTGAAATGAACATTAGTTGGTTTCGTAATGAGAAACACTTAAGTTTGCATTTATTAGTTGTGATCCTCGTTGAATTGATAATCACTAAAAATATTAGGATAAAAGGGAAGGGAGAGATATAAGCAATACAAAATACATGTTCCAGTGTGAGAGAGTATCTAACAGGCTTTTAAGTAATTTTTCAAGACAAAAGATCAAGCAAAATTCTAGTTAAAAGTACAAATACATGATCATTTTCAAAAATCTAAAGCTAGGAAAACAATCTTTACTATAATATGGTATTTGCCTTCCAAATTGAGAAGCAAAACTCATACAGTTTACTTTATCAGACCATATTTATACTTTATCACGCCACATTTATACGAAGTCATGTCAATGCTCTATTATATCACAAAATTTCAAATGTTAGCCAAATTCAAATTTCAGAGCAATATTCACTTTATGATGTCACATTTGTACATTGTCAGGTCATTACTCTGTTATATTAATTTTAAATTTGAAACAAACATTGGTTTCAAATTTCAGAACATTATGTACTTTATCAGGCCACGTTTATACGAAGTCAGGTCAATGCTCTCTTATATCATAAAATTTCAAATGTTAGCCGATTTCAAATTTCAGAGCAATATTTACTTTGCATTTCAAAATAAGGTCAAGTATAAATTGCTCAATGCGAGTAAAATGAAACAACATATGAGTGAGTGAGTGAGTGAGTGAGAGAGAGAGAGAGAGAGAGAGAGAGAGAGAGAGAGAGAGAGAGAGAGAGAGAGAGAGAATCACCGGCGACAACCATTGTAGAATGTTGATTCACTTGGCGGAAAATGACGGAGAGATAAGGAAATACTATACTCTACACATCCATATAATACAAGACATACTCCTTTTGAATTTTGATGAATGAATATATTTTGTACCAAATCGCAGGTTTTAAAGTACCTTGTTCATCGCCTATATACATCATCACCAAGCCTTGTTCGACCCCAAGAAAAACACCTCTCGATTCATTAAATTCAAAATCTGACCACATCATCGTCTTCGCCATGCTCAAGTTACTTAAACTCGACTCTTGAATCATTTAAAATCACCTTCGAACGACATCGAATCACCTACGTATCGGCCTGCATTGTGCATAGAAAACCGATAACTATGCCACTTTAAAACTCTTTTTCTACGTTGGTGGAAGATCGTAGACTCTACTACCTATCTTCGAAGAAACATTGCAGCGTCACAAACCCAATAACACCGTCCTTGCTACATGGGGTTGTCGTTCGACTAACCAATAAGCTACTTAAAAGAGCCATGTTGTTATTGGCCTCAACCCACCACAACCCTCTTTGAGATGGAATAATACTCTCTTCTTTTTAGTTAGTTTTTTTCTTATGTTTTCTGATCGAAGTGATCTATACAACAAACTGTAAAAATTGCTACTTGTTGCCACATGTTTACTATTTCTTTTGTGCTCTAATATCTACAAGAGAACATCATTCTTAACTAGGCGGATTTTGGTATAAAAGTGGTTCTGGTTAAAGCTAATATAACAGCGTAATGACCCGACTACGTATAAATGTCGCCTGACAAAGTAAATATTGCTCTGAAATTTGAAATGGGCTAACATTTGAAATTTTGTGATATAACAGAGCATTGACCTGACTTCGTATAAATGTGGTCTGACTTCGTACAAATGTGGCCTGATAAAGTACATAATGCTCTGTTATGTAGCACAAATACCTCTTATTCTTGCTTGTTATCCACCAGCTTTTCCATTAGCTTTCCTTTTCATAGTTTCCAATACGCTGATCAATACTCTTAACTGTCTATGGAGACAAAAAATTGAGTTTGAATTCTCTTTAAGGGTCCTTATCAATTGGACTTGGTCAACTTCCTCTTATATGAATATGAGTACAATATTCTCCTTAACTGAGATCTATAATGCCTAATTAATTTTTCACTGCTTCTGCTGAAATGCCCGTTTCTTCTTGTACATTATTCTCTGTATATGAAATGCTGGTGGTACTTTGTGTGTAATTATTTTCTGTCAAAGAGAGGATTTTGGCTATGAGGTTGATTGCTTGTTGTTTTCATAAAAATGTTGATAAGAAGAAATTAAGGAATATTTCTCTTATTACAGAACCACTTACATTATGAATGGTGGGTTAAGGCATATTTCTCTTATCAAAACTCGTAAATATTATGAGTGGTTATCAATTCAACGAGAATCACAACTAATAAATGCAAATTTAAGTGTTTCAAATTTAAAGTTAGTTAATATAAAAGAGTAATGACCTGACAACATACAAATGTGGCCTGATAAAGTGAATATTGCTTTGAAATGTGAAATTGGCTAACATTTGAAATTTTGTGATATAATAGAGCATTGACCTGACTTCGTATACATGTGGTCTGACTTCGTACAAATATGGCCTGATAAAGTACATAATGCTCTATTATGTAACAAAACCATCTCAAACAAATTAAATTATCACAACAAAGCACACTTGTACGTTGTCAGGTCATATTTGTACGAAGTCAGACCACATGTATACGAAGTCAGGTCAATGCTCTGTTATATCACACAATTTTCAAATGTTAGCCAATTTCATATTTCAGAGCAATATTCACTTTATCCCGGTTCCTCATAACTGAAGACATTCATGAAGGACTATCTACATGATGCTGAAGAAATGGCTGTAAAGATTATAAAGTTTGTGAAAAAGAACAAGGGGACACCACCACAGCTTGCTCACAATGGTTTACTGAACAAGGTCAACATTGGTTGTGAGAAGATTTTAAATGTTAAGCTGAGATCGGAGTCCTTGTCACAAACTGAAGATAACGACTTTGACAACCAATCTGAATTCTGGGATGAAGCTGTAAAGTGCTTGGATGAAATTGATAAAACTTTGAAGGAAAACTTTAATACCAGTAGTTATGAGGAACCGGAATTGACGGGAACTGCTTGCACATATGATGAGAGTGACCCAAGATGAGGAAGCAATAGCACAAAGAGATAATTATCTTTTGGTTTCAGTGATGGGAACCGATTCACAAATTTGTGAAGTTGTATGTTCTGTGGATTTGGACAATCTCATTATTTATTGGCAGAATAGCCATTTCTTTCTTCATGTATAATCCCATTATTATATGGGTTTCCTTTCTAAACATATGTAATTATGAACTAGTAGGTTTTCCCTTATTTGTTGATCGATTACTTCTTATATCTAATGTATTTGCATGTATTGACATGGCATGGTTTTGAAACTAGCAGGTTTTCCCTCTGCCTCAGATATGGTGCTCTGTTGTACAATCTACGTGTAAATTGTTTTACAAAAGTTTTGAAGGAGAGTAACAAAGTAATGACCAGACAACGTACAAATGTGGTCTGATAGAGTGAATATTGCTTTGAAATTTGAAATTGGCTAACATATGAAATGTTGTGATATAACAGAAAGTTGACCTGACTTCGAATAAATGTGGCTTGACTTCGAATAAATGTGGTTTGATAAAATACAATATGCTCTGTTATGTAACAAAATTTATGAAAATGAAGTTTTAAATGTTATGCGATTTTAAATGTCAGAACAATATTTACTTTATCAGACTACATTTATACCAAGTCAGGTCAATGATGTGTTATATCACAAAATTTATAGAAATGAAATTTCAAATGTTGAAACCACATTTATATTGCCTTTAAATTTGAAACCAACGTTGGTTGGTGTCTTTATGAAACATTTTATGCAAGTTGACGGTCAAAAGTCAAACTCATGAAACATTTTATTTATTTAATTTTAAAAGCAACTTTTTATAAGACTTGGACCTCACATATCACATTAGGTTATCACAGACTAGTCATTCATAGAAGAACATGAGATTGAGAAGGACAATGATATTTCACCCCATAAAACACAAGCCTATAGATTCATTTTTTTGTCACAAAATCGATTTTTTGATGGTGGTTAGTGTTTCTTATTACGGAATCAACCAAGTATGAATGGTGGTTTAAGGCATATTTCTCTTATCAAAACTCATAAATATTATGAGTGGTTTAAGGCATATTTCTCTGCGTGAATGTTGGCGAGTATGCTCTTCTTCGCATAGTGATTGATCATATGCTCTTGCTATCGTTGGTGTTCAAGGTTGCGATGAACACCAAAGATACGAACTGGAAATCAAGAACTCCAGCAGCAGAAAAATACTCCCATTACTCTTGACAATAATGCCTACCAGCGACCAAAGGATTTCTCTGCAGGGTGTTACACCAACTACAACCCTCTGCTCTACCAACTTAGCAAAGGTCGGTTTCTGCACACCAGCTAAAACTGAATATAGTACATACTAATAAATGATAAGATACTCCAGCCAATAGATGCAATCAAATGCAGATCAACTGAACAAGGATCAATAATGAAAGAACAAAGGATGAATTGGGAAGAAGCAACTACCAAGAAAGTGAAGGGTGTATCCTAATGACGCCCTTCTATTCTAAGCCCGGAATTACACTCAGATTCTCAAATCAGAACAGAAGCTCAAATCAAAAACGCAATCAAGTGAAAAGTATTGAAATAGGCTAGAGAAGTCAGGTCACATTTATACGAAGTCAGGTTACATTTATACAAAGTCAGGTCAATTCTCTGTTATATCACAGAATTTCAAATGTTAGTCAATTTCAAATGTTAGAGCAATATTTACTTTATCAGGCCATATTTGTACATTGTCAGGTCATTACTCTGTAATATCAACTTTAAATTTGAAACAAACATTGGTTGGTTTCGTAACGAGAAACCCTTAAATCGACATTTATTAGTTGTGATTCTAGTTGAATTGATAATCACTAAAAATATTTGCGAGTTTTAATAAGATAAATATATATGAATTCTGGTCAATGTTCTGTTATATTACAAAATTTCAAATGTTAGCCAATTTCAAATTTCAAAGCAATATCCACTTTATCACGCCACATTTATACGTTGTCAGATTATTACTTTGTTATATTAACTTTAAATTTGATAAGAGAAATGTATTATTTATTTTCATAGTCTAATGTAGTTGGTAGTTTATTTAGAGAAATATTTTTTTTTCAGTTTCGTAGCCTAATATCTGTGGTAATTTGTGTGGATAAAATCTTTTGGTAGTGATTTGACCTTCTCTCTTTGCAAGATAAATACTTTGAGCACTATTTCAATTTGCCAGCTTTTGGGTCTAGTCATCAAGGATAATGCTGCACCAGATCTTGGATCAAAGTTTGACTAGTAACAAGAATGACCTGACTACGTACAAACATGGTTTAATAAAGTGAATATTGTTCTGAAATTTGAAATCGGATGACATTTGAAATTTTGTGATATAACAGAGCATTGACCTGACTTGGTATAAATATGGACTGGTAAAGTAAATATTGCTCAGACAAAAGGGCAAATGTACTCTAAACACACTCACTAAAACCAGAGGAATTCCAATGCTTTTCCTAATTCCTTGGCAAAATATACTTAGTACTGTCACTTAGTACCATAAAGCACATAAACCCTTCAAGTTTTGTTCGCTTAAAAACAAGTGTAGCAAACCTCTTGACAAAAAAAGAAGAGAATTACATCATATATTGGGAGCTTGTTAGGAGGAGAGAATATACATTTCATAGGTTCATTTCTAATTTGTTGATACATACCTAACATAATGTATTTAAATATACCAACTACGTCCACAGAATACATCATTATGCCTAAATCAAGGACATATGACGAAAGAAAATAACAATTTCAATTTCGTCGAAAGAATCATGGAGCGTTACACACAATGTAGATAACAATAACGTATGATGGTCTAGAGAACTACATTCTCAACAGTACTTGTTATTGACTCTAAAGTTTTCAAATTTCAGGCCATATTTGTACGTAGTCAGGTCATATTGTACGTAGTCAAGTTATATTGACTTTAAATTTTCAAATTTCAGAGCAATATTCACTTTATCAGGCCATATTTGTATGTAGTCAGACCATTACTCTGTTATATTGACTTTAAATTTTAGACCAACGGGATTGGTTCTGTAATGAGAAATACATAAATTTGCATTTATTAGTTGTGATCCTTGTTGAATTGATAACCACTCAAAATTGGTCCTTTTCTTAACGCGGCTAAGAAACGATTTTAATTAACAAAAGAAAGAGGGACAAAAACAAAATCGATAAGGACCACTTCCATTGATGAATCATTGGATGAAACTTCTTTCAGGGACATTAAAGACGACATCCATTTACCATCCTCTTTCTCATTGCACATCACCCACATGTAAGGATTCATACCTAATATATGTAACATAACAATATATACTTTGTCAGAGCACAGTTGTACATAATCTAGTCATTACTCTGTTATATTAACTTTAAATTTCAAACGAACATTGGTTGGTTTCATAACGAGGAACACTTATATCTGCATTTATTAGTTGTGATGCTCGTTGAATTGATAATCACTAAAAATATTTACGTGTTTTCAAAAGAAAACTTCATAAAAGAAACACCAACTTTGGGGTTAACAGAGTCGACTCCCTTCTTGTAAACACTTTGACTTCAAATTCTCTACACTCTTTCGTGCCGCTCTCAGAGTCGACTCCCTTCTTGTACACTCTTTAGTGCCCCGGTATAAATGTGGTCTGATAAAATGAATATTGCTCTGACATTTAAAACTGACTAATATTTCTATTTAAAACAGTATTCAAATCTACTTTATCAGGACACATTTATACGAAGTCAGACCACATATATACGAAGTCAGGTCAACACTTTGTTATATCACAAAATTTCAAATGTTAGCCGATTGCGAATTTCAGAGCAATATTCAATTTATCAGATCACATTTGTACGTTTTCAGGTCATTACTCTATTATTTTATTAAATTTAAAACAAATATTGGTTGATTTCGTAATGAAAAACACTTAAATTTCAAACGAACGTTGGTTGGTTCCGTAACGAGATACAAGATCAATTAACCTATAAATTTGAACCAACTTTACATTCAATTACAACGTATTGTTTTTGTTACTAGCTCATTGTAGGAGGTTCTAAGTTGAAATAACAAGCTTATCACCAGCCATTGAAGAAACTCTGGTGCATGGGTGAGTTAATAGATCTTACATCTTTATCCTGAAACAAATTCATATTAAGACAATATTTAGTGAGTAACATAAGGCAATTACTATATTAGAATTCTAAAGCAGAAAGGAATATACAATCACACGATCTGATGCCACATATATCAAATTTGTACATGTAACAGAAAAGGAAAATATGATAGTAATATTTAGAATGACAAACCTTTTGATTCCATGACAGGTACTCCAGGCCTGGATTTCTAACCTGAGTATGTAGATTCCCCTTTGTTGCACTCTACCCATTTACCAAAGAAAGGAAAAGACAAATCAACATATATGCATATAGACCAAAAAAAAAACATATATGCATATAGGCAATGTTCCATTCATCAGATGCAAACAATTATTACAGGAAAATGTTTTAAAGCTATGCAGAAAGAATTCCACACGAAGTTCCAGTGGGAGTTTCCCCAGTGCAAGAAGCGGAAAAAGAAATTATGTAACCTGTACAAGAAGGTAGATCTGCTCCAGCTTCTTCCAGCTTAGGAAGGGATGCAACTTGTTGACCATGGTGCTTCAACTGATTCATCTGTCCTACTGCCATGTTCCAGCACTCCTCCCAATCTTCTGAAGAATTGTATGAGGATAATGAAGTAAATTAGCAACACTTCAGAACAACTTCTAGCTCTATTTTTGTTAACTTATCAAACCAATTGATGACCTCATTAAAATGAAAAGAATATGTAGAGATTAACACATTCCAACTCTTAATTATATCATTCACTATGTTTCTTGGATGCATAGTCCGCATAAGGTCAATAATGAAGCCCATCCTGACCTTTTTGCAGAGTTTCATGGGCCAGTCTTAACAAGGAATCACTACATTGATTCATGGAAAGCTCAAATCTAAGGCTATCAATCTCACGTATGTACAGATCAACGATCATCCAACCAGACAAAAGAGACACATACCTTCCTTAAGGCATTACTAACTCGACGTAAGTAATGAGGAACATCTTTCCACAATGAATGCTCAACAATCGTTAAACCTATCAGAGTAAGAGAATGCATTACAAAAATGATTTAAAAGAGCAAAATAATGCATTAATCGACATAAGCGCATTCCTCTTCTTCCAAACAAAATCAACCATTGAAGAAACCCATTGTTCTCAGATGTCTCATACTCACCCCATGAACCAGAGTCATCCTCCTTACCGACCATGTCCACTTCAACCCCACTCGATCTTATCACCTGAAACCTGCAGTGCCCCTAGTTTTTGTTCACCTCAGCTGTTCAATTCAGGTCAAAAGGATGTTCATTAAGGTGACGGGATCAAATCACAGAAATGAAAGTCATCAAACCCACACACGATCAAGTAAATACCAGAGACTTAACCGAGCAAACCTGGATTCGAGCGCCGAGCCTCGACCTAGTTTTAAAAAGAAAAACTCGTTCAAGTTAAAATATCATCCTAGATATAAACATGATCTAATTTCTCAAGTACTAAAGGAGGATTGCAGCGCCGAATATTCATGTAATTTCACAAATCGAAACAACCAGAAGGGAATTTTAGCCAGACAATAGCATCAATAATCCTGAGAACAAAGGACAACCAGAACAACTATTAAACGTACACTAGAAAACGCGAATCATATAAGAAGTCCAAAACAGAAATCTCTGCGACAACCTAGGGTTTCAAGGAATTGTGCGATTGGAGATCCAATTCACAGAAAGAGGGAAAGGAGTGTTACTTACAGACTTTTGAAGCTGCGAACCATGAGAGAGAGAGTGGAGAGGAGCAAAGAGAGAGAAAGTGAGAGTGAGAGAGGTGCGGCCATGAGCAGAGGAGAGGTATGTCTTCTCTGCGAGTGCCCAGAGAGAGAGAGAGAGGAAAGTGGAGGTGTGGGTGGGGAAGACTGAAGGGGAATTGTGTCCCCTCTATCTCACATCAACAACATTTTGTTTGAAAATAAAGTGGCTGTCTATTTTATTCCGGTGCAAGTTCGCCGGTGCAAGTTCGTCGGAGAGAGGAAGAGCGATAGCCCTCAAACAGACAGACTTGGCTGTGAGGAGGAAGGAGATAGAAATATATTATTTGCTTAAACGAGATTATTAATTGATAAGAGTAATTATGAATTCTTAAAAGTAGAGTTTTTATCAAAGGAAAAGGTAAAAGCAAATATGAATGTATCTTTTTCTTAAAATAAAATTTTGCAGCTTTATGACATATTTGCTATACTTTTCAAAAGCTGATAATTTTGCAAACTACCCATGAAATTCTGGTAGTTTTTGCTAATAGTTCTTTTAATAATGTATATGGTAAAAAACAAATTGCTCAAGTGATATAATATAATATATGGTAAAATAATTTTTACAACGAAAAAGTATACGTACAAGATCACCACAAGTTTTGACAATGAAAAAGATCATCACAAGTTTCATTTGTACATAATAATGTATAAGTCTTACAATTTTTATAAAAATAGATATTGCTCAAATGACATAATAATGTATATGTTAAAATCATTTGTACAAAGAAAAAGTATACATATATAATCATCACAAGTTTCATTTTTTTTAAAAAGCTCATTATTTCGTAGCAAACTAGCAATTATTTATACTATACACAAATAATTTATTTCCAATTAGATAATCATATATTCATATATAGTATGTCGAAAATCCAAACCCTTATTCCTTTCCCTTTAGTTATTTTTATCATATATTCATATTATAAGATAATTCAATTTGTATCTCATGTATTGACTTTATCATATTACGACTTTTATTAATTAGGCGGTCTTATTCTTAACATTACCTAGAATTGTTTGACTGTCAATCTAGCTATGTAATTTATGATAGTCATAGATTTTATTTTCTTCATTCTAAAACTTTCCTACAAACTATTTACTTAAAAATTATAAATATTGACTTATTTGGTATAACCGAAAAGTATGTAATATTCAACTTTGTACTTATCTCAAATAAAATTTAATCCTCGTTTGACTCGTGCTGCATTTTTTCTTAAAAAATATTTTTTTCTAAAAAGTATATTTATTTTATGTGTTTAATATAAAATAATATTCATAACGCTATCTTAATAATTTATTCATAATGCCAACTCAATTTTAATTGTACACATAACACCAACTAACTTTTAAAGATGAAACTTATAAGATGGTATATTGAATCACATGACATATATAAGTTATTATATATTTAACTTAGTGTAAAGTTAATTTTTAAGAACAAAAAAGGAAATAAAGAGTTGGCATAATTAAGTTCGTCTTTAAGAACAAAAAAGGAAATAAAGAGTTGACATAATTAAAAAGACTTCCGGGGATGGGATTCCCCGTCGGGAAATTTATATGGGGAAAATTTACGGGGACGGGGACGGGGCCGAATTTTTAACTAAAACGGGGACGGGGACGGAGATGGGGAATGTAACACTAAACGGGGATGGAGACGGGGAGGGTATCCCCCGCCCCGTTGCCATCCCTACCACTTATACATCATCTTAAGGCTCTGAATATGTAAAGTGGAACAGGTTCACCATTTGAATCGCCCAGATTCCAAAGTGAATCTTCAACTACACAGTCTACTACATGCCATGAGAACGAGGAAGGACAATAGTTTGGTTTTACAAGAATGGCAGGTCCAAATTTTTATTTAACTTCTGTTGGTTTATGCTATTAAAAACCGGTTCAAAAATGGTGAACCAGACCAATTTTGAGATCCGATGAGAAAGTATACTTATTTGTCCATCGGGATATACTTTAAATACCAAAACGCCTCTTGCGTTTTTTAAAATACCAAAGTATTTTAGAAGATCATAAAATATACCAATTCGTCTTTTCAGCCGCTTAAGGTCACATGATAGAATATATGTACGTGTGGGAAACAAGCTAGAATGCTAAAAAAATGACAATAAAAAAATATCATTTTCATTTTTCAAAATATGTCATTTCAACTGATAATAACTTTTATTATAGGGGAATGATCCCATGAGAATAAGTTCTCCTAGTAGAATTTGGGAATGAGGTACATGTTGAAGGAAATCTATGTACATGTGGAAAAAAGTCACTAGTATTGATCTAGAATGCATCTATTTTGTATTATGTATGTGTCGTTTTTCAATTGAAAGTATGCATGGTTTTTGAACCTCACATGCATGACTTTTAAAGAGTATACATTTTTTGCCTAAATGTTTATAGAATTTAGTCTAAATGTGCATCTATTTTGTATTAGGTGTGTCTAGATCTTTTTATTATTATTATTATTAATGATGTACATGTGTTTTTAAACCTTGCATGCATGAATTTGTTACAGCGCAAAGATTTTTGCCTTACAATGCAAAGATTCACATATTGTACAATATTCACAATATTGAGTGTTGATATTCATGCAATTGGTGGTGATATTGATGTAATTGAGTGATAATATTCATATGTGGTGATATTCATTTCATCAAGTGGTGATATTCATTTCAACAAGTGGTGGTATTCATGTCTTTAATTGGTGATATCTACATATTAAACAAAAATATTCATACAAACATGAACGGTATTCAAGAAACAATGACAAAAGCAACAAGAACAAATTTACAAATCTAAGAATTTGCAAAGCATTAGGACGCTGAAAAAATCAAGTGGTGATATTCATGTTTTAAGTGGAGGTATTCACGTCCATCGATATTCATAAACGCATGAACGATATTCATAAAGACATGATCGATATTCATGAAAGCTGAAAAATCGTTGAATAAGGAGAAAATACATCAACAGAATGAAGATCGTGTGTTGATTTTGTTATTCTCTCTCATGAATATTCTAATATTTTTTAGTATTTTAAAATAATTAGCATAATTAAATCTTGTAACAACTTTTATTCCCCATTCTCTCATAAATATTCTATCTTTTTTAGTATTTTAAATAACGGAAAAGCTAAATGCACGCGAAAATATGTCTAAACGGACGCGAAAATACACGCTTAAGATAGGCGTGTGGTTTTACACGCTTATGTTAAGCGTGTACCCACACGCTTAACATAAGCGTTTAATACATGAGCTAGTTATTGGGCCGGCCCAAATAACTAGCTCATGGCCCAAGCCAAATCAGACGCCTAGCTTAGGCGTGTAGTTACACGCTTAAGCTTAGGCATTTGATTTGGCGGGCTAGTTATTGGGCCGGCCCAATAACTAGCCCATGCCCAATAAAAGCACACGCCTAAGCTAGGCGTGTATATACACGCTTAACGTAAGCGTGTATATACACGCTTAAGAAGACGATTCGTCTCCTTCCTCCCGCCGCGAGTTCAGACCTAACGAAATGGAAAGCTTTTCCACGATTCGTCTTCTGCCATTTCCTTCAATTGTTTCCATTAGCCATGGATTTGGATTGGGCTGGGTTGGGTGACTTGATTGGCGCCGGAGAGAGCTCTGAAACCGGCGGCGGAGCGGCGGCCGAAAATCTGGACGCGACTGGCGCCGGTGCGACTGGCCCGACGAAGACGAGCTCTGGTGTGGCAACGCGCGGCGACGCGAAGACGGTTGGCGGCGGTGCGAGCGGTGGCGGCGCGGAGGCGGATGGTGGTGGTGCGAGCGGTGACGGGAGGAGCTCCTGGCTGGCGGTAGAGGGCGAGGAGGAGGAGGAGGAAGAGGAGGCCTTGGTGGTTTCCGGCGGAGCTCGGACCCGAGGTGGAAGGGGAGGTGGAGCTAGGGACCGAGCGCAACCGAGGGCGACTCCGATTGAGGCTCCGACGGCGCCTGTATCGAGTCCGATCGGTCTACGAGCGGTATTATTTTAAATTGATCATAATTTTCGTAATTGTTTTCGTAAATATATTTCTTAAGATTTGATTTAATGTGGAATAGAATAATTTAGTTAATTTGAAATAGAATAATTTAGTAAATAATTTGGATTAGAATACATTATCGTTTACATTTTGAATTAATTCGGATTAGAATTATATAGCTATTATTTATGGATTAGTTATAAATTAGCTAGTTATAGATTAGAATTATTTGCTCGTATAGTATATTTATAAATTAACAAGTATAATAAATTCTAAAATTAATCATATAAGTCCCTAAATGTATTAATTGGTCCCTAATCAAATAAGTATCCAAAAAATTAGAGTATATTGGCGGCCCTCACCCCTACTGGGCGTACGGAGCCGACACATGTTATTGCTGACCGCACCCAGCGTGTTGGTATTTCGGAGTCTATTCGTCGTCGCACCGTTCTTGTGAGGGCTGATATATTGTCGTCCAGTGCGGTATCTTCGCATCCGCCTATGACCTCTGATGATGAGTATTTGGAGGACGATGAGGACTTGGCAGCTCAGCCCATGACGGTTGATGATCGGGCTGTTGGGGAGGAGCCGCATGATGGGGTAGTGTATGTTGAGTCTGTGGAGCCTACATTACCGACGCGAGAGTTGAGTACGGACTATATTCCATTTTCTCATTCCCTGCCTTTTTTTGGGTCGATACCTACTCATGTCCCCTCTCCATCTCAAGCCGGTCCTTCTTCTACACCTCTTCCCGGTATTTCTTCTCCACTTTCTGTCGGTCCTTCTTCTCCACCTCCTGTCGGTCCTTCTTCTCCACCTCCTCCCGGTCCATCTGTTGTACATACTTACCATCCTTGGATGCCTGGAGGCCCTAGGTGTCTGATTCTTCTCCCTAGCTACGAGACACACATTGCTCGGGCTATATTTGACCGTCCTATACCTCAGCCCGCTCTTGAGGCACTTCCGCAGATGCCACCTCATGTATAGCAGAGGAGACGGAGACGTAGAAGAGACGTTGCAGCTGTTGAGGATGCTCCTGTTCCTTAGATTGCTGAGCAGGAGCAACAGTCACGTCGTAGCGGGGTAGCCCGTCGTCAGGCGGAGCAGGATTTGGTATGTTTTAGGGTTTTAGTTTATGTGTTGAACCTTTAAATGTTTTTTATTAGAAAATGTATACTAATCTTAAATTCCGTTAATTCAGAGTCGTAAGATTCTGAGGATCCATTTTCGCACAACCCATTGTTCTTCACACGAGCAGTATATTAGCCCTGAGCCAGATATGTGGTTTAGGCTGGCCGAGCGGAGCGGGCTTACCGGTCTACGCACACTAGGCATAGCATGCAGCATGGATGTGGCGTTGATTTCTGCATTTGTGGAGAGATGGCATCCCGAGACGAACACATTTCATATGCCCTTCGGAGAGTTGACCATCACCCTTGCTGATATTCACCAGATCTTACGGGTTCCCATACGGGGGATGAGCTGCACTCCACGCCTCGATGATCTGGCAGTGAGACAGCGCATCTGTGCTGATCTGGACGTTGATCAGGAGCAGGTGAAGAGATGGCACACAGCTGGTGGTATTCCTTTGGCGCATTTAGAGACTAGACTGTTGGAGTGGATGAGTAGTGACGAGCGTGACGAGGGCGTTATTGCTATGTACTACCTCTTGTTGCTTCTCGGCTCGACTGTCCTGGTGGACAAGTCGACTAACGCCGCGAAGCACAAGTGGTTGGCGCTTTTGTTTGACCACAACGTCACTGGCGACACTGCATGAGGAGTTGGGATTCTAGCCTACGTCTACCGCAACTTGGGAGAGGCGTCTAGGCGTGGAGCACAAGGCATTGCATCTTGTGGGATTCTGATTAGGGTAAGATATTGGATGGATTAGTGAAATATTAAGTTACGTTTTAATATTTCAGTCATTAATAGCCTTATTTATTCATTTACAGTGCTGGGTTTGGGCATATTTCCCACATTTTCGGGAACAATATGTCACGAACCCCCAGGCCTTTGGAGGAGCTGTTCCTGGTGCCGCGGAGGTGCCTAACAGTAGAGACACTGGTCGTTTGATCGCCATACGCCGCATACTGGACCGCATGAGATACGAGGAGGTAGAATAGTACACGTAATTTTCAATATCTTAGTCTTTAATTTTAAAAAGTATGTATGTATTGACTTTGCCTTTTTGACTTTACAGGTTACCTGGACCCCTTGGGTGGGGTTGGACTTCGAGGCTCTTGAGGTAGCGCCTGCCAGGTTTCGCGGTATACTGCGCATTAGCGATGTTCAGGAGCCGTACCATCCGGACAGAGTCCTCAGGCAGTTTGGGCTCATGCAGCCAATCCCAGTTCTGCCCATTCAGCCCGCCAAGGTCGTCAGGAAAGCGGAAATTAAGGGATACGAGCTGAGTTTTGCGTGTGAGCTTCTAGTGGCTTGGGATGCAGAACCGAGACCCCTGATTGATCTGCACGGATCGGTTGCGACACATGGGTGGGACATGTCTGCCGATTATCCATTGGTCGATCCCGGTTCCGTCAGACTTGATCGTCCGATCGGTGTCGTGCTAATTACTGCTATGCAAGTAGTCCAAACAAACCTTAAACCGTAGTCCTAAGTAAGTAAGGGTCGAATCCACAGGGAGACAAATTCTATCTTTATGTGTAATTTCTATGTCAATTCTTAAGTAACCAAAAGGGGGGGGGGGGGTTTGTGTGTTTCAGTAAATCTAAGCATGCAAAGGCAAACAAACTAAAGATTATGAATTCAGTAATTGGGTAAAGAGCTCAGCCATACAAACATCCACTATTCGTACGATAAGTTGATCATAGATAATCATTCAATATCTCATGCAATGGAAATTCCTATTCCTTTTCTAAAGTAACTACAAGCACAACCAGATACTTATAGCACTAACTAATTAAACAACCATGAAACCATCAAGATTCAGTTTAACAGCAACATTAAGGATAGGAATATAGATAGGATACAATCTAGCATAAAACAACCAGTTTTTATACTAGAATGTAAATCAGTTCTCTTCTACATAAGACTAGCACAACCAGTTACTAGTACGATGCAGTTGCTAATACGATAAAGATATGCTCAACCAGTAACAATCTAAATCTAGCAATCAATCAATAGAGACAATACCTAGTTGCGCAGGCTAGAAACTGTCAATATTAATCATAAGCAATTCAAGCAAGAGAATAGATAAAATCCATGCGATAGATAAGGAATGAAAATCTCACAACTTTATCAAGACAAAAGCTTAGCGTCTGAATAAGCAAGAAGGCTTAGTTCTTCATAGCAAAGTACGTAGAAAGAAAAAAGATGAAATTAGGGTTAGATAGGAAACAAGCCTTCCCTCTACCCTTAAATACTAAAGATAATAAGATCTCTAAAGATAAATTAAAAAAGAAATAATAAAAATACTTAATAATAATAAAATAACGAAATAAGGAAATAAAAGCCCGGGTCACTTCTGATGGCGGCGGCGGTCGCCGCTAAGATTTCTTCGGTTCAGCTCCTGCGACACTTCCGTAAAAATGCCATAACTTTTGATTCCCAACTCGGATTGCGCTCATATTTTGAGGACTTGTAGTAGACTTCAAGATATAACTCCTAGAATTGGAATCACTCCATTTGGACGTCTTAGTAAAGAGAACGAATCAATTGAATTCAGCACATTGTTCTTCTACTCTTGTGTGGACTCTCTCCTTGGTTCTTCTTCGTCTCCTCAGTGGTCAACTCCTCTTCCTCTGGATATCTTCAATTTGCTTCTCCAGACCACCAAATCCACACTTCTCCTCTCTAACTCCATAATTCACAGTTGTGCACTAAATCCATTCAAATGGCACCTCAAACCTGGTAACAACCACTAGAAATGCACTACAAAATAGTGCCGATCAAATCCCCCATGCTTAAACCTTGCTCGTCCTCGAGTAAGCTAAAGTAAAGCTACTCCTCCAATCAATCCCCAAGGTTTCAGGAAGCATAGAAAACTCAACCCCTCCAAGAATCACACCTAATAATAAACTCCAGGCACCCATACAATAAGCACAACACAACATATAATAACTCACAACACCACACACATCCAAGCTAAAAGGAAAACATAGTACTTCCCCCAAGCTTATCCCAAATACCATAGAGTGAATAAAAATCTAATCCTATCTCTCATCTATCTCCTTACCGCTCCAGAGTGCCCTACCCGAATCCTTCTTATATCACCTCTTCTTATGTCGCCACGCCAGCAAAAATGATGATTCCTATAAATCACTCTTCTTCTTTTCACTCATTTTGCCAAGGCGCCCTTTCAGGTTTTCACCAAGCCACTCATTTCATTTTTTAATAGATGGGCTCACAATATACTCACATCACTCTTGACCAATTATTACCCCAGCCTAATGCTGGTCCAAGCCACCTGCTTATTACCTAGGCCGCCTTTTCAGGTTTTTGACCTATCCCAGGATTTCAATTTTTGCCTTTTTTCAAATTTTTGGCTCTTTTTCATTTTTTTTCTTTTTCCTCAACGACGCAGCAAGTACAGAATCCTCCCCCATGCTTAAACATTGCATTGTCCTCAATGTAATGAAAGACAAAAAGAATAAAGCACAGGAAAGACAAAGAATGGACTCACAAACGTCGCCAAGCTGCTTGGACATTGAAGGTGTCGCTGGAGGTCTTCACAAGAAATGCCCAGGTCTCTAGTGTTGGGCGGGTGTCTTCATCTCAACTCTACCGTGCAACCATAGGGAACCACTGTAAGGTGTGGTGGTCATTAAGGAAATCAGGGCTGCACAACCTTCAACTCCATCAACTCCTACCATGCAACCAAAAGGAACCACTCTGGTGAATAGTGGTATAACAAGTATGGCGGGGTTGCATGGCCTTCAACGAACACAAAAATGGGGCCCAGATGTAATCGTGGTGTGGGTCCTAGTGTTCCTCCTCCTCAGCTGCCAATTGTAGGGCCATCATCGTTGTCAAATACAAAGTTGGGCTAATGTCTCCTCCTTGACAACATGATGCGCACCATCTCTCCATGGGAAACTCGGACAGCTGGCCTCCGGTGGAACTTTTTTTTTTTTTTTTTTTTTTTCGGGAACTTTTTTTTTTTACCTGAGAAATGGTGGCGGTCGCCGTAAGGAGGGCAGCGGTCGCCGCCATTAAACGGCGGTCGCTGCCATTTGCCGTAGCGAAGTTTTCGAAGGGGGGGATTGGCGGCGGTCGCCGCCTCCTGCTGGTTAGTTCGACACAGAACTACAAAAACTACAAAACAAAAAAAAAATCAAAAGAAAATAAACTAAGGGAAGGGAAAGAAAGTACCTAACATCGGGTTGCCTCCCGAGAAGTGCCTTGTTTACTGTCCTTGGCTCGACATAGTGCTCAACCTCTTCAACTCGGGTTGCTCCTATCACTTGAACTCCTGAGGTCTATATCAGGGGGATGCCGCTTTGTGTGCTCCATGTTGAGCCTTTCCCCCATGCTTGTGCCCTTCATGATGGTTGGACCGCTGTTCATATCTATGAATGCACTTGCTATCTTCAGAAACGGTCTACCCAGCATCTCAGGGGCTGCATGTATGTCCTGCACCGTATCCAGCATGTAAAAATCTGCCACCTGAATTAAGGCCTCCTTCTTGTGCTTCCCCTTTGGTTTCTTCTTTATATTGCCCAGCGCCCTTAAAAACTCTGTGTAGCGAGGGATGCAATTTGCCAGTTCGATTAAGGGAATGGTTGCCTCGCAGATACTGAAGGTTTCATATAGCTCTTTGTCGTTCTTCAGCCTTCGAGTATCTTATACTGCCTCAGGGAGGGGCGTGATGGGGTGCAGCGAGACAAGTGAAGAGGAGTTTAGACGCACATACTCATCATAGGCAGCCTCGAGAGGGTCAGGGGCTGCCGGGGCATTTTCGAGAGGAACGAGCGTCGCAGAATCGTTTTCGCGATCGCGGCACTCCTCCTCTTGGTCGCTAAATTCCTCCAGTCCCAAAAAATAATCTTCTTCAGAAAGCACAACGCGATCCAAAATATCGTCTGGAATACCCATCTCCTCAGTGGGTGTACCGAGGTCGAGGTATACCTCCCGCGGTCTCGAGTTCTCTTCTGCAGATATCTCATTGTATTCTGCACCCGTCTCACAAATTTGTTCTTCCCTTTGAGCTAAGGGGGCGACATGCAGCTGCTTAGTACTTTGTAGGGTCATCGAGAAGACATTCTCTTCCTGGTGCACCACTGGGTGAGATAGTGGTTCTGCCGACGTCATGGCCTCCATTCTGCTCACTGCTTGCACCATTTGCCCCATCTGCCTCTCAGAGTTCTGGATATAGGACTTCATTTGTTGTTCAAGTTGGATCGTGCTCTGATTGAGAGATCGAACCATGTCCTCCAATGACATGGAGGGACTTGGATTGTGCCCCATCTGATTCTCCAAGGTCCGGAATAAATCCGCAGTAGACTGTGAGACATAGTAATCTGGATTGGACACTGGTGGGCTATGCTCGTAGGCTGGGTAGTACTGCGGTGGAGTACCCAGCTGATAGAACGACTGTGGTCCCGGGTAAAACTCCTGGTAATCATGACCATATGGGGGATAATGTTGGTGCCCATAACTCGAATTGGGGTGATCTCTCCACCCTGGAGTGTATGCGTATGAGTATGGGTCATATTGCGGCTCCTGATGGAAGTGGGGAAATCTATCCATCTCTGTAACAAAATCAAAAAGGAAAAACAAAAATCAATAGCACGGGTGTGGACCGTAAGATAGGTCCACACAATAGTTGACACACAAATCGCACACAAAATAGATTATTGCCTCCCCGGCAACGGCGCCAATTTGATAACAACAATTTGTCGTGCTAATTACTGCTATGCAAGTAGTCCAAACAAACCTTAAACCGTAGTCCTAAGTAAGTAAGGGTCGAATCCACAGGGAGACATATTCTATCTTTATGTGTAATTTCTATGTCAATTCTTAAGTAACCAAAAGGGGGGGTTTTGTGTGTTTCAGTAAATCTAAGCATGCAAAGGCAAACAAACTAAAGATTATGAATTCAGTAATTGGGTAAAGAGCTCAGCCAGACAAACATCCATTATTCGTACGATAAGTTGATCATAGATAATCATTCAATATCTCATGCAATGGAAGTTCCTATTCCTTTTCTAAAGTAACTACAAGCACAACCAGATACTTATAGCACTAACTAATTAAACAACCATGAAACCATCAAGATTCAGTTTAACAACAGCATTAAGGATAGAAATATAGATAGGATACAATCTAGCATAAAACAACCAGCTTTTATACTAGAATGTAAATTAGTTCTCTTCTACATAAGACTAGCACAACCAGTTACTAGTACGATGCATTTGCTAATACGATGAAGATATGCTCAACCGGTAACAATCTAAATCTAGCAATCAATCAATAGAGACAATACCTAGTTGCGCAGGCTAGAAACTGTCAATATTAATCATAAGCAATTCAAGCAAGAGAATATATAAAATCCATGCGATAGATAAGGAACGAAAATCTCACAACTTTATCAAGACGAAAGCTCCAGCGTCTGACTAAGAAAGAAGGCTTAGTTCTTCATAGCAAAGTACGTAGAAAGGAAAAAGATGAAATTAGGGTTAGATATGAAACAAGCCTTCCCTCTACCCTTAAATACTAAAGATAATAAGATCTCTAAAGATAAATTAAAAAAGAAATAATAAAAATACTTAATAATAATAAAATAACGAAATAAGGAAATAAAAGCCCGGGTCACTTCTGACGGCGGCGGCGGTCGCCGCTGAGATTTCTTCGGTTTAACTCCTGCGACACTTCCGTAAAAACGCCATAACTTTTGATTCCCAACTCGGATTGCGCTCATATTTTGAGGACTTGTAATAGACTTCAAGATATAACTCCTAGAATTGGAATAACTCCATTTGGACGTCTGAGTAAAGAGAAAGAATCAATTGAATTCAGCACATTGTTCTTCTACTCTCGTGTGGACTCTCTCCTTGGTTCTTCTTCGTCTCCTCAGTGGTCAACTCCTCTTCCTCTGGATATCTTCAATTTGCTTCTCCAGACCACCAAATCCACACTTCTCCTCTCTAACTCCATAATCCATAGTTGTGCACTAAATCCATCTAAATGGCACCTCAAACCTGGTAATAACCCCTAGAAATGCACTACAAAATAGTGTCGATCAGTCGGCCCTATCCACGTCCCTCCAGCCGTTGACGCAGTCGCGGTACGCTTACTTTTGTCGAATTATTTGAATTATTTATCTATTATTGTGTATTTTGCAATATTTTGACAAATATTACTTACTTTCTATGCAGCGCATTCAAGTGGTTGCTGCTGATATCCGCACATACTTACGCACACCCTAGGCGGCAACACGGACTTTCGAGCAGCACGCGAGATTATGGCTGGCTATGCTGATTGGGCAGCCTCCACCCATGGCCCCACCCCCACCTCGCCAGTCGCAGATGTTTCGTGATTCTATCACGGAACCTGGTGAAGGTAGTGGTTGTGAGCCACATTAGTTTATATGTTTTGGATTAGACACGATTCATATGTACGGAGTGTTTCTGTAAACGTTATCTATTTTATCTTATTTGGTTTAGTATGTTTGTTCATGTTTATTATGTGGTTTGATGCTTACCTATGTAATACGAGAAAGCAACATTACTTTACCGAGCCATAAAAAGATGTATGAACAACTATAAGAAAATCGACACAGTACAAAACGATTAACATCGAAAAACAAATAAGTATAAAATGGAGCTCATTAATTCTAGTCGTTGAGACTTAGAGAGAAAGTAATTGGAATCGGCGTAATAACCCCATGCATAATAACCCCGTGCATAATAGAATACACGCTTAAGCTAAGCTTGTGGCCACACGCTTAAGCTAAGCGTGTGGCCACAAGCTTAGCTTAAGCGTGTAGGTCACAAGCTTAGCTTAAGCGTGTAGGTCACAAGCTTAGCTTAAGCGTGTAGGTCACAAGCTTAGCTTAAGGGTGTTATTTTAACTTAAAAACCCTAAACCCTATTAGCTCGTTTTAGTATACTTATGTAATACGGGAAAGGAATAGGAACTTATATCATGTTAGTATACTTATGTAATACGGGAAAGGAATAAGAACTTATATCATGTTAGTATACTTATGTAATACGGGAAAGGAATAGGAACTTATATCATGTTAGTATACTTATGTAATACGAGAAAGGAATATGAACGTATATCATGTTAGTATACTTATGTAATACAGGAAAGGAATAGGAACTTATATCATGTTAGTATACTTATGTAATACGAGAAATGAATAGGAACTTATATCATGTTAGTATACTTATGTAATACAGGAAAGAAATAGGAACTTATATCATGTTAGTATACTTATGTAATACGGGAAAGGAATAAGAACTTATATCATTTTAGTACACTTATGTAATACGGGAAAGGAATAAGAACTTATATCATGTTAGTATACTTATGTAATACGGGAAAGGAATAAGAACTTATATCATGTTAGTATACTTATGTAATACGGGAAAGGAATAGGAACTTATATCATGTTAGTATACTTATGTAATACGGGAAAGGAATAAGAACTTATATCATGTTAGTATACTTATGTAATACGAGAAAGGAATAGGAACTTATATCATGTTAGTATACTTATGTAATACGGGAAAGGAATAGGAACTTATATCATGTTAGTATACTTATGTAATACGAGAAAGGAATAGGAACTTATATCATGTTAGTATACTTATGTAATACGAGAAATGATTTTTTGGTAGTATTGGGCCTAGTTTGGGCCCATTAAGCATTTTTTGGTAGTTAATGGGCCTAGTTTGGGCCCATTAAGCATTTTTTGGTAGTATTGGGCCTAGTTTGGGCCCATTAAGCATTTTTTGGTAATATTGGGCCTAATTTGGACCCATTAAGCATTTTTTGGTAGTATTGGGCCTAGTTTGGACCCATTAAGCATTTTTTGGTAGTATTGGGGGCATGTCATGAATTAAAACACAATTTGATTTAGTACAATAATGAAACTCTTCCGAGGATCACGTTGCATAGCTTCATCTCTTTCTAATGCTGATTTTCCAACATCTCCAGCATCATCATCAGAGGTGTAGCTGCTGTCTTCTTCGACGACAGAGGAATTTGAGTCGTCGCTGATTACTATCACATTTCTCGACGAAGAGGCCATACTAACTATTGGAGAATTAAAACACAATTAGCTAAGAGAAGGATAAGAGAAATGTGTAATTGTTTGTATGAAATTGTTCGTATTTATAGGGCGAAAAAGATACGTTGGAAAATGGCCGTTGCAAAATGACCGTTACCAAACTACACGCCTAAGGTAAGCGTGTAGCCACACGCTCAAGTTAGGCGTGTAGTTACACGCTTACCTTAGGCGTGTAGTTTGGTAATGCTCGTTCTCCAACGGCCATTTTCCAACGAGTCTATTTCGCCCTACAAATACGAACGATGTCGTCCTAAGCCTTGTACACCCTTCTCCTCTGTAATTGTGTTTTAAAATTCTCCAAAAGTTAGTATGGCCTCTTCGTCGAGTTCGAGTTCAAGTACGGGAGAGAGATTTTGCTTTTGTAATTTGAAGGCGGTCATACACACTTGTGACAGACAATGGCAATACGGAAGAAGGTACTGGGGATGCCCTGAATTGGGGATGTACGATGTCCACAAACCTGATAATAAAGGGGATGTGATTTCTTTGCGTGGTTCGATCCACCATACGACGCGAGGGCATACGAGGTCATTATGGAGTTGTGGAAGGAAAGAAAACAACTTATCAAGCAGAATGAGGGTCTTTGTAGGTATTGTTTACGAAAATTAACAAATAAACATCGTAGGTGTTAGAAAGATAGAAGTAACCATTTGTTATGTTTTATAGGAAGCAAGCAGAATTAGCGAAAGAGGGACATCGAAAATGAATCAAGCAGAATTAGCAAAACAGGGGATGTGATTTGTTATGTTTTGTACTACTGCGCGCCAGTATAGGCCCATTAAATCGAGATAAAAAAGCGAGTTTGTACTACTTGTGCGTAAATTAAAACACATCAAATTAATAATATGAACACATCAAAGCCGTCTAAATATTACATTACATACTCGTATAATCAATCAAGTACATGAACGGATCCGTCTCCCACATACATAAAAGGATCTGGTGCCCGACCATATGCAATGCGGAAATCTCGATACATCTTCAAATTCAACTCAAACTTTGTTGTCCACCACATAATGTTTTGATCTGCGTTTCTGCGCCACAAACCAGGAGTGTGCGGTATTGGCGACCCTTCCTTAAGAACCACCTACATATACACACAGAAACTATTTTAGTAGTTAAAACAATGTAACCTAATTTCATAAATATTTTATTAGAAAAAACCTTTACCGGTATGAAGTGATCATGATTGCCTACGTGTGCCATGGCAAGAATCTTGTCTGAAGGTCCTATGCTTGATGTCCTATTCCTCAACGGTAAGCAAAACGTCGGAACTTCCCACGTTAATAAGACGAGACCAACCTGATAGAGTGTGGCAAACACTAAAACCATCAATGGCATGTGAAGCCAGTATAATTCTGAGCAAGGGCTTCTGCAATGGTTCACTTGCAAGATAAGATCCTCCCAAGACCCTTGTCGAAGACGGCAACGTATCGGCTCGTATAGCTCTCGATTGTCAAGAAACTCCGCTACCATCTCGCGTCGGATGTTGGCATATTCCTACTCTTGCCTCCCCAATAATACAGCCATCGATCGATATCCACAATGTCCGTCGGGGCGTACATCTCTAACATTATTGATGTACGGAATCCAAAAGTCATCCACATTGTCAATCCCAAAGTTCACCCCCATATGAACAAGGGGAAAAATAGGTTCTTGAGGCCACTGCAAATCTTCTGGTTGTGATTGTTCTAGTATGGGTTGGGATTGCAAGTCGTCAAAGTCCATCACTACTGCATCACTTGCTTGATTTTTAGGACGACCTGGGCCTCTACCAGTGCTCGCACTTGCCTTCCCCTTCCCCTTTGTCTTCGGCCCCGCTTTCTTCTCATTCCCGTGGAGCTCATCCCGTCTATGCTCAAACAAGCACTTATCCCTCTTCTCCGCCTTCTCATCCACCTTCTCCTTATTCCTAGCACCACTTGGCCTTCCTTTTGACTTGATTCCCGTCGGCTCCAACAAAGTACTCTCTTCTGGATGCTCCAAGTCATGGTACAACTCACCTAGTAGGAATGTCGTGCCTTTCTTCAATGTCCCAGCCTCTAACCTGGCAAACATTTCACGAAGTCTCATCTCTGTAATGTCCATTTGAACATAGGCAGAAGGGCCAAGAGTTGTGGTTGGAGTCTCTTCCCATTCCAAGTCCCTCTAGAACTCGTGAACGTCTGACGGAATGAGAGGTGTTCTTGAAATGATGGCTCTTGCAATACTGTGCATGCAAGGCAACCCGAGGCAATCTCTCACTCAATGGTCGTTGCATTCTTCTGAGAACTCCTCCTTCTTCAAGATATTGTAATATCCCAACAATATATCAAAGCACCTATCAGACACTTGGTAGAAGAGCCTAGAAAAAGTAGCTCGTACAACAGCCGACATCGATGCATCATCGAAATCCGTTGGTCGTTTGGAAAGTGAAAGGTTCATGCTCCCCCTAATCTGATCTATTTGAAGGATGATGGCATGGTGAATCCTCACGATCACTCTGTTGAAGCCCCCTCTACTAGAGCCAATAATATCTTTCAAAACCTTGTGCATCCCCTCAACCCTGTCAAATCACATGACGTTAGTACGACATTAACAACTATGAGTACAAAAAACAACATATTGTGAACGTCATACTTGTTGGATCGTTAGAGTTACATCTGAGGGAACAAAAGCTTTGTTCCTACAGAAGTTGCAACGGATAAATATAGCAAGAAAGATAATAGAACGAACTCACGATGTATAGTGGAAACCCTGATTAGCAAAACTAGTTTCTCAAGGAAAAACCACTACCTTCAAGCTTCCGCTTGAGAGGATTTTGAAGTGTGTACTTGTCTTATTGATTTCTTGTTTGATTACACTTGTAGCATGGACTCCAAAACACTAGACCTCTCTGCTAGATTCGAAGATCACTCCTACAACGATGAATCCAAACTCAACCCTCAAAGACTTACACACACCTCACTCCTTTTCTTTCTCAATTTCCGTTCTCTCTGTTTTTCCCGTCGTCTATGTTATAAAGAAATGAATCCACACATCTCTTAAATACAACTCGACTAACCCTAAAAGTAACAAGATAAGATTTATCCAATTAAGATAACAAGAAGATATGATTTGATAGAGAGAATAATATCCCAGCCGTCCATATTAATTAAGGAAAAGATTCCTTCAATTGATATAAACGGATAAGATAGAATTCTCTCTCTCCAATTATCTTATCTTAGGAAAGATTTCCTAAGATAACATAATCGGGCTTCTCTCTCCATATCTTCTCAAATCGGCGTGATCCTTGGAGCCGAAGTCTTCAATCCTTGACCGCGTGATTCTTCTGATTTGTTTCCATAATTGGCACGCTGGATTTCTTCTTTCCTTCGCAACATCGATCTTGTTCGGCGCTTGAGTTCCTTGCTAGGTAACAAAGCACATAACCAGAGCTTTGTTCCCCAGCGCTCCTTTGCTGCGTTGGTTCCCTGAGACAACTGACTTTGTTCCTGAAACACTTAGTACGCAGATTAGTTGAATGTTTGTCACTATCAAAACCTAAGGAATTCAACAAATTCCCCCTTTTTGATGGTGACAAACATCCTTGACAATAAAGCATATACACACGAGATAAAGACAGTTGTATGGGGAAAGGTTCCCCACACAAGATCATAATAGTTCCCCCTCAACTCAACAACATATGAAACCATGTGCTGTTCCCCCTCAACCGAAGCTGCCTGTCATTTCCCCCCTTTTGTCATCATCAAAAACACAGTAGAAAGTTAGAGAGGAAAAGTCACATCCAGACGAACATCATTCCCAATCGCATTAGATTGAAATGCACAAGCACAGACAGCATGTTAAGACAACAACAAAATAGGCAAGGATAACATTCATGATTAACATGCCAGTCAATGTCCACACAAGAATCAGAGACAAAGAAGTTCGAAAAGAGAGGGATAGATTTGCTAGGGAACCAAGGAGGGGTTGGTTGGCCAGAGAAATACAAATTAAGTACCACTGGGGCCACCAGCTAGAGCTGAAGTATGATTAGCAATGGAGTTCATCTTTTGTTCCCACTCAAAGTTTTTGCATCCTTATTGGCGTCATCATCCATCATAGGCTCAGCTAATAGAAAGTCTTTGATTCCTTCTTTTCCCTTCTTTGTGTATATTCTGATGTCCCCCCCCCCCTTTTTTTTTTTTGGAACATCACAACCTTTAGCTTGCCTTCTTTCACCAGGGATTCATTTTGAGCCTACTACGCGCATCATTAGCTTTTAAGCACGAACCCTCCTTATGCAATTGTAAGCCGACATCACACACCATACCTATCGAACCCTATCCACAGACCACAGTGGCAACAATTCGTATTCTCGACTTTCCAGAAAAATAGAAGAGTGTGATGCGGGGGTAATGTTACCAGAGAGGGTACAAAGAACATCACACAAAAGCATATATGAAATTTTTGCAATAATGTGTAATCATGAATGAGAGGCTCCCAGATGTGGATGATTAGAGGGGCTCATAGGAAGCATCAAACATGATAGCTAAGGTAAGCTGTAGAGTCAACAATCATTTGGGCTTATAATGAGGGATCAATGCATCAAGTTGACTCTTTTGGGCCGAAAGAAATCTGAGTCGTGTATAAACAAAATAGCATAGAGAATCATGCATGAAATTTTGCATATAAGTGAGGTATTAGCATGAGTCTAAGCAAGTCGTTCAACTAATGATCAAGAGAAGAGATGCAGACCAAGACATGATGATTAACCATTCACACTTTACCATGTAAATTAGCCAATCATCGAGGGAACACAACAAGTAGACAGTCAGTTTAGAGAAATCATACCTAGTTCCATACGAAACTGTTCGAATGGTTCCTTGTTTAGTGCCTTGGTGAAGATATCGACGATTTGATCCTTAGTTCCACAGAAGTCCATTGTCACCAACCCTTTCTCCACACAATCACGTAAGAAGTGATGTCTTATCTCGATGTGCTTGGTACGTGAGTGTTGTACCGGATTCTTGGAGATATTTATGGCGCTGGTATTGTCACAGAGAATGGGAGTAGAGTTAAGAAGAATACCGTAGTCGCTGAGTTGTTGTTTGAGCCATAGGAGTTGAGTGCAACAAGCAGCATCGGCTATGTATTCAGCTTCTGCAGTGGAGAGAGCTACGGAGTTCTGCTTCTTTGACCCCCAGGAAACCAAGCACGGCCCAAGGAATTGAGCCATTCCAGATGTAGATTTTATGTCCACCTTGTTCCCTGCGAAGTCAGCATCTGTGTATCCGACAAGATCAAGGCTTCCTCCCCTTGGATACCACAGACAGAGATCATCTGTTCACTTCAAGTATCTCAGAATCCTCTTCACTGCTTTGAGATGTGTTTCTTTGGGATCGGCCTGAAAGCGAGCACAAAGATATACAATGTACATAATGTCAGGTCTACTAGCAGTGAAATAGAGAAGCGAACCTATTATTCCTCGATAGAGAGATGGATCAATTCCTTGCTCATGTTCGTCTTTTCCCATTGGATTGTTTGGAGATATGGGAGTGGTGAAGGGTTTTGCATCAATCATACCAAACTTTTTGACGCACTCCCTGAGATACTTCTGTTGGTGCACCTTGGTTCCCTCATCCCCTTGAGAGACTTGAAGACCTAAGAGGAACTTGAGTTCTCCAACCATGCTCATCTCGAATTCACTGGCCATCAGCTTTGAGAATTTATGAACCAGTTTGTCATCTGTAGAACCAAAGATGATATCGTCCACATAAACCTGAACCACCAGAATATGCTTCCCTCCCTTCAGCAGGAACAAAGTCTTATCGACCTTTCCTCGAACGTATCCATGCGTTAGAAGGAATTGTGAGAGCCTTTCATACCAGGCCCTCGAGGCTTGCTTGAGACCGTACAAGGCTTTATCTAGAATGTAGACGTGATCAGGTTGAGTGGTGTCCTCAAAGCCGGGTGTTTGCTCCACATAGACTTCCTCCTTGAGAACACCATTTAAGAAGGCGGTCTTGACATCCATCTGTTACAGCTTGAACCCATGAAAAGAAGAATACGTAATTAGGAGTCTTATTGCTTCTAACCTGGCAACTGGAGCAAAAGTATCATCATAGTCGATGCCCTCCTGCTGGTTGTAACCTTTCACCACCAGCCGAGCTTTGTTCCTTGTGACCTGACCTTGATCATCCAACTTGTTCCTGAACACCCATTTGGTTCCAATCACTGTTCTGTTCCTTGGGCAAGGAACTAACCGCCAAACCTTGTTTCTCTCGAACTGATGGAGTTCTTCTTGCATGGCGTTTATCCAGTCAGCATCCTTCAACGCTTCTCCTACAGTTTTGGGTTCTTGCAACGAAAGAAAAGCATTGAAGGCACATAAATTTTGTAGGGAGGAACGAGTGCTTTGAGGTGCTCCCTTCCTATAGTCTGTGACGATTAGTTTGACTGGATGAGCCCACTTTTGCTGGTAGTATGGAACTTGTAGATTGTTGATGTCGAACACCTCCGAATCAGCGTTGCCATCACTTGAGCCTTCACCACCAGTATCATCATTAGGATTGACACCCTCCGTTCCTTCAGCAGAAGGGCAGTCCTCAGAGGGCTCCGCTGTACCGTGACTTGGGCTCTATTCCCCCTGAGGTGCCTGAGAAGTATCTGGCGGGTTAGTGTGTTCTTCATTGTCACCAGAGCCAGCGGAGTTGGGAGTTCTTGGTGTTGAGGGATCATTCTGAGTTTCTTGATCTTGAGAAGTACCCCCATTGACACTGCTATCAACAAGCTGGAAGAAATCATCTTCGGAAGACTCGATGTTGCCTAATTGTTCCTGCACATTGTTACCAGCCATAACAGTTTCATCAAATACAACATGAACGCTTTCCTCTACCTTTCTGGTTCTCTTGTTGAAAACTTTGTAGGCCTTGCTTTGCTGAGAATATCCTACAAAAGTTCCTTCATCACTTCTAGGATCAAACTTCCCAAGAGAATCTTTCCCGTTGTTGTGGACGAAGCACTTGCAACCGAATGTACGCAAATGAGACACATTAGGTATTCTTCCCTTCAGAATCTCATAGGCAGTTTTGTTCAGAAGAGGACGAATGGTTGCCCTGTTCAGAACGTAGCACGCAGCATTCAAGGCTTCGGCCCAGAAACCCCTAGGAAGACCGCTTGAGATGAGAAGAGTGCGTGTCATGTCTTCCAGAGTCCTGTTCTTCCCTTTCACAACACCGTTTTGCTGTGGGGTCCTGGGAGCAGAGAAGTTGTGGTTGATGCCTCTGTTCCTACAGAGGGAAAGGAATTGGGAGTTCTCGAATTCGGTTCCGTGATCAGTGCGAATAGACCCCAAGGAATGACCAGTGCTTCTTTCGGCTGCCTTAAGCCATGATTCAAACTCAGCGAACACTTCATCCTTTGTTGAGATAAAAATAGTCCATGTGTACCTGGAATAGTCATCAACAATAACAAAGACATATGCATTCCCCCCACGGCTCTTTGTGCGCATAGGCCCACAAAGATCCATGTGGACTAATTCCAGAGGACGAGTTGTACTTACGTCCCTTTTTGACTTGAAGGAAGACTTGACTTGTTTTCCTTTGATGCATGCGTCACACACGTCACTTCTCATTGCTTCAACCTTTGGAAGGCCGTTCACTAACTCATGTTTGTGAAGCTTGGAGAGGAGTTGAAGGCTAGCATGTCCAAAGCGTTTGTGCCACAGGTCTGTCGTCTCAGCAATAGACGACAAACATAGATCCTTGTCAGGGATGAAAGCAGGGTCGAACTTGTAAACGTTGTTGTCGCAGATCCCTTTGAGTAAGATTTTCCCTGTGCTTAGACACTCAACATGACAGTCATTAGTGGTAAAGACTATCCTATTTTTCTTGTTTTGACATAGTTGAGCCACACTAAACATATCAAACTTGAGATTATTTACTAGATTTACGTTATCCACAGTGATGTGTTTAGAGAGTCTCACTTTACCGATACCACAAACCTCACCCTTACTTTTGTTCCCAAAAGTTATTGATGCCCCTGAGGCTGGCTGGAGAGAAGTGAACCATTCACTGTTCCCTGTCATGTGACTTGAGCATGCACTGTCAAGGTGCCAAGAACCTTTCCTTGCTTCCTCTTCGAGTTTATGAGAACCACCTTCTGATACGTTGTGACCTTTTGAGCTCATCAAACAGACCTCCTTAGAGGGAGGAGACACTTCAACATCTGAGCTGCAGTCTCCCCACTTCGCAACCCACGCTTGTTCCTCGTTGAAGACCTGAGAGGAACCTGCGGCTTTGTTGAGGCAATTTTTTGCGAAGTGTCCATTGTCATAACAGTGAGAGCAGACAACCTCCTTCATGTCATTGTGAACCATGACCGAACCCTTAAGCCCTTTGCTTCGAGACCATATCTTTTTCATGGCTTGAGTGATGAGAGCCACATCTACATCACTTTCACGAGAGTCTCTGTCCAAGGCTTTTGCTGATGACATCTTTCCTGCATAATCTGTAACTAAGACAAACAATCTAGAGCATCAGGCTCTGATACCAATTGTTGGATCATTAGAGTTACGTCTGAGGGAACAAAAGCTTTGTTCCCACAGAAGTTGCAGTGGATAAATATAGCAAGAAGGATAATAGAACGAACTCACGATGTATAGTGGAAACCCTGATTAGCAAAACTAGATTCTCAAGGAAAAACCACTACCTTCAAGCTTCCGCTTGAGAGGATTTTGAAGTGTGTACTTGTCTTATTGATTTCTTGTTTGATTACACTTGTAGCATGGACTCCAAAACACTAGACCTCTCTGCTAGATTCGAAGATCACTCCTACAACGATGAATCCAAACTTAACCCTCAAAGACTTACACACACCTCACTCCTTTTCTTTCTCAATTTTCGTTCTCTCTATTTTTCCCGTCGTCTATGTTACAAAGAAATGAATCCATACATCTCTTAAATACAACTCGACTAATCCTAAAAGTAACAAGATAAGATTTATCCAATTAAGATAACAAGAAGATATGATTTGATAGAGAGAATAATATCCCAGCCGTCCATATTAATTAAGGAAAAGATTCCTTCAATTGATATAAACGGATAAGATAGAATTCTCTCTCTCCAATTATCTTATCTTAGAAAAGATTTCCTAAGATAACATAATCGGGCTTCTCTCTCCATATCTTCTCAAATCGGCGTGATCCTTGGAGCCGAAGTCTTCAATCCTTGACCGCGTGATTCTTCTGATTTGTTTCCATAATTGGCACGCTTGATTTCTTCTTTCCTTCGCAGCATCGATCTTGTTCGGCGCTTGAGTTCCTTGCTAGGTAACAAAGCACATAACCAGAGCTTTGTTCCCCAACGCTCCTTTGCTGCGTTGGTTCCCTGAGACAACTGACTTTGTTCCTGAAACACTTAGTACGCAGATTAGTTGAATGTTTGTCACTATCAAAACCTAAGGAATTCAATACCTGTTTGAAGTCCTCGTGAAGAAGTGAAGATGATGATCCGTCCACGCCCTTACTATGCTCGTCTTGTACGGAATAAGCCATGTGTCCTCCACGTATCCGACAAGGCCTTTCTTTCAAGATGTCCGTAATACGACAAGCCTCTCTTCATAGCTTTCTTCACTAGCTGAGCAAAAAAGTGCCCAACATTGGTTTGCAAAGGCATCAACACTTTCCTTCTTCTTCAAGATGGATGAGGCACGTGCCTCGATGTTGTGCTTTATATGCACCCAGCACAAGAGGTGTTGAACTTCGGTGCCGAAAACACTCTGGATAGCAGTTATGAGGGCCTTCTCACAATCTGTCATTATTGCAGTCGGCATCACTCCCAAATCCAAACACAATGCTCGAACTTTCCTCATTATCCACGTGTAATGGTAAATCCGTTCCGCCCGGGTGAATGCATAAGCAATGTTGAACGTCTTATGAGTGTTGGTGAAACCAACAATCTCCACAAGTGGCATTCCATATCTATGGAAAACATTTCAAAATACAATACACATTTTTAAATGAAATACTATAACAATTTATGTCACAAACTACACATTATTACAATTTAGGACTTACTTGTTTGTCTTGTATGTCGCGTCAATGATTATCACGTACGAGAACTTCTTCAACAACCGCAGCGACTCCGGATTAGCAAAAAATAAGATTGCAACCTCATCAGTCTTTGCATCCCTCAAAGGATGAACTATGTATTTCTGTTCAACCATAAATCTTATGGACCACTGCGTAACCGTTAACTCTCCCCGATCCTCGTACTGCAGCTTCTGCAAGAAGTTGGCCACTTGCTTTCTGGAAGTCACATTTCCAGGGAAGTTTTGCCTCAATTCCGAAACAATTTGATTCGGCGTCTTGCGACCGTCTCCCCACCTCCTAGCGCACAGCTGCTCTGCCTCGGTCATTCGACCCATGAATGCATGGCCTTTAAAGCTAGTTCGTAGCTTATGGTTGTGCCGACCTTCAATCACACCCAAGACCCACTTTTCACCAACCGTCCATGCCTCTTTCTTCATGCGAACACCCATCATCTCAAACTTACACCCACACTTTTTGGATCTCGACTTTCGGATTTTAGGAACCGGAAACTCTGGATTCTTTTCGTTCACCGAAGGCCTCCCCGATCTCCAAGGCCCAAACATATCACACACTATACTAATTTGGTACCGACTTGAGTTACGCTTCACCAAAGCTATCACAAGCTCCTTTCCTATTTCTTTCGCCCATTTGTACAATTCTTCCTTACTATCCCACACTAGGTCGGTAATAAAATGCTCTATATAGTCTTTCCCCTATAAATGTAGCGATTTATGTTAACTACAACTCATCATAACTACATCACTATGTTACACTACATATGATTTCCAATTATTATATAACTACAAATTCATGCTAAATATTGGCTACCTAATTAAGTGCATTATTTAAGACACTAATTACAAATTAAAATACTGATGAACGAAAGAGCAACGGCTATAAAGGTACACGTCTAAGCTAAGCGTTTGGGAAATTTCCAACGGCTATAACGGACACGCCTAGCTTATGCGTATGATCACACGCCTAGCTTATGCGTATGGTCAGACGCCTAAGATACGCGTGTGGTTTTGGGTCTCATACGTGGAATCAGTGATCTGTCTTTTCAAAATACCAATAATACCCCTACACGCTTAAGCTAAGCGTGTAAAACCACACGCCTATCTTAAGCGTGTAGTTTCGCGTCCGTTTAGACAGTTAAGCGCGTGTATTTAGCCATTGCCTTTAAATAATTAGCATAATTAAATCTTGTAACCACCTTCATTCTCCATAATTTGGTGGATCACCCACACCTAGACCTGTAAAAAACCTACCCAACTCGAAAACCCGACCCGAAATTTCTGGGTCGAGACCCGACCCGAACGTCATTAGGTCAAGAAGAACCTGAACCCGAACCCAAACCCGACTCGACCCGAACGCAAATCCGAGCTCGCGGGTCCCCGTTATTTCATATATTTTATTTCATTTATATTAAATAATTAAATAATATTATTATAATTATTTTATTAAAGTTAAAAATCATAATAATCATCATAAAAATATATGACTCTATTCTGCGATAGTCAAGCATCACTCCATATTGCAGCAAATCCAGTTTTTCATGAACAGACCAAACATATTGAAATAGATTGTCATCTTGTGCGTGACCAAGTTTAATCTGGCAATGTCACAACCAGATATGTCATCACGTCCAACCAGCCGGCTGATTTGTTCACAAAGGCACTCGAAAAGGTGCAATTCCAGTTTATGTTGGGCAAGTTGGGCATAGTGGACCCACATGCTTCAACTTGAGGGGGAGTATTAAGCCTAGCTTATCATCTACATATTTACTTATCTTGTTCACCAAGTATCTATCTCTTTGTTTGTATAGATAATATCTTTAGTTATTTCTTTATCTTAGCCTAAAGATAAGATCATATCTTGTAACCATATATATCCATTGCGGTTAATGAAATCAACAAGGGAAAATCATTCTCAAAATATCTTTGCCTTTCTAAATTCTCAGTAATGCATGGTTATTTTGTAATTTCATGTTTATATTGGAATCATCTGTAAAGGACAATGGTAGACAATTGTTTTTATGTTTCGTGTATTACATTAACTAGTGTAATACCCGTGCCTTGCACGAGACTTTTTTATTTTATTTTACATTTGTAAAAATCGTATATTTTTATTATCGAATAGTCATTGTTTCAATATATATTTGATTAGTTATTTAAATTAAAAATGACAAATTGACTAAACAAATTAAAGATATAAAAAATAACATTATATAAAGAGAGACAGAACTCTCCATAACTTTATTAATCATAAAAATTGGTTAAGTAGTCTTACAAACAGGTATAGCCACACTCTTTTACATCAATACTTGTAAAACGATAAAACATAATAAACAAGTTCATTTAACTCTAATACATGAAAATGACACGCTAAACATAATAAATGGCACGATGTTCAAAATTGCTACAAATTATCAAAAACTTCCTTGTTGTAACACCCTCAAATCTTAACCCATTTGGAAAGGTATTACCGCCAGTGACCTCAGTGTTCCTTACCGAGATCACCCAAGGCTTTACCGTTTAAATACAAATCATGAAATACAATGATACAAAATGATATAAAACATGAGTCCCGGGATTACATCCCAATCCCGAATAGGACAAATACAAAGTTTAAACAAAGTACAGCGGAAGTCTTTTAAATATATTACAAACAAGGATCTTGAACACAATGGTCATCTCCCAAGGATCTCAACCTGATTAAAAGAAATTATTAAAAACATCCAAAAACAACCGTCGTCTTCATAGTCAATCTAGTCTCCTCATATTTTCGCTCTATCTGATGTGCCGAATCGAACGGATGACACTAGTCAACCATGCAGAGAATAATTGCGGTTGGTTAGTCTACTGAATAGACTATGCAAGGGTATAAAGCGGAGTGGTTTGAAGCAGTCGTATTAGGTTAGACTCATCGCTTCTCGAATAATAACCGATGACGATAGTCAAACATCATACTCCTACTGGAATAAACAAGAGGTATGCACAAGAGAAGATTCTGGAAGACTGAATCTTCACAGAAATTGACCCGAAAAGAGACTCCAAGAGATTGAGTCTTTAAGGAAATATGACAAATCTGGAACGTTTACAGAATCAGACATCAGTGATTTAAAAGTTGACTTAGATGTTTCGGTTCACGACCAACCTCACCGCTTACAGCGAACCCAGATTGGAAAGAGAACGTACTCTTATCAAAGTCGAGACGAGCTTTCCTAGCTGCACTATTTACTTAGCTGCACTACTCGCCAACGGTATATTAATTATGTGCACTCGGGCACTTTATCTTATTTAATTCCAAAACCCACATTACGTTATAAGCTTTTAAACATATGCTCTGTCACGCAGGATATATAACTAAGGAATGGACCTCACAGAATCCAAGCCTCTGGACTTATATCGAAGGAATGAACCTCACAGAGTCCAAGCTTCTACTATCGTAAGGTCTTGATCGCCCTTTTCCCCAAGTTATAAAGAAACGAATGGATCTCTCGGAGTTCATGCGTTCCTACGAATACTCGTGCTAACTAACAGTTCGAGCACAACAATAGTTCAGGATAAATCCACATAAATGCCCTCAAGGCGAACATAAATAATAGCGTTATGCTAACAGATATACAACCTATTAATATCATTATTACAGTTTATAAAACCAATTCCAGATAAACACAGTAATCATTCCAAATTAATTACTCAGATAAACAACTGATAATTAATGTAAATATGGAACGATGAGCAAGAGCGAACCGCCACTTGCCTGGAGTAAATTCGGCGATGAATCTAGACGAGACGACTACGGAAAATATCATTTCCGAGGATATGGCTTAAGCTTCAGAATAGTCCTAGCAGAAAACGAGTCCACACGCGATCCAACAAATCACGTTCTGACTGACAAATTAATTATCTATCAATTAATCTGACTGGACGAATTTAAGGAATTATATTTAATAAATTTTTATGATATTAAATCATAAAAATATTTATTAAATATTCCTAAGAAAAAATACGGACGAAAGGGTAACGAAATTATACCGCTTGAATGATTTCGGGTCAAAACTGGACTGGACGGTTATTGGGCTGCTCGGCCCAACAACAACACAACAAGGAGGGGCCCACTCGCCCACTGTTCATCACCTTCAACCCCCCTCCACTTCGTCTTCAACATCAACGAGCCGATCGAGCACGAACTAGGGGAGTTCGGCTGGGGAGGCTCAACGGCGCCGGGGAGCAGGCGGCGGCAGGGAGGAGCAATACCACGGCGGTGGCTCGAACAACAGCACGGCTGAGCAGGAGCTCGCACAGGGCTCGGCGGAGTGGCGGGCGCAGAGGCGAAAAAGGGGCGACGTCTTCGTCTCTGGCGGGGCTTCGCCGGGGTCTCTTGACGCCGGGGATGGAGCGGCGCCGGCGGGGAGGAATACCACGACACCACCGCAGCACTCGGCGGGGGAGGAAAGACGAAGGCGAGGCAAGGGAAGCTTGCGACGCCGAAGGGTCTGAACAGGGGAGATCGAGCACCAACAGCGGGTCGGCGAAGCTCGGTGATGGTCTCGGCCCACCGCGGCTCGCACCAGCTCGTCGTCTCGCCTCAGCGGTGGCTCATGCAGACAGCAGCAGCTCTTCAGGGGGGGTTTGCTCGCCGGCGGGAAGAGAGATGTCCAAGAGGAGAGCTGGGGAGCGATGGTGTGATTGCCACTCGTCCCCCTTCCGATCTGATCCAAATATAGCCCAAGGATAAGGGCAGCTCCCTCGACCAATCTCTTGAGCGGTGTGCCCCGACAGCACATGGCTCGAGGTGGGCATGTTGGGGAGACAACAGAGAGAGCACGCGGGGAGACAAGGAGGAGTGGGGTTTTAGAATATTAAAATGGGGATGGGCATTTAACCCCGGGAATTATCTGTTTGTCTTCAAACAAATATTCTAAATTCCGAAAATACATGGAATGTATTTTATACCACTCAGGGAATTATTTCGGAGATCATGGATATTTCAAAAAATTCAAACTTCATTGAAAGCGAAATAATTAATTAGTGAAGGTTGGGAAAAATTACCCGAATATCCTTACTAAAAATTGAGGGATATTACACTTGTATACTACATTTATTGTAGTATTATATCTCTTCTTGTCTTTGTCACAAATCAAGATCTTCAAACCTTTCTTGCTAGTCACCCTTGAAGAAACAACATAAAACTGACCATGACTGAAAACAGGGCATGGAAGATACAAACCGACATTGGCAAGAGATTGGCCTTGGCTCTTGTTTATGGTCATAGCAAAACAGACACTCAAGGGAAATTGTCTTCGTTGAAACTTAAAAGGAAATGAAGTGTCTGACGGTGACATTATCATGCGAGGAATCAAAACCGTATGTCCAATATTGTTGCCTGAAATAATTCTCCCTTGTATGACATGACTGTCAAGCTGCGTGGTTATCAATCTCGTCCCGTTGCATAAACCTGAAGTCTGATCAATATTGCGAAACAACATAATATGGACCCCAACCTTAAGTTTCAGTACATGATTCGGAAGACCAGAACATCTAATACTATTCAAGAAGTCAGACGAATAAATATCGGCATCACTATCTTTAACAGAACTTGTCTTGCACAAACTATCGGAACTGAGATAGACCTTTTCATCACCAGGCAACGAAGACAATATATACTCATTGACTTTATCTACCTCTTCGTGTGTTGGAGCAAGAATTGCTCATTCTTCAAAGTATGCCGGAGCCAACTGATCTTCCATAAGAGAGGGATAAACAGATTTGACAACTGCTGGAATTGGATCTAATTCATAATCCTTCACCAATAGTTCATCGGGAATTTCAATTTACGCTTCCCCATCATTGTCAACACCTACAGTCCCATCTCTAATGCTTAATACCCAAGCAGAAAATTTATTTGCCTCTTGGATCTCAGATTCAGATATACCTTGTTGAATCCTCATGTTTCTTGTCAGAGTAAGAACTTTGCAATGATCCCACAAATAAGAGGAATTAATTGTAGCAAAAACAACATCTTGCCTGCTACCTTTTGAGATAACGGGTAGGATTTGCCTAAAGTCTCCACCAAATACTACGACTTTCCCTCCAAAAGGTTGTTCTAAACTAAGAGGATTTGTAGCCCGTAAAATATCTCGTAATGTTCTGTCTAAAGCTTCAAAACATAACTTATTCGTCATGACAGCTTCATCCCAGATAATAAGTTTGGCGGCATATATCAACTTAGAAAGTTCCGTACCTGAACATATATGACACGTTGAATCCTCATTAACTTGCAAAGGTATTTTAAACCTCGAATGAGCAGTTCTGTCGCCGGGTATTAGGAGAGCCGCATTTCCACTTGAAGCAACAATAAGGACTATTTCACCTTTTTGACCTTATAGCCGACGAAAATGCCCTCCATATATAAGTTTTGCATGTTCCACCATAACCATATAAGAAGAAGACACCCCCGTTATTTGATATAACAACATTCATGATCTCATCATAAACCCCTTTCTGTTCCATTGTAAATCTAGAAAGTAATTGAGCATGCTCCTCGGCTAGAATTGTCGTGTCATATCGAAGTTCATCTTGTATAAGCTTGTTGACACCTTCACAAATAAGACTTGAATCAACATGAGGCATGGTTTTCTAGTGACTCAAACTACTACCATTCCGTTGTAATAACTTGTCAATTCCGGCAAGTGCGTAGTTTTGTAGTTGCTCATCTGTTAGATGCAAATCTGCATATATATAGCATGCACGTGTCACAACAATTAAATGAGTACAAAATCTGCATGTAAGAGTAAATGCAATTAACATTATGATCATTTAAAGATTAATACTGAAATGCATACCCTCAATTCGTAGAATTCGCCTCTGTTTGTTGACAATATCATCTACTAGAAGCCTCCATGTTCGTTCCCAAACAAACTCTGGCTTTTCCATGCTATCAGACAACAAAAGAAAAACATATAGACTCCTAATGTAGTGCGCCGATCCCCAAAAAACTTGCTTCAGTTATCCCGTCTATGTATTCTCTGTCATCATCTAACAACCCCAATGCATAGCAAGCTTCTTTAAATGTAGAATAAACTATACCCTCAACAATAAGTAAATCTTCGTAGCATGTGGGTCCTTTAATACGATTCAACATAATTCTAAGATAGTACTTCTCGCCACTACCTGGAGGTACATGATAAATCCTTCCAATTGAACCACGTCTATCACGTTTTTTCCAATGTTTAGATGAAGGTACCCAAACAAATTTCTCTGGAAATTCAAAATATGTCAAATCTTTACCTTCTAGAAACTTCTTATTAGACGTCATCCATTGGAGAAACATTGATTTTTCACTTTCATGATCATTTAAGACTGCATCAATAGGATCATCATCATCAAATAAAACGCTTTCCTCATCAGGAAGGTGCAAATTCAACCGTTGAACAGCAGGAGTCCTGTAATGAATATCAAAGCCAAAAATCCTCCAAGCAGCTTCACACGCCGATATATAGCGGCAATTGTAGTAGTTTTTTATTTCGTCAATGCCATCATCACCCAAATTGTTTGCATCAGACCTTGTTATTGCAACAGTGACGCGATCATGCCCTTTATTTATGTACTTGAACAGATACTTGATAGAGCCCGGTCGATTGCCGCATTCAACGTTTATATGTGCATTGTACTTTAAGAGAAGAAATGCATTGTAAGGAACCACATACCGATTATCAAGAGGAACTCCACTATTTTCGATCATTCTACCATCTTTACGCCTTCTATATACAGGGTATCCATCTTCATCAACAACCGTATGTTCAACAAATTGTTTTGGAAAGTACTTTATACACTTTCCATCTGCCATACACGGAGATGATGGATTAGAAGCTCCGCATGGACCATGCATCATGAAATTTGACACCGCCTTGTATAACTCAGCATCCTCTGTTGGGTGTGGTATTTCAGCCGAGATGACCTTATCAATATCTGTAGTGGTTGGCAACTTAGATTCCTTATCCAGAAACAACAAAATATGGGCATGAGGCAAACCACGCTTTTGGAATTCGATTGTGTAAATAACTGCACAACATCCAAATGACTTTTAAATCTTTTACCATGGACTCCAGTTTCATGTGGAAGACTCTACATATAATGTCTGGACAATCCTCTGGATGTAGACCCCTTTCTTCGCAAAACTTCACAATTTCAGGCCATTTTGAATTGCATGTGAATGTTATGAATAGATCGGGATAACCATGGTGTTTGCATATTGCCATTGCATCTTGATAGTTCTGCTACATGTATCTCAGACCGTCTGTAAATGAAGATGGCAATACTATTCGCTTTCTAGATGAAGCTAGTGCTGTCTGACCCTTGCTTGTTGCTGCTGAAAGATTTTTATATGAATCAGTCCGTATGGTATGCTGATTAGTTCGATGGTAGTTCAACCTCTCTGCTTCAATCATCGTATAAACATCAACCAAGAATTGTTGATACAATTTTCTAGATAACCTCAGAGTCCCGGCTTTGCCTCGACGCTCGTGGATTCTAAACTGACAGAATTCTTTAAGCGTCACCCTTGTCCTCTTCCTTGCAGAAGTACTGCATCTTTCACTTAAACCTATGTCAATCCTGTAGCCATCCTCACCATAAGGGAATGCCAATGGATATTGAAGCGCAAGGTACAAAAGATGCAATTCGTGAATCCGTTGTAATTGACCAGACCTTGTCTGAAGTATAATGTCCCTGTGCGAGTGATTTGTATCAATATCACCAAGAATAAGAGCAGTAACCTCGGAGCAGGTTGGGAGATTATATCTCCGAGCATCAGTGTTTCTTGTGCTAAGCAGGCGCAACTTAAGATCTGCCACACCTTCATCCTTAAATCTATCTCTGGCCATTCTAAATGCCTTTGCATAGGGGTTGTGTTGATCTATCATCTTTCTCAACTCAGTCACAAGAGAATCATCAACTTTTTTGACCCTAGAGCTGTCATAATTAAACATCACAATAATATCTTAATAATAAAAATAATATTAAATAATCATCCATATTAACAAAATGAATATAAATATACATAATCGACATACCTAATGGCACTGATTCTGTTTAAATCCTCGTTTTGAGTATCATATATATAGAGTTGCGAAAACTTTGGTGTTTCGCCAGGAACTGGTAACAAACTCCCTATTCTGTGGAAATTCTGGCCATGCATTCGGTAACAATAAGGTCCACGACCTTTCTTGATGGGTAAGACTTTTCCTCCCAAAGAGGTGAAAGCAAACATCATATTATAAGCTATAATATTCTCACAAAATTGTTTGCTTTTTGGATGCCTATTTGTCAAAAGATTCTTCAGCAACGGTGGTGGCTGTTGCATCAATGGCAGCTCAATTTTTCCTTTCATGCAACATAAGGAAGATATATGACATATACCTTCGCTTGAAGGGTCTTGTATATTTAATCTTTCAGCATGCCATAGTAATGCACCACAATGTAGACATTCATACACAGCTTCACCATGATCTAGGTATTGCACTACGAAATATAGATGTCATTAAACAATATACAAACTAATATTACAAATTCACCAAATAATACAAATGAAGTACCCGGTTTACCAGTATGATTTCTCATTGTTCTATTCACTTCTGCGACAGGAACTGTAAAGTATAATATTGTAATACCGAAATAAATGTCGATGAATCAAGTATTTAAAAATAACACACACTCCTAAAAGTTGTTTATTTTGAAATACATTCAGGACATTATAACGTGTTAAATAATCTTAATGTAATACAGAAAAAAAATGGTTTTATCAGTACATAATACAAATATTGATATAAAAAATACCATTACTAATGTTTGGTAATGTAGATGAACGCCCTCGCAACGCAGACGAACTGGTAGGACCTGAAAATTACGTGCAAAGAAAAAGACATATCATAAACAACATCGGAATTAATATAATATATGTATGTATAGCGATATATGCGATCGAAAAACTTCATAAGGAATTACCATTAACCGTAATAGATAAGGGTGTAGCTTCGGTACGTATAGAGTTCTGAATATTTCCAAGTATAACTCCTGCACAAATGTCGCTACTTGTAGGTTATACATTATTTTGTAATGTTCATTTACTACGACATATTTTATGCTTACCTGATTCAATTAGTGGTGTTCCATGCCTCTTATGCCTAATCGTATTCATTCTCAACATTCTCTTGCGTTGAGCTAATTTGTAAAAGGAAAATAATTACAAATATTGTAAGGCAATAAATGACTTTTTTTTATTGAATAACATCATACCTTGTTCAACTTTTGTTACGTCAATTTGATTGGTAAGACTCGCGTTTTGTAACGGATATGTAAATAAATAAATATATCATAGTATAAATATTGATGTAAGATAAAATATAGTATAATCCTTAATATACATGACTTTATAAAATATAAATTTGTTACCATAGTTTTCCTTGTCATTGAGGCTTATAGGTAGAAACAAGTTTTTAGTAGTTTGATCCACTAATGGTAAATGTAAATCAGTCGGCATAACGTTGACGCACACTGCATAAATACATGGATATTGAAATTTATCTTTGTAAATTACACCTAATTGACGATTATAACATAACTACTATATTTAGTATACTTATAAATATAATTGAATACTACCATCACTTATATGTGGTACATTAGATTAACATCCTGACAATGTAGATGAATTTCTTGTACCTGAATATTAAAGTATTAAATAATGATAGATTAGTAATAATCTCAAACTTAAGATCATGCATGTATACCCATTAAAAACTTAGAAAAACAATTTCATTAATGACTAACCATTAAATGAAATAGATAATGGTCTAGCTTGGATAAGTATGAAGTCGCTCATATTTCCAAGTATATTTTCTGCATAAAATTATGGTTACGCATGGTACCCTTGAGTGTTTTACATTGTAATTAAATATAATATATTTTTTCTAACCTGGTTCGATTAGCGGTGTTCCATGCCGCTTATGCCTTATCACATTCATTCGCAATTTCCTCCTCAATCGAGCTAATTTTAGCATGAAAATAAATATTATAAATTAATAAATCACTCATTTCATACCACTTTAAAAAATACCATACCTTGTTCGACATTTTGCAGATGATTTTGTTCTGTAAGCATGACATTTTGCAATTGAGCTGCACCATAATTTTCTTTGTCTCGAACACTAATAGGTAAATGTGAATTATGAACGTTTTGATCACTTCTGTAGTGCAAAGTCGTCGGAGTAGATGAATTTCTTCTACCTGAACATTAAAGAATTAAATAATGATAGATAGTTTTTGTTTATACAAAAGCAAACAATCTAATCTAATTAATTTTTGTTCTAATTACAAAAAACGAAATTAAATTTATTTTAAACATTAATTTTTTTTCGACACAATGCTATTATGTCTTCGAGGAACATCAAACACTAACTACAATATAAATGAAAATTTTGAAGTAAATAGATAATCTACTGTAATAAACATTACTAACCATTTGAAATATGGGACATTGGGATACGATCATTAACAGAATAATTGGGAGTACCTGAACATTAGGGTATTAAATAATGATAGATTAGTAATAATCTCACTCTTATGCTCATGCATGTATACCCATTAAAAACTTAGAAAAACAATTTCAATAATGACTAACCATTAAATGAAATAGATAATGGTCTAGCTTGGATAAGTATGGATTCGCTCATATTTCCAAGTATATTTTCTGCATTAAATTATGGTTATGCATGGTACCCTTGAGTGTTTTACATTGTAATTAAATATAATATATTTTTTCTAACCTAATTTGATTAGCGGTGTTCCATGCCGCTTATGCCTTATCACATTCATTCGTAATTTTCTCCTCAATCGAGCTAATTTTAGCATGAAAATAAATATTATAAATTAATAAATCACTCATTTCATACCACTTTAAAAAATACCATACCTTGTTCGACATTTTGCAGATGATTTTGTTCTGTAAGCATGACATTTTGCAATTGAGTTGCACCATAATTTTCTTTGTCTCGAACACTAATAGGTAAATGTGAATTATGAACGTTTTGATCAGTTCTGTAGTGCAAAGTCGTCGGAGTAGATGAATTTCTTCTACCTGAACATTAAAGAATTAAATAATGATAGATAGTTTTTTGTTTATAAATAAGCAAACAATCGAATCTAATTAATTTTTGTTCTAATTATAAAAAACGAAATTAAATTATTTTAAACATTTTTTTTCGACACAATGATATTATGTCTTCGAGGAATATCAAACACTAACTACAATATAAATGAAAAAATTGAAGTAAATAGATAATCTACTATAACAAACATTACTAACCATTTGAAATATCGGACATTGGGATACGATCATTAACGGAATAATTGGGAGTACCTCCAAGTGTAGATCCTGCATAATTAGTATTTATATTAAAGTTCATATTACTATTTATTAGACAAAAATTCAACCAAAAAATGCAAAATATTAACCTGATCCATTAGAAACTGTCCGTTGTCGTTTCTCTCTAATAACAGTCAATCTCAACGTTCTGTTATGTCAGGTTAATTCGTCCATAACAAAATCACCCTGACAAACTAAGATATAAATATTTAAATAAATATATCTACATAACAATCATTTATTTTCATCTTATTAAAATACATTAACATGTTTACCTACATAATTTATAATAGTAATTAAATAAGACATAGTATTTTACAAATCTAATATTGGATATTATTAAAAAAAGATAAATACATGAAAGTACTTTTAAAAAAAATTGATTCAACATTGCATTAATAAATGTAAATAGTTATTTATTATTTTATTACTATATAAAAGTTAAAAAAATTCATAAAAAAAGTAATTGACTTATGGGCCGAATTTACTTATGGGTAGATGACTTATTAATACATACTTTTTCCATTAAACCAGAAGCCCAAAAAATCCAACACGTTACCCGGCCCATTAACTTCACTCCCTCACTCTGGGACAAATTTCTGAACGAAGCCCATTAGCCCAAATCATTGAAAATGTTAACCCGTGCCCTAACCATCAAAACTTGCCTCATTTGTCACGGCCTCAAACCCTAACTTTCCAGAAAACTTTCTGTCTTTCCTCATTTGTCATTGAAAATGTTAACCCGTGCCCTAGCCCAAATCATTGAAAATGTTAACCCGTGCCCTAACCATCAAAACTTGCCTCATTTGTCATGGCGATTTCAGTCCGGAAATCTCTCTTTCTTTCCTTTTCCAGATCTCGCCATCAATCCAAGCTTCGTGTTTCTCTTCCTCTTTCTATTTCTCTCGAAACGTCAAATCCTTTGACTTTCGACTTTCAAACTTCAGATCCAGTTATAATCTTTGAAGATGCAGATCCATTTACAAAATCGGGTCTCATTTTGGGGGATTAAGTTTGCTTCCAAATGGAGATCTATGAACTCACTGAAGCGAAACAACAAGTATGGTATTTTTTTCATGAGTATTTAGATGTTTTTCTTTTTACGTTTTTAGATACCTCGGAAAATGAAAAATATAGGTTCTAATTCAAGTTTTCTCTTTATCATGATTATGATTTGAAACCGACTTGATGAGGACATCAGAAGTGAAATTGGAGGGGTCACATGCAAACCCACGACGCGCTTGAAAAGGAGATCTGGATGAACGCAAAAAATAAATCCAGATTACAGAAAAGTAAGCTTTCCTTCTCTATCGATAAATCTTTTTTTTTCTATTTCTCTGGAGATAATTTGATGTTTGAAATAATAAATTTCCTTCTGTTACAAATTTGTACATATTTTGACAAATTTCAGTGATTTCGATTGGTTCTTTGATTTCATTGTTTTTAAATTTTACAAATTTCAGATAGAAATATAGTATAATATCAGGCTCGCATTTCATTAAATATTTTTTTCGTTTTAAGTTCAAAATGTTAGCTTAATCTAGATTGTTCTTCATGAAGTTCATGTTCATCTATATTTTTCTTCCATTATTAATAATTGTAGCGTAGTAAGCAAGAAATTTTAATATTAGTACAATATCATAAAACCGGGTTCAATATTTTCATATAATTGGCACAGTAATTCATATAATCGGGTTCAATAACATATAAATACTATGTTCTGGCCCAAAATGTATAACCAATCTGTATAGTTCATTTCAATATAACCAAATCTGCTTATGGGCTTTTTGGCCCATTTCATGTTTCGTAATTTAAATATGTCTAATATAATTTAATGGCTTTATATATTATTTTTATATGCGGCCCAACATGTGTATTATAATGCTATTAAACTCCATTTTCTTTTTGTTAATGGGCCGGATATTTCAATGTTTACCTGGTCATTACATATTTGGTCCATTAAATTGTGTATTTCGGAGGATAAGCCCATTCTAATTTTAAACTGACATTAAATTGTTCACTTGGGCCAAATAAGGCCATCTATTTGTTTACACGGTCCATTAACAAACTTGTAAAATGAAGACATTTCCCGATTCATCTAGATCTGTAAAATCATTTCTACCTCATTCAACTTTCTGATTCTACTCTGTGTTTCTGTCAAACTGCAAATCAACTCTCTCTCTCTCTCTCTCTCTCTCTCTCTCTCTCTCTCTCTCTCTCTCTCTCTCTCTCTCTCTCTCTCTCTCGCCATAGATGCTTTTACAGTTCTAATATTTTGTTTACACTTTGTCTTGGAGGGCTAAACCCAAAGACATTTCGACCACGTCTTCGTCTTCAACTAAAATGCAAAGACAGGGAGGGTTTTCAAATCCAACAAACATGATATTTATTAAGGATGTTCGTCTCTCTCTCTCTCTCTCTCTCTCTCTCTCTCTCTCTCTCTCTCTCTCTCTCTCTCTCTCTCTCTCTCTCTCTCTCTCTAACTCTTATCTCTCTATCTCTCTATCTCTCTGTGACTCTCTCTCTATCTGACTCTCTCTCTCTCTCGCTCTCTCTCTCTGACTCTCTCTGACCAGATGTATATTTCTCTTTGTGTGCCTATTTCTCTTTCACATATATGTTGCAATGTATGTTTGAAATACATTTTTTAATACATGTATATAGAAATCTGCAAGTATATTGTAGTATATAAGAAATTACATTACCTATTTATATATCATGCATATGTAGTATAATAAAATATTAACTTTTGCAATTCTTCCTTCTCTCTGCGATTACTGTTACATGTACTTGCAACTTAAATATATAATGAATCATTATTTCATCTAGTACACAACTAACCTTTGCAATTACTCTACTCTATCTGAATGCAGGTAATCACTCCACGTGGTCCTGATAACAGCAGTCAAAAATATTAATGGATTCATAAAGTTCAATATTTTCATAATCTGCAAGGTAGAACATTCGAAATTGCAAAGTTTAATTTGTTAATAATATGCAACGTATTATTACTATTCTAGTTTATATAAATCATATACATTTTCTGTATTAACCCTATTATTGTACTTTATAGGTTTGAAGGACTCAATATTCATGATATCTGCTTCTACAAATGTGGCTCAATAATATATACAAAGGTATATTTCTTATACAACTTACAATATATACTATTTGTTTATTACTTTTAATTCATATACTAATTAATGGTTGTTCTACTTTTGCAAGTACAAACAACTGAAAACAATAATTTGAAGTGCACTGGAAGTAAGATAGCTTTCTGGGTGATATAATATTGCAAGGTATTATTATTTACACTGCAAGTTATATATTTCTTTCAGTTTTATTTTGATCATTACAATACAGAATATAATTCATATATTAATTAGTGGTTGTTCTACTTGTTTCAGTTTAAACAACTGAAACCAGAAATTGATATGCACTTGAAGTCAAATGGCCTTCTTGGTGTTATAATATTGCAAGGTAATTCTATTATTTACATTGCAAGTTATACATTTCTTTCAACTTTATATTGATTATTTGCATACAAAATATTAACTGTATGATCCTAGTCCTTGAAAATACAGGTTTTAGCATAAGTCTCCAATCTACATATATTATTGGGTTTGAAGATAAACATTAAGGTCATGTCTTTAAGTGTTTGTAATCTTACAAAGTAGAAAGCAACCTAGATATTATACATGAACCCTAGACGCCAAATACAGTTTTGAATAGAAATACTTAAACACACTAAAATACCTTCACAATCGAATCTCTGCTCAATGTCTCTAGGTTTCAGCAGTTTTCTTTGTTTTGTCCTTGTGTTTTACTCTACAATAAGCGAACCTTATATACAACTCCATGAAAATTCGATCATTATAGGAAATTATAGAAATTAACTTTATTATACTTATAATCTACTATATAAACTGATTTGGTAATCATATATGGACTTAAATAATATATAAACTGATTTGGTAATCATATATGGACTTTAAATTATACTACACTGGAAAAAGATTTCTATAAGTTCATATAATTTATTAATTCAGACTTTTAAGCACATATGATTTATATAAGTATACAAACGAACACTTATCATTCATACTAAGTATAGTAGTCATATTTGATCAATGGGCTTTAAGGCTCAGTTATGACATTTTATAAACATTTATTCATTGGGTTAATAGACAGATTAGATTAATGGGCTTGTAGGTGGCTCACATAATTTGGCCTTATTGATAGATTTTGTATAAAATATCCAATTGCTAAGTCTGATATATTGCCTTCTCTCTCTCTCTCTCTCTCTCTCTCTCTCTCTCTCTCTCTCTCTCTCTCTCTCTCTCTCTCTCTCTCTCTCTCTCTCTCTCTTAGTTTTAATACAACAAAATGTAAACCCTAACTAAAACTAATTGGTATACTTTGTTTGTTAATTTATTTAAATGCACAACATGGTATTTAATAAAAGACTAAAGCAACTGTTTTTACCTTGTATATGATTTCTGGATTTACTCGAACATACTGAAACAAACAAAATACCTCTATATCATTATATATATCAACATAGACATTCAATATCAGTAGATGACATGCTCTAGCTTTATTTCTACTGAATTATTTGAAAAAATGGTGTGCTGCTGACCATTAAGAAAAACAGAATGTCGTTTATTTCTTGTCTAGCTTTTGACATATCTACAAAACATAATTATAAGGTTACAAAACTGTAAAAAAGATATAAGCATTCTCATCTCAATGAGACGGCATTAGTAGGTGCAGAGTATGCTCGGATAGGTTGTTAGAATGACCTTGGACTCTTCTAATACCCTCTCCGAGCATGTTCTGCACCGACTTGTTCAGCCTACTCGTTTTGTGGGAATAAATATACCAAGTAACATTACAATTCATATCTCAGATAGGGGTGCTTACATATTGGATTGGAATTGGCGACAAATAAGAATTACCCTATCAATTAATTATATATAGGACGATATCTGTGTTTGTCTGTTTATTTCTTTCTCTCTCCTAGTTCATATAATTCAAAAAACTAATGAAATACTTTATTTCATATGAGCAGATCCAGAGGTTGGTGAAGAAATATCAAACAAGATGATGTTCTGCCAAGCTCCAAACAAAATAAATGTAAGGATGATCTCTCTCTCTCTCTCTCTCTCTCTCTCTCTCTCTCTCTCTCTCTCTCTCTCTCTCTCTCTCTATATATATATATATATATATATATATATATATATATATGTTCTAGTAAAACAGGCTCTTATGGTGAAACGAGTGTATCAATTTAGGACGTTCGATTAGAAGAGGATGGATGGCTGAGATTGAATATAGGAAGGTACATGATTAGGGGGTAGAATCACCCACACTAGATCACCTAAAATTATGGGATTTGTTTTCCCCAATTTACTCCCTCTCTCTACAATTTACTGATTCACTTTCTCATTAAATCGTTTCTTTCCTTCTCCTTTCAAAAACCGTTCGTCTCCCTCAATCCTCTCTCTCTCAAAAATTCTTTCACATTCATTGCTTGTTATCCCGGCGGTAGGTTCTAGGGTTTACTCTTATCATCAATTTGTCTTCTAATTCATCTCTCATCTCCCTTCGAGGCCGTTTGTTCTCTGTCGAGTTCTCCAGGTGCTCCACCTTGTCGATCCCGACTCCGACGAGGTCTTTACCAAGATCCGGCGAGGGGCACTTTCTTGATCAGCGACCGCCATCCCCGACGGTGGAAGACAGCAGCGAGGAGGACTTCGCCATGGTTCTGACGCCGTCGGATGCCAACAACGTAGGAGGATTCTCAGTGTCGCGGTTCTGCGCGGACTCCATCTTCCCGCCGCTTGATTAAAGGTAGGTGGTGGTGACAGTTCCCCCCTGATCCAACTTGGCGCCCCTTCTCTCTCGCCCGTCATGCTCGACTCATCGATCTACAACGAGTGCCCATCGAGGAAGATTCCGTCGGCGGGGACTTGGTCGCCGATCTTGAGGCCAACGACATCACCAACGACGACGTCGAAGATGGAGATTTGCTGGCGTCGGCCGCATCTGACGGCTTCTACACTAGAAATCGTTTACGGTATATTTTTTTTTTCCTTTTGTTATTTTGTTTATATTAAATTAATTACTTTTCTAGTTTAATTTGTCCAGTATGTTAGAATATGCCGGCTGTGGTGTTGTGATGTGGTGTTGTTTGGATTAAATTAATTAATTTTCCTTTTGTTATTTTTTCCCCTTTTTGTTATTTTGTTTGGATTAAATTATATTTTTTTTCCCTTTTGTTATTTTGTTTGGATTAATTTAATTACACTAGAAATCGTCTCTCCCTTTTGTTATTTTGGAAGGGATATGCATATTCCATGCATTGATATGCAGATAATACTTGTATGTTATGTAATTTGTTTCTATAGATTATTGATATTCAGTTGTATGGAAGTGATATGCATTTTCCATACAGTGATATGCAAAATATATTTGTATGATATGCAATTTGTAATTATGGATTATTTCATTGGTCGTGAATATGATATTCATTTGTGTGGATGTGATATGCATTTTTCATACATTGATATGCAAAATATACTTGTATGATTTGTAATTTTTCATGATAGATTATTTCATTGGCCGTGAATGTGATATTCATTTGTGTGGATAGGATATGCATTTTTCATAAATTGATATGCAGAATATACTTGTATGATAGCAATTTGTAATTATGGATTATTTCCTTGGCCGTGAATATGATATTCATTTGTGTGGATGAGATAGGGATATGCATTTTCCATACAGTGATATGCAGAATATACTTGTATGATATGCAATTTTTAATTATAGATTATTTTCTTGGCCGTGAATATGATATTTATTTGTGTGGATATGATATGCATTTTTCATACATTGATATGCAAAATATACTTGTATGATATGCATTTTTTTATGATAGATTATTTCATTGGTTGTGATATTCATTTGTGTGGATGAGTTATGCATTTTCTATACATTGATATGCAAAATAAGCCATGGGCGCGGAAAGGGAGAGAAGAACAAGTTGCGGGTGCGGAGAGGAAGCCGCGGGCGCGGTCAAGGAAGATCTCGCTGAGTCCGTTCATGCAATTATGTGGATGGAATATGCATTCATTGTACCATAATATGCAGAATATACTTGTATGATATGCAATTTGTAATTATGGATTATTTCCCTAGCCGTAAATATGATATTCATTTGTGTGGATGAGATATGCATTTTTTGTACAGTGATATGCAGAATATACTTGTATGTTTTAAATTGGAATATCAATTACCACAATGTGCATATCTGTTCAATGTTTTTGAATATCAGTATATATACGACTGACCACGATCACGAATAACAATTATTCAATAATACTTGAACGATATGCAGATAATGTTCTTTGATATTAACACATTGTATCTAAATTCAGTCGATGCATTATATACGATGGAACATGAACACGATTAACACATATGCAAATTATATATAACAATATTCATCTTTTTCGTGTCGATATGCAAATTTTTTGTATCGATATGCAGAACGGTTAAGAAATTTCTGGACCAAATCCACGTTTTCTCTCTCCAATCTTTCTCTCTCCAATCTCCTTCTAACTGCCTATTTTGGTGGTGATATTTATTCCATGATTTACACCCCCACTACACCCTATTTTCTCTCTCCTAATCTAGCCATCTATCATCCTCAATCCAACACTCCAAAATTGTCCACTCGTTTCACCACAAGACTCGTTTTACCTGAGTGCCTCTATATATATATATATATATCTGGAGATCCTAATTTCCAATTTTTTTCTGGTTTAATACAATCTAATATTAATTAAATATTTTGTTATGGTGTCGAGATATGGAGTTTGGTGAGGATTGCACATTGAAGAAGGTTATGGAAATATACATACCCTCATCAAGGAATCAAAACGTAAGCTCTCTCTATCTATATATCTATTTGGTCATGGCTCCCATGATGCAATGTATATAGGAAATACATCTTTTTCAAAGTATATAGAAATATGTAAATAGACAGAAGAATTGAAGATAAATGACATTGTTGAAAATAGAGGGGTTATTATTAGTTTGTGTAGAAGTTGCTCCGAGAGAGTATTTGTTTCATTGGCAAAAGGACTAATGTAATAGTCTCTCGGAGCAACTTCTACACCGACTTAGATAAACATGCCTCCTCATTAAAGAACAAAAACAGTAATATATTTGCTAGTTATGCAGGATCTATCTGTATCTGTCTTTCTTTTTATCTACTTTGTCTCTCTCTAAACATCCTTTTTTTTTCCTTGATGAGGATGTCTGGAGGCTGGGAACAGATCATTGACTGTGGAGTGTACTTTGAAGAAGAGGATCTAGTTATCTGCCTGCGACCATGTATGTTCCCCTCTCTCTCCCTCCCTCTCTCTCTCTCTCTCTCTCTCTCTCTCTCTCTCTCTCTCTCTCTCTCTCTCTCTCTCTCTCTCTCTCTCTCTCTCTCTCTCTCTCTCTCTCTCTCTCTCTCTAAATTCTATATAAAAAAATTCAGAACAAAATTTCAGATATAAAGGGTACATTATTTCTAGATATTAGATCTGTTGGATTACATCTCTCTGGAATAAAAATTGGTACAGGAATCATACATAAACAGCCATATTATTGAGAGAGTATTAGTTAGTGCAGAGTATGCTTGGAGAAGTTAATAGTTTCATCACCAAAAGGAATAAACTATAACTGCTCTAAGCATATTCTACACTGACATTCAATTAATCATGCCTACTTGTAAAAGACTGAAAACAACAAGTGAAAAGAACAAACAAATTAACAAAGCAAACTTCAGTAAATAAAAAGTGAAAAACACTTAAACAAACATACTCATCATTAATAATCATGTAATACCTAAAGCAAACATAACTAAGAGTTAAATGTTTTTAAAAAATGACATAATAAACTGGACATTAAAAATGTCTAAAAAGTTTAAAACAAATAAAATTCATGCTACCCTAATCTTCATTGCCTTCTTCTGCCTCAAATGGTTCTTCGTCTTCATCGTCTTCTTGTTCAATATCTTCTTCTTCCTCTTCGTTGACTTGTTCTTCTTCATCACTTAAATTAATCACTTCCTCTCTCCCGTTTAATTATTGCCAAGGTAGAAAATTAAGCTTTGCAAATTCATCCAAAGTACTCCATAGTAGAAGTCCGGATATTTCATTACTCACTTCATAAATACATGAAAGTTGCCACGCTTCAACAGACTTGCTATTGAATTTCAATATATAATCATTTCCTTCCCTGTCAATCCATATATTTACATCACTGCTGCGCCATGTGATGTAATTGTGTTCATTATTGTACAATGAATCAATACGTATATAGCGGTCATGGCCATATGGTAAAAATATTTGCTCAAGAAGACTTTCTTCCAATTCAGCATGTGTAAGAACAATAATCATAGGATTATAGGATGTAAATGTTGAATGAAATCCTGCGAGTTGAGTTGGACCGAAAAATCCTACCACATTTCTTATTGCAACATTCATATGAATGTTTGGGAATAGAATAGGATCCCTCTCATAAATGAATGGAGTATATCTCTTATTCATTTCATCCAAAGCATTTTTGAACCTGCACATGCGTAAAACAAAAAAAAATAGTTTTTTTACAATATTACATTAATACAAAACGACATATAATATTATTAAATTACAAAAAAATAGTATAATAAAAATACCTTTGTGTTGCATTTGCTAGATCACTCGGCATAGTAACTGAACATTTTATGTAATGTTCATCGTCCGATAAATCAATTGGAAAGGAAAGTCTAATGTAAAAATTGTTTGCGATACTTGGAAACCTAAAAAAATGGCTTTCCGGTACAATATCTGTAAGGAAAAGCACCTCAGTGTCAATTGAGACATCATGCGGAATGTGATGCACCATACTGAATACTATAAAATGATGATCCTGGAGAACTTAAGAATGTTGAACGTGATAGATGGATTGCAACATATGTGGTACTTATAGAGTCTTGATTTAATGATTTGTAATTATGTCCATATTTTGAGATAGTATAAAAATAACAATAGAACAGTTTGTCATAGAAAATCAGTAAATCAACTTTATGACCTAAATTTACTTAAACAAAATTTTGCATTCATCATGTAAGGAAATTTCTGATATCATCACATATATGATAATTATAATGTTTCCATGTAATATCATTACAATATTCTGTAAGTATGATATATACATATAGGGAAATTCATATTAACAACAACATAATATGAAAATTATAATGTTTCCATATAATATAAATAATATATTTTGTAAGTATGATATATACATATACGGAAATTCTTTGACAAAAAAGAAGAAGAATACATGTATTGTTCTGCATTATTCACGTAAGGAAATTTCTGATATCATCATTCATTACTGATTTTTTCATATATTCATTAATACACTTGTATAAAGTATAGTCCGTTTCTCAATAGATCATATACCCTACTCTAGACACTAAACCCTAAATCCTAGAACCTAAATCATATAACTAAAATCTATTGATTTAGTTTTAATTTTAATACCTAAAACAATCAAACATTACAAATTGAACAACACAAAAATAAACAATACCTTTTTTGCTTCATTATGCAAAAGCAATTTAAATAATTTGATTTTGCTTCATTATGATAAATAATTTTTTTGACACTTTCTCATTTTGTGTAATAGGTTTTAACCTAACAAATAGGTCAGACAACTGAAACCAGAAATTGCTGTTCCCTTGAAGTGAAATGGATTTCTTGGTGTTATAATATTGCAAGGTAATACTATTATTTACAATGCAAGTTATACATTTCTTTAAGCTTTATATTGATTATTTGCATACAAAATATTAACTGTATGATCCTATTCCTTGAAAATACAGGTTTTAGCATTAGTCTCCAATCTACATATATTAATGGGATTGAAGATAAACACTAAGGTCATGTCTTTATCTTTATCAAATTGCTAGAAATTTTCTAAATATTTGCATACAAAATTTAATCTTAATGGTGCAGTTCCATGTGGTGTTGTGTGGATTCGTACCAGCAGAAAAAAATATTTTGGAGTCGTATTGATGCTATGGAAGACATAAAGGTACGCAAAGAACATAGTTTAGGTTAATATTATTAGTACTAGTGTTATATCAAAGAAAATAGTTTAGCTTCGTTGCATGTTTTAGTATCGTAGAACCTTAGTCATATATCCACCCATGTTTTTGATTTAGTTTAAGTAACAAAATATCATTAAGCAAAAACAAAATAATTAAATTTCAATTATATAAACTGACCAGAATTCTGCAATAGAATCAAAAAAAATCGTCTAACTTGGAGGAATTAATAAACATCAAACTTATATGAAAACTGCCATTCTAAACTTAACAAAAAATGGACATACGAAATAATGAAATTAAATTCTAATATGAAATTGTTTATTCATCTAGATTTTCCTCCTTCACTTTCTTGAATATAAGCCTCTTCCTGGTACTTGAGTGCTCCCCACGATTAGCTAAAGGACAATCATCAGCTTTAGTAATCTCCTCTTCATCCGATTCACCATTTTCATCATCTTCGTCCATGTTAATATAACGACGCTTATGGGGTGAAACCATTTCATTTGAAGAAACGTTTGACATAACATCATTGTCTAGGGTGAAAGATTCTAGATTTTCCTATCAATAAATAAATTAAACATTTATTAAATTTGTGATTAGTAATAAAATAAGTCATAAATATCATAATCTTAAGTCAGCGATAAATACCTCAGATTCTTTGGTCGTTTGCTCAAATTTCTCAATGAGAGTTGTATCGTCGGTCATATTCATCATGGTATATGCAGAAGGAGTAGGAAGTCTACTAATGTTGAATTGCGAAATAAGAACTCTAAATAACATCTTTTTGTTCATCAAGACATTTAACTCTTTCAGGATATTATTTATGTCCTCATCCTGAAAAAAATAAATAAGTTCAATATAAAACAGAAATTAATCAGTAATGCATTAAGATTTATGTTTATATACATTATCCGTTGATTCGATAATGCTGGAAACACTTTTCTTCAAGATTTGTGAAATTTCCCTATCAAATATAGTGAACTGAGCGGTACCAGATCCGTCTATAACACTAACTTGAACACTAAATCTGCATATTAGAAAACAACTACAATATCATGTACAAACATTAAAATATCTGAATTTAAATGAATATTTTTTATGAAAGAATTCTGTACCTAGGGACTGCATAGTTAACCAAAGTTTCACATTTTTTACACCAAAACTTTTCCTCTTGCGATTGCACCTTACTTTTACAACGTTTGCAAGAATTATAGTACCATCCGTAGGAATCTTCAATATGATCAATGGTGGCAAGAGTAATAGCTTGCAGAACCTATAGTTTATATTATATATAAATATGTAAGATCGTGTACATAAATTTGAATAATATTTATTAACACATAATAAGCAATTGTACAATTTTGAACTAACCGTTGCCCGATCGTGAAGATGTTCGTAGAGTTCATCTAAAGTTTTTCTATCATTCACGTTTAAGAAAAGGTCGGCTTGGGAGTAGGACGGCTCATTTGTCAATTGTACACAACTTTGGCCAGCTTTTGAGCATTCTTTTTTTGAGAAACTACAATATAAAGACAAATAGTATAGGATAATAAAAAAATAAATATCACGATATTGGATATTGAATTGCACCATATTTTATGTAATAATAATAATATTACATTTTCTTAAATTCAGCAATCTCACATACGCTATCATCATCAAAATAAATCCTTGTGCCATAATAACCATTTGACAAATTAGGTGTATTATTCCATTTTCCCAGCTTTCCAAATTGTATAATAACTACGACGAAATTCTGTGCTGAAGCCCCAACAAATGGACGACATAATTCGGCATAATCATCCCATAATGTACAATTGATGACATTATCCCTGCAATATTATACAATATAAAATAACTATGAATATAAAACAACATAATATAAGATAACATATTAAATTTTATTACCATGGAGAAATTCAATAAATAAATAAATACCTTGTATCCCTCAATTGTATATTGATCCTTTTACCCTCTTTTCCGTTCCTATTAGTAAAGGTAACAATGTTGTCTCCAATTCCAACCAATTGCCCAATAACATCTATACAATAAGTAATATTATGTGTAAAATAAAATATTAAACGTACTGAAATAGTAATTGATATAATATAACAACTGTTAAATTAAAATATTTACTAACCATACAGATATCCTTGATCCAGTGACTCGTCGATGATTTTTTCGAAATCAGTGAATTTGAATCCATGAATAGGAATAGAAATTGATGAACTCCGCTTAATTGTAGTGTTGCGATAAAATATTATCTTGTATTTATGATTAGAGAACTTGAAAGGTATATCATAAAGAGCAACTCTAAAGTTTGAAATCAAATATATACCTCATTCCTCTAATATTCCAAGATTCACCATAAAAGCTTCTTTAATTACTCCATGAATTTTCTCACCCTTGAGACGAATTTGTGTTAGTCCTATACAAATATTAGACAAACAATTTTTATGTATTAAATACAAATTAATAAAGAACTGAAAATTAATACCTTTTCATCCATTACAATGATTTCAATTGTACTGTATTGCGTACGATCTTCTTTCTTTGGAACTTTAAACAATCGAATTACTCGAACCTTTAGCTCATAATTCCCTCGGTTACCCGTAACTTTTATTTCTTGTTGTTGTTTTGACATTGCTACACAGGTCATACACAAAAAAACAATACAAAGAACAGTTCAGTAATGGAATATCTTTTATTGCACAAAATATTTGATGTTCTGTATTTGTTGGTCTGTAAATGGAAAATCAGTAATACAAGTTAATCAGTTCAATGTTTGTTGTTCTGTAAATGCAAAATCTCAGTGGAGATGGGGAGAGTTTTCGAACCTTTAGCTCATTATTATGAATTGCAAAAACATACCTGCTGTCTCGATATTATGTAGGCTTGCTCAAGAACTCACAAAGTTTTAGAACGTAATTGAGGAAGATGCTCTCTATTTATAAAGCATAATTTTTATTAATTATATTGGTTGATTTTATTTGATTGTGCACATATTCATCTGCCATAATGGATGCAATTTTGTTCTGTACATGTATTGTATACATCTTCAAATTGGATAAAATCTTTCCTTGCATATTACACACTGGAGAAAAATATATGCACTGGGCCCAGATCATTTCGTACTATGTATGGGCTTGTAGATTAGCATTTTATTTTTGGTTTAACCAATTCATTTTTTGGGCTTAAGCAATAATTATCCATTGATGTAATTTTCGTACATATGCCTATGTTGTTTTTTTTTAGGTCATTTGAAGAAGCAGCTTTATTGTTATATTCTTTGCATGGATGTAATTTTTGTCATTTTTGTGTTCTTTGCATATTTTGCAAGTTTGTATACATGTATTATGTTGCAAGTTGGAAATTTTTTATGGCTACCCTAATTGCATTAGGGTTAGTAAGATTATTTTGCAGGTTATCCAGACATTTGCAGGGATTTGCATGAATATTTAGACATTCATGGAGTACTGGTGCCCTAATTGCATTAGGGTTATTAAGATTACTTTACAGGTTATTCTGACATTCATGGAGTACTGGTGCCCTAATTGCATTAGGGATTTGCATGAATATTTAGACATTCATTTTAGCCATTTTTAGTGTGCCTGTTCATATATTAAAGATTTTCAAAATATTTGTGCGATTCTGTAATATGATTTGCGATCAAAAAAATCACAAAAATAGAGTAGTAGATCTTAAGTTATCAATATGGAAAATATAATATTTTACACATATTCTGGAAGGTTGAAATTGAAAGACATAAACGGACAAAACCGGAATAAACGGATTTAATGACATGTGGACAATATGCTGTAAAGATGCCACATGGCAGAAAAAAATCGATGCAATGTAGGAGCGCCACGTGGCGTAGCCGGGCCTTTGCGTTTAGTAGATATATAGTAGATTGTGAGTTGTGACGAAGGATCACAAAAATCGTCAAGGAGAATATAAGGACAACAAATCAAAGAAAGGCCAGAGAATGAAGTAAGGTATTTTTTTTTTTTTGAAAAAAGCAAGGTATATGTTCAACAAGCAAAGAATTCAAGAAAAGTATAACAAGTTAGTTTGGAAAATATTACGAAAATATTATTTTATAAAAAACATTACATAAAAGTTATATATACGCACTTTTTTAGCTACATACACATCTTTGTAAAGTGTACGTCTCCTGAAGGTATATAATTTGTTTAATAACTTTTTTCTATGAATCGGAAGATTAAAATCTGGAAAAAGAACGCGTTGTCGTATGCCTTTTAGGGACATACGTAATATGTACGTTTTCGAAAACAACAAAAAAATGAAATTTAAGGAATTGAGATACGAGGGTTTCGGCCAATTTCCATTTTCTAATTGTTATTGTGTGCATCTACTGAAAGAGTATACCTCGGAAAACGTATGACAATGTCTTTTTAAAAAAAAATCTTTCGATACACAATTCTTTTATCAGAAAAATTCAGCACGCTTTCAGATCAAAGGTGTACATCTTTTCGGGATATACAAGATTGCGTGTATATAGGAAAAAAATGTGTATATGGCATCACCCAATTATTTATAAAAAAAAATGTGTATATGAACCCAACATTAAGTTTGTCGACGTGCGACAAAATCTATCTTAATGCGTGGAAGAACACCTTGTTTTAACAAGTCAATTATAATTTGACTAAATCTATCTTAATGTGTGGAAGAATACCTTGTTTTAACAAGTCAATTATAATTTGGTAAAACTGATTAAAATCCAAGAGAAAAATCTAAATAGAAGAACGCATTTTTTAGAAAGTCAATTATAATTTGGTGAAGCCGATTAAAATCCTAGTTAACAAGAACAACTCAAAGAGCAAAAAAGATAAATAAAAAAAATGGAGATGCGGGGTATCGATCCCCGTACCTCTCGCATGCTAAGCGAGCGCTCTACCATCTGAGCTACATCCCCATTCAATGATTTTAATTAATTTGTTTTTGTTCTTTAAAACTCTGAGTGGCGTTACTGTTACTTTCAACTTTCAAGGTATTTGAAGCGATGCTTAATTTCTGTCCGTTTTCGATGACTTTCTATCTCATTTTCCAATTTACCTACCAAATTTTGCAGTTAATCCCTTCATCTGAACCTATTTCAATGTTTAATTTCCACCTGTTCTTCCTTCATTTTAAGTCCAACCACACAATATAAATTAGGCTCTTATTATTGTTATTCACTTTGGGGTCTCATAATTCGACTTGTTAATTTAGGTTGCATGATAAGATGTAAAGAATCAGTATCCACAACAGAACTATATTCATAATAAAGGGGGAAAAAAGATGGGAAGAATTAGGAAATTTAACTATTACACTCTACTAATCAAACCACATAATAGTTAAGTAGTAGTAACAGCAGATGATCTGTACTTGTAGCGACTCGCCCAGAAGAGGAAGTGCAGGAAGTTTAATCCACTCAGTACACACATAAGCCAGTAGAACCTCTCCAGATGGTAATAATTGAGGTTGGCCCCACTAAGCCAAGGCCTGTGTCCATCTAGCCCTGTGAACCAGTTCACAACGGAAACCAACACCGAGCTCAGATAGTATCCCATGGCCAATGACGTCCAGGAGAGTGACGTGGCCAGTGACCTCATCCTTGCTGGTGCCTCTGTGAAGAAGAATTCCATCAGCCCAGCCAAGCTGAAGAGGTCTGCTGACCCAAGAAACACGTATTGCAGGGCGATCCAGAGGAATGTGATCGGTAGTGACTCATTGTTGTTGTTGGCCAATGCAATCTTCTTTCTCTTGGTTTCAACAAGAGCTGCTACAGCCATGGCGACAATTGACAAAACTAGCCCTGCGCCGATTCTCTGCAGATGGGTTATTCCGGATTCGGTTTTGGTGACTTTTCTTGCGAAGGGGAGGAGGATTTGGTTGTAGATGGGGGCGAGTGTCATGATGAATATGACGGGGAAGACCGGGAGGGAGGCGGGTGGGACCCGCATGGTACCGAGTGTGGTGTCCATCGTTGCTGCTTGCTGGACTGAGAAGGTGGACAGCTGGGCGAGGCAGCAGTTGAGCATTATGGTGGAGGCGAAGATGGGAATGGTCCTCAGGACTATCTTGACCTCTTCCACTTGCTCTGCTGTGAATTCAAGCAAGAGCTTGCCTGTTACCGCTGTGTCGAAAAACTTGGCGCCTTGTCTTTCTCTTTCTCTTTCGGGCTCGTTCGGGCTCGTTTCCATGTCCGTGATGACGTGGGAAGGATTGCTTTGGAAGCACTTCTCTGCAATAGCTGATGCCAATACCTGGATTTTGGTCATGAAAAGTGTTGTTTAGCGGTGTTTCATGCAATGTTTTAAAAGTCGTTTGATTTGGCGGGAGTAGTGGTGTTTAACGATTCGTTTGAATGAACTGTTGAATCAGCGGTTCTGAAACTAAACCGAAACCGGTCGATGTCGGTTCCGGTTCATGATGTCAAGCTTCTTGTCGCCCGAAAAGATAATATATAATACCTTTATGATGGTAGTAATGGGGCTTCCAGATGGGACTTTAATCCTGTACTTAGGAGAGCCAAGCAGGAAGACGAGCGCTGAGAAGAGTATACTAGCAGTGGCAACTCCGAACCCCCATTGCCAGCCGACGTTGTCTTCGATCCACACGACGAATGTCACGGCTATGAGGGCCCCACAGGACAGGCAGAAGACATAGTAGTTGAAAAACGCCGATCTCTGCTTCCTCCCTGCAACCGTCGTCTCATCGAACTGCTCGGCTCCGTGCGGAGGAAGCGAGCCTTTGATCCCTCCAACGCCCAGCGCCACCATATACAGGCCCAGGAACAAAATGACTGATTTGCCCCCACTCAGCTCTCTGCATTTGGTACCATCTGTGCTTGTCTTGTGGCATTGTGGTGGCTGTCGCAAAGGCTCATGAGCTTGTACTGTAAGTATTACCAAACCCTGTTTTCCTCCAAAAGTTAGCAATCGTTTTCTTCTAGTACACATTGATTTAAAGAGATGGGATCGTAATATTTGTGGTAACAAACGGTTTCAAATTTTGATTTTCATCTTAAGATCACAAGAAATACTGAGAATTGCTAACCAAGAAAATTCTAACTTATGTACTTAAGAATGTTTAGAAATTCTTTTTTAAGAAACTGTTACCCTAAAAATACTTCAAACCTCAAAATAAATAATATCCAACAAAATCTTTTCAAAACAAGGTTCTTACTGCCCGCCCGGCCCGTACCGCCCGCTCGATAAAAATACGGGCTTGGTCGCTTGGACAAGGGTAAGAGTCCTAACGGGTCGATCGGACCAGCCCGACCATGCAAATTTATCTACTATATATATATATAGATTAAATGTATAAATAAATTTTTTGTTTACTTTATATGATTATATATTTTGTTTTCATATCTACTTTTTGACTCTTAGTATAATACTTTATTTATTTTTTCCACTTATATATGCCAAATTTTGCATAGATATTAATAAAAATCCATAAAGAAAAGAAAACGAGTAGCCCTCGGGCCGGGCGGCCCGTACACACGGACATGGTTTCGAGCCTGGCCCGTATAACGGGCCGGAAAAATAGGTATGGTCCGGCCCGGACCCGTGTTTGATGAGATCTAATAGGTTAGAAAAACCGAATTAAATAAGCACTATGCAACATTCGAGTACATAGTATTATTGCAAAGTTCCTTTTTTTTTATTAGATCCATTACCATGAACTCTATGGTAGCACTTATGAGAAATACGGTGTAGGTGGTGAGGAATGCATCACACAAGAAGCCACCGAGGAGGGCGAGGAGGAAGGCTGTTCCCATGAAGTTGGTCACAATGTTTGCTGAGCTGGACGGCGAGAATTGCATGTACTTAGAGAGGTAAAGCACAAGGTTGCTTGCATTTGCCAGGTACGCCAGATTCTCCAGTATCTCCACAACTAAACCCAACAATTGAACAAATGGCATATTCATGTTAACTATATATACTAACTTCGTAAGTTGTGGTAGCAGTAACAAATTAAAGGTAAATTTTCTTTACCTAAGATGATTGAAGCTGCTAGCAGACCTCCATGATTGCCTTTCATAGCAGGTCTACTTTTCCAGTCCACATAACCTTTCCAACTGCTCATCTGGCTCTCATAATCCTACATTATAACTGTAAACTTTAGGACATAATCTTGTGTACGTATGTAACAAAAATGAAAAGCTTGAAAGTGAAAAAAAAAGAACTACCATTTTGTTCCTATAAATTTGCTGAAAGAGGCTAGCTTTGGAGTTGTGGAGAGAGCAGGTTATGGAGTTGTATTTAAAGGAGGAGAAAAGAGCAATAGAAGAATGTTGTGAGCTTTTAGAACGGTCTAGAGTTGATGAAAACGACGACAGATTCCACTAGAACAACTTTTTACCATACAAGAAAAGAGGAAAAAAGAGAGATCATTTTCAGGTTATTGACTAGTAACTAACTCTTGAAATGTTAGTGTTCTATATGACTTCAAATCAAGAAGTACTGCAAGTGAGCTCTATTTGAGCGAGCAAAAGCTAAGCCCCGGGCCGCGAAAGTTATGGTTGCCGCGACAGGGCAGTATGGTATAGATAAAATTTTATCTGTATCGGATTTTGGGGCTTATAAATAGATTGTCTTAGGTTGGATTTACTCATCCACAAAATCAGTAAAAGGAAATCCTAAAAGGGCGATTTGCTCCAAACTCGTTTCTTTCTTCTTCGCTTTACTGTTCATCAAATCACTCAAAATTCTCAACAGTTAGCTACCACGTGCTCTATGACGATCAGGAATCAATTATTCGGCTTTTGGTGTGGTTGGCTTACTAGACATGGCAAAGTGGGTCATACTCAAAACAGTTGTCTAGATGTTAAAGTTATAAACAAATTGACTCTTGCCCTCTCTCTTTGGGAGTTAGAAGAGTTGGATCTTGTTGATTGCCTCAACTGAAGAAATCAGCTTGTTTTGCAGTGCAGAAATTCAGTTTCACACACTTTTTTTTTAATGTCCCACACACATACTAGTCTTCAGGCCTAATTATGTTGCTCTCTTTTGATAGTGGTACGGCCACTTCCTTGAATTTAATCTCTAGGATTAAGAAGCCTTATCTTATTGCTATTGCAATACCTGTAAACAGAGGCGGGTCCTGGGGGTCCGGTGACCCCCCTTCCCCTGGATCAAGTAATATAATAAAAAATTTAATTTTTAAAAATATATATATATTAATGCTTTGAGTATATAGACAAAAAGAGCTATTAGCTCAATTGGTTGTGGAACATGAGTTTTACCTAAAGGTTTGGGGTTCAAATCCCTCATCTCCCATCTTTTGTATTTTTTTTAGATAAATTTTGTAAGGTAATTGAACTAATCTTATTTAAAATTTTCATAATATATTTGATATTAAAATTTTTTAGATAGTTCTCCTTACTATTTGTCCAAAAATATTTTTAAAATTATAAATTAGTTTAAAATATTTTTTCAAAACATAACAATCCACCTAGTATATAAGATTTGTAAAAAAATTATACAAATAGTAATGTATTTAATGCTAAACAATATTATATAATTTTTCATAGACTATTTATGACCCCCCTTCGAAAAATTCCTGGATCCGCCACTGCCTGTAAAGTACATCATTATCATCCTAAATAAATATACAAAAAAATCATATATGTTTAGTGGTTTCATACATATCAATATATCATGAGCATTGGACTGTCTATCAATATTGCTGATTTAACGGATATTCGTCTAGAGTTGAACATTACATTTTAGGAGGCTATGTTTGTTCAATTTGATTGAAGTATCTAGTAACAAAGGCATATGAAGAAGGTGATAGTCGACGCATATGTATAGGATTGGTTGTTATATTATTTTATGTAATCTAGTATAATTAGGATATTCTCTACTATAATTATGTACTCCTATATATAACCTTACTCAATACAAGGCAATCCTAAGTGAGATTTTATCATTCTCTCACATGGTATCAACCGGATATCAATCGAGGGCTTTTCTTATTCTCTTACAAAAGAGTCTAGAGGTCTTGAATTCCCTCAGAGAATGCATAAAAAAACATTATATTACACTAAATTGCATTAAATCATCATAAAAAGATGCTTACTTCTAGGGTCCGTTTGGTCCCCTCTCCTATTAGGGGAATCCAAACGGACCATAGAAGTAAGCATTTCTTTATGTTTTAACAGAGATTTTTGGAGTATCAGAAAGAAAGGCATTGACAGTGTCGTCTAGACTATGATTCTTAATCTGAGGAATGAAATTACTCAGAGGCTGGATACTGGGCATGCACCTATACTCATGTCTAGAGGAGGGAGATATGACTGGAGGACTATCTATGATGACTTCATAAACAAAACCACTGCTTATGACTAGAAGTTATGTTTATGGGGCAAACTGATCACACAAAGGATTTCCTTCATGTGTTGGCTTGCTACTCATGGAGGACTTCCTGTCAAAAGCAGACTCAAGAGAATGGGAATCATACATGATGATCTTTGCTCATTCTGTAAGTTGGCTCCTGAAACCACTGATCATCTCTGGTTTGATTGCAAATTCACCTGTGAAGTGAGGAACAAAGTGCTAGAATGGGGGAAAATTGGCAGAAGACATAAAAACTTTCAGGAATGGATCAGATGCATGAGCAGGCTGAGCAGGAAAAGAAGCATGAGATATGCTCTTTGGATGTGTAGTTATACTGCTATCATTTACTACACTTGGAGATGCAGGAACTTAATTGTCTTCCAAGGGAAGAATATTAGTACTTATGAATGTTATATGATGAATGTTAATCATATTCAGAATTGTACTAGATCTAGATGGAGCAAGTTTAACAGAGAAGCTAGAACATTTTTAGAAAGAGTGGGGATTAGGATCAATCCTTGTAACACCTAGGCTTTCCTAGGATCTTGTAAGTTCGGTTACTTACCTTGAATGAAATTCTTACCTTTCATTCAAAAAAAAAAAACTTCTTGTTGGTTAAAGGCAGATAGTACATCTAGTTTGGTCATGAAAACTGATCATTCTTGCATCTACACACCGCCCTTCAGTGTACTATCTCATTAAATTCTAGTAAGGTCCATATTGCATATATATATGCATCCATGTGAGTTAACTATATCCATCTCGAATGGACGGTAGAAATAGCCAAAGCTTCAAAATTTGTCTCTGATTAATATGCTTCCTGAATGTGGCTTGGGAACCAGCCTCTAGTCACCATCATGATTTGGACATTGTTATAGATAAACCAAAAGGTCACTTAACTGGAAATTCTAACTTATCAAGGCTTATTTTTAACAGCATTAATAACTGCTTCATACGGAGTAGTTTTTTTTTACTGCTTTGAGGACTAGTTTTTTTTTTTTAAAATGTGAAGTGGGTATTATCCAGCATATGTAGCAATGGTGGAACCATGGCATATCTAACTGTTTGAGAAGCAGCTGAAGAAATCTTTTGTCCATTTCTCCTGCATTTATTTGTGCTAGATTTTGCCAATTGCCCTCATTCTGAAGCAACTCGAATTTATTGGCTCCTTTTATCTGTGTGTAGGCTTCCATATCATCTTGACGTGTAACTCTGAACTGTCAAATTCTTAACTCTTAAGGGATGGAGTTGCAATCCTTGTCAGTACATTGCAATTTTGACGTTGCCCCCTACATGAGGTATGTGTATATATATGAATTTTATTATTAAAATCTTGGTCCGGATCTCATGATTTTATTGCCTAGCCCAGAATTTGAAAATGATAGAACAACGAAGTTCTGTTTAGGATATTTTTGTGCATAATGATTTGGTTTTTGCGAAATATGATTTAAATCACGTTGGATTTAAGTTACACAATATTTTTATCACGCAAGATTTTAGCCCCCCTCTTGGGTAAAATCCTAGCTCCGCCCCTGGTTTTAAGGTATGTACCTTTGAAAATTTCAGTTCACTATTATATTACTTCAAAGTTTTGTGATTTTGTACAAAAGAACTGAGTTTCAGTGCTTTTACCTTATAAATGTAGTTGATTGAAACCTACCAAATTAAAAACAGAGTAATTCTAACTGAAGAAGTTGGGAGTTGGTAATTTTTTGGGTAGTAACATTGTATGGCCTGTGTGTAGACACCTCAAATGTTCATCACACATCTTGATCATTTAGTCAGAATCACATATTCATACATATGGCTCTTCAATGCCAATAAAATTGTTCTTAGAGCAAATTTTGCAAGTAGTCCCCCAGCAAAAACAACCCATAACTAGAAAATATGAAAAAGTAACTCTAGAAACAACAAAAGCAAAAAGAATATGATTCTTCACAGTTTTCACGCAATTGTGTATAAGTAAAGAACATTAAGTAATAAAGAAAACGGTAAGATGGGTGTTTTTTCCTCAAATTTTTTGATTCCATAGTTTCGGTTTGTCCTAATAAGCTTTCGAGCTTAAGTAATTGTTGTAAAATTGTTCCTTTTGTTAATTTCTCATTCACATGACATCTTGAAAAGTAACACTCATAGCTTATCAATCCGAAAAGAGAACTTTTTCGGAGCTTGAAATGATGGAAATGGGGTGAGTGTGAAAGTGCTAAAAAAGGCTTCTTTTTTAATGTATTGTATTGTATAGTATCCACACAAGTTGGAGCATTAAGGAAGCATGAAGATTTTGGTATAATGCTTCCATCGCTTCTAGAACACGTACGTGGATCACTTGCACTCGAGCATATATCCTCGAAAAAGCTCGAGTGAAAGTGATCGGAAATGACCATAGTGTGGGGAGGGAGATAGAGCCCTACCTAAACAACTCAGGTCAAATCGGGTTCAGACTGAATACATTGTGGTTAATACACATTTGGGTCGAGTAACAAGGTTGGAAGTTAAACCTTAGTAAATTTATGTGACTTTTTGTTCATATAAGTCTTATTTATTGTCATGTGGGTTGGGTAAATTTCGCTTGGATTTTCCCATGAGACGCATTTTCCGACATTTTCTCAGTGATGTGAGCTCAACATGGCTAAAGAAATGCTTCTCTTAAAACCTCCAAAAGCTTTAACGGTTGCTGGTTAAGTTCTTCGATCAAATTTGGATTTAAAATTAGAGCGATCGCATTGAAGGTGTGTTTGGTTACTAGCTTAAAATGTAAAAATATGCTTATACGATAGTTGATAAGGTTTTTTTTTATGATAAGAAATCCACTTTGCGGTGGCAAACTCTGGATCTGTGACCCAGGTGCCAACAAGAGCCATGAACCGGGTAAACTGGGTTGCGCCAACCAGCTTGATCTAGTGGATGAGAGTTGGTGAGACTTCGATTCGTTTTTCACACAAGTGAAGGTGTGGAAGGCAAAGATCGAACCCTGGACCTTCCAACATTGCCCCAACACCCCTTCCACTAGGTCAGCTGATGCGATCCTGCATCGACCCAAGCCGGGCTACAACGAGCCCCATACGTCCAAGACCTTGGAGACCACATTGGTTCAAGACTTAGTCTAGTTTAGCTTTATATTTCTTATTTTATCAACTTTCTTGTTTTAGCAGCTTTCCCTTTTTAGCATTGCTATTTTTTGGAACTTACTATGTTTAGTAAGTTTCCATATTTGGCACTTTCTATTTTAGGACTTACTATGTTTAGCAGTTTCCTTTTATAGCGTTTTAGATAGTTTCCTTTCAGTCATTCTATCTTTTAGGATTTGTGCCTTTTGCATGCTTTCATGGGCTAGCCCACGAGGTTCGACTCGGCCCATCCGACGTCTCACCTCCCCTATTTATACCCGACTTTGTTAATGTTATTTCTTACGTTCAAGTTAAAGTTCAAGGTTTCAAGTCAAGTGTTAATTTCTCCTTCCCTTGATCGGACGTCACCCATATCCCTCTCATCCCCATTCCCTCCGCCGCCGACGCTATGGCAATCGCTTGATTTTCTCAAGCAAAGTCTATCTTCGCATCTCCTTCATCCGCAGTCGACGCTACGACACCCCAAAGACTTGTCTTTTCAAGCCTTATATCCTTTACCAAATTGCTTCCGCCACCGCTAACTCTTCGCCCATCAAAACGCTTCCATCACCGACGAGTCCTTGTTGTCGCCATCGTCTTCCCAATCGCCGACGTCAACAAAACCATTCATCGCGTTCTTCCGCTCGCGATCATCCCCAGCATAGTGTTCCACAGCAGAATCACAAGATCGAGTGACTTCCCAACCAAGACTAGATCCAAAGGCATCACCTTTGACAAATTGGCTTGTCATCGGAGGCAAGGACACATAAACTGGTATCACAGCAGCCAGCCGGCACGCAGCGCGCGTTCCTTCGCCATCGACTCCAGCAAACGCACCTGCGAGCACCCCAGCGGGCACCCACTTGCCCTCGCTCGTCGGCGCATCGACGACCCCGTTCGTGTGCCCACTAGCCCTGCCGCCGCCACCATCCCAAACCCTAACCCGAAATTTCCCCCCCCTCCTTTTCCGCTGCCACATATCCGAATTACCCAGAAACCGACAAACCTTCTGCCCAGCTTTCGTCAAAAAAAAATCGTACTTTCCGCAATTTTCTGCCATAATCCTGTAGAGCATCTCGAGACGAGTCCGAGCATATAAAATTCGCCCAAAATGGACATCGTTTGACCCCTCAAAAGGCCAAAATACGAACAGCCCGCCGCCAAAACCCTAGCTGCCGCGACCGCGGTTTTCTACACTGCCGTTTCCGAATCCCTTTTTCTTATCTGAAACCCTAGCCTCCGCCTCCCCTCATAATGCTAGTTTGACCTTTCCCTAACCAACCCGTCCTTAGCCACACCCACACCCAACCCACCCGGCCCACACCTAGCCACGGCCGAACCCGGACCCACATCCATGACCGAGCCGTAGACCCCTCTTCCATGGCCCGTTTGTACCCTTACTTCGAGCCCGACAAGTGGGACAATGAACCTTGGTTTGGTGGCGTGAACACGTACGCGCACCCGGATTGGCTCCCGCTGCCTCGACTCCTTGCACCGCCGCCACCTCGCCCACGCACCCATGCGCCCCAGCCGTGACGTCGCACCCACTACCGCGACGTTGACCCCGACTGGATTCCCCCTCCTCGGCTCTGACCACAGGTTTGCACGCACGACCGCGAGCGGACCCAGATTCACACCCACATCGACCGGCGACCCGCTGCCACCGTCCCTGAGCTCACACCCGCGCAACGCGAGATACGGCAGCTACGGCGCGAGATTGCCCGCCTCAAATCCACGTTGGTCGCGTCGCCCCCGCCCATCGAGCCGACATCATGCGCGTCCCATGACGCACCCACTGCCGCGCATCCGGGTCCGATCTTCATCACACCCACACCGACGCCCGCTTCCGCGACGACATCGACTAAAGACACGCCGAGTGCACCCGTTGTTGCGCCTGCATGTTCGACGTCGACGACGGTTGCACCCGTGCCCATGGATGCAGGTCCGTGTACCAGTGCACCTGCGTCCGTGCACATGGTTGCGATTTTCTGCATTGGCGCGCCCGCGCCAGCCATCGAGCCCGCTCCTGAACCCGAGTCTTACTTGATCTTCATTGCGGTTCTCCGAGCCGGACACAAGCCAGACGCCGTCTTTTTGTTGCCCGACGAGCGTGTCTTCTCCTTGGCCCCACCCAGTTCGAAGCGAGGACGCTTCGATTCTAAGGGGAGGAGAATGATGCGATCCTACATCGACCCAAGCCGGGCTATAGCGAGCCACATGCGTCCAAGACCTTGGAGACCACCTTGGTTCAAGACTTAGTCTAGTTTAGCTTTATAGTTCTTATTTTAGCAAGTTTTCTATTTTAGCAGCTTTCCCTTTTTAGCATTGCTATTTTTGGAACTTACTATCTTTAGTAAGTTTCCATATTTGGCACTTTCTATTTTAGGACTTAATATGTTTAGCAGTTTCCTTTTATAGTGTTTTAGATAGTTTCCTTTCAGTCATTCTATCTTTTAGGATTTGTGCCTTTTGCATGCTTGCATGGGCTAGCCCACGAGGTTCGACTCGACCCATCCGACGTCTCACCTCCCCTATCTATACCCGACTTTGTTAATGTTATTTCTTACGTTCAAGTTAAAGTTCAAGGTTTCAAGTCGAGTGTTAATTCCTCCTTCCCTTGATCGGACGTCACCCATATCCCTCTCATCCCCATTCCCTTCGCCGTCGACGCTACGGCAATCGCTTGATCTTCTCAAGCCAAGTCTATCTTCGCATCTCCTTCATCCGCAGTCGACGCTACGACACCCCAAAGACTTGTCTTTTCAAGCCTTATATCCTTCACCAAATTGCTTCGCCACCGCTAACTCTTCGCCCATCAAAACGCTTCCATCACCGACGAGTCCTTGTTGTCGCCATCATCTTCCCAGTCGCCGACGTCAACAACTCCATTCATCGCGTTCTTTCGCTCGCGATCATCCCCAGCATCGTGTTCCACAGCAGAATCACAACATCGAGTGACTTCCCAACCAAGACTAGATCCAAAGGCGTCACCTTTGACAATTTGGCTTGTCATCGGAGGCAAGGACACATCATCAGCCCATGTGTTGATAACGTGTGTTAGGTGAATGTTCAAGAAAGAACCATTAATTAGGAGAGAGTTGAGAATGCACCAGAGGTGTTTCCTCGCTCGCACGCGTGTTTGTTCCTAGTGAACACGGATGTTCACTGCTTTATTTGTAGATGTCCATCACAATATATAAGTGATGTTCATCACTTTATAACTAAAAATTGCAAAATTTTCTAGTGTTTTTGTACTTGTGTTTTTGTTTTCTAAACTCCCAAATCTTTTAAAAATGACTATTTTAATGTTCATTGCATGTTTATATGGCACAATATTGGTAATCTCTAATACGAAATGAAGTATAAAGTAAGTAAAAGGTAGATTTTTCTTGTATGCGTTTTGTGATGCACATGTTGGAATAAGGATTCACATGTATATGCCTAAACAAGTGATGCACATATAGACATGAAAGAAATGAACATATAGGCATAAAGAGTGAAGAACATATATGAAAAAGGTGATAAACATGCATGCATAAAAATGTGATGAACTTCTAGGCATAATGTGATGAATATTTGAGCATAGAAGTGGTGAATATATGCACAAAAGTGATGAACATCAAATATATGTTCACACGAAAAATGATGAACGTATATGAGAAAAGCGATGAACATGCATACATAAAAAATGATGCACATCGAGGTACAAAAGTGGTGAACATCTGGACATGAATGTGATGAACATCAAAAACATATTCACGCGAAAAATGAGGAACATATAGGAGAAAATCGATGAACATGCATATGCATAAAAAAGTGATGAACATCTACTGAAAAAAGCGATGAACATCGAATATATGTTCACAAAGAAAAATGATGAACGTATAAGAGAAAAATGATGAACATGCATGTATAAAAAAATGATGAACATCTAGCTAGGTACAAAAGTGGTGAACATCTGAGCACGAAAGTGGTGAACATTTAAGGACAAAATTGATGTTTACATCGAGGTGCAAACAAAATTTTCTCAAAAACATGCGTACAATATGGGAAAAATTCGACGCGGCCGATTTTTTTGCCCTTTTATGAAAGTCTAATACAAACCCTTTTCTTCTCTCAAATCTAATGGCCCCAAATGATTCTTATATCTCTCCTACATTATTTTTCTCATTTGATCCATTCCCACGTGTGTTAATGATTTAATGTAAAGATTTTTTTTTCTTCTAATAAAGTGTAAAGTTTTGAATCGCTATAGGTGAAGAGCATGCATATACAAAAGATTGGCCCTATCCATTCACATATTTACGCTTCCGAAGGTTTTCATTCACTAGTTTATACTCTATCCACCCATCATAGATCCCAGGGGGACCGGTAAATAGGGTACCCAACTTAATTTCTTTCGCTTTCCAAATCCAAGCTTCGCCGTTCTCTTTTTTTTTTCCCTCTAAATCCAGGCCAACCTTTCTATTTCCTTTTTCAAAATTTGATATCCAAAATATTCCTTTAAAGCCGAGACAGAGACAGATCGGTGATTTTGTCTTCCATTTCTTCATCTTAGAGTGTGAAGCGAATAGCGATGAACACCTCCCCAATTCAGATCTAGATCACCCCACCGTCATTCTGTTTCAGATCCAAAAAAAAAAATGTATTCTTGTCCCCAAGTTTACATGCAAATCCAACAACGCACTATGTTTATTAAAAGATAATCACGAAGATGAGGAGATTTGGAAGACGGAGGTTCTGGAGCGCTCCACAGTAGAGAAATGTAAGATCTTTGTCTCTCTCTTTGGATATCCCTTCCATTTGAAATGCCAGGTTGCCTTCTATTGAAAAAAACTTCTTTATCAACCTCTAGTATGAATCAACAAAAATCTGTTTCACTACTTTGTTTCAATGTTCTTCATGAGTGTTCTTCATCTAGACGGTTCTCGTTTAATGTATATATTATATATGTTATAATGGGTTCAATTTTTATTAATATATTGTTATTATATGAACTGGGGTCGACTTTATGATAACTCTTAAATTTCTATTTGATATGAATTTCCGCCGTTCAGATAAAAAAAAAGGGTTATATGTATGATTTACTAATTTTAATATATTATAATGTAATAGATAAATAATATGAGTGTTCACACAACAAATATCAGTTAATGGGCTTCTGAATACAATATAATGGGCTTAAACATTAAACAGGCTTATTAAAAAAAGGTTTTGTGAAAAATTAAAATTTGTGCAGCCTAAACTTGTAATGGCCTTATTGGCACATATAATGGTTAATAATATTATACACAAAATTTTGCCAACATTTAATGGACTTGAATAAAATTAACGTTTATGTAGACTAAGTCAAATAATGGGCTGAAATATTAAACTTAAACATCTAATTGAGTTAATGGGCTTATAGGCCCATTTTCAAAGAATTTCGATAGCTTTACAAATTCTGTTAATGAACATCTTGGGTTTATGGGCTTAAATATTGGGTTAATCGGCTTATGGGCTTATCAAATAACTAATGTCGGTTGAGCAAAAAAATGTTTTATTTTGTATTAAAAAATGTAAACAAACGAAATCTAATAGCCATCCACTAAACCCTAAGTCATTTCTATCTGTTCCATTTCCGCCGTTTTACTTTCTCTCTCTCTTTACCTGCTCTAGATCCAACTTTCACAAAATTTCTTTCCTTTTCATTCGCTTTCCAGATCCATGCCGGATTCTTTTTACAAATCCAAGCTTCGTCCTTTTTCTTTATCTTTCTCTAAATCCCGACCATACTCTACAAATGTGTGTCTTTTATTCAATTTCTCCGTCTTAGATTGTGAAGCGAATAGCGATGCATAGCATCGCACTTCAGATCTAGATCCCCCACTGTCGTTCTCTTTCAGATAAAAAAATCAGTTCTTGTCCCAAAGTTAACATGCAAAGTCACCAACGCGATTGATATGGAGATCTGAAAGAAGGAGATTTTGTCGCACTCCAGTACCCCACAATCGAGAATTGTAAGCTCTCTCTCTCTCTCTCTCTCTCTCTCTCTCTCTCTCTCTCTCTCTCTCTCTCTCTCTCTCTCTCTCTCTCTCTCTGGAGATCCCTTCTCTTAATCAAAAAATTAAAATAAAACGTCTCTATCAACCTCTATTCAGAATATTTTTCTTCGGGTTCACTGTTTTGATAGTTTGAAAAAATTTCTAATTTCAAATAGATCAACCCACGAACAACATAGTGTATTTTCATATCTCTTTCATTCTTCTATTTTTTTGAGTTTCAATCTGAAATCCATTCTTTATATAGAATGTTATTCGTTTATTATATTATATATATATATATTATAATGGCTTAAATTTTAAATAATAAATTGTTATCATAAAAAACAGGGTCAACTTTAAGATAACTAATTTGTATGTGATATTAATTTACGCAGTTCAGATTAGAAAATGGGTTATATTTATGATTTACTAACTTTAATATATTATATTATATTATAAGTGTTAACAAAACGAAACTCAGTTAATGGGATTCTGAATAAATTATAATGAGCTTAAACATTAAATGGGCTTATTGAATAATAGGTTTTGTAAAAACCTACAGGTTTTTGTATCCTAAACTTGTAATGGGCTTGGTGGCCTAAAAATTTTATAACTTTGTATGTAAGGCCCAATATGTATAATAACATTTAATCTGTGATGTAAATTGACGTTAGTTTTTTGGACAGATTGTTCTTTAGTTGTATGTTTTAACAGAAATAACATTAAGTTTATAGACAGAACAATTTTATAAATTATAGTACCTTTTTATATACAATATTCATATCTGTAATTTCTTTCCTCTTTCTGATTGCATGTGAGCAACAATTGGGCCTGTTGAGAAAATTTTAAATTATATTGGGAATATCAAGTACATAATGCCCATTTTCTGCAAGATAGTCATTATGGCATAACAATTTATATCATTTGTATTAACTTAATTACTAATCATTGTCCCTTAATCTTTTGCCATCATAGGTATGAAGATATAACGACCAATATAGGTGGTTATGAACTGGAAATCAAAATGTAAAGTTTACTTTGATAATATTCTGAAAGGTAGGCCTTCTGATTAAATTTTTAGCTTATATATCACCATTATTCATTCAATTATATTGTATTTACTGACTTGACCCTAAACTTTTTCAATCATAGGTTTAAAATTAAAACATTCAAGATATCTGGTTCTGAACTTAGCAAATCAAATAGCAACACTTAATTTCTTACTCTGTTGAAGATATAAAATCAGGTCATATTTATCACTCTTGAAAAATTATCATAATATTTAAAATTAATCTATATAGATAATATGGATCTAACTTATTTATCTTGTTACAGTAAGCCATGATGGACCTCGGAATGGACTCATAGACCAAATTTGGATGATTAACCTAAACATAAAAAATGTGTAAGGGTATGTATATTTCTGACTTAAATATTTAGCTTATATTATATTTAATCATTCACTTATATTGTAATTACTGAATTAACCCTAAAACTTTTCAATCATAGGTTTAAACATAAAATATAGACGATATCTGGTTCTGAAATGAGGAAATCATATATTCACATATTTTCTTACTATGTTAAAGCTATACAATCACGTCATGTTTCTCACTCTTGAAAAATTATCATTATATTTTAAACTATTTTATATATAATATGGATCTAACTTATTTATTCTTGTTATAGTAAGGCATGTTGGACCTTGGGATGGACTCATAGACCAAATTTTATTTTTAACCTAAACATGAAAGAGGTGTAGAGGTATGTTTACTATACTAAGAATTATTTTAGACCTAGTCCACCTTGCAATTTAGCATAGAGTAGTGTAAGTAGTTTACTTGTAATAGGTACTTTCATTAACTTAGAAGTAAATATTAGAACATAAATTAGAAGTGAACATGAAGTTATTCAAATTTATTTAGTTGTAAATAAATGATTTACAATTGAAACATATATGTGAACATAATTTTTTTTCAGTTGTGAAAAATGCTTCAGTTATATAAACCAGTTCATAAAATTGAACAAAAATTTTGATTAGTTGTAAATAGAATTTTTTTGTACACTACTACACTACACCCAAATCAGAAGACATAGAAGACACACAATAAACATTTACAAATCAAAAGACATAAAGACAAACTATACCTTTGAGTTTCGACGACTTTGAGCAGCCTTGTTTAACTTAACAAATTTTTAACTCTGCTCAATGCCTCCTAGGATTGAACAACTTCTTAGTTTTGTCGTAGTGCTATTCTCTAGCATATATTATATATATATATATATATATGTTTCATGAAATTTTCAATATTGATAGAAGTTAGGAATTTTTTAATAATATATCAACTTAATATGCAATTGTATATGATCTTTAAATTATCTTAAAATGGCCGATATGATTTTATTATGTACAAATTACCATATACTAAAAATCTCCTATATAATAAATGTTTAATAGAAGTCTGCAAAAATATTTATTTTCCTTATGAACTTAAAGTAACTAATCATTCTAAAATATTATTTACCATAAATATTTTTTTAAATAATATCATATCTATATAATAAACACAAAAGTATCCTTACAATTGCCATATCTTATACGTGTTATATTTTAGAATTTTACTTTATGAAATAAAATTATGTATACGCAAAGGAAATAATCGTAGGATTTTACATATTTTATGAAGTTTTGAAATACTTGAGACTTTTTTGTAAATATGAAATCACTTTTTAAACTTTATAATATAATAATAATCTTTATTTTCTTCTCAGTTTAGTTTAGATGAAACTCTATATCTACATAACGAATAAGAAAAAATAAAAACATAAATTATTATTGCATTGAAGTACTAATTTGCAGGCTGTTAAGATAAAATAACTAATAACAAAAAAATGTCCTCTCTTCAACTGTCCTCTACACTCTTGTCTCTCATCTCTCATGTTCACTTCTTTTATCTTGCCCTTTACACAATTCACAAATCATAACAATCATTTTAGTAGTATTTAACCAAACAAAACATAAAATGAAGAACCTATTCAAGCCGAAAAAGATTGCAAATTGAAGTACTAATAAAAAGTTGAAGGAAATGAAAAAAACATCATAATATTAATAATAATGTATTCCCTAAATGAAACATAGCTAACAATCACTTATTCTAAAAACTCAATGAAAAATACTAAAAATAGCCAGAAATTAAAATTTAAAAATACAACGTATCTAAATTAAAATCCTAAACCTATATAAACCCTAAACCGTACACAGTATATTTATATGCAACTTTTTAAATTGTATACTTGGTTATGTTATTCTTCCTATTTTTAATGTAGGGAAATTGTATTTAAAACAACTAAATAATAAACATAGCCAAAATTTAGATTTTTTTATGAAATAGAATTTAAAATTTTAAAATACTATATGTATATCAATTTAAATCCTAAACCTATCTAAACCCTATAAACCCTACCTATGAAATCAGAATATAAGTCATAATTTATAACATAATAAAAAGGTGAAATTATAATTTTACATATGAAAAGGGAATATCGAATACCTTGTATCCATTAACTGAATATTGATCATTTTACCATCTTTCCCATTGCGGTTAGTAAATGTGACAATTTTATCACCAATTCCAACCAATTGACCAATAACATCTACAAAATAAAAAGTAATATGTTTAAAATAGAATAATAAAAGTATTGAAACACTAATAGTTAAAAGAATTTCATATGAAAAATTTAAACAATTACTAACCATAAACATATCCTTGATCCAATGACTCGTCGAGGATTTTTTCAAATTCCAGCAAATTTGAATCCATAAATGTCATACCCTCGACCCGAACCTTAAGCGCATAATTCCCTCAGCTACCTGTAATGTCCTTTATTTCTTATAGTTTTTTTGACATAGCTACAAAACAATATAGACAAAAACAAAAACAGTTCAGTTCTGAAATCAGAAAATACATAAACAAGTTAAATGCAAAAAATCATGTTAGTACTGATATCCGTTCATAAAACATACATAAACAGTCATATCTCAGAGAGGGTATTAGTTTGTGCATCATTTGCTCAGAGAGGTTATTAGTTTCATCGGCAAAAAAGCCTAAACTAATACCCTCTCTGAGCATATTCTGCACAAACTTTCAACTAATCATACCTCACTCGTGAAAGACTGAAAACAGTACCATAAAACACTTGTGTATTTACCTGCTAAAACAAAAAAATGCTCAGAGAGGATATTAGTTTGTGCAGAATATGCTCATAGAGGTTATTAGTTTCATCGGCAAAAGACCTAAACTAATACTCTCTGTGAGCATATTCTGCACAAACTGAAAATATAATTTATGCAGCACATTCAATCGGTGCATGTACAATAAATATCAACATGTAGAATGAAAGAAAAAAAATATATAAAGATGTAATTACCTGGTAGTTGACTAAGTCCGATCTTGTAAGAACAATTTGGATATGGTTCCAGTTGTTTGTACTGAAATTGAGGGAGGGGTGTAGTTTTATAACCCAAAAACCGTTTTATTTATTCTGCAATATTGTACCAGAAGGAACAAAATATTTAATTTTTTAATTTTGGAAAACATGGATATGCAGGTTTATTTATTGTGCAGGTTCAGTTTTTGCGCAATAATGTTGTCATTAGCAGGTTTAGTTTTATTTTAACTTTAGTTCTTGCATGTTCAGTTTTAGTACGGGCACATTTTTCTTGCATGTATCATGCGGGTTTTGTAAGAAATGTGCATGACAACTGGTTGAATATTTTTGGGTGCACAATCCATGATTTTATTATAGGTTGTATCCAAATGTGAATGTGCATATTGGAAACAAAAGATTTCTGTAATATGCTTGAGTGCGCTTTTGGCAATTATTGATGATTACATATTTGATTATGTACAAAAATAATAGGGCTCAGAATATTATTTGGTACACTTTTAGAAAGATTACAGTATAAAAATGATTCAAATTGTATGCAAATCCGGCTAAAATAGGCAGTGATTTTATTTTCTTTGATTTTATTAGATTTTTCTTAAAACAATTAAAAAAAATAGGAGTTTGACACGTGGCAAATTGAATACCATGACGTCACGTGGCAGCGTAAATTATGGATTTATTGTGGAGGCGCCACGTGACGCAGTAAGTATTCTGCTTTAGTATGTATATAGTAGATTGTATCATGATATTTGAGTTAGGTGTTTCCCCTTTGAAGCTCGAAAGTCTTTTCCCCCCTTTGAAAACCTATTTTTTTGAAAAACACGTCCTACGACCAAGTTTACTATATAAGGTTGATGTGTTATTCCTCGTATAACCAATTGGTTTTAGGATGAAACTTGATCCAGTAGACTTATATATGTTGAAGAAATGGCATACTCCATTTTTAGCTAAAATAAAAAGGAATTAACCTCCTCCTTTGATAATTTGAGAATTCTTAATTAAGCAATTAAGAATAAGATGTGTGTAATGTTAGCAAGAAATCCACCACAAATGAGACTTGTGTAAAGCCTATATAAAGACTTTTCATTTGTTAGATATCCCAAAACATAGAGAGAAAAGCTTAGTTTAAGATTAAACAGAGAGAAGCTTTTGAGAAAGAATTTTGTGCGTAAAATTCTTGGGTGTAATTGGGGTGTGGGTTGTGAGATATATTGTTGTAAGCATTTTGTATAGTTTATCTTTCTAATAAAAGTTTTGCAGCAGAGTTAGAGACATAAACACAATTTGTCAAACATTGTGTGTGTGGTGTTTTCTCTATTATATCTCATTCTCAATAATCTGAATTACAGGGAAAGTTGTGTATTTCTCTCCATCAATTGGTATCAGAGCTTTGGTTGTAAGCGATCAAACAAAAGTCAGATTTGAGTAGGAGTAATGGCTGCAGATGAAGGAAAGGTGAAACTCGAAAAATTCGATGGTGCAGATTTGGGATTTTGGAAGATGTAGATAGAAGATTGCCTATACCAGAACAATCTTTATCAACCTCTCTCTGGAAAGAAGCCAGAGGCTATGAAAGATAAAGATTGGAATCTTCTTGATAGACAAACGCTTGGAGTTATTCGATTAACGTTTTCTCAAAATGTTGCCTTTAACATAGCAAAAGAAAAGACCACGACGGATCTTATGGCGGCTCTCTCCAATATGTATGAGAAGCCATCGGCCTCAAACAAAGTTCATTTGATGAGGCGCTTATTCAATTTGCGGATGACAGAAGGTGCATCGGTGGCTCAGCATCTCAATGTACTTAATACGGTCACAACCCAATTGAGTTCTGTTGGGATTGAATTTGATGAAGAAGTAAGCGCGTTGATACTTCTATCTTCTCTTCCTGACAGTTGGAATGCTACCGTCACGGCTATGAGTAGCTTGTCAAGAAGCAACAAATTAAAATTTGATGATGTCCGTGATCTAGTTCCCAGTGAAGAGATCCGACGGAGAAGTAAGAGACGAAGGCACAGGGAATGGACGAAATTCAACCAGAGGGAATGGACGTAAAAGGTCGAACAATCAAGGTAGATCTAGAGATAAAAGGTCAAATTTGAGGAATCCCAATAATTCCTCTAGCTCGAAGACTATCGAGTGTTGGAATTGTGGGAAGACCGGACATTATAAAAATCAGTGCAAGAATGCACCAAAGAACCGAGAGACGAAGGCATAGGCAAATGTTACTTCAACCTTAGAAGGAGATGATGCGTTGATATGCTCTTTGGAGAGCAAGGATCGGGAAACCTTGGAAATCTGTACCTTGGTGATGATCAACCTTGTTCAATCATTGGTAAAGGTATAGTGAAGATCAAGTTGAATGGGTTTGTATGGGATCTAAAAGATGTTAAGACACATCCCCTACCTAAGAAAAAACTTGATATCAGTTGGGTAATTGGTCAGCGAAGGCTATAGCACAAGCTTCCATGGTGATAATTGGAAGATCTCAAGGGGTGCAATGACAATTGCTCATGGTAAAAATAGTGGTACTCTTTACATGACAGTAAGAGCATGCTGTTTAATTGCAGTTGCAGTATGGAATGGAATTGAGATTCCACCATGTGACACCAGAGACTTGGCCATATGAGTGAGAAAAGGATGAAACTTATGCATTCGAAAGGGAAACTGTCGGGTCTATAGTCAATAGAGGTAGACATGTGCGAAGGAATGGGTATACTATCTAAAATACAAGTCTGAAGTTTTTGAGGCTTTCAAGAGATGGAAAGCCATGGTTGAAAATGAGACAGGGTTGAAAGTCAAAAGGCTTAGAACTGACAATGGTGTGTGGACAACATATTTAAAATTTTTTGCTATGAACACGAGATCCGAATAGAGAGAACAGTGTCAGGTACACCTCAACGAAATGGTGAAGCTGAGCGTATGAACCGAACGTTGACAAAAAGAGCCAGAAGTATTCGTATATAGTCAGGTCTACCGAAGCAATTCTGGGCAGAAGCAGTCAATACAACTTCTTACTTGATCAACCGAGGTCTGTCGGTTCTATTAGATTGCCAAATACCAGAAGAGGTATGGAGCGGAAAAGAGATAAAATTTTCACATTTAAAAGTTTTCGGTTGTGTAGCATATGTGCATATTAGTGATCAAGGCAAGAATAAGCTTGATCCAAAATCCAAGAATTGCACTCTCATCGGCTATGGAGAGGATGAGTTTGGCTACCGTATTTGGGATGGCCAAAACAAGAAGGTGATCCGTAGCAGAGATGTAATTTTCAACAAAAGAGTCATGTATAAGGACATGCATAAAATTGATGCCAGCGATTCAGATCAAAGTGGGCCAGTATTTGCAGATGTAAATTATATTCCAGATAGTCCTATGACGGAACCGATCGTAACAAGTCCTCAGTCAGAAGAACTTGTTGAACAACAAAGTGTGCAACAGTCTGGCATGACAGAACCTCCTACTTTAGCTCCTGTATTGAGAAGGTCTTCTTGGCCTCATGTGCCTAATAGGAGATACATGAGTTATTTTTTGTTGACAGATGAAGGGGAGCCATAATGTTATGATGAAGCATGCCAGACTAGTGATGCAAGCAAGTGGGAGCTTGTAATGAAAGATGAGATGCAATCTTTGATTTCAAACCAGACATGGGAGCTAGCTGAGTTACCCATGGGAAAGAAGGCACTTCATAACAAATGGGTATACCGAATAAAAGACGAGAATGATGGTTCTAAGAGATATAAAGCTCGACTAGTTGTGAGAGGATTTCAACCAAAGGAAGGAGTTGATGATACTAAGATTTTTGCACCTATCGTGAAGCTGAATACTATCAGAACAGTGTTGAGTATTGTTGCTATTGAAGATCTTCATCTTGAACAATTAGATGTAAAGACTGCATTTCTTCACAGAGATTTAGATGAAGAGATATACATGTATCAACCAGAAGGTTTCTTTGAGAGTGGAAAAGAGAACATGGTGTGTAAACTCAAGAAGAGTTTGTATGGCCTGAAGCAAGCCCCAAGACAATGGTATAAAAAGTTTGACGGCTTCATGCACAAGGAAGGTTTCCATAAGTGCAATGCTGATCATTGTTGTTACTTCAAAAGCTATCGGTCTAGTTATATCATTTTACTACTTTATGTTGATGATATGCTAGTAGCAGGTTCAGATATTGATGATATCAGAAGGTTGAATCAACAATTGTTAAAGGAGTTTGACATGAAAGATTTAGGTCTATTGAAAAAGATTCATGGGATGCATATTACTAGAGATAAGCACATGGGGACTTTGTAGTTATCTCAATTAGAGTACATCAATCGTGTTTTAGAGAGATTCAACATGGATAAGTCTAAACCAATTAGTACACCATTGGCAAGTCATTTTCGCTTATCCAAGGACCAGTCACCTCAGACAGAAGAAGATAGAGATTTCATGGCTAAGGTTTCTTATGCCTCAGCCATTGGAAGTTTGATGTACACGATGACCTGTACAAGACCAGACTTTGGACATGCAGTGGGAATTGTTAGCAGGTACATGTCAAATCCAGGAAAGGCTCACTGGGAAGCAGTGAAATGTATATTAAGGTATCTAAAAGGCACCACATAGAAGTGTTTGTACTTTGGTAAGGGTGAACTAAAAGTACAGGGCCATGTAGATGCAGACTTTGGAGGTGAAGTCGATCACCGTAAAAGCACCAAAGGTTACATATTCATTATTGGAACTACAATTGTGAGTTAGATGTCGCAACTACAGAAGATTGTAGCTCTATCCACTATAGAGGCAGAGTATGTAGCAGTGACTGAAGCCAGTAAATAGATGATATGGCTTCAAGGTTTGTTAATTGAGTTTCAAGCAGGAGAATAAAGTGTTGTACAGTGATAGTCAGAGTGCAATACACTTGGCAAAGAATTCAGCATTTTATTCCAGAACTAAGCATAGTGGACTTCGATATCATTTCATCAGGTCTTTGTTAGAAGATGAAGTTTTAAAGTTGGAGAAGATCCAAGGAAGCAAGAATCCAACGGATATGTTGACAAAGACGGTGATTATTGACAAATTGAAGTTATGCTCAATTTCAGTTGGCCTGCAAGAGTAACAAGACCAGAAAGTTCTGTTGCATAGAATGAGGTGTGAAGATAGATTAAAATCAGTCTTCAAGTGGGAGATTGTTAAAGAAATGACATACTCCATTTTTAGCTAAAATAAAATGGAATTAACCTCCTCCTTTGATAATTTGAGAATTCTTAATTAAGCAATTAAGAATAAGAGGTGTGTAATGTTAGCAAGAAATCCACCACAAATGAGACTTGTGTAAAGCCTATATAAAGATGTAACTTTTCATTTGTTAGATATCCCAAAACATAGAGAGAAAACCTTAGTTTAAAATTAAAGAGAGAGAATTTTGTGCGTAAAATTCTTGGGTGTAATTGGGGTGTGGGTTGTGAGATATATTGTTGTAAGCATTTTGTATAGTTTATCTTTCTAATAAAAGTTTTGCATCACAGTTAGAGACATAAAACAATATGTCAAGCATTGTGTGTGTGGTGTTTTCTTTATTATCTCTCATTCTCAATAATCTGATTTATAGAGAAAGTTGCGTATTTCCCCCCAACCATATATTGTATGTGCAACTGTGTTCGTACGTGCACGACCCTCAATCCATCTCCCCCTGATTGTCTCATCGGACGCTATCACCTCTCGTGATGGATTTTGGGGTACCAATGAGCCTAGTGATACTACTACTAGTATCCATCCTTCTCCTTTATAATGTGCTGCCATCTCTGAACTATATGCAATGTCATACAATTCTAGAGCATTTCAAACTATAAAACTCTTTTCGAACATACGCTACGCGACTCTCCTTCATTAATCAGAGGTCTCGATCTGTTCATGCCTTCTAATGGATTTATCTTTAAAATCGAGAAGGGAGCACTTTACTTATCCCTTCGTTGGAGCTATACAGTGTAAAATGTGATGACTCACAGGGTGCTCTAACGACCAAGGGTGTTGATGAGTTGAATCGAGTCCCTTTTGATGATCCGATAACTAGATTAAGGGTAAGAAGATCAAAAAGGGATCGTGTGCCTTCTGAGCCAAGATTGGTGACCTTGCTCACGCACCGGACCTCCAAAAGAGTCATGAGCCACAGATTGAGTTTCCTACTTCGGCCTGTTGATCTCATCTCAAATTTAGAGTCATATATTTTATGTATGTCATAGTTCAAAAAACATACCGATAAACATTGGCGTACAAATAAAAGTTGGTTCAGAAACATATATTGATATAAACTTAGTTAAGGCGAAGGAACAAAAGAAAGAACATCTAGAATTAAGCTAGGCGATGAATTAAAATGCATATATATATATGGATCATCTTGAATTGCATTCAACGCACGATGTGGTTGGCGAACGCCACGTGGGGAGCGCGGCTATCCTCCTCGTCATCGTCCTCGTCGTGCCTTGAGAGCCGGAGATGGGGGTCAAGGAAGAGGTGGTGGTGGCTGCCGGATGCAGGAGGAAGAGGCGGTGCAGAGGGCGCTTGGACGGTGGAGGGGAGGTCGTAGTTGGCGGAGGCTGCGGCGAAGCAGCAGCTGCTCATGTCCGCGGGGCCCGCGACGAGGTGGTGGGTGGTGGAGGCGGAGGAGTTGTTGGAGTAGGCCGGCTGGTGGTGCTGCTGGAGGATCCCGATGGCGGACGGGTGGTGTTGCTGGTGGTGGTGCTGGGTGGTTTCGAAGGCGTTTGCAACGGCTAGTCTGCTGTTTATCAGCTGGGATTGGACTATTGATAGCTCCGTTTGCAAGTTTGCTACCTGCATTATATTTTTTATTTATTCATTACTTACATAATATATAGTATAGTGTATCTAGCTAGATGTGTTAAAACTTCATGACCACGAAGGTCCAGGATAGTTTATTTTGATTGGTCCTGCAAATTTCATGACCAGGATAGTTTATTTTCTAATGTTAAAGTCCGGTGGGCCGATAAATGGGTGACGTGTCTGTGCGCACATGCGCGTATGGGCCTAGCACATAAGCCCAGTAGGATTCCATCCTAAAACCAATTGGCAATAGAAGGAGTAGTCCACTAAGCTTATATATTAGGCTATTTAGTCCAAACTTTCCGATGTGGGATGAGTTATTTTCACACGCCCCCTCAAGTGGCAACTGGTCTGGCCCAGTTGGCACTTGACATCATGCCTTAAGGTCGGCAAGCCCGTTAGTGTCTTAAGGCCGACAAGCCCAATCAACCAGGAGTCCAAACTCAGAACGAACCGCTATGATACCATGTTAAAGTCCGTGGGCCCATAGACTGGGGGTCGTACGGACACGAGCGCATAGGCGCAGATAGGCCCAGTACATAAGCCTAATAGCACTCCATCCTAAAACCAATTGACAATAGGAGGAGTAGTCCACTAAGCTTATATATTAGGTTATTTAGTCCCAATTTTCCGATATGGGATGGGTTATCTTCACACTATAATATCAAATTAATTACCCAAGATACGTAATTAAGAATTTTACGGATCGACTTAGTATTTTTGTAACGCATAATCTAAATTAGTAACCAACTTGTAATTTTTATATATTTTTCTATTTTGTCTAAATTAATATTTATCTTTCTTTTGTCAAAATGAATATATATCTTTTTAGTAAAAAATAATATATATTTCTTGAGTCTATATATATATACATAGGGCTCGTTTGGTAATTTTATATATCAAAGATATATAAAAGATATTGTGTACGTATCAAGATATGGGTATGTACTATGTACGTATCAAGATATCGGGTATGACTTAATTATAAGTATAGATATAAGTGATATTTTTAAAATGTCCATTTCATGGAAAATATTAAAAAAATATTTCTTATGATCCATTAAATATTACATTTCATAACTGCTTAATTTTATGATTTAATATCTGGTCCTAGTTCTCTTCTTTGGAAAAGAAGAAATTTAATTGAAATTTCTTAATATTCGATCTTTTGATCTTCATATTACTAGACTTTTTTCAATTAATATTTACATTGAAAAAATGGTTTTTCACTTTTTTATTGGTCTTCTCTTCGAGGGAAAACCTTCTACAGCCTAGGATACACTCCTCGTTACACCACTCAAGTATATAATATAAATTAATCTTAAAATATTTTAAAAAAATTATATATAAACTGTAAATGATAAATCTTATAAATCCCTAAATTTTTAGTATCATAAAATTGAAATTAAATTTTATTTTGAATTAAAATTGTAAAATAACTATATTTTAGCTATTAAAAATATAAATGAAATCATTTTGATACTAAAAACTTACGAATATATAAGATTTATCTTTACAATATATTTATTATTTTTTTAAAAGTACCGAATGATGTACCGTAGGTTGTAAAGGATCCTCACTCTTGCCTTTTGGCTCGCTCCCCTAGATATTTTGGTATCGCTTTATGTCTAAAATGAATATTTTAAAATCATGTTTTGAGGACTATGCAAATATTATTTTTTATATACATATCATGAAGAGGATTCTAGCCTGATATTATAGACAACACTTAAGGAGTCTAGCATTACATAATACATTAGACGAGTATTGGTTCTTTCACGTACCCTTTAATCTGAAGAGTACAAAATTTCAATGTAAGTTGCACATATATGATATATCTATTATTAAACGTAGATTATTACATTTTTTTGTAGAAATTAAACGTAGATTATAAGGTGCGTGAGAAACAGTACTAAAGTCATGCATATTGATTTTGGCCATAATTTTCACATATTGAACCCTAGCCTATAAACACACACACAAAAAAAACCATTTCCAACAACAACAATTGACCCAGTATAGTTCCACCAACGGTAGGGTCTGGGAGGTCCAGATATACACACCCATTTTCCGAAATAAATTCGAGAGGATGTTTTCCGATAGATTCAAAAAAAGGAACCATTTCCAATTTCTCCAAATCAAACATGGTTATAAACTTATAATTTATTTATCTTTTTGCATGAGAGAAATTAAAGTATGTATATGGTAATGGCTAGATAGATTGAGTAACAAATTAATTAATTCAGACGTATATATAAAATAAATGACCTGCTGTTGGAGTGCAAGAATGGTGGAAACGCATCCATAAACCGGATCAGAGAGCCTCGCCTGAGCCTCATACGAAATGGTGACGACAGCATCGTGACGTCGGCCGGTGGGGATGTGCGTCAGCAGCTTCGACACGTTGCTGGCGCCGAACACCTTGTGCACCGCCGCGAACCTCGCCGCCCCCTGGTCGGTGCCGAAGTAGGGCGCGAAGATGCAGCCGCTGGTGCACTTCCTCCGCAGGAACTTGCACGCCCCGCACGGCGGCGACGACGACGTCGTTGATGACGTGGACGATGACGGCTGCGGATTGTCCGCAGCCACCACCACCGTCGCCGCCCCCCTTCGGCTGCTCCCAGCGGTGCCCCTTCGCCGGTGATCGACGGCTTGGGTGTGATCGGCCATTTTGAGAGGTTGATTGGGATAAGCTAGATTGAGTGATTTTTGGGTCAATTATAAATTTGATTAATTTATAGAAGGAGAGGAGTTAAAGGAAGAGGAAAGAAGACACGTTTGTTTCATGAAGGGGGTTGGCAAGGGTAATATGAAAGAATGAGGTAAATACATTGTTGTTTTTGTTTTCTTTTTAAGTTTAGGGAAATTCTAAAAGAAAAGTTGTAGAAAAATTAGGGTTGTTTAGTTAGTGACATCAATTAATGATATTTTACAACATACTCACAATGTAATTAGTTGGTTGTAGTGTTAATGACACAAGATTGACTAACATGCATATAATATGTATTTAGTTTGAATGTGATTAAGGTGAGAATGAGAACTTAGATGCAAACGTAAAAAAGCTATATATATAGTATAATTAAGTTTTATGAATATTTGAAAAAACATGAACATATATCACAAAAATTATATACACATTATAAAATTTTAAATATGTTGATATACACATTACAAAATTTATGTACGCGTATTACAAATTTATGGATATGTACGCTTTTACAAATTTATGGATATGTATGCATATTACAAGTTTATGATATGTACGCATATTACGAAATATATTAATGCACATATACTATAATATATAGTGTCCTTTTTCCATCGTACTTATAGTATTTATGTTCTCACATTCACATGTAAAATGTAAACGTTAGTTCTCGTATAATTTATCATCTTTTTAATTGATTAATACTTAATACTTATATTTTTTATAAGAAAAATGATTCAATTTACTAACCGTCCTATTTTGACCGCAAATATATGGCAACCGATAGCTCTGTGACACTAAGTGAAAATGAACTGGAAATTTGCCCAAAAAAATTCAAATTTATAAGTTTGTGTAACAAACCTACAAGTTTCTACTATTTTTTCTTAAGTTTATTAACTGATTATTTAATTACTATTACTATATTGTTTTATTATGATATAATACTGAAAGAAAGGAGGGACGTTATGGTTGGTGATATGCGAAATAAGAAAGATGATGGGGTGTTGTTTTTGGTGTGAAGTGTTTGTTCTTGGGTGTTCTAAAGTTAGTTTTGCTACATTGAAATTGATTTATGTGGTCAATTAGTTTAATGCTAATAATTAATAGTTGATTGTAGTGCTGACATTTCTTGTTATGAGTTAATTGCACTCGCAGAGAATTAGATTTGGGTGACTTTAATTAAATACTCCTTGACCCACATTTATTAGTTACCTCAGTTGGTTAGATTGCGCACATTATGATGTGATGTAAAAATTAATTGCTTCTTTGTCATTTTAATTCCATACAATTTTATATGTAGGTTTATAAATGTAACAAGTATTACATGCAAATTAAACAATCCTAATCAAACTAGTTTTATGGTTGTTAGGTACTAAAAACTATCTTGAAGATTAACTAGTTTTATAACATTAGTGACTATTTTTTAGAAGAAATGCATATGTACGTACCTTTCATTGATTTTTGATATCACAAACTCTATCCTAGAGATTTAACTAGACAAACATTTTTTATTTCAACTAGTTTTTAACTTGATTTGTTTTTGGTTATAACTTAACACAATAATTAACACACCATAAATTAAATTAACAACACTATATATCCTAATTAAACCCTCCCCTCGTTGAAGATACAATGATCTTGTTATATGTACTAGTCAATTAAATATATAATCTCTTACCCACACCACATTACTCCTCACTAGAATATATGAATTTGAACCAAAACTGCTTTCAAGCAGTTTCAGTTTCAAAAACCACGTACATGTAAAACTTTGTACTGCAAATTGTTTTATGAAAGGAATAAGAAGGAAAATGTTCTTTATATATGTATATATATTATATATAATTGAGACATTGGAATTGTGAAGAAGCTAGATAGAAAGACAGATGTTGTGAAATGGAGAAACAAGAATTGTGCGGGGGGCGTGGCGTATGGGATGCTGAAACCAATTCATGCTTGTCACACTCCTTACACTAAATTCCTCCATTTATGTGTTTAAAAGCTCCTTTTCTTTTCATTTATTTTCTTTCTTTCTATATTCTTTCATGATCACCAACAATATATACTCCGTATGATGATGATGACCTTAATTTGAAAAGGTGAGAGATTCTGTCATGCATTCTCTTTTAAATACTCCGATATTATTAACATCGGTAAGAAACATGTGACCATTTGCAGTAATATTAACATATCTTTTTGATATATATGAGATGGATAATTTATTCCTATAAGATAAATTAATTCTAAATTTTTATTAGGGATATTAAATATTCTAGAAATAAAGAAAGCAACTTATCTTTTCATAAAAGAAAAAAAAAGAAGAGATTAATGACTTAACCCTAATAGGTTCTTCTCTCTCCCTATTGAATTTTGCATACGCTCTCTTTCTCTTTGGCTGTCTCCATAGAATTTTGAGAGTTTTTTGCCTGACTTGAGCGTCGAATGTGAATTAGGGGCCCCACCCCTTCACTTTATTTGTGATTTCAGATCTTAGATTCGAGAGATTCAAGTCAAATTGGTGTTCCTGGCGGTTTGAGATCATTGGTTCGCCTGCTTCCACATTTGACGTCGTTTGTGGGAAGGAGACGACGCCACCTCGAAGAGCTGTCAGTAATACCGAGAACGTGTGTCAGGAAGACGCAGCCACCGCCCTGGACGCCGAGCGAAGGCAGAGGGAATTCGAAGCCTCTGCGGCCACTGAAGTAAATCACAGAAGAGAGCTCGAGTCGGTTGTGGCTGAAATAGAGCGTCGCAACGCTGATCTGACTTCTATTGTTGTCGATAAAAATGTTGAATTGGAGAGGATGCGTCGAGAGCTTGATGCAGCGAAGAGAGCAATCGACCACTCCCAGGGAAAACGCCCCATTGTGGGTCAGGGATCAGCAGCGGACCATGACCGTTCAAGGAGGGTCACGAGTGTCATCGTCCGGGCAGAGCGACACAGTCAAAGGAGAGATCTTCCTCCTCGAGATCGCACCCTGGGTGCGAGAGACGCACTAGATGAGGCAGGAGTTTCTCGTCGAGACTACTCAGATCATCACCGATCTGGGCTGAATCGTCCAAGGGATGCGAGGTCGTCTTCCTCGGCTTCCAGATCACATCGACAGTGATCCAGAGAGCACAACTGCTCACCTCATCGATCCGTTACTAGATATGAAAGGCACCACCTTTCGAACCGCTCCCGGTCTCGTGAGAGGCGCATGCGGGAACTGTCAGTGAGCGCGGATTCAGACCATATCCGAAAGCGTCGGGCTGATCGGATCACTGGGGCAGAACGACGTCTTCTTCGCCTACTTGACAATCAAGGAGAGTTGCTGATTAATGCACAAGAGTAGGCAAAGCTGAAGCTTGCACGCATGACATCCACTCCCTTTGCACGAGTGATTCGTGAACATCCCCCGTCAGCTAAGTTTTCCACTCCATCTTTTGATTTATATGACGGGAAATCTGATCCGGTTGTTCATGTTGCTGCATACACCCATAAGATGGCTTTGTGGGTTTTGAATGATTCTTTGATGTGTAGAATGTTTCCTGCTAGTCTTGACAAGATTGTTGCCAAATGGTTTCATGCTTTAGAGTTTGATTCAATATACTCATGGAGTCAATTAGCCAGGAAATTTGTTTCTCACTTCATTGCCAATACTAGAGAGCATGCTTCTGTGGATGCCTTATTTGATATGAAAATGCGCAAGGGAGAAACTTGAGGCAATTTGCTCCTCGGTTCATGGAATGCTATACTGATATGGATGGTTGTGAAGAAAAGGTCGCAGTTGCTGCCTTCAGATTGGCACTCCCTAGGGAGAGTGAGTTGAGGAACAGTCTTACATTGAGGGCTCTTGTAGGGATCCTTGAACTTCAAGAACGGATCAGACAATATATGAAACTAAAAGATGACATGAAGCCTTTGAGAGACAAGAGGTCATAATCTCCTCCTAATCGTCAGGGGGGAGGCGACAAGAGGAGGTCAGGGGGCAACGAGGAAAGGGGTCTGGCAGTTATAACCTCTATGCAAGCCGTTCAAACCGTCTTTAAAGAGCCAATCTACCGTATTTTGCCTAAGATCAAGGAAAAGCACCTTTTTGTATGGCCTCCAAAGATGAAGGTTGATTCTGGAGACAAAGACATGAGCAAGTACTGTGCTTTTCATAAAGACAAGGGGCACATGACGGATGAGTGCAAGTCCTTCAAGCAACAATTGGAAAAGTGGGTGTCCCAAGGGTATCTTCAAGACTTTGTTGACTCAGGATCTGGGTTAGGCAGCGATCAGGCAAAGGAGAAGGTGCAGAACCAACCTATTGAGGGGGCTAGAGACAATCAGAGGCATGTGATCGGGGTTACATGAAGGCAAAGTGATAGCAGCAGACACCACCACCGGACTCGCTATCACAAGCTAGAGGTTTTGAAGGTCATTGAGAGCGCAAACAAGCGCCCTCGGGTTGAACAGGATCCGACAATGATGTTCTCAGATGCTGATTTGGAGGGTTTGTAGTTGCCGCACAATGATCCGCTAGTTTTGACTGTCGGAGTGGGGTCATTCGATGTGTGCAGAGTCCTGGTGGATTCGGGTAGCTCAGTTGATCTTATGTTCTATGAGCTGTTCAAGAAGCTTGGAAAGTCTTAGGAGGATCTAATTTTGGTCTCAACTCAGCCCACCGGGTTGGGGCAATTTCTTGTTTGGCCTCTCGGGATGTTCAGGACGAGTGTAGAGACTGGGGGCAAGTCGGTCACTACAGAATTTCTGGTGGTTAACGCGCCATCAAGCTACAACGCTGTCCTGGGAAGACCTTGGCTACATTCTATGGGGACCGTGCATTCGACGCTCCATCAATTGATCGTTTTCCCTCACCTCGGGGCCACGGTTCAGGTCAAAGGGGATCAGCAGGCGGCGAGACAATGCCTCGGGATTGAAGGCGATTAAAAGGCGGTGCACCTGGCATAACCAGCACCGCAAATGCCAAATGTGGTCAGCGGATCACCTTCTGACAACCCAGATAGCGGATCTTACAAATTGGAGGAGCTGAGCAACAAAGCAACGCCATGTATCTGGAACTCCTCAAATCTACAGAAGTTTTACATTTGAGCATGAATGAGGGGAGTACTCTTTTTCCTCTTTGTACGGTTTTTTCCCACTGGGTTTTCCTGCGAAGAGGTTTTAATGAGGCCCCCGGGGTTTGTCACCCGACTATTGAGACATTGACATTATTGCATTTATGACCATTGCATTATCTTATATATGTTGTTTGTAATTGCATTGTTCTTGGTTTGCTGAAAAATCTCAGGCTTGGCTTGCTAAAAGTTCTCAAACTCAGTCTGCTGGAATTCTTAAGCTTGGCTTGCTGAAAACCTCACCGATTTACTGCTGGAATCTCAAGCTTGGCTTGCTGGAAACCTCAGTCTCCGAACGACTTTGGCCACCAAGCATGGCGTGTAAATAAGTTTTTATATTCAGGTTGCTGGAATTCTCAAGCTTGGCTTGCTAAAAACCTCACCAATTTACTGCTGGAATCCTCAAGCTTGGCTTGTTGGAAACCTCAGTCCCCTAACGGCTTTGGCCACCAAGCATAGCTTGTAAAAAGGTTTTTATACTCAGGTTGCTGGAATTCTCAAGCTTGGCTTGTTGAAAACCTCACCAATTTACTGTTGGAATCCTCAAGCTTGGCTTGCTTGAAACCTCAGTCCCCTAACGGCTTTGTCCATCAAGCATGGCTTGTAAAAATGTATCTATTCTTAGGTTACTGGAATTCTCAAGCTTGGCTTGCTGAAAACCTCACCAATTAGTCGTTGGGATCCTCAAACTTAATATGCTGGAAACCTCAAACTTTAGCCTTGTAGAATCCTCAAGTTATCTGTTGGAAACATTAAAGCCATAAATGTTGGAACTCTCAGGTCTCTCCTGCTGAAAACCTCAGGCAAATAGCATATAGAAACCCCGCAGTTCATCAACAATCAAGTCGCAAAAAATTACACGAGCCATGCACCAGACCGCACGGGCCGTGCAATACTCGTTGTAACGAACACAACGAAATTTCTCAAAAATTACCGACCGCACGGCCGTGTGTTTTACTGCACGGGCCGTGCGGTACTCTCGGCATTTCGCCGAAAAAAAAATGCACGGCCATGCGTTTTACTACACAGGCCGTGCAGTACCCTCGGCTTTTCGGTCAAAAAATACAACTCGGCCGCACGGCCATGCGTTTTTCCGCACAGGCCGTGAACCGCTCTCGACTTTTCAGTTAAAAATGAAATAATTTGCACGGCAAGTTTTGCAGCGTTCCGAATTTCGACGAGAATCACACCCGGAAACTTTCGCTTTTTATCAGGTATGTTCGATCCAATCTTCGGCTCATCGGACCTGAGAAAGTTCCGAGGACCCGAGGGGCAAGATGAGAGGGATAATTTATTCCCATAAGATAAATTAATTCCAAATCTTTATTAGGGATATTAAATATCCTAGAAATAAAGAAGACAACTTATCTTTTCATAAAACAAAAAATAAGAAAAAGGGGTTAATGACTTAACCCTAGCATGTTCTTCTCTCTCCCTATTGAATTTCTCATACGCTCTCTTTCTCTTTGGCTGCCTCCATAGAATTTTGAGAGTTTTTTGCCTGACTTGAGCGTTGGAGGTGAATTAGGGGATTCTACCCCCACCCCTTCACTTGATTTGTGATTTCAGATCTTAGATTCGAGAGATTCAAGTCAAATTGGTGTTCCTGGCGATTTGAGATGATTGGCTCGTCGTTTCTCCTTACAATTTCTAGTTGATACAAAAGTCTGCTTCCACATGACATAAATCAAGACTTCTCTTTTTAAAAATCGTTTCTTAAAGAAAAATGTTTGGGCTTTATTTTATAAAAAAAAATCCCTAAAATAATATAATTTAATTTAATTATTTTTTTATAATAAGGTACTTAATGTATGTCCTTATGATATTAATATTATAAAAATCGTATTAACATAGTATTTGATACACATGGAATAGATGAGACAAGTCGAATATATAAGAGACCAGAGGCGGATCTACGGGCGGGGGGGGGGGTGATAAAGTCTGGTGGGCTGATAAAGGGGCGACGTGTCAATCCGTGCGCACATGCGCGTATAAGCCTAGTGAGGTTTCATCCTAAAACCAAATGGCAATAGGAGGAGTAGTCCACTAAGTTTATATACTAGGCTATTTAGTCCCAACTTTCCGATGTGGGATAGATTATTCTCCACACGCCCCATCAAGTGTAACTGGCCTGGCCCAATTGACACTTGACAACATGCCTTAAGGCCGGCAAGCCAAACAGGCTAGCCCATATCACGCCATCATGGCGGGCTAAGCCCAAAAAATGTCTTAAGGCCGACAAGCCAAACGAGCAAGCCCATATCACGCCATCATGGCGGGCTAAGCTCAAATAAACCAAAAAACGAACCCAGACCCGGAACCCGCTCTGATACCATGATAAAGTCCGGTGAGCCGATAAAGGGGTGACGTGTCAATCCGTGTGCACATGCGCGTATAAGCCCAGCACATAAGCCCATTGAGGTTCCATCCTAAAACCAATTGGTAGTAGGAGGAGTAGTCCACTAAGTTTATATACTAGGCTATTTAGTCCCAACTTTACGATGTGGGATGGGTTATTCTCCATAGGGTGGAGGGGGGGGGGGGGGGGCGCCGCTGCTTACCTCCGACGAGAAGGCTACCCAGATCGCTGAGCCCTCCACCCCCCCCCCCTTCCGCACCATTGAAGGCGAGTTGCAGATCTGGAACACGACTGCGCGGAGAAGACGACAGTGAATTTTTTTTTCTCTAAAGCGTCGGCCAAAATGACTTCATTTCATTAAAATCCTAAACACAGATCTACTGTTCTTTTTATTTAAAAAGTTAATAAGAAATGGCCAAAACCCCTGAGAAGCACAGTACCAAAAAAGCGTTGTTTTCAAACAAAAGAAGAAGAAGCACTGAGCAGTCTCTCTCCCGCAGTCCCGACCACACTCCAACTGGTCTTCCTCCAACTCTCTCCGACGGAATTTCCGGCAGTCCGGTGCATGTTCTCTCCCGACGCCTGACGCCCACCGCCAATCAGTCCGTCGCACATCTTTCTATACCCCATGATTGTCAAAGATGCCCGTTTGATCTTCCAGAAGCTAGTGTGATGGCAGTGGCAAATGGTAGCAAGATGTTTAGTCATCAGGTTTGTATAGGGTTTGAATGGTTAATGCAAGACAATCAATTTAAGTTTGACATAAGGCTTCTTAAGTTGGGTGGTTGTGACATGATTTTAGGGGTGGACTGGCTGAGGGAATTCAGTCCACTTACCTTTGATATTAAGAATCTTAAATTGTCCTTTGTCAATGATGGAAACAGAATTGAGCTCACAGGGTTTGAGGAACAAGGTTCTCTAAGAATGATGACAGGATATAAATTGCACAAGATCATGAGGAAGAAAGTTCATATGTTCATTAAACAGATTGCTCAATGCTTCAGTTGGAGGAGTAGTAAGAGATAGCAATTGAAATCAATGAGCTATTGTTGCTTTATGAGGATGTTTTTGCTTAGCCAAAGGAGCTTCCACCAGAGAGAGGTACCCATACTTTCAAAAAAATGAGATTGAAAAGCAAGTGACCGACATGCTTCAAAGTGCAACTATAAGACCTAGTGAGAGCCCTTTTAATTGCTTCCCCAACATTACTGGTCAAGAAAAAGGATTGCAGTTGGCGGTTTTGTGTGGATTACATGCAGCTAAATGACTTGACTATTAAAGACAAATTTCCAATACCCCATACAGAAGAGTTGTTAGATGAATTATATGGGGCTTGTCTGTTTTCTAAGCTGGATTTAAGGGCTAGCTATCACCAAGTGAGGATGGCAGAGGAAGACATTTCTAAGAGTGCTTTTAAAACTCACATTGGACATTTTGAGTTCAAAGTTATGCCATTCGACTTAACTAATGCTCCAGCTACCTTTTAATCCTTGATGAATGAGGTATTTGGTCCTTTCTTAAGGAAATTCGTCTTGGTTTTCTTTAATGATATACTGGTGTATAGCAAGACCGTCTCTGAGCATGTTCATCATTTGTCTGTGGTATTAGAATTGTTGAGGAAACATTGCTTGTTTGCTAAGAAGTTCAAATGTGCTTTTGCTCAAACTAAGGTAGATTATCTAGGCCATATCATTTCAGAGAAGGGGTTGGCTACAAATTCTACCAAATTGGAGGCTATGTAAATTGGCCAATTTCTAAGACTGTCAAAGAGCTCAAGGAATTTTTGGGTTTGTCTGGATATTACATAAGATTTATCATGGGATATGGTATTATTAGCATGCCCTTAATTGATTTGTTGAAGAAGGATTCCTTCATTTAATCCTCTGTTGTTGAGCAAGCCTTTCAGGAATTGAAAGCTAAGCTCTCATCTCCTCTAGTTTTAGGCTTGCCTAATTTTTCCTTGCCATTTGAGTTAGAGACAAATGCGTGTGATTCAGGTATTGGTGTTGTTTTGATGCAGCAAGGGCGACCCCTAGCTTATATTAGTAAGGCTCTCCATGGTCAGAATTTACTTCTCTCTACTTATGAGAATGAACTGTTGGCTATGTTGTTGGTTGTCGGCAAATGGAGGCATTATTTGGAGCCTTCTCATTTCTACACAAGAACTGATCACCAACCTCTCAAGCATTTGTTAAAGCAACATATCACTACTCACTTACAAAATAAGGTTAAGCGAAAGCTTCTTGGTTTATCTTACTCTATTACTTATACAAAAGGCAAGGAGAACAGGGTCACAGATGCACTATCTAGGCGTGTTGAAACTACTACGTGTGCACTGACTATGACTGTGGAACCTGTGTGGATGACTCGAGTAGCTGAGAGCTACAAAGGAGATGCTAAGGCGATAAATTAATTGCCCAAAGCTTGCTTGATGATAGTTCTCCTTATAAATTTCAACAAGGTGTTCTCAGGTACAAAGGTAGAATTTAGATTGATTCATATAAGTCACTGAGATCAAAGCTTCTTCAGGATTTGCACAATGATGCTCTTGGAGGTCATTCTGGAATACGTGCAACTTATCAGAGGCTTAAGTCAGTCTTTTATTGGCCTAACATGAAGGCTTTTGTTGATCAATTTGTTAAGGAATATGATATCTGTCAGAGGCATAAGCATGAGACTATGGCTTCTCTTGGTCTACTCCAACCTCTTCCAATTCCCCAACAGGCTTGGAGTCAATTGAGAATGGATTTTGTTGAAGGGTTTCCTCGCTCAAATGGAAGAAATGCCATGATGGTAGTCGTGGTCATGTTGACTAAGTATGCACATTTCATTCCTTTAGCTCATCCATTCACTGCTGCTAAGGTTGCCTAGGAATTCATGTGCCATGTGTACAATTGCCTATCGATTAGCCTTACTTGCTCATGCTAAGTTGCATCCTGTGTTTCATGTTTCTCAATTGAAGTAATGCATTGGCAGTCACATTGCAGCTTCCTCTGCTCCTCCAGTGGCCACTCCCTCTGGAGAAATTGTGGTTGCTCCTAAAGCAATATTAGACACTCGTGTGCAGTATTTGGCCAATGGTGAGCCTGTTACAGAATGGTTGGTTAAGTGGGTGAATTTACCTTTTGAAGAGGAAACTTGGGAGCCTGTTGGTCATCTCTTACATCAATTTCCTGCATTTTCCACACCTTGATGAAAAGGTAAATTCCTTGGGGGGGAGTATTGTTTGGAATGTGTATAAGTGGGAAAGTTGAGTGAATTCTTGTAATTACTTGTCAAAGTGGGCAAGTAGAGTAATATGCCTCTAAAGGCTGTAACAGAATTCAGTTGGATCATCAATCGAACAGTAAACCAATTCCTTCTTCCTTGCTTCCTTCCCTTTCCTTCCTTCCCTTCTTTCTCTCCATATCCTTATAATCTTGAGCTTCCATGGAAGCTCAACTATCTTGATCGGCTACTTTCTCATAGAATATATTGTAAACACCCCATAAAATACATATTCACCTAGACTTCTTTCTCATTCTTCAAAACCATAAGACAATCTCCTTTATTCTTCCTTCTCCCACGAATCCCTTTCTTCTAAATCTGCGAGAGTAAATCGCCTCCCGCATATTTTCTGTCCTCGAAAGAAATCCTTTTGCGTGAAGGAAGAATCGCCATTGAAGGAGCACCCACAATCGAATATATCATCTGGTTTGTGCACCCGCAATTGAAGTTGGAATCACATTCCCTCACCCACAGCCTCCTAAAATCTAACTTCGTGCATCATGCACAATTTGTTTTTGACTCACTTTGTTCCTTCATGCAATATCTATTTCACGCCATGACAAATGATGAGGAGCTTTCATGCAAAAATAGTTCACAACAAGGTGATTAATCATCTCATACTCTCTTTTTGGTTTTCAAATTCTAGGGTTCATACAATGAAAGCTAAAAGTTCTAGGGTTCATAAAATTAGTTTGATATGAGTTCCACTAGGTCTGTCTTTTCCTACAAAATTTTATTCCGTGGTGCAATAGAAAACCATTTTGATTCGTTATTTGAGATTTTGCTACTAGAAGTCTAGATGGCAAAATGAGCTCCATGTGTAGCATGTTTATGTTCATAAATATACGTGTATGGTTCATATTTAATTTCATTAGATACTTCGATTCACATGTTGAATGTATATGTTCATATCAGTTCATGTATAGTACCTTAACTAGCATGTGTCTCCGTGCCTTGCACGAGTATAGTCATATATTTTAAGAATAAATTTAAATTTATTTATAGTACGTAAAATATAAAAGAGAATTATATAGGAAAATTAACATGATATATCAGAAAGATAATTTCTTGATTGAAATAATTTATAAGGTGTATTGTAGGATGAAAACTGAAGGTAGATGTGTGAATTTAAATGAATAGAAGAAAATATAAATCAAGAATTTTATATAATTATTAAAAATAAAACTGTACTAAAATAAAACTGCATATTGTATTCTTTATAATGGAGTTTACGGACAATCTATTCACCTTTATTAAACCATGAACACTAATTAAGTATGATAATACTATTTTTCGTAAGTGCATAATTATATGTATGTTGGTGGATGAACCGTATAACACTAATTATTTACGGATCATCTATCTATATACATATCTTTATAATGGAATTTACGGACCATTAACGTACATATTATATTATGGATACTAATTAAGTATGATAATAATGTTTTTGGTAAGTGCATAATTATCATGTACAATGGGATATATTTTGGGGTGATAATTTAGGACATTTATATAAATAAAAGATAAAAATAAATTGTAAATAGAATAAGGGTGAATAGGTAAATATACATAATTATTTGATGACGTGGCATACTTAGATGAACGATACGTAGGAGAGATAATTACGGCTTTAGTAGTAGTATATAGATGTTCACGTTCTTTTTTCATATTTCTTGTACCATGGAAACGACTAAGGGTTCATGTGTTACATATCCAAATAACTGATTTTGTCATAGCCTAGCTTGAATGGTATAGCAATGTGTTGGTACACATAGATATATGTTCTAATCCCTCATAGGCTACATCTTGTGCTTGTGAGAAGTCTCGGTTCAATCTATATTCAGTGTATCATGTTCAAGTTTATATTTATTTTCCTAAAAACATTCGTGCGCGTTTTCCATTCTCTGTATAACATACGTTTATTTGTTGCGTGTGAATGTTAGCACAGGCGGAACTAGGGAGGGGCCAGGGGGGGCCCGTGCCCCCTCTTTTTCTCTAGTCCAATATACATTTTTATTAGTGTAAATAGTAGACACAAATAAAATATAGTTCAGTTGGTTGCTTAGTACACTCCATGTTGTTGTCCAATGAACTTGTGTTCGATCCTTGTAAAGCCCATTTCTCTCTTGTTTTTTTTTTTACAATGTTGTTCATAATTAATTTTGTTTTATATTGATTTTTTTTTTGCCTAATTAAGTTGGTTAGACATAGATATATAATTGACTAGGATATATTTTCATATCTAACTAGTTTTTATTTTACTACAATTATTTTATTTACAAAAAATAGATTGGTTATCTATTATTAAAGGTAATATTTATTTAAGGAAGAGCAATGAAAAGACTGTTAGGATAAGAAATTCAAGATTAATAAATTGTATGTGATATGAATATTATAAAATTTGAAAAGTATCAAATGGCATATGTCTTAACTCTTAACTCTAGCATATGTATATAAAAAATAGCATTAGTATGTTATGATATTAATTATTATGAGAATAATTATACATAATATAAAAAGAATAAATCTTGAATGTGTATATATAAAATGGTTTCAGTATGTAATAATTTAGACTGGATATAAAATTAATTATACAATTTAAATTCATTAGTTAATATTAATAATAAGATTTTATTATTTGTCCGTACTTGATCGGCCCGTTGCTAAAACTAATATGCCCCCTCTTTCAAACTTTCCTGATTCCGCCACTGAATGTTAGCATATAGCCCCTAATGCTCATATATACTACTTTGATCACATTTGTTGAGATTTACATTTTTTGGTTCATAGAAACAGTAGGGATTTATATGATACATCTTAATGTGCATATATAGTTATCTTAGATTTATACTTATTTTTTTTTAAAACTTCATATAATGTCTAATATTGTGGATTATAAAAATATACTAACACTATGTTTGGTTGGAGAGATTTGGAAGGATTTGAAGGGGAGGGAAATAAGGGTAGATAGTTTCTCTTGTTTGGTTAGTATTAATGAAGAGAATTGAGTGGATTTGAGGGAGAAATAAGAGGAGAATGAGAGGAAAAGTAGATCACTCCAAAATGATAGAATTTGGATGGAAAGCTCTAATGAGAGTTTTGAAAGTAAAAAATGATAAAATAAATACAATAAATTTTAGTTCAATTTTCTCTCTCAAACCCCCCTTCATCCAAACAAAAGAAAGAACATAAAATCCCTCCCCTCTACTAAGGTCTTCTCCCTTTTCCTTCCCTTTCTTAATTTTTCATATTTTCTCTCCCTTTCCTTTCTACCCATTATTTGATTGCCAAACAGACGGTAAAGGTTTATACGTTATGTGGACCATATAGTGGAACGAAAGAATTACAAAAACAGGAGGGGCGCACCTCATAGGAATTGAACCCTTGAGCTTTTGCTAATGCCTACCACTGGGCTACAAGCCAATTTTTTTATTAAATGTGTGTATTGTATACTGACCGCACAATGATGAGGAACGCACGTACTAGATGCGTCTACATTTTTCACAAAAAGCATAATTTGCATTCGATCATGCCTCTTTTTTTTTGATAAAGTAAGAATTTAAAAATCCAGAACAACCAAACCTGGAAACTCGAGAGGCCGAGCAAACGGCGTCGGGACACCCGACAAAGCAACCAACCAACAGAACAAACACAAAAACAAAGAACAAAAACAAAAATAAAAAAACAACAGACACAACAAAAGAAACAAGGATACAGACACGATCGAGCAAGCAAACCAAAACAAGGCTTAATCTACGAGAAAGTCTTCAAACATGGGTTGAAAACCACCAACAAGGCGTTTGAAGCAGCCGGAAAGAAGAGACAAGACACAATCTGGAGGCATTTCGTCAGTAGAAACCACCAGGGATCACACGATCACTATCTTATCTCGAATCGAAACAACAATCTCCAATCAAACCAAAAGGAAACCTGCAACAGTAGAGAATGTAACACACAGCAAACAAGGAACCAAAATTTCAAAGCAAGGGAGCAATGGGCTTTGAAACTGGGCCCACCAAAGTCGAGATTTGACTCGTGGTCGACTTGACTGGTCGTGGACTCGTGGCGGTCCCACGGGTGGCCTGGTGTGGTGTCCAGCCCTCGACCCGTCGTGGATCTGACTGGTCGAGCACTTGAGGCTCGAGCCGTCGTGGTTCGGTGACTCTGGGGGCGGGATCTGGATCTGGTCGAAGCGGTCGAGCCTTCGTGAAGACTAGAGAATGGAGCCATTGATGACTCCTAATTTATACATATTTTAGGAGTCTAGTTGCATATTAGAATAGTTCATTTGCATGCATATTTTATATCTTTTATTATTAATTTTGTATTAATTTGTATTCGAAGTCTACACTCGTAATTTTATGATTTCATGTATTTTAGGTGCAATTTAAGGGTGATACGAGATTAAATAAGTTGGTCCAATGCACAAGCAAAATTTAATAGTGGGCCACGGCCCAGCATTGCAAAGCATGCGGCTACAGGAGCAGTTGGGAGACGTTTCCATGTACTGCTATTCGGGCCAAGTATTTCAATTGGGCCTCACCCGCCACTTCGGAGAGAGAGGTTAGCTGGGAGGAGTTTGGACTTTATAACGTAGCTTTAATTTAGGTTTGAGAGGGAATTTTAGCCTTGTCGGAGTTTTAGTTTTGTTTTCAGTTTGAGACAGACGCACGTACAAGAATTGAATTTCAAGAAGGGATTTTTTGGCTTTAGCACTTTGAAGATTTTGGTATTATTATTCTAGCCTTTGATCAACTTGGATTATTTCTATATTGAGATTAAGTTTTTTTATCTCCCGCATTTATTGAATAATTTATATATGTTGTTGGTTAGTTTAAATCTATTGAGTATGTCTTCAATTATGTTTGGCTAAATTTCTATTTCTAAGGTTGGGGTGATTCCGACGATGTATATGTAATTAGAATTATTTCTTTGTCTGAATTGAAATAATATTTGATTCATTCCTAGATGTTTTATGCCCATAGTAGCCTATGCGAAATGGATCCTATTAGAATTTGAGACTGAAATGTGATAACTTTATTAGGTAGTCAGGTAGGGTTTGAGACTGAGAGGTGATAACTTCTACTGGAATCCTAGGAATCGAACCTGAGTGTTATTTGTGTGAAAGCAACTTAATTACTCTTGATGATTAATAGGCTATCATAGATGTTCTAGGTTTGGGTTGGATTAGCGGAGCGCGACAGCGAATGTTATTTCAGTTTATCCCTAGACTCTAAGTGCGTTAAAGGGTTTTGATGAGATTAGCTATGCGCGACAACGATTGTTAGTTTAGTCTAGGCACGTTTACTATCATCTGAAAGGAGTTAGTAGATTACCTTAGATAGCCTACCTTCAAATAATTTGGACTAGATTCAGGTGAAGTGTGATTTTATTTACTGTTGCATCGTTGCGGTGATCCTTAACCTTAGACACATTTATCCCATAGATTTTTATTTTTTTTCTTTATTATTATTTCATAGTTTAGTTATAGTTTTCCACAATTCCTTATTTTCCTGGCCTAGTTCACTAGTAGCGTTTCAATTAATATTACATTGGTCTCTGTGGGATCGACACTTGATTACTGCAACTGATCTCGTACACTTGCGGGTAGGTTTTAACCACATCAGCCATCAGCCATGGAGGGGAGAAAAAGAAGGAAGCAGCGGGGTAAGGGGAGGTTGGAGAGGAGAGGGTGGCGGTGGGGGGAGAGGTGGTGGCGGCGGAAGGCCGGGAGCGAAACCCGGTGAGGCGGTGTTGCTGGTGACGCGTGGCCGGTGAGGTGGGTGCCATGGTAGCGGCGATGGCTCGTCGGGGGCAGTGGGCCTAGTGCCGATGAACCTGCTAAAAACAAAGGTTCAACTAGAGAGTTTTCTGAAATCGTGACCGGACCAGGATTCAATTCCGCCTTTTCCGTTTTTTTATTTCCTTCTTTTGTTTTTGTTGTTCTTGTTTGGTTGTGTTTCTGGTTTGCAAGCTTGGGTATTGTACTTCTTTGCTTTGTTGAGTTAATCTAGGTGGAGTCCGAGTTGTTCCGGGTATAGTCGTGGTTGTGTCTGAGGCTCTCATCGTCGAGAGGAAACAGCCCGGATCACTAGCTGATCTAAAACTTAGCAATCGAGCCTTAGTGGTGGGTAGGAGCGGGTAACGTCAGGGTGGTCGAGACTCTTGAAGACCCCTCATCTAGGTGAGGGCAAACGTCATGGTAGTTCATTCAGCACATGTCCAAGATTTTTCCTGTTTGACCCTTGATCTGGTGGCACTGTCTGGTGAATTGTGTTTGACTCACTTCTCTCTCTAGTTTCGTTAGGCTCGATTTTGCTTATTGTATTTTCCTTTGTTTGCTTTATTGTTCTTAACCGGTTTTTTCTGGTTGCCGTTTTATCGGCCTCTCGAGTATTCTGACGTTGTTGTCGGATCTCAAATTTTTACCTTATCAAAAAAAAAACGAAGAGCACTCGTGGAACTCTGTTGTTGGATAGATTAGCACAAGTTAGTGCTTTGACGTAGAAATAGATAAACAAGAGTTAAATGCTTTATCAAGGAATTTCCTCGTGTTTGACTAAAACCCAAAACCTATTTTTATTAATGAAAATAAGAGTTTAAATAACATAATTTTCATGCCTAATTGCTTGCAAAAGAACCAAACTATCTAATGTTAATATATAAGGAAACTATGAAAGAGAAAACAAAATAAGAAACTTGCAAGAGAAAAATCAAGGGAACCAAATAACCTTGATTGGACCTAGTTCTTTTATCTAATCCTAAGAATATGAAGGACGTGTACAAGAGAGCTATCGTGGAGGTGCTTCGAGACTAGGGAGGCGTTGGGGTCATATATTAGAAGGAGACACTTGAGTATTTTCGGGTGGATGTAGGCTTACATCAAGTGTCGGTTTTAAGTACATTCCTTTTTACACTGCTTATGATGATTTGTTAGGGAAATATAGGGTAGGGTACTGATAAGCACTACTTTGTAGGGCTTAAGTAAGAGTCATTAGAGGTTTTATTGGTGCCATTCGGGTAGATTTAGACACATTCATGTGTATGGCGTTTGGGGGCGAAGTTGGTGTATTTGGAGGTGTTTGAGCAGTTTTGGATATCATATGAGACACTGAGGAAGAAACCACTTGAGAAGACGAGGAAGAGGAGTGCAATGAAGAGTAGAAGAACCATATGCTGAATTCAATTGGTTCGTTCTCTCTACTCCGATGTCCAAATGGAGTGATTCCAATTCGAGGAGTTAGATCTTGAAGTCTACTACAAGTCCTCAAAATATGAGCGCAATCCGAGTTGGGAATCAAAAGTTGAGGCGTTTCTACGGAAGTGTTGCAGGAGCTGAACCGAAGAACAGCAACGGCGCCCGCCGTGAACATTACGGCGACCGCCGCCGCTGTTAGAAGCCCGCCGAACGTGTTTTCCATATTTGTTTTATTTGGATTATTTTTATTACATTTTATTATTTCGTTTTACGTTAATTTCAGATTTTATTTCCTTTAGTATTTAAGGGAAAAGAGAGGCATATCATGAATCTTTTCTTTGAACCCTAATTTTCTCTCTACGTATTTGCTATGAAGAACTAAGCCTCCCTGGCTTAGTCAGACGTTGAAGGTTTCGTTTCGATAAAGTTGTGAGACTCTTGTTCTTAATCTATTGCATGGTTTTTATCTTTCTCTTGCTTAAGTTGTTTATGATTGATATTGATAATCTCTATTTGGACGCAACTAGGGTTTGTTGTTATTGATCTATTGCTAGATTTAGATTGTTACTGGTTGAGCATATCTATTTCATAGTAGCAACTGCATCGTACTAGTATCTGGTTGTGCTAGTCTTATGCAGAAGAGAATTGATTTACATTCTAGGATAAAAGCTGGTTGTTTTATGCTAGAATTGTATCCAACTATATTCTTATCCGTAAGGCTGCTGTTAAACTGAATCTTGATAGTTTTAGGGTTGTTTAATTAGTTAGTGCTAATAGTATCTGGTTGTGCTATTAGTTATATCTGAAAAGGAATTGGAATTACCATTGCATGAGATTTTGAATGAGTATCTATGATCAACTTATCATACGAATAGTGGATGTTGTTTGACTAAGTGATTTTCCCCATTACTGATTTCATCACATCTAGTTGTTTACTTTTGCATGCTTAGTTACTTAAAACAATCAAAAAAAACCCTTTGGTTACTTCTGATTGACATACGAATTGCATACTAAGATAGAATTCGCCTCCCTGTGGATTCGACATGTACTTACCTAGGACTACGGTTTAAGGTTTGTTTGGATATTTTGCATAGTAGGAATTAGAACGACAAATTCCTGTTATCAATTTGGCGTCGTTGCCGGGGAGGCAATAATCTATTTTGTGTGCGATTTGTGCGTCAACTTTTGTGTGGACCTATCTTACGGTCCACACCCGTGCTATTGATTTTTGTTTTTCCTTTTTGATTTTGTTACAGAGATGGATAGATTTTCCCACTTCCATCAGGAACCGCAATATGACCCATACTCATACGCATACACTCTAGGGTGGAGAGATCACTCTAATTCGAGTTATGTGCACAATCCAAGTCCCTCCATGTCATTGGAGGACATGTTTCGATCTTTCAAACAGAACACGATCCAACTTGAACAACAAATAAAGTCCAATATCCAGATCATTGAGAGGCAGACGGAGCAAATGGTGCAAGCAGTGAGCAGAATGGAGACCATGACGTCGGCAGAACCACTATCTCACCCAGTGGTGCACCGGGAAGAGAATGTCTTCTCGATGACCCTACAAAGTACTGAGCAGATGCATGTCGCCCCCTTAGCTGAAAGAGAGGAACAAATTTATGAGACGGGTGCAGAATACAGCGAGATATCTGCAGAAGAGAACCCAAGACCGCGGGAGGTATACCTCGACCTCGGTTCACCCACTGAGGAGATGGGAATTCCAGATGATATTTTGGACCGCGTTGTGCTTTCTGAAGAAGAGTATTTTATGGGACTGGAGGAATTCAGCGACCAAGAGGAGGAGAGTCGCGATCGCGAAAACGATCCTGCGACGCTCGTTCCTCTCGAAAATGCCCCGACAGCCCCCGACCCTCTCGAGGCTGCCTATGATGAGTATGTGCGTCTAAACTCCTCCCCGCTCATTGCGCTGCACCCCGTCACGCCCCTCCATGCGGTATTCCAAGATACTCGAAGGTTGAAGGACGACAAAGAGCTATATGAAACCTTCAGTATCTGCGAGGCAACCATTCCCTTGATCGAACTGGCAAATTACATCCCTCGCTACACAGAGTTTTTAAGGGCGCTGGGAAATATAAAGAAGAAACAAAAGGGGAAGCACAAGAAGGAGGCCTTAATTCAGGTGGCGAATTTTTACATGCTGGATGCGGGGCAGAACAAACATGCAGGCCCTGAGATGCTGGGTAGACCGTTTCTGAAGATGTCAAGTGCATTCATAGATATGAACAGCGGTCCAACCATTATGAAGTACACAAGCATGGGGGAAAGGCTCAACATGGAGCACACAAAGCGGCATCCCCCTGACATAGACCTCAGGAGTTCAAGTGATTGGAGCAACCCGAGTTGAAGAGGTTGAGCACTATGTCGAGCCAAGGACAGTAAACAAGGCGATGCTCGGGAGGCAACCCGATATTTGGTAGTTTATTTTCTTTCCCTTAGTCTTTATTCAGTTGTTTTCCTTTTATTTTTTCCTTTCTGTGTCGAACTAACCTGCAGGAAGTGCGAAAAAACGAAAATGGTGTTCACGGCGCCCGCTGCGAAGTTCACGGCGCCCGCCGTAAATGTCCCGCCAAGCAAGTTGGCTACGACCTAAAAACGGCGACCGCCGTTTAATTACGGCGACCGCCGCAATTACGGCGACCGCCGCACCCCTCACGGCGACCGCCGCATTTTCACAGGTAAAAAAAAAAATTTTAAAAATTGCCAAAAAAATCGAAAAAAAATGGGCCCCGAAAAAACCTTAAACGGGGAGCAAAAGACGAAAATAAGATACCCCGAAAAGACCTTAAACGGGGAGAAAAAGTCAAAAAAAAAAATGTTTTACCCAGCTGTCCAGAGTTCCCCACGGAGAGGTGCGCATCATGTTGCTAAACGGAGGAATACATTCACCCTATATTTATTTGGCAACGATGATGGCCCTACAGTCGACAGTTGGAGAGGAGGTACACCAGGGCCCAACCACGATGACATCTGGGCCCATTTTTGAAGGCCATGCAACCCCGTCCCCCTGATTGACCAATATTCGTCAGAGTGGTTCCTTATGGTTGCATGATAGGAGTTGATAGAGTTGAAGGCCGTGCAGCCCCGCATTGTTTGATTACCACTACTCACCAAGTGGTCACCTTATGGTTGCACGGTAGAAGACGACTATGGAGTAATTAAGACGCACGCTCAACACCTGGATATGCGCTTTTATGACTACACCGCCGGCAACAAGGAAGTGTCCAAGCCAACTCGGCAACGTTGTGAGTTATTTTTTGCTTTTCCCTGTGCTTTATTCTTTTGTCTTTCATTACATTGAGGACAATGCAATGTTTAAGCAAGGGGTGGGGTTTTATACTTGCTACGCTGCTGAGGAGAAAAATGAAAAAATGAAAAGAGCCAAAAATTTGAAAAAAGGCTATCATAAAAATCCTGGGATAGGTCGAAAACCCGAAAGGGCGGCCTAGGTAATAAGCAGGTGGCTTGGACCAGCATTAGGCTGGGGTAATATATGGTCAAGAGTGACGTGAGCTTATGTGAGTACATCTATTGAAAAATGAAATGAGTGGCTTGGTGAAAACCCGAAAGGGCGCCTTGGCAAAATGAGCGAAAAGAAGAAGAGTGATTTTAGGATTTCTCACTATTCTTGGCGAGGCGTCATAAGAAGAGGAGTCAAAGAAGGATTGTCGGGTAGGTCACTCTGGGAGACATAATGAGCAATAGATGGAGGCTAGGATTAGAGGTTACTCACGCTATTGGATGTCCGGGTTAGCTTTGGGGAAGTACTCCGCTTGCCCCTTTAGCTTGTTGAGTTGTTGTTGTGTTGTGAATGAGATTGGTGCCAGGAGCTTGGCATGGGTTAGGTGACTCTTAGTTGGAGGATATGCTTCCTGAGACCTTGGATGCTACATTGGAGGAGTGGACTCTTTATTAGTTTACTCGAGGAAGAGCAAAGGTCTAAGCATGGGGTGGTTTGATAAGCACTACTTTGTAGGGCTTAAGTAAGAGTCATTAGAGGTTTTATTGCTGTCATTCGGGTAGATTTAGACACATTCATGTGTATGGCATTTGGGGGCGAAGTTGGTGTATTTGGAGGTGTTTGAGCGGTTTTGGATATCATATGAGACATTGAGGAAGAAACCACATGAGAAGACGAGGAAGAGGAGTCCAATGAAGAGTAGAAGAACCATAGGCTGAATTCAATTGGTTCGTTCTCTCTACTCCGATGTCCAAATGGAGTGATTCCAATTCGAGGACTTAGATCTTGAAGTCTACTGCAAGTCCTCAAAATATGAGCGCAATCTGAGTTGGGAATAAAACGTTATGGCGTTTCTACGGAAGTGTCGCAGGAGCTGAACCGAAGAACAGCGACGGCGCCCGCCGTGAACATTACGGCGACCGCAGCCGCTGTCAGAAGCCCGCCGAACGTGTTTTCCATATTTGTTTTATTTGGATTATTTTTATTACGTTTTATTATTTTGTTTTAGGTTAATTTCAGATTTTATTTCCTTTAGTATTTAAGGGAAAAGAGAGGCATATCATGAATCTTTTCTTTGAACCCTAATTTTCTCTCTACGTATTTGCTATGAAAAACTAAGCCTCCCTGGCTTAGTCAGACGCTGAAGCTTTCGTTTCGATAAAGTTGTGAGACTCTTGTTCTTAATCTATTACATGGTTTTTATCTTTCTCTTGCTTAAGTTGTTTATGATTGATATTGATAATCTCTATTTGGACGCAACTAGGGTTTGTTGTTATTGATCTATTGCTAGATTTAGATTGTTACTGGTTGAGCATATCTATTTTAGAGTAGAAACTGCATCGTACTAGTATCTGGTTGTGCTAGTCTTATGCAGAAGAGAATTGATTTACATTCTAGGATAAAAGCTGGTTGTTTTATGCTAGAATTGTATCCAACTATATTCCTATCCGTAAGGCTGCTGTTAAACTGAATCTTGATAGTTTCAGGGTTGTTTAATTAGTTAGTGCTAATAGTATCTGGTTGTGCTATTAGTTATATCTGAAAAGGAATTGGAATTACCATTGCATGAGATTTTGAATGAGTATCTATGATCAACTTGTCATACGAATAGTGGATGTTGTTTGACTAAGTGATTTTCCCCATTACTGATTTCATCACATCTAGTTGTTTACTTTTGCATGCTTAGTTACTTAAAACAATCAAAACCCCCCTTTGATTACTTCTGATTGACATACGAATTGCATACTAAGATAGAATTCGCCTCTCTGTGGATTCGACCTGTACTTACCTAGGACTACGGTTTAAGGTTTGTTTGAATATTTTGCATAGTAGGAATTAGAACGACAAATTCATGTTATCAGGTACCATGGTGTATATTGTTTGTAGAGTGGACCAAATTAGGGTTAGTGTTTAAGCTAAATTGGAGCTTTGGAAGGAGAAGTTGGAATCAAAGGGCTTAAGATGAGCAAGACAAAGACGAAGTAGGTTGAGTGAAGATCATGGCGGAAGTGCGGTTGGTGGGAAGGTCAAAACGAAGAAGGATAATTTTAAAGTATTTAGGGTATTTTATGCAGAGCAACGACGAAATAAATACATATATTAAACATCGAATGCAGATGGGATGACAGAAATGGAGGAGCGATTTGGGAGTATTGTATGGCAAAAAAGTGTCTCTCAAACTCAAGGATAAGTTCTACAAGGCGGTAGTTAGAACGGCTTTGTTGTACAGTGTGGAATGCTAGCCGATCACAAAAGCTCATGAACGGAAAATGATGGTGATAGAGATGAGGATATTTCATTGTATGATATGCAGTCACACCAGATTTGACATGATACGGAATGAAGTCATTATGGACAAGGTTGGAGTGGCCAATATTAGGGAACGGTTGTGTTAAACTAGACTCTGTTGGTTTGGGCATGTGCAGAGGAGGTAGCCCGACGCACCACTGCATAGGTGTGAAGGGTTCAACATTTTTTATAGAGTTGGAAGGGGTCGTTAAGCAAGATCTTGCACACTTGACACTCATAAAGGACATGGCTCTAAACATGAATTTGGAGGGAAAAGATTAGGGTAGAGGACTGTTAGGTAGGTGAGTGGGTTTGGGTCCTTGTCAGGTCATGTGCATGTATTTTTATAGGCTTGTTTTAGGGAGGGAGAAGATAAGCGTGTTTGTTTTTATCTCCGTTGTTTTCTTTTGTGCTGTGTTTGTTTTTTATCTTCTTCAGGTGGCTCGGGAAACATACTCTAGACTTGCTCGGGATACGAATACGTACATCTTGACCTTGAGTATGCTTTTAGTGGGATTATACTGGGTTGCTCGGAAAACATCTTCACGACTTGCTCGGAATACGGGTACATACATCTTGACCATAAGTTTACTTTTCGAGTGATTATAGTGGGTTGATTGTTGTTGTAATCAAACTTACTGAAGAAATTCACATATGTTTTATTTTTGGCCAGTTAACATTTTTTTATTTTCCGTCGGGTTTTAATCCTGCGAGAATAACCATCCCCTTGGAACAAACACTTTATTCGTTTATTATGGAATACTTGTTAAATGGGAGAGAATGTAAAGTATCCTGGCACTCAATATATAGATATTTAGACTGTCAAAATAACAATGAGAGATGTAAGCAGGCAGCATACACATCTCACTGCAGTTGCCAAGAATAACGTTTTGTCCAAATTAAACGAGAAAACCTGACACTGTTCATAATATAGAGGTGTCGCCAAACTGATCTTCCGCACGGATACAAGGCACAGGATATTGCGTCAAAACCTCTCCACAACGAAAACAATATTGTACTATCCTCGGCCCCGGCCACCACCTGCCACACAATAACAGAAAGATCAGATTAGCTAACAACCAGCTCCAACTTCCTTGGAGAATTCACAGCTCCCCGGAAGTTCTTGAAGAAGAAAATTTAATCCTAAGGGCCTAGAAGATGTCAGTGTTTTCTACCTCTGCCAGCCCGGCCTCGGCCACCCATGCCTCTTCCCCCATCATCTGAGCCACGCCCAATGCCTTTGAGCTGCCGTCCAGGGCCGTCTTCTCTGCCCCTACCTCTCCCACGGCCTACTCCAGGTGGCTTCCTATCTGTTAATGTAATACATTTAGTCAATTAGACATGCTTCACCTTTTCCCAGACACAACAATGGCTAAACAGGTAGACCGAAAAACATCACCATACGATTTGTTTCATCAAGAACTGCAATGTTTTATTAAAGCAACAAATTGCATTACAGAACAAATACGTCTTAATTTTTAAGGTAGACTTAACAGTCATCACACAAACTCCTTTACCACATAAAAAAGCGTACCTGTACGGCTCTTGGCCTCTTCCTGAACTTTGTCAATGACCTGAAACCGAGAATAACATCAGATGTTAGCTGAAGGAACAATAAACTACAATGTGTAAATAGACGACTTCAAGAAAGAAGTGGGGTAAAAGGACAAAGCAACACTACAATGTCCCTACAACATGTTAGATAGAATTGTGCAAGCTTGTATGAGGAGGGTATGTTGGATATGACTTGAATAGTCAAATGGAGATTTGTTCTTTGCGCTTGCAATTCTTTTAGCTTATAGCTAGTTACATGAATTGAGAATGTTTCACATTTGGAGATAAGCGAAATGACGATAACAATCCAAAACTCATGTCCTAAAAGCTTCACTCTGGAGTGACCTTTTGTCTGAAGTGCCTTAATGCCATGAAAAATAAGATATCCAAGGATCTTCAACAAAGAACACACAACTCTGAGCTTCTTATTATATTTAGGTAATTGAGGTTCCACATTCCACCAGACCATCATTGATTAGAATAGGAAGAAAAATATTACTTGCATCTTAGTTCTCAGGAATGCAGAAAATCAAGATCTAAAGTGAAGAAGTATTCAAAATCTAACTTCATAGAAAAATAAAGCCTAAAGCATTGGGTCAACATAGACAAAATCTATAAAGAAGATCAGAACAAAAGATAAAGACTTATCAAGAGTTTCAACTGAAGAAAACACTTCCTTAAGTTCTATACGAAACATACCTCATCTGGAACTCGAAGATACTTGATAGTGTTTCCACGGATGTAGCATTCAGGCATTCTCCAAAACCTGTCTCCATCCTGAAGGGAGATAAAAAATATTGAGCACCAAGTTCAATTGTCAATTTCTCATCCATCTAATAGTTTGGTTATCTGTAAGATATGTATATAAACTTAGGCAACTTGTACTCACCTTAGAGGTGCATATAACCTCACGGAGGTGAATATTCATCCATGTATCACAATTGACCAAATGCCCATTATACGTCTCTCCATTCTTCAATTCCACTAACTGCCAACAGCCAATAACGAATAGCATATATCAATATTTTGACAATGTCTACTTTATATAATCCCCATTACATAGCAGTGTACAATACAGTAAAACAGTAATAACTGCTAAAGAAGTCTACTTGACACCATTGCTGCCATCACAAAGATCTGAAACAGCCAAAATGCTAGGTTTTCAAGCAATTAAATCACTTTGCAGAAGCCAAATCACATATGCTCACAAGATAAAGGACTAAATCGAGTAATAAGATTATGGACCTCAGTTCTTACCATAGGGTGCCCTTGAGCAGTCTTCAGAAGCGTCAGAGGGAGCTATAGAACCAGAAAAAGGAGGTGCAAATCGATTCAGATGAATTCATACAAAAGAAGACATTTGGGAGAAAGAAAAACTAGAATAGACAGCTGGGGAATTAATTTTGAAGCGTCGAAACATACCATCTCTACAACAAGCAGAATCCGATACCGATCCCAGAGAAACACAGCTGCAAAAAAGAGGTCTGGCCTTAGAGAGAGAACAGAGACAAGCGATGCAGAACAATTACACGATGCAGCTTAAAACCCTAAGATTTTTACAAAAGATAATAGGAAAGGTAGAAGCTTTTGTGGGTTGGTGTTGTATCACAATCGTGGACAGGAAAGGAAACCCTAGAGCGTAAGTGTATAAAGGATTTACCAGTACAAGGAGCTTGGAAAGCTTCTTTCGTCTTCTCGCTGTATGGGTACGGCCGTACGGGAGAAGAATTTCGACTATGGAGGGATCGAGATTTTTCAAGGAAACATAACTTTAAATAATACTCCCTCCGTCCTTTCGTGATATTTTCGTTTGACTTTTATACACTGATAAAAGTTTAATAGAATTTTTAATTTTTTTTAATATATAAGAAAAAACATAGTCATGTGGGGTTTTATTTGATTCGTCTCAACGAATACTTTGATAATATCAAAAAATTATAATTTTTATTAATATATAATTAGATATATATTAACGATACAAAACCCGCATCGGCAAGTATACCCGGTCAAAATGAAAAGATAATTAAGGGACGGAGGGAGTACTAAATATCAACTTTCAATTAAAAATAATACAAATTTTAAAAATTATAAATTAATATTCAAACTTTAGGTTTTGTTCGGCACATGCCTTTATAAAGTCTTTATTATTTATAAGGTAGTTTTTTTTATAAAAGTATTTTTATAATACATTGAAAATTGTGTTAGATTGAGTACTTACGTAAAATAAATGTGTTTGGCTATTCCATTATCAAGACAACTTCATTTCCCTAAAAAAATTCTTCGTCTCTGTCGTCCTTCTATTGCGCCACCCCCATCCACCGTCGCCTCAACACCGTCTTCCTCTTCTTTGTCGTCTCGGTCGCTGATGCCCCTTCATCTCTTCGTTGTTCGTCTCTTCTTAGAGTCCTAGTTGTCGTCTTCCCCTGATTTGACGCCGCTTCCGATCACACTCTTCAAATCTCCACTCGATATATTATCACATTCACGTCGGTTTTGGTCACAACCTTCAAATCTTCCACTCGGTCTCAATTCCTTATCATATTCAACCAGATATGGTGTCAATCGAACCTCGCACAAATCCACCACCGGCTATGGTTCAAATCTTTCCCTCTCTCCTCTCTTTCCCATGCCATCGCCCTCTATCGGGCCTCGTATCACTCCCTTTCACCAGATCCGTTGCCACCAGGACCCAAAACCACCACTGTCGTTCACCTCGATCAGAAGCCACAAAGTCAATGGAGACGCTCTTGCTTGCGAGAATACTAGAAGGCAAGGGTTCGTTCTGGATGGAGAAATGCAAAATTGAGAAAGAGAGAGAAAAGGACTTTTGTGAAAAAATATCTTTATTTGTAAAAAATATTTGTGATACCAAACAACATTTTCAAATATAAATAGTTATAACAAAAAATGTCTTTATAATTTGTTCGACCGATAACCCTTAACTATATATACTGAAAATGGTATGATTTGGTTTTCCGGTGAATATTCTGGCTAACAGATGTGGCCGTCGGATTTGTGACTGGGAACTCCACGTATAAATAAAATCAGATGACATGTATTAGCAATGTTGCACGTGTAATTTGTAATTAAAAAGAAAGTTTTAGAAAAATCTAAAATTATTGTTTGGTCCAATTTCAGAATTTTTTTGAAATTTAAAGACCCCCAAATATCCCAAAGAATCAAGATTGAATAGAAATTCAATCGTTTTTTTCGTCTGGTATCCCTGAAGTAAAACGAAATTCGCGAGGTGCCCCAAAATTTTATCTATTTCGCGCGATATCTCTGGGTTTTTTTTCCGCCAAATACCCTTCCGCTAAATTTTAAACGGTTCTGTTTAAAAAAAAAAGAGAAAGAACAAAGGAGAGGGAAAATCCATTAATCTATCGCTTTTGTCTTCTTTAAATTAGAGCAGCAAGAAAGGAGCCTTGTTTGACCACATAAATTTGACATTCGCAAGGAAGAAAACATGTGGATTGTAGAGCCAAGTAAAGCGGATTCGTACTGAACATTCTACAGCGCAAGCGGCGAGATCAAGTGAGCAATCCACGAGAAGCATCAAGCAAACATCTGGAAAGTTGAGGAATCCTTGGATCGGCTGAGCCTCCAAACATTCAGCAAGGTACAAAACCCAGATGATGGTGATGATTGAGAAGTAAACTAAAAAATATCTCGCAATCTTAGCCACTGTTACAGAAAAAAACTATAACTGAGATTTCAAGATAGAATTTCCATAGAAATTCAAGACAGAATTGGATAGGAGGAACTGATGTTCAATCAAACAACAATTCCAAGCTCAATTCGCGGGTTCCCTATGATTTAGAAAGGAAACCGAGCAAGATTGAGAGAAAACTTTTCATAGAAGAAGAGAGAGATTACAATTGTGTATTTTCTGAATGCATTGTTCTGTTACATTGAATTGTATTTAAACTAGAGTCTGACGTCAGCATTCTAACAACTATTTCCTGTATCAGCCACAAACCCTCATAAATAGATACAAAAAATGACAATATTACTTAATTTCGGGAAGAAAATCTAAATCCTTAAAACCCCCAAATATCCATCTAAAGATCTCAAGAAACTGACTTTATAAAACAAGAACAAAAAGATTGAAGTTTCTTCTACTTCAAAACTTTAATTCCACCTCCAAACCCTCTAACCCCCACACACATACAAAAAGAAGAAGCAAGAACACCAACATGCAGTAAAATTCCAAATTAAACTTAATTAACAAGTAGCCAAATAGTTGCGAATTAAAAGCAACACAGCTAGACTAAAAATGGAAGAAACGAAGACAAAAGAACACACAATCGGAACTGAAAAGGCAAATTGAACATTTTCCCGATGAAGGCAGGGTTGAAGTTAAATAGTTATTCCAAAGTGCACTCACCGGAACTTGCAATTTTCACCACTCTGGTTTGCAAAAATAATGTCAGCGAACCGGATAATCTCTCTGCTTTATCAACTACTGCGTTTGTTTGTTTGTTTTGCTTCAAAAATAATATGCTTTTGTTTTCTGATTTGGATCAACTCTGTCTTCTGCGAACTCCGAATCAATCTCACATAGAAAGAGAAGAGGAAGACAAATTAATCGATTTCCTCTCTCCTTTGTCCTTTTTTTCCTTTTTTTTTAAACGTATCTGTTAAAAATTTAACAGATGAGTATTTGGCGAAAAAAAATAAAATTTTGAGGGTACCGTGCGAAATAGGTAAAACATTGGGATACCTTATGAATTTCGCCTTACCTCAGAGGTACCAAACGAAAAAACCAAAATTTATTTCATGTTCTAATATTAGTTTTGGGTTTAAAGTGGAGGGTTTTGGGCTCATTGGTCCTTTAAGAATTTTCAATTAATAAAACTATCCTCTACTAATTTTTATGTATTTTTTCTACCCCTATTAACTTATTTTATTATTATTTTGTCTCCCTCTTCTTTGTTTTTTCTCTCTAAAATATTATTTTTTTTGGGTTTAGGGTTTAGAATTTAGGGTGTAGGAAATAGGGGATAGGATTTAGGGAGAGAGAAAAAAGATTAGTTTCCTAAGGGATTAGTTTCTTAATAAAAACGTTACACATGTATCATTTATTCAACTCATCCTTTAAAGTGTCACCACTATTTTCGATGCCCTGCTCAACTGCAAATCAATTCGTTGAAACCAGACTTGATCTATGAGCATCAACGTCGATTTTGTTTCGGCGTCGGTTGGAGCAAACAAGAGTTATTTGGAATCGAACGACCCGTTGGATTCTGATATCTAATCTATTATTTGTATTTAATTATTTTATAGGCGGATGCATAAAATATGACAAACAATAAGATTTTTTAAAAGGAGGTAATGTGACGTAATTAATTGAATGATGTGTGAATTTATTAATTCAGCTTTAGTTTTTTTTTTTTTTTTGATTATCGAGGGGTATCGGGCCTTTACCGGTTCTCCACTAATCCCCTCGGCCCATGACACCTAGCCCATCAGCCCATGGACGGGTAAATCAGGAGAAATAGCGCCCTGCACTGCCAGCAGGTTTCGAACTCGGGACAGAATGAACACGCTCAAAGTCCTACTCCCACTGGCACCGTTGTGTTATCGCCCCTGGGGCTAATTCAGCTTTAGTTATTAATAATTGAAATATAGCATATATATTTTCTCCAACACCAAAAACTGAAACTAAGTAGTTCCAGTCCGATCTTCTGATATTTTATTATAATATTAATTGGGTATAAAATAACACAAGATATTTGATTGATTACTTTAAATTTGTTTTAAGGAACTTGATTTGGTCGGTGAAAATTATGATCTTCATCGAAATTATTTTGTATCATATTTTATTGATTCAACGATATCATATTTGTTATTGTTTGTGGGTAGGTAACACTTTACTAACTTTGTCAAATTCAAATCAAAACTTACTATAAATCTCAAATCAAATCTTACTTTGAACCTAAAGGTCTTAATCAGTTTGCAATTTTTCAAACATTATGATAATTTTATTTTTACTAAATTTAAAGTATTTTTAATATAAAAGAAATTAAAATCTGAGATTATTTGGTTTGAGTGTACTAGAGCTTAAACTAATTTTATATCATATTTTATTGATACAACAAATAATCATCAACATGGATATAGACAATAAAAATGTTACTCAATTACTAAACGAAGTCAAGGACAAATCCGGTATGACTATAATGGAAACTCTATCCATATGTTGGTGGAGCATTTGGTACCAAAGAAACTTAAAAACTTTTGAAAACCGAAACAAAAATACAATACCCAACCTCATCAGTTTTATCCAAAAACAACAACAAGATTGAAAAAATGCCAAAAAGGAAAAAAGATAGTATGGAGACAACTAGAACCACTGAGCAAACAACGAGAAGAAAAAGAAGAAACATTAACTGGACGAAACCGCCTACCAATGTGTATAAACTAAATTCAAACACATCCAAAAATACCATAGGACCCGCTACTTTAGGCTACATTATTCGGGACCATGCTGGAAAACCAATTTCTATGGCCAATGGTGCCCTGGGGATCATTTCCCCACTGATAGTTGGAGCCATCTCAATGCGTAATGGCATACGAGATGCAATTCAGCTAGGGTTCTCAAATATCGAGATCGAAGGCGACAACCTATGCCTAATAAATGCCCTAAACGGCAAATGGGACTGCCCGTCGGAAATTGAACTCATCATCTCTGATATCTTGATTGACTTGCGACACTTCTCTTCTTATCGCATTTCCCACATTTTTCGAGAAGTTAATACTGTGGCCGACTATATTGCAAAACTTTACCACAGATTAATTTCACCAAATTTTGCAACCATTCCAGATCTTAGATATCTCATCCGCAAGGATGCTCTAGGGCGGCCTACCTCGAGATAGAGAAGCCCCCCTAATTCCTTTCCTTATAAAAAAATAAATAAAAAATTCATACATTGCCTTTTATGTTATGTTTAAATCTTGAACTGAGTCGACCAAAAAAAATCTTGAATTGAAATTGAAAATAAACTTTTTATAATCTATACATCTCAATCTTTATCACAATAAGTATCAACACCCCTTAACCATTAAATCTATCAATTCGATTAGTTATCATCGTAATTTCTTTATATATTTTTATATGGCTTTTTCATTTTATTATATATGATGTTTAAATAAATTTTATATAGTATAAAATGAATGATTACTTTTGCTTCTTATATGTTACATATCGATGGATATGGAATCTCTTAGATTATTAATTGTATATACGCCAAGATAATGTTTTATTATTGATTATTTCATATAATATAATAGAAATATATATATTTGTTGACATTAATTTGAGTTTTAATGGGTTATAGTATATTAGATATAACTTGAATTTAAGTTGTGGTGTTTTGAAATAAAGACAACACCTCTGAGTTTTGAGACAATGATAATACAAATTAGAAGTCTTTGTGAAAATTATGTATAATTAAATTTGGATAGTAGAGTTTTTAGACTCTTGCATACTTTTATGAGATTTAAAAGTAAATGTTTTTTACATAATTTAATGCAAAATTTTGTCTAACATTCTTTTTCAGAGTACCAAAATGAGTTTTTTAAACATTGACCTTCATTAGAAAACCAACATAATGTTGTCACATAATATAATATTAGGATTTGGATACATGTCAATTTATGATTTTTAAATCAACCATTGAGCAAAATATAAACTATTAATCTTAAAAAAATTAAAAAGGTAAATGTTTTTTGGACTAATGATTTAAAATTAGTCATTAAATTGTTTCTATTTTTCTTATTTTCATTTTTGAGTTGATAAGATAGATATTTGTATTGAATAATATATATAAAAATAAAATATTTTTAATATAGCATTTCAATATATCACTTTTAAAACTAGAATATTATTATAAGTACATATATTTATGTTTAACTAATAATGTGACTGATGATTTTTAATATCAAAATACTGACATAATTTAAACTTTTTATGTTAATAATATAGTTTATTAAAAATGCACGATTAATGGTAGTGAAATACATACACGACTTCATAAAAAATATCCCTACAATACTTACATGATTAAAAATAGAAAGGATATCTATGCGAAAATATGTATATATAAAATATAATATATTTGTACAAGTCATATAATCAATAGCAATTAGCAAAAGAAAGGCCTTCCCATATTTACATTACACCCTTAGTCCATAAATTTTGGAATTAGCATAAAATGCCTTGCCTATATGACATGGGTATCTTTTTGGGCATAAACATTTGCAAAAATGCCCATTTTCCCTAATTTTGGATTTTCTAGAAAAAATATAAACTCAATTTTCATTTCCCCTTTTCTTTATGTTGCTTTGGGATTATAAGAGAATTTTTTAATGTGAAAAATTTACCTTTAAGCAACAAATTTATTATCCCCAAAACCGTTCCCTTCCCTCCCAGATTCCCTCCAAAACCTTCCCCGACATTGTTGTAAAACCATCTCTCTGCAACTTCCATCTCTCTCATCGGTCAACTTCTTACCGTTTTTTCAACCCTTTCTACGCCGCCCTCCAATTTCTCTGATTCCTTCCTCTCCGAACTGAACTTAACCTACATTGTTTGTACCCCGGAACCTCTAAAAAAAAGCCATAGAAAATGTCAGTGCTTAGAGACGGTAAAAGATCGAGCCCCTTGAAGAGCGGAGAGAAAAGGAAGAGAAAAGAAGACCCCCCACCCAGGATCGAAATAAGAAGCAGATAGTCGAAGTTCATGTGAAAGGGAGAAAAACCTCTGACAATGCGATATCCAAAAAATCTGAGAAGGGCAGGCCGACGACGTCAAAAGCAAAAACAGTAAAGGCGAAAAAGTCTATAATCTTCAAAGGGGATGTAAGTTTTTATACATTTTGTCCTGTCAGGCTTCGCAAATGGTTCAATTTGTTTGTTTATTAGATTTGTCATTTCGTTTGCAGATTAGGTATAGTTATTACAGAGGGAAACCATTCTACGGAAGAATTAACATTAACTATAAGGTACACTTTGTTCGTGAGATTGAAAACAAGTTGACACTTGCGGATTGGCAACGGGTTTTGGATGACGCGAACGGGGCTGAACATATTAAATATTTATGTTTACACATTTAGCTCAAAACATAATCTGGTTTTATAAATGTTTACACATTTATAAAACCAAGAATAACATCAAACGTTAGCTGAAGAAACCATAAGCTACAGTAATTACATAGATGACTTGAAGAAAGAAGGGGATAAAAAAGGACGATAACAAGTAATCAAGATATAAATAAAGCAACACAATAATTGTCTTATTCCTACAACATGTTAGATAGAATTGTGTAAATAAAGATTCCATTGTGGATGTCAATAATTTCATACTATGAAGTAGTAAAATCAAATTATTTTAATTTCTTCATCCTCCATACACCCCCCTGGAAATGCAACATTTTTATATTCTAAACTCTGGCCATGCCAACCTGCTAGTCTGCCACTGACAAAGGGAAGAAATAAAGCATTATAAACTAAATTATATGCGACCCTAAAAATAACATATAGGTGATATCTTGCCAAACACAATGTAAGCAGGAAACCCTCACTTCCAAAAGGAAGATGTAATAACATTTACCAAGATACGTGAAAATGCATTATCCACAATGGTACCATCAAGCTTATATGAGGTATACTTTTTAAATGACTGGTAAATATTATGCAATAAAAATCTGACTGAGTAGTTTTTTTTTTTGGATTTTGTAAAAAACATCTCAATGATGAATGATGTAATGCAGGAAAGGGGATGCAACTCCAGACAAAGATCCAAGGGCAACATTACACAATTCTTAATAGCATAAGAGTTCAGAATTCGGATAGAAATACATGTAATAGTGAGATATGCAATACAAAAGTTCTTTCTGACCTACTTTAGAGCCTAATACAAGAGCCTATTGCCCAATGAAATGAGTAGCTCGATCTGATCATCAAAATATGCATCTTACAGAAGCATGTTATTAAAAAAGATTTCAATAAATTTTGAATGGCCTATAGAGTTTACAACAGCTATGTCACTTGTTATATGAATTGACATACCTCTTTATGCACTTAACCACTCAAAACTTCACAGTTGAATATACTAAGAGATGCAAAATTCACGTGTTTCAAGTTCAACTGTGGGGAAATGGAAGTTTTTCAGGTTAACATTTTTCTGAAGCAACTCAGTGTAATGAAAACATAAGGTATTTAAGGTTCATAGAAAAAGAAGCCTTTTCTACTGATTTCCACATATGAGGCACTTAATGGGACTTTGCATACTAATAATTTACCTCATAAGAAGATTTGGAGAAGAAACAAGAATTCGAGAACAAACCAGCTTTGAAGCTGCTCTTTTTCAGGTGAATTAGGTTCCATATTTCATCAATGATTAGGATAGGAGACAAAACTCTTATTTAGATTCAAGTTTTCACTTTTCAGTTTTCAAGAATGTAGAAAATCAAAATCCAAAAGTGAAGAACTATTGATAAATGATAACTCTGACTTCATCGAGCAATAATGCCTAAAGCATGCTCTCAACATACACAAAATCTAAAAGAATGCAAGAACAAAAGAAAAGACTATCCAGAACTTCGTTTCAAGAAGAAACATTAAACATAAGTTCTTTATAAAGCATACCTCATCTGGAACTCGAAGATACTTGATAGTGTTGCTAGGGATGTAGCATTCAGGCATTCTCCAAAACCTGTCTCCATCCTGAAGGGAGATACAAATATTGAGCACCAAGTTCAATTGACATTCATCTAATAGTTTGGTTATCCATAAGATATGCATATAAACTTAGGAAACTTGTACTCACCTTAGAGGTGCATATAACCTCACGGAGGTGAATGTTCATCCATGTATCACAATTGACCAAATGCCCATTATATGTCTCTCCATTCTTCAATTCCACCAACTGCCGACAACCAATAAAGAACAACATATGAATATATCAATATTTTGACAGTGTCTCTACTTCATATAAACACCAAAATATAGCAATGCACAACACACCAAAATGATAATAAGTACTAAAGAAGTCTACTTGACAACATTGCTGACATCACAAAGATCTGATACAGTCGAATTGCTAGTTCTTCAAGCAATTATATCACTTTGCAGAAGCTAAACCAATGATGCTGAAAAGATAAATGACTAAACCGAAAATTAAGGTTAAGGATCTTAGTTCTTACCATAGGGTGGCCTTGAGCAGTCTTCACAAGCGTCAGAGGGAGCTATAGAACCCAAAAATAAACAAAAGTGGTGCAAATCGACTCAGATGATCATTCAAAAAATAAGAAGACCAACTAGATAATTTAATATTAAAGCGTCGTAACATACCATCTCTACAACAAGCAAAATCCGATTTTGATGCAAGACTATTGAGTCCCACATCGAAAGATGGGGTTACACTCGCCCAATATATAAGAGAGTGACTCTCTCCACCTATCACCAATTTGTTTTAGGTTGGAACCCCACAGACTTGTATGATGGGCCTTTGCCCCCGAAGTGCCCCGTTTAACATGGTATCAGAGCCCGTTGTGGTCTGGGCCTGTTGTGGGCCGGGGGGAGTGTTGAGTCCCGCATCGGAAGATGGGGTTACACTCGCCCAGTATGTAAGTGTTAAACGGGGCATTTTGGGGCAAAGGCTCAACATACAAGTCTGTGGGGTTCCAACCTAAAACCTAGGTGGAGAGAGCCACTCTCTTATATACTGGGCGAGTGTAACCCCATCTTCTGATGTGGGACTCAACACTCCCCCCGGCCCACAACAGGCCCAGACCACAACGTGCTCTGATACCATGTTAAATGAGGCACTTCGGGGGCAAAGGCCCAACATACAAGTCTGTGGGGTTCCAACCTAAAACCAATTGGTGATAGGTGGAGAGATCCACTGTTAAACGGGGCACTTTGGGGGCAAAGGCCCATCATACAAGTCTGTGGGGTTCCAACCTAAAACCAATTGGTTTTAGGTTGGAACCTGTAGGATCGTGATTGTTAGATTAATAACAAGGGAACTGAGAATACAGATTCCAGTTCCCTTCGCAGCGGAAATAAACAATCAAATAAATGAACAAGTTCCTTATAGTGAAAACCTTTGATTGCCAACTAGCAATCTAGGATAAAAATCACGACCTTTCTTTCGAAATGATTTCAAGGTCTACTTCTTGATTTCTTATCTCTTTGGTTACAGCTTATCCTAGGAACAAACACGCAGTTTATTTGCCTTACACACAGTTAGACAATCCTAGATAACTTGACACAAATTATAATCAATCCAAGAAGCAGCCCTTAACACCAAGGAACTAACTCACTTACAGTCACATGAACTTAGCACACAGCTCTTCGATTCCTTGACTGGTTCCTCTTGATCTAGATTCTGTTTGACTATCTGTTTGAAGCTTCACACTTTGATATTTGCTATGGAGTGTGATTCTATCTCAATGCTTGAAGATAACAGTGGAGCTTATCTTCCTTATATAATGGATGCTCGAGGTTGGATCTGCTCTTGGTTCCCACAGAGCGAGCTTGCCCTAGGATGTGTGGTGATCCTTGATTCACGCTATCTTTGACATGTAACAACAACCTAGGCAGCTCAGAATCCACATAGGTTGGTCAACTACTTCGGACAAGTCTGCCACGTCGTTGTCCAACTCCTTTCGTCCGAGGTTCAACAAGCTCGGCACTTTGGAACTGTCCTCTGGATGGTGACATCTCTATGAGCCGTCGCTTTCAGTACCTTTGTCCGAGGTTCATCGTTCTAGGCATCTTGTAGTCTTGCTCTTGGATGGTGGCAGGCTTTTGGAAGCTTCGCTCAAGTCGCTTTCACCATCTTTTGTCCGAGGTTTGGTGTTCCCAGATTTCTCGGGAAACGCAAGTGATAACAGGAATTTGCCGTTCTAATTCCTACTATGCAAAGTATCCAAACAAACCCTAAAACGTAGTCTTAGGCAAGTAAGGGTCGAATCCACAGGGAGACAATTCAATCGCAGTATGCAATAAGTATGTCAATTTAAAGTAACCAAGGGGGGGTTTTGTTGGTTTGTTTTAGTAGCAAAACATGCAAAGGTAAATAAGTAATTAAAGGTGATGAAATCAGTTATTGGGAAAGCACTCAGTCAAACAATATCCGCTAATCGAATGACAAGTTGATCATAGATACTACTCAAAATCGCATGCAATGGTAATTCCAATACCTTTTCAGATGTAACTAATAGCACAACCAGATACTATTAGAACTAACTAATTAAACAACCCTGAAACTATCAAGATTCAGTTTAACAGCAGCCTTACGGATAGGAATATAGTTGGATACAACCCTAGAATAAAACAACCAGTTTTTACCCTAGAATGTAAACCAATTCTCTTCTGCATAAGATTAGCACAACCAGTTACTAATACGATACAGTTGCTACAATGGAATAGATGTGCTCAACCAGTAACAATCTAAACCTAGCAATAGATAAATAACGATAAACCCTAGTTGATCAGACTAGAAATTATCAATATCAATCTTAAGAAATCAAGCAAGAGAAAAGATAAGAACCAATGCAATAGATTAGGAGTAAGAACCTCACAACTGAATCACACGAAAAGCTTCAATGTCTGACTAAGCAAGAGAGACTTAGTTCTTCATAGCAAGAGAATACGTAGAATTAGAAATTAGGGTTCCACCCCCGAAGAAACAAGTTTTCTCAACCCTTAAATACCAAAGGAAAATAATCTGAAATTATCCTAAAAGAAATAATAAAAACGAAATAAAGAAATATAAAATAAATCCGAAAAGGAAATCGGCTCGGGGATGTTTCCGTCAGCGGCGGCGACCGCTGCTTCTTCCACGACGATCGCTGCAAATGCGGCGATCGCTGCATTTAAACGGAGATCGCCGTTTCAAGGTCGTAGCTGAGGTCTCTCCATGGCCATTAACGGCGGTCGCCGTTATTCTGCGGCGATCGCCGCAGTTCTGCTTCTCCATCCTTCGCTCCTCAGCTCCTAAAGCTCCAAAAATGCAACTTCCGCATCTCCTCGCCAAGTCTCCAAATCACCTCCAAAGCATCCTAAAACACCACTAAAATCATGCCAAAACTCCGTCAATACACACAACATAATTGTGTGTATCAGCAAGATCACGTGTTGTATTTCTGGGCACACCTGGGTTCCTTTGGCTTGCTGCTTGGTTCTTTTGTCTTGTTTGGCTTCCAAGGTTTCGACAATTATCCTGTGGTTCCTTAACACACATCTTTGAGATAAAACATTAGTATCAAAATATTTGTCATCTTCAAAAGTTGAGAAACTGAGGAAAGGAACTCTCAGGGGAACCGAAGTTCCAGAGTTCCGTTTTCCTAACAATTTTCCCCTTTTTGATGATGAAAAATATAAAGAACCTGGCGACATAATAAGGACATGAAATTCATGAGATCAGTTGAGCTAAGAGATTTACAACTTTATAAAATAATGATAGAACATTCAATAGTTGCAAATTCCCCCTAAGCAGATGAACTCAGTTATTCAAGTTCGCCCTTAGAAGTAGAACGGGTTCAGAGTTCCTATAAGTCCAGTAGTTCCGATAGTTCAAGGTTCCTATCCATTCTTCCCCCTTTTGGCATCATCGAAAATATCAATTTACTTATCAAGTATAGGATATCAATGTGAAATAAACAATTGCGTTAAACCCATGACATATACCATAATAGAAACGTAAGGCAAAGACAAATAATGCATTATAAACGTAGCCAAAAGAGTCCATTAGTCATGAGAGCTTAATACATTGTTCAGACACAGAGTAGAGAGAGAGACACACAAGATGACAAAAGAAAACTTGAAAGCAGACAAAAGAAAGGATAGAAGAGGGGAGTAGGATCCTAGGGAACTACTAGCACACTGTGGCGTTATAGCACTGGGAACTAGGAGAGACGTTCCTATGGCATGTCAGTGGCCTCCTCTTCATCATCCTTCTTGTCGTCAGTTCCTTCATCATGGCCTGTGGCCGGATTTGCTCCAGTTGCATCCTTCCAGGTTTTCTAAAGCACCTCCACCAGACTGGAAACAACAGCTCGAGTTTTCCCCAGTTCATTTACTTGATCACGGAGGGCAACTGATATAGCATGGGAACCATCCGTGATAGCTTTTTCAATACGACCCAGAGAAGTTAGGATCGCAGAGGAGTCTTGAGTGGGGTAGAGCGGTGGCAGAGAGCTTGGGGAGGCTTGGGAACTGGCCTTTTCCTTAGGCGGATCAGCTTGAGTTTCAGAGGGAGCGGCCTGGTGATCTTTGGTTTTGAGTTTTCTGACTGTGGCGATGGTGAGGAACTTGTTGTAGGCGGTTTCAGGGAAGTCATCAGGATATTGGTTGAGCATGGAGATAAGTTGTTTGATGAGGTGAGGGAAGGGCAGGGCATGAGATTCATGAGACTTACAGAACTGCATATGGGCCAACACTATCCTAGGGAGATCAACTTGGTCACCAGACACAATCTTATCCATGAGAATTGCATTAGTGATGAGAACCGTGGCTTTGTGCTCCTGCCTGGGAACCAAATTTCTGATGAGCCAGAAGTGCAACAGCTTGTTGGAGATGAAGAGTCCCTTAGTTTGCAGGTTCTTTGGAGTGTCGCCATCATAGAGCTTGGTTACCACCTTAGTCTTGGTTTTGTAGCCTTTTCCTTTGGGCCATGTCTTCTTTTGGTGTAAAATGTCAAAGCCTGACCTGTGCTCAATCCCTAGAGCGGAGGCAATGATGCTGGGGGACAGAGGATACATAGTTCCCTTCCATTGAATGATGGCCTCGTTGCAGGGAGAGTTTTCTTTGGCTGGCACAAAGGTCATGGACTGGTAGAAGAGGCGCACGACTTCGTCGGAGACTGAGAAGGGTTCCACCAAGATCTGGTCCCATCCTTGGTACTGGAGTAGAGAGTAAAACTCACCGAGGGCTTCACCGAATTGATCTTCGTCCTCTAGGGTTTGGGTCCAGAACTCTTTTCCGATAATGAGAGGCTTGAGTATCTTCCTCTTAGAGAAGGAGGAAGACACTTGTTCCAGAGAGGAGGAGGAAAGGGTGGTGGATTTGGCCTTTTTTGAGGCAAGATTGTAAGGAACCAAGGCTTGGGAATTACGTTTGCGAAGTTTGAGCCTTGTGGCAACTGAGGGAGCAGGGTTAGAGGCATGTTTGGATTTAAGGCTTGCAGGCGACGGCTCTGAGCTGTGGATCTCCTGGGTGTCCTTGTCCGAAGAGGAGTCGTGAGAGCCTTCTTCTGAGACGGTGTGGGTAGCAGATGCGGACACAAGAGGGAGTTCCTTTACTTTCTCCTCATCTTGTTGGGCTATAGGGTTTTGAGAGGGGGTGACATCAAGGGATTTCGAGGATGAGGCAGCTTTCTTTTCTCTGAAAACTTTGAGGAGTGCAACTTCTTCCACATCCTGAACAAGATTAGGGTTAGGGTCTTTGTCGGCCATTTGAGAAACTGGGTTTTTTTTTGAGAAGTGAGAAATAGAAAGGGAGAGTTTGAGAGAAGGAGAGAGAGCTGGAGAGAGCAAGGTGGAGAGCTTGGTTCAATCAACAGGAGCCCTTTAATAATTTTTGAGTGTTGTTGGAGCCATTGGAGAGATCGAACCGTTGAGAGAAATATTGAGAGATCTGAAGCATTGAAACGGCTCCAAGGATTTGCAGCCTTTTGAAGTTGAACGGTCACAAATTCAAGGCTCAACCACTCAAAGATGGAAATTGTTCCCGGCTGAAGTGACATGTCTGACGCCTGAGAGTTTGCCATAAAAGCCGTCTTGGGAGGAGCAATTTGCTTACTAGCCGTTTAGAGGGTAGTCCATCCTTGTTCCTTTCTGGCGATTTTTTCAGTGTGCTAGAGGGGTATATGAGAACCTTTGATGTGGGGTTTTAAAACATAGGACCTGAAAGTACGTTCCCATAAAAGAAATCGGGGAATGCCATTTATCGCATTGCACAATAATTCCCAGAGAGGGTTAAGAAATGGATCATAGGGAATTGAATTATGCACTGAGGCAAGGGAGGGTCATAGTACACAATCATCATTTCGGCTTGTATTGTTGGGTTAGAATATGATCAGATTGTGACTTTTGGGCCAACAAAGAAATTTGAACAATGATTGAGTTAAAATGAGTAATGAAGACTAAGGACACGAACTAGAAAAATGTATCAAAGCCTTTTGAGTAACTATTATGGAAATGAGGGTCTATTGCAAAAGATATAATACAGAGATTCCAAGACTGAACAAGTAAAAGATCTAAACTAGTCAATCAAGGAAACTGGAGAGAAACCTCTAAACTAAAGTCACTGCTAGGTTATAGGAATCATTCCCAGTTCTAACCTAAGGTTCTCGAAATGAACTCTATTCAAGGCTTTGGTGAATATATCTGCAACCTGATCTTCAGTTCTACAAAATTTCATAATGATGTTCCCTTTCTCAACATGATCTCTAAGAAAGTGATGCCTTATATCTATATGCTTGGTCCTAGTATGATGCACAAGATTCTTAGAAATGTTTATAGCACTAGTATTATCACAAAGAATAGTGAGAGGACCATAAGACATATCGAAATCCGTGAGTTATTGCTTTAGCCATAAGAGTTGGGAACAACAAGAGACGGCTGCAATGTACTCAGATTCTGTGGTGGAGAGGGAGACTGAGATTTGTTTCTTTGAGCCCCATGACACAAGGCAAGGGCCTAGGAACTGTGTCATTCCAGAAGTACTCTTCCTATCCACCAAGTATCCAGCATAATCAGCATCAGTGAAACTCATCAGCTCAAAGGGACACTCTTTAGGGTACCAAATGCAGAGTGAGTCAGTTCCCTTGAGATATCGAAATATCCTTTTCACAGCAGCTAAATGTGTTTCTCTTGGACATGATTGAAACCTAGCACACAAGAAAACATCAAACACAATGTCTGGACGACTAGCTGTTAGATACATGAGAGAGCCTATCATACCTCTATAGAGTTTTTCTTCCACAAGAGGACTTGAGTGATCTTTGTCCAAATGAGCAATTGTAGAGATAGGTGTGGAGAGAGGCTTGCATGAATCCATTTTGAACTTTTTCAACAGTTCCCTGACATATTTTTGTTGGTGAATTTATATGCCATCTTTCTTTTCGGTTATTTGCAATCCGAGGAAGAAAGTGAGTTCCCCTATTAGACTCATTTCGAATTCACTGCTCATCAAGTATTTGAACTTCTCTACAAGGGACAGGTTAGTGGAACAAAAAATGATATCATCAACATAGATTTGAACCACTAAGATGTTACCTTCTTCTTCTAGAATAAAGAGGGTCTTATCAATAACTCCACGTCTGTAGCCATTTGAGAGTAGGAACTGGGCAAGACGATCATACCAAGCTCTAGGGGCTTGCTTGAGACCATACAAAGCTTTGTCTAAGAAATAGACATGGTCTGGATGATCAATGTCTTCAAAACCAGGTGGTTGCTTGACATAGACTTCCTCTTGAAGAGTGCCATTGAGGAAGGCGGTCTTTACATCCATTTGGAATAGCTTGAACTCTTTGTGTGATGCGAAGGCAATCAACAACCTTATTGCTTCAATCCTTGCTACCGGAGCATAGGTTTCATCATAGTCGATGCCTTCTTGTTGATTGTATCCTTGAGCAACAAGCCTTGCTTTGTTCCGTATCACAGCTCCTGAATCATCGAGCTTGTTTCTGAAGACCCATCTAGTTCCTATGATATGCTTATCCTTGGGGCGGGGAACTAGATGCCATACTTTGTTCTTTTCAAACTGATGGAGTTCTTCTTGCATGGCTTGAATCCAGTCTACATCCTTCAGTGCTTCACCTATGTTCTTTGGTTCCTCAATAGACAGGAAAGCATTGAAGGCAAAGAAAGTTAGATGTTCGAACCTGACTGGAGGCTTGATGGTTCTCCTTTCTCTATTTGGAGCTAGAGCATTTGACGTGGAGGTGTTTTGATTTGAACATTCAACTTTTGCTTCTGTGTTGGGATCACCTTCTCCATTGAAGAACATGTGAGAGGATGCATCATTGATGTCTCCACAGGTGTTGTCTTCATGTTCATGGTTCCTAGAAATGGATTGTTGTTGATTATCCATGGGAACTGGTGGAGGAACAAGTGGGGGATTTTGTGCAGCAGGGAAGGAACTGGGTGGTGTGATGTCTTCATCTGGATCTTCTTGAGGAGGTTTGGGAAATGGATCTTCAAAGGAACTGATGGTGTTCTGCATATTTCTACCAAGTGATTTTTCATTAAAAATAACATGAACACTTTCTTCTACCTTTTTAGTCCTTTTGTTGAAGACTTTGTATGCCTTGCTGCTTGAGGCATATCCAATGAAGATCCCTTCATCACTCCTTGGATCGAATTTTCCAAGATTATCTTTCTCATTGTTATGTGATAGCATGCATTTTAGACTAGTTTAGGTCACGTTTATTTCCGCTAGCTTGGTTTGTTTTGTTCATTTTTCTTTTAGTTTTATTTGGTTTTAGTAGATTAGTAGTGTTCGGAGTCTACTCTTGCGTTGTTGTGATTTCAGGATATTTTGGAGGCGTTTTGAAGATTTTTGGGCTGCCAGTAAAGATGCTCGAGTGGACGACTCGAAGGGATGGCGCCATGGTCGGAATACAAGTGCCAAGATCGAACGAGGAGACTTCGAAATGGAAGCCCGACCAAGCTAGTGAAGACAAGGAACAACAGTCGACAACTCGACCGAGTTGTCAACCGAGTCATCATGACCGAGCTGGTGAAGAGAAGCAAAGCAACAGTCAACAACTCGGTCGACAACTCGACCGAGTTGTCAACCGAGTCATCACCCCACCAAGCAACAGTCAACAACTCGGTCGACAACTCGACCGAGTTGTCAACCGAGTCATCACCCCACCAAGCACCAGTCAACAACTCGGTCGACAACTCGACCGAGTTGTCGACCGAGTCAGCGAGTTTTCGCCCAGCTTTGAAGACATGCGACAACTCGGTCCACAACTCGGCCGAGTTGTGGACCGAGTCAGCATGTGTAACGGTTTTTTCTCCTTCTGCTGAAACGTCTTCAGCCCTATATTATCAGATTTGGGACGAAATTACAGACACTTTTTTATGCTCTAAACTTAGTCTCTCTCTAAAAACCCTAGTTGAAGATTTGGAGATTTTGCTAGATTGGATCGTTTGAGAACCGAATCTCTTTTGGAATACAATTGGTATGTTGTCTCTTTCAATGAATTTGCTCTCTCTTTCTCTCATGTCTAGCTAAATCTTCTCTTCTAGGGTTGGGTGAATCCAATGGTGAATTAGGTAGGTTTGATTGCGGTATTTGATTGAATGAATATGTGAATGACATTTGATTCTATCCTAGGATGCTTAATGACCTAATTGATTCATAATTAGGATTTCTATTGGAATTTGAGACCGAAAGGAGAAAATGATAATAGAAGATTGATGCTAGATAGATCCCTAGGATATAACTTGAGGATTATTTGTGCGAAAGTGACTTAATCCTCTTGTGGTACTTGACTATCGAATTGATTCTTGGATTAGTAGATTCCGCGGAGCGCGAAAGCGAATGTTGTTTCTATTCGTTCATTGATCTTTACAGAACTTAATGGACCTTGATGAGATTAGCTTTGTGCGAAAGTGATTGCTAGTCGAGTCAAGGTACATGCACTATTTGTCTGAAAAGAGGTAGTGTTGACATTAGATAGTGGGTCCTTCAATTGGCATTCATATTGAAATCTAATCAAATATTGTTTAGAACCTGCCGAAACACCATTGTGGGGATCCTAACCTTGGAAGCTTCTTCCCTACTGATTATTTCCTTTTTACTTGACAATTTGTTACCATTGAAACCAAACCACAAACATTTCTTACTTACGACTTAATCTATTAGTTGATTTGACAATTGATACTACTACATAGTCCCTGAGTTCGATACCTTGGTACTACAACCGAACCCGTAACTTGCGGGGTAGGATTTGGACCTATCAAGTTTTGGCGCCGTTGCCGGGGACTATTGCTAGTATTGGTTGTTACACGCAACCGATAGATTAAGTCTCATTTTGTTTTTTGACTTTGTTTCTTTTGTCTTTAGTTTCAGATTTTGTTCTCACTCCTATGCGAAGAGCCCTGAGCGCTAGGGGTGTTCATCCGGTCCGGACCGGACCGGATTTTTGGGCATATGTGGACCGAAGACCGGACCGGATAGGTCCGGTCCGGTCTTAATCCGGTCCGGTCCGGTCTTGGACCGGATTTAATTTTAAAAAATAAAAAAATTAAATTCTTATTTAAAATCTATAAAAAAATATCTAAAAAAATATTTATAAAACATATATACTCCTAACTTATTAAATTTAAAAAAAATATCTACAAAAAAATACATATAAATCTCTAAAAAAATATATATAAAACATATAAATTACAATTTTTTTTTTAAATTCCGGTCCGGACCGGATTTTTTCCGGGTTTGGACCGGACCGGAAACCGATTTTGGGGAAATGGTGGACCGGAGACTGGACCGGAATTTTACCGGTCCGGTCCGAAAATCCGGTCCGGTCCACCCATGAACACCCCTACTGAGCGCTGGTGAATTCCACGAACCAGATCCTGAACTCGAGCGTGCTTTTCACAAAAGAAGAGGAGAGCAGGAAGAAACTAGAGCCCGAGCAATGGATGAGGCGGCACAACTGCAACAGCAACAACAGGAGTTGCTGCAACAACAACAGTTGCAACTGCAAGAGTTGCAACAATAGCTATTGAATCAGCAACAGGAGATGCAACAGTTGTTGAATGTGCCCCCGCCTATGACATTGGGTGACTATGTGCTGCCACATCACCAAGGACCCACATCTGGTGTGGTCCGACCTCCAGTTCAGGCCAGGAATTTTGAGCTGAAGCCATCTCTGATTAATATGGTTCAGCAAAATCAGTTTGGAGGTCTTCCATCCGAGAATCCTCACCAACATCTCAACACTTTTCTGGAGCTTATGGACACGGTGAAGATTCATGATGTCTCGAATGACGCGCTTTATTTGCTCGCCTTCTCATTCTCTTTGAGAGACAGGGCCAAAGCATGGTTCAAGGCCCTACCTCAGGGCACTATCACAACATGGGATGAGTTGGCTAAAGCTTTCCTAACCAAGTATTTCCCCCCAAAGAAGACAGCTGAGATGATGAATCAGATCAGTTCATTTCAGATGAAAGATGGGGAGTCTCTGTATGAAGGTTGGGAGAGATTCAAGGAGCTCTTGATGCTGTGTCCTCACCATGGACAAGATAAGTGGGTGTTGCTGCACACCTTCTATAATGCTGTGGCAACGCTACTAGATTGCTCATTGATGCCTCATCTGGAGGCACAATCATGAATATGCATGTTGATGTGGCTTGGGAGAAGATTGAGGATATTGCCCAACACAACCACTATTATAATGATGCTCGATCTACTCTAGGCTCTAAGAGAACAGCTGGTCTTTATGAGGTTGACAATGAGGTTTCGCAACAAGCAAGGATGGAGGCTATGACTCATGAGATTAAGCAACTGAAGCTGAGTATGAGCAGAGCTAAGCTTAAGAATGAGGAGAGTCCAGCTCAGGTTGTTTCAAATGCGGTTTGTCAATTCTGTGGGGAAGGTGATCACACTATATCATCTTGCCAACTATTTGCTACAAAGGACGAGCCACAAGAGGGAGAAGTGAATTACATGAACAACTTCAATCGAGGTCCTAGGAACGATCCATATTCCAACACCTATAATCCCGGTTGGAGGAATCATCCTAATTTTTCCTACAAGAATGATGATGCTCAGCAAAGACCACCTCCAGGGTTCCAACCGGGACTCTCTCGACTGCAAGCACCCGCTCAGACCTTTGATAATTCCGCACTTCAGTCTGTGTTGAGGGAAATGGCTAAAAATCAAGGGATCATTGCTTCTCAGTTGGAAGCCCTATCCAAGAAGGCTAAAAACTTTGAGAGCTTGCCTAAGAGGATGGACCAATTAGAGAGTCAGTTGGCCCAAATTGCTATGAATGTTCCTAGGCCTACTGGTCAACTTCCTGGTCAACCTGAAGTCAACCCTAGGGAGCATTGCAGGGCTGTCTCTCTGAGTGAAGAAAAACAGTTGGAAGAGAACAGTCCAAGAGAAAAAGAAGCGACAAAGGAGCCTGTGGAGAAGCCACAAGAAGAAGAACCCAAGTATGTTGCTCCCCCGCCATACAAGCCACCTCTTCCTTTTCCTCAGAGAAAGATTCAGATACAGCTAGAGCACCAATTTGTGAAGTTTAAGGAGATGATGAAGAAGCTGTATGTTGACATACCTTTCACAGATGTCCTCACTCAAATGCCTGCGTATGCTAAGTTCCTGAAAGAGATTCTGATCAAGAAGAGAAGGTTAGAGGACTATGGGACTGTGGCCCTGACAATGGACTGCGCTGAGAAGATGCCAAAGAAACTACAAGATCCGGGTGAATTCTTTATCCCTGCATATTTTGGCAATCTCACTTATAATTGTCTTTGTGATCTCGGGTCTAGTGTCAATGTTATGCCTTTGTCAATCTGTAAAGAACCGAAATTGGGTGAGCCTGTTCCATCCAAGATGCGTCTCATTATGGCTGATAGGTCTGTTACTCATCCTGCTGGGATAATAGAAAATGTCCCTGTGAAAGTGGGAAAGTTCTTCATACCAGGAGATTTTGTGATACTTGACATGGAGGTTAGTGATAAAACTCCCATCATCCTTGGGAGACCATTTTTAGCCACTGCTGGGGCTAATATTGATGTCAAGAATGGGAAGCTTTCATTCACAATAGAGGAAGAGAAGATTGAGTATAAATATTTCAAGGACTACTTTCTTGAGATATACAAAGACACTCCACCAGCTCCTATCACAGGTACCTGCTGTAAGATTGAGGTTGATCCTGGGCAAGAGGAGATCTTATCGGACATAGCTGGTTTGCTTGATGAGTGTTTGGGAAATCTGGACTTGGATGCTTATGAGAATGCTAGTGCGAAGAAAAGGCAAACACCAACGAAAAGGAAGAAGGCCAAGACAAGGGTTGAGCTCAAGAGTGGAAATATGGTGTTGTTATCCCATGAAAAGTCTAACATGTTTCCAGGTCCTAAGGGGACAAGATGGTCAGGACCATATAGGGTGACTCGAGTTCTGAAAGGCGGGACGGTCATGTTATGGCATAAAAACTCAGGAAAGTTCAAAGTGCAAAGTCATCGGCTGAAGCCTATTATCATGCCTGACCCGATCAAGCAGGGTACCACCGACCCTCCCGATCCAAGTACATGAAAGTGGTGGGAGGTCAAGCTAATGACCTAAAACAAGCGTTGGGTGGGAGGCAATCCATCAGATTCATGGTGAGTACTTATTTTTCCTTACGCTTTTACTCTCTACATTGGGGGCAATGTAGGTTTTAAGCTTGGGGGAGGGGAGTATTTTCATTTTGCATTGCATATAGTTTGCATGATTAGTTGCATTTTTGTTTGCATTTGAATTTTTAGTTGCATATTTGCCCTGCTTGATCCTTTATGGGTTCTCATAACAGTACATATACCATGAATCCTCTTAATATGCCTTGGTTGTTGATATTACAAATTGCATTATGAGCATGATATGATTGATCAAAGCTATGACAATGACCTGAGCATGTGGACTTTGACTAAGATACGTTAGAACCGACACTCTAGACAAAATGTCCTAGCGAGCTTGTTGGCCTTCCTTGGACTACATTTGCAAAAGTCTCTCGTTTTCTTCATGTGTGTGAACTCTCTGTGTGTGCTAACTCTAGAACTTGCATTAATATCTTCTTTGAGGCCATGCTCACGACTTATGTGCATGACATTAATAGGATTGAGGCATTGTTTTTATTAACCTTTTTCATCCTTGGCCACCCTATTCATGTATCCTTTGCTTGAAGCCCGTTGTGCCTTATTGCCTATTTTTTGGAAACTCCACAAAAGCATACCGAGCCTATAAGTTCATCCTTCCCATCCGGGGATTAGGATAGTTGAATTGTTGTTGCTAAAGTGGATTTTAGCCAAGCTTGGGGGAGGTTACATATATGGTGGTTAGAAATGTGTATAAATTTGTAATGTGTCTCCTTTCCATATGTCTCCTTTCCAAGATTATCTTTCTCATTGTTATGCACAAAGCATTTGCATCCGAACACCCTAAGATGTGAAATGTTGGGAACTCTTCCTCTTAGAAGTTCATAGGGTGTCTTCTCTGTGATTGGGCGAAGCATAGCTCGATTGATGATGTAGCAGGCTGTGTTGATTGCTTCAGCCCAGAATGATTGAGAGAGTCCGCTTGAGATGAGCATAGTTTGAGCCATGTCTTCCAAGGTTATGTTCTTCCTTTCAACTACTCCATTTTGTTGAGGAGTGTATGGTGTAGAGAAGTTGTGATCAATGCCATGCTCACTGTAAAAGGTTAGAAATTCTCCATTTTCGAACTCGGTACCATGGTGATGTGACCTTGTCCGGGGAAAGACCACGATTCGCTGTCACGGGATCGATTGGATCCGTAGTAGGGCGTTCAACTCGTCGGAAAGGGGAGAAGGGGCAGCGGACTGTGGTGGAGCGAGCAGCGGAGCAGCGGTGGTGATGGTGGTTGATCGGCGGCGGATTGGTGGTGGAGAAGGAGGCAGCCGTGAAGGTGAAGGGGTGGTGGCTGCCGTGGATTAGGGTTTGTGTTTGGTGGGGTGGCAAAAACTAGGGTTAGTTCTTGTCTCGGGTTTGCGGATCGTAACTGGATAAATTGGTAACCGAGTTAACGCGCCAGGATAATTCGACTAGGAACGCGTTAACTTTGTGACGTCAGGGCCCGGGTTTGCAGGAGATTACTCGACTGGAAAACAAGCTCTATTTCGACGTAATTAGAAAACAAGACAAAAGAGAGTATTTATACTAGAGAGGTGACCTAATGGGCCAGACCCTCTAGTTACTAATTCTAGCGGCCCATTTAACATAAACGGAAACCACCCAGAAATAGCAGCTACTGAAAATAGAAATAATGTCTAAAAATATACTACACAAGTAATGTATCAATCTGGCTCGATGTCGCTGTAGAGGAGTCAGTCACGGCTATACTGATGAGACACAGAAGCTTGGGCGCTGTAGTGATCTGGCCGTGACTGGCTACAAGTCTGCTCACTAAAGATTGTGTCGCGGCTTGGACACGCTTCGCTCTGGACCGGGTGATCGGGCCTGTAGGTGGGAGTCGCATGGCGTCTTCCTCCTCTGTAGCAGACATAGGGGATTGGGTCACATCACCCTCCCCCACTTAAGTGTGAAGCGTCCCTGCTTCACCCTCATCATACTCGGGCTCAACATATGGTGCTAAGTCGGCGACGTTGAACGTCGGATGGACCCCATATTTGTCCGGGAGCTCGAGCTGGTAGGCGTTGTCGCCAATGGCCTTGACAACTCTAAATGGACCATCACCCCGTTGGTCGAGCTTAGACTTGCGGACGGAAGGGAATCGCTCCTTCCGCAAGTGAAGCCAAACCAAGTCGCCCGGGGCGAAGATCACGCGGCGCCTGCCCTTGTTCTTCTGGGCTGAGTATTGTAGCGCACGTCGCTCCAGCTGTGCGCGTGTCCTCTTGTGCAGCTCTTGAATGTGCTCAGCCAACTTGCCAGCAGCAAAGTTCTCCTGGTCCTATAGCGGGTATGGCGTCAAGTCCAGCGGCGTCAGCGGATTCCTTCCATAAACGACCTCGAAAGGAGTCAACTTCGTCGCAGAGTGCCTGGACCTGTTATAGGAAAACTCAACTGTAGCAAGTAAGTCCTTCCACCTGCGTGGGGTTGCCTTGAGAACCGTCCGTAAGAGGGCTCCCAAGGTACGGTTGGTCACCTCCGTCTGACCATCCGTCTGTGGGTGATAGCTAGTAGAAAATAGGAGTTTGGTGCCTAGCTTACCCCACAAGATTCTCCAGAAATGGACTACAAATTTGGTATCCCTATCACTAACAATAGTTTTAGGGATACCATGCAAGCGCACCACATGCTCAAAAAACAATCCAGCGATGTCCGTAGCATTGTTGGTGTTCTTGCAGGCAATGAAATGTGCCATCTTGGAGAACCTGTCGACAACTACAAAGATGCTATCTCTACCACGCCGAGACATAGGCAATCCAGTGATAAAATCCATGGAAAGATCTTCCCACGGGGCCACAGGAATGGGGAGGGGCATGTAGAGACCATGTCGACTCGATCGCGCCTTAGCCTTTTGGCATGTCACGCAAATCTGGCAATACTTGGTAACACTTTGGGCCATTTTTGGCCAGAAAAAGTGCTCCCGAAGTGCTGCAAGCGTCTTAGACACCCCAAAATGCCCACGGCTGTCATGTGCTTCCTGCAGTAACAAGTGCCTGACAGAAGACGTGGGAATACAAAGTTTCCCAGCCTTGTACAGATACCCGTCATCCAGGAAATACGTGTCATGCTCTCTGCTGAGTGTACATTGCTCAAAGATGTCTTTAAAGAAAACATCATCAGCATACAAATCCTTGAGCAATGCAAAACCCAATAAACGAGACTGGAGATGAGTGATAAGCACGTACCTGCGAGAAAGGGCATCGGCAACCACATTCTCCTTACCTTTTTTGTGCATGATCAGGTATGGAAATGTCGCCATGAACTCGACCCACCTAGCATGTCTACGGTTGAGGGTCGTCTGGCTCTTCAGATAGGCTAGGGCATCATGATCCGAATGAATCACAAACTCACTCGGCCAGAGGTAGTGCTGCCAAGTCTTCAGAACCCGGATCAGCGCGTATAACTCCTTGTCATACGTCGGGTAGTTCAGTTGAGCACCTGGAAGCTTCTCTGAAAAATAGGCGATAGGACGCCTTTCCTGCAGCAGAACACCGCCTATGCCATAGTCGAAAGCGTCACACTCCACCTCGAACCGACGAGTGAAGTCAGGCAACTGCAGCAAGGGTGCCCGACATAGGGCTTCCTTCAGGGCGACAAAAGCAACATCTGTCGCGAAAGCCAGGTGATGGACGTCGCCTTCTTGGTCAGCTCGTGCAGAGGAGCGGCTATGCTACTGAAGTCGCGAATGATCCTCCTGTAGAATCCGGCCAGCCCTAAGAACGAGCGAACCTGAGTGGGCATAGTCGAAGTAGGCCACTCCTTGATGGCGCGTATCTTCTCTTCGTCCACACGTAAGCCATCCCTGGAAATAATGAAACCAAGAAAGTTTGTGGATTCAGAGCAGAAAACGCACTTACCTTTGTTGACATACAAGCTCTCCTTCCTCAAGCACTCTAGTACCTGTCTAAGATGGTCAACATGCACAGACAAACTACGAGAATAGACAAGTATATCATCAAAGTAAATGACTACAAACTTCCCTAGAAAAGATCGAAGCACATGGTTCATGAGGTGCATGAATGTCGATGGTGCATTGGTCAATCCAAAGGGCATAACTAACCACTCGTAGAGACCGTACTTGGTCTTAAACGCCGTCTTCCATTCATCGCCTTCCTTCACACGAATCTGGTGGTAGCCACTCCGAAGATCAATCTTGGAGAACAAGGTGGCACCATGCATCTCGTCCAGCATATCATCGAGGCGCGGAATGGGATGGCGGTACTTGATGGTGATCTAGTTGATGGCGCGACAGTCCACACACATCCTCCAAGTCCCATCCTTCTTCGGCACCAGAATCACAGGAACGGCGCAGGGGCTCAAGCTTTCCCGCACAACACCCTTGTCCAAAAGATCTTGGACATGTCGATGCAATTCCTTTGTTTCCCCAGGAGAAGCTCTGTAGGCAACGCGGTTCGGCAGAGAAGCGCCTGGGATGAAATCTATCTGGTGCTCAATACCACGCACTGGAAGCGCCCAGGAGAAGCTCTGTAGGCAGCGCGGTTCGGCAGAGAAGCGCCTGGGATGAAATCTATCTGGTGCTCAATACCACGCACTGGAGGCAGACCTGGTGGAAGCTCGTCAGGCATGATATCCTCAAATTTCTGCAAAACAGACAAAATTACAGGCGGAAGTGCGGGCTCTGTCGTAGTAGTGGCACAAAGGCGAGGGATAAGAAGGAAACAAGCAGACTTGCCTTGAAGTGCCGGTGTGAGGTCCCTGTGTTTTGCCAGAAGAACTATGGGTTCACAAGTGCCCCGCAAGGTAGATGCAGAAGCAGCTGAGGAAGAAGGTAAGCCTCCCGAACCTGTAGAAGGTAAGCGTAAAGTAATGCCAGGGGTAGAAGACTTACCTGTAGATGCAGAAGACCTTCCAGAGGACAAAGAAGGCGAAGACACAGGAAGAGACGGGAAAACGGTCGAGGGGCCAGAACAGCCCCTGACTCGGTCAACAACTCGGCCGAGTTGCTGACCGTGTTGTCGGATGGGGTCATGACTCGGGCCAGAACTTGGTCGAGTTTCTGGCCGAGTTTCTGACCGTTGCGCTGACTCGGGCCACAACTCGGTCGAGTTGGTGGCCGAGTTTCCGTCTGCTGCCACAACTCGGTCGCTGACTCGGCCGAGTTGTCCTCTGGCATTTTCCCTGGTTGGTGTCATTACAGGCGGAGCTCTGGCGGCCTCGATTGCCCTCTAGCGTTGGCGCTCGGCCTGGTCCTGCAAAATTTCCGGCGGACTCATGGGTAAGAGGGTCACGTGCCTCCCGTGGTAATTGAACATGTAAGTGTTCAAATACCCGTCATGAAGCACGCGACGATCATATAACCATGGACGTCCCAGAAGCAAGTGGGTAGCGTCCATGGCGGTAACATCACAAAGCACAGTATCGCTGTAAGGGCCAATAGAAATGAAATAAGACACTGCTGTGATACGGTGTTACTTGAACCGTCTGAGATCCACTGTAGACCATAGGGAGTGGGGTGAGGAGTGGTTGGAAGGTTGAAGTGACGGACAACCTTCTCATTGATTAAGTTGCAGCAAGATCCCCCATCAATGATCACACTCAGAGAAGCATTTTGAAGCTTGACTCGAGCATGAAACAAGTTCTCCCTCTGTGCAGCGAGGTCACCCTCCTTGACGCTCAGTACGCGTCGTGTGACCAAAGCGAAGTGGTAGGTCTGGTCGTCACGGTGGTCAGAAGTGTTGACCACACAGCCCTCAGCGTCGGCTGTAAACACAACTGCAGGGTCTGTCTCGACGGCGTCATCCTCGTCGTCGTAACTCTCATAACCGGCAGATTGGGTGGAGAAGAGGACCTTCTTGGCGTTGGGACAATTCATCTGGATATGTCCTCTTCCTCCACACCTGTAACACTCCACATCTCGTGCTCTGTCAGGATGAGCGGGATCTGTAGACGGTAGCGGCGGACGGCGAGCAGGAGCAGACGGGGCTGCTCTCGGCGTCACTATAGCAGATGCAATACCTGTGCTTCTCCTGTCCTGTCTAGGGGCACTAGATGTAGAAATAGGGTCAGTGCCTGAAACCGAAGGAAAGGGTCTAGAATCATACCTGGAAGAAGTCGTGGACTGCCACGGTCTCTGTCTCTGGCGCTGGTGCTGAAGGTAGAGCTTTTGCGCAGTATGCACAACATTGTTGAGGTCCCGAATGGGCAGGACGTCAACCTGATCCTGGATAGGCTGGTTCAGCCCAGTGATAAACCTCGTCCTCAAAGTACCGGGAGCCACACTTGCGCCAGCCTTGAAGTACATTTCCTCCAAGCGGGCGAAGAACTCCTGAGGGGAATCTGTCCCCTGTCGCGCACGAGCAATATCGGTTCGCATCTGCTCCTTGTAAGTGGAAGGTACATACTTCCCAGTCATGATGTGCACAAGCTGATGCCACTCAGTAATGGGTGCCCAACCCATCCGGTAATGCTGCTGCGTGATACGTTGCCACCACGTCTGTGCAACGTCCTCAAAGTGCAGAGTTACGAGATTGACCTTCTCATACTCAGGGACAGTCAAATGGTGCAACACGTGCTCTGTGTTCTGCACCCACTCAAGAAAGACAGAAGGATCATATAAGCCATGAAATTTCTTAATTTTTACCTTCACGTCACATCGGTGTGCTTGTGGTTGACCTTGGAGGTCAGGAAACCGAGCTGCAAGGTCCGCCCTGGGCTCGAATTGACGAGCGCCATACTGTTGTGGAACACGTGCAGGATGTCGCGGACGCTGTAGTGCTGCAGCGGGGCGCTGAGGCTGTCGTGCATGTGGTTGGCGCCCTGGCTGAACTGCATTCCAATAAGCCTCCTGATTCTAAGGCAAGCGGGGAGGTGGAACATAACTGGTAGAGTGATGCTGTAGCTCAGGGGGGTCCTGTAGGGGTGGGTGGAAACCAACAGCATACCCAAACTGACCCTAGTCCTCCTCAAGATCATACTCATCGAACTCATCCTCCTCATCAGAATAAAGAGGAGTCCGTTCACTCTGGTGATCCTGGTAAGCATCAATATCAAACGGCACAAAATTGGTTTGCCGTTGACGCTGACGCTGCTGTAGGTGTGAACCAGACCGTTGCAGGTTTGAGCGGCCTTGTCTCTGGCGACCACTGGAATGAACCTGATCGTCCTCTTGTTCCTCCTGGGAACTCTCAGCATCAGCATCTGCAGCTGCAAGGTTCTCTTCCTGGATGACAACCTGCACAGACCTGCGTTGTCGACGACATTACTGATCCATAATGCTTCCTCGCTGCGAGTCTAGGTGTTTCAGCTGCCCGGCATCCGATGTAGAAGGAAGCATTGCAGCTTTTCCCTTCGCCTTTGCCAGGGCGAGGGCGCCTAACTCATCAGCCTGTATTTGTTCCGGAGCAGAAGCTACTGGAGGAGTCGGAACAAGCGGCGGATCCGAAGCAGACACCAGCGTAGGGACCGTGGTCGATTGTTGACGAGCGACAATATCCAGCATCTGACGCTGGAATTCGGCGAACTGCGCGGCCAATGCTTGGTTGGTAGCATGCATCTCTCAGAGCATTTTCTGTGCAGCAGTCTCCGTGCCAGTGTCTTGGGTGATATCTTCGCCTAACATGGTACCTGAAAGCAAGAAATGGCAAACCACAGGATCAAAGCGAACAACAACAGCAACAGAGGATCAACAAAAAGGTAAGTAGAACCGAACTCAACAAACAATCACTCGGGAACTACTCTGGCTGGCCGTGAGGGCGGTTACGAGCAGGCTTACGACAACTCACACAATAATCAACAAAATCCAGGCAATGCTCAGCAAAGAAAATGTTGAAAGTAGATATGCAAGGATATAAGCACAGAAGTAAGCACAACACAGCCAACCAAGATGTGCAACCCAGACAGTGAGAGATATAGAAGATGGTAAATGAATCACTGCGAAACTTGGGGTTGAAGGTGCCAGGATCAAACCGGGTTCTCCCTTCCTGCACTGCGAAGAGACGCACTTGCCTTATTTTGGCTTGTGTGGTCTCAAATTTTTTTTTGTTTTTTTTTGTTTTTGATACGAACAGCTGTTGGTTTTTTTTTTTGAAACAACCCCCTTTTTTTCTTTTTTTTTTATGTTTTTGAGAAACTAGGGCTCGTTGACTACGCTGCCGTGAAAGAGAAAGTTACGAACAACCAACAAATTGCTCACGAATGCCGCAAGAGACAAAATCAGTGGAAATCAACAATTGCAATCAACGAAACTTCAGCAAATGCAACCACGTACAACCGAAGCAAATTGTGCACATAATTCAGCACATCAGCAAATAACGCACAACAAAAGCAGCTATTGACGAACACAGTGCAGCGAACCAAATTAAAAAAAAAATCTGGGTGCAGGATTCAAGTGTGAAGTAGAAAGGGGATTGCGAAGATGTAGATTTTTGACGCACACAAGGTAAACGAAGTTGTAAACGAACTAATAAGCCTATATGCAAGCGAATCTTCAATCAACACAATCAAGAACCAAACAAAAAAAAGAAATTGCAGAAAATTGGTGAGAATGGTTCGGTTATGCAGGGAAAAAAAAATTGTTTTGTGGGTTTTGATGATGATTGAATTTCTCAACCACCAAACCTAGGGTTTACTTTTGGTTTTTCAGATTGAAATGCAAGGGAAAAAAAAATTGGTTCCTAGAACAAGATCTAGGTTTTTTTTTTGATATGCAGGAATTGATTTGCGGAAGCGAATGAGTGATTAGATGAAGAGTTGGAACAACTTACGCGATTCGAAGGCTCTAATGCCAGTTGATGTGACCTTGTCCGGGGAAAGACCACGATTCGCTGTCACAGGATCGATTGAATCCGTAGTAGGCCGTTCAACTCGTCGGAAAGAGGAGAAGGGGTGGCGGACTGTGGTGGAGCGAGCGGCGGAGCAGCGGTGGTGATGGTGGTTGATCGGCGGCGGATTGGTGGTGGAGAAGGAGGCAGCCGTGAAGGTGAAGGGGTGGTGGCTGCCGTGGATTACGGTTTGTGTTTGGTGGGGAGGCAAGAACTAGGGTTAGTTCTTGTCTCGGGTTTGCGGATCGTAACTGGATAGATTGGTAACCGAGTTAACGCGCCAGGATAATTCGACTAGGAACGCGTTAACTTTGTGACGTCAAGGCCCGGGTTTGCAGGAGATTACTCGACTGGAAAACAAGCTCTATTTCGACGTAATTAGAAAACAAGACAAAAGAGAGTATTTATACTAGAGAGGTGACCTAATGGGCCAGACCCTCTAGTTACTAATTCTAGCGGCCCATTTAACATAAACGGAAACCACCCAGAAATAGCAGCTACTGAAAATAAAAATAATGTCTAAAAATGTACTACACAAGTAATGTATCAATCTGGCTCGATGTCGCTGTAGAGGAGTCAGTCACGGCTATACTGACGAGACACAGAAGCTCGGGCGCTGTAGTGATCTGGCCGTGACTGGCTACAAGTCTGGTCACTAAAGATTGTGTCGCGGCTTGGACACGCTTCGCTCTGGACCGGGTGATCAGGCCTGTAGGTGGGAGTCGCATGGCGTCTTCCTCTTCTGTAGCAGAAATAGGGGACTGGGTCACATCACATGGTCAGAACGAATAGAATTAATGGAACAGTCGAGAACCAGATCCTTAAAACGTCCAATGACTTCACTTTTAGATTTTATGAAAATAGTCCAAGAGAAACGAGAGAAGTCATCGAAGAGAACAAAAATATACATGTTTCCTCCTAGGCTTTGAACTCTCATAGGTCCACAAAGGTCCATGTGAATGAGTTCAAGAGACCTTGAGGAACTTACCACGTTCTTGGATTTGAAGGAACTCCGAGCTTGTTTCCCTCTTACATAGTCTGAGCATGGTTCTTCAGATTTGCCACTTAGCTTTGGGAGGCCTCTGACTAGCTCTTTTGAGTGTAGCTTTTGGATCAATTTGGTGCTAGCATGACCAAGACGTTGATGCCACAAGTTCGTTTGATCATTCACAGTTGAGAAACAAAGTTTCTCCTTGGGAACGAAGGATGGGTCAACAACATACACATTGTTGAGCATCTTACCTTTTAGGATAATTTGTCCCGAGGAGTCAAGGACAGTACATTCATTTGATTTGAATCTAACTTCATTGTATCCTTGATCACACAGCTGTGACACACTAATTAGATCAAAAGCAAGATTATCAACAAGGTGAACTTTGTTTACCTTAATGTGGTCATTGAGATTCACAGTTCCTATTTCACAAATTTTCCCTTTACTTTTGTCTCCAAAAGAGATGTTCCCTCCTTGGAGAGGTTGAAGAGAGGTCATTTGATTTCTTCTTCTGGTCATGTGGCACGAGCAACCGCTGTCAATGTACCATAGTTGGGGTTGCCTCTCTTCTTTCTGCACGTAGGAAAACTAAGATTTCTGAACCCAGTGAAGCTTGGCTTTATTGGGGGGATTAGCATTGCGAGTCTGTGAATGATCAGGGAAGTGGTTCCTTTCATGGTAATAGGCTCTTTCCTCATTTTCAAAATTCCTTTTCTTAGGACAATCAGTGTTGTAATGATCATTCTTGCCACAATAGTAACACAAACGATTGTAAACAACATGACCATATTTTCCCTTTCCTGGCCTAAACCGTTTCTCAGTTTTTCTTTTGTTGAAATCAACATTGTTTCTAACCTTACCATGAGCCATGTCCACATACCTTTTGTGAGCAAAGGAGTTAGTGAACCACTTGTCCTCAAGGGATACCTTTTCTTTTCCCTTAGGTTCCCTCTTAGGACTTTGAGAACTTTTATTGAGACGTTTGGCAACCTCAGCCTTGTTCTCAAGAACCATGATCTTCTCTAATAGGAATTGATTCCTATCTTGAGAAGTGGCAAGAGCAGTACTGAGGTTCTCATTCATCTCAACAAGTTCTCGTCTAGCCTTTTCATCTTCAGCATCATTATTCGTCTTGTTATCAATATATCCAATTCCATGACGTTGTCTCACAAAGACAGTTTGATTAATAGTTTTTTCATTTATAGAGTCAGTGAGAATGTCTAACCTATCAATTATAGATTGAAGCATAGCATTTCCAGGTAGGTTATCATGCATAGGAACTTTAGCTAAGTCTATGCTAGTTTCATCACAAGATTTGCAGATTTTAAGGTGACTGGCATGCACATTTCTAATATTAATGAGTTTGGAGTGGGTTTCAGCTAGATCTTTCTCAGTTTCATCAAGTTTCTTACTCCACACAGAATTCTCAATAGTCAAGCAAGCAATTTCATCTTCACAATCATCAAGTTTTTATTGAAGGAAACTGGTTTCCTTTCCTAGTTTCTTTATGATCTTTAGAAGTTGTTTCTTATCACAATCAACTAGAGTTTTTAGGAAGTCGTCAAAAGTTACCTCAAGGTCTTCTGAGTCTCTTGAATCTCCTTTTGCCATGAGACATCTTCCTCTAGAGAAACCACTCAGATCCAGTTCCTCATCTGAGTCTTCTCCCCATGAGGCCACAAGAGCCTTCTTCCTCTGAGGTCTTTCATCTTCTTTGGAGTCTTCCTTGTTGGGATAGTTCTTAGCGTAGTGTCCCTTTTCTTTGCACTCATAACAAGAGACTTCTTTGAGATCTCTCCTTGGTCCATTGTGAGAGGAACTGCCCTTTTGGAACCTTCCCTTCACAAAGAATTTTTTGATATTCTTTGTGAAGAGAGCTATAAGTTCGTCCTCCTCTTCTTCTAGGTCTGAGTTCTCCTGCTCTATCTCAAGCCTTGAGAAGGCTTTGGAGATCTTGAGGGCAATTCCTTTCTCCAGTTTCTTGTCGGCATTGACTTTGTTGTGTTCTCCTTCTTCAACCTCCAGTTTCCCTATGACTTGAGTCAAGGGAAGAGATTGGATGCCTGGAGTATTCTTCATGATTCCCTTGATGAGGGTGAACTTAGAGTTGAGTCCATTGATAACCACCAGTGACTTGGAGACTTCATCGAGGTTGACTCCAGCCGTTTTAGCTTTCCAATCAGCCTGTTGAACCGAGAGTAGTATTCTGAGATGGTTTCAGTTTCCATCATTTTGAAGGTGTGGTATTCTCCTTCCAAAGCAAAGTTCCTGCTTTGCTTTAGCTCATCACTTCCTTCATGCATATCTTTGAGTGCTCTCCACATCTCCTTTGCCGTCTTGATTCCTATGACTTTGTCCATGTCTTCTCTGTCCAGTCCATTGATAATGAACTGTCTATCCTTGGCATTCTTTTCCATGATGACATAGTGCTCAGGTTTCCAGTCTTCTTCCTTCTGATTGAGATCGACATAGCCGTCTCCATTTTCGACTATCCTCCAACATTGGTAGTCGTTGGTCTTTATGTGGCTTTCCATGCACTTTTCCACCATATTTCTTCTCCCTTCTTTCGGAGATGTGGCTTGTTGGTGGAGATTTCGAGCTCAAACTTGCTTGGTTGAGACATGATCTGCAAACTTAACAAAGATCTAGAGCTTTTCCTGCTCTGATACCAATTGTAGGATCATGATTGTTAGATTAATAACAAGGGAACTGAGAATACAGATTCCAGTTCCCTTCGCAGCGGAAATAAACAATCAAATAAATGAACAAGTTCCTTATAGTGGAAACATTTGAATGCCAACTAGCAATCTAGGATAAAAACCACTACCTTTCTTTCGAAAGGATTTCAAGGTCTACTTCTTGATTTCTTATCTCTTTGGTTACAGCTTATCCTAGGAACAAACACACAGTTTCTTTGCCTTATACACAGTTAGACAATCCTAGATAACTTAACACACATTATAATCAATCCAAGAAGCAGCCCTTAACACCAAGGAACTAACTCACTTACAGTCACAAGAACTTAGCACACAGCTCTCCGATTCCTTGACTGGTTCCTCTTGATCTAGATTCTGTTTGACTATCTGTTTGAAGCTTCACACTTTGATATTTGCTATGGAGTGTGATTCTATCTCAATGCTTGAAGATAACAACGGAGCTTATCTTCCTTATATAGTGGATGCTCGAGGTTGGATCTGCTCTTGGTTCCCACAGAGCGAGCTTGCCCTAGGATGTGTGGTGATCCTTGATTCACGCTATCTTTGACATGTAACAACAATCTAGGCAGCTCAGAATCCACATAGGTTGGTCAACTACTTCGGACAAGTCTGCCAAGTCGTTGTCCAACTCCTTTCGTCCGAGGTTCAACAAGCTCGGCACTTTGGAACTGTCCTCTGGATGGTGACATCTCTATGAGCTATCGCTTTCAGTACCTTTGTCTGAGGTTCATCGTTCTAGGCATCTTGGAGTCTTGCTCTTGGATGGTGGCAGGCTTTCGGAAGCTTCGCTCAAGTCGCTTTCACCATCTTTTGTCTGAGGTTTGGTGTTCCCAGATTTCTCGGAAAATGCAAGATCACGTGTTGCATTTCTGGGCACACCTGGGTTCCTTTGGCTTGCTGCTTGGTTCTTTTGTCTTGTTTGGCTTCCAAGGTTTCGACAATTATCATGTGGTTCCTTAACACACATCTTTGAGATAAAACTTTAGTATCAAAATATTTGTCATCTTCAAAAGTAGAGAAACTGAGGAAAAGAACTCTCAGGGGAACCGAAGTTCCAGAGTTCCATTTCCTAACAGAACCCCACAGACTTGTATGTTGGGCCTTTGCCCTCGAAGTGCCCCGTTTAACATGGTATCAAAGCCCGTTGTGGTCTGGGCCTGTTGTGGATCGGGGGGAGTGTTGAGTCCCACATCGGAAGATGGGGTTACATTCGCCCAATATATAAGAGAGTGGCTCTCTCCACCTATCACCAATTGGTTTTAGGTTGGAACCCCACATACTTGTATGCTGGGCCTTTGCCCCCGAAGTGCCCCGTTTAACATGGTATCAGAGCCCGTTGTGGTCTGGGCCTGTTGTGAGTCGGGGGGAGTGTTGAGTTTACCGGCCAAGTACCACGAGTGCATAGAAAGACAGCCAAAGGAGAGTATGTTGGCGAGTGAAGACAAGCCATTGATCATCCCAAACTTCTTGTTCATGGCTGCTAGCTCCGTGTTCGCCTTGGCTGCTTCTCTGTGCACTCGTGGTACTTGGCCGGTAAACTCAACACTCCCCCCGGCCCACAACAGGCTCTGATACCATGTTAAACGGGGCACTTCGGGGGCAAATGCCCAGCATACAAGTCTGTGGGGTTCCAACCTAAAACCAATTGGTAATAGATGGAGGGAGTCACTCTCTTATATACTGGGCGAGTGTAACCCCATCTTCCAATGTGGGACTCAACACTCCCCCCCCGGCCCACAACAGGCCCAGACCACAACGGGCTCTGATACTGTTGAGTCCCACATCGGAAGATGGGGTTACACTCGCCCAATATACAAGTCGCCCAGTATGCTGGGCCTTTGCTCCCGAAGGGCCCCAATTGGTTTTAGGTTGGAACCCCACAGACTTGTATGCTGGGCCTTTGCCCCCGAAGTGGCCCGTTTAACATGGTATCAGAGCCCGTTGTGGTCTGGGCCTGTTGTGGGCCGAGGGGAGTGTTGAGTCCCACATCGGAAGATGGGGTTACACTCGCCCAACATATAAGAGAGTGACTCTCTCCACCTATCACCAATTGGTTTTAGGTTGGAACCCCACAGACTTGTATGCTGGGCCTTTGCCCCCGAAGTGCCCCGTTTAACAAAGACAAACACAGTTGTGAAAAAATAGGCTTTAGAGATAAACAACGCAACAAAACTTTACAGAACCCTATAATTTGAACGCCAGAATATGCGATGCAGTTTCAAAACCCTAAAATTTCTACATATAATAGAAAGAGAAGAAGCTTTTGAAGGTTGGTATCGTATCACAATCATGGACAGGGAAATAAAAAACTAGAACACGAGTCTAGAAAGAAATTACCAGTAGAAAGAGCTTCGAAAGCAGCTTTGGTCGTCTCGCTCTATGGATCCGAAGAAGAATTTAGAGTATGGAGGGATCAAGTTTTCAATTCCACGGCAATATATTGAGATAGGGACCGACCAGGCGACCACCACAGAAGTAGGTCAGTTCGAAAGTCCGAAACCAAATTTCATGTGCATGATTGGGATTGAATATTCCCATTTAAAACAATAAAATAAAATAAATAGTAGGAATTAAGTTTATTGTCTAGCTTTAAGTTTTTTAATATATTATATAGAGAAAACCCATCAAAATCTACTATGTAGGATCCGGTTATACTGATAACCAAATTCCATGAGACGACTCAGAACTTATCAGATGCATTCCCGCTCTCACGCGCGTGTCTGTTTCCAGTTAACACGGATGTTCACTGCTTTGTTGGTAAATGTTCATCGCAGTATACAACGATGTTCATCACTTTACACTAAAAAATAGTGAATTTGTTAGTGTTTTTATTTTTTTTCCTTTCAAAACTCTCAATTCTGTATAAAAATGATCATTTAATATTCATTGTATGTTTATATGACACAATATTAGTAATCTTTAATATAAAATTAAGTTTAACGTAAGTAAAATGTACTTTTTTCTGGTATGTGTTTTGTAATGCACATGTATGCTTAAAACAAGTGATGAACATCGAAAAAATGTTCACAATCCCTTAGTGAGTACGAATGTTCATTGTTTGTTCGTAGATGTTCATCACAGTATAGTGAACATCTGGAATGAAAGTGGTGAACATGTATGGACAAAGAGATGAACATCGAAAATTTGTTCACAACTCCTCAGTGAACACGTGATGTGACCAAGTCCCTTCAAGAGAGCTAAGATGACCATGGTGACTTGATTGATGGCTCAAGTGTCCAAGAAGAACCTAGTGAAGCCCGTGACACCATTACAAGCCAAGACCAAGACGAAGAGCTTCCACCTAGTTCAATCACGAGGGCCCGAGCCAAGCAACTTCAAATGGAGCTAAAGAAGGGGACTCACAAGCCTCAGAGCTCCGAACCTTGTTCCTCTTGAGCCGATCAACCTTATCATGGCGCGTCCGGGCCCGTGAATCATGCTGTTTTTATTCAATGGCAGTTCATGACATTTTTAGACTTGGTTTAGTTGTTTTTCCGTCAAATTTTAAGTTTAAGCCTTTGTGAGGCTTAATGGGCCATGTTGGGCCGCATTAACTTTCCTTTTGCTTTTTCCTTCAAGCGTCTTAGCCTATAGAAGGCTACTATGTTGTTTTGAGAGGGACACGTTCATTTTGATTGAAGAATACAATTTGTAGGATCGTGATTGTTAGATAATAACTTAAGGAACTCAGAATATGGATTCTAAGTTCCCTTCGCAGCGGAAATAAACAATCAAACAAATGACAAATTCCTTATAGTGGAAACCTTTGATTGTCAACTAGCAATCCAGGATAAAAACCACTACCTTTCTTTCGAAAGGATTTCAAGGTCTACTTCTTGATTTCTTATCTCTTTTGGTTACAGCTTATCCTAGGAACAAACACACAGTTTCTTTGCCTTACACACAGTTAGGCAATCCTAGATAACTTAACACAATCAATAATTAATCCAAGAAACAGACCTTCGCACCTAGGAACTATCACTTACAGTCACAGGAACTTAGCACTCAGCTCTTCTCTTCCTTGACTGGTTCCTCTTGATCTCGGTTTGCTTTGATGATCTTGTTTGAAGGTTCACACTTGATATTTGCTAATGAGTGTGATTCGTATTTCAGTGCTTCGAGATAACTCTTGAGTTAGTCTTCCTTTTATAGAGGATTCTTCGCAGCTTAATCATCTCTGGGTTCCCACAGATTGAGCTTGTCCTAGGATCAGTGGTTCTCCTTGGTCCACGTTGTTCTTGGCATGTGAAAACAACCTAGGCAGCTCAGAATCTCTCTTGGTTGGTCAACTACCTCAGACGAGTCTTGCTATGTCGTTGTCCAAATGCTTTCGTCCAAGGTTGAACAAGCTGGGCGCTTGGGAACTGTCTTCTGGACAGTGACATCTCTACGTCCTGTCGCTTTCACCTTCTCTGTCCGAGGTTCAGCATTTTTGGGTATCTTGTTTTTTTGTTCTGGACATTGGCAGACCTTTGGAAGCTTCGGACAAGTCGTTTTCAACAACTTTTGTCTGAGGTTGTGTGTCCCCAGATTTCTCGGGAATCGCAATGTCGCATGCTACGTTACTGGGCACATCTGGGTTCCTATGGGTTCCTTCTTCTGTCTTGTTCCTTTGGTTCTCTTTGTCCTGTTTGGTTTTCTTGCCTTCGGTATATTCTTGTGGTTCCTTAAAACACATATTTGAGATAAAACATTAGTATCATAATATTTGTCATCTTCAAAAGTAGAGAAACTGAGGAAATGAACTCTCAGGGGAACTGAAGTTCCAGAGTTCCGTTTCCTAACAATTTCCCCATTTTTGATGATGACAAATACAAGGAACCTGACAACATAATAGGACTTTGAATTTCATGAGACCAGTTGAATTTGAGGGATTTACAACGTTATAAAATAATGAGGGAACATTCAATGGTTGCAAATTCCCCCTGAGCAGATGAACTAAGTTATTCAAGTTCCCCCTTAGAAGTAGAACGGATTCAGATTTCCTATAAGTCCTGTAGTTCCAAGAGTTCAAGGTTCCTATCCATTCTTCCCCCTTTTGACATCATCGAAAAGATCAAGTTACTTATCAAGTATAGGATATCAATGTGAAATAAACAATTTGCATTAAACCCATGACAGTGACCATAATAGAAACTTAAGGCAAAGACAAATGATGCATTAGAAACATTACCATAAGAGTTCATTAATCATTAAAGTCAAGTACATTGCCCAGAGATGCATAGTGGAAAGAGAAACAAAAGAGCACAACCAACTTGACATTAGACAAAATAAGGATAGAAGAGGGGAGTAGGACCCTAGGGAACTACTAGAACACTGTGATGTTATAGCACTGGGAACTAGGAGAGACGTTCCTATGGCAGCGTAGTGGCCTCCTCTTCAATTTCCTTCTTTTATGCAGTTCCTTCATCTTGGCCTGTTGTCATTTTATCGGCCTGATTACCTCCAATTGAGCAAGGTTAAGATTGAGGTTTTTCTTGGCCATTTGAGGAGCTTTGTGTTTTGAGAGAGACAGGTGAACATGAGATTGAGAGAAGGCGTGAGAGAACAGAGTGCTCGGCTCAATCAAATAGGAAACCTTAAATAACCCTTGAGCAATTTTGGAGCCGTTGAGAATCAAGCCATTGGAGATATTTCTGGGAACTCTGAAGAGTTGAAACGGCTAATTTTCTTGAAGCTTTTGCGCCTTTGCAACGGTCACAAATTCAAAGATAAAATGCTAAAAAATGGCAACTGTTCAAGGCTGAGAAGACGTCTTGGGAGGAGCAATTCTCTTACTAGCCGTTTAAGGGATAGCCCATCCTAGTTCTTTTCTGGCGATATTTTCAGTGTGCTAGAGGGATATATGAGAACCTTTGATGTGGGTTTTAAAACATAGGACCAGAAAGTACGTTCCCATTAAATAAATCGGGGAAGGCCATTTATCGTATCACACACTAATTTCCAGAGAGGGTTAAGAAGAGGATCATAGGGAATTAGATTGTGCAATGAGGCAAGGGAGGGTCATAGTACACAATCATCATTTCGGCTTGTATTGTTGGGTTAGAATATGATCAGATTATGACTTTTGGGCCAACAAAGAAACTTGAACAATGGAGAAGTTGAAAGAATAATGAAGACCAAAAGATACGAACTAGAAAAATTATCTAAGCCTTTTTAAGAAACCATTATGGAAAAGAGGGTTTGTAGCAAAAAATATAACACATAGATATCAAGACTCAACAAGTGAAAAATCTTAAACTAGTCAATCAAGGGAACTGGAAAGGAGCCTTTAAACTAAGGTCACTACTAGGTTATAAGAATCATTCCTAGTTCCAATCTAAGGTTCTCGAAGGAAACTCTATTCAAGGCTTTGGTGAATATATCTGCAACCTGATCTTCAGTTCTACAAAATTTCATAATGATGTTTTATTTCTCAACATGATCTCTAAGAAAATGATGTCTTATATCTATATGCTTGGTCCTAGTGTGATGCACAAGATTCTTTGAAATGTTTATAGCACTCGTGTTATCACAAAGAATAGAGAGGGGACCATAAGACATACCAAAGTCCGCGAGTTGTTGCTTTAGCCAGAGAAGTTGGGAACAGCAGGAGGCAACAGCAATGTACTCGGATTCTGTGGTGGAGAGAGAGACTGAGACTTGTTTCTTTGAGCCCCATGACACAAGGCAAGGGCCTAGGAACTGTGCCATTCCAGAGGTGCTCTTCCTATCCACCAAGTATCCAGCATAATCCGCATCAGTGAAACCCATCAGCTCAAATGGACATTCTTTGGGGTACCAAATACAGAGTGAATCAGTTCCCTTGAGATATCGGAGGATTCTTTTCACAGCAGCCAAGTGGGTCTCTCTTGGACAAGATTGGAACCTGGCACACAAGCCAACAACAAAAACAATGTCTGGGCGACTAGCGGTTAGGTACATGAGTGAGCCTATCATACCTCTATAGAGCTTCTTCTCCACTAGAGGACTTGAGTGGTCCTTGTCCAAGTGAGCAATGGTGGAAATGGGAGTGGAAAGAGGCTTGTATGACTCCATTTTGAACTTTTTCAGTAGTTCCCTGACATACTTCTGTTGATGAATTTGTATACCATCTTCCTTTTGAGTGATTTGTAATCCGAGGAAGAAGGTGAGTTCCCCAATTAAGCTCATTTCGAATTCACTGCTCATCAAGTCTTTGAACTTGTCTACAAGGGACAGGTCAGTGAAACCAAAAATAATATCATCTATATAAATTTGAACCACTAAGATGTTACCTTTTTCTTCTAGGATGAAGAGAGTTTTGTCAATAACTCCACGCCTGTAGCCATTTGAGAGTAGGAACTGGGCAAGTCGATCATACCAAGCTCTGGGAGCTTGCTTGAGGCCGTACAGTGCTTTGTCTAAGAAGTAGACATGGTCTGGATGATCATCGTCTTCAAAACCAGGTGGTTGCTTGACATAGACTTCCTCTTGAAGGATTCCAGTGAGGAAGGCCGTCTTTACATCCATTTGGAACAACTTGAACCCTTTGTGAGATGCGAAGGCAATCAACAATCTTATTGCTTCGATCCTTGCCACTGGAGCATAAGTTTCATCATAGTCGATGCCTTCTTGTTGATTGTATCCTTGAGCAACGAGTCTAGCTTTGTTCCTTATCACAGCTCCTGTATCATCTAGCTTGTTTCTGAAAACCCATCTAGTTCCTATGATGTGTTTATCCTTGGGGCGGGGAACTAGATGCCATACTTTGTTTCTTTCAAATTGATGAAGCTCTTCTTGCATAGCTTGGATCCAGTCCGCATCCTTCAGTGCCTCAACTATGTTCTTTGGTTCCACAATAGATAGAAAGGCATTGAAGGCAAAGAAGGTTAGATGTTCGAACCTGACTGGAGGCTTGATGACTCTTCTTTCTCTGTTAGGAGCTAGAGCATTTGATGTGGAGACATTCTGAGTTGAGCATTCAGCTTCCTGGTTGGGATCACCTTCTCCATTGAAGATCATGTGGGAAGATGAATCATTGAAGTCTCCACAGATGTTGTCGTCATACTCCTGGTTCCCAGAGATGGATTGTTGTTCACTATCCATGGGAACTGGTGGAGGAACTAGTGGAGGATTCTGTGCAGCGGATTGGGAACTGGGTGGAGTGACATCTTCATCTGGATCTTCTTGAGATGCCTTAGGAAACGGGTCTTCAAAGGGAGTGGTAGTGTTCTGCACAATCTTTCCAAGTGATTTTTCATTAAAAATAACATGAACACTCTCTTCTACCTTTTTAGTCCTTTTGTTGAAGATTTTGTATGCCTTGCTGCCCGAGGCGTATCCAATAAAGATTCCTTCATCACTTCTTGGGTCGAAATTGCCAAGATTATCCTTCCCATTATTGTGCACAAAGCACTTGCATCCGAATACCCTTAGATGTGAGATATTAGGAACTCTTCCTCTTAGGAGTTCATAGGGTGTCTTCTCTGTGATTGGGCGAAGCATGGCTCGATTGATGATGTAGCAGGCTGTGTTGATCGCCTCAGCCCAAAATGATTGAGAGAGTCCACTTGAGATCAGCATAGTCCGGGCCATGTCTTCCAAAGTTCTGTTCTTCCTCTCCACTACTCCATTCTGTTGAGGAGTGTATGGTGCAGAGAAATTATGATCAATTTCATGCTCACTGCAAAAGGTTAGAAATTCTCCATTTTCGAATTCGGTACCATGGTCAGACCGAATAGCATTGAGTGAACAATCAAGAGATTTTTCTAACAAGGGAACCAGATCTTTAAAGCGGTCAATAACTTCACTCTTAGATTTAATAAAGATGGTCCAAGTAAAGCGAGAGAAGTCATCGACAAAAACAAAGATATACCTGTTCCCTCCTAGGCTCTGAACTCTCATGGGTCCACACAGATCCATGTGGATGAGTTCAAGAGGCCTTGAGGTGCTTACCATGTTTTTGGACTTGAAGGAACTACGAGCTTGTTTCCCTTTTACACAGTCAGAGCACAGTTCCTTAGATGTGCCACTTAGCTTTGGCAGCCCTCTGACTAGCTCCTTTGAGTGTAGCTTTTGAATCAGCTTGGTGCTAGCATGACCGAGGCGTTGATGCCACAAATCAGCTTGGTCATTCACAGTTGAGAGACAAAGTTTCTCCTTGGGAACAAAGGATGGATCAATTATGTAGACATTGTTGAATCTTTTCCCTTTTAGGATGATTTGTCCCGAGGAGTCAAGGACTGAACATTCGTTTGATCTGAATCTAACTTTATTGTCTCCTTGATCACACAGCTGTGACACACTTATTAGATCAAAACCAAGATTATCAACAAGGTGAACTTTGTTTACCTGAATGTGGTCGTTGAGTTTCACAGTTCCTATTCCACAGATTTTTCCTTTGCTTTTGTCTCCAAAGGATATGTTCCCTCCTTGGAGAGGTTGAAGAGAGGTCATTTGATTTCTTCTTCCAGTCATATGGCATGAGCAACCACTGTCGATGTACCATAGTTGAGGTTGCCTCTCATCTTTCTACACATAAGGGAACTAAGATTTCTGAACCCAGCGAAGCTTGGCTTTACTGGGGGGATTAGCATTGCGAGTCTGTGAATAACCAGGGAACTGGTTCCTTTCATGGTAATGAGTACTTTTCTCCTTTTCAAAGTTCATTTTCTTAGCACAATCAGTGTTGTAATGACCATTCTTACCACAGTAGGTACACAAACGATTGTAAACAACATGTCCATATTTTCCTTTTCCTGGCCTAAAAGGTTTTTCAGTTTTCCTTTTGTTAAAATCAACATTGTTTCTAACCTTGCTATGGGCCATGTCAATATATCTTTTGTGAGCAAAGGAATTGGTGAACCATTGGTTTTCAGGAACCATCTTTTCTTTTCCCTTTGGTTCCTTCTTAGGACTTTGAGAGCCTTCATTGAGACATTTGACAACCTCAGCCTTGTTCTCAAGGACCATGATCTTCTCTGATAGGAATTGATTCCTATCACGAGAAGTGGCAAGAGCAATACTTAGATTCTCATTCATCTCAACAAGTTCTCGCCTAGCCTTTTCTTCTTCAGCATCATTGTTCCCTTTATTATTGACATATCCTATTCCATGGCGTTGTCTCACAAAAACAGTTTGATTTATCGTTTTTTCATTAATGGAATCAATGAGAATGTCTAACCTATCAATTATGGATTGAAGCATGTCATTTCCAGGTGGGTTAGCATGCAAGGGAACTTTGACAGAGTCTATGCTAGTTTCATCACAAGATTTGCAAATTTTAAGGTGACTAGCATGCACATTTCTAATATCAATGAGTTTGGAGTGAGTTTCAGCTAGGTCTTTCTCAGTTTCATCAAGTTTCTTATTCCAAACAGAATTCTCGACAGTCAAGTAAGCAATTTCATCTTCACAATCATCTAGTTTCTGTTGAAGGAAACTGGTTTCCTTTCCTAGTTTCTTTATGATCTTAAGAAGTTGTTTCTTATCACAATCAACTAGGGATTTTAAGAGATCGTCAGAGGTTACCTCAAGGTCTTCTGAGTCGCTTGAGTCTCCTTTTGCCATAAGACATCTCCCTCCAGAGAAGCCACTCAGATCCAGTTCCTCATCTGAGTCTTCTCCCCATGATACTACGAGAGCCTTCTTTCTTTGAGATCTTTCCTCTTCCTTGGACTCTTCTTTGTTGGGACAGTTCTTAGCGTAGTGTCCCTTCTCCTTGCACTCGTAATAGGAGACTTCCTTGAGATCTCTTCTTGGTCCATTGTGAGAGGAACTGCCCTTTTGGAACCTTCCCTTCACAAAGAATTTTTTGATGTTCTTTGTGAAGAGGGCTGTTAGTTCGTCCTCTTCTTCTTCAAGGTTTGAGTTCTCTTCCTCCATCTCGAGCCTAGAGAAGGCTTTGGAGATCTTGAGGGCAATTCCTTTCTCCAGTTTCTTGTCGGTATTGGCTTTGGTGTGCTCTCCTTCTTCAACCTCCAGTTTTTCTATGATTTGTGTCAAGGGAAGGGATTGGATGCCTGAAGTGTTCTTCATGATTCCCTTCAGGAGGGTGAATTTGGAGTTGAGTCCATTGATGACCACTAGGGACTTGGAGACTTCATCAAGATCGACTCCCGCCGCTGTTAACTTTCCAATCAATCTGTTGAAGCGGGAGTAGTACTCTGAGATGGTCTCAGTTTCCATCATTTTGAAAGTGTGATATTCTCCTTCCAAAGCAAACTTTCTGCTTTGCTTTAGTTCCTCACTTCCTTCATGCATCTCCTTGAGAGCTTTCCACATCTCTTTGGCTGTCTTGATGCCTATGACCTTGTCCATGTCTTCTCTGTCCAATCCATTGAGGATGAACTGCCTGGCCTTGGCATTCTTCTCCATGATAACATAGTGTTCTGGTTTCCAATCTTCTTCCTTCATGGTGAGGTCGACATAGCCATCTCCATTTTCGACTATCCTCCAGCATTGGTAGTCGTTGGTCTTGATATGATTTTCCATGCACTTTTCCCACCATGTTTCTTCTCCTTTCTTTCGGAGATGTGGCTTGTTGGTGGAGATTCCGAGCTCAAACTTGCTTGGTTGAGACATGATCTGCAAACTTAACAAAGATCTAGAGCTTTTCCTGCTCTGATACCAATTGTAGGATCGTGATTGTTAGATAATAACTTAAGGAACTCAGAATATGGATTCTAAGTTCCCTTCGCAGCGGAAATAAACAATCAAACAAATAACAAGTTCCTTATAGTGGAAACCTTTGATTGCCAACTAGCAATCCAGGATAAAAACCACTACATTTCTTTCGAAAGGATTTCAAGGTCTACTTCTTGATTTCTTATCTCTTTTGGTTACATCTTATCCTAGGAACAAACACACAGTTTCTTTGCCTTACACACAGTTAGGCAATCCTAGATAACTTAACACAATCAATAATTAATCCAAGAAACAGACCTTCGCACCTAGGAACTATCACTTACAGTCACAGGAACTTAGCACTCAGCTCTTCTCTTCCTTGACTGGTTCCTCTTGATCTCGGTTTTCTTTGATGATCTTGTTTGAAGGTTCACACTTGATATTTGCTAATGAGTGTGATTCGTATTTCAGTGCTTCGAGATAACTCTTGAGTTAGTCTTCCTTTTATAGAGGATTCTTCGTAGCTTAATCCTCTTTGGATTCCCACAGATTGAGCTTGCCCTAGGATCAGTGGTTCTCCTTGGTCCACGTTGTTCTTGGCATGTGCAAACAACCTAGGCAGCTCAGAATCTCTCTTGGTTGGTCAACTACCTCAGACGAGTCTTGCTATATCGTTGTCCAAATGCTTTCGTCCGAGGTTGAACAAGATGGGCGCTTGGGAACTGTCTTCTGGACAATGACATCTCTATGTCCTGTCGCTTTCACCTTCTCTGTCCGAGGTTCAACGTTTCTGGGTATCTTGTTTTTTTGTTCTGGACATTGGCAGACCTTTGGAAGCTTCGGACAAGTCATTTTCAACAACTTTTGTCTGAGGTTGTGTGTCCCCAGATTTCTCGGGAATCGCAATGTCGCATGCTACGTTACTGGGCACATCTGGGTTCCTTCTTCTGTCTTGTTCCTTTGGTTCTCTTTGTCCTGTTTGGTTTTCTTGCTTTCGGTATATTCATGTGGTTCCTTAAAACACATCTTTGAGATAAAACATTAGTATCATAATATTTGTCATCTTCAAAAGTAGAGAAACTGAGGAAAGGAACTCTCAGGGGAACTGAAGTTCTAGAGTTCTGTTTCCTAACACAATTATTGGCTGAAAACTTTCTCTTCTTTCTCATTTGCTCTTGAGTAGAATCGAGATTCCCTTGGTAGCCTTGAGTGTGTCAAATCTCAAGAACAACCAACCTTATTCTCAGTTTAGTGACGCACATCCAAGCCGAGAAGAATACCTATCCTGCTTTATTTCCACCGACATCTTCATCACCTTCACATTTTTCATCACCCATCATCATTCCACTAGATCTTTCATCCGATCTGCCTTAGAGCCGCCATTGAAGACTCATTTTGCCGGCCAAAACGTCCAACCGAGGAGCCTTGCCTTTGGAGTCTCAAAGAGCAATTCCCTTGCACCGAAGCCCCTCGATCCTTGCCTCTATCGCGTGGTATCAGAGCCACATAAGGTATTGCTCGAAACTTTGGTTTAAGGCATTATATTTTCAGGTTTGCAAGCCTAGGTTTTGTGCCCTCAAATCTGGTCGTTTGTCATTCATTTTTCTTGCATTTTTGTTGTTGTTTGCTACGTCTTTCATTGCATTTTCCTTTTCATTTTTTTGCATCTTGTCCTTGTTGAATTTTAGTTGCTTGAGTTAAGTCCTTAGGCAGTAGAATTGAGTGGAGTGTGAGGTTGAAGAAGCAGTCAAAGTTGTTTTCCAGGTCCTAAAATATAGGGAGCATCTTAACCAACTCTGTTTCACACGTCCAACTTTGAATTGTTGTTTGGCTGAGTCAAAATCCGTCTCTACCTTTTTGCTTAGTAGTTGGCCGTGTTAGTTTTGTTTTCCATTGGTCTTTTGCTGCATTCCACGTGAATTTGTTGCTTCTTGTGCTTAGGCTACAACTTCAACGTTAGAGTAAGACCCCTTGTTGCATTCTTGAAATTTCTTTTTTCATTTTTTTGTTGCATTACAATATGCATTTGGTCGTCTCCAGTAAAAAAAAGGTTCAAAGAAAAAGTGGTTGAAATTAGAAATACCCGGCCAAGTAACAAAAGGGAAGGCTATAGAAGAAGTGATTTAACAAATTGAAAATGTCTTGAAGTTTGGCTGAATTGGACGTTGGAAACTTTGTGTTTATTGCAACAATTGTAATCCTTGTATTTGCAAGTGAGTTTAGTAGCTTCTTTGGCGTGATTGACTTAGTTGTTGCACAAGTACTTCATATTCATTTGTGGTGTGTATTGCTTGTTTCTTTTGTTTTAAGTTGAGTCTAGGAACCCTAAGCTTACCCTACATAGGTGTTCTTGCTTGGCTGAAAGTCTTGACTCTTGAATCGAGGTTTTAAGCTCTTACTAGCTTTGGTTCCATTGATAAGTCTTGTGTTCTTTGAGAACTTCTGTGTTTGGTTGTTGTTTGTTTGAGTCTTATTGTCAACGAAACTCCAAATGGACGGCCAAGACAAGAACAAAGGCCCCTCCAATGAAGGCCTACCAACCGACTCTCCCATCACCATGGAGACCCTCCTCCAAGCCATCCAAACCACCAAGGAAGACACAGATGAAAGGGTCCGCCATTAGATTCAAGCATTGAGAGAGGAGCAAGCTGCCATCATGAGAAATATGGAGGCCAAGTGGGAGCAATCTTAAGGTGGCTTGCGACTTAGTGGAGCACAAGAGCTAGGAGGCCCATCCAACTCTTTCCATGTAAACGAGGCACTTCTGGAGCCTTTTCTCAAGAGCTCTCACGGCTGTCCATCCATGACACCACCTCATCACATGTCCCACTTCTGTCCATAACTAGAGAAGGGCAAGGTATGAATTCTGAGTTCCTTGTCACTTCAGGTGTTTCTACATTTCCTCCCTTGCGAACTAACCATGCAGATTTGGGAGAGGACCTCAACATGAGTATTACCCTCCAAGGAACCCCACGCCCCCCTTGCTGTCGAGGAGAAACCTGCCCGGTCGAGGCTTTGGTCGTGGCCACTTCCAAGCGCCGAGAGTGCCCTACTGTTGGATCGTTAGAGTTACGTCTGAGGGAACAAAAGCTTTGTTCCCATAGAAGGTACAGCGGAATAATATAGCAAGAAAGATAAGGAACGAACTCACGATGTATAGTGAAAACCCCAATCAGTCAAATAACTAATCAAGGAAAAACCACTATATTCAAACTTCTCGCTTGAGAGGATTTTGAAGCGTCTACTTGTCTTATTGATTTCTTGTTCGATTACACTTGTAGCCTGGACTCCAAACCCTAGACTTTTCACCTAAGTTTGAATCTCTTCTACAATGATGAATCTGAACTCAACCCTCAAAGACTCACAAACAACTTCACTCTCTTTTTCTCAATCAAATGCTCTCTATTCGTTGTCGTACATAGAAATGAATCCACACTTCTATAAATACAACACGACTAAAACACAATCGTAACAAGATAAAAATCTTTCTAAACTTGGTAACAAGAAGATATTTAAATGATTGAAAGAATAATATCCTAACCGTCTATTTTATCTAAGGAAGGATTTCCTTAAGATAACATAATCGGTAAAAGATATAATTCTTCTCTCTCCAAATATATTATCTTAGGAAAGATTTCCTTAGATAATACATTCGGATTTCTCTCTCCAAATCTTCTCTTCGGCGATATCCTTCCAGCCGAGATTCTTTTTCCTTGACCGCGTGATCTTCCAAGATAGTTTCCATAATCTTCACGCTAGAAATCTTTCATTCCATTCGCAGCTTGATTGATGTTCGTCATTGATGTTCCTTGAGAGGTAACAAAGCATGTGGAAAAAGCTTTGTTCCCCCTGCTATCCTTCACTGCTTATTGTTCCCTGTGACAACTGTTTTGCTCCTGAAATACTTACTTACCAGATTAGTTGAATGTTTGTTACCATCAAACCCTAAGGAATTCAACAAATTCCCCCTTTTTGATGGTGACAAACATCCTTGACAATAAAGCATGCATATGAGATAAAGACAATTGTATAGAGAAAGTTCCACACTTAGGCAATATAGTTCCCCCTTAGTCTAGCATCATATGAAACCCTGTTTTGTTCCCCCTCAACTAAAGCTACCAGTCATTTTCCCCCTTTTGGCATCATCAAAAACATAAGTAAATAGCGAGAGAAAAACGACATGGCAAGATAAACAAACACCCCTTGTTCATTAAAATAAAACAGCCAACTTAAACAAAGTGCAACCACAAACATCAAAATATGCAAAATAAACAGACATGATCAACATGCCCATCACGGCAAACACATATGTCAGAACCAAAGAAAATCCAAACTAAGAAGAAATAGATATGCAGGGGAACAAAAGAGGGGTTGGAAGGTGGGAAAGCGAGTCAGACACCACTGGGACCGGCAGTTGAAGCCGATGAGTGGAGAGCAATCAACGCACACACATTCGCCATGAGAAGCCTCTGCTGTTCAGCCAGATCAGTCACTGCCCGACACAGACTCTTCAAGTCCTTCCCCAAGTCAGACTTCTCTTTCTGTTCCCCCTCAGAACCAGCATCCTCAGAATCCTCATGAACTTCAGACACGACAGGCACACTGCCCACTTTAACCCACCCTTCTCCTTCTTGTAGAATAAACTACATCTTGTGCAGATTGCTGATGTCCAAAGGGCGAGAAAAGACGTTCGATTCCGCTGAAGAGTTGTACACCTTGTGATACTCCAAAGTTTTCTTGACAAATCTAGGGAACGGAAGAGCGTGATGGTCAGTATTCCTTGCGTGGGCCATGTGTTGCATCATCAACTTTGGGAGACAGATTGGTTCCCTTTTCAGCAGTAGGGACAGAAGGACCACGTCCAAAATTAGCAATTTGTTGCGCTTTTGTCCCCTTGGGGTGACATTGCAGATGAGATAGTGGAATATGACCTTGTTGACTGCTGACATCTCTGAAGTGTCAAAGCCCCCAGACTCTGGTGGATCCCGAACCCCCGCCATTGCGTGAACAACCTCATTGTAGGGAAAGTCCTTAGGCCAGCGGCCTTTTGGGTACCCACCGTAGCCTTCGTGAGGAACCCCCAGAGCAACACCCAACTCAATGCTCGAAAATATATGGACAGTTCCCCCCATCTTGTAACTCCCCAGAACGGCATGGGGTCTGACCTCAATGACGAAAGTAGAGTAGAACTCCATCAGCAGAACTTCATCAACCTCTTCTTCATGAACAAACATGTGCCCCCACTTCTGGGCATCCAACATCACAGAGACCTCCTCCAAAGCGTTTTCCTTGAGGAACTCGGGATCAACTAGCAGCTCCTTGACCACAGACTTGTGGATGACATCCTTGACCTTGTCAGTCTCCTCCTTTGCCTTGGTCTTGGCAGTCGGACGCCTTTGGCTTTTGCGCACTGAGCTGTAGAGACTTTAGCCTTTTTGGCTTTGTGCCCAGAGAGGGGCTCCGAGTCCTCATCAGAGCTGAGAGAGATTGCCTTGGCTGCTTGCTTCTGTGCGCATGTCCTGCGCTTGGTGGTGCAACTCATCTTAACCCTTCCAGAGGGCTTTGAGACCTTAGGAGGCACATCCTCCTCAGCATCCTCAGACAGTTCCTTGGCTAAACTGCGGACAACCCCTTGAATATTCTGCTTGAGCGCAGCATGCTCCTCTGATGGTGTGGCCGTGGCGGCTTTTCCCAGAAATTGCTCAGTTTCTTCTTCAATCTGGGTTGGATGGGTGGGATCAACCAAAATCCCTCTTTTGTTACTATTGCATGCAAATTGACATAAAGAAAGACAACTCCTTCCTGTGGGATTCGACCCTTGCTTGCCTATTCTACTGAGTTAGGTTTGTTTAGAATTATTTTGATAAGGTGATACGACTTTAGCCTCCTTCAGCGGCCTTCGTAAACCCGCGATCGCGTTTTTGGCCCTGCGACCGTGGTTCTTCGTGTTTGCTTCTCCGTCTTGCGTTGATTCCCGCAACTGCGGCAATGTGCCTCGCGACCGCGGTTTTGCTCCTGTAGCACCTTCTTTCTTCGTCTCCTTGGGTGGCTTCCTTCCCTCTTCAATATATCTTCATTCAAGCTTCTCCAAACCACCATAATCTACACTTCTACTCCTTAACTCCAATCTCCACAATCGTGCTCTAAACATCTCCAAATGATACCCAAAATACCGATAACAACTCCTAGTTAAACCCTACAAAGTAGTACTGATCAAAACATTTTCTATTTACTGGCCGCCCATTGTGGGCTCTAGTTGGCCGCCCATTGTGGGCTCCAGCTGGCCGGCCATACAGAAAGTTATCTTTTATAAAAGATAAGTTGTTATAATTGTTATATATACGATATAAGATAATCATAATTATCTCATGTGTTGAGAAAAATACAAACCACACCCTAAATAATCCCTAGTGCCGACCGAACCCTTGCACTAGAGAAATAAACGATTTTGAACTCCTTCTTCCCGTTCTAGCAGACGTACGCAAAGAGATCTAGATCCGTGTTTGTGTGGACTAAGTAGAGTGATGGGTTGTCGTCTCTGGAACGCGTTGATTAGGAGGATCTAGGTAGAAGGGAAGTCGGATGCGCCAATCTCCCAAGCGTCAAGGCGAGAACTCGCCAAAGGTGAAGACGTGAAGGCTGGTGAAGGCCTCGGCTTTGGCCGAGGTTCAAGGCTGCAAGGGGCCGCACGCTATGGCAAAGAAGATTGGATCAGATGCGAGCGCGAGGAGAATTATCGGCAAGGGCGGCAGCGGAAGGCAAGCTCGGCTGAGCTCGAAGCAAAGGCGGCGGGAGCGTGGCTTGACGGCAGCTTTCTACTTCAAATTCAACTTAATCATTCATTAGGTAAAACTCGGCTCTAATAGGAGCCAAAACAAGTGTTGGTCGATGTGCCTAATCATATCTGAGGCTAATGGATCGGCTCTCTTGGCACAAGAGAGGCCCGACATCCAAAAATAGAAACTTTCCAAAAGTGACAACATCCAAATATAGTAACTACTAAAAATAGAAACTTTCCGTACTTAGAAACATACTAAGAATAGAAACCGCTAAAAAAAGAAACCACTAAAGAAGGAACTTCAAACCCAAGAAAAAAAGCTACGCAGAAAATTTGGTACCACATGTGCAGGTTGTAATTGTCAATGCATCATTCAGTCTATAAATACATTCGGTGGACGTCGATCAACTTCAAACCCAAGAAAAAAAGAGACAGCCAAGGAAAGCAGAGATTTTCAATTAGCCAGCGAACGAGAGAATTAATTGAGTCGATAGATTCATCGAGATGGAATTAGTTGAAATTCTCCACATGAATGGAGGCGATGGAGAAAGAAAGCTACGCAGAAAATTGAGTGGTCCAGGTAATTAATCGATCGATCTAGCTTTATTTAATTCAATTAGCAGCTTCAGTAATTAATCTCTAATTAGTGCGGTGTATTGATTACTCTGAAACGATTCCAATTTGACAGAGGAAGCTGATAGCGATGACAACGCCGTCGAAGGAAGCCGCCGTGAGGAGGCTGTTTGATGCTTGATGTTCAATACTTGAGCTCGTACAAGGATAGGAATCAAGGATAGATGAAGCTCACCACCAAGAGCATTCACCAACTCAATGATAAAGGGCTTACTTGACTCATCACAAGCCTAAACTTGATAAAGAGAATAAGATTTGGGTAGAAAACTGAATATGATCACAAAAGGGTGTTTAATATGATTCAAATCTGCTGAAAATACAAAAATTAGGCCTCCGTATATAGAGGAGCCTCAAAATCAATGGAATTACACTTAAAATGCCTAGGAAATGCAAGACAATTCAAAATTATGCTCAGCCAACAATGCTTCAACTTCCAAGGCACTTGGAAAGGGAAATAAAGCAAAAGTAGAAAGACACTCCCATGACTGTTAAGTGCATGCTTATCTCTAGTTTTCATGTCTTCATTAATGCTCCAACACATTAAGCCAAGTAAGGAGAATGCAGCCAATATGATCATTACCGAGCAAAGTCTATCCCGGATCCGGACACCCTCCTCAGACTATTTCTCTGGATCAGCCCGAGTGTCCATGCTTGAATCTTGGTCAAAGTCTATCCCGGATCCGTGTTTGCTCAAATTTAACTATGTAACATTGTATCCAAATTAGACATAGCCTACAATTCAAGCCAAACATACGGTAAAAATTGGAAATTTAATGAAGAAAATACTGCATATTTTTTTTTAATTTAGATGATCTTTTTTTTTTATATAGTAAGATTTTGAGATTTCAGGAAACACCAAATTTGGTTCCTCGAGAAACCGAAAAAATTGGCAGTCGAAATAACTGACTAGGGAAAAGAAACAATAACAAAAGGAACAAAATTACAATAAAAGTTTAAAAGAAACAAACAATACTGAAAAGAGTTAGACGAATAGACTTAATCGATGAGAGAGACTCAAACATGGGTTAGAAATAGCGTTGTGCAAAAATGGCCCGAAATCTCGATCGAATAGACTTGTTTGCTTCTCCCTGTACTCATTATTTTATTTGGTTTGTTTTATGTCGATTTTGTCCGACTTACGAGTCTAGTTCGAACTCTCGATCTACATGATATATCTAATATTTTGAATTCTTTTTTTATTAAAAAAATATATTAAAGTGTGTAGGATCGTACTTGTTAGGTATCGAGGGAACTGAGAGTCCAGTTCCCTAAGCAGCGGAATAAGTAAACAATAGCAGATTCAAGACACGTTCCTTAGAGTGAGAACCTTTGATAACCAACTAGTTATCCATGATAAAACTCACTACCTCTCTTGCAAGAAGATTTCAAAGTCTACTTCTTGTATTAATACTTTGGTTACAATCAACTAGAATAGAACACACAGATTTAAATCTTAGACACATTAAAGACTCTCTATCTAGTTCGACCTAACCAAGCAACAACAAGCAAGCAACTTACTTAGTTCTTCTTCAAAGAACTTGGCACAACTTCTTCACAGTACTCGGAATTCTTCTTCTTCGTGAATGCATAAAAAATGAGAGAGTTTCAATTACTTTATTTATATGATTTAATTATTAGAGGAAGCAAATCTCCAGTAACCGAATCAAACAAATAAAATAATCAAAAGTAATCGTTAAAGATAACATTTGTTACCAAATATAATCTTTATCGATTTTTACATGTTTTGTTTCCATAAAGATAAACTTTTAAGCTCCTAAAACTTATGGAAACAGGATAAGATCTCATAGTTCTCTCTCTAACTAAGATCTACCCTAAAACAGCTCGCCGCCGCTCTTCACAGATTAATCCAAGTGATTCCAGCGTCAGCAAGCTTCAGTTCCTTCCGCCAGTTCCCAAGTCTAGCGTCAGTGTCTCTGTCTTGTGCTTTCCGAATCCAGAGTTCCCTGTTTGTCACACTAATGGAAATGTTAATAGCAAAGGTGTTTGTCATTATCAAAACTAGAAAAACTGAGGAAGGGAACTAGGTAGGGAACTGGAGTTCCCAAAAGTTCACTTCCTAACAAAGTGGACTAGATTTGTTTATTCAAATCAAACGACCCTTAACGATAGGGATGGCAACGGGGCGGGTTTGGGACAGGGAGTACCCTCCCCATCACCATCCCCGCTTAGAATTGCATTCCCCGTCCCCATCCCCGTTTGTTGTTTAAAATTTTCATCGTCTCCATCGGGGAATCCTCATTCCCGTTAATTTTCCCCATTTAAATTCCCCAACGGGGATTTTCCATCCCCGCTAATTTTTTTCATGCGTAATATAGTCTTAATTAGAAAATAATTCATTTACAAATTACAAAACGTAAACATAGATAACCTAGAACATGGTATAGACCAACTAGATATATACAAGCATATAAAAGATAGTTTAACATCAAATATTCATTCAATATGTAAACAATTCCAAATAGTAAATACTCTTAATCATTTAAAAAACTAACAAGTAATACTAGTAACAAAGTTGAAATTCTAGTCAAAATTAAACAATGGTCGATAGTGCATTTAGCTCCTCCGATCCTTCCGACGGGGACAGGGACATGACGAGTACCGGAGCGGAGACCACTATCCCCAACCCCGTCCCCATCCCCGCGACGAGGATATTATTTCCCCATGCCCGCCCCCGTATAAAATCCCCATTCCCGTTCCCGTGGCAGGGATTCCCCGCCCCGCTACCATCCATACTTAGGGGGGTGAACTTGTGATTTAAGGAATGATTTTGTAAATCAATTCTTATCCATCATCTAGTGGGTTGACCAGTGTACATGACCGGTCATGGCAGATCACCGGCGTCGAACTGCCGTGGCAAATGGCAATATTCGGAACTATATACGATTTTTTTTTTAAAAAAACGGCTTTCAACTTCATCAACAAGTTGCAAATTGCAAATCAAAGCACAAGGATATATAAGCTGGTTTTACGTAGGTCTTTATACCAGTCAAAATCTTACCTTATCATAAAAAAAGCACAAAGATATATCTTGTCCAATCCATATCTCACTAAAATTCAATAAAAAACCTTCTGTTCTTTTTCCCTTGCCTTCTCAGAAGGAGGATTCTAAGTTTCTGATTGATCTGAAATGTTTTCTCAGGACTCCTTTTCAGGAGGGGAAATAGTACTGTAGTAAAACACATCAAAATCTGCAATGAACATCTCAACATAGAGGGCTGTCTTTTCCATTTTGTTTTATAGATACACAAACTAATGCACTTACTTCATTTATCTTTGCTGCTGTTACAAAACTTTGTTTCATGAGGAGGTTTGTTCCTGTGATTCAGTGCTGCCATTTTCACCCTCTGGTTCCGTCGACGGCTCTGATGTTTCAGTCTTAGCTGGGCCTGGACCAGCAGATACTTTCACCATAGCTGGTCGGAGCAGCCTGTCGCCTAGTTTAAACCCTTTGCGGTATTCCTCAATTATGATTCCTTCTTCGTACTCCGTGGATTCCTCCTGCATGATTGCTTCATGAAGCTGTTCCAAGTGACACAGATTGTTATTCAAAAGAATTGGAAAGAAAAAAAATGTTCCAAAGCTGACAAACATGTGGCTAAATAGGCTTATTAGAGTTAACATTCAAGCAAATCAACCGCAACAGGAAAGCACTTTAGTACGGACCCGTGGTACTATTGGGTGCTTACCAAGTTGGCTTGAATCAGTTAGTTCTTCGCACGAATTAGAATCTTTCCCAGGTCTTTGTAAAACCTGAAAAAGGCTTCATTCATCAATTGCAATGATTTGCCAAGCAATTCACTGATGTTCAAGCCAACTTGGTTTTGCACCTGCACCAAGGCAAAGCAAATGGGCCAATCACTAAGAAGTGTATGTCCCAAGCTGTTCTATACTAGACTACTCAAGTGCATAGAGTGCTTTAATAGTCAAATTGGGAAGAAACCAGATCTATCTCAGTAATCTTTTTTCCACAGATCACAACGAGGCAAAAAGACACGCTATTATATCCCATATTTACTTGTGGTAGCAATGAAGTTATTAAGTAAGAAAGTTTAGATCAAATATAAGATTTTGCTACTACTCATAGATGTTATAAAGGAAAGAACGACCCATTTTATTTTTACAGTATTTGTTAGTGCTGTACAATGGGATTAAAATATGTTCATGAAGCTATATTTGAAGAGCACTTTTGACCAAGTTCTTCAACAGTATAGCATTCATTAACTTAGCAAAGCTCTTTGCTGATAAGAAAGGCAGATTTCCCTTCAAATATCAAGATCTTGAATAGACAAAATTACAGAGAATCAAATCCAAGGCTGCATTTGAGCTCTTGACTTATGTACATAGTAAAGATGATCATGTCAGTCTTACACGGACATCAAATCTCGTCGGGTAGTGTTTTGTTGATTTCTAAAGGAGTGATTCATAGAGAATTTTGCACAGAACTAGCTATGGCCAAACAAACTAATTCATGAGTTGGACAACTACACCAGCATATTGAAGAAGTGGGCCACTGGGCCAAAAACAATTTGTTGAAAGACAAATCCAGAACTAGGCTGGCAGATGAATACCCCCCCCCCCCCCCCCCCCCCCCCCACCACCACCACCACCAAAAAAACAAAAACAATGAACACTACGGATGATATCGTAACAGCACTATCTGATCTGAGGAGTGAGGCTAGGCTGAGCAGCTGAAAACAGTTTACTGTACTATTTCAGATGGTTAAGCTTAGGAGCTGCTCAGAAGGAGATAGACAAAAGTGGAATTAAGAAATATAATCTAGTTTCGTTATCATATGCTACAATGTTCTTTATATTGCTTGGTTTGAAATAAGAAGGAAGCTAGGAACAGCTTACAGATAGCAGAGAAAGGGTATGTGGTTGAAAAAAAGCTGCAGAAGTGCCCGCGTACTTTAGAAAATTGTTGAAAGCTCTAGTTTCATAATTGTTTATAAAATAAAGAGATGGATGACATAGAACCAGAAGATTCAGAACCCATATAAGATCATATTGTGGCTACCCACAGGAGGAAGAAATAAGTTCAAGATGAGAGTGTTCCATGTAGCAGACCAGGAATCAAATTGCTTTCAGGAGCAAAATAGGTCCTGAATCTGCAGCAAGGACCATCGTGTTTGTAGTCTAGTAACAGAAGTTTTTGCAACTGACTGATGATTACAAGGAAGCTAACTTGTTTTGTGGGGGTGTAAAGTCCACTACGATTTTCCCAGGTATAACCCATTACTCATGTACTTGAGGTTTATTGAGCACTAGGAATTGAGTTCATCTTTCTCCCAAAAATGAAAAGGAAAATAATTGTCACCATTACTTCACATAAAATCCAGGCAAATTAATGTGATACTTTAGTGTAAAAAAGTGTCAAGACTAGCACTTACCGATGGGTCAAATGAGTTTCCCACTGTCTCTACTGGGACAACACCAACTGAAGACAAAATCTCCACAAACTGCTTATATATACTTTGGTAGCTGTTATTTATCTTCTCCTCCCCCTCTGTTTCTACCTTAATTTGGGCTTTAGCCCTCTCAAAATTATCTAAAACACCCAACAGATTCTCAAGAACCTCCCCTTGTGCATTAGACACCAGAGAAAGGCGTTCTCTGTCTGTCCTTTTCCGAAAATTATCAAAGTCTGCACTAATTCTGAGAACACGCTCCTTTTCTACTGCCCTTTCCTCATTTAAGGAGATGATCTTCATTTCGAGATCAATTTTCTCATCCTCAATGGACTTTAGAAATGCTTCTATCTCAGCAAGTTTTGACTCATCATTATTTCTTAGTGCTTCTTTGTATAATTGTAACGAGGAAATGACGGCAGAAGTTGGTAATTCATCCACTTTCCCATCATTAATGGTCTCTTCCTCACTAGCTTCTGCATCAACATCACTCTCACTGTCCTGCTGAACAAATTAAAGCAGAACACCTTAACGTCACACTACATTTACAGCACAATAATATGGTCTAATAAACAAAAGAACAAAACGATCAGAAATTCAGTTTGACGAGACCAGTAATTACTATAAATGACTATGCTAGTGAAAATTTCAAAACCAAATATAAACTCAAGTACTTTCTCTAGTAGCATGACTAAATGAACACACTAAAGAATGTCCAAGACAGTGACAACTTTCAAGCCGTGTTTCAAGAAAGATCTATATAACACCTCAACTCCTTACAGATTGCAATAGCATTACATGTAGGAAGACAGGAATTACATGGAGTCACTCACTTACGAGGGAAAACGTCCTGAATATGTATGCCATTTTACATCTATTGTTCTTTGTATTGGTAAGTTGTCTCCAAGATAAGTTCCCCACCAACTAAAGGAGTGTCTTAACTATGATGAATGCTAAGTGAAAGTTCCTCTATCACTATACTAATTCAAGTAAGTCACTTTTTTCCGTTAGGAGATTAACTTTCAGGGAAAGGGTTGAGATACTAATATACTATTAATAGTCAAGCAAGTCTATTAGCACTGACATCTTGTTTTTCCCCCCTTAATTTTGAGTACAGGCCAAATTGCACCAAGTGCATAATTTACACAAAACTGAGAAGCGACTATGTGTAAAAGCTCAAACAAAGCACAAATTTTCAATCGGAAATCACGAATTTGAGTATAAAGTAATGCGAACAAATTAATTTCAGGGGATTAATAGACAAAAGTGTAACAGAATGAAACCTGAATCTCGGGTTCTTGTGGCTTCTCTGTCTCGGTAGCTTCCCCGGGCGAAGAGAAACTTACGGTGTTACCAAATCTAGATTTTTGCGATAAATTAGGGTGGAGAAATTGAGTGTAAAGGCAAATGTTATTGGTTTTGGGGCTCTTTCTGAAATTCACGGCAAAAGAAGAAGAGTTGGTAGAACTCAAAGGCAGGGTAGATAGTAACGGCGGGGTTACTCGAAAGAGTGGAGTTCGAAGAAGCATCGCCATGGATTTTTGGAGAGGTTGCAGCTTGAAAGGTCTGTCAATGGCGGAAAGTAGAGGAGCCAAAATGAAGATGGTGGTGGAAGGGATATGAGAGTTTGCGAGGTGGTTGGGGTTGAGGGTTGGCGTGGTGAATGTGATAGAATCCGGTGTCGGTGGGTCCCCCCTCCCGCTAGGTAAACCATGGTCGATGGGTATTTTTTATAATATTATTTAACACGATTACTTTTCGGCGTATAGACATTTTTGCCGTTTAGCGCATAGGTTACACACGTAACGTGTGGAGTCATATCACACGTTACGTGTGGGTATACACCACCCGTAACGTGTGGTGTTTTAGTATATTAAATTGTTTATGTTATAGTATACTTTAGGGTATTTGTGTATGTCATATTATTATATATTTTTAGTATTTATTTGTGGTTCAATGTTGAATTATTGATTATTTTATATATGAATGTTGTGTATGAATGTTGTATCATATTATTGCTTATTTTTAGGGTTTATTTGTTTATCTAAAATTAATAAAAAAACACCCCAAAATAATCAACCTAGAAGACAAAATAGAATTGTTCATTACGTTTGATGACTACAACCACATTTATCTCAAAATAAAGTAAATAATACATGTTCTTCACCTTCTTCATAAACTTAGAAACCCTAACACAAAATAAATGACATCGTCTAGTTGCGTTTGAAGAAATTAGGATAGTCTTTGGTAAAAGTTCGCTTCCTATCATATCTCTGCTTTGATAAAATTGCTTGCTTCCTACAAAGGTTGATAGTACGTAAACAACATTACACAAAAGATACGACATCAAGGCAGTATACGATGTACATCATTATATAGTTTGAGGTTATACATACGCATCTTATCCACATCTTGTAAAAGTTTTTTGATTTTTCTTAACAAGATCTTGATTCTCCTTAACAAGATCTTGTTTTTTCCGCCATTGTTGTCGAATAATCGTGTGTGCCCTGTCCTCGTATATAGGATCAATCCACTTCCTGTAAAAACACCCCAGTCTTGGGCATCCCCAATACCTTCTTCCGTAGTTCCATTGCAAATTCCAAGTACGGACAATGACTTTCAAATTACACGCGCATAGTGAGTTTGTTGATGATTCGGATGAAGATGTCATTATTTGCTTTAGTGCTTGGTTTCCTACAAATATCATGAATCCATTAATATAAAAAATTAGGGATAATAAATCAAAAGAAACTGGAAGAAGAAGCTTACCCATAATTGAATCTTCAAGCGTCGCTTGTGTTGGACTTGTTGTAGAGAACAAACAACCCTAATGCCTCTTATATAGTGAAAAACAATGTGTTTGACAGCTAATATACAATTGTATATAATTGTAGTATATAATGACATCAACCACTAGCATTAATGAACTCAACCACTAACATTAATAACTTCTCAACAATCATTTACCACCCTAAACCCTAATTAAAAGTTCCTCTCCTCAATCTCACAAACAAGGTAACAAAAATACCTGATTCACCCTTATTAATTAAAGATAAATAGTTAATCCTAAACCCTAAACCTAAACCACATTACCCTAAACCCTACCCCAATACCATATCCCTAAACCCTAAACCCCAAACCCTAACCCTACCACAAGCCCTACCTTAAACCCTAACAAAAAGCCTCATACGCCTAAACCTTGAACCACACGTAACGTGTGGAATCAGCTCACACGTTACGTGTCATGCTATCCCACACGTAACGTGTGGATGGGGCTCACACGTAACGTGTGGTTCAGTCTGTGGCAAAACACATTGAATTAACCGTCTTGTCCCCACCTAACTGTAATAATGACCCGTCTTCTTCCCCGGCTAACGATCCATTTCGAGCCTAAACCCTCATTTGAAACACACAAATTCTTGTTTTGTTGTTTTGAACTTGTCTCAACACTAACAAGTATTGCGCATCCAGAGCGGACTGCTCTGCAAGAGCCAGCTAAAGTCAAGCATAAGGGTCGGCCTCAAGGAGTTCTAAACTTTGCCACCAAAAGACAACCGTCATCATGGGAGTACAGTGACCAACAAATGGACGAAACGCCTCCGAAAAAGCAAAAAGGAAGACCACCGAAGACGCTTGCAGCAAAGCCTTCGGGTGACACATCTTTGATCAAGAACCCATGGCGATATCGTACCCAGTTTCACATGTGTATGAGACCACACGTGGGAGGATGGTATGAGATAGTGGGTGATGGAAACTGCGGGTACAGAGCAATTGCGCATGGTCTGGGTTTAGGGCAAGATCAGTGGGCTTTTGTTCGACGTACCATGATCACTACGTTGAGAAAAGAGTATGAGCTACTCGCGCCACTTTGGGTGTCTACAATGACACTTGAGGCAATGGAGGCGAAGCTAGCATGGTTTCCTTCCCCGAACAGGCCGGCCCCACCGGAGACGTGGTTGGACCTCCCGGATATGGGATGTTTGGTGGCAACGGCATTCACATGTGTGTTCGTTACCGTCGGTGGTGGTGTGGGAACGACATACCTGCCTATAAGGGGGAAGCCAAATGAAGCATCAGTTGGCGAGAAGCTGAAGACGATATGCATTTGCCATGTCCAAGAAGAGCAACATTTTATTGCGGTACGTTAATACAATCACATCTGTTGATACTATCTTGTGTTAAAACATATGTATGATGCATTGAATTTGTGTAGATTGGCCTTGCCGAGACATCGCCCTTGCCTACTCTTTACCCGGCGTGGGTGGTATATCATGACCCGTCTGCGGGTGATTACGTAGATCAAAGGACGTGTGATCGGTTGTTGGAGTACGAAGCAGCCAAGGCCGAAAAGAAGACAAGACGAAAGAAGAAGGTTGAAACGGTCGATTTATGTAATGAATGATATGTATGAATTATGATGCAATGAGTTCGACGTTTCTATTCCAAACATCCCTAAATCCAAACAACTCATAAAAAACATTCAAATAGAAGTCATAACATTCATTGTTGTCATAATCCAAACAAGTCATAAAAAACATTCAAATAGCAGTCATAACATTCATTGTTGCAATACTCAAAGGTTCAATGAAATACATAAAATGAAACAAGTTTAATCCTGAAACAAGTCTTCACGGCTTCCTCAATAATTGGGAAGGAAGGGATACATATGCTCAAATGACCGGCGTAAAGACTCTGCTACATCTTCACATTCATGGTTGCGATGTTGCTCAAGCTCATTGTAGCATTGTTCGAATGCATGCACACAACACAAAAACGTTGATATGTATGAAAAAATATAGATAAGAGTTAACCGAACATTAAACAATCTACAAATCAGTCAAATTCATACCCGTGTCGCGTCTTCAATGGTAGGGGGGTTGACGAATGGATGTGTACGTGGGAGGTACCATTCCATGTAATCATCACTGCAGTCATGGCCTTGCTGGATTGGAGGGCCCATCACAGCTAGGGTCATGGAATGTACAGTCTACGTATCCCATGCAAATCGAGCTCTGTCGTACTCAACCTTGTAGCTGCTGATCTTTACTCCTCTCCAAGCCCTTAGAGGCTCTATAGGAGCTCGTGGAATCTCCTAAACACGGCAAAACTGTCTCACCACACGGTCTGGCATGTACGGCTCGGTTATCCAAAGACACGATATAACTCCATGGAAGCGAGTAGGAGCGAATCTCGCATCGCTAAAGTCAATCGTACCGTACGGACTCCAATCAACCTAAACATACTTATCAATTAACCCCAACGACATCCAATCAACATAAACATAAATATATGTACATACCATGTCCGCAGTCATCGTATCGAGCTCCACTCTGTAGTTTCTCAACGGGTTGGGTTTCACTAAAAGGTCCCATCGACTAGCGTAGGGGACCGCATCATCAGAGTCCCAGTCTCTACTCTCTACAGGTCTGAACATGGGGAAATATTGATATATCCACGTCTGAAAGAGAATTTACGTAAGCAATCCTTGTTATTGAATAAATACAGATACAATGATAATATAAGGTGAAACCAATGGTTTTTATAATTTACAAAAATACATGAATCAGAGTATAGCACGTGGACATCATTCTCGCTTCCTTTCTTGTGCACTCGCCCAAGCTACGGTACACGTGAGCAAGAACGGCAGCACTCCATGCATATTCATTAGTGCACGAGTGATCCTCCACAAACACGTGATAGTAGAGTGGCAATCTGTGTTGGGACTTGTCCGGAAATAGGCAAGATCCCAACAAGTACAGCAAGTACCCAGAAGCACGCTTCTCGTCATTCAGCCCGTTGCAATGCCTCTTGAAGATATCAACAACTACAGTACCAGATGTCAGATCCTTAGCAGCCAACTCAAAGAATCCCGTTGCCTCAGCCACCATCGCCTTCTTCAAATCAGTCACAGTCAAAGAACCCCGTGGAGGTGCTAAGTCTCTTCCATTGATGTTTAGCCCAAGGATCAACAATACGTCATGGAGAGTAATGGTCATCTCTCCCCATGGCATATGGAACGAGCTGGTCTCAGGTTGCCAGCGCTAAAAAAATGCACCTATCGCACATGGTCATGTATCACCTGCGGAATATTACACAAGCCTGAACTAGCAGCCAGATTACCCCATGGCGTTGACAACTGCAGACGCCATGTGCGTGTCTGTTTGCCTCGTTGCTGAAACTTCAACGGTGGCACAGGCTATAAACATTTGCATTTTTAAACCAGTGTAAGCAATCGATTTGACATCTTTATATAAAAATGTGAAATGACAAGAATAAGGTTTTTCATGCAACTTACAATGCGCTGATAAAGGGTGTACGCCACGTGATTGGCAAAACCCTTCAGCAGTTCGGGATTCTCCGGACCTCCATAGACTCTGACCTGCAATTCCGGTTCATATCTCCCTTTTTTTTTTATTCGGGGTGGTCTTGCCTGCGAAGAGGTGCCTTATTGTTGCTCCTCGTCCGCATCATCATCATTAGGTTGAGCTCTTGGAGCCCAGGCCTGACTGTCTTCGTCCTACATGTTTTTAAACAAATGATAAGCAATTACATTTTTATCATACAATCATATTTTGATATATTAAGGCTACTTACCATATTCACCGGTGCATTCGGGTTGAGCCCCGAGCTCTCCCACGGATTGTATCCCATCTCATCATTTGCGCCGCCTTCATAATATAAGGGGTTGTGATAGGACGTGGACACGTGAGGGCTCTGATGGGCAACTGGGCTCTCATGACGGTAAGGGCTTTGGGTCTGCCTCTATTGCGGTGGTGGACTCAATTCAGGGTCATAATAGTTATTCTGATCGATCGTATCAGAATAACAATGTAGTGGGCTCACGTTGCACTGTGGGTACAACTGCGGGTCCGAATCTGCAGGGCCACCCGCCACAAAAGATGGCACAAACGGGAGCACAGGGGGGTCAGTATTGCCCGCCTGCCCGTATCCTCCCGCATCTTGTGCAGCACCCGCAACCCTACGGGATAGCTCATCCTCAGTCCGATACGAAGCAGCCCGGACGAGGTCTCGTTTGGTTCTACGCCTCGTTCTCTCACCAGGCTCCATCTACCACAAAAATCATTTTGCTAAGCGAAAATACAAATCCGATAAAGTTATTAAACATATCCATAGACACCCTTTCATACAAATCCATCAAAAATCCTAAATATGCAAATTTCATACAAATGTCTCAAATCCATTAAACATACATATGCAACACGTAACGCATGGTCGATGACTACACGTTACGCGCAGCGGCCATCAACACGTAACATGTGGAAGGCTTCAGCACGTTACGTGTTGTGGTCTGTCTGGCAATTCGCCGGCGACATTTCACCGGCGACTACGGCGACAATTCCGGCGGTGAAATTCAGATTCCGGCGATGCCAAATTTTTCAACATTTCTTAAAAATTCAAACTTATTTAATATATCTACCTAAAACACTACTTCATACAAAATAAACATACCTCAATTTCATACTAATCTAACTACAAAATTCATACCAATTCACAAAAAATCAACATATACCCTAAACCCCTTTCATACAAATCTAACAAATTTCTACAATTTCATACCCTAAACTACTTCTAAATTAACAAAAAACAACAAATACAAGCACATAAACACTAAAACATTGTGGATCTAGAATTTCTATACAAAAACTTCATATTTTTTTTCAAGAGGTAAGTGTAACTAACCTTGATTATTTGTAAGGGATGGAACGTAATGCGCAAAACTTATTGATTCGTAACGGGGCGACACCGGAGGCGCGTAACGAGAGAGATTTGTGTTTTTTAGAAGTAGTTTGCAGCGGCGGAATGGAGGAGAAGGGAGACGAAGGCTTTTAAAGCCAGGGTTGCTCCACACATTACGTGTGGAGTCGTCTCCTGCGTGACGTGTGGAGTCGTCTCCCGCGTGACGTCTTGATCCTCCTTGAGCGTTACGTGTCGTCCCTCTCCTCCCGTAACGTGTCGACCCTATGCGCTGAAAAGTAATTTTGGGTATGCGCCGAATAGTAGGACCCTTATTTAAAGCATTGATACCTTCCAAAACTTAACACTGCAGCTCATGATCGCACCACCTATGTTTTTTTTTTGATAGAAAGAGAGGCGACACGCCGACACTCTCGGACATATAGAAAAATGAACTACTTTGCCATCAGGCGGGGTGTAGAAATACCCCTCACATAATCCGAAATAAAAACAGACACCCTATCGGGCGGAACATACAAAACATGAAAACCAAGGGGAAAGTCAAAAGCAAGAGAGGCGAGACGATCCACGACCGTGTTAGCTTCCCTGAAGATATGACGGAATTGGATGACCCAATCCCTACGGAATTGGATGACCCAATCCCTACGGATGAAGACTAGCGCCCTGGAGACGAGGCTAAAAAGGGGGTGGTAACGATCCATAGGTTTGTTAAGTAACAGATACTCCACCAGTGAATCTGTTTCCAAGCAAACCCTCTTGTATCCCTTCTCCCAAGCGAGCTTGAGACCCGACACAATACCCTATAATTCAGCCATGGGGACCGAGCAAGAACCTAAATTATGAACGAAACCGCATAGCCAACGACCATCATGGTCTCTGCAAACGCCTGCTGCCGTAGCATGACTGTCCCTCACGGCCCCATCTGTGTTAATCTTGACCCAGTCCATCCGAGGAGAAACCCACCTCACAAGAACCTCCTCGTAGTCCGCATGACTGTTCTCTATACCATGTGACAGAGCATCCTTGTAATCCTTCAGCACTCCCCGAATGAACGCAGGTTTATTGTCGGCATAAACTTCTTTATTGAAAGTCCAGTCATTTCTCCATTTCCAGATGTACCAAAAATGCAGTAGCGAACATACTAGCCCACTCATCTCCTTCCCTGTTCGGTTTGTTCAACAGAATGTTCTGACGAATCCACTGCGTTTCATTGAGACCGAAAAATTCCTCCCATCGCATAGGAGGTTGAAAGTGACCCCAAATTGCCTTCACCTGTTTGCAGTCTCTGAATAAGTGAAGGAGATTCTCTTGCATCGCCGGGAAATGAGGGTAGTCATCAATGTCGCTGAGGTGCCTTCTCTTTCTCTCTGCATTAGTAAGTATACCTCCACGCAAGGCAAGTGTTAGGAAACGGAACTCTGGAACTTCAGTTCCCCTGAGAGTTCTTTTCCTCAGTTTCTCTACTTTTGAAGATGACAAATATTATGATACTAATGTTTTATCTCAAAGATGTGCTTTAAGGAACCACAGGAATATACCGAAGGCAAGAAAGCCAAACAGGACAAGAGAACCAAAGGAGCAAGACAAAGGAAGGAACCCAGAGGAACCCAGGTGTGCCCAGAAACGTAGCATGTGAGGTTGCGATTCCCGAGAAATCTGGGAACACCAACCTCGGACAAAAGGAAGTCGAAAACGACTTGTGCGAAGCTTCCAAAAGCCTGCCAATGTCCAGAGCAAAACAACAAGACACCTAGAACGCCGAACCTCAGACAGAGAAAGGTGAAAGTGACAGGACATGGAATCTGTCGATGTCCAGAAGTGAGTTCCCAAGCGCCCAGAGTGTCGAACCTCGGACAAAGGAAGCTGGAGAATGACTTGGCTGAAGAGGTTGACTAACCTAGAAGGATTCTGAGCTGCCTAGGTTGTTTGCACATGCCAAGAACAACGTGGACCAAGGAGAACCACTTATCCTAGGGCAAGCTCAATCTGTGGGAACCCAGAGAAGATTAAGCTGCGAAGAATCCTCTATAAAAGGAAGACTAACTCAAGGGTTATCTTCAAGCACAAAAAAATACGACTCACACACATTAGCAAATATCCAGTGTGAACCTTCAAACAAGATCATCAAAGCAAACCGAGATCAAGAGGAACCAGTCAAGGAATAGAAGAGCTGAGTGCTAAGTTCCTGTGACTGTAAGTGATAGTTCCTAGATACGAAGGTCTGTTTCTTGGATTGATTATTGATTGTGTTAAGTTATCTAGGATTGCCTAACTGTGTGTAAGGCAAAGAAACTGTGTGTTTGTTCCTAGGATAAGCTGTAATCAAAAGAAATAAGAAATCAAGAAGTAGACCTTGAAATCCTTTCGAAAGAAAGGTAGTGGTTTTTATCCTGGATTGCTAGTTGGCAATCAAAGGTTTCCACTATAAGGAACTTGTCATTTGTTTGATTGTTTATTTCCACTGCGAAGGGAACTTAGAATCGATATTATGAGTTCATTAAGTTATTATCTAACAATCACGATCCTACAATTGGTATCAGAGCAGGAAAAGCTCTAGATCTTTGTTAAGTTTGCAGATCATGTCTCAACCAAGCAAGTTTGAGCTCGGAATCTCCACCAACAAGCCACATCTCCGAAAGAAAGGAGAAGAAACATGGTGGGAAAAGTGCATGGAAAGCCACATCAAGACCAACGACTACCAATGCTGGAGGATAGTCGAAAATGGAGATGGCCATGTCGATCTCACCATGAAGGAAGAAGACTGGAAACCAGAACACTATGTCATCATGGAGAAGAATGCCAAGGCCAGGCAGTTCAACCTCAATGGATTGGACAGAGAGGACATGGACAAGGTCATAGGCATCAAGACGGCCAAGGAGATGTGGAAAGCTCTCAAGGAGATGCATGAAGGAAGTGAGGAACTAAAGCAAAGCAGAAAGTTTGCTTTGGAAGAAGAATACCACACCTTCAAAATGATGGAAACTGAGACCATCTCAGAGTACTACTCCCGCTTCAACAGATTGATTGGAAAGTTGACAGCGGTGGGAGTCGATCTGGATGAAGTTTCCAAGTCCCTAGTGGTCATCAATGGACTCAACTCCAAGTTCACCCTTCTCAAGGGAATTATGAAGAACACTCCAGGCATCCAATCCATTCCCTTGACCCAAGTCATAGGGAAACTGGAGGTTGAAGAAGGAGAGCACACCAAGGCCAATACCGACAAGAAACTAGAGAAAGGAATCGCCCTTAAGATCTCCAAAGCCTTCTCCAGGCTCAAGATGGAGCAAGAGAACTCAGACCTGGAAGAAGAAGAGGACGAGCTAACAGCCCTCTTCTCAAAGAATATCAAAAAATTCTTTGTGAAAGGAAGGTTTTAAAAGGGCAGTTCCTCCCACAATGGACCCAGAAGGGATCTCAAAGAAGTCTCTTGTTACGAGTGCAAAGAAAAAGGACACTATGCTAAGAACTGTCCCAACAAGGAAGACTTCAAGGAAGAAGAAAGACCTCAGAAAAAGAAGGCTCTCGTAGCCTCATGGGGAGAAGACTCAGATGAGGAACTGGATCTGAGTGGCTTCTCTGGAGGAAGATGTCTCATGGCAAAAGGAGACTCAAGCGACTCATAAGACCTTGAGGTAACTTCTGACGATCTCTTAAAATCCCTAGCTGATTGTGATAAGAAACAACTTCTTAAGATCATAAAGAAACTAGGAAAGGAAACCAGCTCCCTTCAACAGAAACTTGATGACTGTGAAGATGAAATTGCTTGCTTGACTGTTGAGAATTCTGTTTGGAGTAAGAAACTTGATGAAACTGAGAAAGACCTAGCTGAAACTCACTCCAAACTCATTGATAATAGGAATGTGCATGCTAGTCACCTTAAAACTTGCAAATCTTGTGATGAAACTAGCATAGATTCTGTCAAAGTTCCCTTACATGCTAACTTACCTGGAAATGACATGCTTCAATCCATAATTGATAGATTGGACATTCTCACTGATTCTATTAATGAAAAAACGATAAATCAAACTGTTTTTGTGAGACAACGTCATGGAATAGGATATGTCAACAATAAAGGGAACAATGATGCTGAAAATGAAAAGGCTAGGCGAGAACTTGTTGAGATGAATGAGAACCTCAGTACTGCTCTTGCCACTTCTCGTGATAGGAATCAATTCCTATCAGAGAAGATCATGGTTCTTGAGAACAAGGCTGAGGTTGCCAAACGTCTAAATGAAAGTTCTCAAAGTCCTAAGAAGGAACCTAAGGGAAAAGAAAAGATGGTTCCTGAAAACCAATGGTTCACCAATTCCTTTGCTCACAAAATATATATTGACATGGTCCATAGCAAGGTTAGAAACAATGTTGATTTTAACAAAAGGAAAACTGAAAAACCTTTTAGGCTAGGAAAAGGAAAATATGGACATGTTGTTTACAATCGTTTGTGCACCTACTGTGGTAAGAATGGTCATTACAACACTGATTGTGCTAAGAAAAGGAACTTTGAAAAGGAGAAAAGTACTCATTACCATGAAAGGAACCAGTTCCCTGGTTATTCACAGACTCGCAATGCTAATCCCCCCAGTAAAGCCAAGCTTCGCTGGGTTCAGAAATCTTAGTTCCCTTATGTGCAGAAAGAAGAGAGGCAACCTCAACTATGATACATCGACAGTGGTTGCTCATGCCATATGACTGGAAGAAGAAATCAAATGACCTCTCTTCAACCTCTCCAAGGAGGGAACATATCCTTTAGAGACAAAAGCAAAGGGAAAATCTGTGGAATAGGAACTGTGAAACTCAACGATCACATTCAGGTAAACAAAGTTCACCTTGTTGATAATCTTGGTTTTGACCTAATAAGTGTGTCACAACTGTGTGATCAAGGAGACAATGAAGTTAGATTCAGATCAAACGAATGTTCAGTCCTTGACTCCTCGGGACAAATCATCCTAAAAGGGAAAAGATTCAACAATGTCTACATAATTGATCCATCCTTTGTTCCTAAGGAGAAACTTTGTCTCTCAACTGTGAATGACCAAGCTGATTTGTGGCATCAACGCCTCGGTCATGCTAGCACCAAGCTGATTCAAAAGCTACACTCAAAGGAGCTAGTCAGAGGGCTGCCAAAGCTAAGTGACACATCTAAGGAACTGTGCTCTGACTGTGTAAAAGGGAAACAGGCTCGTAGTTCCTTCAAATCCAAAAACATGGTAAGCACCTCAAGGCCTCTTGAACTCATCCACATGGATCTGTGTGGACCCATGAGAGTTCAGAGCCTAGGAGGGAACAGGTATATCTTTGTTCTTGTCGATGACTTCTCTCGCTTTACTTGGACCATCTTTATTAAATCTAAGAGTGAAGTTATTGACCGCTTTAAAGATCTGGTTCCCTTGTTAGAAAAATCTCTTGATTGTTCACTCAATGCTATTCGGTCTGACCATGGTACCGAATTCGAAAATGGAGAATTTCTAACCTTTTGCAGTGAGCATGGAATTGATCACAACTTCTCTGCACCATATACTTCTCAACAAAATGGAGTAGTGGAAAGGAAGAACAGAACTTTGGAAGACATGGCTCGGACTATGCTTATCTCAAGTGGACTATCTCAATCATTTTGGGCTGAGGCGATCAACACAGCTTGCTACATCATCAATCGAGCCATGCTTCGCCCAATCACAAAATGGACACCCTATGAACTCCTAAGAGGAAGAGTTCCCAACATCTCACATCTGAGGGTGTTCGGATGCAAGTGCTTTGTGCACAACAATGGGAAGGACAATCTTGGCAAATTCGACCCAAGAAGTGATGAAGGAATCTTCATTGGATACGCCTCAGGCAGCAAGACATACAAAGTCTTCAACAAAAGGACTAAAAAGGTAGAAGAAAGTGTTCATGTTATTTTTAATGAAAAATCACTTGGAAAGATTGTGCAGAACACCACCAATTCCTTTGAAGACCCGTTTCCCAAGTCATTTCAAAAAGATCCAGATGAAGATGTTACTCCACCCAGTTCCTGCCCTGCCGCACAGAATCCTCCACTGGCTCCTCCACCAGTTCCCATGGATAATGAACAACAATCCATCTCTGGGAACCATGAACATGATGACAACATCTGTGGAGACTTCAATGATTCGTCCTCTCACATGATTTCAATGGAGAATGTGATCCCAACCAGGAAGCTGAATGCTCAACTCAAAATGTCTCCACATCAAATGCTCTAGCTCACAACAGAGAAAGAAGAATCATCAAGCCTCCAGTCAGGATACAGACTGGATCCAAGCTATGCAAGAAGAGCTCCATCAGTTTGAAAGGAACAAAGTGTGGCATCTAGTTCCCCGCCCCAAGGATAAGCACATCATAGGAACTAGATGAGTTTTCAGAAACAAGCTAGATGATACAGGAGCGGTGATAAGGAACAAAGAAAGACTTGTTGCTCAAGGATACAATCAACAAGAAGGCATTGACTATGATGAAACCTATGCTCCAGTGGCAAGGATTGAAGTAATAAGGTTGTTGATTGCTTTCGCATCTCACAAAGGGTTCAAGTTATTCCAAATGGATGTAAAGACGGCCTTCCTCAACGGAATTCTTCAAGAAGAAGTCTATGTCAAGCAATCACCTGGTTTTGAAGACGATAATCATCCAGACCATGTCTACTTCTTAGACAAAGCATTGTACGGCCTCAAGCAAGCTCCCAGAGCTTGGTATGATCGACTTGCCCAGTTTCTACTCTCAAATGGCTACAGGCGTGGAGTTATTGACAAAACTCTCTTCATCCTAGAAGAAAAAGGTAACATCTTAGTGGTTCAAATTTATGTAGATGATATTATTTTTGGTTCCACTGACCTGTCCCTTGTAGACAAGTTCAAAGACTTGATGAGCAGTGAATTCGAAATGAGCTTAATTGGGGAACTCACCTTCTTCCTCGGATTACAAATCACTCAAAAGGAAGATGGTATTCAAATTCACCAACAGAAGTATGTTAGGGAACTACTAAAGAAGTTCAAAATGGATTCAAGCAAGCCTCTCTCCACTCCCATCTCCACCATTGCTCATTTGGACAAGGACCACTCAAGTCCTCTAGTGGAAGAGAAACTCTATAGAGGTATGATAGGCTCACTCATGTACCTAACCGCTAGTCGCCCAGACATTGTTTTTGTTGTTGGCTTGTGTGCCAGGTTCCAATCTTGTCCAAGAGAGACCCACTTGGATGTTGTGAAGAGAATACTCCGATATCTCAAGGGAACTGATTCACTCTGTATTTGGTACCCCAAAGAATGTCCCTTTGAGCTGATGGGTTTCACTGATGCTGATTATGCTGGATACCTGGTGGATAGGAAGAGCACCTCTGGAATGGCACAGTTCCTAGGCCCTTGCCTTGTGTCATGGGGTTCAAAGAAACAAGTCTCAGTCTCTCTCTCCACCACAGAATCCGAGTACATAGCTGCTGCCTCATGTTGTTCCCAACTTCTCTGGCTAAAGCAACAACTCGCGGACTTTGGTATGTCTTATGGCCCTCTTACTATTCTTTGTGATAACACTAGTGCCATAAACATTTCTAAGAATCTTGTGCATCACACTAGGACCAAGCATATATATATAAGACATCATTTTCTTAGAGATCATGTTGAGAAAGGAAACATCATTATGAAATTTTGTAGAACTGAAGATCAGGTTGTAGATATATTCACCAAAGCCTTGAATAGAGTTCCCTTCGAGAACCTTAGATTGGAACTGGGAATGATTCCTATAACCTAGCAGTGACCTTAGCTTAAAGGCTCTTCTACAGTTCCCTTGATTAACTAGTATAAGATCCTTTACTTGTTAAGTCTTGGTATCTCTGTGTTATATCCTTTGCTACAAACCCTCTTTTCCATAATGGTTTCTTAAAAAGGCTTTGATAAAATTTTCTTAGTTCGTGTCCTTTGGTCCTCATTATTCTTTCAAACTCTTTTATTGTTCAAGTTTCTTTGTTGGCCCAAAAGTCACAATCTGATCATATTCTAACCCAACAATACAAGACGAAATAATGATTGTGTACTATGACCCTCCCTTGCCTCATTACACAATATATTTCCCTATGATCCTCGTATTTACCCTCTCTGGGAATTAGTGTGTGATGCGATAAATGGCCTTTCCCGATTTATTTAATGGGAACGTACTTTCTGGTCCTATGTTTTAAAACCCACATCAAAGGTTCCCATATATCCCTCTAGCACACTGAAAATATCGCCAGAAAGGAACTAGGATGGGCTACCCCTTAAACGGCTAGTAAGAGAATTGCTCCTCCCAAGACAGTATTTATGGCAAATCTCACAGCGTTAGAGACGTCTTCTCAGCCTTGAACAATTGCCATTTTTTAGCATCTAATCTTTGAATTTGTGACCGTTGCAAAGGCGCAAAAGCTTCAAGAAAATTAGCCGTTTCAACTCTTCAGAGTTCCCAGAAATATCTCCAATGGCTTGATTCTCAACGGCTCCAAAATTGCTCAAGGGTTATTTAAGGTTTCCTATTTGATTGAGCCGAGCACTCTGTTCTCTCATGCCTTCTCTCAATCTCATGTTCACCCGTCTCTCTCAAAACACAAAGCTCCTCAAATGGCCAAGAAAAACTTCAATCTTAACCTTGCTCAATTGGAGGTAATTAGGCCGATAAGATAACAACATGCCAAGCTGAAGGAACTGCAGAAAAAGAAGGAAACTAAAGAGGAGGCCACTACGCTGCCATAGGAACGTCTCTCCTAGTTCCCAGTGCTATAACATCACAGTGTGCTAGTAGTTCCCTAGGGTCCTACTCCCCTCTTCTATCCTTATTTTGTCTAATGTCAAGTTGGTTGTGCTCTTTTGTTTCTCTTTCCACTATGCATCTCTGGGCAATGTTCTTGACTTTAATGATTAATGAACTCTTATGGTAATGTTTCTAATGCATCATTTGTCTTTGCCTTAAGTTTCTATTATGGTCACTTTCATGGGTTTAATGCAAATTGTTTATTTCACATTGATATCCTATACTTGATAAGTAACTTGATCTTTTCGATGATGTCAAAAGGGGGAAGAATGGATAGGAACCTTGAATTATTGGAACTACTGGACTTATAAGAACTCTGAACTCATTCTACTTCTAAAAGGGAACTTGAATAACTTAGTTCATTTGCTTAGGGGGAATTTGCAATCATTGAATGTTCTCTCATTATTTTATAACGTTCTAAATCCCTTAAATTCAACTGGTCTCATGAAATTCAAAGTCCTATTATGTTGCCAGGTTCCTTGTATTTGTCATCATCAAAAAGGGGGAAATTGTTAGAAAACGGAACTCTGGAACTCCAGTTCCCCTGAGAGTTCTTTTCCTCAGTTTCTCTACTTTTGAAGATGACAAATATTATGATACTAATGTTTTATCTCAAAGATGTGCTTTAAGGAACCACAGGAATATACCGAAGGCAAGAAAGCCAAACAGGACAAGAGAACCAAAGGAACAAGACAAAGGAAGGAACCCAGAGGAACCCAGGTGTGCCCAGAAACGTAGCATGTGAGGTTGCGATTCCCGAGAAATCTGGGAACACCAACCTCGGACAAAAGGAAGTCGAAAACGACTTGTGCGAAGCTTCCAAAAGCCTGCCAATGTCCAGAGCAAAACAACAAGACACCTAGAACGCCGAACCTCGGACAGAGAAAGGTGAAAGCGACATGACATGGAATCTGTCGTTGTCCAGAAGTCAGTTCCCAAGCGCCCAGAGTGTCGAACCTCGGACAAAGGAAGCTGGAGAATGACTTGGCTGAAGAGGTTGAATAACCTAGAAGGATTCTGAGCTGCCTAGGTTGTTTGCACATGCCAAGAACAACGTGGACCAAGGAGAACCACTTATCCTAGGGCAAGCTCAATCTGTGCGAACCCAGAGAAGATTAAGCTGCGAAGAATCCTCTATAAAAGGAAGACTAACTCAAGGGTTATCTTCAAGCACAAAAAAATACGACTCACACACATTAGCAAATATCCAGTGTGAACCTTCAAACAAGATCATCAAAGCAAACCGAGATCAAGAGGAACCAGTCAAGGAATAGAAGAGCTGAGTGCTAAGTTTCTGTGACTGTAAGTGATAGTTCCTAGATGCGAAGGTCTATTTCTTGGATTGATTATTGATTGTGTTAAGTTATCTAGGATTGCCTAACTGTGTGTAAGGCAAAGAAACTGTGTGTTTGTTCCTAGGATAAGCTGTAACCAAAAGAGATAAGAAATCAAGAAGTAGACCTTGAAATCCTTTCAAAAGAAAGGTAGTGGTTTTTATCCTGGATTGCTAGTTGGCAATCAAAGGTTTCCACTATAAGGAACTTGTCATTTGTTTGATTGTTTATTTCCGCTGCGAAGGGAACTTAGAATCGATATTCTGAGTTCCTTAAGTTATTATCTAACAATCACGATCCTACAGCAAGCCACACAAACATACGAACCCTCTCTTGGGCTCTAAGTTTCCAAATACTGCAGAAGACGTCCGCATCAATCTCCATCGCAGAGTGATGATTGTTGAGCATCCTATACGCGGACGACACACTATAGTTTCCGTCGTTGCTCCCACTCCAGCTCATGGAGTCCGAAGACTCCTCCTCCTTCGACACAACGGTTGCTGCCAATTTAAGGAGAATTGTAGTGGGCAAGATAGAATTGATCGCCTCCCACCTCCATCCAGACCCCGGGTTCCAGAATTGATCCACGGTAGCCTCCATCATATCCTGCTCAGAGATGTTGCCAGCATAACACTGCAGCTCATGATCGCACAACCATTTGTCCTTCCAAAACTTAATATTCTTGCCATCCCCTAAGCTCCACTTGGTACCTTTAGTGATGACCAACTTGACAGCCTTGTGGATACTGCGCCAGGTAAGCGAAGGACAGCTCCGAGAAACCAAGGACGGCCGGATGTACTTGTGCCGAATCACCTGAGCCCAGAGGCTGTCACTATTCGTAAGGAATCTCCAAGCCAGCTTCCCCGAAAGCGCCAAGTTCAGATCGTCCATACGTTTCAAACCAAGACCGCCCAGCTCCTTTGGCTTACAAATCTCTTCCCATTTAATCAAGTGCATCCTCTTAGTATCCCCCCAGTTGCCCCAAACGAAGGACCGGGTAATTTTGTCAATCTTCCCACAAATAGACTTGGGCAAAAGGATCGACGCCATCGTATAAACAGGGATTGATTGTAACACCGACTTCGCGAGAGTAACTCTCCCTGCCAGGCTCAAGTGACGCCCCATCCAACCAGAGAGCCGGTTATTGATTTTCTGAATAATGGACTGGAAGGTATCCTTGTTGACAGCTTTGTGCAACATTGGCATTCCAAGATAAACTCCCAAGTCCGAGGTGGTTTGGAACCCACTTTCTCTCTGTAAGGCCTAAACGACATCGCTCCCCGTATTAGGAGAAACGAACAACTTCGATTTGAGAGGGTTCACCTTCTGTCCAGAGGACCTAAAAAAAAGATCCAGGCACTGCATGACCACTTTAATTTGGGGAACCGAAGCCTCAGTCAGGAGTAAGATGTCATCGGCGAACATGATGTGACATAAAGGGGGACCCCCTTGCGAGATGCGGATTGGTTTCTAGCTCCCAACATTAACGACATTGAGGATCAAATGGCTGAGACGTTCCACACAGAAAACAAATAAGTACGGCGATATAGCATCGCCTTGATGAATGCCTCTCATGGGTCGGATACTGGTCGTCCTCTCGCCATTCCATAAGACACTCATCGAAGTGGTGGAAATGCATTCCACGATCCAATCAACCCATCTCTCAGAGAAACCTGCGTCCAAGAGTGTGTCCACAATGAAATCCCACCTTATTCTATCGTAAGCCTTTTCCAGATCGATTTTCAGCACCATCCAGCCCTGCGTTCCAGCCTTATAACGCATAGAATGGACGACCTCTTGGGCTAGCACGATGTTATCCGTAATCAGACGACCCTGTAGAAAACTCCCCTGCATAGGGCCAATGAGCTCAGGGAGCACGTGCTGCATCATATTCACCATTACCTTGGTAATGGTCTTATATAAGACGTTACAGAGGCTAATAGGGCGGAAAAGGCCAACCTTATCCGGGTTATCAACTTTCGGCAGCAGAGAGATGAGAGTGCCGTTAAGACCCACGGGGAGCGAACCTTTTACAAAGAAGTCTTGTACTACCAAGATGACTGATTCCCCAACCGTTCCCCAACACTTGTGGAAGAACAACGGATGAAAACCATCGGGGCCAGGAGCTTTGAGACCCCCCATCTGTTTGACAGCCTTAAGAATTTCCTCAGGAGTAAACTCGGCCTCCAACACTTCCCAACTATGTTGATTCAACACCGGGAAAAGGCCATGCATCATGGAAATTGGGAAAATCTCATCAGCGAGTAACCTGTACAAATCCCTGTAGTAGTCCACAACCAACTCTTCGAGTCTCTGCTTATTCTCCACCCAATGGCCATCATTGTTGCGCAGTGCACGAACCCTGTTACGCTTTCTACGAATCAAGGTCGAAACGTGGAAAAAGGATGTATTTCTGTCCCCCGCTTTCAACCAATTGACTCTAGACTTCTGAAGCCATAAAATCTCTTCCTGTTCCAGAACAGCATTCAACTCTTTTTGGACTTGGGCCTCTGATTCAATCGCGGAAGTCGTGGGGTTCTTCTCCAGCTCCATTTGTGTCACTTCCAACAGCGCCAATAATTTGGTTTTCTTCTCATGGATATTTCCAAACACCTGTTTATTCCACTCCACCAGTTTATGCTTCAGATGATTAAGGGCCACATTCGCAGTGCAGTCCTGCTTCCAAGACCTCGTGACGAACGGTAAGAAGTCAGGGTGAGTAAGCCAAGCAGCCTCAAACCTAAACGAACTCCTCCTTCTATCGAAAGCAGTTCTAGGATTCAACTGCAACAATAACGGCGTGTGGTCCGAACCAAATTTAGGAAGATGTCGGACCGCTGCGTTTGGCCATTTTAAGCACCATGACATGTTCATGAGGAATCTGTCAAGCCTCTTGGCAATAATGGTATGAGGCTCCGATCCCCTCGACCAAGTAAAATTCTGACCAGAGTAACCCATGTCAATGAGGCCGTTGTTGTTGATTACAACGTGGAACTCCTTAGTATCTGGATGCAAACCCCCAGACCCCCCTTGACGCTCTTCCTGCTGCAAGATGCAGTTGAAGTCACCACCCACAAACATGGGGCCATTGTGTTTCCTGATTTCCTCGTTAAGAACATTCCAAAACCTACAGCGCTTGTGGACAATTGGCGGCGCGTACGTGAAAATGAACTGAGCAGTTTCTTCCTCTTTCTCTAACATAGCACTGATAAGGTGATTTTGAGCATTAGTGATCGTCATTGTGATAGCATCTGGGTTCCAAATCAACCAAATCCTGCCAGCGAAGCCTTGGGCCTCTACTCTCACTGACTCCCCAAGAGTCAATTTGTTGCAAACCTTCTATGCTTTCTCCCATGAGATGTGCGTTTCCAGGAGTACTAAGGCATCTACCCGGTGACACCGGATCATATAGTTCAGAGTTCTGCAGAACCCGGCCTTGCCGGCTCCGTGACAGTTCCAAACAATACAATTCATAGCACCCATCAAGTAGAGTGGGTTGCCCCTCGCGCGCAAGGCAGCCCTTCATGGTTTGGGTCTCCCCCATCCGCTGTCCTATCATCTCTCGGGGTCGGTTTCTCCTTCCTGGGAAGACCACCCTCGACCGGCGCCGGAGAAGACGCTATGTCTGCTTGCCTCTGTGACGTATTCGGAGGCAGACTTTCTGGGTTAGCAATTGTTGGATCAACATGAACACTACTACCCGAGAGACTGGATTGGGCTAAATTGCCCTTGATGGGCTCAGTCCTTTTAAGAATAGTGACCTTAGAGCTTAGGCCCACCATATTAAGCCCAACTTTATGGCCCACAACCAACTTGTCACTAACCCCTGCCGTGTGCTGCCCTACAGCCCTGCTATTCTGCCCAAGCTCCCCTCGTCTTATGTTGTTTCTCTGCTTCATAAAGACTTTGGATTTATCCCCATAAAGCTGATTGGAGAAGCCCGAATCTGATAAAGCTGGCCCCGAATCCACAGCTGACTTTCCTTTATCTATCCTTCTCGTACATGCCTCCTGCATTCCTACTTTAGGATAATAGCCTTTCTGTCTCCACCTTGGCCTCTCCTGCAACTCTACCACTTTCGAGGACACTTCCTTCTGAATTTCGTCAGCTATAGGCTCCTCATCCACTGTCTCAAGGGCTTCAAATCTCCCGAATCTCGAGACAGAAATCAACGGCTTGGGACCCTTCCTGGCTGAAGCATTAGGGTAACGCTTGGTGGACTGCCAAACCTGCCGCCGACGAGATTTGGGTAACATCCAGCCACCGAATTTCTCCGTTCCGGTTGACGCCTCGCCTCCTTTGTTAGCTAGTGGTGGCCTGCTTGTTTCCGAAACCTGCACCTTCTCGATATTCTGAGGAAGGAGTGGACACTTGGGTTGGAAGTGCCCATAGTGGCCGCAGTGGAAGCAAATGGTATGGAGGCCTTCATACTCAATCAAATATCTGCTACCATTGATGAATATAGAACCCTTCAATGGCTTGGCAAGATCCAACTCCACACATACCCTAGCAAACCTGTAACACCCCCAAATTTCACCCCATTTGAAAGTATTACTGTCGATGACTCCGGACGAAAACCCCGAAGTCACCCCAGGCTTTTCTAAACGATATAACTATCAAAACCCAGTTACAATACCAAATATCGTAACTTTTATTAAACCATAGTCTCAGAATTACACATGATTCCAGACAAAACAAAATACATCATTAGAATCTTTACAGCGGAAGACTTTTAAAACAAAATAACTCTTCAAAACACCGTTCATCTTCATAGTTGTTCTAGCCTTCTCGGATCTTCAACACACCTGATGTGCCGAATCGAACGGATGACACCAGCCAACCATGCAAGGAATAATTACGGTTGGTCAGTCTAATGAAAGACTACGTAAGGGAACAAAGCAGAGTGGTTCGAAGCAGTCGTATTAGGTTAGACTTATCGCTTCTCGAATCAAAACCGATGGCGATAGTCAACCACCATACTCCTACTAGAATATATCAACAGGCATGAACAAGAGAAGATTCTGGAGACCGAGTCTCACAGCAATCAATCCCAAAAGAAGACTCCAAATGAAATGAGCCTTAAAGGAAAATATGACAAATGTTGGGAAACTCGAACAAACACACAAACACAGCATCACAATATCGCACACGAGCGACTTACAACTAAGACGAGTTTTTCCTAGCTGTACTAGCGCCTAGCTGCACTACTCGCCATAGCATTTTAAATAAGTGCTTTACTCATACGGCACTTTATATTATGGTCAAGGCATTTTGATTATGTGCATTACTCATTGGCACGTATCTTATTAAATGTCAACATACACACACATCGCGTTATAAGCTTTTAACATACATGTCCCGCCACTCGCGGAACACATATCGAACCGGGTTTGTGACTCCTGCAGAGTGCACCACTTCTTACTCCACTCGAGTATAGAAGTTAGTCATGACTCACCAATTTATTATAAAGAGACGACAGGACCTCCATCCATTGTCCCTACGAATACTCGTGCTAACTACACAATTAAACACACAAACACACCATACAGAGCCATCACGGCCCCACCTGCACAAACTATCTGTATCTATGCCCACCTGGCAAACACCCTAGATTTAATAATCTAAACACACACAAATATAATCACATCAAAGTCCCTTACGACCTTCACCTGCACAATATATCTATAATATACTAGCGTCAATTCTAGTAGAATATACAACCTAGTATAATATCAGATTTTAAACACATAACGTTATCAAAACAGTTTTCAACATAATTCAGAATCATCCCAAATTAATTAACAACAAAACAATTGATAATTAATGAAAGTATGGAATGATGAGCAAGAGCGAACCGCCACTTGCCTGAATCCGCAAAAGCTTAAGCAAAGCTTAGAGACAACGGGCTCCTGGATCTGAAACTGGGACAGATCTGGAATAAAACTCCCAAAGGAACGACCCACAACGAGACCCTAACTTAGATCCAATACAGTTATATATAAATCTAAAAGAATACGAAAAGAATCGAAGGAACCAACCCTCGCACAAGACCACAACACACCAAACCACAACACGAACCCATCTCGCCGCGGGTGCGGTGAGGTTCGTGCCGCGGGGTACGGTGGCTGCACAGAAACAGGGCTCGACAGTGAAGAGGAGAAAACTCACCCAACTCGATCCGTTAGACCTCGATTCGATTGGGGTTCGATCTCTAACCTCCTTATATCATCAAACACCACTTAAGAGCACCTTGACCAATCAAAGGGAACTCCTAACACTCTCAAACGAAGCTCACAAGCTCGGCTTTAATGGAGAAAAACAGAGGAGAGGAGAAAGAAGAAGATGAATTTGCACTTGCTTCTCCTCCACGAATTCTCTTCCTTTTATAGCCCAAGACAAGCCTCCTCCAAGGGGACAAGCAAGGGGACAAGGGAACAACAACCCACGAAGTCAAGGGAACAAGAGACAACAAGTGGAGCAAGTGGGCAAAGGGATAGACTTCATAAATTCTATCGCGAAGACGAAGCTGTCAGCGCTCGCCGCGGGTGCGGTCATGCTCTCACCGCGGGTGCGGTCGTGACCATCAGGAAATCGTCCTGACTTCGACGGGGCCGTTCTCTCAGCTCCGAACTCCAAATGAGGTGATTCCAAATCGAGGAGTTAGATATAGAAGTCTATTTTAATCCTTCTAAATTTCACATTGAATGGATTATGGAATCAAAAGGTATGACGATTTTGCTAAAAGGTCGCCTTGTATGGGCGAGGAAAGTATGGGTACGAGTTCTTTTAACCCCGGGTTAAATATATCTGTACCCGAACATCCTTTTAGCCATACGGGCATAAGAAAAATTCCAAAATACCCTTATAAAATGCGGGATATTACAAAACCTGCCTCTGTCCGCATACAGGGTTTTGCGATCCACTTTAAGAGGGTTTCCAATACCAGAGGCCACTTGCATAAGAACCTTTTCTTCGTACAAGATAACAGAGAGGTTGATGATGCGAATCCATGCCGGCGTGGTGGCTAGGTTGTTCGTGAGTGGGTTGAAACTTGGAAACCACGGCTTGATGATCAGATAATGTCCAAACATGGACCAAGGCCCCCCAGTTAAAACTTTCGTGTAGTCATCCTCCTCAGTGAACTTGATCAAGAAGAAGCCATTGGGAAGGTCAAGAAGACGGAAGAACCCCGTAGGACTCCACAGCTCTTTAATCTTTCTATTCATAACCTCATAAGGGATGACAGTCCCCAAGGTTTTCACAATTAAGGATGATTGCCAGGCCGAAGCCAACGCAGTCATGACCTCTGGTTCGATAGTAATAATTGGATCGCTACCCTCTCCTCCAGGGAATTCCACTGTGATTTTCCCTTCTGTAGGATCGTGATTGTTAGAGAATAACTTAAGGAACTAAGAATATGAATTCTAAGTTCCCTTCGCAGCGGAAATAAACAATCAAACAAATAACAAGTTCCTTATAGTGGAAACCTTTGATTGCCAACTAGCAATCCAGGATAAAAACCACTACCTTTCTTTCGAAAGGATTTCAAGGTCTAAGTTATCTTCCTCCATCTCGAGCCTAGAGAAGGCTTTGGAGATCTTGAGGGCAATTCCTTTCTCCAGTTTCTTGTCAGTATTGGCTTTGGTGTGCTCTCCTTCTTCAACCTCCAGTTTCCCTATGATTTGTGTCAAGGGAAGGGATTGGATGCCTGGAGTGTTCTTCATGATTCCCTTCAGAAGGGTGAATTTGGAGTTGAGTCCATTGATGACCACTAGGGACTTGGAGACTTCATCAAGATCGACTCCCGCCGCTGTTAACTTTCCAATCAATCTGTTGAAGTGGGAGTAGTACTCTGAGATGGTCTCAGTTTCCATCATTTTGAAAGTGTGGTATTCTCCTTCCAAAGCGAACTTTCTGCTTTGCTTTAGTTCCTCACTTCCTTCATGCATCTCCTTGAGAGCTTTCCATATCACTTTGGTCGTCTTGATTCCTATGACCTTATCCATGTCCTCTTTGTCCAATCCATTGAGGATGAACTGCCTAGCCTTGGCATTCTTCTCCATGATAACATAGTGTTCTGGTTTCCAATCTTCTTCCTTCATGGTGAGGTCGACATAGCCATCTCTATTTTTGACTATCCTCTAGTATTGGTAGTCGTTGGTCTTGATGTGGCTTTCCATGCACTTTTCCCACCATGTTTCTTCTCCTTTCTTTCGGAGATGTGGCTTGTTTGTGGAGATTCTGAGCTCAAACTTGCTTGGTTGAGACATGATCTGCAAACTTAACAAAGATCTAGAGCTTTTCCTGCTCTGATACCAATTGTAGGATCGTGATTGTTAGAGAATAACTTAAGGAACTAAGAATATGAATTCTAAGTTCCCTTCGCAACGGAAATAAACAATCAAACAAATAACAAGTTCCTTATAGTGGAAACCTTTGATTGCCAACTAGCAATCCAGGATAAAAACCACTACCTTTCTTTCGAAAGGATTTCAAGGTCTAAGTTAAGAGGAGGACGAACTAACAGCCCTCTTCACAAAGAACATCAAAAAATTCTTTGTGAAGGGAAGGTTCCAAAAGGGCAGTTCCTCTCACAATGGACCAAGAAAAGACCTCAAGGAAGTCTCCTGTTACGAGTGCAAGGAGAAGGGACACTACGCTAAGAACTGTCCCAACAAAGAAGAGTCCAAGGAAGAGGAAAGACCTCAAAGAAAGAAGGCTCTCGTAGCATCATGGGGAGAAGACTCAGATGAGGAGCTGGATCTGAGTGGCTTCTCTGGAGGAAGATGTCTCATGGCAAAAGGAGACTCAAGCGACTCAGAAGACCTCGAGGTAACTTCTGACGATCTCTTAAAATCCCTAGTTGATTGTGATAAGAAACAACTTCTTAAGATCATAAAGAAACTCGGAAATGAAACCAGTTCCCTTCAACAGAAACTAGATGATTGTGAAGATGAAATTGCTTGCTTGATTGTCGAGAATTCTGTTTGGAGTAAGAAACTTGATGAAACTGAGAAAGACCTAGCTGAAACTCACTCTAAACTCATTGATATTAGAAATGTGCATGCTAGTCACCTTAAAATTTGCAAATCTTGTGATGAAACTAGCATAGACTCTGTCAAAGTTCCCTTGTATGCTAACCCACCTGGAAATGACATGCTTCAATCCATAATTGATAGGTTAGACAGTCTCACTGATTCCATTAATGAAAAAATGATAAATCAAACTGTTTTTGTGAGACAACGCCATGGAATAGGATATGTCAATAATAAAGGGAACAATGATGCTGAAGAAGAAAAGGCTAGGCGAGAACTTGTTGAGATGAATGAGAATCTCAGTATTGCTCTTGCCACTTTTCGTGATAGGAATCAATTCCTATCAGAGAAGATCATGGTCCTTGAGAACAAGGCTGAGGTTGCCAAACGTCTCAATGAAGGCTCTCAAAGTCCTAAGAAGGAACCAAAGGGAAAAGAAAAGATGGTTCCTGAAAACCAATGGTTCACCAATTCCTTTGCTCACAAAAGATATATTGACATGGCCCATAGCAAGGGTAGGAACAATGTTGATTTTAACAAAAGGAAAACTGAAAAACCTTTTAGGCCAGTGGCAAGGATCGAAGCAATAAGATTGTTGATTGCCTTCGCATCTCACAAAGGATTCAAGTTGTTCCAAATGGATGTAAAGACGGCCTTCCTCAATGGAATTCTTTAAGAAGAAGTCTATGTCAAGCAACCACCTGGTTTTGAAGACGACGATCATCCAGATCATGTCTACTTTCTAGACAAGGCACTCTATGGCCTCAAGCAAGCTCCCAGAGCTTGGTATGATCGTCTTGCCCAGTTCCTACTCTCAAATGGCTACAGGCGTGGAGTCATTGATAAGACTCTCTTCATCCTAGAAGAAGAAGGTAACATCTTAATGGTTCAAATTTATGTTGATGATATCATTTTTGGTTCCACTAACATGTCCCTTGTAGATAAGTTCAAAGACTTGATGAGCAGTGAATTTGAAATGAGCCTAATAGGGGAACTCACTTTCTTTCTTGGATTACAAATCACTCAAAAGAAAGATGGCATACAAATTCACCAACAGAAGTATGTCAGGGAACTACTGAAGAAGTTCAAAATGGATTCATGCAAGCCTCTCTCCACTCCCATATCCACCATTGCCCACTTAGATAAGGACTATTCGAGTCCTCTAGTGGAGGAGAAGCTCTATAGAGGTATGATAGGCTCACTTATGTACCTAACTGCTAGTCGACCAGACATTGTTTTTGCTGTTGGCTTGTGTGCTAGGTTCCAATCCTGTCCAAGAGAAACCCACTTGGCTGCTGTGAAGAGAATACTTAGATATCTCAAGGGAACTGACTCTCTCTGCATTTGGTACCCCAAAGAATGTCCCTTTGAGCTGATGGGTTTCACTGATGCTGATTATGCTGGATACTTGGTGGATAGGAAGAGCACTTCTGGAATGGCACAATTCCTAGGCCCTTGCCTTGTGTCATGGGGATCAAAGAAACAAGTCTCAGTCTCCCTCTCCACCACAGAATCCGAGTACATTGCGGCTGCCTCCTGCTATTCCCAACTTCTCTGGCTAAAGCAACAACTCGCGGATTTTGGTATGTCTTATGGCCCTCTTATAATTCTTTGTGATAACACTAGTGCCATAAACATTTCAAAGAATCCTGTGCATCATACTAGGACCAAACATATCGACATAAGACATCATTTTCTTAGAGATCATGTTGAGAAGGGAAACATCATTATGAAGTTTTGTAGAACTGAAGATCAGGTTGCAGATATATTCACTAAAGCATTGAATAGAGTTCCTTTCGAGAACCTTAGATTGGAACTAGGAATGATTCCTATAACCTAGTAGTGACTTTAGTATAAAGGTTCCTTTCCAGTTCCCCTGATTGTCTAGTTTAAGATTGTCAACTTGTTGAGTCTTGATATCTTTGTGTTATATATGTTGCTTCAAACCCTACTTTTCATAATGGTCTCTTTAAAAAGGGTTTAGATAAATTTTTCTGGCTCGTGTCCTTCTGGTCCTCATTATTCTTTCCACTTCTTCATTGTTCAAGTTTCTTTGAATGGCCCAAAAGTCACAATCTGATCATATTTCTAACCCAACACTACAAGCCGAAATGATGATTGTGTACTAAGACCTTCCCCTGCCTCATTTCTCACTTTAATTCTCTATGATCCATCCCTAAACCCTCTCTGAGAATTATTGTACAATGCGATAAATGCCCTACCCTGATTTTTGTATGGGAACGTATTTTTCTGGTTCCATTGTTTAAACCCACATCAAAGGTTCCCACTTGTCCTTCTAGCACGTTGAATATATCGCCAGAAAGGAACCAGGATGAAGCATACTTCCAACGGCTACTTCGGCTCTCCCCCAAAGCTATTTATGGCAAAATCGCAGAGGTCAGTCACGTCCTATCAGTTGGCAGACCTCCCTCCTCTCTGAATGGGTATGCTTTGAATTTGTATTGACCGTTCGAAAAAGCTGCAAAGAGCCTTCAATGCTCCAGATTCTCCCTAATCTTCTCAACGGCTAGATTTGTCTCAACGTCCCTTCCGCCCTCACCACCTTTAAGAGTTGCCCTGTTGCTCCAAGCTAATCCCACAACTCGCCATCTCTCTGATCTTCCACTTCTCTCTCTCTTAAACACAGAAATCCTTAACCTCTCAAAAATAGCCAATCCAAACCCCAATGTTATCCTGGATGAAGAGGAGGCAGCCCTTCTCAAAGCCTTTCGCGAAAAGAAGGCAGCATCTTCCTCCAAGCCTATTTCTGCCACCACTTCTCCAAAAACCCAACCTGAAGATAAAACTGTGGAGACAACAACGGAGAAACCTGAAGAGAAACTTGAGAAGCCGTCAAAATCACAGGCTGAGGAGAAAGCCTTAGCCATCACCCCGGCCTCGGAATCGGCTACAAAATCCGTCCCCGAAGGTGACTCTCATGACTCCTCCCCTAACAAGTCTATCCAAACGCTCTCCAGCCCTGAGCCCTCACCAGCAAGCCTCAAATCAAAACCCCCTTCCAATCCTGGTCCCTCTGTTGCCACCAGGCTACAACAACGGAAAAGGAGTTCCCAAGCCTTGGTTCCCTATGATCCTCAATCCAACGAGCAGAAACCCTCCAAAAGAACCAAAGTCCTAACCGTCTCTGCCTCTTCCTCCCTGGGTCTCGTCTTCTCTCTCTTCTCTAAGAGGAAGATCCTCAAGCCCCTCATAATCGGCAAAGAGTTCTGGTAACAAAAACTGGAAGAAGAAGATGAGGATATGTTTGGAGAAGCCCTTGTTGAGTTCCACTCCCTCCTACAGTACCAAGGATGGGACGAGATGTTGATTGAGCCCTTCTCTGCTTCTGATGAGGTCCTCCGCCTGTTTTACCAGTCTATCGAGTTTGTACCCGCTAAAGACAACTGTCCCTGTAACGATGCTATTCTCATATGGAAGGGAACCAGCTATCCCCTATCCTTCAACCTCATCGCATCCGCTCTAGGGATTGAGTCCAGGTCTGGGTTTGGCATTCTCTCTCAGAAAAAGGGGTGGCCCAAGGGAAAGGGCTACAAATCCAAGGGAGTAGTGGTCAAGAAAATCTACGACGGCGCCTCCCCCCAATCTTTGGAGACAAAGGACCTCTCCATCACAAACAAGATGTTACACTTCTGGATCACCCGTAATCTAGTTCCCAGACAGGAGCACAGGAACGACGTTCTCATCACAGACGCCATTTTTATGGACAAGGTGCTCTCTGATGTCCAGATTGATCTCCCTCGCATTGTGTTGGCTCATATGCAGTTCTGTTCATCCCATGCCTCCCATGCCCTACCCTTCCCTCATATCATCAAGTCTATTCTCTCTAACCTTCACCAATACCCAGATGATTTGCCTGAGACAGTCTATAGCAAGTGCCTTACCATGGCCATTGTCCGGAAGTTGAAGACAAAGGAACAATATCCCAACCCTTCTGACGCTCAAGCCAATCCGCCTAAGGAAAAGGCGAGTTCCCAGGCCCCTTCTAGCTCCCGACCACAGCTCAACCCCTCTTTAGACTCCTCTGCGATCCTTTTTGCTTTGGATCATATTGAAAAAGCAATCATGGAAGGCTCGACTGCCATCCCGGTCGCCCTCCGTGATCAAGTACAAGAGTTGGGAAAAATGAGCTCAGCTGTGATAAGTCTGGTGAAAGTCCTTCGGATGAATTGGGAAGATGCAATCGGTGCTCATCACGCCACAGACCAAAATGTAGGAACTGACGACACAGTTGATGAAGAGGAGGCCACTGCTCTGCCATAGGAACGCTTGTTCTGGTTCCCAGTGCTGTAACATCACAGTGTGCTAGTAGTTTCCCCTAGGATCCTACTTCCCTTTTCCTTCCCCATGTCGTCTTTCCTAACGATTTCTTTTGTTGTTGCCCTCGTCGTTTGTTATTTTGTTGTTGGTTCTTGTCGGTGGTTGTTAAGTTATTAGTTTGTGTTGTTTTGTGGCTTATCTTATCCTTTCTATGAACAATGATCAGTGTTAAGTTTTAATGACTATCTTTTGGTTTCGTTCCAATGATCAATTTGTCTTTGCCCTAAGTTTCCATTATGCTTCTGTTATAGGATTGATGCATTTGCATATTCACTTGGATATCCTGTTCTTAACTAGCATTTAATCTTTTCGATGATGTCAAAAGGGGGAAGAAAAGGATAGGAACCTTGAACTTTGGAAACCACTTGACTAATAGGAACTCTGAACTAGTTCTACTTCTAAGGGGGGATTTGAAATAAACTCGTTCACTTGCTTAGGGGGAATTTGCGACCATTGAATGTTCCTCATTACTCTGTAATATTGAAAATCCCTTAAAACTCAATATAGTCTCATGAAATTCAAGTCCTATTATGTTGCCAGGTTCCTTGTATTTATCATCATCAAAAAGGGGGAAATTGTTAGGAAACGGAACTCTGGAACCTCGGTTCCCCTGAGAGTTCCTTTCCTCAGTTTCTCTACTTTTGAAGATGACAAATATTATGATACTAATGTTTTATCTCAAAGATGTGTTTTAAGGAACCACAGGAATATACCAAAGGCAAGAAAACCAAATAGGACAAAGAGAACCAAAGGAACAAGACAGAAGAAGGAACCCAGAGGAACCCAGGTGTACCCAGAAAGGTAGCATGCAAGGCTGCGATTTCCGAGAAATCTGGGAACACACAACCTAGGACAAAAGTTGTTGAAAACGACTTGTCCGAAGTTTCCAAAGGTCTGTCAATGTCCAGAACAAAACAACAAGATACCCAGAAACGTTGAACCTTGGACAGAAAAGATGAAAGCGACAGGACATAGAGATGTCACTATCTAGAAGACAGTTCCCAAGCGCCCAGCTTGCTCAACCTCAGACGAAAGCATTTGAACAACGACATAGCAAGACTCGTCTGAGGTAGTTGACCAACCAAGAGAGATTCTGAGCTGCCTAGGTTGTTTGCACATGCCAAGAACAACGTGGACCAAGGAGAACCACTGATCCTAGGGCAAGATCAATCTGTGGGAACCCAGAGAGGATTAAGCTGCGAAGAATCCTCTTTAAAAGGAAGACTAACTCAAGAGAGTTATCTTCATGCACTGAAATACGAGTCACACTCATTAGCAAATATCAAGTGTGAACCTTCAAACAAGATCATCAAAGAAAACCGAGATCAAGAGGAACCAGTCAAGGAAGAGAAGAGCTGAGTGCTAAGTTCCTGTGACTGTAAGTGATAGTTCCTAGGTACGAAGGTCTGTTTCTTGGATTAATTATTGATTGTGTTAAGTTATTCTAGGATTGCCTAACTGTGTGTAAGGCAAAGAAACTGTGTGTTTGTTCCTAGGATAAGCTGTAACCAAAAGAGATAAGAAATCAAGAAGTAGACCTTGAAATCCTTTCGAAAGAAAGGTAGTGGTTTTTATCCTAGATTGCTAGTTGGCATTCAAAGGTTTCCACTATAAGGAACTTGTCATTTGTTTGATTGTTTATTTCCGCTGTGAAGGGAACTTAGAATCGATATTCTGAGTTCCTTAAGTTATTATCTAACAATCACGATCCTACAATTGGTTTTCACAATTAAGGATGATTGCCAGGCCGAAGCCAACGCAGTCATGACCTCTGGTTCGATAGTAATAACTGGATCGCTACCCTCTCCTCCAGGGAATTCCACTGTGATTTTCCCTTCTGTAGGATCGTGATTGTTAGAGAATAACTTAAGGAACTAAGAATATGAATTCTAAGTTCCCTTCGCAGCGGAAATAAACAATCAAACAAATAACAAGTTCCTTATAGTGGAAACCTTTGATTGCCAACTAGCAATCCAGGATAAAAACCACTACCTTTCTTTCGAAAGGATTTCAAGGTCTAAGTTCTCTTCCTCCATCTCGAGCCTAGAGAAGGCTTTGGAGATCTTGAGGGCAATTCCTTTCTCCAGTTTCTTGTCGGTATTGGCTTTGGTGTGCTCTCCTTCTTCAACCTCCAGTTTCCCTATGATTTGTGTCAAGGGAAGGGATTGGATGCCTGGAGTATTCTTCATGATTCCCTTCAGAAGGGTGAATTTGGAGTTGAGTCCATTGATGACCACTAGGGACTTGGAGACTTCATCAAGATCGACTCCCGCCGCTGTTAACTTTCCAATCAATCTGTTGAAGCGGGAGTAGTACTCTGAGATGGTCTCAGTTTCCATCATTTTGAAAGTGTGGTATTCTCCTTCCAAAGCGAACTTTCTGCTTTGCTTTAGTTCCTCACTTCCTTCATGCATCTCCTTGAGAGCTTTCCATATCTCTTTGGCCGTCTTGATTCCTATGACCTTATCCATGTCATCTCTGTCCAATCCATTGAGGATGAACTGCCTAGCCTTGGCATTCTTCTCCATGATAACATAGTGTTCTGGTTTCCAATCTTCTTCCTTCATGGTGATGTCGACATAGCCATCTCTATTTTCGATTATCCTCTAGTATTGGTAGTCGTTGGTCTTGATGTGGCTTTCCATGCACTTTTCCCACCATGTTTCTTCTCCTTTCTTTCGGAGATGTGGCTTGTTGGTGGAGATTCCGAGCTCAAACTTTCTTGGTTGAGACATGATCTGCAAACTTAACAAAGATCTAGAGCTTTTCCTGCTCTGATACCAATTGTAGGATCGTGATTGTTAGAGAATAACTTAAGGAACTAAGAATATGAATTCTAAGTTCCCTTCGCAGCGGAAATAAACAATCAAATAAATAACAAGTTCCTTATAGTGGAAACCTTTGATTGCCAACTAGCAATCCAGGATAAAAACCACTACCTTTCTTTCGAAAGGATTTCAAGGTCTAAGTTCAGAGGAGGACGAACTAACAGCCCTCTTCACAAAGAACATCAAAAAATTCTTTGTGAAGGGAAGGTTCCAAAAGGGCAGTTCCTCTCACAATGGACCAAGAAAAGACCTCAAGGAAGTCTCATGTTATGAGTGCAAGGAGAAGGGACACTACGCTAAGAACTGTCCCAACAAAGAAGAGTCCAAGGAAGAGGAAAGACCTCAAAGAAAGAAGGCTCTCGTAGCATCATGGGGAGAAGACTCAGATGAGGAGCTGGATCTGAGTGACTTCTCTGGAGGAAGATGTCTCATGGAAAAAGGAGACTCAAGCGACTCAGAAGACCTCGAGGTAACTTCTGACGATCTCTTAAAATCCCTAGTTGATTGTGATAAGAAACAACTTCTTAAGATCATAAAGAAACTCAGAAAGGAAACCAGTTCCCTTCAACAGAAACTAGATGATTGTGAAGTTGAAATTGCCTGCTTGACTGTCGAGAATTCTGTTTGGAGTAAGAAACTTGATGAAACTGAGAAAGACCTAGCTGAAACTCACTCCAAACTCATTGATATTAGAAATGTGCATGCTAGTCACCTTAAAATTTGCAAATCTTGTGATGAAACTAGCATAGACTCTGTCAAAGTTCCCTTGCATGCTAACCCACCTGGAAATGACATGCTTCAATCCATAATTGATAGGTTAGACAGTCTCACTGATTCCATTAATGAAAAAATGATAAATTAAACTGTTTTTGTGAGACAACGCCATGGAATAGGATATGTCAATAATAAAGGGAACAATGATGCTGAAGAAGAAAAGGCTAGGCGAGAACTTGTTGAGATGAATGAGAATCTCAGTATTGCTCTTGCCACTTCTCGTGATAGGAATCAATTCCTATCAGAGAAGATCATGGTCCTTGAGAACAAGGTTGAGGTTGCCAAACGTCTCAATGAAGGCTCTCAAAGTCCTAAGAAGGAACCAAAGGGAAAAGAAAAGATGGTTCCTGAAAACCAATGGTTCACCAATTCCTTTGCTCACAAAAGATATATTGACATGGCCCATAGCAAGGTTAGGAACAATGTTGATTTTAACAAAAGGAAAACTGAAAAACCTTTTAGGCCAGTGGCAAGGATCGAAGCAATAAGATTGTTGATTGCCTTCGCATCTCACAAAGGGTTCAAGTTGTTCCAAATGGATGTAAAGACGGCCTTCCTCAATGGAATTCTTTAAGAAGAAGTCTATGTCAAGCAACCACCTGGTTTTGAAGACGACGATCATCCAGATCATGTCTACTTTCTAGACAAGGCACTCTATGGCCTCAAGCAAGCTCCCAGAGCTTGGTATGATCGTCTTGCCCAGTTCCTACTCTCAAATGGCTACAGGCGTGGAGTCATTGATAAGACTCTCTTCATCCTAGAAGAAGAAGGTAACATCTTAGTGGTTCAAATTTATGTTGATGATATCATTTTTGGTTCCACTAACCTGTCCCTTGTAGATAAGTTCAAAGACTTGATGAGCAGTGAATTTGAAATGAGCCTAATAGGGGAACTCACTTTCTTCCTTGGATTACAAATCACTCAAAAGAAAGATGGCATACAAATTCACCAACAGAAGTATGTCAGGGAACTACTGAAGAAGTTCAAAATGGATTCATGCAAGCCTCTCTCCACTCCCATATCCACCATTGCCCACTTAGATAAGGACTATTCGAGTCCTCTAGTGGAGGAGAAGCTCTATAGAGGTATGATAGGCTCACTCATGTACCTAACTGCTAGTCGACCAGACATTGTTTTTGCTGTTGGCTTATGTGCTAGGTTCCAATCATGTCCAAGAGAAACCCACTTGGCTGCTGTGAAGAGAATACTTAGATATCTCAAGGGAACTGACTCTCTCTGCATTTGGTACCCCAAAGAATGTCCCTTTGAGCTGATGGGTTTCACTGATGTTGATTATGCTGGATACTTGGTGGATAGGAAGAGCACTTCTGGAATGGCACAGTTCCTAGGCCCTTGCCTTGTATCATGGGGATCAAAGAAACAAGTCTCAGTCTCCCTCTCCACCACAGAATCCGAGTACATTGCGGCTGCCTCCTGCTATTCCCAACTTCTCTGGCTAAAGCAACAACTCGCGGATTTTGGTATGTCTTATGGCCCTCTTACAATTCTTTGTGATAACACTAGTGCCATAAACATTTCAAAGAATCCCGTGCATCATACTAGGACCAAACATATCGACATAAGACATCATTTTCTTAGAGATCATGTTGAGAAGGGAAACATCATTATGAAGTTTTGTAGAACTGAAGATCAGGTTGCAGATATATTCACTAAAGCATTGAATAGAGTTCCTTTCGAGAACCTTAGATTGGAACTAGGAATGATTCCTATAACCTAGTAGTGACTTTAGTATAAAGGTTCCTTTCCAGTTCCCCTGATTGTCTAGTTTAAGATTGTCAACTTGTTGAGTCTTGATATCTTTGTGTTATATATGTTGCTTCAAACCCTACTTTTCATAATGGTCTCTTTAAAAAGGGTTTAGATAAATTTTTCTGGCTCGTGTCCTTCTGGTCCTCATTATTCTTTCCACTTCTTCATTGTTCAAGTTTCTTTGAATGGCCCAAAAGTCACAATCTGATCATATTTCTAACCCAACACTACAAGCCGAAATGATGATTGTGTACTAAGACCTTCCCCTGCCTCATTTCTCACTTTAATTCTCTATGATCCATCCCTAAACCCTCTCTGAGAATTATTGTACAATGCGATAAATGTCCTACCCTGATTTCTTGTATGGGAACGTATTTTTCTGGTTCCATTGTTTAAACCCACATCAAAGGTTCCCACTTGTCCTTCTAGCACGTTGAATATATCGCCAGAAAGGAACCAGGATGAAGCATACTTCCAACGGCTACTTCGGCTCTCCCCCAAAGCTATTTATGGCAAAATCGCAGAGGTCAGTCACGTCCTATCAGTTGGCAGACCTCCCTCCTCTCTGAATGGGTATGCTTTGAATTTGTATTGACCGTTCGAAAAAGCTGCAAAGAGCCTTCAATGCTCCAGATTCTCCCCAATCTTCTCAACGGCTAGATTTGTCTCAACGTCCCTTCCGCCCTCACCACCTTTAAGAGTTGCCCTATTGCTCCAAGCTAATCCCACAAATCTCCATCTCTCTGATCTTCCACTTCTCTCTCTCTCTTAAACACAGAAATCCTTAACCTCTCAAAAATGGCCAATCCAAACCCCAATGTTATCCTGGATGAAGAGGAGGCAGCCCTTCTCAAAGCCTTTCGCGAAAAGAAGGCAGCATCTTCCTCCAAGCCTATTTCTGCCACCACTTCTCCAAAAACCCAACCTGAAGATAAAACTGTGGAGACAACAGCGGAGAAACATGAAGAGAAACTTGAGAAGCCGTCAAAATCACAGGCTGAGGAGAAAGCCTTAGCCATCACCCCGGCCTCGGAATCGGCTACAAAATCCGTCCCCGAAGGTGACTCTCATGACTCCTCCCCTGACAAGTCTATCCAAACGCTCTCCAGCCCTGAGCCCTCACCAGCAAGCCTCAAATCAAAACCCCCTTCCAATCCTGGTCCCTCTGTTGCCACCAGGCTACAACAACGGAAAAGGAGTTCCCAAGCCTTGGTTCCCTATGATCCTCAATCCAACGAGCAGAAACCCTCCAAAAGAACCAAAGCCCTAACCGTCTCTGCCTCTTCCTCCCTGGGTCTCGTCTTCTCTCTCTTCTCTAAGAGGAAGATCCTCAAGCCCCTCATAATCGGCAAAGAGTTCTGGTAACAAAAACTGGAAGAAGAAGATGAGGATATGTTTGGAGAAGCCCTTGCTGAGTTCCACTCCCTCCTGCAGTACCAAGGATGGGACGAGATGTTGATTGAGCCCTTCTCTGCTTCTGATGAGGTCGTCTGCCTGTTTTACCAGTCTATCGAGTTTGTACCCGCTAAAGACAATTGTCCCTGTAACGATGCTATTCTCATATGGAAGGGAACCAGCTATCCCCTATCCTCCAACCTCATCGCATCCGCTCTAGGGATTGAGTCCAGGTCTGGGTTTGGCATTCTCTCTCAGAAAAAGGGGTGGCCCAAGGGAAAGGGCTACAAATCCAAGGGAGTAGTGGTCAAGAAAATCTACGACGGTGCCTCCCCCCAATCTTTGGAGACAAAGGACCTCTCCATCACAAACAAGATGTTACACTTCTGGATCACCTGTAATCTAGTTCCCAGACAGGAGCACAGGAACGACGTTCTCATCACAGACGCCATTTTTATGGACAAGGTGCTCTCTGGTGTCCAGATTGATCTCCCTCGCATTGTGTTGGCTCATATGCAGTTCTGTTCATCCCATGCCTCCCATGCCCTACCCTTCCCTCATATCATCAAGTCTATTCTCTCTAACCTTCACCAATACCCAGATGATTTGCCTGAGACAGTCTATAGCAAGTGCCTTACCATGGCCATTGTCCGGAAGTTGAAGACAAAGGAACAATATCCCAACCCTTCTGACGCTCAAGCCAATCCGCCTAAGGAAAATGCGAGTTCCCAGGCCCCTTCTAGCTCCCGACCACAGCTCAACCCCTCTTTAGACTCCTCTGCGATCCTCTTTGCTTTGGATCGTATTGAAAAAGCAATCATGGAAGGCTCGACTGCCATCCCGGTCGCCCTCCGTGATCAAGTACAAGAGTTGGGAAAAATGAGCTCAACTGTGATAAGTCTGGTGAAAGTCCTTCAGATGAATTGGGAAGATGCAATCGGTGCTCATCAGGCCACAGACCAAAATGTAGGAACTGACGACACAGTTGATGAAGAGGAGGTTGCTGCTCTGCCATAGGAACGCTTGTTCTGGTTCCCAGTGCTGTAACATCACAGTGTGCTAGTAGTTTCCCCTAGGATCCTACTTCCCTTTTCCTTCCCCATGTCGTCTTTCCTAACGATTTCTTTTGTTGTTGCCCTCGTCGTTTGTTATTTTGTTGTTGGTTCTTGTCGGTGGTTGTTAAGTTATTAGTTTGTGTTGTTTTGTGGCTTATCTTATCCTTTCTATGAACAATGATCAGTGTTAAGTTTTAATGACTATCTTTTGGTTTCGTTCCAATGATCAATTTGTCTTTGCCCTAAGTTTCCATTATGCTTCTGTTATGGGATTGATGCATTTGCATATTCACTTGGATATCCTGTTCTTAACTAGCATTTAATCTTTTCGATTATGTCAAAAGGGGGAAGAAAAGGATAGGAACCTTGAACTTTGGAAACCACTTGACTAATAGGAACTCTGAACTAGTTCTACTTCTAAGGGGGGATTTGAAATAAACTCGTTCACTTGCTTAGGGGGAATTTGCAACCATTGAATGTTCCTCATTACTCTGTAATATTGAAAATCCCTTAAAACTCAATATAGTCTCATGAAATTCAAGTCCTATTATGTTGCCAGGTTCCTTGTATTTGTCATCATCAAAAAGGGGGAAATTGTTAGGAAACGGAACTCTGGAACCTCGGTTCCCCTGAGAGTTCATTTCCTCAGTTTCTCTACTTTTGAAGATGACAAATATTATGATACTAATGTTTTATCTCAAAGATGTGTTTTAAGGAACCACATGAATATACCAAAGGCAAGAAAACCAAATAGGACAAAGAGAACCAAAGGAACAAGACAGAAGAAGGAACCCAGAGGAACCCAGGTGTACCCAGAAAGGTAGCATGCAAGGCTGCGATTTCCGAGAAATCTGGGAACACACAACCTAGGACAAAAGTTGTTGAAAACGACTTGTCCGAAGTTTCCAAAGGTCTGTCAATGTCCAGAACAAAATAACAAGATACCCAGAAACGTTGAACCTTGGACAAAAAAGATGAAAGCGACATGACATAGAGATGTCACTATCCAGAAGACAGTTCCCAAGCGCCCAGCTTGCTCAACCTCAGACGAAAGCATTTGAACAACGACATAGCAAGACTCGTCTGAGGTAGTTGACCAACCAAGAGAGATTCTGAGCTACCTAGGTTGTTTGCACATGCCAAGAACAACGTGGACCAAGGAGAACCACTGATCCTAGGGCAAGCTCAATCTGTGGGAACCCAGAGAGGATTAAGCTGCGAAGAATCCTCTATAAAAGGAAGACTAACTCAAGAGAGTTATCTTTATGCACTGAAATACGAATCACACTCATTAGCAAATATCAAGTGTGAACCTTCAAACAAGATCATCAAAGCAAACCGAGATCAAGAGGAACCAGTCAAGGAAGAGAAGAGTTGAGTGCTAAGTTCTTGTGACTGTAAGTGATAGTTCCTAGGTGCGAAGGTCTGTTTCTTGGATTAATTATTGATTGTGTTAAGTTATCTAGGATTGCCTAACTGTGTGTAAGGCAAAGAAAATGTTTGTTTGTTCCTAGGATAAGCTATAACCAAAAGAGATAAGAAATCAAGAAGTAGACCTTGAAATCCTTTCAAAAGAAAGGTAGTGGTTTTTATCCTGGATTGCTAGTTGGCAATCAAAGGTTTCCACTATAAGGAACTTGTTATTTGTTTGATTGTTTATTTCCGATGCGAAGGGAACTTAGAATTCATATTCTTAGTTCCTTAAGTTATTCTCTAACAATCACGATCCTACACCTTCCAAGAAGTTTTCAGGTAGAGAAAAACAATCCTCCTCCTTACGGGAAACCAAGTCTTTCCATAGTCTATCTCTTACAACCGGGAATTCCTGCGGATTATCGGCATGCCTAGGCTGACACCCCAACTCAGAAGCCAACGTCGGCGTCCCGGGGTCCTCTATCCTCTTGTTCTGGTTCATACCTTCCTGATCTTGCTCAGTTCTGGTCGTAACGAAATGGTATCGCTTGTCTAGACATCTCTTGTGTCTCAGGGACCATTTCCGGAGAGCCTTGTCCTGTGGTTACGATACGGGGGGCCGACAACAGGGGCCACTCCTCAACTAGTTGCCTAGGACTGCCCAGGATATCTGGCAACACTGCAACTCCCATGTCTGCTTGAATTGTGTTAGTATTCGAGCTAAACACCACTTCCACCTCCACCAAATCATCGTCCGGGGGTGAAAGGTTACGCGACAGGCTAGCTTCCGAAGGAGTCGGAATATCTGGGCCAACAACCTGACCGTGCTAGATACCACTATTCAAGACATTCTCCTCTCTGCAAGGGAGAGGGGGTTGGGAGGCGGGGCGAGGCGGGGGAAAGGAGGCAGAGGGGGGAGGGTGAAGGTGAGGCAAGGACAGAGGCTTAGGCAAGGACCTAGACGCAGGGACGGGTTTGGTTGTCGGAGGCCGGGGTTCGAGAGTGGGAGAGAGAGGGGACGCAGCCTTCCGACACCCCATTTCTCTGGTCCCGACGTGAGGCCGGAGGCCAGGGCCCGTGAGGGGCAGGGCGGCGGTCGGGAAAAGACAGGGCTAAGACTGGTGAGAAGAAAGAGAGCGTATTTTTGAGACTCTTGAAAAAAAAACACATATGGTATTGTATTGGAAAAAGCAGATCAGATTTTCACGGTTCTGGAACCGTTGATTTCGGTTCCAGAAAATCATAATTAAGTTCGGCTCTGTTCGGTTTTGTCGGTTTCGAATCGGATAAAAAATAATATTTTTATTAAAAAAAAATTAAAAATTGAATATAAAAAAATAAGAAAATATTAACATTAATTATTTAGTTTTTATATTTTATTATAAAATATAATAAGTATTTGTCTTTATATAAAATTATAAGAAACAATTTGGAAAAATAAAGGACTTGAACATAATTAAATTGCTTATGTGTTCTCCCCGGGTTAGAAAAATCAAAACTCACGTAGTCCTCTTACCTTTATTATGAAAATTCGCTTAGCTAATAGGTTAAAAATTGGCGGTTCCAAACCGCTTCGAAATTCCGGTTCTATGAAATCATGAACCGAAACCGAAACCGGCCTCGAACAGTTTCAATCGGTTCCAAAATGTCGGTTCAACGGTTCAAAGAAACCGCTGAACACCTCTTCGTATAAAACCACTCTCTGAAAGTTCAACCATATCTTAGCCAAAGAATGATACTTAGAATATGACCCCAAAAAAATGATACTTAGAATTTCTAGATAAAACATCATTTATTAATTCTAAAATGTTTTTTAAGAATATTATTATATATTTCGATAAATATTAACTATGTAATAAAAATATTATTTATTTATAAAAATATTATTCTCATTGAACAAACTTTAATTCATAATATTTTCAGTAAAACAACATTTTTAAGTACATGCACTAGAACAAACCCTAGTTCGTTCTTGGAGCCACACATATATGCTTCTAGCTCCCACCCTTTCTTCGTAAAATGATTTAGAAATTAATAATTAAGAGCCTTATACTTTATAGAAAAAAGGATTATATATGAACGGAGCTAACATTGGAAAAAGATCACGTGAGGATGGCTGATTAGGGCAGGAATGAGGATGAATCCTGGCCGCTCCTTCTTTTCCCTCTCCATCTAATCTTGGTCGCTCCTTCTTTTTTTCCCTGTTTCGATAAAACAGAATTGGCCGCCATTGTTCCTTTCTCAACTAATTCTTCTCTTCTTCGTGGTAATTCGATCTTTGTTTGCTGCTCTCGTCGTTCTCTCGGCCGATCGTTTCAGTTATCTTTTTGTGTTGTCGCCGGTGTGCTTTCTCTCTGTTTTCGTTTTATTTTGTCGTGCTCTCTGGTTATCTACTGTTCTTAGTCGACATGGTTACTCCTTCTACTGATTCAGGTATAGATCTGTAACTTGTTGTTGATTTGTTTATTGTTTATGCTGAAATTCCAAATTTAGGTATTTAGGTATGTGCTTTCAACATAATCTCTCAATTTTTGGGATTTAGGTATGTTCTTTCAACAGAATCTCTCAATTTTTGGGATTTAGGTATGTGCTTGGTTGAAATTTAGGTATGTGCTTGGTTGAAATTAAGATATGTGTATTGCAATTTAATCAGATTCAAAATTCACTAAATTCAGTGCCTCATACAGTTTCTTACTAGTTTATGCATTTTTGTTCACTGGTTCATGCACCTTTATTCTTTATTCTATGCACTTTATTTTCAGTCAGTGATGCACATAACCTAACCATTGTTGATTGTGTGACTAATGCATAAAACTAACTACCTCATGCACTTTAGTCCATTGGTTCATGCACCTTTATTCATTGGGTCATGCACTTTCTTCTAGTCAGTCATGTACTTATTAGCTCATGCTCTATTATTAATTTCACTATTTCTTTTGCCAGGAGATGAACATCAAATGAAGCATAATATTATATTTGTTTCCCCAAGCATTACTGCTGAATATATTATTCATGAGTGCAATGATGCATTGAAGCCGTATCTTGGACAGCTTTTCCCAACTCTTAATGACGTTATCGTCTTTTACGAAGCTTATGCAGCGGCATGTGGTTTTACTATTCGTGTTTGTTCTACCAAGAAAAACAAGGATCTATCGCCGACTGTTATTTGGAAGTACCTTTGTTGTAATAGAGAAGGATACAAAGTTGTATCTCCATATTCCGAGTTCAACCAGGCTGTCCCGACAGATAGAGATTTTGTGAAAATGAGGAGAATATCTAATAGATGTGGATGTGAAGCTAAGTATTGGCTCAAGTATGAAGGTAATGATGGTTACCGTGTTACAAAATTGGAGTGTGGTCATACGCATGCTATGTTGGAGTTGTCTCATATGGTATTTTCAAAAGGGAAGAGACAAGTGACTCCATTTCATCAAGAAATTATGATGAACTGTATTAAATCCAATATTGGTGTCACTAAGAGTTACAAAGTGTACAAGAATCTAGTGGGTTCATATGCTAACGTAGGCGCCATTGTTGTTCAATTCAAGAACTTTATGAGGGGTTTGAACTCATACATGGAAGGCAGTGACGCTCAAATGGTCATCAATGACTTTTTGAAGAAGAAAGAATGTTGTAATGCATATTACTTTGATTATGACGTAAACAAGGAGGGTCAGCTATGCCGTTTGTTTTGGTGTGATCCTATCAATCGGAAGAGTTTCTCTTATTTTGGTGATATAGTGTCGGCTGATGCTACATACCAACTGATTAGGTAATTTTATTTTCAAATGGTTTTCCCATGTAACTCATGTACCTATACTCATCAACTCATGCACTTATAATGAGTAACTCATGCACCTATACTCATCAACTCATGCACTTATAATGAGTAATGCATGCACATACACTAAGTAACTCATGCACCTATACCTAGTAACTCATGCACCTATAGTCAGTCACTCATGCACCTTTACTGAATCACTCATGCACTAACATGCTCAAACTCTTGCACCCCATATTGCAGATATAATATGGTGTTTATACCATTTACTGGAGTGGACAATCATAAGAGGTCTATTACATTTGTTCCTACTTGCTTTTGCATGAAGACATTGAGTCTTATGTGTGGTTATTTGAGAATTTCAAGAAGGCGATGGGACATGAACCTCATGTCATTATAACTGATCAAGCTGCATCTGTCGTTGCTGTTGAACGAGTGTTTACTCATTCTGTCCACCGATTGTGCATGTGGCATATAATGAGAAGGTTGCTAACAAGGTTAAGTTCCCTCCAAATACAAATCCTTCTATCATTGATTCGTTCCAAAAGAAGTTCAAGAAGATTGTTTGGAGTGATGAACTTACTCCAATTGATTTTGAAAATGAGTGGTTCTCGGTTCTTGAAGAATTTGGTTTCCAAGGGCATGTGTGGCTAGGATTAATGTTTGAACTACGGCGTTATTGGATCCCTGCATTTTTTCATGATGTGAGAATGTCGTCCCTATTGAGGATGACGTCAAGGTCTGAAAGTCAAAACAATTTTTTTGGAAATTTCATAGGATCTCAATCAAGTCTAGTGGTGTTCATGATGCAGTATAGTAGTGCAATTGAATCCCAGCGGCATAGTTAGAAGAAGTGTGATATGGATTATGCTACTTGCACTCCACGGATGAAGACGCCTTACCAGTTTGAAAAGAACCTAGCAGCTATTTACACTATCAACGCATTTTATGATGTCTAGGAGGCGTTTGTTAGTGGTACGTATCATTGCAGCCTTGATGAACTGAAAAAAGATGTTGATTTCCATCACTTTAGGGTTGAAGATGAATTTGGTAGAATCTGTGTTATTCAGAAAGTTGTTGCAAGTAATGAGTATCATTGTTCTTGCAATAATTTCCTCACTCTGGGCTTTCCTTGCCGACATATTTTCTTTGCTTTAAAGAATACTCATGCAACTGTTTTGCCTCCTACCCTCATCAACACTCGCTGGACGAAGCAAGCGATTCTACAACCAATTTTTGAAGTGGATGGTGCAGTGTATGATGCTAGTGTTCAAATTGATGAAAAGAAGCGGCTATTGGCTGAAGTGATGACAGAAATGTACTCTTGTGTTGACATTGTTGGTGATGACATGGATAAATTGAAAGACTTTTTAGCTATTTTAAAGGAACAAAAGGCTGCACTCACAAGGTCACAAGTAGTTGATCCTTCTGCCTTAACATCAGCTAGCAACTATAAGTTTGAGAAATTTGTAGGCCTATTACCGGATCAAGTGAATGTTCATCCTCCTGAAATGGCAAAGAACAAGTTCAGGAAGATGCGCATTAGAAGTGGCCAAGAGGTTGGAATGGAAAATTCCATAAAGAAGACAAGATTATGTACTCTTTGTAAAAGGTCGGGACACAACATCACGACTTGTCCTCAATATGTTAATTAGGTGGTTCAACATTTATATGTATTCAAATATTAAGTAATGCACTTATATATACTCACTCATGCACCAAAATACAGTAACTCATGCACTTTTCACATACTACCCATGCACCAATACAAAATCACTAATTATGTTCCATGTTCCAACACATAATAACTCATGCACTATTACATATTAACTCATGCACCAACAAACAATGACTCATGCACTCCGTTTCACTTAGTTTTCACTTAGTCAAGCACTAGCATGCTCAATATTCAACGCTTGAATGAGCATTTATCTTTCAAGAGAAACACAGAAGAAGTGAAAACCACAAACACTTAATCAAATTTTCCTGAAAACCAAACTTGTCTTGCAAACAAACAAATACTTATTGTTTCCTGAAAACATTCAAACCAAATTCCTACAACCATTACCTAAATTGTTCACTAGATTACCCAAATTACATTGAAACATTCCTACATCCTATTCTTTTTTCCACGCCCACGACCACACACAGCTGCTGTTTGTTGTCTGATTTCCTGAGTGCTAGAAACAACTACATTTCCAGTTTTCTTCTCTTGAATAATTTGTTCAACTCTAGCCTTCCTTTCATTAAACTGGTTGGTTAGGAGGGCATAACAATACTTGATCCTAAGCTTTGTCAACTGGCTTTTGTCTCCCATATTCAGTTTAGACTTCCAGCTTGACAGTCCATTGCCCATATATGTCTCCATGTGTCTTATTAGAAAGACTCCACAGTCAAATTTGTTGTGTCCATCCCTCCATTTCATTTGCAGCCTTTCACATGGGACATTTACAATGTGTTCAATTGCTTTAGCTTTGGCTTCCATATCATTATTCCTGAAGAAATTGACCATCATAGTTCTCTGCATAAATAAAGCAGTTAAATTCTATCACATTTCTGTATATGAAAACTTTTAATTGTTATAAAATCACTATAGTCAATGTATACTCACCAGAGTTGATGGTATTTTTTCATACTTGTCATCCGCCCCACTTGATGAGTTGTCTATGATATGGAAACTTGGATTCTTGACATTTATTGCAATCAAATAGTAATGCCCATGGTTAAGAATTGGGCAAAAGAACTGTATAAGTAAAAGAAAAACAGATTGTAAGTTATCTAATAACAACATGGACTTACTCATGCACATTAATGCAATTATCATGCACATATAGCCACCCCCTCATGCACTCACAACTGTGCCTTCAAATTAACTTACTGATTCACCCAGAACCACTAGTTCATGCACTTTACAAACAATACTTCATGCACCTGTAAGCATTGGTCCATGCACTTTTGAGCATTGTCCCATGCACCAACATACAATCACTCATGAACTTTAACCTACTAACTGATGCACCAATAATAAATAACTCATGCACTTTTATAACATACTCATGCACTAGCATACAATAATAATACATTTGCCCTATATCATAATCCCAAATGGTGTAAAAGCTGAGTGTAAGATAATTACCACATCAACATTTTTAACTGTGTAGTTTTTGTTCTTAAAACCCTTGACAACAACAAATATTGCTAGAATTGTCTCTGTGAATAGGGTAAATATCTCCTCAAGTGAGTATAATGTGTCAACACAAGTAAAAGTCTGTGAATACCAAAAAATGGAAATTAATATATTAGAGTATCAATTAACATAATATTGTTGCAAAGCCGTGACTTACCATAGCAATTGATGGTAGAAAGAATCTCAATGGTGACATACAACCCCTATATGCTTCATTTTCATTTAACATGACAGTAAAAGCATCAATTAATTGACTGTCTACTTCAGCATTTTCAATCAATGTAATCAAGTCCTTTTTCTTAAGAGTGCTATCATCCATTCGGAAAACTTCCTCACTGCAACACATTAAAAAAAATCAATTCGTTAACTAGCTACACGTTATTAAATTTTGTAACCAAATTCATATAATTAAATATGTACTTACTTTTCCCCTCCTTCTTCAACAGTTATCCAATTGTAAAGGATCTTTTCATCAGCTGTTGTTCTTTCTGAAATGTTAACTTATCTCTCTTTAAATGGCAAAACTGTGTTTTCAGCAGGAAAAATGTTCATTTTCTCTAATGGTCTAGCTTCAAGATTTGGATTAGAACTGCACACAAATTTCACCTGACAAATCCCACATTCACAAGTTTTTTAATTAGGAAATTGTTTAAAATCAATACCACTTATTTAGACAATGAATAATTCACATATAAACATCTTGTTTTCTATACCTTTTTTGGTTGAACATCTTTCTTATTTATATTAGCCTCTTGGACTTTTTGCTTGGTGATATTCTCCTACAACACATACACACAAAAAATAAAATAATAGATGGATACATTAGCTCATGGATTCATTGATGCACCAAAAAGCATTCATTCATGCACCAATATTCATTAGCTCATGCACCCATAGTCTTTTGTTGTACAATCTCTTCAGCCTTCTTGTCCTCTTGAGCTACTATATTTTCCATCCCTTTCTCTGTCTCCATTCCTTCCTTATCAGCAACGTCCTCCTTCTCAGTCTCCTTCTCTTGATCTACCTCCTTGTCCTTTTGTTGTACAATCTCTTCAGCCTCCTTGTCCTCTTGAGCTACTATATTTTCCATCCCTTTCTTTGTCTCCATTCCTTCCTTATCAACAACGTCTTTCTCAGCAATGTCCTCCTTGTCCTTCTCAACAACGTCCTTCTCATAAACCACCCCTTGTCCATCACCTTCCATGTGAACAACATTCTCATTAGCATCTTGCACCTCATTCTCAACAGCAGTTTGGTTTGCCAATTCCTCCTTCAAAAAACAGTATGTTTGTTAACTTTACATGTAACCTCAAACTTTATATACAATCATTTTAAAGGCGATTTACTTGTGTATTCATTGGTGATAGGCCCAAGTCAAAACTAGGGATTTCTGGACCCATTTGGAATAATAAAGAAAAAGCATCGGTGTCATACACTAAAGCTTAATGTCATTCATGGAGAATCATGTATCAAATAATTTCGTAGAGTCACTTACCCTCTTGTCTCCATCAGCATTGCTTGTAGAAGCCCTCCCATTTTTTGTCTCCTCTGTCTCTTTTTCTTTGTTGTTCTCCTTGTCCTTCTCAACAACGTCCTTCACAGCAACGTCCTTCTCAGAAACCACCCCTTCTCCATCAACCTCCATGTGAACAACATTCTCAGTAGGATCTTGCACCTCATTCTCAGCATTGCTTGTAGAAGTCCCCCCATTTTCTTTTGTGATTCTATCAATAAAATCTGAAAATTCTGGAATAAACATGTTTCCGCTGTGTTCTTTTTGTTCATTAATTGTCTTCTCAACCTCCTCCATGCACCTCACAGCTAAATCCCAGAATTCAGTATCTTGGGTTGCTTGTTGATCTTCCTCATAAAACACCTCATCTTCAATTCTTGAGGTAAGCCTTACATTGATAATTTTCCCAGCTTGGTTGTTCATTGTCTGTAAGACACTGCTTCTTTTCAGCTGTGGGGGGATTTGTTTCTTCTTCATTAAAACTGCTCATACACTTCGAGCCATGCCTTCTATCTCTCTCAAGTATTCCTCCATGAAAGCCTTCGTTTGCTCGTCTGTTTCAACTAGATTTGTTGGTTGAGTTGGAACTTCAACATCTGCTTCTTGAGCTTCATTCACAATCCTGCTCCCGCTTGCTTCTACATGGTCACTAAAGGTTAGTCTACCTAGTAGAAATCCATTCCCAAAACCACCATGCAGGATCTCCTAATCCTCCCTATCCTTCAACATCCTCGTGTTCCAGTTCCTGATTATTGGGAAGTTTCTTTGTACATTTAGACCTTTCCACTTAAGTCTGTCGACGTAAATCAACTGGAAAACATAATTCAAAAAGAAATTAGTCATAGAATAGTTGTAAAGCAAACACCTATATTACTAGATAATGATTGACTCATGCACTCAGTGGCCTTAACTAATGCACTCATATTCTCTGACTCATGCACACAGATATATTCATGCATCTAGAAACAAATTTACTTATGCACCAACGTTCATTAGCTTATGCACCTATAAACACTTACTCATGCACCAATCCCTTTTCAGTCATGCACCTATACAAATAGGTTGATGCATCTACACACTCTTAACTCTTGCACCTACATACACAGACCAAGGCACCTACACACATAGTTACTCATGCACCATCACACACTAAGTCATGTACCTAGAAACACTTACTCATGCACCAACACTCTTTCAGTCATGCATCTACACACATTAACTCATGCAGTTATCAAAACACCAAAATGAGAATATTTACCTGCAGTAAAAGCAAGCTCCCATTGAAAGTCTTTTGTTGTTTATTTGCCCATGCAATAGAGCAATTAATAAGTGCCTTGTAGAGAAAAGAGCTCCAATTGAAGTTCCTTATTTGATCAACATTCTCCAGCAATTGAAGAATCCTCAAGTTTATTTTCCCACTGGAATAAGATTCAACAATTGTGTTGACAAACAACAAAATAAAACATCTCTTAAACCATGGTCATCCATCATATTCTTTCATTTTATTCAAGATGTCAGTCGCTGTCAGATTCTTGATATCCCTCTTTGGAAAATCAGTTTTCAGTCTCTGCAGAATCTCTTCATTTGTAAGTTCTTTAGGTAACTCAATTTCAACCTCTCCCTTTGGAACGCCGAGATAATCATATCCATCAGTCTCTGTAACTGGTATCTTCCTCCCATCAGTAAGTTTGATTGTAGAATTCAGAGGGTGAAACCTGCTACAGACATACTGGCCTAGCCGCATAGGCATGTCTTTGATATCCCAGTGAATCACATTTTGAAAGCCCATTTCCTCTACATCATTTCTCTGGTAGGGTTTGAAATCAGATTTTGAAAGCATGTATGTGGTAATAACAGACGACGATGTTCTACACACCAGCATTCTGTAGTCCTTCCTCAATTCTAGTATCCCTCTTTTGTTCCCCACCTTAGGGATCTTGGATTCTAAAATAAATACATTCTCCACCTTCTCTCTATTGCCCCTCACCTGTTTCTTTGTTTTTCTCTCCTCATGAATCTCCATCTTGGCTTTCCTTTTTCTGTCTATAACAACTTTTTCACCAGCAGCCTTCCTTTCTTCTACAGCTCTTCTCTCGATTTTCAAAAGCATTTTAGCAATAGGTATATCCTCGCTATCACTGTTATCTTCATTTAAGACCCTTGGCTTTTTTGATTTCTGAGGGCCTTTTGCTTGGCTCTTTTTTTCTTTTCCATGTGTTCAAAACTCAAAACCATTAGATATTAATTAACAAATGCATGTTGATTAAAAATTAACGAGATATGATGACCATTAGCTTACCAGCCAGAGGAGTGGGAGGTTGTGCATCTCCATGCATTGTAGAAGGTTGCACATTTTCTTGTGCTTCACTCTCTGTTAATTCATGGTGCATAAGAATTTATTCATGCACACATTTTTAAACACAAGCACGAGCACTTATTCATGCACCATTGCAAACATACTCATGCACCAATAAACAACCACTCATGCACTTTCACATTCTCAGTCACAAGAAAAAGCACTTATATATGCACCTTTAAAAACACACTTATGTACCAATAAACAACCACTCATGCACCTTCACAAACATACTCATGCACCAACAAGTAATTACTCATGCAATATCACATATTAAGTCATGCACCAACACATACCAACTCATGCACCAACAAAAAATCACTAAGAAATAACTCATGCACCAATAAGAAATAAATCATGCACTTTCACATACATACTCATGCACCAATAAGAAATAACTCATGCACTTTCACAGTCTCAGTCACAAGCAAAAGCACTTATATATGCAGCTTTACAAACACACTTATGCACCAATAAACAAGCACTCATGCACCTCCACAAACATACTCATGCACTTACAATCAATTACTCATGCATTTATATTACATTTGACTTACCAGTGTCTATATATTTTTGTGATCTTGTTACTCTTTTGGTTATTGATGGTGATGGCAAAGTTGTATTTGTAGTAACTGGATCTAGTTGTTTTGTTTTAGATTGAGATCTGGATTTTCTTTGAGTTTTGCTTGGTGATGTAAGCTGGACTGGTATTTGACTAATGATTATTATACCATATCTTAACTCCTTCACTAGATGGGGTGGATTTTTGTCATCACCATGCTGGCTTTTTCCTACATATTATACACATAAATCATTCATAATGGACAATATTATTCACATAACCACATGTTAGAGCAAAAGCAGCGAGTCATGCACTTTTTAATGATCTATTATGCACACAGTTATATTCAGTCACATACATAGAAGCAAGTTCAAATCAGAGTATTCTCTATCATCATAAACTTTTGCGATTATGTATTTAGTCAGAAATCTCTACATCTACCTTTGTATAATGTATAAAATGCATAGATATTCATCAACTGAACAACTTATGAACCTACAATCAAAATATTGTGATGAAAATATACCTTGTGTTCCATTCGCAATCTTAGACCTCATTTTCTTCTTGTTTGTTGTTGATTGTTCTTCTTCTTCTTTGTGTGTTTTAGGTTGTTGCTTCATTTAGATGCAGCCGAAATCACGACGATTCGCCTCTTAATGCTTCGAAATCGCGACGGAATCGCCTGGAACTCTTCGGTTGCCTCTTCTAGGGTTTTGAAGTTCAAATCGCAGGAAATCGCCTCTATTCTTCTTGCTTTTGCCTCGAAAATGCTTGAGAGATCCTTTGTAGGTGCAGCGGAAGGTTGATTTGAGCAATTGAATGAGAGAATCGAGAAGAGAGCGAACGGTTTGTTGTTGATTTGAGCAATTGAATGAGAGAATCGAGAAGAGAGCGAACGGTTTTTTGGAAGCCCGTTATTTTTCAATCGCGTGAATTTGGACATTGCACGCGCGAGGCCCACACCTCCTACAAAGTAGCTTCTGGCCTTTGGATCAACTTCATCCTATGGATGGAGTTGATCCTTATTCTTTCTCTAAGAGGACTTCCTCACCAGAATTTCGCCCCTAACATTGAGGGCTCGTATAATCCTTCAAAACTTTAAAAGGGTAAAAGAAGACACGAGCATACTTTATTCGAATAATACATACATTATGTATTATGTTATGTCTGTGAATTAAGGACAAGATAAATTGTTATGAGCGCTGACAATAGTTTAAGGGAAAGAAGAGTTAGAAAAGAAAGGAAGGTAAGAGAAGAGTAAAGGAAAGAGTAAAAGATAGATAACATAGTAGAAATGTTATAATGTTTATTGATGCCTTGTTAGTAGGGGTGACATAGGGGCGGACGCAGGATTGTAGTCCAGTGGGGGCTAAAATCTTGAAGAGTAAAATATTATCGTCTACCTTATATAAAACCCTAAACCGTAATTTTTAATTCTACCATCTATTTTACACAAACAATCTCAATTTCAAACAACAAACTCTATATCCAAACTTCAAATGAAATTTTACTCAAAATTGACCAAAAATTAAATAAATTTCATCATTACAGATTACTTTCACTGCATAATCTCAACAAATTTGTATAAAAATTAATTTGTAAAATTTACAAATCCATAAACCCTAAATTTTGAAAGGTTTAACACAAATAAAGATAAGTATAGTGAAAATATTACATATTTTATTGAAAAATTGTGTGCAAATTTGGATAAATTTTAATATTTTTGAGAATTATACATAATAAATTCTATGTAAAAAATATTTTTAAAATGGGAAAACTACAAAAATTAGTTTGAAATTTTTGAAGAAATATTTTGGGAAAAAAATAATTAAAAACTTTGGACGAGAGAAAAGAAATCCCATATATTTTATTTTTTTCCCCAAAATTCCAGTGGGGGCTACAGCCCCCACTAGGCCCCACCTGCGTCCGCCCATGGGTGAGCAGACAGATATATTCGATCTAATATGTCAGATATTTGGTAAAAAAAAATCACAAAACTTTTATCCGTATCCGGTAAATATTATCCAAATCGGATCAGATATTCGACTCGGATATCCGAATTATCTGATTACTAGAAAATCTATTAAAAATTAAATTAAAATATTATTTTTTCTAATTCAATCAAAACTAACAATTTGCAAATTGCAAACTAAATGTCAAACATCAACACCATTTGCAATACCCTTTAATTATTCAAACAATTAAACTTGCTAACATTTTTAAATTGAGAACCATAAACGTATATAATATATAACAAGAGGAATTAGCAAATACATATAAAGTTGTAACTTTAACTTAAATAATCAAAATTCAATTCAATGATGAACACTCAGTCTTCACAAAAAACATATTTGGTCTATTTAGTGAGACGATAATCAGTACGTAAATTATTGATTTAGGGTTTTAGTTTTATAAGAATAATAATCGAGATTTTTTTTTATTAAAAGGAATAAAATAAGGAATGTTGTATTGGAGAATTTAAGTGGGATCAATTGCTTAAAAATGTACAAACACAATTTTAAGATCATCTAAACTAATTAAACATTGTATATTAATTCTAAAAACATATATATTATATATTAATAGTATCGAATTCCTGGATATCCGATAAGCAAAATATCTCGATCCGTATCCGGAAAAAATCACTCGGATCGGATCGAATTCGGATAAAAATTAAACGTATATTTTCGAATACCGACTTTTAGGATTCATATAGATGACGGCGGGTTATCGGATCGGGTCGACCGGATCGGATATTTTTGCTCACCCTTGAGTTGTTACAACATCTCACGCACCTCTTATAGGCAATCGGTAAGATTTACAAATATCATACCAATTTCTCCCTAATTACAATCATTACATATTATTGTATAAAAAATAAGTGCATCATTATTATATTAAAATATGTATTACTCTGTAAAAGGTTTGTACACCAGTGACCATGTATATTAGAAATTATAACAAATTATACATCCGACCATGTATATTAGAAATTATAACAAATTATACATCATAATTAAAATAAATTGTATATCGTAACTATAATAAATTTTGCATCATAGCTATAATGAAATTTGTATTTGTATCAGCTTATAAGAAAAACGTATTCACGAGTGTGTGTATCACAACTGTAACAAAATATTCGTAAACGTGTAAGCGTGAGTGTATCAACTATAACACATTCACACCAGAATGGGCATTCACACCGTACCTGATTACTCCTCGTAATTACACACTTCACTTCTTCCAAGTTTATATTATGGCAAATCCAGAGTGGTTATAACTTTGACTCTCTTTTACTCTTTATTAAAGGTCAAAAAACTGCACACTCCCTTTTTTTCAACCTCGCACTCCATTTTGGGCGACACCTAGTACAGTCCAGAAAATCCGATTTTCTTGGACTGTACTAGGTGCCGCCCAAGATGGATTCAATTTTTTTTATATTAAAAGTATGATTTAATTTGATTTTAAAAAAATCTGGTTCAGTGAACCGGTTTAGTGGGCGGCAATATGTGTCGTCCACTAAACCGGTTCAATGAACCTTTTTTTGGGGGGAAAAGGGTTTATGGGCGGCACTATGTGCAGCTCAGAAAATCGGTTCACTGAAACCGGATTTCTGGACGGCACTATGTGCAGTCCAGGAGTGTACGATTGAAATTTAACGGTCAATTTGGACTGCACATAGTGCCGCCCAGAATTATTCTGTTTCAGTCTTAACGGTCATGTGACCGGCTATATATATGTGAGATGTAATAGTAGTTGTACCACCATTGAAATACAACGAAAAAAAAACTTCAAACCCATTGTAATTTTCCGGCTATATATATGTCGTCGTCAAGCAATCCTTGTTGGAGGGGGTTGTCGGAGTCGTCTTCAAGTGCGCCCATGTCTATAGATGATGAAGATGATTTTCAGTCGCCGATTTCTCCTTAGTACTTCAGGGTACGTAATATTTTTAATTTTTTTTGTATAAAATGATTAGATATTAACTGTACTAAGTCTTTGAAATGTTGACTGTTTAAAAATAATGCATAATTTTTGTATATTAATTTGTATAAATTTAATTATTAATTAGTCTCTAATGTACTAATTTTTGTATATAAATAGGGTGATTCTAGTGATGATGAATTTATAGCAATCGACTTCTCATCCCATTTTACTACTAATGAGATATTTCCGAGTATGGAGGGATTGAGGGAGTGGGTGCAAAAGGTCGGTTTTAGTCTTTTTATGGTGATCACTACTAAATCATCAAAGCCTAGAAGGGTTATATTTCATTGTGAGAGATCCAGGTTACCTAGGTCCGGCAAGAAAAAGAAGGTAGTCGATGGTAAAAAGGTCATCCCGATACGAGTGAATAAAGTTAGGTCAAAGAAGAAGGGTTGTCCCTTTTTGTTGCATGGTATTCTTAGGGAAGGAAATGCTATTAGAGATCCTGGGTGGACCATATTGGTTGTTAAAGGATGCCATAATCATATGCTTTCGAACACCTTGATTGGCCATTCTTTTTTTTTCCGACTTACGAAGGAGCAGCGTAGAAAAGTGATGATTGATACTGCGGCGGGTGCAAGACCCAAGGTTATTTCTACACAGATTAGGAATGAATATACGGGTTCAACGGTATCGAGGATGCAAGTGTACACTGTTAGGGCTAAGGAGAGGTTGAAATCCCTGGGCAATCTGAATGTGATACAATGGTCATTGCGGTTTTTGAAGGACAAAAGCTATTTGTTGGACACCGCTACTAAAACGAGGGAAGATGGGAATGAGGTATTGTCGTGCTTGTTTGTTTCTCATCCAGACGCTCGACATTTGTTGTGCATGTTCCCTAATGTCGTCATCATGGATTCGACGTACAAAACCAACAGGTAAACCTTACTCGTTTTAGTATTATGAGTAGATAATGGTATTTTAGGCGGGTTTGAAGTATTTTTTTGTGTTGCATTTATAGGTACAGTATGCCACTGTTCCAGATTGTTGGGTTTACTTGCACCAACTTTACATATTGCATTACTCTTGCGTTCATGGAAAGGGAGACGGCAAGCCACTATGCATGGACATTGACACGATTGAAGTGGTTGTTCGGGGGGAAAAGTCCCGTATGCATCATGTCTGATCGAGAGCTAGGACTGATCAAGGCTGCCGATAAGGTATTTCCGAAGGTTCGACATCATTTGTGTCAGGTGATGAGGTCTCACACAAAGGAGGAGTATAGAGAGCGACTTGCTCACTTTAAGGAGACATGGAATAAAGGCCTTGTGAATTATGTGGAGGAAACTTGGTTTAATCACCATAAGAAAAAGCTAGTTGCGGCATGGTGTGATGATGTTCTCCATTTTGCCACAAGAACATCAAACATGTAACTTTCATACAAACATTTGCCGCCGGAAACCTCGATGTTCGCCGGCAATCTGGGCGGCACCTCGTGCAGCCCAGAAACCCCCTCGTCCCCGGATCTGGGCGGCACCTCGTGCAGCCCAGAACCCTTCACCGCGTCGACTCTGCTCCGCCCCGGCGAGTCTCCTCCGCCCCGACTACTCACCCTACCCCCGCCAGCAAAACAACGCCGGAAAGACTGTCGCGTCCGCCGTCGAGTCGAGTGGATCGGCGTTGCCGCCAAGATCTCCCGCCCCCGCCATCTCTCTTTCCTCCCTTTCAACCGCCGCCCATATCTCGTCAATGGATATCATTTCGCTGGAATCCGCCATGTCCCTTTCAACTCTTTTTTCTTGAAAGAAAATTTTCGCCGGATTTCTGAACTCTCTCACCTCTCTTGGAGAAGACGAACTCGGCGGCTATAAATACCGCCGAGATCGATTTTTTTTTCCTGTCAAAGATGGGCGGCACCTATTGCTGCCCACGTTCAAATTTTGAAATTAATTTTGGGCGGCAATAATTACCGCCCACAGTTAAACCGGGTTTGATAAAAAAAATCTAATTTTATTTTAAAAAAGTAATAAAATTCCTAAACCGGGTTCGATTAAAAAAAAAAGTGGGCGGCAATATGTGCAGCCCAACTTCTGAACCAAGTTTTCGAAAACCCGGTTTGTCTAGGCTGTACTAGGTGCCGCCCAGGAATCAGACCGGTTTTTTTGGGCGCTTTATGGGCGGCACCTAGTGCAGCCCAAGATAGAGTGCGAGGTTGAAAAAAAGGGAGTGTGCGGTTTGTCGCCGTTATGGAACCTACGCAACATAAAATGAATGTTTTAAAAATATATAATTAGGGTTTGTTTGGTGAAAGTATTTATAAAGGCTTTTTTAATTAAAAAGTATTTTTTGAGAAAAATAATTTTTGAAAATTGAAATTTGGATGGTATAAAAAAGTATGTAAAGAGAAAAAAAAATTACAAATAAAGACATTATAAATATTAGGTAAAACAAGGCCTTATTGCAATTAGCGAAGTTGTTATCTTTATTTCGAGTCTTATCGACATGCTTGCAGCTGCAGCAATAAGTTACGCAAATTACTTTGAGTAGCATTTTTTTTTGGTTTTTTCTAGTGTGTGTCCATAAACACACTCTAAGAACTCCTTTTTTGACAATTATTTAATTAGCCACTAGTTTAATCTTGTTTGCTAAGGGTTTATCAATTCTCTATTAGGAAATATTTTGAAGATAAATTTCCTATTTAAGCTTGTTAACATGTGCCCATGGGCACACACTAGAAAAACCGTTTTTTTTTTTATGGTGAAGCCTATTAAGCAGATAAAAGAAAAAGCAGCCCCTTCGAAAGCATAGGAGAGAGATGAATCACTCTTTACTTTGCACAACATCATGATTCACGAACACCAACAATTGAATTATTGAAATGAATAATCTTTACAAGCTTAAGAAGAGTGATTACAATGCAAATAAACCTAGGGCTAAGTACATTGATTCACTGCCTGGACTCCTCATAACGACACCATCGCCACTCAAATAACATATTTGAACAACACAAGAGCTAATGGTAAACACAGTTCAGTTCCTGGCTCAAGAGACGTAAAATAAATCAAGTATGTAAATCAAATCAAATCAATAGTGTACGTACACTGTAGATACAGAGCAACTCAGCAACATGTAGTTATTTACAGCAATTAGTATAAAGCTGGTCCATAAAGGATGGCAAGGAAAAGAATTCTGGAGTTGTTCTGGCTATGTGTGGTTGAATGTTTTGTTTGATGTGCAAATGCAAGTACCTCATCTTCTACACTTGCACTGTAATCTACTACGTCAATGGCAAAGAGCCTCCCCGAAAGTGACCCAGGTAACAAAGGTGTCAGAGAAGTCGTCTAATACAGAATCGTTGTCACCATAGGACAATCCTGTTTCCGTCTGCTCGTTTCCCTGCAACAGCATTGCAATGATTGCACAAAACAAGTGTAATGTTTGAGTTGCAAGATTTCAAAGGAGCTAATCCTACCAATTGGCAACATTCAGAGTTAAACTACTGAGTACTGACCTTCATGCCTGATCCGTACTCGCTGGTGGACGGTGTTGCTTCACCCATCACTACATTCTCTAAAGAGAGCCCAGATATTGGAGAACTCATTAGCGTTGCCCTGCAGAAGTTAAAAATGAAGTCAAGGAATGACATTCTGATTATGGAAGCCTATTGTACGAATGCTATCGCTATTGCTAAGATTCTAAGAACCAGCTAATCATCCTTCCACTGGATCAAATTATTGTTCCTAGCTCCTCAAACAAACTAAGCTAAAACATGGAACACACTCGGTATCTAACAAGAAACTTAGAGATCAGCTTATCCATATCCACTGGTTAGGAAAAAAACATATAGCAACGCTAGAAGTCTTTCACAGATGAGTAGCTTATCCATATCCACTGGTTAGGAAAAAACATAAAGGCTTATCAGAGTAGTTATAGAACCAAAGATGTAATATCAAGGGACAGGTTAGCAGATGACGACTGCAAAGCTTATAACTGTTACTAATCCCGTATGAACGAGCAATGGTTGATTCCAAGAAATGTTGAGATTTACGATTGCAACTCTAAACTACACTGTACCCAGATAACAATACCAACTAGACATTTGATTGTAACAAATAGTGAGTATTAGAATGCAACTGCAGGGAACAAGAGTCCACTTGTTTTTATTTGAACAATTGTAGATAATCCAACAGTTTAATTTTAGAGGAATTACCTGTCATTTAAATCCTCCTCGCATGAATGTCCCGAGGAAGAAAGCCAATCTAAATCAACAAAATTTGAGCAGTCAGATGACTCATAGATGTCGATACAATTCTCAGGACTTTGCTCGCTTTGCAGATCCCCCAAAAGTTGTTTGCTTGTCATACACGGAGAGTCCCTGTGCAAAAAGTTGAAATAAAGAGGTAAACAAAGGCTGAGTTGGTGATCACCACAGTTTATATCAGTTTATTGATGCGTGACAGCAGTTCCTAGACAATGATTATGGACTTTCTCTAGACAGATTGCAAAACAACCCTAGGCAAATTAGAACCTGAACTGCAGCAGAAAGTCAAGGAAACATCCCCGAGTGACAGAAAGTCTTGCAGAATAACCCTAACCCAATCATACAAATTTAACAACAGAGGGAAAGTACACTAATCAGATCTGCAATTAAGAAGACAGATGCAGATCTGAGCATGACTAGAGAAACATGTTGGGGGACATCCCTTTTGTAGTTACTTCTTCAATCAAACCATGTAAAAAGAAAACAAATCAAGTTCTGTTCAATATGTGGTGGCAACTCAAAAGTACAATGTCCATCAATGACATCAGTGAATCAGACCTTGAATACGGTACATCACTTTGAGAAGCAGAGATTTCAGGAGATGAGTCCAAGAGAATCTTATTGGTAAAATTCTGTCGTCTGACATCTGCGGCAGATGATGGGGAACTGTCTTTCCGGAGAATGTTTCCATCTGACCAGCATCTCTTAAATAAATTCCTGTTACAAATATGACTCAAAATCATTTATATTAAATGAATCATGATACAACACAGAAAACAGCATATATTCTTTTCTTCCCAGAAAGAAAACAGATATAGTAAAGTTCGAGAACTGAGAGTGAAAGAGTGAAAGTGTTTTTCATTTATGATTCTGAGGTTTGAGAGCATGAGCTTCTCACTCACTCACTCACTCACTCACTCACTCACTCACTCACTCACTCACTTTCTAGACTTGCACAAAAGACGTAAAGCTTCTTACACGGACAAATAAACTTTAATGAAAGCGGATTACCTTCCATCATCATATTCCTCGTTCCTCCCAGATTTATAATTTTGATCTGAGCCCAGCTCCCATATAGCAGGCTTTCCCTGTTGTGGCTGGAAATGCCCGAGAAACCTGCACAAGTTATTCAATTGTGGTCAATTAGGGAAACTGACTTAAAGAAAGGTGTGAAAGTAATAGCAACCCACAGCGAAGCTGTTATGGATAGTTTTAACAGTTGACAACATAACATTGTTTCAAATTTAAAAGAATCATACAGATTAATGGCATTTTGCTTTTCTGCATCCACGTAGGCATTGCTATAATAGCGCTGGAGAGATCTGAAGAATTCCTGTGACTGCGTTGCTGCTCTCCATTGACCCCGGCGCTCAGAGAATATCTGTCTCAAGTAAAAGTAAACCAGATTATGGAGTCAATTCAAGCCAGCTAGAAACAAGTCAAGTAACAATGTCAGCAGTACAAACAGCTAATGACAGTTTACTACAAGCACGTCCATAATTGTGATCCACTTCATGCACCACTCACATCGATTAGTTAGATAATCATTTTTTATACAAAGAGTATTTTTTATTTACTTTAACTAATTATCTAACCAATCGAAATGAATGGTACATGAAATGAACCACAACTGTGGACTATCCTCACCTTCTTGCCTTAGCCAATGCAAACACTCACATATCTGTGATGTTCCTTGGTACTGGAAAGTTTCCCCACTTGCGAATTATTAAGGGAGTCTATATAGTAGAAAATCAAGAATAGGCAGCTTTACCATTGTCTTGTTCTTTATAATTTTTCAATCTCGTTTAATTACCCAAAATCAGAATAGATGGTACACTCCCCAACTGATTGGGCATCACCCTATGAAGGATATTTACTATCTAGACAGTAGACACTGGGATTTGCTAAGGCTGCAAATACACAATTGAAACTAGTATTAAGTCAGAAATCCCCATACATCTACTAAGACTACAATATCTAATGGAGAATGTAAGAGAGTCAAATCAATAAAAGGGAACACCTGAGGAACCTTATAGCAATCTGTCTATTATGAAGGTGAACGTTGGATCCACAAGCAACAATAACATGGTTCGAGTGGAAAGCATAAAAACTTTGAGACAACGCAAATGAATCAGACGAATTCCACTCCGTTTGTTTTAAGATAAATAGTGACTCTTCCAATCTAAAACTTCTACAGATCAGAGGGGCTCAGTACATTATATCTGCATCTAGGAAGCCTATATCACTGTCCTTCACAAGCCTAATGCAGTCTCAGCCACTATGCCTCGAAAGCTATTATGAACCCAGTGTCTCTTCTACCTCACGTGGGGTCTTTTTGGGTTGAATAATGTCACTTCCGGGTGACAATATGTGATAGGAGTAGGTTAAATAACTTCTTGAATTGTAATTTGAGTGTGTGTGGGCCAGCTAGAGAGATTCTCTCTACTGGATTCTACTTCTCTTTTGCTTTTCTATAGGAGTTGAGATCAGGCAGTTCCCTACTCTCCCCTAAGATTCATCTTTTCCTCGTTGTATCTCTTTTTTTTCCTCACAACTCTATAAGCACTCTTCTAAGCTATAGTGCCATTCTTGCTAGGAGTGAGTACAAGTTGAGGTACACGTTGCAAGTGTACTAAAGAGGATCTGGACAGGCATCGAATCAATCCACACAATATACACCATAGAGATCTATATTTATTCACCGTACACATATGCAAAGCAGCAAAACTCCGGTGTATTTTCCTAATGGAAGAGGGTATAATCTTGTTTCTTCCTTTGAGAAGCTTAGGTTCTTGTCCCAATCTGGTTTACAGAAGTTGAGTTATGGTCCAAGTGCATAACCAATGAATATGAGCAGTGGCGGAACCAGGAAAATTTAAAAGGGGGGGCCGGGGCACATTGCGTGGGACGGATCGGGAGAGTTTAGGATGTTCGATTGGATATAATCATCATTAATAAAAGAATATGAACTATGTAATTATTTTCATATATAGTCTTTAACATAACACATTAAAGTTATCTTATATAAATTTACAAGATTTATTATATTTTTTAGATATAGATATAGTCCGATATTTAACTTTTCAAAAGCATACTAAAACTAATCATGCTAATAATTTAGAGGGTATTGTTACATGTAGATGAGGCATTATCCATAATATATATTTCACATTGATTTTTATAAATTGATACTTATTTATAAATAGGGATTTTGATAGAGACCAGTACATCTTTGTGAAGAAACAAACTATTTTAATGTCAACCAATAATAATAAAACATTATAATTAATATACATTATTATAATGTACTAATTAATGATATACTTAATTATTGTATATTTAATAACAAATTATATATCTACACACCAGCTTAATATTTCATAAGAGAAGTAATGATGATAGATTGATAGCAAAAAACGTAAGGGATAAAAGTGAAGCTAGGAAGTAGGAAAAGAAAATTAAAGATGTTGGGCTTGAGGTTCGAACACGAAACCCATAGACCAAACAACAGAGACAAGACCACTAAGCTAACTCCCTTTTACAGAATATGAATACTACAATAAAAACATATACTCAACACTAAAGGTAAAGAGGGGGCACGAGCCCCCCCTGGCCCCCCTCAGTTCCGCCTATGAATATGAGGGTGTAGCCGAAATGCAAAGAAATTGACTGATAGAGGTCAAAGAGATTCATAGAAAAAGGTGCGGATACTAATGACGGCAAGTTAGAAACAGAAGCAATCAGCAATACCAAGCGAATGCCCAGAGTGCCAAAAGAAGTAAGATGAGGACAAGGCTGAAATCCCTCAGGGATATATAAGCAACCTAATCAGTTTAGCATGCTGAACTGTTTAGTACCCCTTAAACTGACAAAGGGCATATAACGTACTGTCAACATGCAGGCTATGCAAGATCACAAATTTACTAGGTTAGCCAGCTCATATCATTTCAATCTGGATTCTTTACAAAAGAAATTGTAAAACTAAAATAATGTATAACAATGAGAAAACAGATAGGATGGTTAAACATGTAGAACTCACTATAACATTCACAACATACTCTAAATATACCTTGTTATGAGCAGCTGAGCCCCCATACTGGTGCGCAAGAGTATCTCCCATTTTTTCATAAAGAACCATTAAATCATCAGCCAATGGAGCACCTAGGTCTATCTTTGGAAAATCTATGACTCCCAGCACATGAAGTTGGTGTCCCAGGGCAGCTAGTCCATAAGCATATTGGGCAACATTTGTTCGATCTAAACAATCTATGCAGTTGGTTCTTAGAACACCCTTTTGCAAAATTGGATTCTTGTTAGAAGATTCAAAATTAGCTGTACTGTTGCTAGCATCACACACAATGTCATTGGCATCTTCATTGACAGTTTTAATGTCTTTCTCAGTAGAATTGTCATTTGGATGGAAATTCCTACATAAAATAAATAAATGTTAAGTGTTCCTGTAGAAAAATAGAGTCATATAAATTTATACATAATTTTTTGATTTTTTTATGAATATTTCATATGATTCATTAACAGACAGACACAAGATATTGAAGATAAGAATTATTCTCTTAACAACAAAGGCATATATTTCACTGAAGCTGCCTACAGGGAAGATATCATCTGATCAAGGTGTGATTTTCTCTTGTTATCCAAATTCAAAGCAAAGGAAGTATCTCAGGTATGTTAACTTTAAAGTCAGTATAAACGTAAATCAATCAAGTACCCAAAAGAAGCAAATATTGACATGGGAGATATTTGAACCTAAAATAACTACTACTTAGTACCTCTCCCACAGAAGATGGCTGGTTTCCAAGATGAAAAATTAATATATGTATATATATATGCATGTTTTGTTTTATCAAACATCCAAGGCAAGGGCCTATTTACACATATGTTGTATCAAACTATATGGTTGTCTTCTACCTCTGGAAATTCGACCCTGAAATTTCATTGGTCCTAAACATCCTAGGCAAAGGCATCGTACATGACTGCACTTGGGTCTGCTTTAGCTTCTTCAAGTAGCAAGAGTACATTTGAAAATTTCATTGGTCCTAAACTAGCTCATATTGGCTCTGTGAAGTATTACACAGAACTCAAAAGCTGTTCTTCTAAAACCTATTTACACATTCAATATATCTCAGTCATCTATATAATGCACCATGAGCAGAAGATTGGGATATTTCTAGTCAACAACAGAGACTAGTGCAGATAAGATGCTCAGTATTCTGCATTGGAGTCATGACACAGTTTGAAGCCAGGCCGTATGCTTGGATGGAGATAACTAGCTCTTGTTCAATACTCTCCCTGTTCTATTATATATGCTGTTTTTGCTTTTAACACACTTATCAGGGAAACCATTAATTAAACTAAATGCTACAAAGTCTTCCTACATCTTGCCACTTATTAATTGTTGACCGTCCTTTAGAGGCAATGAGTGAAGAGTTTGGGGGGAAAAATAGTCAGCAAAATCAAATTTCAATAACAATTCTCATAATTCACCCTTAACCAACTGGCTAGAAAACCTATTAAACTTATATTATCAAACAAGATAAAAAACCTAAAATGACTTATATTATAGAGAGGAGGGAGTAGTAATTTGAAGTTTATAAAAGCAATACAACTTTTCTTCTTTTTTATCTTTTCCAAAATGAGCAGCACATTTTCTTTTTCTTTTTTAAGCAAAAGAGCAACACAAGGTTTCATGCAAATACATTGTGACGCCTGTTCTCAAGTATGTGTATTAACTGACAGAGCAGATGTCAGTCTATAATTAATTTAGATGACTATAAAATCACCAGTTTGGTAAGAATAAAAGATGGCTTTCTTGCATTTAGTTGGCACAAGCATTATACATCATTACAAAGGCTGAATCATGGGCAGAATAATGACTGATCCAGAAAGGAAAGAATATCAGCCAGGGCAAGCATTTTAGGGAGATCATACGTTAGCTCAGTGTTCTAAATGAGTTAATAAAATAATGAAGCAAAATAACTAGCCAAGAACTTATTGGACGAATTCCAACAAACAGGGAGAGAAAAGAGAAGTCTATCATTCACTTAATGTATGAGATCACTCATGTCCTGTCCTACATATGAAATCAGCTTACTCAGACAATGGGCAACTTGAAGAGACTCCAGGTGCAGATGATGGATGAAGTTGACAGTGAAAAGACCCTGTTAGAGTCAACGCATACGCGGCCACTTTCCCCAGAAGCAGCAAAACATTTGTAGCTTTGCTGCAGAAAAGCAAACAAATGAAGCAGAATATTTTCTGAGGGGTCCTATACATCTCTTGTTGAGAAATCTTAATAAAAAACAGTGACAATAGCATCAATGTTCCAAAGAAACAAAATACCCTCTTGAATGCTTGTTCAAATCCATGTGAAGAAACTTGAGTCGGTTTTCTTCTGCCAAGTCCTTATTAATGACTTCAATTGCATTTGCAAACTCTGCACGAAGAATGGACTCTCGGGGCTTCCTTTCATTTGTCTATAGATAATACAAATTATTTAAATAACAAAATGAGAACTTGGAGGACTTGGAGCATCAAAATGTGCTTCTACCCCTAGGGGATTCAAATACCCTTACTCTTATTGCACAATAATAACCATTATCTAGCTGTAATTGATGAAACAATGCTAAAACCAATTATTATATAAAAACAAATAGAGCCTATAATGTCTAAGGTGACTGCAGAAGTGTTCAGTCTCTTCCCTTAAATGCTCAAAAGGGACACAAAGGTACCTTGATCAAATTCAAGATGATGATTGGATTTCCATATCTCTTAGCTAGGTTCTCAAAATGAAGCCTGGTGGCTTCATAATTCTGGTCTTTCTTTGACACTACAAGAAAGAATACAAGATTCCACATAAGAACCAAGAGTTTCCAGTGCAAATCAGGTTAAGCACCCCCACATTAGGATGAACATACATATAATATCAGGCTTAAGATTTAGGCGAGATGTTTCCTGGGACCAGAAAAGAGGAATGGAGCCACGGTTCTGGACAATAGAACTAATGCGCACAGGAGATCCTTCAGGAACATCTTCGAAAACAATCTGCTCAGTTTCAACATCATTTGCTACTCGCCCCTTCTCATTTACACCTCGCTTTAGATACCTAAATCCCAAGGATCAGAAAATCTGCATCAGCAAATCTGGACAGGAATATTTTGAAATATAAATTGTCTCAGAAATCTCAAAACATGCAAAATAAGCAATTGTAATAAACCTACATGTACATAATCAGAAATCAGGAATGGAAATTAAATCAATAAACTAAGTGTCATATTCTCCAAAATGTCATGTGCTTCTTTTGACACAAAGTAGAGTAGAGAGGGCTGCCCAGTGCAGCACCTGGCATTCCCCCGTGGTGCAGAGAAGCTTTAGGCGTAGAGAGGTTTTGGTTTGGTTTGTCCGTTTGTCTTGTCATAGATCAAAATTCCATAGTACTACTAAATTTTCAGAAACTACATCTTCCACCCCCATTTAATCAGCTGCAGAATGCAGATACAAACAAGAGAGGAGAGACAGTGCAATCCCCAACATCAAGTTGGAAACATTAATAGAAAATCAAAGAGAGAGAAGCACCCAAACATCCAACCTGGTACCAGCATAATGCCGTGATCTTCTAGCAATGAGAGTCAATCTAAAGTCCTGTCCAGCAGCAGAAAGTGTAGACTGCACGCATTAGCATATGATATTATTGGACAGAAGCTCTTTTGTACCACCAAAGGTACACAGTTAAACAATTATATAATAGAAAAAATACAGCAGAAAGATCGTGCAATGCTTTACAGTATAAGAAAGAAAGCAGATAACACCAGCATGAACACCAATTCCCCAAAGAAAGCAAAGGTGTAATCACCCACACAACAACAGATGACACTGAACAAGTAAAGCCATATACTGAAAGTCTTGACATCAGAGGCCTTTGGTTATGCTTGTCGTTTTGATGACAAAGCGTCGACAAATAAATCCACCTCAAAATGTGGCACAAAGAAATCAGAAGTTATCCTTTGTCATCAAGGAAATTGTATTTCTTCAAAAGTAATATATGGCATGTTGAGAGGGAAAAACATCAAATTTGCACAACAATCCTCTACACTAAAGCTATGAGACCTACACTTGTTAAACATAATAAGGGAGAACATACATGGTAAATTATGCTACTAGTACCTCTATGTATTACTATATAACAAAAATATCATGATTGTCTGAGAAATAAAGACATGGCTGACCTGCTTAAAAAATCCATAGACCAGCGCAACTGTCCATAATGTATTCTGGAGTTGGTTTCGAATTCCTCGTGTTAAAAATTCATTCCAGACACACATTGTTTCATACACGACCTGCCCTGACTGCTTATCACATATGTTTCTCTGCAATGTGCGCATAACATGATAGGAATAACTGAAGAAAAAATCCTTTGTGAGATCCAGCATGTATAGACTCTTTTTATACCTGCAACATCAAGAGAGTGGCTAGTTACCCAGAAGAAGTTAAAAAAATTAAAATAAAAAAAGAATGCCAACCTATAATCACAAAAAGCAAAGACATACACTAATAGAGTAGAAAAATCAGGATAAGAAAACAGTCCATCCAAATAACTGGTTTCCATCAGGAATGAACAATTAGTTTAGTGGTATGTTTAATCTATTAAAACTACACAGATAATGCACAAAGACCAGACAAAAACTGGCTAGGAGATATTAGGCTGTACCTATTCTCATCTTTACTATTAGCCATACTGGACTGAACCATATCATTTGCAATAGGAACCATCTCACTTTTGGAGATAGCATATACTGTGTGCCCACAAACTTGACCAATCTGTCTTCTTTTGGTAATCAGGAGCATATAGTATGGCCCCAGAAACTTGATGAAACCTAAAGCACAGAAAAATAGCTTTAAGCGTCTAACAGAAATATAAATATTAAAGGTCGTGACTCATAAGCCACTGAGCCATCAAGATAGGTTGATCTTACCAACAATTCCATAGCAAGTGGTGACAAATTTTAGTCCACCAGTGGACTTATTTCCTTCATGTATTCGTCTCAGCAACTCTGAGCATTCACTTTCTGAATATGTAGTAGAATCTTCACGAATATTCAGCTCATAGGGTTCTGACCTATCAATTATAAGCACTCGCCAATAAGTTCTGCTTTTATCCCTACCAACCATGTAGAATTTCTGCAAAATAACAAGGTAAATATTATGAGAATGCTGTCATACAGTTAGGATTTGTTCAACCAGGAAACTGCAGATAAGCCATGTCTATGTTACAAATTAGCAGCTTCAAAAGGTGGATATATCAACTAATGTCCTTGGTTCAACTCAATTAATTTTCCTCCAGTGTCAAAAAATAGAGCAAATTTGCATAGCTAGAACAATATTAATACTAGAAATATGAGAATGAGTCCAATGCTTCTAATAAATAGAAAGATGGACTAGAAAAAATATTAAAAGGTATGCTAACATTATTATCCAAAACTCAAATGGTATGTATGTCTGGCAATTCTTTGATTAGGGACCAAAATCACTAAGGCATATGAAAAAAGGCAAAGGAAGATGATCCACCAAAGACCAGAATGAGAGTCAGAGGTAGATGAGCTAACAAGAAAGCTGAGCTGCAATTAGGTATCTGGAGATGAATCCAATGGCCTTCAAACAAACAAAGAAACTACAAATGTTGAACATGTGAAACTAAAGCAGAGATTGAGGATGAAAAGTTTAATGTAGGACAAGGATAAAACTAAAGATAACAGGATTTCCTTGCAACCATGGAAAGGAACCATCTAGATAACTCAAAAGACAACTTTGTTCGATGAGGTCGCATTCAGGGTTGAGTTAGTCGCCTAGATACGGGTAGAAGCATACAATTTGTCGATATATAGGCACAGCTGCTCAAGGGACCAATATGGGAACTATAAAACACTAGATGGGCAATAACAATCCTAGGGGGAGAATTTGTAGAAATTCTCATAAGTTAAGCACAACATTTTGAAGTAAGAAAGCAGTTGGTCAACGGGTCCTCCACTTCCCCATGCCCTCCACCCTCTATTCAAAAAACATGTCAGCATAAAGTTGACAACATTCTATATCAGACCTTTACAGGTACCATTTTATTTTCTCTAGAAAAACACCAAAAACTGCTATACATGTGCACAGTAGGAAACTTTATACTTCAGGACTGCAAAATTGACATTTAGCAGGCATCAATATATATACCTAGGACATACCTCTGAAACCTGATAATGACATAGGTTAGATGCAGGAGTATAAATTCCATTGACTTATTCCGGGATATACTCCTTGTGGAAAGGAAGTTAGCAGAAGAGACATGCTAGTTAACATTGTTGATCATGTGATATGCACTCAAAAAGGTCAAAAGACTCAAAACTAAACTTTGTGAGACTGAAACTGTGAACAAATGAGCATTGAGCACAAATTTACATCCACAAGTAATGTAAAAAATGTTACTATTGGCAAAAAGAAAAAGCTGATGTAGCCCTTTCCCATCACCACTGGGTACAGTACAACAAACTCATCCCATACTTTTTAGGAGAAAATAAATTTGGAGATTAATAGTGAAGATATTATAATTTTCCTCTATTTCACAATAATTTTTTCAACAATCAATATACCTCCTGTTCCCAACCCTTACACATACGACCTTATATATTAATCAATAGAAAAATCAAATGCTAGCAGGCATGAATGAGCTTATATATCAATCAATAAGTATGCACCAAAAAGAACATAAGCAAAGTTAAATGCCGAAAGGAGAAAGCAGCATTATTATTATGCTAATAACAAGATCATAAATTTCAATTTTGATATCAATGTAAATGCTTCAATCCTTATGCGAAACTTCCAAGAAACTTAATATGTGAGGTCCTCAATCAAACAAATAGCTGTAAACAGGAGAAAAAGAAACTACCAGTTGAGTCTCGTAGAGCCTGAAGTTCTGCAAATAAGGTTGCGGGCTAGAGAGAGAAGGCTGAAACTTGGCCTCTTCGTTCTCCATTGCCATTTTCTAGGTTGTTGTTCTTATTATCTTTCTGATTCTCCTTCTTCCTAGATTCCCCAGATTCTTCCTAAGGGCCCGAATCTATGAAATTCGGCTGCTTCAGGTAAAGCATTTGTCTACTATTCTTCTTCTTCTTCTGCTTCCATCCACTTATCTTCCTTCTCAAACTGAGAATCTCAACAAAGCACCACCACTACAAAAAAAAAAAAAAACTCTTCGCGGATTAAGCCACGCAATTTCTTCAAACTTTGCAAGGATATGATTTCCCAATGATTGAACACAATCTCCAAATCATAGGGCGTATAAATACATTAAAACTCACGCCAAATGGAAGAAATTCCGGTTGGAATCTTCCGGAATCGAACTCGAAAATCTTTATTGAAATACTCGAAACTCCTGTGCTATAAATCTATAATATGTACAGCGGTATTGCGTCAGGTAGAAAAAAAACATTGAAATTGAGCTGCTGAAGAAGATGGCAATGACGTTTGAGGGAGACAGAGAACGCTGGATCGAGAGCGAGCGCGAGAGAGAAGAGAGAGAGATGAGATAACGCCAAACGAAGACCACAATTTTTAGGTTGATTTCAATCGAACCATTATTATTGAGTACTGATTCTACGTGGACATGATCAAGATATCAAATCCAACCTCATCTGTTTGATTGTCAGCTCCAGGTAAATTGGAGGTTTTTGGGACATATTAAGAGTTTTTAATTAATAAAAGAAAATTTTATTAATTTTTTTTTTTATTTCTATTAACTTATTTTATTTTATTTTTCTCTTATTTATTTATTTTCTCTCTAAAATGTTATATTTTAGGATTTAGGGTTTAGAATTAGGATTTAGAGAGAGAAAAAAGGATCCATTTTTATTAAAGGTCTATTAATTTAAAAAACATTTATAAATAATTATTTATCTAACTCATCGGTTTAATTGACTAAAAAAATCTTAACTTAATTGACCGTTGAAAATATGTGATGTGATTGGAAAGAACCGTCACCTATTCTAGGTTTCTCTTCGCATGTTTATGTACAAATTGTATAAGACTTTCACACAAATATGCTGGAGTAAGCCGGCTAGAGTTCTTGGTGCTCGTTTGGTGTAATTTTTAGAAAATTATTTATTGTGAAATTATATTATGAGAATTTAAATTTATAAAAATTGATAAATCATGTTTGATTAAAATCTAAATCATGAGAAATATGAGAAATAAAATCTTATATACCTCTTCCTAGTTGATTGAAATTCTTGTATTTTATAAGAATTGAAAATCATATGAATTATAATCTCTGAGTTTTTCAAAAATAAAAAGTCAACCAAATACATATATTTAATATCACTTCATGCGGTATTTAAATTCATGAAAATTTACTTACCAACCAAACGAGTACTTGTTTGATATGTCAAATGCAAGCGATGACGATCAAATAGTGATAGTTTTAGTGGTGGAAAGAACAGTTAAAAGTTTTTTTAATTGAAACATTAATGTGAATAATTATTGTTGTTGCTAGTTATAAATATATGTGTTTGGTTGACTAGTTACATACATCTCTTTATAACATATATTACAAGTTTAATTAGTTCTCGCTAGTCAATATGTTTTTTTAGGTCCAATAAGATATTGTTTTTTATGACGAATTTTGATGGATCTCGCCTCGTTTTGATGCTCGGTATCAAGGTAGTTTTTCCTTACATCGCGTAGTAGAAAATATTGATCGGTCTTGAACAAGTTTGATTTCGAGACTATTTTCGTATGGCAATTTGACACGATTTGAAGGAGAACAATTCTAGAATTTGGATGTTGGATAGATGAACAATATCAATGTGATATAACTCACCACACAACTCTAATCAAAATCAAATGCAAGAGATGTAACGCACTCTAGTACAAGATCCAAAACCCTCTATATAACTCATGAAAACAAAAAAGATCACACTAGGATTCAATCCTAGATGTAAGAGGAATTCCTTGGTTTTTTACTGCTGAAAAGTGTGTCTAACATATGGCAAAATAAAGACAATAAAAGAAAGAAGCAACAAACAAAGACCTTTCTTCATGATTGAGCATTGACATAGTCACATCAAAATCTCATTAACATATTTTTAAACCCTCTAATATACCACTTTTAATAATTTAAATTATTTCTTACAACCCTACCATTCAAATCAATATTTTTACAACGTCACCTTATATAATACAATTTGTTAAACTAAACTATCTAATACTATTTTGAATGAAATTTTATTTCAAATGATCATAATGGATATTAAGGATGGATCTCAACTCCTTAATTTTATTTCTTCTTAGGATTGGATTATCTAATTAATTTATATTTTGGTAAAATCTTACCTTAATATTTTATTTTCGTATATAAACAAAAGTTGTTTTCATTTGAAGTGAAAATACATCAAATTTTTGAAAAATGGAAGATTTAGTCTAGTGTACATGTTTCCATGAACACCTTTTAGATATTGTGTATTTAGCAATTATGTTATTTTTTTTTTCTAATGGTTAATCATTTTCAGTTTAGGAATTAGTTTCAAATCGGTTTTCAATTTCAAGTTCTTAACATGTGGTCATGAACACATATTAATAAATTCTGTTAATTATAAATATGTAGGATTATAGTTATAACTTAATTTTTTTTAATTTGTTTCAAAACTAATATACTAATGAAAGAATTATTATACTTACATGTCACATGATACATGAGATCAATATTATCCTTGGGCAAATATTGTTAAGTTATTTCCCAAAAAATCTCTCTAGTATTGTTAGCACTATACTATGCATCGAAGAAGTTACGACAACAAAGCAAAATAATACTCCCTCCGTATGAAAAAGATTATCATTCTAGAGTTTGACACACTTATTAAAAAAATACAATAATTATCTTATATTCTCATAATTTTTTCTTAAAATTTACAAGTATTTAATAACTTATATCAATTGTAGAATTTGTATAAAAAATAAAAAATACAATTTTTAATATCAAACCTCATAACTCATCAATAAATTATTATTTAAATATCTAAAATAATAATATTTTCTATATAAAAATTATGGGCTAAAATGATAACATTTTAAAATAAAGAGTATATAAATGACCACTTTACCAATAAACGATAGACCCAAAATCACGTAGAATAGTCAAACAAATCATACAAGTAATAATTGAAGAGATATTATTATTATTGTCACCTTTAAGCAACATCTGCATATAAGCACGTGAACTAGGCGAAACACATCCCATTCCGTAGTTTTGAGTTGACACGTGCACTCTAATTATAAAATTGTTGCTATTGTGGATCTAGTTGGCAAAAAAAGTTGTACTTTTCTTTTGATGAATAAGTAATAATTTCAATTAGAAGTTTTGTGATTTGGATTTTAAAGTCTGAACAATTAATATGAGAAAACAAAATAACAACAACCTGTTCTAGAGAATTAAACAAACCAAAAGAAAAAAACTAGAGGGAATAGACAAAGGGACGAAAAAGGCATAAGCTAGAGTTGTTCATCGGTTGATTTTTTCCGGTTTTGGACAGAGCTGAACCGAATCGAATTATATTTGGTTCGGTTTTCGATTTATATGGAAATAATAATCAATTTTTGGTTCGAGTCTATCAGAAGAAAATATTATAAAAAATAAAAATAAAATCCTTGATTTTTTAGATAAATTAGTTAATCCTTATTCGGTTCGGTCCAGTTCAGTTCAGATTGGTCCAAATTCGATTCGGTTCACTAAGACCGATTTCAGTAATCTAAAGTAACCTATTTTAAAATATTTGATTTATACCCGAACCGAATAAAACCGAACCTAGACCGAGTATGTTCAGTTCGGTGTTCGTTCCACTAAAATCCAAAATTCAGTTTTCGGTTCAGTTTTATTTGATTCGATTTTTGGGATAAACAACTCTAGCATAAACACGATTTGAAAGACACTAACACTCCACAGGGAAAAAGCATATCAATAAGATATTTCTCAATCTAGACTACACCAGCTTTCAGATATGTTTTTCAAAAGGGAAAATAATTTTCGGCTTTGGTCATTGTAGTTTTCGTCTATTAGATTACAAGTCAAAGTTGCGAAAAAAAATATTACAAGTCAAAAAGTTATAAACTTTTGCATAGTTTATATTTTTGGGTTAGATAACTTTTGAATATGATAGAGTTAAGGTAGTTAGGAGAAATACAAAATTCTAAAAGTTGGATATCTCAGTAGTCAGTTGGGAGGTTGTTTACCTTCCTAGCTAGTTGATCATTTTCATTTTTCACAATATTTGCTTTTTGCCAAAAAATTGCACACTTTTCTTTCTTCATTGTTTTTGAGAGAGAACTTATTTTTGGGGTAGGCTATTTGAGCCGGCCCCAGAGCCTAATTGCACCGAGATGGGACATCTCGATGCCGCGCGGAAGTGACTGCCGTGCGGCAGTCACTTTCGGCCGGCGCCGGCGTGTCTCCGGTGGCCGTCGGTAGTCGTCGGTGTGTCTTCGGTGGGTGTTTCTGGTGTCCTCGACTCGATCCGAACCTTTTCGGTGGGAGTCTCCGGTGTTTCCGACTCAACCTGAACCTAATTCGATCTTTTTAGCCACTAGTTTAATTTTGTTTAAGGGTTTGTCCTATATCTATTAGGGAATATTTTATAGGGTACCCACTAGTTTAATTTTTTAGCCACTAGTTTAATTTTTTTAGCCACTAGTTTAATCTTTTTAGCCACTCGTTTAATTTTTTTTAGCCACTAGTTTAATCTTTTTAGCCACTAGTTTAATATTTTTAGGGTTCAGGTTGAGTCGGGGACACCGGAGACACCCACCGAAGGGATTCGGGTCGAGTCGGGGACACCGAAAACACCCACCGTTGGCCGCCAGAACCCACCGCCGCGCACCTGCAGGTGCAAATAGTCTCGGCCTTATTTTTTCATTGCACATACGTATAGGACTTTATCATTTCCCCCCATTGCAAACTTTTTTTTGATTGCACATATGTGCCTAACCTTTTGTTGTATTCTCATTGCTTATTTTGCTTTCAAGTTTGTTTTCCATTACATTTTATTGTTTTTTTTATGAGGAAAAGATTAGGCGGGGCCTAGCTGCGGTGCAAGGTCCGGCCTAGAGCATCCTTGCGGATGAGAACTTTCAGTTCTTGGTTGGAATCTATGGCAGATCTCGAGGTTGAAAAGCTGAGTTTTGCGATGTGGTCAGCAGATCGATTCACCTCTCGAAAAATGTGCCTAATGAGGACTTCCTGGAAAGAACGAAGATCGATGGGGATATCAGCAATGATCATTTCAATTTCTCACGGACAAGTCCAAATGCCTAAAACAGAGTTAATAAGGCAAAGATTATCTCATTCCATTTCAATTTTGTTGAGGTTTAGTAAGATAGCTTTTTTGATGCTGTTTCTTAACGCTATGGTTTCTGCCATAAGAGCTGAATGGCATTCATATTTTTAGTTGGACATATGAATTATTTTAGCATGTTCATCCCTGATAATAAATCCTGTCCCTATTTGCCCGTTTGGTATTTTAGAGCCATCGAAATTTATTTTACAAAATCCCGGTCGAGGTTTATCCCACTTGATGTTTTTGGTTTTACGTCGTTGAGCTGGGGTAGATCTTTGGTGTGTTGAGTCATCTCTATCAAGTTTCTTTGTTTTGTTCCAATTGAGTAGTAATGTTTTTATGTAAAGGCTTAGGTCTTTTATGGTGCTTTGGCTTGTGGTTTGGAAGATTTTTTGGTTCATGTTGATCCAGGTACCCCACCAGGTTGTGGCAAGGCAGACCCATTCCTTTTTAGATAATATCAATTGGAGATCACCTATAATGTCAATTGGTTTCCTATTGTTAGTGTTTAGTCTTTTGATGTGGTTTTCAATGAACGGACTTTGGTTTTTAATTTGTTTCAGCGTATTAGGACATTCAAACAGGAAGTGGTTTAAGTCTTCATGAGGGTTGTTACATGAGTCACAAGCCAGTGGCACTGCTACATATTTTTGGGTTAGTCTCGCTTTAGTAGGTAGGCCGTCATGGCAAATTTTCCATAAGAAGTTTTTCACCTTTGGGTAGGTATCTAGCTTCCATAGCCAGGAAAATTTGTTATTAATTGGGTTAGTCTGTTTGGTTATGAGTTCGAAATCGGTTTTGGTGGAAAACCATCTGTTCCTGTTAGGAGCCCAATAGAGTCGATCAGGGATGTCATTTTGGGGTAGTTGGATGTTGGTGATGATCTCAACTGCCTCATCATTTAGAATCCTTGTTAGATCATTCTTGTTCCATTTTTTGTTCGTGATAAAGTTGCTAACTTTGGTCTCTACGTTGATGTTGGTATGTGGTCTGATACAATCTTTGAGATTGAGATTAGGGATCCAAGGGTCCTCCCAGAAGTCGATTGATCGTCCATCTCCAACAAGCCATTGTAGGCCGGATTTGAATTCATTTCTAAGTTTTAGTAGTTTTCTCCATTGCCACGAGTGATTTGTTCTTCTTGTGTAGTTGAGAATGTTAGAGTTCTTTAGGTATTTTTCATTAATGATTTGTACCCAGATGTTGTTTGGTTCAGCAAAGATTTTCCATATAAGCTTCATTTGGAGTGCTTTGTTCATATCTTCTATTTTTCTGATACCCATTCCCCCATTATTTTTATTCCTGCAGATTTCATCCCAGCCGATTAAGGGTTTATATGTTTGGTCTTTGTTCCATAAGAAGTTCCTGTTGACTTTATCTAGCTTTTTGTGTACAACTGTTGGTAGCATGAAGCATTGCATGATGTAATTTGGTTTGGCAGCCAGATTAGCTTTAATGAGGGTTGCCCTTCCTTCAAGGGAGAGGGAGTTAACTTTCCATTTTGATAACTGTGTAGTGGTTGCCAGAACAGTATCCTGGAAGGTATCTTGATTAACCTTACCATTAAAGATAGGGCATCCTAGGTATTTCTCTAGGGATCCCGAACTTGGGATGTTGAGAATGGATTGTATTAGATTTTTTGTGTTGTTTGTTATGTTCGGTGTCGTCTGAAATGCAGATTTATGATAGTTGACACATTGCCTTGAAATAGAGCAATATTCTTCGATAATAGTTTTGACATTTTGACAGGCTGTTTGGTTTGCTTTGGCAAAAATGAGGATATCATCTGCGAATTCTAAGAAGGGGATGTTTGTTCCCATTCGGGTTATTCTAAACCCTAATTGGTTAGTGTTGATGTTTGCTTCGTGCTGAATTTTCCTAGCAAGTACTTCGGCGCCCAGGATAAAAAGAAACCGCGATAGGGGGTCTCCCTGTCGAAGCCCTCTCTTGGGGTAAAAGATATCCGTTGGCCCGTTATTAACCAGGACCGAGAAAGAGACTGTTTCAATGCATTCTTTGATCCAGTTAACGAATTTTGGTGAGAATCCGAATTTTTTAAGGACTTCAAGGATGAAAACCCATTCTATTTTGTCATATGCTTTTTCCATGTCTAGTTTGATTGCAATCCATCATTCTTTGCCTTTCTTAGTACGAAAGGAGTGAAAGATTTCATGTGCTATTAGGATATTATCTTGGATGGCGCGATCAGCCACGAATGCGCCTTGTAATGGATGGATGAGTTTGTTTAGAATTGGTTTTAATCTATCCGTTAGGATCTTAGATATGACCTTGTATATTGTTGAGCATAGGCTAATTGGTCGATAGTGGTTTGTAGAGTTTGGGTTGTCGCATTTAGGTATTAGGGTAATAAAAGTGTGATTGATTTGTTTGAGGAGTTTGCCAGAGTAAAAGAAGCTTTTGATCGCTGTTGTTACCAGTGGACCCACGATATGCCAATATTTTTGGTAAAAGAGCGCAGACATTCCATCCGGTCCAGGAGATTTTTCGCTGCCAATGTTGAAAACAACTCGTTTTACTTCTTCATTGGTAATATTTTTTGTTAGGCTGGTGTTGTCCTGGTCTGAAATCTCATTTGTTATATTACCCAACATACTTTGTAGAGTGTTGTTGTTTATTGTGCCTCGCCTAAATCGTTTTTCAAAATCTGCTCTAATTTCATTTCGTATGTTTTCAAGTCCAATAATAATTGTGTTTTCCTGGGTTTTAATTTCCCTGATGATTTTCCGACTTCTTCTCCCACTTGCAATGCGATGGAAGTAATTTGTGTTAGTGTCAATTGATTTAATATGTTTGAGTTTGGCTCTCTGACTCCAATATTTTTTATGGAAGGACATAAGACAACCTTTTTTGTTTAAAAGTCTATTTTGTTTGTTGATTAGGGTTTGGTTAGGGTTAAGTAAGATGTCTTTTTGGATTTTAGTCAGTTCTTCCTCTGTTTCTTTGATTTGGTTGAAGATGTTACCAAATGTAGTTTTGTTCCAATTTTTGGCTCTTATTTTGAGAGCAAGGGTTTTTTTTGACAAGGTTGTACATGTGTGATCCTTGAGTGTCAGTTCTTCAGGCTTGTTTAACCAGGTTTTCAAAATCTTTCCTAGTTGTGGCAGTGGTCCGAGGTAGTGAATGCATGGTTTTTGGTGAAAATGCCAGGAAACCATTGAAGGATTTGGTCATGGATGAGGACCCGATCAAGTTTTTCATAAATGTTGTTAATTTCTATACTATTTTTCCGCCATGTAAATTCTCCCCCTTGTGTCGGGATGTTAAGTAGATTGCAGTTGTTCCTAAAATTTTGCAGTCTTTGGAATCCGGAGGGGTGATTGGTACAACCGCCCTTCTTTTCCGAAATGATTCAATTTCATTTAGATCACCCATGATGATACAAGGCATGTGTGTTTGGTGAACAAAGTTTGTGAGTAGGTTCCAAAATTCATTTTTTTCAGTTTCTTTTGGTGGTGCATACGCAAAGGTAAGCATCATATAGTAGTTTTTGTCAATGATCTTATATTTGATAGCGATGAATCTTTTATCAATGTGTGCTAGTTCACATATTTCGTTTTGGAGTTGGTGGGATTTCCACATGACACAGATGCCACCCGAGAATCCACTAGCAGGTGATATATAGAGATTATCGAATCCGGTTGTAAGCCACATATTTTTTTTCCGGTTCTTGGTTGGTTCTTGTTTCCACAAGGGCCATAATTTGTATTCTTTCAATTTTACAAAAGGTGTCAATATCAGTCCAAAGGTTTTTTCGACCGATACCGCGACAATTCCAGAGGCTTATCTTCATAGAAACCTAGGGCCTTGTTTGGCAAGTGTAATTGGTCTTGCCAAGATTGGTTTCTTTTGTACACATTTAGACGTGTGATTTGCTTTAAGGCTTTGTTTTTGTTCTTCGCTGCTTGTGTTGAGGCTCGTTTGGTTGTTATTCCATCTTTTAGGATTAATATTACAAATTGTACAAGACTTTCACACAAACTAGTGTAACTCCCGTGCCATGCACGGGTTAATGTAATTCATGAGTTAGTAAAAAGTTAATCGTTATATATTTCAGTTTAACCGGTGAATGAGTTTTTCGATACAGACTTTTGAATACAACTCATGGGAAACGAAATAATAAATTAAAATTTTGAATTGAGACCGTAACCGTTACATAATTTTGTTCAACCGGAAAATGTGTTAGTTTAGCATGATTTCATACAGCTAATGAACAACAATAACATTTGAAACATATTAGAATTGATAAAAATAGACAAATATAATGAGAATTCTAATCAGTTTAATAATAAAATTATTTATAAGTTTTATATGTTGAAAAATTAGAATTAACAAATTTGAACACATTAGGCATTATTTATTGTTGAGAACTCATGAGCAACTGAGTCATTATATGTCAACTCCTAGGAGGGGAGTTTAGTGGTTAGCTAGACTTAGTGTCCTAATTTGAACATCAAGGCATTAATGTATTCAGACAAACATATGCTCCAATCCGAAGAACCTGCAAGGAAACATATATTAGTATCACAACCATAATCATTAGCATTCTCATTCCATCTCAAAGCACATCCATTTACAACTACCAGTAACAAAATAACTAAGGGGAAAAAGGATGAAATGACTATGTCCTACTCCAATGGTTATACATGTATAATCCAACGGTTTGATAAATATAAATGCATAGCTATAAAACACTGCTTTAAAAAATACTTAATTTCAAAAACAATTGTTCAGTTTTCATCTACTCCTTGTAAAGTGAATTTGTAATACATGATGTTTTAAAAAAAAGTAATTTCCAAGTTCGAATACTTGTCAATCTGTTTGATTTGCATTTATAAGGGCAAGAAAAAATCACAAAAACTTGATAAATTGGGTCCATAAGGTAACAACACATATCTAATTAATACAAATTACACGTTCCTGAACATAGGTTTAAATAAAGCATCCTTAACTTATCAGCCATGCCCATGACCATAACTCCATAGCAAACATGAGAAGATGGAAGTGGTGAGAATTCCATTCCTTCTTCCTAGAATCCTTGAGCTGGCCCCTCTTGCGGGGATGCGCATGCAAAACCTAAGGCCCCAAGCGTCAATAGCACTCTCCGGGATGCAGCGAGTGTGGCCAGTAAGGGGTGCAGCATGGCTCATAGCCTATGTACTGAATACTTTTCCTAAAAGATTGGTGCTTCCTCCAAGTCATGGCTCATAAAACCCACAAGAAAAAGAAGAGTAGATTGCTTCCTAAAAGATTGAAAATTCGTAAATACTTTGGTTGAAATGGATTTAGAACAATCTGCATTCTGAGTTTGTTTGGGTTTTGGTACGTATGTTGTCAATTTGAAATTTCAATACAATTCCAACACAGTATTACTGTAATGGGTCAGATAGATACTATAAACCAGGCATGTTATATTATATAGTAAGAGACTTAGAGATAAGAAACAACAAAGTCTAATCCAATGATCACATTCAGTAACATGCCAATCAAAACCACAAATATACTAACAGAAAATATAGATCCTCAATACAAAGCAGCATTTGCATGAAAATTGAAAATTCAAATATTTACGAATTCAGGAAAACACAGAAGAGTAGATTGCTTCTTTTTCTCCAATGGAGAGCATGATCACTGAGTCACAGAAGCTTGCAACAGCCCGTCACGAATCTGAGTAGCCACGTCACTCACTGCACCGGGCCCGTGCGGGATGAAGACAGCAGATGACTTGGAGGAAGCACCAATCTCCTTCAAGGTGTCAAAGTACTGAGTCACAAGAACCATGGCCAGTAAGGGGTGCAGCATGGCTCATAAAACCCACAAGAAGTTAAGGGGATCAAGAAGTGAGAAGTGTGCTGCACAGGGATCAAGGGAGTTGCTGATATTTTCCTAAAAGATTTCATTTCCATAAAGGAAATGGTAGAAAGGTGTTCAATTGTGCAACAAACCAAGGGGGCTACAAAATTTGAACCGACAGTTACACAGGACTATCATCCCTATAAAAGAGGCTCAGGAGTGTCAGTTTAACACAATCAAACTAAGCAACACTATCATTAACTTACAAAGTTGATGCGTTCCTACAAGGGTGAAGGACCGATGATCTTGTTTTGGGAGTCGCAAGACGTCGAAGTTGGTGGAAATGATGAGGAACGCGTGCTTCTGAGGGCGGCAGCGGGTGGAGATGACTCGAAAGAGATCGAGTTAAGGCCGTAGCGTTGGCAGCGGAAGGATAAACTCGAAGAAGATCGAGTAGGTGTCGAAGCGTCGACGGCGAAGGAATGGAGATGAGAAGTTAGAATTTGTGACGTCCGATCAAAAGGGAGGAGGCACTCAGCTCTCAAACTCAAGCTCTTGATTAAAAGTGAACGTAAAAAGATTACAGAGGGCGAGAGGCCCTTATATACAAGGTTGCGTGACCTAATGGGCTGGCCCACGCTGCAAGCGTGGAACACACGCCCGAATCTAAGTAATTAATGCTGAAAATATTACATTAATTATGAGAAGATCACAATCTTAATTTGAAAAGATTTGCATTTAATGCCGAAGATCATGATCTGTTCAAAATGAACACGTTCCTTCGATGGTTGAAAGGAGACATATGTTGAACGCGATCTTTGGGCTGTGTTGGAGACGCTTCAGAGAGAACGCGTTCTCTGAACTGGGCTCCAATGTGCCTTGGCCTGAAGCAACGCGACGAATGATGGAATGTGTCGCGTTGGCAATTGATTTAGCGCGAGCCCTGGTGATTGGGCCTTCTGAGGTTACGCGCAAGGCCTCTTCTTCCTCTTTGGCACTCATGCTAGGTAGGGACGCATCATCCTCCCCCACTTGGCTGTGAAGCGTCCCCGCTTCACCTTCATCGGATTCTGGCTCCACATATGCCTCCAAGTCTGCAACGTTGAAGGTATTGTGCACGCCATATTCTAGGGGTAAGGCTATCTCGTAGGCATTATCTCCAATGGCCTTCACAACTTCAAAGGGCCCATCACCTCGTTGTGCCAGCTTAGACTTTCTTTTTGCTGGGAAGCGGCCTTTGCGAAGGTGGATCCACACCATATCTCCAGGTGCAAAAATGACGCGTTGACACCCATGGTTATGCTGTTTGGCATATTGATCAGCGCGTCGTTCCAGTTGATCTCGCGTCCTTTGGTGAAGTTCTTGGATCAGTCTTGCGCGGTTTGCCGCTGTAGGATGCTCATTGTCCTTCAGAGGACGCGGCAGCATGTCCAGAGGGGTGAGCGGGTTCTTGCCATACACCACTTCAAAGGGCGCGAGCTTTGTTGCTGAATGTATGGACCTGTTATAATAGAACTCAACAATTGAAAGTAAGTCCTCCCAACCCTTTGGGTTGGTCTTCAGCATGGTCCGAAGCAAGGAGCCAAGGGTTCTGTTGGTCACTTCAGTTTGACCATCTGTTTGGGGGTGGTAGCTTGTGGAGTATAATAATTTTGTCCCCAATTTCCCCCAAAGTGTTCGCCAGAATAAACTGACAAATTTTGTATCGCGATCACTCACAACTGAACACGGAATCCCATGTAAGCGAACCACGTTGTCGAAGAACAACGCAGCGATTTCAGAAGCGAAATGGGTGGTTTTGCATGCTATAAAATGAGACATTTTAGAGAACCTGTCTACCACTACAAAGATAGAATCCTTACCTCGTCTGGAGAGAGGTAAGCCCATGATGAAGTCCATCGACAAGTCTTCCCAAGGTGCCAAGGGAATGGGTAGCGGAGTGTAGAGACCATAAGGATGCGAGGTGGATTTGGCGCGCTGACAAGTAACACAACTGCTGCAAAAGCGCGTCACCTGGGTGGTCATCTTGGGCCAGAAGAAGTGCTCGCGAAGAGCTGCTAGTGTTTTGGTCACCCCGAAATGACCGCGTCCTTCATGGGCCTCTTGGATGAGCAGCTTCCGAATGGGCGAGCTGGGAATGCACAAGCGACCGGCCTTGTAAAGATACCCCTCCTGTAAGAAGTAAGTATCGAACTCGCGATCCCGAAGGCAATGCTCAATAATTGGTTTGAAGAAGGGGTCAAGCACATATAAATCTTTAATTAACGCGAACCCCAAAAGTTTGGACTGAAGATGGGTAAGTAGAACATACCTGCGAGAAAGGGCATCGGCTACCACATTCTCATTACCTTTCTTGTGGACCACTACGTAAGGAAAGGTCTCCATGAATTCTACCCAGCGCGCGTGGCGTCGGCTGAGATGGGCCTGGCTCTTCAAGTAGCTAATGGCCGCGTGGTCTGAGTGATTGACAAATTCGTGGGGCCATAGATAATGCTGCCAAGTCTTCAGCACACGAATCAGCGCGTAAAGCTCCTTGTCATAAGTAGGGTAGTTCAAGGTGGCCCTAGTGAGCTTCTCGCTGAAGAACGCGATGGGACTTTTCTCTTGGTGGAGCACTCCACCAATCCCCACATTGGACGCGTCACACTCTACTTCAAAATGCTTGTTGAAGTCTGGGAGTTGTAGAAGTGGCGCGTTGCAGAGAGCTTCTTTTAACGCGTTGAACGCGTTGTTGTGATTCTCTTTCCAATTCACCGCGGCGCCTTTCTTTGTGAGTTCATGTAAAGGCGCGGCGATGGAGCTGAAGTTCTTCACAAATCTTCTGTAGAAGCCTGCCAAGCCAAGAAAGCTTCTCACCATGGTCGGTGTCGTAGGAGTTGGCCAATCTCGGATTGCCTTCACCTTTTCTTCATCCACGCGGAGGCCATCTTTAGACACCACGTAGCCGAGGAAGTTTGTTGTGTCGGCAGCAAACCGACACTTGCCAAGGTTGGCATACAATTCTTGTTTCCTCAAGCACTCTAACACAAGCCTAAGGTGCTTTACATGATCATCCAAACAACGAGAATAAACCAGAATGTCATCAAAGTAAACGACAACAAATTTACCCAAAAAATCTCGGAGGACATGGTTCATGAGCCTCATGAAGGTGCTGGGCGCGTTGGTAAGGCCGAAAGGCATGACTAGCCATTCGTAGAGGCCGTACTTGGTCGTGAACGCGGTCTTCCACTCGTCACCTTCTTGCATGCGAATCTGATGATATCCGCTCTTGAGGTCGATCTTGGTGAAGAGTGTCGCGCCATGTAGCTCATCAAGCATGTTGTCAAGGCGAGGGATTGGATGCATGTACTTGACAGTAATCTGGTTGATGGTGCGGCAGTCGACACACATGCACCATGATCCATCCTTCTTGGGTACAAGAATGACTGGGACCGCGCAAGGGCTTAATGATTCCCTTACGTAGACACGATCGAGTAGTTCTTGCACCTGGCGCTGGAGCTCCTTTGATTCATCCGGACCAGCGCGATAAGCGGCTCTGTTTGGAAGGGAGGCACCAGGCATCAAGTCGATTTGGTGCTCAATGCCTCGCAGCGGTGGAAGGCCTTGGGGTAGCTCCTCTGGAAATAGGTCATGGAACTCCTCAAGCATCTTGGAGATCGCAGCAGGTAGGCGTGCCGGAGGGGAAGCGTCTTCGCCACATGGCATTGGCACCAGTAAGAAACATGGGGCCTTGCCATTCAGAGTTGCCGTGAGGTCACTTGGCCGCGCCAAGAGAATTCTGTGCTCACAGCTTCCTTGCAAGTGGTGGCTTCCAGGTGTGGCTTGTGACCCTTCTTTGGAGCGCATTCTTTCAAGAGACGCGTTGTCTTTCTGAGGCTTGGTGTCTCCAGTAGACGAATGCGTGGTTTTGTTGCTCTGGCCCTTAGCAGCTTCAAGGGCCTTCTGTCTATCACGCTCCACCTGATCCTGCAATATCTCATGTGGCGACATTGGTAAGAGCGTGACGCGCTTCCCGTGATAAGTAAACACATAAGTGTTTAAATATCCATCGTGAAGAACGCGTCTATCAAATTGCCATGGGCGCCCCAACAACAAGTGTGTCGCATCCATGGTAATAACATCACACAGTATAGTATATGTGTATTGACCAATTGAAAATGAAATAAGACATTGACGAGTTACAGTGTTACCAGAACTCGACGAAATCCATTGTAATCCATATGGCTAAGGGTGGGGGGTAGTTGGGAGGTTTAAGTGGGCGACCACCTTCTCGTTGATGATGTTGCAACAACTACCTCCATCAATGATCACGCTCAAGGTCGCTGTCTTGACTAAGCAACGCGTGTGAAATAGATTCTCGCGTTGATCACCAAGATTGGCTTCCTTGACAGTGAGCAAACGTCTCGTGACAAGGCTCAGCGCGGTGCCTTCATGCAACGCGGTGGCTTCACAGGTGTAAGCCTCCTCATCATCTTCAACAGCTTCATCAATTGTCTCGAGGGCTTCTTCCTCCTCATAAGATTCATAGCCTTGGGAGACGGTGGAGAAAAGCACTTTCTTGTTGTTAGGGCAACTCCTCATCATGTGCCCTCTTCCTCCACATTTGTAGCACTCTATGTCACGTGCTCGGTCTGGGGTAGTTGAAGTACCCTTGGGTGGGGGAGCGCGTAGAACACTACTAGGAGTAGTCGCGGTCTTTCCTTGTCTGTTCTGAGAAGACGAATTGTTTCCTGGGGGAAGACCACGCACATTATAAGAAGGAAATTGACTAGTTTGGGAGTCATACCTTCGTTGCCCATATGGTTGGTAAGGGACTTGACGCTTTCTGACGAGTTGATTGTGCAATTGCATCGCGGTGTGTGTCAAGTCGTTGAGGTTTTTGATGGGTAGGATCTCCAATTGATCTCTGATGTTGGTGTTGAGACCACTCAAGAACTTTGTCCTCATGGTGGATGGGGCCACGCTGATGACGCCTTGTAGTACATGTCCTCGAGTTACGAGAAGAACTCGAGGGGTGTCTTGGACCCTTGCTTCGCCATGACAATATCCAGGCGCATCTGGTTCTTGTAGTCCTGGGGGACATACTTCTGGGTCATCACATATTTGAGTTGGTGCCATTCAGTCAGAGGCACCAAGTTTCTTCTAACGCGATCATCAACAAAGCGGTGCCACCAGATTCTCGCGGCACCTCTGAAGTGAACTGTGGCAGCGGCCACGTAGTCTTCTTCTGGGATTTGGGTGAAGATGAGCGTGTACTCTGTGGCCTGCAACCATTCAAGAAAAACTGCAGGATTATATTCACCAAAGAAATGTTCAAGTTTTACCTTGATGTCATGGCGATTAAGCCTCAGTACAGTTGGTTCTCGCGTTCTTTGGAGGCGAGGCGCTGGGATGTCCAGTGGAGCATATTGATGGACAGGAGCCTGTTGGAACTGGACCTGGTCTCGTTGATCTCTTCTCGCGTCTCTGTGAACGCGATGACTGTCTGCTGGGGGTTGTTGATTTCTCCCAAGAGCACGTTGAAGGCGCTGGCGACCTTGTTGTTGCAGGTCGCGATGATCATCGCGTCTGTCGTAGTACGCGGTGGCTCTTGCTGGAACCTGTTGGAGTTGAGCTGGAGGGATCTAGTCATGAGGGTGATCTTGTAACTCCATTGGATCACCAAGGGGGAGATGGAAGTTGCCCGGGTTGATCATCCCTGAATACTCCATCTCTTCATCATCAAACTCCTCGAACTCATCTTGGTGCAGAGGAGTGTTGGAGTAGTAGCCATCTGAGCCATAGCGCGGAGTGCGTGCACTTTGGTGGCCCAAATGGTCTTCCATATTGAAGGGCACTGGGGTGGCATCGTGATGCTTTTGACGCGGCACAACCTCTCTGGTGCGATTGGAATGCCACGGTAGGGTTGTATCACGGTTTCCTCTTCGATCTCTACCAGCACACGTGGTTGTGGTGACCTCGCGTTGGCCTCTGGTTCCTCTGGTCTTGTACCTGTCATCAAAATCATACTCGTCAGAGTACTCACCTTGGGAACCTTCATCGTCGTATGAGTAGACGTCATCGCGTAGTGGGGTAGCCTGTGGGGCATATCGATCTCTGTAACACCCCCAAATCCTCTTGAAAGTATTACTGCCAGTGACCTCGGATATTATATCCCGAAGTCACCCCAGTCTTTTCTAGTTGATATAAACCATCAAACCATAGTTATAATACCAAATATTACGACTTTTATTAAAACCAAAGTCTCGGAAATACCACATGATTCCGAAAACTTCAAAAATACAATATCAGAATTATTACAGCGGAAGTCTTTAAGCATGTAAATATAGCACAGCGAAAGTCTTTAAATAAAAAAACATACGTAACACAAACAACTTGTAAAACACCATCGTCCTCATAATCGCTCTAGCCTTCTCGGATCCTCAATTTATCTGATGTGCCGAATTGAACGGATGACACCAGCCAACATAGCAGATAACAAATGCGGTTGGTTAGTCTAAATGAATAGACCATGCAAGGGCACAAAGCAGAATGGTTTGAAGTAGTCGTATTAGGTTAGACTCATCGTCGCTCGAATAATAACCGAGTACGCTAGTCAACCTTCATACTTCTACTGGAATACATGAAAAGGCATGATTAAGAGAAGATTCTGGAAGACCGGGTCTTATAGAAATCAATCTCACAGAAGACTCCAATGAATTGAGTCTTATCAGAAATATGACAAATGTTGGGAAACTTAAATAATCACACAATCACAGTATCGCATACGAGCGATTTAAAAGTTAAGACGAGCTTTCCTAGCTGCACTATCGCCTAGCTGCACTACTCGCCAAGGTATATTAATTATGTGCGTCAAGAGCACTTATCTGAATTAATTCCAAAACACGCATCACGTTATAAGCTTTTAGATATGTGTTCCGCCATGAGGGACACACATCGTAGGAATGGACCCCGTAGTTTCCAAACCTCAACATCTACACCACAATGATATCCACATCACGTTGGTACCAGGGTCTCCGATGCCCTTTAACCAATAATTATCAAGAAACGACTGGACCGCACATAGAACCCATCGTTCCTACGAATACTCGTGTTAACTAAACAACTTAACACAACAATAAATCACATCAAATCAAAGCCATCATGGCCAATATCATAGATCTATCAATCTATATATACATATATATCAAAATAGTGTTGCTACTAACAGTATATGCAACCTATTATAATCTTTCATATGAAATTCATATTTAAAATCCACACAAAATTCATTACGAACATAATAGCATTGTATCTAGCAATATACAACCTATTATAACATCACTTCTTTTTATCTTATCAAAACTGTTCCCAACTTAAGCAGATGAATCATCCCAAATTAATTAACAACAAAACAATTGATAATTAATGGAAGTATGGAATGATGAGCAAGAGCGAACCGCCACTTGCCTTAGATTAAGCGAACTTGAACAACGTTTAGAGCAACGGTTTCCTGAGTCTGAACTGGGACAGATCCTGGATAAAACCCCCAAAGGAACGACCCATAAAGAGACCCTAAGTTAGATTCAATATCCACATAATCGAATCTAAAAGAAAAAAAAGAATCAAAAGAATCGAGCCTCATCCCAAGCCAACCATCCAAGAACACACCCTTGGATAAGTCTCGCCGCGGGTGCGGTGGACGCTTGCCGCGGGGTGCGGTGATGTTACAGTGGCCAGAACACACACTCGAGCAAGGCTCACCGCGGGTGCGGTGAGCTTGCCGCGGGGTGCGGTGGCGTGACAGAGGCGAGCTCTCGCGACATCGCTTTAATGGAGAACTTACCAAATCGCTTCGTTTGCTCTCGATTTGATTATGGTTCGATCTCCCAACACTTTAGACCTTCAAAGCTACCCTTCTTCAACACTCAAAGGGATTTGAAACACCTCACAACAAAGCTCGAAGCTTGCTGCTTTAATGGAGAAAACAGAGGAAACAGAGGAGAGGAGATGAAGATGGTCTTCCTCCTCCTGATTTGATCCCTTTTATAGTCCAAAAACGAGTTTCCTTTGAGGGAACAAGCAAGGGGACAAGGGAACAAGCCAATTGCCACTTGGGCTGTCAGGCCTGACGACTCAAGCCAGTTGCAACTCGGTCTTATCGCGAAGACGAAGACCTCCCCTGAAGTTGGCCTTTGCCGCGGGTGCGGTGGTCCTGACCGCGGGGTGCGGTCAAGGCCGAATTTGCTCTTTCTTAACCAATCACTTATGGGTTAATTATCTTAACTCTGGGTTAAATATATTTGTACACAAACGACAAATTAACCCCGAAAATACTTCAACTGTATTTTATATTACTCAGAAAAATATTACAGAGCTCAAACCATTTACAGAATGTCTGAAACTCTTTATAATTAATTCGACTAGTAATTCGGGAGTTGGAAAAATTCCAAATATCCTTATAAAATGAGGGATATTACATTACCTCCCCCTTAAACGAAGTTTCGACCCCGAAACTTGGCTATTCTAGGCCGAAAACAACTCGGAAAAGCGTATAAGCATATCCTCTTCAGTCTCCCAGGTTTCCCAAGTAACCTCTTCGGTTCCTGACTTGGACCACAAAATTCGTACCAACGGTACCACCTTGTTACGTAGCTGCTTTTCACGGCGTTCGAGAATACGCATATGTATCTCCTTGTAAGTACCATTCGCATGGATCTCGATGTCTTCATAATTCAGCACATGAGATTCATCTGGGACGTACTTCCTCAGCAAGGATATGTGGAACACGTTGTGTACTGGATGTGCCTATGGCGGTAATGCCAAACGGTACGCTAGAGATCCTACCCTATCAAGGATCTCGAAGGGTCCCACGTAGCAAGGGTTAAGCTTCCCACGTTTACCAAATATGAATACACCTTTGGATGGCGATATTTTGACGAACACTTTATCACTAACCTCAAATTCAACATTCCTACGCTTCAGATCAACGTAAGACTTTTGTCGACTCTGAGCTGTCAACATTCTTTGTCTTATCAGCGCAATGTCCGAGGCAGTCCTTTCGACTAGCTCTGGTCCGAGTAGGATCTTGTCGGCATTCTCATCCCAACAAATTGGAGATCTTCACTTTCGACCGTATAATGCCTCAAATGGAGCCATATTGATAGTAGCATGCCAGCTATTGTTGTATGTGAACTCGATTAGACTCAGGCTGTCCTCCCAGCTAGTTGAACGATCGAGTACACAAGCTCTCAGCAAATCCTCCAAGGTCTGGATGGTCCTTTCAGACTGTCCATCCGTTTGAGGATGAAACGCGGTACTGAACTTTAACTCGGTTCCCATGGCCTTGTGCAATTCCTTCCAGAATCTAGACATGAATCGGCCATCATGATCCGATATAATGGTCTTCGGAGCACCATGCAAATGGATAACCTCGTGTAAAAACACTTTTGACAGCTTCTGGGTTCCCCACGTTGTCTTGATATCCACAAAGTGAGCACTCTTCGTGAGTCTATCAACGATAACCCAAATAACATCTTTCTGACTTCGAGTCTTGGGCAGCCCTGTGACGAAATCGATTGCAATGTCTTCCCACTTCCATTCTGGAACTGGAAGTGGTAGCAATTCTCCACCGGGTCTTCGGTGTTCTATCTTGACCTTCTGGCAAGTCAGGCATTTCGCCACGAATTCTGCCACATCCCACTTCATATTGGGCCACCAGAACTTCATTCTGAGGTCCTTATACATCTTGCTAGAGCCAGGATGTACAGAATAGACTGACGAATGGGCTTACCTCATCACTAATTGGCGAAGTCCAGCAACCTCACCAACTCCCTAAGACCTCACCAACTCTAGCCCCCAAAATCCTCACCAACTCTTGTACTTTCCTAGGTTTTCCTAAGTCCTATCATCTTATGAGCTTTGAAAGTCAAGAAAAGGGAAGACCAACACTATTTGTAGCTTCTATTGATGCATGTGCACGTGTGATTGCAAGGAGAAGACAAAGAAAAGTTGTGACTTGTTCCATATCATCTTATGCTTCAAAAGTCAAATAGGAAGCAAGACATAGTTTTATTTCTATTGTAATATTTTAGTGTTGCACTTTATTTATTCAAAAAAATAATAATATCAGAAAAAGAAAGAAAAACAAAAACAAAAACAAAAGCCAAAAAAAAGAGGAAGAAGAAAAGGCTTGTTCTTGTTCTAGTTCTTGTTCTTGTATGAAGACATTGGTTGTTGTTGTTGATCATATGCTATTATCTTCAAGTGTTTGTTGACCTCTACAAGCCCCATCCCAAGCTTGAAACCCTACAAGACCTTGATTGCCTAAACACATTCCATATCATTGGCAACTTGATCATGTGTTCATGAGTATTGGTAAAACAAGCTAGGAATGACATTGCTTTGTTGAGTCTTCTAAACACATTTCCTTGTGTCTTCATTGTGTGTCTTTGTTGTGACTTCTTTCTTGTTATCTTGAATCCAATTGTGTGTCTTCTTTGAGCTCAATTCCAAGCTTCTAAACACATATTCTAGCTCAATCAATTGAATTGCCATTGTCCAAGTCCAAGAGCTACTCACTTTGCTTTGTGTTGTCTAAGTTCACCAATGCTTATATGAAGTTTTTGTCCCTCTCAAGGCAACTCTACACTGCAAAATCTTGCATCGACATCAACAAGAGAGTGAGTGATCAAACACATGAGTGTAAACACTTGTGAGGTTGTTTTATTTTCACTAACCCTAACATGTTTCTTGGAGTTTGTTGATTATGTCTTATAAAGGAAGTCCACCACATGGAGGGTCCAAACCAATGGCACCTGAGTTGTTCAACATGCTAAAGGCCATGTCGGACAACCTTGCTATCTTGTCTAATCGGATGGTAGCAATGGAGACAAGAGTGCCCAAGCCCACAGCCGTACCCCAAGAGATGCGCCGAGTGCCCATAGCCGCCAACTTCCCTCGGAATAGAGATAAACTTAATACTCCTAACCATTTAAATGAATTTCAGGGAATTCCTAGACGTGCCTATCATGAGGAGCCAAGGAGAGCCTATGAAGATGAAGAATAGGAGCAAGTGCCCCATCGAGGCTACCAAGCAAGGAGAGACCGAGAGCAAGAGCAAAATGGAGTTGACAAGGTCAAGTTGAAGATTCCATCTTTTGAAGGCCAATGTGATTCATATGTCTACATGGAATGGGAGGCCAAGATTGAACAAATATGGAGTTGTCACCACTTTCCCGAGAATAAAAAGGTACAACTCGCCGCCCTTGAATTCAATGGTTATGCACTAACATGGTGGGGTAATCTTGTGAAAGAAAGGAAAAGAACCTTAGATGCACCCGTGACAATGAGAGCTCGCTTTGTGCCTCAACACCACACACAATTGTTGCCCTTAACCATCAAGGAGGAAGAAGTTCAAGTGGTAGCCAAAACCGAGGTATCATCCTCATATGGAGCAAGAGGAGCCAAGGAGGAGTGCTAAGCCAAGCCCCTCCCCGCCGAGCCTAAATCCCCCAGCCGATGCTCCTAATGCCTCCAAAGGAAGTACTCCTAACCCTTCTCCCGGAGCTAGAGATATCACATGTATTCAAGCTATGCTTGAGGAATTCAAGCCAAGAAGAAAGGAGGAGGTTCGTTCTATTGAACCAATGGCCAAAGGAGAGGAGATTGAGCATAAGGAAAAACAAAAGGACGTTGTAGAAACATCTCCTTCACCTACAAGGATCAAGCATCAACCCACTATTGCGCGTAGCTCTCCAAACTCTTTGGCTACTCCTTGGATGGATGCAACACTTATGGCTCCCTCGTACTTACCATTCTGACTCCAAGAAGAGGTCCATGCCATGGATGCTAAGCATGTCGAGGAAACACATTCTTGCCTTGAAAAGGAGAAGACACATCTAAAGGAAGTATCACTTGTCTCTACTTTTCGTATTCATTTCCCTTTGCTTGAATATGAATTGTTTCCTAGGGGAAGAGAATCATATGTGCTTAAATCTATTTTTGATTGTAGAGCTATGTACTCATGCATGCATCAAAGCTCTTTAGCACAATACATGTCTTGTGGAAAGCATCTTGTTTACAATATGATCATTATGTCCATACATGTGTGTTATATTGATCCTTGCATCACTAAGCATGTACATAGGTCTAGGAAGAAGAGTGGAATAGTGTGTGCTTGCATGTTTGGATATCATGTAGTCATTGGAAGATTTATGCTTAAATTCTAACAATTGTGTGCACATGCTAGAGGGCCTTATTTTGTCATTGTTGTTATGCCTAAGCCCTCTAACAAAACTGAATTCATGGCATGCCCAAAACTTCATGATGCATCTTATGTGACTAACCCTTTTATTAATCAAGTTGTGGAGTTGCATGGAATTTTTTGTGCTTTGATTTCGGGCGAATAAGTGAGGCATGTGATCTACTCGAAGCTGAAACTCAGAGAAGTGTCCTTTGAGCCAGGAGATCAAGACAACTTACATGTGGTTGAATTGGTTCACCCCTTGTGGAAGGAATATGAAGACATGGACGTGCTTGATTCGAGGTCGAATCCTTTCCAAGAAGGGGAGATTGATGCAGGAGCATCCGAGGCTTCACCCAAGATGCACACGAAGAAAGATGTCCCACTCACAAGGGTTTGAGCCAAGCCATTGAGGAAGGAGATGGTCCACTCAGAAAGGGCTCGAGCCAAGATTATGCTAGAGGAACTCGAGAACTTGGTCAAGCCTCCACGCCTCAAGGGAGCCCACCCTCATTGAGGACTTCACCAAACCAATGCTAAGGACCTTGGTGACCTTCCAAGCCGAGCCAAGCGCGGGAGAATGGCGACCACAAGAATTGAAGGCCAAGGCCCTGACTCGGCCCACACAACTCGGCCGGGTCCAAGCCGAGTTGCGTCTAGTTAATGCCACCATGTCCTGACTCGGCCACCATGTCCTGACTCAGCCCACCATGTCCTGACTCAGCCGGGTCCAGGCCGAGTTGTGCTCAGTTAAGGCGAGGGCTCCTGACTCGGCCCACCAAACTCGGCCGGGTCCAGACCGAGTTTGGTCCAGTTGTTGGCCTTTGTCCCGTGCTTTGTTTGGCTTATTGTGGGGGCCACTTAGGGACTTTCTTTCTTGTTGTTTTAAGTGTGTTTAAAAATTCTTTAGGATGCTTATATTTTGGGCCTTTTAAGGGCTTTTTGGGCCAAGTCCCCTAGGACTACATCAGGCCATGTGTGTTGTTATTTTGAGGTAGACAAATTTGAAGACAAAACTTGTGGCTTTGCCATGGAATTTCGAGAGCTCTCTAGGGAGAGGTTTCTCTTGTGTTGATTCAACTAGCTTGGTTGCTCTTGCGTTGTCAATCTCCTCCATAGGATTGGTGCTCGTAGTCTTCACTCGCCTCCTCCTCGTGCTCCTTGGATTCGTCCATTGTTGTTTGAGGTTGTATAAGAAAGGGTTGGTTGATATTTGGTATTGGTTCTTGGGAGACAACTTAAGGCTCCAAGGGTCTTGCTGTAACACCCCCAAATTTCAATACGTTTGGAAATGTATTACCACCAGTGACCTCGGTTTCCACACCGAAGCCACCGCAGGCTTTACCGGTTTAAACACAATTCATAAATAATAATGATACTATAAAGATCAAAATCTTTAATTAAAACATGTGTCTGGGGATTACATCCCAATCCCCATAGGACAAAACAAAGTATTAAGCGGAAGTCTTTTCAAAATATAAATACATGGGTCTTGATGTAAAGATCACCCGCCAAGGATCGTAGCCTGATAAACCAACAAAAACACCGTTCATTCCTATAGTCATTCTAGCCTTCATTCCTCGGATGCTTATCTGATGTGCCGAATCGAACGGATGACACCAGCCAACCATGCATAGAACAATTACGGTTGGTTAGTCTAATGAAAGACTATGCAAGGGTACAAATCAGATGGTTCGAGTAGTCATATTAGGTTAGACTCATCGCTCCTCGAATAATAGCCGACGACGATAGTCAACCACCATACTTCTACTGGAATATAACAATTGAAAGATCATGATAAGATTCTGGAGACTAGATCTCACAACAATCAACAAAAGAAGACTCCAAGAGATTGAGCCTTATGGGAAACATGACAATGTTGGGAAACATAAACATTTCATACAAACGTTCAAAAACGATAAGATGTTTCGGTTCATGACCAACCTCACCGCAATAATGCGAATCCAGATTAGAAAGAGAACGTACTCTGATCGAGTCAAAATGAGTTTTCCTAACTGCACTATTCCCTAGCTGCACTACTCATCTGAGGTTTATTAATCATGTGCGCTCGAGAACTTATCTTATTTAATTCCAAAAACGCTCATCACGTTATAAGCTTTTAATTATGCCTGCCGACAGCGGGACATATTTCTGATAGGGACGGATCCCAAGTTTGTAGCACCAGCTCCGTGCCACCATCTCCATACCACCAAGTACAGAGATAGGTCATGACCCACCAAATGGTCTTTGAGTTAAACTCTCCGCACCATTTTCATTATCAAGAAACGACTGGACTTTGGTCAGCCCCTCGCTCCTACGAATACTCGTGCTAACTAAACAGTCTAAGCACAGCAATAATCATATCAAAAGCCCTTAGGCCAATATATATATATATATATATATATATATATATATATATATATATATATAATAGCGTTGTTCTAGCAGATATACAACCTATAATAATATCATATTCTTTTATATCATTTAATAAAACTGTTCCTAACAATTTAATAAATCATTCCAAATTAATTAACAATTAAGCAATTGATAATCAATGGAAATATGGAATGATAAGCAAGAGCAAACCACCACTTGCCTTAGATTCGAAGAAAGTCTGACGAGCTCTAAAGACGATGATTCCTGGGTCTGATCGGGGACAGATCTCGGATCTTAAATCCTTCTGGAACGACCCACAATAAAACCCTAAATTAGATTAAACATCTATACATATGAATCTAAAGGAATACGGAAATAATCGAAGAGTCCAAGCCTCGCCCAAAACCCAACACCCAAGACATACACACCACGGACGCAGCTCACCGCGGGTGCGCCAGATCTCACCGCGGGGTGCGGTGGTGGCTGCCGCGGGGTGCGGTGGCGTGACTGACGTGGGTGCGGCGAGGAAGCAGGGGCGAAGTTCAACAAAATTCGAGAAGAAACACTCACCCAAATCGATCAATTCGACTTCTATTTGATATTGGTTTGGCTTCCCGACTCCTAAGTCCTTTGCTTAACACCTAAGAACACCTAATACCGCTCTCAAATGGATTCTAATATAGCCTCAAACAAAGCTCAACTTGCTTCAATGGAGGTTCTTTCTGAGGTTGAAGATGATGGAGGAGCTGACTTGTGGCTCATTTCTGACTCGCTTCTCCTCCATTTATAGCCCAACCAAGCTGCTCACGAGCTGTAGGGAAGCAAGGATGAGGTGTCCAGCCTACTAGCCTAGCCCCAACGAGCCACCAAGGCTACGAAGTAGCCTTGCCAAGTCGCTCTGCAGGCTGTCGGGCGACGTAGGCCACCGCGGGGTGCAGTGGGGGTGCGACAAGGGTGCGGTGACCGACCTGATACCGCCTTCGGAAATGGTCTTCGCCGCGGGTGCGGCAAGGGTGCGGTCAAGGCCAAATTTGCCCCCTTCCGTCCCTTTGTCGTTTTTACCTTAAGTGGTAACAAGTTTTTAACTCCGGGTTAAATATATTTGTACGCGAACGACCTTTTAGCCCGAAAATACCTTAACTGTATTTTATATTGCTCAGAAAAATATTACAGAGGCCAAACATTACACATAATGTTCATACATCCCCAAAATTAATCTATCTCACAACATGGCTCAAGAAAAATTCCAAATTTACCCGTACAAAATGTGGGATATTACATTACCTTCCCCTTAAAAGAAGTTTCGACCCCGAAACTTAGGTCGTAAACAACTCGGGAAAGCGTCTACGCATATCCTCTTCAGTCTCCCAGGTAACTTCCTCTGTCCCTGACTTGGACTACAGAATTCGTACCAACGGTATGACCTTGTTGCGCAGGTGCTTCTCACAGCGCTCGAGAATACGTACAGGTACTTCTTCATAAGTACCATTCGCTTGAATATCGATGTCTTCATAGCTCAGGACATGAGACTCATCTGGTACGTACTTTCTCAATAAGGATACGTGGAACACATTGTGCATCGGATGCGCAGATGGCGGCAATGCCAAACGGTATGCTAGAGATCCTACTCTATCAAGAATCTCAAATGGTCCCACGTAGCGAGGGTTGAGCTTCCCACGCTTACCAAATCTGAATACGCCCTTAGATGGCGATACTCTGACAAAGACCTTGTCACCGACTTCAAATTCAACATTCCTACGCTTTGGATCAGCGTAAGATTTCTGTCGACTCTGAGCGGTTAACATCCTTTGTCTGATCAAATTGATATCCGAAGCAGTTCTCTCAACCAACTCTGGTCCGAGAAGAATCTTGTCGGTGTTCTCATCCCAACAAATTGGTGATCTGCCCTTTCGATCGTACAATGCTTCAAATGGAACCATCTTGATTGTAGCATGCCAGCTATTGTTGTATGTGAACTCGATTAGACTTAAGCTGTCTTTCCAGCTAGTCGGACGGTCGAGTACACATGCTCTCAACATATCTTCCAAAGTCTGGATAGTCCTATCGGACTATCCGTCCATCTGTGGATGAAAGGCAGTGCTGAACCTTAGCTCGGTTCCCATGGCCTTGTGGAGTTCCTTCCAGAATTTCGACGTGAAACGGCCATCACGATCTGATACAATGGTTTTAGGAATACCATGTAAACGGACAATCTCTTGCTTGTATACTTCAGCTAATCTCTGAACTCCCTATGTTGACTTGATAGCCACGAAGTGAGCACTCTTCGTGAGCCTGTCAATGATTACCCAAATAGCGTCCTTCCGAGTTCGTGTCTTGGGTAATCTTGTGACGAAGTCCATTGCAATATCCTCCCATTTCCATTCCGGAATAGGAAGAGGTAGCAATTCACCACCTGGTCTGCGATGCTCAATCTTGACTTTTTGACAAGTCAAGCATTTTGCTACAAATTCTGCGACGTCCCATTTCATGTTAGGCCACCAGAAATTCTTCCGGAGGTCCTTGTACATTTTACTAGAGCCTGGATGTACAGAATAGGCTGATGAATGGGCTTCCTTCATCGCCAAATGGCAAAGATCATGAATGTCAGGTACACTGATCCGGTTCTGAAACCAAAGTGATCCATCCTCTTGAATCACGAAACCGGGAGCCTTCCCGTTCAACACTTCACTACTCAGTTTCACTAGAATTATATCATCAACTTGCTTCTCTCGAATCTGGTCGAGTAGCGTAGCCTGAATTTCCAGCATGTTTAGGTATCCTCTACGTTGATCATACAAGACTTCTGCTTCGCACACCATTTGATTCAGCTTAGCTTGAGTAGTGAGGAGAGCTACTACTGTCTCATGTGGCGTCTTCCGGCTCAGTGCATCGGCTACCACGTTAGCCTTGCCCGGATGATACAACAATTCAAGATCATAATCTTTGAGTAGCTCTATCCAACGTCGTTGTCTCATGTTCAACTCCTTCTGAGTGAATACATACTTGAGACTCTTGTGGTCGGTGAAGACTTGGCATTTTACACCATAGAGATAATGCCTCCAAATCTTCAGCGCGAACACTACCGCCGCTAGTTCCAGATCATGCGTCAGATAGTTTTCTTCATAGGTTTTCAGTTGCCTTGATGCATAAGCAATAACTTTGCCTCTTTGCATCAATACACATCCTAAACCATTCTTAGAAGCATCACTATAGACTACATATCCGTCATCTCCCTCTGGTAATGCTAATACTGGTGCCGAGGTCAATCGTCGTTTCAATTCTTGAAACTGGCCTCGCACTTGTCAGTCCAGAAAAACTTCTTATGGACCTTGCGTAGTAAACCGGTCATTGGTAGAGTGATCTTGGAAAACCCCTCTACGAACCGTCTGTAATAACCAGAAAGTCCAAGGAAACTGCACACCTCCTTCACACTCTGAGGCCGTTTCCAGTTGGCTACAACTTTGATCTTTTAGGGATCAACCATTACCCCATTCTCGTTGATCACATGGCCTAAGAAAGCCACTTCCTTGATCCAGAAGTCACACTTAGACAATTTGGCATAAAGCTCATGTTGTCTTAGGATTGATAACACAATCCGCAGATGTTCCTCGTGAGCTTCTTTGCTCAGAGAGTAGATCAGAATGTCATCGATGAAAACCACCACGAACTTATCCAAGTACTGGTAAAAACATCGGTTCATTAAGTCCATGAAGACTGCTGGAGCGTTGGTAAGTCCAAATGACATGACTACGAACTCATAGTGGCCATAACTTGTTCGGAATGCAGTCTTCGGAATATCTTCCTCACGAATCCTGAGCTGATGATAACCAGATCTCAGATCGATTTTGGAAAAGACTTTAGCTCCTTGTAGTTGATCCAACAGATCATCAATCCTTGGCAATGGATACTTGTTCTTGATCGTGACTTTATTCAACTCTCGGTAGTCGATACAAAGCCGAAACGATCCATATTTCTTTTTGACAAACAAGCCCGGAGCGCCCCAAGGCAATGCACTCGGCCTTATATAACCTTTGTCGAGAATGTCCTCTAACTGCTTCTTCAACTCCTGCATCTCAGCAGGGGCCATCCTATACAGCACTTTAGAAATCGGAGCAGTACCTGGTTCAAGATCAATCGAAAACTCCACGACACGATGCGGGGGTAATCCAGGAATTTCTTCCTGGAAGATGTCCGGAAATTCCCGAATCACAGGAATATCAAGAACTGATGGCTCATCCTTCGTGGGTGCATCCAGATAGCAAAGGTACGCGACACAACCCTGTCGAAGCAGCTTAAACGCAGCCATTGCATTTATAAGCCTACCATTATCGGCGTCATTCCGACCTTTAAACTTGTACATACTCTGGCCCCCAGATGACACCGTCACTGTTCTTGAACTAAAATCGATCACTGCCCCACGGCGTGTCAGCCAATCCATACTGAGGATTATGTCGTATGGGTCCATAGCAATACAGATCAAATCTGCCTCGAACTTCTTACCCTGAATGGTAATCGGAAACTCGGACAAACACTTAGTTCCTACTAAGCGTTCACCATTAGGAAGATTCACAACGAAAGGTTCACAAACTTCATTGCAAATTAAACCTAACTTACTAACACAATGCTCTGAAATGAATGAATGGGTAGCACCCGAATCAAACAGTATGCATACTGGAGTAGAGTGAAGGTAGATGGTACCTTGAGCAATCAGTGCGTTCGGTCCATCAGCTTCACGCATCTCATACAGGCGTTGACCCTAACTTCCTGAAGTTACTGGGGCTTTCCCCTTGTTCTGGGCGGTTGTCTGCATCGAAGGGCTAGGAGTCGTTGTCGGTTTGAATCTGGGTCGGTTACTCTGACTAACAGACCCCTGTTGTGACTCTGCTCCCTTCTGCTTTCCCTGCCAGCAGAACTTCTGCAGATGCCCCTCAGTTCCATAGCCAAAACATGTCTTCTTCTCCTTGGGACATGCAATGCTCTTGTGCCCAGCGGCACCACAGTTATAACACTGAATCAGACTTTTGCCTTGACCCGATTGTTGAGTCGACCCGCCTTGCGTTCCACCCGTCTTTGCCTTGCTGGACTTAGCAAAGTTGGATGGTGGCGCAAGACGTTTGAATCCGCTCGCCTGAGGATGGTGTTGCGTCAACCTCTGGCGATTCTTCGACTCTTCTAGGGTTGCCTCTAGTTTATAAGCCCCATCCACGTATTGCTCCAGAGTAGAGCAATTGTGGCTCAACATCATTGGCTTAATTTTCGGGTTCATCCACTCATGGAAGTGCCAAATCTTTTGCTCTTCGGTGGATACGTCCGATCCGGCATATGGCAACAAGTGGTTTAACTTAATTGCCAAATCATCTACCTTCAACCCTTCAGTCTTGGGGTACAGAAATTCCTTGCGCTTTTCCTCTCTCATTGTCTGAGAGAAGAATCGATCAGTCATTTTGGTCTTAAACATTGCCCAAGTCAGATTCGGGCTATTCGCAAGGCCGGTGTTTTCCCACCATTCACCGGCATCTCCTTTCAATTGCATGGAGGCTATGTGCACTTGCTCAGCCTCAGTGCATTCGACACTGCGGAATAACCGCTTCATGTGGGAAAACCAATGTACCACTTCAACTGATTCACCCTTTCCATTGAAACTGTCAGGTCTCATGGAATTTATGGCTTTCAGCGCTCGGCCACAATCATACTTGTTCCTGATTACATTCTCCTGATGCCTTGGTACATGAGTTTCTTGTTCTTCCTCTCCCGGGGCTGCTGAGGATGCAGGCCCATCCTGTGTCTGAGACGCACTAGGATGTAAGACGTCAGTCATTGCTTGCATGAAAATCTCCCGAATTTCGGCAACGGCTGCCTCGTCAAATATTCTTGGAGCGGTGCCCCTAGGTTCATGTCGAGAACTAGACTCACATACGTTCTCAGGAGTCCCCATACTCCTTTCGTTGCGTCTGGGACGACCACTTGGCCCAGCGCCAGAACGAGCGTTGTTCCTTGTATTCACCATCTGTTTGCCAATCAATTTCCAAAGATTTCATACATTAATATTTTCCAATATACTTAATGTAATAAATCCAACTCGGAATAGATTAACTAAGCAAACTTCATTAGATGATCTTTATATTATACATAAAGTTTTACAAAATGGGGAAGCTTTCCTGAGCTTTGAGGCAAAATTGCTCGAGGAGTTCCCATTTCACCGTATGCATATTAAAATATTATACACGAAAACTATTTATCAGTACGTCCACATCTTTCACATTCCCCCGAAACGCTTCCTATATGGTAAACTACCCATACAGGTCTTTTCCGAACAGGGTTCATCCTTAGGGTCCGGTGATGAACTTTTCACCCTACTAGGCCCTATCACACTTGGCCCGATCACTACTCCTGGTGCTCTTGGCCTGAAAGCATACTGATCAATCTCCTCTGGCTCTCCTGGTCTTGCTCGACCTTGAATACGTCTGGCAATATCGTCCCTCAGACGATTTTCTTCAAAAGAGGTCTCTTCATCCTGATGAGGCACCTCTTGTATTATTGTCCTCCTCTGCACTTGTTCCCACATCTCTCCCAACTCACGCTGTCCTTCCATGGTTCTCTGACGGCTTTGTCGGATGATTTCGCGTAACTCCGGGCTCGACCTCCGCCTTCTTCGTGTTTGAAGAGGCGGCGCGTCCTCCGAGGCATAACGCGAATCATTACCATCCCTGATACCATATTCATCGTACAACTCTTCCCATTCGGCGTTAGTCAAAGGTGGGTATTCGTGTTCTGGCGACTGACTTGGATACATGGGTTGCATCCCTGTGTCCTCTGGTACCACTCGGGATCCATCACTCCTAATGTTGTACTCGACAAAGAGTGCCTCCCAGTCTGTATCAGATAACAGTGGATGTCCCTCCTGGTCGCCTTCTTCAAGTTCTTCCCTGGGATCTTCCTCTTCCACAAGGTCTTCCTCTGGATCTTCTTCAGGATCTTCATCAGAAACTATTCCAGTAACTGATTCTATTTCAACATCATCATCGAGGTACTCTCCAGTGTACTCTGATGTCTCATCGTTACCCATGGTATTCATTTCCAGGATCTCTTCCTCATTCTCTTCTCCCTCATTCATCTCTGGGACTGCCTCAATCATATAGTCGTCGTTGTAATGCCCCTGGGCATACCTTGACAACTCACTATTGGCTTCCATATTCTCTCTCCGTTGCATCGGAGTATCTATCACTGGGACCACCTGATCATCAGATCTTAGTACATCAGATCTCAGTACAACTGATTCAGGGAGTACATATTTTATCTCTTCATGTACTTCACTCGGTCCTCCGATTTCTAAATGCCTTTGAGGGATTGGAAAGTCGAGTTCCATTGAAGTAGGCGTGGTCACCTTTTCTTCCTCCTTGTCCTTAGGGAGAGTAAAACAAGCACCCATTCTACGAAAAATGAAACACGTATTAGTCTTTCTAAATAGAGAGTTTATTCTCATATTAGACTAAAGAGAAGGCACGACTATAAACGACATTTTCATTTTGAAAATTCAGAATTTCTAAAACATTTTCAAAAACGAGTAATTGGTTCACAATTTCCCAAACCCGTTTTAAAACTTTTGGCTTTGATACCAAATCTGTAACACCCCCAAATTTCAATACGCTTGGAAAGGTATTACCGCCAGTGACCTCGGTTTCCACACCGAAGCCACCCCAGGCTTTACCGGTTTAAACACAATTCATAAATAACAATGATAATATAAAGATCAAAATCTTTAATTAAAACATGTGTTTGGGGATTACATCCCAATCCCCATAGGACAAAACAGAGTATTAAGCGGAAGTCTTTTCAAAATATAAATACATGGGTCTTGATGTAAAGATCACCCGCCAAGGATCGTAGCCTGATAAACCAACAAAAACACCGTTCATTCCTATAGCCATTCTAGCCTTCATTCCTCGGATGCTTATCTGATGCGCCGAATCGAACGGATGACACCAGCCAACCATGCATAGAACAATTACGGTTGGTTAGTATAATGAAAGACTATGCAAGGGTACAAAGCAGATGGTTCGAGTAGTCGTATTAGGTTAGACTCATCGCTCCTCGAATAATAGCCGATGACGATAGTCAACCACCATACTTCTACTGGAATATAACAATTGAAAGATCATGATAAGATTACGGAGACTAGATCTCACAACAATCAACAAAAGAAGACTCCAAGAGATTGAGCCTTATGGGAAACATGACAATGTTGGGAAACATAAACATTTCATACAAACGTTCAAAAACGACAAGGTGTTTCAGTTCACGACCAACCTCACCGCAATAATGCGAATCCAGATTGGAAAGAGAACGTACTCTGATCGAGTCAAGACGAGTTTTCCGAACTGCACTATTCCCTAGCTACACTACTCATCTGAGGTTTATTAAACATGTGCGCTTGGGCACTTATCTTATTTAATTCCAAAAACGCTTATCACGTTATAAGCTTTTAATTATGCCTGCCGACAGCGGGACATATTTCTGATAGGGACGGATCCCAAGTTTGTAGCACCAGCTCCGTGCCACCATCTCCATACCACCAAGTACAGAGATAGGTCATGACCCACCAAATGGTCTTTGAGTTAAACTCTCCGCACCATTTTCATTATCAAGAAACGACTGGACTTTGGTCAGCCCCTCGCTCCTACGAATACTCGTGCTAACTAAACAGTCTAAGCACAACAATAATCATATCAAAAGCCCTTAGGCCAATATATATATATAATAGCGTTGTTCTAGCAGATATACAACCTATTATAATATCATATTCTTTTATATCATTTAATAAAACTGTTCCCAACAATTTAATAAATCATTCCAAATTAATTAACAATTAAGCAATTGATAATCAATGGAAATATGGAATGATAAGCAAGAGCAAACCGCCACTTGCCTTAGATTCGAAGAAAGTCTGACGAGCTCTAAAGACGATGATTCTTGGGTCTGATCGGGGATAGATCTCGGATCTTAAATCCTTTTGGAACGACCCAAAATAAAACCCTAAATTAGATTCAACATCTATACATATGAATCTAAAGGAATAAGGAAATAATCAAAGAGTCCAAGCCTCGCCCAAAACCCAACACCCAAGACATACACACCACGGACGCAGCTCGCCGCGGGTGCGCCAGACCTCACCGCGGGGTGCGGTGGTGGCTACCGCGGGGTGCGGTGGCGTGACTGCCGTGGGTGCGGCGAGGAAGCAGGGGCGAAGTTCAGCAAAATTTGAGAAGAAACACTCACCCAAATCGATCAATTCGACTTCGATTTGATATTGGTTTGGCTTCCCTACTCCTTAGTACTTTGCTTAACACCTAAGAACACCTAATACCGCTCTCAAACTAATACCTAATTCCAAATTAATTAACAATTAAGCAATTGATAATCAATGGAAATATGGAATGATAAGCAAGAGCAAACCGCCACTTGCCTTAGATTCGAAGAAAGTCTGACGAGCTCTAAAGACGATGATTCCTGGGTCTGATCGGGGATAGATCTCGGATCTTAAATCCTTTTGGAACGACCCACAATAAAACCCTAAATTAGATTCAACATCTATACATATGAATCTAAAGGAATAAGGAAATAATCAAAGAGTCCAAGCCTCGCCCAAAACCCAACACCCAAGACATACACACCACGGACGCAGCTCGCCGCGGGTGCGCCAGACCTCACCGCGGGGTGCGGTGGTGGCTACCGCGGGGTGCGGTGGCGTGACTGCCGTGGGTGCGGCGAGGAAGCAGGGGCGAAGTTCAGCAAAATTTGAGAAGAAACACTCACCCAAATCGATCAATTCGACTTCGATTTGATATTGGTTTGGCTTCCCTACTCCTTAGTACTTTGCTTAACACCTAAGAACACCTAATACCGCTCTCAAACGGATTTGAATATACCCTCAAACAAAGCTCAACTTGCTTCAATGGAGGTTCTTTCTGAGGTTGAAGATGATAGAGGAGCTGACTTGTGGCTCATTTCTGACCCGCTTCTCCTCCATTTATAGCCCAACCAAGCTGCTCACGAGCTGGAGGGAAGCAAGGAGGAGGTGTCCAGCCTACTAGCCTAGCCCCAACGAGTCACCAAGGCTACGAAGTAGCCTTGCCAAGTCGCTCTGCAGGCTGTCGGGTGACGTAGGCCACCGCGGGGTGCGGTGGGGGCGCGGCAAGGGTGCGGTGACCGACCTGACGCCGCCTTCGGAAATGGTCTTCGCCGCGGGTGCGGCAAGGGTGCGGTCAAGGCCAAATTTGCCCCCTTCCGTCCCTTTGTCGTTTTTACCTTAAGTGGTAACAAGTTTTTAACTCCGGGTTAAATATATTTGTACGCGAACGATCTTTTAGCCCGAAAATACCTTAACTGTATTTTATATTGCTCAGAAAAATATTACAGAGGCCAAACATTACACAGAATGTTCATACATCCCCAAAATTAGCCTGTCTCGCAACATGGCTCAAGAAAAATTCCAAATTTACCCGTACAAAATGTGAGATATTACACTTGCCTCTATTCAATTGGTTCTTGCTATATCCCTTTGTTTATCTTTGTTCTTGTTTCATTTGCTAACTTCCATTGTTGTGTTTCTCTTGTGTTTCATCCTCCATCTTCTCTTTGAGTCACTTGGCGTCACGATCAGGCCACTCGTGGCTAATCCCCGCATCAACCAATCTTAAAAGGGTATTCGAAAAAAACAAATCCAACCTTCCCGATGCCAATCTGCGCGTTCATGAGGACGTGGAAGACGCGCTACCGTCCTGGAAGGAAATTGCCCAACTTCGTGGATTCTATCTAGTTCCAGCTGGTTCAAGGTTCTGTCTAGGGAGTCCTCCAAACTCAAAAGCTCAAGGGGGGCAAAGCCGTCATCTTCATCATTGTAACTACATGACGCAACCCGACTCTTCTTGGATCTAGAAGACGCCATGGGGGAACACGAAGAAGCAACAATAAAAAATCAATTTTTCACCTTGAAAAGAGAGAGCTTTTTACAGAAGAAGAAAACCGTAAAACATAGATTCGGGTAGTTGCCAATTTAAAGAGGTGAAACCGATTGACAAGAAGGCCAAAACGATGGTCCAATCAAGGGACACCAAGTCACCGTCTCTTGAAAGGAAATCGGCAAGAAAATATTGCGTTAGCAGAGAAAACGGGAAGAAAGTTAACTGCCCCTTCAAACCACTTTTCGACCCAGTTAACTTTGGGGCAATTGTTGGGCCTGTAATTTCTACAGAAGAAGTCCATCAGGCCGACTCAGTGGATCGATAAGAAGAAGTGTTGAAGATATGGGCGGAGAAAACAAAGAGGATCCAAGACGTTAGGCCGATGGATAGAATCGCGGACAACTAACATTCCACACGACGTCAGCATGGATTTTATTAGATTTTTTGTTTGATTAATTAGTTGTTAATATAAATACCCTAAAGACTCGTTATGTGAGAGGTATGCGGTATTCATTCTTGCTAAAAGAAACACAAGAATACTCTCTTACGTATTGATCAAAGCACGCATTTTTCATCATGCTTTACGTTCAAAGATCTAGACGATTGACGACGGAAGTATTCGATTCAATAATCTTCTTGCCCAAAGGAGATAAGTTTGTTCTTGTAATTTCTCAGTTTCGTTCGTCTTATTATTAGTCGATTTGGATTATTTCAATATTTTGATCTCTTTGTTCTATAGTTACCCCATCTTAGGCATGTTAGGCCGATTCGATCTTTTTGCCCCAAAACAGACCCTTGACTTGCCCCAAAACAGACCCCTGACTTGGCATCACACCCGGATCTAGCTTGGTCCCGGGCCACTTGATCCTACATGGCCTCTTGTGGTGACAAAGGAATAAGTGTCACCTTTCTACCATTATGCACAAAGCGATATCGGTTTAAGTAACCATCATGAATCATCTTCTTGTCAAATTGCCATGGTCTCCCTAAAAGCATGTGAGTACAATCCATAAGCACAACATCATAAATAACTTTATAACTATAATGTGCAATACTAAAATGTACTACACATTGCCAAGTAATCATGTTATCTCCTCGGCTTGCAGCGATCCATTGGAGTGAATAGGTTTGTGGATGTAGTGTTGTCTTCGATTAGATGTGATCAACTACTCATTGGTGGACTAAATTGTAGTACCTCCCTTCATCAATAATGACGCATATAGTGGTGTCCTTCATGACTCAATGGGTTTGGAAAAATGTCTCTTGCTGATCCTGAGCCGGTGCCTCTTGGACCGTAAGCACATGCCTAGTCACAAGCAAAAGTGGCCTCGTGTATGGTCGCAAACCAAGGCTCGATTCCTCCTCCTTAGACTCTCTATATCCACTAAGGCTGGCATATCATTATCCTCCTGCTCCAAGTCATAGCCGTAATTTTATGTCAAAAGTGCTTGTGTCTGGTTCGGGCAATCACGTGCCATATGCACCCTCCCTTGACAATTGAAGCACTTAGGGTCATGTGTCCTATCTCGGGGCTGTGTGTTCTTGGACTCTCTCCTCTTAGCCATCTCAATTTTGCTCTTAGGTGAGTTAGAGACTCCCTTTTGTTGCACAGAAGAGTTAGTACCTGAATTCAAAGATAGACTAGAAGAAGAATTAGACTTATACCTCTTTTGGCCATTAAAAGACCGGGATTTATGCATGTTCCATTGTTGTTGGTTGTAGTCTAGGGTGGATTTATGCACCATCTCATTGATGTCCTTGATGCATTGTAGCTCTAAGATGTCACGGATTGGACGTTTCAAACCTGCCAAGAACTGCTCGCTCATGGAACGCGGACCCACGTGAATTCCCTCTTTGTGCATCAAGTCTTCGAGCTCATTGAAGAACTCAACGGGAATCAATTGCCTTGCTTGCACATGTTCACTCATTGCTGCATATGCTCAAAGTGCTCGTCCGGGACATATTTTTTCCTCATAATGAACTTCAACTGAGGCCACGTAACAATGGGTCTCAATCCCTTCCTCCTCCTTTCTGCCCAGAGTCCAAACCACAATGACCGTGCTATTCCTTGGACGTTGATAGTCACCACTTTGACTAGTTCTTGGTTCTAATAGCCACAATGGTCAAGAATGTACTTTCTAGTCTTCTCACACTCTAAGTACTTGTCTGCGTCGTTTTCCACTGCAAAGTTATCAATCTTAATCTTAAAATCATATCAATTCATACCTCTAATTTATCGATGTAGGGGTTGGCGACCAGCTCTAGGGGGTGGTAAATCCTCCACAGGAGGCTCCTCATTGTTGAAGTAATGAATGGGGGAATTTTCGGCTTGAACTCCTCATAATAGTCACCTTCATCGAGCTCAAGCTCAAAGGCCGTGTTGCATGATAGTTGGTTGTGTTGTGAAATCGACACTACGCCTGGCAAAGATTGGTGGTGGTGGGGCTTGCTGTTGCTGGCGCTGGGACTCGGCAAAGCCAGCCATGTCCTTATCAATGTCGTTAGACTTAGTGGAAGTGATATACTTGGCCCAGGAAGACCGCGGTCCCTCATAGCCATGTCGAGTGCATACTTGTGTAAGCTTGGTCGTGAGTTCATCCATGATAGCATCGTGGCTTGCCCATTCCTTTCTGATGTCCGTTTGCATCAAGGAAACGATGTTAGGGATGCTCTGTCATATTGCCTTGATAATCTTGAGGTCGATATCCGTCTCTTCCCCACTTTGTTGAGAAGGGTGTGGGGAAAAATGGGTGATGCATTTCCCTTTATCATGTTGGCATGCCGTAGGGAAAGCAAAGAACTACGAACAAATTACCTCAAGTATCCATGATGGCCTTGTTAACTATTCAAAACCTCAAAATATTTTGCAACGGTGAGGTAGGATAACAAGGTATGTAGTGGAACTCGAGAGAAGCTATGATAGTAAGAAATTGATGCAAATAATTCAAGTCCAAGAAACAAGAAGAGCTATGCAAGAAATTCCTAATAAAGAACAACTTTGCAAACAAGTCAAGAATTACTTAATCAAGAATAATCAAGAAAAAACAACCTAGATGCAAGTCTAATAAAGAGAGAAAACATGACATTATTCAGCAAGTAATCACGTAGGGCATCAATGTGCAATAAGGAATCAAATTTTTGAGGAAGAAACCCTATATTCATGGCGAGAGCAAAAAAAGTGTATGTGTGCAAGTTCAAGTCTTTGCATTGGTTGCAATTCACACAATAAAAGGACAAGATATTTACAAGAAAAATACTCAGTCACCCTAGATAAATCCGAGTTTTCTAAGTCTTTCTTGAAATTTTCTTGGCCCTTGGCCCAGTTCTTGATGGATCTTTTTATTGACTGTTGAGCAAGAAAGTCATCAAGCAAGCAATCTGATTTTTTTTTTCATTACTGGACCTCAAATTGGGTGAATCAAAGAGCAAGTAATCAAGATAATAACAATAAGGGAACGCCTGCAAATGGAAGAAAGATACTAGGGTTCATGATGCAAGTTGTAGAAGCAAGAAATTCAAAACTAGCATGCAAGAATCGAACTAGATGCAAAGATATCATGCAAGGACACAACTTGATGCAAGAACATGAAAATTAAGTAATCAAAATCCAAACTAACTCCAAAAGGTAAGGACTTGGGGCACAAGACAACCTAAAGCCAATCTTGGGTTTTGGCGACAAGCTATGGCAAGGCGCGGCAAAGGTAAGGCTTTGGGGTTATGGTGCATCACTGGGTGGCGGAAGGTTATCGTGGTGGTGGTAGTAGGGCTGTCTAGGGGGTAGTCGAGTGGTGGTGGTGCGGTGATGGTGGGATTGGTGCAAGAAAATGCAAGAAAGATCAAGAAAATCAAGATCAAGGTGCGGTTGGATGTTGGATCGGTCAATAAAGGTGTTTATAGCCGAAACATTTGAAGAATTGATTGAGCATGATTAAGAAATACTTGTCTTAACATAGGAATCTGATATCACTTGATGTGAAATCATTTAGTTACCACGATCTTGAAGGGAAAAGACTGCCTTAGCGCGCAAGAGATCTAAGTTTTGGGTCCAGTCTTTGGAAAAGTATAACGTTTGCTATGAAACTCCAAATCGAGTAATGCATGAATCAAGATCAGGACGTCTACTTGAACTCCTTCAAAATTCACGCAAAACGAACGGGTGGAACTCCAGAAGGACTGGTGCCCTAATTCAGGACGTAGTTTAGAAAATGGGAAATATGCGTGAAGGAATGAATTCAAATTGATGGATTTGATGAACATGGTTAACTTGATTATTTGAATGTTTGATTTCTTTGAAAAAGAAGAGTACTTTGTACTGAGCAACTCGAGAATAACTTATCCAACATACTGATGCAAGAGCATCCGAGGCTTCACCCAAGATGCACACAAAGATGGATGGTTCACTCACAAGGGTTCGAGCCAAGCCATTGAGGAAGGAGATGGTGCACTCACAAAGAGCTCGAGCCAAGCGTATGCAAGAGGAATTCGAGAACTTGGTTAGCCTTCACGTCTCAAGGGAGCCCACCCTCGTCGAGGACTTCACCGAGCCCATACTACAGACCTTGGTGACCTTCCGAGCCAAGCCAAGAGTGGGGGAACGAAGACCGCAAGTGGAATGCACCTCATACCACCAATTGAGCTGCATTTTCACGCCAACCACTGATAATAGGTTTTCGTCGTGTAAAAACTGCTATGCAAAATATCCAAACAAACCTTAAACCGTAGTCCTAGGTAAGTAAAGGTCGAACCCACAGGGAGGCCAATTCTGTCTATGTATGCAAATTATGTGTCAAAGCAAAGTAACCAAAGGGGGGTTTTGTTTGTTTTGTAAGTTTTAAACATGCAAAGGTAAACAAGCGAAAGAGTTGTGAAGTCAGTGGTGGGAAAAACACTTAGTCAAACAACATCCACTATTTGTATGACAAGTTGATCCTAGATACTCATTCAAAATCTCATGCAATGGAAATTCCAATTCCTTTTCAGATATAACTAATAGCACAACCAGATACTATTAGCACTAACTAATTAAACAACCCTGAAACTATCAAGATTCAGTTTAACAACAGCTTTACGGATAGAAATATAGTTGGATACAATTCTAGCATAAAACAATCAGCTTTTATCCTAGAATGTAAATCAATTCTCTTCTGCATAAGAATAGCACAACCAGTTACTAGTACGATGCAGTTGCTACTCTGAAATAGATATGCTCAACCAGTAACAATCTAAATCTAGCAATAGATCAATAACGACAAACCCTAGTTGCGTCCAAATAGAGATTATCAATATCAATCATAAGCAACTTAAGCAAGAGAAAGATAAAAACCATGCAATAGATTAAGAACGAGAATCTCACAACTGAATCAAAACGAAAGCTTCAGCGTCTGACTAAGCCAGGGAGGCTTAGTTCTTCATAACGTAGAACGCAGAATGAAATTAGGGTTCGAGAGAGTTGATGATAGGCAAACAAGCCTTTTCTCAACCCTTAAATACTAAAGGAAATAAAGCTAAGTTAACCTAAAACGAAATAATAAAAAGTAATAAAATAATCCGAAATAACATATAAGGAAAATTCGGCTCGGCGGTTTTCTGACACGGGCGGCGGCCGCTGCAACCTTCACGGCGGGCGCCGTAATTGCGGCGGTCACCGTCTTTCCACGGCGGTCGCCGTGGACAAGTCGTAGCTAAGCTTCTGGAATGGATTTGGCGGCGGTCGCCGTGATCTCGTTTCTTCCTCCTTTGTCTCTTCAGCTCCCAAAACCTCCAAAATTGTGTCTTCCGCACCTCCTCGCCAAGTCTCCAAATCATCTCCAAAGCATCCTAAAACACCCCTAAAAACACCAACTTCGCCCCCAAACACCATGCACATGAATGTGTCTAAATCTACCCGAATGGCACCAATAAAACCTCTAATGACTCTTACTTAAGCCCTACAAAGTAGTTCTTATCAAACCACCCCATGCTTAGACCTTTGCTCATCCTCGAGTAAACTAATAAAGAGTCTATTCCTCCAATGCAGCACCCAAGGTTTCAGGAAGCATATCCTCCAACTAAGAGTCACCTAACCAATGTCAAGCTCCTGGCACCAATCTCATTCACAACACATCCACAACTCAACAAGCTTAAGGGGCAAGCAAAGTACTTCCCCAAAGCTAACCCGGACATCCAAAAGTGTGAGTAACCTCTAATCCTAGCCTCCATCTATTGCTCCTTATGTCTCCCAGAGTGACCTACCCGACAATCCTTCTTTGACTCCTCTTCTTATGACGCCTCGCCAAGAATAATGAGAAATCCTAAAATCACTCTTCTTCTTTTTCGCTCACCCTTTTGGGTTTTCACCAAGCCACTCATTTCATTTTCCAATAGATGTACTCACATAAGCTCACGTCACTCTTGACCTCATATTACCCCAGCCTAATGCCGGTCCAAGCCACCTGCTTTTTACCTAGGCCGCCCTTTCGGGTTTTCGACCTATCCCAGGATTTTTATGATAGCCTTTTTTCAAATTTTTGGCTCTTTTCATTTTTCTCCTCAGCAGCGTAGCAAGTATAAAACCCCAAGATTGGCGGGAAATTGCACAACATGAGTTGGTTGGTCCAAGTTAGGAGCCGTCAAGGACTCAAGAGTAACACGATCAGCCATCGTATCAGCTTCCTCAAGTAGTAAATTCGCAGCCCTGCGAGCCTGAAGAAAAGTTCTTTCGATTTCTGGATCAAAAACTAGAGGTAGATTATTAGTAACACGGGTGTGAACCATAAGATAGGTTCACACCAAGATTGGCACACAAATCACACACACAAAATAGATTATTGCCTCCCCGGCAACGGCGCCAATTTGATAACAGGTTTTCGTCGTGTAAAAACTGCTATGCAAAATATCCAAACAAACCTTAAACCGTAGTCCTAGGTAAGTAAAGGTCGAACCCACAGGGAGGCCAATTCTGTCTATGTATGCAAATTATGTGTCAAAGCAAAGTAACCAAATGGGGGTTTTGTTTGTTTTGTAAGTTCTAAACATGCAAAGGTAAACAAGCGAAAGAGTTGTGAAGTCAGTGGTGGGAAAAGCACTTAGTCAAACAACATCCACTATTCGTATGACAAGTTGATCCTAGATACTCCTTCAAAATCTCATACAATGGAAATTCTAATTCCTTTTCAGATATAACTAATAGCACAACCAGATAATATTAGCACTAACTAATTAAACAACCCTGAAACTATCAAGATTCAGTTTAACAACAACTTTACGGATAGGAATATAGTTGGATACAATTCTAGCATAAAACAACCAGCTTTTATCCTAGAATGTAAATCAATTCTCTTCTGCATAAGAATAGCACAACCAGTTACTAGTACGATGCAGTTGCTACTCTGAAATAGATATGCTCAACCAGTAACAATCTAAATCTAGCAATAGATCAATAACGACAAACCCTAGTTGCGTCCAAATAGAGATTATCAATATCAATCATAAGCAACTTATACTACTACAAAAATGGCCTTTTAGCCCGGGCGTTTTACCTAATATAGCCCGGATATTGTGAAAATAGGTCCGGGCTACAGCTCAGTGTGATAATAAACCAAATAGCCCGGATCTATAATGACACGCCCGGGCTATAAAGTATGGGTATATTCTGATTGTGTTACACTTAATAGCCCGGGCGTGTGTAAATCAACCATCCGGGCTAAAAAGTCCAATATTTAGAAAGTACTAACATTTGATGTCCGGGCTATATGTAAACACGTGTCCGGGCTAAAAAGTGGTGCGTGAGATGTAGGATCCTGAGTATATAGCTCGGTTCATGAACATCCGAGCTATATAGTATTAATAATTTTTTCGTGATATTTTTTGTTTTTGCCTATTTAAGCATCCTGTATATATATATATTTAATTTGTAGCATTGCACCAATATTTAACCAATATTAAAAAGTACAAACATTTATATTACACTAGATATTATAAAGCGGTATTTCAATACACTTCTAGTTATAGTATAATCCTTCACTTAGTTAAAAAAAAGACTTCTAAATAGAAGTTCTTAACACCTACTAAACAACAACCACTTTATAGTTCTTCTAGCAATACCACTTGATCTTCTTATCTCCTCCTTTCCTTCTCATGTTCAACATCCAACAAAATCTGTCAGAGCGAAAGAAAAATACATGTAACCATTAAATTTGGACCACAAGATATAAAAGACATGAATATCCAAAAGATTTATGTAGTGACCATAACCCCAGGATTTTCGACTATACCCAACTTAGTGTACGTCTTACCGGCACCTGTTGCACCATAGCAGAACACTGATCCATTCCTTCCCTCTAATACAGCTCCCACTAGTTCTGCAAGCAAATTTCAGCCAAACATTTTCATCACTTGTCCTGTTATATTCAATTAGTAATTACCCTTCTTAATGTTTCAGTTTTGCCAAATTTTGCATAAGTAGATGAGTTTTTGTTAACAAAATAGATACCCCATAGCTAGCAGCCTAGCATAAAAGGAGATACTATAAATTGTACTGATACAAGCTTACATGGGAAGTATGACATCATGTTCAATGTATTCAATTAGCAAATTTGCTAGTGACTGGGAGCTGAACTTGACATTATCCAAGAATAGAATCTAAGCAAATGGAAAGTTTATATACATGATAAAATTGTGCTTTTATCGCACAAAAGATAATTTGTGGATTAGACCAACTCAATAATTAAATGTTCAGGCTTCACATAGACGACTTCATGTTTACTTACTATTTTTGTTTTCTTATACACAGACTTACCAACTTAATTTATTGTGTATTCATGATAAGGGTAACACAATTATACAAATGATTTTTTATTAATATTCATTTAATCATATAGTATATATATATATAATATTATTTTCTTCTTCGTGTTGTTCATATATATTATTATTACTCCTAACACTGTCTATTATTCTCAAATCATCATATATATTATTATTACTCCTAACACTGTCTATTATTCTCAAATCATGGTGTGCACGTCTACCTAACACTGTCTAAAAATTGAAATTTTATCATTGAAATTACTACCAGAACAACTGAATGGCATACCAAAATGAACAAAAACAATCGATTAAAATTACCAAACAATTTCAGCAGATGAAACACTTTTATCAATGAAGTAACCCAAGAAAGTTGGATCAGCAACCCAAACCCGTTCTTACAAATTGAGAGGAGAGAAATATAAAATGGGAAAACAAATGTAGCTGAGTAGAAGGATATCAAGCTCAACTAGTGACACCATAGGGAAAAATAAAAAAATAAAACTTACAAGAGCATTATCAACACCATAGGGAAAAATAAAAAAATAAAACTTACAAGAGCACTATCAACGCCATAGCAATCAATATATTTGATCCCTCTTGAAGCCATATCTTCTAATAGCTTTGAAGATTTTAAGGCTAGGAAAATGAAATTAGTCAATGACTGACAAAGTTGAGTGCATAGTTTGTAATGGATACTATATGGACAAAGACTTACCTTTGTAAACTCCTCCATTTCCATCAGGAGACTTTGCTACCTGCCATCACAAAACAGCCAGGAAATGAGGGATAAAAGAATAGTCATACAGATTAAGGAGCAATCCACTAGAGACCTGTCACCTTATTCCACCATTGGCCAGAAAGTTAAACATTGGTAAGGACTAAGGAATAAGGAGGATAAAGGACATTCTTGATAGGATCCGCACCAAAACGAAAAAGCGAGCAATGATTTTAAGTTGACATTTTGTTCTCAAACAATAGCCATAGAGGGAAAATATAGAATTGCAAATAAATTAACAAGACAATAAAAAAATATACTTCTTGGCTATTTCATTAACTTCAAATAATCCCAATATCATTGAGGGTATTAATGGGAAACACATGTACACATGTATCAAAGTAGCAACAAAGATAGACTCAACCTGTTTTGCTGTGTTTTATTTCATTTTAAGACACTTGCCTCAAATCCTCAGGAGTCACTTAAAAAAACAATGCTTCCACAATTTTACCTTAGGAAACACAAGACCTAGTCCACCAGTGGAGCTGATCATAATAACTTCCATAATTTGGTCTGATGAGGCGCCATCATCACGACAACTTCTGTACCTTAAAGGGATACACTTGTACACATGTATCAAAGTTAGAGTTTGGTTTAGTATACAATCAATTCCATAAGAAAATTAAAATAAAACAAAGGATGCGGCAAGGCAAGCACGTTAACAATTGGAATCATGAACCATTGTCTTAAAGTTGAATGAAAGATGGAGAATAGAATGTGAATCAAGGGTGACTGGCATAAGAAGATACACTTCTGATAGGAAGAAACCAGAAAAACTTCAGTAAGAACTGTTAATCAAAATAACAACAAATTTCCAAGTCTTGTCCAACATAATTTCATCTATCAATGAGAGGAGATTCAACTAATTATGATCAGCCAAACATTGATCCTCATATAATGCAACCTTCAAATTTTGCTTTCATATGAAAGCCAAAGTTTCTAAATGATCACAGACTTCAAACCCTAACTTCTTGGCTATGCGGTGAAAGGCGTAGCACAACTGAATAAATCTTCAACAGCTAATTACAATCACACACATACGTATCATAACCAGACGAGTCGAAGAGAGCACCGGAGAGAAGCAAACAGTTAACGAGTCGAAGAGAGAAGCAAACAGTTAACGAGTCGAAGAGAGAAGCAAACAATTAACAAGTCGAAGAGAGCACCGGAGCAATTGCAGAGAGAAGCAAACAGTTAACGAATTTACCTGGGCGCCGCATGTACGAATTGATCCGAACGGAGAGTCGGAGGAGGCACCGGAGCGGGGAGTCGAAACGAAGAGTCGAAGGAGATAGCTAGTGGAGGAGGAAGAGTCAGTGGGAGCAGAAAGAGGAGGCGCGAGGAAGAGTTAGGTCATGATGGACGGTCTAGGTTTTTTAGGCCGGAGGGGAAAGGAAAATAGCCCGGATATTTAACAATAGGGATATATTTATTAGAGTTTATATCCCGGTTTATAAAGATCCGGGCTATTTTTTGATAGATTAATTTTTCATACGATTAAATAGCCCGGATATGTAGAAAAAATACACGCCCGGGCTATTAAGTTTGGCATTTTTTGAAACCAATTTTTTTTTAGCCCGGACGCCTCTAAAACTGTCCGGGTTATCATGTGTAGTTTTTCAAATAAGCCGAAGCCTCATGAGGTAAAGGGCCTTAATATCCCGGATAATTAAGATCTGGGATAAATAGTCACGGGTTAAAATGCAATTTTTGTAGTAGTGAGCAAGAGAAAGATAAAAACCATGCAATAGATTAAGAACGAGAATCTCACAACTGAATCAAAACGAAAGCTTCAGCGTCTGACTAAGCCAGGGAGGCTTAGTTCTTCATAACGTAGAACGCAGAATGAAATTAGGGTTCGAGAGAGTTGATGATAGGCAAACAAGCCTTTTCTCAACCCTTAAATACTAAAGGAAATAAAGCTAAGTTAACCTAAAACGAAATAATAAAAAGTAATAAAATAATCCGAAATAACATATAAGGAAAATTCGGCTCGGCGGTCTTCTGACACGGGCGGCGGCCGCTGCAACCTTCACGGCGGGCGCCGTAATTGCGGCGGTCGCCGTCTTTCCACGGCGGTCGCCGTGGACAAGTCGTAGCTAAGCTTCTGGAATGGATTTGGCGGCGGTCGCCGTAAGTTGCACGGCGGTCGCCGTGAACTCGTTTCTTCCTCCTTTGTCTCTTCAGCTCCCAAAACCTCCAAAATTGTGTCTTCCGTACCTCCTCGCCAAGTCTCCAAATCATCTCCAAAGCATCCTAAAACACCCCTAAAAACACCAACTTCGCCCCCAAACACCATGCACATGAATGTGTCTAAATCTACCCGAATGGCACCAATAAAACCTCTAATGACTCTTACTTAAGCCCTACAAAGTAGTTCTTATCAAACCACCCCATGCTTAGACCTTTGCTCATCCTCGAGTAAACTAATAAAGAGTCTACTCCTCCAATGCAGCACCCAAGGTTTCAGGAAGCATATCCTCCAACTAAGAGTCACCTAACCAATGTCAAGCTCCTGGCACCAATCTCATTCACAACACATCCACAACTCAACAAGCTTAAGGGGCAAGCAGAGTACTTCCCCAAAGCTAACCCGGACATCCAAAAGTGTGAGTAACCTCTAATCCTAGCCTCCATCTATTGCTCCTTATGTCTCCCAGAGTGACCTACCCGACAATCCTTCTTTGACTCCTCTTCTTATGACGCCTCGCCAAGAATAATGAGAAATCCTAAAATCACTCTTCTTCTTTTTCGCTCATTTTGCCAAGACGCCCTTTCGGGTTTTTACCAAGCCACTCATTTCATTTTCCAATAGATGTACTCACATAAGCTCACGTCACTCTTGACCTCATATTACCCCAGCCTAATGCCGGTCCAAGCCACCTGCTTTTTACCTAGGCCGCCCTTTCGGGTTTTCGACCTATCCCAGGATTTTTATGATAGCCTTTTTTCAAATTTTTGGCTCTTTTCATTTTTTCATTTTTCTCCTCAGCAGCGTAGCAAGTATAAAACCCCAAGATTGGCGGGAAATTGCACAACACGAGTTGGTTGGTCCAAGTTAGGAGCCGTCAAGGACTCAAGAGTAACACGATCAGCCATCGTATCAGCTTCCTCAAGTAGTAAATTCGCAGCCCTGCGAGCCTGAAGAAAAGTTCTTTCAATTTCTGGATCAAAAACTAGAGGTAGATTATTAGTAACACGGGTGTGAACCATAAGATAGGTTCACACCAAGATTGGCACACAAATCACACACACAAAATAGATTATTGCCTCCCCGGCAACGGCGCCAATTTGATAACAGGTTTTCGTCGTGTAAAAACTGCTATGCAAAATATCCAAATAAACCTTAAACCGTAGTCCTAGGTAAGTAAAGGTCGAACCCACAGGGAGGCGAATTCTGTCTATGTATGCAAATTATGTGTCAAAGCAAAGTAACCAAAGGGGGGTTTTGTTTGTTTTGTAAGTTCTAAACATGCAAAGGTAAACAAGCGAAAGAGTTGTGAAGTCAGTGGTGGGAAAAACACTTAGTCAAACAACATCCACTATTCGTATGACAAGTTGATCTTAGATACTCATTCAAAATCTCATGCAATGGAAATTCCAATTCCTTTTCAGATATAACTAATAGCACAACCAGATACTATTAGCACTAACTAATTAAACAACCCTGAAACTATCAAGATTCAGTTTAACAGCAGCTTTACGGATAGGAATATAGTTGGATATAATTCTAGCATAAAACAACCAGCTTTTATCCTAGAATGTAAATCAATTCTCTTCTGCATAAGAATAGCACAACCAGTTACTAGTACGATGCAGTTGCTACTCTGAAATAGATATGCTCAACCAGTAACAATCTAAATCTAGCAATAGATCAATAACGACAAACCCTAGTTGCGTCCAAATAGAGATTATCAATATCAATCATAAGCAACTTAAGCAAGAGAAAGATAAAAACCATGCAATAGATTAATAACGAGAATCTCACAACTGAATCAAAACGAAAGATTCAGCGTCTGACTAAGCCAGGGAGGCTTAGTTCTTCATAACGTAGAACGTAGAATGAAATTAGGGTTCGAGAGAGTTGATGATAGGCAAACAAGCCTTTTCTCAACCCTTAAATACTAAAGGAAATAAAGCTAAGTTAACCTAAAACGAAATAATAAAAAGTAATAAAATAATCCGAAATAACATATAAGGAAAATTCGGCTCGGCGGTCTTCTGACACGGGCGGCGGCCGCTGCAACCTTCACAGCGGGCGCCGTAATTGCGGCGGTCGCCGTCTTTCCACGGCGGTCGCCGTGGACAAGTCGTAGCTAAGCTTCTGGAATGGATTTGGAGGCGGTCGCCGTGAACTCGTTTCTTCCTCCTTTGTCTCTTCAGCTCCCAAAACCTCCAAAATTGTGTCTTCTGCACCTCCTCGCCAAGTCTCCAAATCATCTCCAAAGCATCCTAAAACACCCCTAAAAACACCAACTTTGCCCCCAAACACCATGCACATGAATGTGTCTAAATCTACCCGAATGGCACCAATAAAACCTCTAATGACTCTTACTTAAGCCATACAAAGTAGTGCTTATCAACCACCAACACCCACAACAATCATGTCGTTGAATTCCTTCCCGGAACTTTTAATGACCCCTCAGTAAAAGTGCCGTATATTCTGATTCCCAACTCCGATCACTCTGAAATTGTTAGGAGTGAAACTAGACTTCAAGATCTATCTCTGGGATTTTGAATCACTCCATTCCGATCAAGGACGAGAGAGAACGAACCTTCTGAAGTTAGGCCAGAAACTGTCTCCGCGAAAGATGAAGGCATTGGCCCTGACTCGGCCCAGCCCACCAAACCCGGCCGGGTCCAGGCCGAGTTGTGCTCAGTTAAGGCGAGGGCTCCTGACTCGGCCCACCAAACTCGGCCGGGTCTAGATCGAGTTTGGTCCAATTGTTGGCCTTTGTCCCAGGCTTTGTTTGGCTTCTTGTGGGGGCCACTTAGGGACTTTCTTCCTTGTTGTTTTAAGTGTATTCTAAGACTATTTTAAGTGCCTTTGTGTGGGCCTTTATGGGCTTGTTTGGACTTTGTCTTAGGGTAGTATTTAATGCCATTTTGTTGTCTTTTGACTAACAACTTTGATGATATGAAAATGTTGCTTTGAGCACATGAGTTTGAGAGCTCTCATGGGAGAGGCTTATCTTGGTTGATTCGATCTTGCTTGATTTGACTTGCTTGTGTCAATCTCCTCCATAGGTTGGTTCTCGTAGGCTCTCACAAGAATCCTCCTCGTGCTCCTTTGATTCGTCCATTGTTGTGTGAGGTTGTAGAAGGAGAGGTTGGTTGATATTTGGTATTGGTTCTTGGGAGACATCTTAGGGGTCCAAGGGTCTTGCCTCTATTCAATTCGGTTATTTCTATATACATTTGTTTATCTTTGTTAATTCTTGCTATTTTTTCAGATTTCTAATCACTTGTGTTTCATCTCTTCTCCTCCATCTCTACGAGTCTCTCTTTGTGTCAAGATCGGGCCACCCGCGGCTAATCCCCACATCAAATTGGTATCAAAGCTCCGGTGAGGTGCCAAGCCACCCCCACCTCAGTCCATCTCAGCCGATCCACCATTTGGTTAGCTCCTTTGAGCCTTCTTCCTATATTTGTGTTCTTCTTGTGTTTTTCTTGCTTTATTATTTCTAGTCTTGTTTTGCTTATGCTTGTGTATTTGTGGACTTTGCTTGCTTGATATTGCCATCACCATTCCAAAACCCCCAAAAAATAAAGCCCTACCACAAGCCTTGCAAAAGCTAAACAAAAACCAAAAAAAAATATTCTAGCGACCAGAAAACCCCTCCGCCGCCTTGCCACCACCACCACCCAAAAAAAAATTGTGTTCCACCGCCCTGCGGCGACTCTCGCCGCGACCCGGCAGCAACCCCCAGTTATTCTACGTCAATACCACCGCCCCGCGGCGATCCCCACCGCCCCGCGGTGAGAATACCGCCCCACGGCGAAAGCACAGATCTAGTTGTTTTGCCTGAAGAAGAAGAAGAGGACCCCTACGTTCGTCCTAATTTCCCTCCTCTTGGATCTGAAAAGCCCCATGCCCCCTTTCCGGAGGCACTAAAGGAAAGGAGAGTCATTGACGACAAGGATCTCTTCGACACTTTCAGTAAGTGTGAAGTGAACATCCCACTCCTCAAGCTTGTAAAGAGTGTACCTAGGTACGCTAAGTTTCTAAAGGAGCTATGCACCATCAAGCGAAATCAGAAGCTGAAGGGCAAGGAAAAAGTCAAGGTCAGCGAACGCATATCTGCTGTATTCCAGAGGTGTATGCCAAAGAAGTGCGGCGATCTAGGTATGTGGAGCATCCCTTGTATTATTGGTGACACTAAATTCGAAAAAGCTATGCTTGATCTTGGTGCCTCCATTAATGCTTTGCCCTATTCCATCTATGAATCTCTTGGACTTGGACCTCTGCAAGAAACATGAATTGTAATTCAATTAGCTGATAGGTCTAGTGTATACACTAGAGGAGTAGTTGAGGATGTTCTGGTTATGGTTGATAAATTGATATTCCCTGCAGATTTTTATGTCTTAGATATGGAAACGGATACAAAGGCAACTCCTATACTGTTAGGTAGACCATTTTTGAAAACTGCTAAGACTAAACTTGATTCGCAAAGTGGGACACTTTCTATGGAATTTGATGGGGAGAATGTGGAATATAATATTTATGAAGCCATGAAACACCCCAATGAAGACCATTCGTTATGCTCCATTGATGTGATCGATTCTATTGCACAGGATGTCTTTGATATTTCTGGTCCTGACGAGTTGATGACCATTGTTGAGAATAATTTAGATTTGTCCCATGAGGAATACTCTTTACCATCTAACATGCAGGAAGTCATAGCTCAGCTGGATGCATATGGTAAGCTTCCCTTAGATCCTTTGGGCGTTGGCGCCAATTTACTAAATCCAAGCGAGAAGCTTGTTCCCTCTGTTGAACAGGCCCCCAAGATCAAATTAAAGTCGTTGCCGGATCATCTCAAGTACGCCTTTCTTGGAGCCAACGACACTCTACCAGTCATTGTGTCTAGTAAGCTATGTACAGACCAGGAAAGGAAGCTATTAGGCGTGCTCAGGGAGTACAAGACTGCGATTGGATGGACCATTGCAAACATAAAAGGGATAAGTCCCTCAACCTGTATGCATAGGATTCTACTTGAAGATGGAGAAAAACCATCCAGGTAGCCATAAAGAAGGCTTAATCCTCCAATGATGGAAGTAGTCAAGAAGGACGTGCTGAAACTCCTCAAAGCTGATATGATCTTCCCTATTTCAGATAGCCAATGGGTAAGCCCAACCCAGGTTGTCCCTAAGAAAGGAGGTATCACTATAGTGGAGAATCATCAAGGAGATTTAGTTCCCACAAGGACCACTATAGGATGGAGGGTGTGCATTGATTACCGTAAGCTGAATGCGGTAACTCGGAAAGACCATTTTCCCTTTCCTTTTATTGATCAAATGCTAGAACGCCTTGTTGGGCGCCCCTATTACTGCTTTCTCGATGGGTATTCAGGATATTTTCAGGTGGCCATTGCGCCAGAAGACCAGGAGAAGACCACTTTTACATGTCCCTTTGGCACCTTTGCATACCACAGAATGTCATTTGGATTGTGTAACGCACCCGGTACATTTCAACGATGTATGGTTAGTATCTTCTCTAAATATGTTGAGAAATTTATTGAGGTATTCATGGATGACTTTACAGTGCATGGGACTAACTTTGATTCGTGTTTGAACCATTTGGCACTTGTACTTAAAAGATGTGTTGAAACCAATTTGGTTTTGAATTATGAAAAGTGTCATTTTATGGTAGAACAGGGAATAGTACTTGGTCATATCGTCTCTGCTAGGGGTATTGAGGTCGATAAGGCGAAGATTGATGTAATTCAGTCTTTGCCTTATCCTGCTAATGTGCGTGAAGTGCGTTCCTTTTTAGGTCATGCAGGTTTTTACCGAAGATTTATCAAGGACTTCTCTAAGATCTCTTCACCCCTATGCGAGCTACTGAAGAAGGAGGTGACCTATGCGTTCACTGATGAGTGTAAGAAGGCGTTTGATTGCTTGAGAGAACGCCTGACAAGTGCACCTATCATTCAGGCACCTGACTGGTCTCGGCCATTTGAAATCATGTGTGACGCCAGTGACTATGAAGTTGGAGCAGTTCTAGGACAGAAAGTGGGATATGCCTCCCATGTGATTCATTATGCCTCCATGACTCTGAATGGAGCCCAGAGGAACTACTCCACCACTGAGAAAGAAATGTTGGCAGTTGTCTTTGCCTTGGAGAAGTTTAGGCAATATCTTTTGACAGTCAAGGTGATTATTTATACAGATCACGCTGCTCTTCGTTACCTAATGACGAAGAAAGAATCCAAGCCGAGATTAATCCGATGGGTTCTCCTTCTCACTGAATTTGATGTGGAGATTCGTGATAAGAAGGGAGCGGAGAACCTAGTAGATGATCACCTGAGTAGACTCGTACATGAGGAATATAAGCCCAGAGAACAGAGCCTCATTCACGGAACCTTCCCAGATGACACACTCTTCATGATTAAAGGAAGTTCAGAAAGTTCCCACTGCCCCGCGGTCCCCAGCACCTCGACCCGGCGAGCTGTAGCCAGTGAGAAGCTGGAGGATCCACCGCCCCGCGGTGACGCTCACCGCGACCCGGCGACATATTTACTTGAGAACCAGGAAAGCTCACCGCGGCCCGCGGTGACAGCACCGCCCCGCGACAACATCTCTGGTGTCATACTTTGCTCTGTAGACACTTCTGACTCTCCTCCTCACATAGCCATGGACGTCTTCGGAATCCGTTCTTTCAGACCATGGTACGCAGATATCGTGAACTATTTGGTCCGAGAGGAACTACCCCCGGATTACACCAGAGCTCAAAAGGCGAAGGTACGAAGAGAAGCCCGCCACTATGTTTGGGATGACCCGTACCTATGGAAGCATTGTGTCGATCAGGTAGTGCCTCCCAGACAATGAGGTACAATCTGTCCTTAACTTATGTCACTCTAAAGCATGTGGGGGTCATTTTGGAGCAAATAGGATTGCTAGAAAAGTATTAGAGGCAGGATTTTATTGGCCACACATCTTTAGGGATGCTTACGCCTTTTGCAAATTTTGTGACCGATGCCAACGGGTTGGAAATATCACCAGGAGGAATGAGATGCCTCAATCATCATTAATCTTTTGTGAGATCTTTGATGTTTGGGGTATGGACTTTATGGGACCCTTCCCTAGCTCTCATGGGAATCTTTATATATTGATTGCGGTGGACTATGTTTCCAAGTGGGTGGAAGCGAAGGCCACCAGGACTGATGATTCTAAAGTTGTGGCAGGTTTCCTTAAGGAGAACATTTTCTCAAGATTTGGGATACCCAAAGCTTTAATTAGTGACAGGGGAACCCATTTCAGCAACAAGACAGTGACTGCCCTACTGAAGAAGTATCACGTCACCTAGAGAATCTCAACGGCCTACCATCCTCAAACTAATGGGCAGGCCGAGAACTCCAACAGAGTGATTAAATCTATCCTGGAGAAAACAGTGGCAGCTAATCGGAAGGATTGGAGTACCAAACTCAATGATGCACTTTGGGCATACCGCACAGCTTTCAAAACTCCAATAGGAATGTCTCCTTTCCGGTTGGTATTTTGAAAAGCTTGCCACCTCCCTGTAGAGCTTGAGCATAAAGCGTGGTGGGCGATAAAGAAATGCAACATGCAACTAGATGAAGTGGGAGATTTCCGGAAGCTACAGCTGCACGAACTAAAGGAGTTGCGCCTTGAGGCTTATGAGAACTCGGTTAGCTATAAGGTGAAGACCAAGCAGTGGCATGACAAGCACATTCTGAGAAAGGATTTTAAGCCAGGGGATAAGGTCCTCCTATTTCAATCTCGGCTTAAGCTCTTTGCTAGAAAGCTGAGATCCAAGTGGACAGGTCCTTATGAAATTGATGAAGTACACCCCCATGGAGCCATTGGACTGATCAACCCCAAGACAAACATCATTTTCAAAGTGAATGGCCACAGGCTGAAACCTTATTATGAAGGCTTTGACCCGAACCATGTGGATGCGATAAGTTTTGAGAGTCCTGAAGCCGAAATCGGATAGACCACAGCCTACGTCGGGCCAACGATGTTAACCAAGGCGCTTATCGGGAGGCAACCCGAGGTATTCTCCTTTCTTCTTTTCTCTTCTTTCGATTTCTTCTTCCTTTAGACTTTTTCGTAGTTTCTTTTGCTTTGTTTCGTTCGCCTGCTACTAACGTTTCAGGTACGAAAGTAAATGGAGGCGAGTTTAACTCCACAGGAACCTCACGACCGCCCCGCGGTAAACTTCACCGCCCCGCGGTGAAACCTGGGTAATTTCACTCAATCCCAATTTTAAAAAAAAATGTGTTTTGTTTTCAAAAATATTTTCCAAGTTAGATACGAAGGATTTGACAGTGTCAGTTGGATCGCCCCGTGGTTCGGTACCTGGTATTTTTTTTTCTTCCATTAACCATTAAACACTCCCGCCAAACCCTAATCCCCTCATTCTTTCTTTTCCTTCCCTTCTCTCCGTCTGCCACGCCTTCCTTTCTCCCTCAACCCAAAACCTCAAACTCCCAAATCTCCCTTGTTCTAAGCCTTGGTTGTGGAAGATCCTTACCCCAATTTCGAATTTCCATTCCCATACCACCACATTGCACCCTTCCAACCAACCCGTAGTGTTTCTTAGTAGAAGGGGGCGTTTTGAAGTTTTGGAGGTGTGCTTGGAGGAAGTGGAGTGTTGTTTAGGCTCATCGGAGGGTGAAAGAGGAGTAATCGCACAGTAGCCGCCCCGCGTCGGTGTCTCACCGCCTCGCGCGAAGTCGGATTTTGATTTGGAGAAGAAGGTGAACAGTACCGCCCCGCGGCAGCCTCACCGCGACCCGGCGAACCTTTTCAGTGGAAGTGCCTGGTCTTCTTCACCGCCCCGCGGTGACTCTTTGGTAACCCGTCTTTGGTTTGTAAGTCCTCTTGCTTAGCTCTTTGACCCCAACGCATTCAATTACTTTCATTATGTCGAGAGCTAGAAAGGTTGGCATGACTTTAGAGGAGAATGAGGCGTACGACGTGGTTGCGGCGAGGCATGTGCACCCACCTCGTTTCTTTGATAGAGGAGCCTTGGCTGAGTTGGGTTTGTTGGAGATGGTCCAGTTGTGTCTGGATAGGTTGGGATTGAGTGGCTTCCTGGACAAGTGTGCCCCTGCTTTCCCCGAGCTCTGCTACCAATTTATCGCCACTTTGTCAAAATTGCATACGAGACGCATCATTGATGGTGAGGAGCATAAATTCATGGCGGGTATAAAATTCAAGTATGAGGGACGGGCTTATGAGATGCCATTGGAGGAAGTCCGAGAGTTATTGGGTGTGTCGAGACCACCTACTGCTGGGTGGAAGTAGGGCCCCAATGAGGCTGACATTAGAGAGTTCTGGATTACCGCTACGGGCATGTCTGATTTTCATAAGGGGAAGGAGACCAGTAACAAGCTCGTGCACCCATGTCTATGCTTAGTCTACACAGTGTTGATTCGGTCATTTTGTGGGAGTGTGGAGGAGAGGAAGATCTCTCTGAAACGCCTTGGATTATTCTCCCCGATGATTGACCATTTGGATGAGGAGACCCCTGGTTGGGTTATGATTTGGCTGCACGGGCTGAAGAGGATTCGCCAAGGTGCGGCGCGAGATATTGTTCAGGGAGGTCTGATAACCCTAGTTGTTGCGGCCAGGATCCAGACAGACACCATTCTACAGCCGATCATGCATGTTCACTATGACATCCCATGTCTGCGACGATGTGGTATGGTGAACACCTCCCAGGGGAAGTTCCTATGGTGTTCCTATGGAGGTCACATGTTGCGTCTCCCTCGCCCCTTGGCCTACCCACGGGATTTCACAGGATGGTTCATTCCGTCTGACGCTGAGATTATCCCTTCCGACACTGAGGATGATCCCCAGGCCGCTATTCCCATGATTATGGATGTTGATCCCCCGGCGTCTGATGTTGCTTCTACCTCTGCATCGACTTCTGAGATTCCTTGGGATGAGATGTTTTCTCGTCTTGATGCATTCACACTGCGTCAAGAAGCTGTAAATGAGGAGACGCTGGCTCGCCTGCTGACTTTACAGGCCGACATTACGCGAGATATCACGAGCCAGTTGAGTTCCGCTGAGGCGTTCATGCAGGAGCAGTATTTCGGGAGGCATCCACCTCCACCGGGCTATCCACCATATCCACCTTTCCAGTGAGTTTATTTTCTTTTCTCCCTATTTACTTTTGTCTTCGTCTCTACATTGAGGACAATGTGTGTTTCAAGTGTGGGGAGGGATTTAGACTTACTGCTTATCATAGTTAGTGTACAGTTTCTTTTTATGTATTTCATATTTGCATTGTAAATTTGAGCAGTTTCAAAAAAAAAAAGAAAAAGACAAAAATATCTGAAAAAGGCAATCAAAATCCTGGGATGAGCTGAAAACCCGAAAGGGCAGTTCAGGTAATAAGCAGGTAGTCCGACTGGTATAGACCGGTGCAAAAATGGATTGGAGTGATGTGAGTACATGTGAGGTGTCTAGTAAAATGAAATGAGTGGCTAGGTGAAAACCCGAGAGGGCGCCTAGGCAATATGAGCAGAAAGAAAAAGGAGTGATTTTGGGATCATTCTGGAGTTTGGCGTCATAAGCAGTGGTGATATAAGGAGTTCGGGTAGGTCACTCTAGAGCGATAAGGAGCTAGACAGGAGTTAGGAATAGATTTTTCTCGCATCACTTGTTTTGGTTGTCTGGAGCTGATTGTTGAGTTGTTGTAGTCACTGGTATCATGTTTGCTCACACTTCCTGAGGCTTTGGTTTTGATTGGAGTATGATTAGTTCTGATTTACTTGGGACGAGTACAGGTCTAAGTGTGGGGATATTTGATAGGTGCCATTTCAGACACCTTAACTAGTGATTATTGACATGATTTAGATGGAGTTTTGGTGTAGATTTAGGCTAAGTCTGTAATCCAGGAGAAGAGTTGAAGAAGTACAGATATGAAGGATTTACAACTTACTGGAGGATGATGAAGGATGGAAGAGAAGATTTGCTCAGGATTCATGGAGGAAGGCTACCATTACTTGGTAGTACAGAAGAGCATATGAAGAAGTTGAAGAAGCTGGCAATTGACGCCCCGCGCCACAAGCCACCGCGACCCGGCGGTGAATCTCTGAGAAGGCAGCACAAGCGAACTCACCGCCCCGCGGTGGAGGTCGACGCCTCACGGCCAGCGTGTTATTTGTTTCCAATTTAGTATTTTCGAATTTTATACTTTCTAGTATTTTATTTCCTTATTTTGTTTGTTAGGTTTAGCTCTTCTATTCTGAACCTATTTAAGAGTTTTTCCAGCTTTTAGTTAGGTAGTTCTTTTTCTCTCGTTCAATTCTACTTCTAGGGTTTGAACGAATGGAGAACTAAACACCTTTATTTCGCTAGACAATTGAAGCATTGCAATGAATTGGTTGTGAGATTTCTATTCCTTGTTCTATATCTTATAAAGTTGGTTTAATTATTGTCTATTGGTTTATGTTGGTTTATCTAGAGTTGCTAACTAGGTTTATCGATATTTATCATATTGCTAGGATTTGCATATAGGGGTTCCGAGTGCATATCTAGTGGCAAACACGATTGTTGCGTATAGGGGTTTCGAGCCCGCAATCATGAGTGAAAATTATTTGCATGTTAAGTAGTAAGGTAGCACCTTCTATTTGCATGTATCATATATCCTTGTGTGCATTGCTATTGCTTTGTTACTGGTAAAGTATACCGACAATTGTGAGAATCGGTGGTACTTTCCCAGTGACATAGTAATAAGTCTATCGACAACTGTGAGAATCGATAGTACTTAAGATCAGGGTGGGAACAACTATAAGATTGTAAAAGAACTTGGATTGAACAGATTTCAGTGATCAACCTATTTTATATGCAGTGTGGATATTTGTCTAGTGGAATACTTTCCCTCATCATATTTCTCCTTCTGTTAAAGCTTGATTCTTTGTTACTTTGCAATTACTCCAAAACCCCCCTGTTACTCGTTAGTCACACGTCATTGCATACAGATAATCGACTCCCTGTGGGATCGACCCTGACTTGCTTGCTATACTCTGTAGTAGGTGAATTAGGATTTCTTTGACAGGAAAACGACACCGGTTTCTGGCCTTGTCACCCCTCCATCTCAGCCGTGCCCAACTTATGCCATGTCTATGCCTTGTTTGTTTGAATGTTAAAGCTTAAGTTGTGCATGTGACCTTGAGCAATTTTGGCAAAGGAACCTCTTGCTTTCTTTCTAGACCACTTTGGTTGTCTTAGACATATTGGGAAAGAGCCAAGTCAAACTTGTTTGGGATAGAGAGCTTGAAAGCTACCCATTGACATTAGTGGCAAAGAGTCCAACTACTTTTTTTCTTCCAAATTTTAGCCATATCCTTCCTTTTCCCTACAAATCAACTTTTTCCTTTGCCTCAAAGAAGTCAAATTCTAATAGATAAGAGCAGCCACACCCCCTCCATTGCTGCACGTGCCCTTTCAATAAAAAAGAAAAAAAAGAAGAGAAAAGAAAAGAAAACAAGATCAAAAAAAAGGAGAAAGAAAGACAAGTGTGCATGCAATGTGTATGTGATTATTGGTGCTCTTCTCTTGATATCATTAAGTGTTCTTGAAGACTTGATCACCCTAGCCCAAGCTTGATACCCTACTCACCTTGCCTAAATCCATTTCATATCATTGGCAATTTTTCACAATTCATGAGTATTGGTAATGCATGCTAGTTATAACATTGCTTTGGTGAGTCTCCTAAACACTTGTCATTGAGTCTTTCTTCTTGATTATTGATTCCATTCGTGTGCCTTCTTTTGTTATGTGATTGGATGGTTGTTTAATTCACTCTTGTGTCCAGCCGTGTTTGAGTCCAATTGTGTGTCCTCTTGAGCTCATTTCCAAGTCCAAATACATATCTTAGCTCGACCCAATTGAATTGTCATTATCTTAAGTCCAAGAGCTAACCCACATTGGCTTGTGTTGTCTAAGTGCACTATTTCCACGTGAAGTTTTTGATCCACTCAAGTTAGATTTTGTCCATAAGCATGCATCGACATCAACAAGAGAGTGAGCGATCAAACACACGAGAGTAAACACTTGTGAGGATGTTTTGATTTCACTAACTCTAACTTGTTTCTTGGAGTTTGTTGATCATGTCTCATATAGGGAGTCCATCACATGAAGGAGGGTCCGACACCGTGTCACCCGAGTTGTTCAACATGCTTAAGGCCATGTCGGACAACATTGTTATCTTGTCTAATCAGATGGTAGCATTGGAGACAAGGGTGCCCAAGCCCGCAGCCGTGCCCCAAGAGACGCGTCGAGTGCCCATAGCCACCAACTTCCCCCGGCGTAGAGATAAGCCTAATGCTCCTAACCGACCTAATAAATTTCAGGGAATTCCAAGGCGCGCCGAGTGCCCATAGTCTTTCTAAGTTTTAGTAGTTTTCTCCATTGCCACGAGTGATTTGTTCTTCTTGTGTAGTTGAGAATGTTGTTCTTTAGGTATTTTTCATTAATGATTTGTACCCAGATGTTGTTTGGTTCAGCAAAGATTTTTCATATAAGCTTCATTTGGAGTGCTTTGTTCATATCTTCTGTTTTTCTGATACCCATTCCCCCATTATTTTTATTCATGCAGATTTTATCTCAACCGATTAAGGGTTTATATTTTTGGTCTTTGTTCCATAAGAAGTTCCTGTTGACTTTATCTAGCTTTTTGTGTACAGCTGTTGGTAGCATGAAGCATTGCATGATGTAATTTGGTTTGGCAGCCAGATTAACTTTAATGAGGGTTGCCCTTACTTCAAGGGAGATGGAGTTAGCTTTCCATTTTGATAACTGTGTAGTGGTTGCCAGAACAGTATCCTGGAAGGTATCTTGATTAACCTTACCATTAAAGATAGGGCATCCTAGGTATTTCTCTAGGGATCCCGAACTTGGGATGTTGAGAATGGATTGTATTAGATTTTTTGTGTTGTTTGTTATGTTTGGTGTCGTCTGAAATGCAGATTTATGATAGTTGACACATTGCCCTGAAATAGAGCAATATTCTTCGATAATAGTTTTGACATTTTGACAGGCTGTTTGGTTTACTTTGGCAAAAATGAGGATATCATCTGCGAATGCTAAGAAGGGGATGTTTGTTCCCATTCGGGTTATTCTAAACCCTAATTGGTTAGTGTTGATGTTTGCTTCGTGCTGAATTTTCCTAGCTAGTACTTCGGCGCCCAGGATAAAAAGAAACGGCGATAGGGGGTCTCCCTGTCGAAGCCCTCTCTTGGGGTAAAAGATATTCGTTGGCCCGTTATTAACCAGGACCGAGAAAGAGACTGTTTCAATGCATTCTTTGATCCAGTTAACGAATTTTGGTGAGAATCCGAATTTTTTAAGGACTTCAAGGATGAAAACCCCTCTATTTTGTCATATGCTTTTTCCATGTCTAGTTTGATTGCAATCCATCATTCTTCGCCTTTCTTAGTACGAAAGGAGTGAAAGATTTCATGTGCTATTAGGATATTATCTTGGATGGCGCGATCAGCCACGAATGCGCCTTGTAATGGATGGATGAGTTTGTTTAGAATTGGTTTTAATCTATCCGCTAGGATCTTAGATATGACCTTGTATATTGTTGAGCATAGGCTAATTGGTCGATAGTGGTTTGTAGAGTTTGGGTTGTCGCATTTAGGTATTAGGGTAATAAAAGTGTGATTGATTTGTTTGAGGAGTTTGCCAGAGTGAAAGAAGCTTTTGACCGCTGTTGTTACCAGTGGACCCACGATATGCCAATATTTTTGGTAAAAGAGTGCATACATTCCATCCGGTCCAGGAGATTTTTCGCTGCCAATGTTGAAAACAGCTCATTTTACTTCTTCATTGGTAATATTTTTGGTTAGGCTGGTGTTGTCCTGGTTTGAAATCTCATTTGTTATATTACCCAACATACTTTGTAGAGTGTTGTTGTTTATTGTGCCTCGTCTAAATCGTTTTTCAAAATCTGCTCTAATTTCATTTCGTATGTTTTCAAGTCCAATAATAATTGTGCCTTCTTGGGTTTTAATTTCCCTGATGATTTTCCGACTTCTTCTCCCACTTGCAATGCGATGGAAGTAATTTGTGTTAGTGTCAATTGATTTAATATGTTTGAGTTTGGCTCTCTGACTCCAATATTTTTTGTGGAAGGACAGAAGACAACCTTTTTTGTTTAAGAGTCTATTTTGTTTGTTGATTAGGGTTTGGTTAGGGTTAAGTAAGATGTCTTTTTGGATTTTAGTCAATTCTTCCTCTGTTTCTTTGATTTGGTTGAAGATGTTACCAAATGTAGTTTTGTTCCAATTTTTTGCTCTTATTTTGAGAGCAAGGTTTTTTTTGACAAGGTTGTACATGTGTGATCCTTGAGTGTCAGTTCTCCAGGCTTGTTTAACTAGGTTTTCAAAATCTTTCCTAGTTGTCCACATTTTTTCAAATTTAAAGGGTTGCGCCTTTATTGGGTTTAGGTTTTCAAGCTCCACAGAAATGGGGCAGTGGTCCGAGGTAGTGAATGCATGGTTTTTGGTGAAAATGCCAGGAAACCATTGAAGGATTTGGTCATGGATGAGGACCCGATCAAGTTTTTCATAAATGTTGTTAATTTCTGTACTATTTTTCCGCCATGTAAATTATCCCCCTTGTGTCGGGATGTTAAGTAGATCGCAGTTGTTCCTAAAATTTTGCAGTCTTTGGAATCTGGAGGGGTGATTTGTACAACCACCCTTCTTTTCCGAAAATGATTCAATTTCATTTAGATCACCCATGATGATACATGGCATGTGTGTTTGGTGAACAAAGTTTGTGAGTAGGTTCCAAATTTATTTTTTTTCAATTTCTTTTGGTGGTGCATACGCAAAGATAAGCATCATATAGTAGTTTTTGTCAATGATCTTATATTTGATAGCGATGAATCTTTTATCAATGTGTGCTAGTTCACAGATTTTGTTTTGGAGTTGGTGGGATTTCCACATGACACAGATGCCACCCGAGAATCCACTAGCAAGTGATATATAGAGATTATCAAATCCGGTTTTAAGCCACATATTTTTTCCCGGTTCTTGGTTGGTTCTTGTTTCCACAAGGGCCATAATTTATATTCTTTCAATTTTACAAAAGGTGTCAATATCAGTCCAAAGGTTTTTTCGACCGATACCGCGACAATTCCAGAGGCTTATCTTCATAGAAACCTAGGGCCTTGTTTGGCAAGTGTAATTGGTCTTGCCAAGATTGGTTTCTTTTGTACACATTTAGACGTGTGATTTGCTTTAAGGCTTTGTTTTTGTTCTTCGCTGCTTGTGTTGAGGCTCATTTGGTTGTTATTCCATCTTTTAGGATTAATATTGTACTGCCCTTGTTTGGTCAGGATTTCAATCTCAGGCTTAATTTGGTAGTGGTAGAATCTGTTGGCTTTGATATGCCAACTGCTGTGCAGATTAATAGCAGACTTAGATACAACAAAATACCAGTGATCTAAGACTGCTTTCCTGTCACAAGTGGTGCATTCCTGGCACATTTCCTGGTGTTTCCCTGTTAATGTGTAACACGGTTTACAGATATTACATTATTGTTTGGGATACAACTATATTTTGAGCAGCTTATTGTCTGATTTGGGATGGTAGTCTTCTTGCATTTGTGACTCTTGTGCTCTATGTGGGTGTGATTTCTGTGAGCCCATTTGTTTGGTGAGGTCATGGTCTTGTGTTGGTGACTTCCCTTCTCCTAGGAGCTGCATTTGGTAATCTTGCCCTGTTCCTGTTGGTGTGCTATCTTTGTTTCTTCTGGTGTTTCATTTCCCTGCAGTTCAATGTGAGTAAAGGAGTGAGTGTTGTTCATATATGTTATAAGGTTAGAGATAATGTTATCTATTTGGGTCTGGAAGCACCAGCTGATTTTACATATGCATATAGGGTTGCATCTTCCTAAGTGTAAGATAGCTCATATTAAGTTAGTGTCCATGTCTAGGTTATGAATAGATTTAAGGTTGTTAGACCCGGTTGGTGAGTTTTTATTAATTGCAGTATCTTGGTCATTGATAGAAATTTGGTTGAAGACATAGGTGGACGGTGGTAACCTTAATATACTTATAATTGATAAAAAAAAAAGTAGTACAACCAGCTAACATACAGGTTCAACCATACATCTTGAGGGGATACAAAAGGGCTGACCCAATCCAGGTATAGTGGGCTGTTCCAAGCCTTACAACAGTTCAAAGTTAAGAAAAAACTAGGAAATAACTTGGTCTGATTATAGTGAGAATTCCTCCTCTGGTGGTATTCCACAGATTTGATGCCAGCTATGGCATAATCTTCACACCAATGTATGGGTTTGTGACAAACATTGGTGGCTAAAATGAGAGAAGTTCTTACTCTAATCATAAAAGGATTCTAAGATCAGAACTTTGGTTTTTTACTCCCCATCAGGATGGAAGTTGCAGTGTCTTCTTCCCCTCCTTGAAGTTTCCTTTTGCTGGACTCTGAGGTTGATTTGGCCGAGTTGTGCACCTTCATGGAGCTTAGCTTGTTGATCATGGATGAGCTAGTGTTTTTGGATTTTGCAGAAGTAATTGAGTGGTAAGAGTCACCAGACAAGGCCTCTTCATCACCTTCATTTTCTGCTTCAGAGGTAATCAAAGCATTCATCTCTTCCTCTGTGAAGGCTTGCTCTTCATTTTCATCAATCATATTGTTCTCATCTTCATTCAGGAGGTCATCCTCATCCATGATGAACTCACCATTGGTGTCCTCTGCCAGTATACCAACCCCAGGCTCCAGCAGGCCTTCAGCATCAAGGGGGGCATCATTAGCATTCTTCACATTGACTTCATCATTTGGGGTAGTATGGTTTTCAGGGACATGGTCAGAGGGGTTGTCAGCAGACTTGGTGTTAATTTGGTGGGATGGGTCATTTTGTGGAGAAGCAGGGAATTTGGAATTGTTCTGCTTGCTTTCAGGAACCTGGGGATCTTGGGTGATTTCCATAGCTGGTGTAGATGGGGTGTGAGATTTGGTGGTGGCACTGCTTGAAGGAATTGTGTGTGCAGGTTCATTTTGATTGTTGTGGAGTTGAGCATTGTTGGGAGATGGATTGTTAGTGTGGCTAGACTTTTGGTTGGTCATAGGAGGGGGATTGGTAGTATCATTGGTGTGTTGAGCCTCTTTGGGGATGGTGGTATGAGCTGAGGAGTTTCCATTTTTGGATGTGAATATGAAGGGAGTCTTGGATAGGGTGCTTGGGTGGGTTTGTTATCCTCATACACTATAGAGATACCTCCACTTTTGCTAAGATATGGCTTATTTCCTAGGCCCTCAGGGATCTCATTTTCTGGTTTATGGCCTTTTTTGGGGTTCACCTTGATCCACTCCTTCCCATTGCCCGGTTCAGGTTCTCCTGCTACAGTTTCTGGGATGTTAGGATTGTTACCCCTTCTGATTGAAATCTGGAATTTAGGTAGGGTAAATTTTTTGAGAGGACAGGCAGTAAAGAGGTGAGTAATCTCACCACAGTTACCACAACCTTCTGGCCAATCTTCGAACCAAATGTTGTATTTCTCCTCAATGCCATTGGCATTAGGGATGAGGATAAAGTTTTCAATGGTGTTGTTGAAATCAAGATTGGCACATATTCTGGTGAATTTGGCCCACTTCCTCTTGTTGGCATGGGGGTCGAGTTTGATTAGGGTGCCTATGTGGTTTTCTTCTAAAATGAGGCTTATGGCTTCTGCAGAACAAAGTTCAGCAGGGAGTTGTGGAATCCTAATCCAGAGGTCTAGCTGAGCATAGGATTCAGTTTGGGGTTCAAAGCCAATGTACCATTTTTTCAGCAATAGGAGTTGGCCAAAAACATGGTAGGGTCTCCCTTCCCAGATTCTTTTAAGGTCTATGTGATTTGCAAAGATGATTTCAAACCATCCATAGTTGTTGTCAAAGAAGCTAATCTCACCTTTGAGGTATCTCCACTCAGATTTGAGTTTGGAGAATAGTTTGGGGAATTCGATGGGGTTGCCAATGACATAACCCATCAAGGTATTTTCTTTTTGTTTATGAGCTTTAGCTTTGATTTTGGCCAGTTTAGAGAAGAGTGAACCAGACAATTTTTTGGTAGTGTCTTGCTCATTCTTTCCAGACTCACCATGGGTTTTTGGGGTTCTTTGGTTGTCAGTGTTATCATCTCTAGGAGATGAAGTACTGATATTGTGGGTTACACTGGGGTTGGTAGGGGTTTTTGATGCTTGTGAAGCATTTTTGGAACTAGGTTCCGTGCAAATGATCTCAGAGAAGGGTTTCTTACCTTTGTCCATCAGATATGAAGGTAAGTGAAGTTGTTCCGCCAAGTAGAATTTCCCAGAATCCCACCAAGCAATAGAAATTCGCCACTCACTCACTCCAAAGGATTGAAATATTTTTTATGACACTTAAGTAACCAGTGAATGCTAAACAGGGTATCAGGGAACTGGTATTTATAATGTTCTAGTAGCTTGATAAAGTAAGAGTAGACAGAAGAGATAAAAAGAACTTCACACCTGGTTTTAGAGGATTGCACGCAGGGAGGAGCTGGGAAGTACACCCAATTCTCAAAGCCGACGCCCTTTAGAGTTGTCCCAGAGAGCCCCTCGCAGAGGCCTTGAACGATTGAGGGGGGAGGAGTCCAGACACCTTTTTGTAAAGTGCACCCAAAGCAGGAAAGGGGGAGAGCAGATGTTCCCTCTAAACCCCGTCCATCAGAGCAGTATGGGAGGAGATGTCGCCGCCGAAGCCAGGTTCGGAAAGTGTTCTCCGACAGCTGTTGTGAAATACCCCAAGGATGTTAGTAATGGCATAATGGTAAATCAATTAAGGATTTTTACTTAAATGGGTATAAAGTCAGCAAAGGCTGAAAATTGGGTATAAAACCCTTGTCTTCTCCGTACGAGAACCCCACCGCAGAGCACCTCCTCCTGTTTTGATCTTCCTCTTCTTCCGCCGTTCGATTTCCGTCGGTGGGCAGAGTGGTGCTGCGACGCCGGGCTGCTGGAGGACGAGAGGAGGCTGGCGGTTGGAGGATGACGAGGTGGAGGGCGACAAAAATTGTGGTTGTCTTGGAGGCGACGAGGCGGCGGCTGAGAGGAGGCGACGAGGCGGCGACTAAGAGGAGGAGACGAGGCGGCGACTAAGAGGAGGCGACGAGCTGTGCAGCGAATCTCCCTCTCCCGTGTTCGATTTTCCTCCGGCGAGCTCGACCCGGACCGCCGTCGCCTCGCCTGTTTCGTCCGCTGTCCGCTGGTGTTCGTGGCTGCTGTTGTTGGCTGCATTTCGCTGCTGAGTTCCGGCGACGAGGGGCCATATCCGGTGGCTGCAGAGGGTGGTCGACGATGGGGTAAGGTAAGCCTTCGATCGGAGTTTGATGATCTACTGATTTCTGCTAAATATATATATGTGTGTGTGACCGAGTACTGTTGTGGAATTTTGGCTGAATTCGGTGGTGAGTTGTGCAGCAAATTGATTTTTGAATTCGGTTATATATATGTGTGCAGCAAGGCGTTGAATATTTGATTTGGAATTGGATTAATTTGGGTGTGATTTCCCTTAATTAAGTGGATTTGTGGGGGTTTGCTGAGATTGGATTTTGGAGGTATAATTTTAGGGTTGAATTTAGGGGTTTTGTTAGTAGTGGATTTGTATGAGTAATTAATGCCAGGGATTTGCTCGGATTGATTTCGCAGGTTCGTTCGAGTTGGTTGAAGATCTGGGGTCGTTGTGGTCGCGCTTGAGGCAAGAGGATTCTTGCTAACTTTATATCTTTTTATAAATTGATTTATGCCTAGTGTTTCATAATTAATTTTATCATTTGCTTGAGCGATTTAAATTGGATTAATTGACTATATAGATACTTGGTTGAAAATGGGTGTGTGTGCGTGTGTTAGTATTTTGTCTCGTATCGTGTTGAATAAATGTTGACGTGGTAGTCAATTGTGACTAAATGTGATTGATTATTGTTGATAGTGTTTGTTGACACTTGTATGTGTGTGTGTTGGATTGTGTGCGTGCTAGTAGTTGTGTGTTGAGATTGCGTGTGTGTGTGTGAATGTGTGGGTGTGTTAGTAATTGTGTGGTTTGATTGTTGTGGATTGATTGGATCACTTGACTATATAATTGCTTGGTTGAAATGTGTGATGATGTGTGATAATGTGTGATGATGTGTGATGACGTGTGATGATGTGTGATGAGGTGTGGTTATGTGATTTTGATTGTCGTTTGTGTTTGATTTGGTGTCGGTGTGGTGATGGGTAGTTGGTTTCGGATGATGAATTGTCTCACCCGGTGATGTGGTGGTGTAGACGGAGGTATTGTGAATTGTCTCACCCGGTGATGTGGTGGTGTAGACGGAGGTTGGATTGGAGGGTTGGCGGTTGTGTGTTGATTATGTATTGAATGTTGGTTGCATACCTGATTAAGTGGTTGTGTTGAATAGTGGTTGTGTACTTGAATATTGGTTGTGTGTGTGATTATTGGTTGTGTACTTGAATATTGGTTGTATGCTTAGTTAGTGGTTTTGTTTACGAATATTGGTGGGGTGTTTGATTATCGGTTTTGTGTTAGACTTTGGTCCCCGGTTGGTTATGTTGATTGATTAGGAAGGTTGGTTTCACATCTGGAGGGTGTGGGTTAACATGGTTTGAAATTGAATGCATGAGTTGGGTTTGAATGTATGAGTTGGTCGTTGTTTTGTTATGTTGGTATTATGTGATGATTGTCTCGTTGATGCTTATGTGTCTGTTAATGTGAAGGTTAATTGGATGTGTTAGTGCAGTAGTGAGTTCGGTATGATTGGTTAGCCTTGGTTGTAAGTCAGTAGTAAGATATGTGTATATGTTTCATAGGGTTGATGATTGAGGTATTAGTAATAGAGAGAAAGATTGATTGGATTGTTTTATTCGTTTATACTTGTGGTGATGTTGAGGTTGGATTGATTGCGGTTAGTATAGTGAAGAGTTGGATAAGGATGAGTAATGAATGGTATGTGATAGTGTGTGTATATGTTTTGACGTGTGATTGGTATTGGTTGGTTGATATGATTAAGTATAGTTATGATATTATATTTATGTATATATATTGTGTGGCGTGTTGTCGTTGTTGTGAGTTGATTAGTGATATATGTATGTGTTTTGATCTGTTTTGGCTTGAGGAGTCTTGCCAGTCTTTCAAAAGAATGACCAGCTTCGGTTTACGTGCCGCGGTTGGCTGGGGTATCGGGTCTCCCAGTCAATCAGGTTTTGCAGGTTTGCAGCAACAAGCGGGTTCTGGATCACAGATGTGTCTTCACAGTGAAAGATTTAGTTTTGCATCAGATTTGAAAATGTTGTATTCGCTTCCGTTGTTTTGGATATAAATTGATGTATTAAACTGGTTGACAGGTTTAAGTGTTGTTTTAAATCTTGAGCAGAGATTTTAATATTGATGACTTTTGTGAATTTGGGAGAGCTTTAAATTTCTTTTCTTGAAAGAAACCGCCTTATAGTCCTTCGGGACTATGGCACTATAGCACCTCTGGCCCGGGGTATTACATGAATTGGTATCAGAGCATTTACGTTCTAAAATGGTTTTCAAAAGTTTGATGTGGATGAGACCACTCGCAAAAACTGTGAAGCAATCGTGTGATCAGAGACCTTTGTTGCTACGTATAGGTAAGTTGTGTTTGATATGTTTTATATGTGATGTTGAGTATTGATGATTAATTTCATATGTGATGCTTAATGTTGTGGAGTAATTATGTGATGTTTAGTGTTGATTGAATAATTTTAAATGGTGCATTCCCTGGTAAGTGGGACGTGCTAGAGATTTAAAAGGTATGAGTATGGTAGAGGATGAGGCCGTTGGGCTTATCGTCAAGAGGTTGAGTCTGGTAACTGATGATTTGGTAGGAAGATATTGTGTGTTGTTGTTATTGTCATGAATCAGAATGACAGATTGAGCACTTTCAGATATGGTTGTGTTCCGAGATGGAATCTCGATGGGGAGGCTCAGCTGTGCGACCTTTGAGCAGTATGCTGATGAATATTTGATCAGGGAGACTGAGACAGTTGATTTTGATCAGACTGTTGATGTTAGAAGCAGTAAGAAACAGAGAACTCGGTCTGCATCTGAGAAAGTAGAATTTCACGATTATGGGTTCGGTTGAGTTGAGAATCAGAATGTTCTTGTGATTACAGGAAAACGACCGTTACTGTAACAGCTGATAAGAGTTTAGTGCATGTGTTGAGAGTCAGGATCCTAGAGACTCTGGCAGAATTGTTAGTGCGATGACCGCTGTAAACTATTAAGAAAAGGTTGTGTTGGTTATCTGTGTGTATGCTGAGATTGAAGGAGCAGATAAAAGAACCTGTGAAGTTAGGCTTTATTAGGCCTAATGCTTCTCCTTGGGGTGCGCCTGTATTTTTGGTTAGAAGGAAGGATGGATTCCTTTCGACTCTGCCTCGATTATAATGATTTGAATATGGTGATTGTCAGGAATAAGTATTCGCTTTCCAGTACTGATGATTTGTGGGATATATTGCAAAAGCTACAGTGTTTTCGAAGGCTGATTTGAGATCAGAGTATCCTGAGTTTAAAGATTTGAGAGGAATATATTCATGGTACTACCTTCAGAACTGAGATGATTACTATGAGTTGGTTGTGATGTCTTATGGGTAATGCTTCCGCAGATTTCAAGAGTTTAAGGAATTAAAATTTTTAGAAAGTACTTGGATTGTTTACGGTGAGTTTCATTGGGAGTATTCTCAGACTGGCAGATTGTTGCAGGTGATTGTGGAAGAATTTTCCAAGGTTGAGTACGACTAAGAATTTTGAATGGGACGGGAAGTGTCAGGAGAGAGTTTCGAAGAACTCAGAAAGTGTTTGATTAGCGTGTCAGAGTTGGTTATACCGCAGGGAACAGAAAAGGTTGTTATCTACAGTAATGTGTCTAAGCAAGGTTTGGGTTGCGTTTTGATGCAGAATGAGAAAGTCATTGCGTATGATTCTCGCCAGCTCAACTATACAAGAGAGAGTTGATCATGAGACAAAAGTTGGTTGCTAGAATTGATTGAGGGTTATGATAGATATCGTTTATCTCTCAGAAGAGCTACCGTGGTTGCTGATGCTTTGTGTAGGAAGTCGACTCTCGAGCAGGTGGTTGCTTGTCTGACAGTTCGGTCGGGATTGTAAAAGGAGTTGGCGAATGGTGAAAAGTGAAATTTGGTTGAGAAGGAACAGATACAGCTGAATGTAATGGAATGTTGAGTATGAGATGCAATGAGATTGCTCAGGAAAGAGTGTTCGGATTTTGTTCAGGAGGATGGAGTATGGTGGATTCAGAATCGATTGTGTGTGTTAGCGGATAAAGAGATCAGGGAGTTGATTCTCAAGGAAAGTCATTCTTCGGCGAGTCCAGAACATTCTGGAATCAGTCATGCGAGACAGATATCCGAGTCTGTTTGCTCTTAGTTTCGAGGACGAAACTCTTATAAGGGAGGGAGAATGAAATACCCCAAGGATGTTAGTAATGGCATAATGGTAAATTAATTAAGGATTTTTACTTAAATGGGTATAAAGTCAGCAAAGGCTGAAAATTGGGTATAAAACCCTTGTCTTCTCCGTACGAGAACCCCACCGCAGAGCACCTCCTCCTGTTTTGATCTTCCTCTTCTTCCGTCGTTCGATTTCTGTCGGTGGGCAGAGTGGTGCTGCGACGCCGGGCTGCTGGAGGACGAGAGGAGGCTGGCGGTTGGAGGATGACGAGGTGGAGGGCAACAAAAATTGTGGTTGTCTTGGAGGCGACGAGGCGGCGGCTGAGAGGAGGCGACGAGGCGGCGACTAAGAGGAGGCGACGAGCTGTGCAGCGAATCTCCCTCTCCCGTGTTCGATTTTCCTCCGGCGAGCTCGACCCGGACCGCCGTCGCCTCGCCTGTTTCGTCCGCTGTCCGCTGGTGTTCGTGGCTGCTGTTGTTGGCTGCGTTTCGCTGCTGAGTTTCGGCGACGAGGGGCCATATCCGGTGGCTGCAGAGGGTGGTCGACGATGGGGTAAGGTAAGCCTTCGATCGGAGTTTGATGAGCTACTGATTTCTGCTAAATATATATATGTGTGTGTGACCGAGTACTGTTGTGGAATTTTGGCTGAATTCGGTGGTGAGTTGTGCAACAAATTGATTTTTGAATTCGGTTATATATATATGTGTGCAGCAAGGCGTTGAATATTTGATTTGGAATTGGATTAATTTGGGTGTGATTTTCCTTAATTAAGTGGATTTGTGGGGGTTTGCTGAGATTGGATTTTGGAGGTATAATTTTAGGGTTGAATTTGGGGGTTTTGTTAGTAGTGGATTTGTATGAGTAATTAATGTCAGGGATTTGCTCGGATTGATTTCGCAGGTTCGTTCGAGTTGGTTGAAGATCTGGGGTCGTTGTGGTCGCGCTTGAGGCAAGAGGATTCTTGCTAACTTTATATCTTTTTATAAATTGATTTATGCCTAGTGTTTCATAATTAATTTTATCATTTGCTTGAGCGATTTAAATTGGATTAATTGACTATATAGATACTTGGTTGAAAATGGGTGTGTGTGTGTGTGTTAGTATTTTGTCTCGTATCGTGTTGAATAAATGTTGACGTGGTAGTCAATTGTGACTAAATGTGATTGATTGTTGTTGATAGTGTTTGTTGACACTTGTATGTGTGTGTGTTGGATTGTGTGCGTGCTAGTAGTTGTGTGTTGAGATTGCGTGTGTGTGTGTGTGTGAATGTGTGGGTGTGTTAGTAATTGTGTGGTTTGATTGTTGTGGATTGATTGGATCACTTGACTATATAATTGCTTGGTTGAAATGTGTGATGATGTGTGATAATGTGAGAAGATGTGTGATGATGTGTGATGACGTGTGATGATGTGTGATGAGGTGTGGTTATGTGATTTTGATTGTCGTTTGTGTTTGATTTGGTGTCGGTGTGGTGATGGGTAGTTGGTTTCGGATGATGAATTGTCTCACCCGGTGATGTGGTGGTGTAGACGGAGGTATTGTGAATTGTCTCACCCGGTGATGTGGTGGTGGAGACGGAGGTTGGATTGGAGGGTTGACGGTTGTGTGTTGATTATGTATTGAATGTTGGTTGCATACCTGATTAAGTGGTTGTGTTGAATAGTGGTTGTGTACTTGAATATTGGTTGTGTGTGTGATTATTGGTTGTGTACTTGAATATTGGTTGTATGCTTAGTTAGTGGTTTTGTTTACGAATATTGGTGGGGTGTTTGATTATCGGTTTTGTGTTAGACTTTGGTCGCCGGTTGGTTATGTTGATTGATTAGGAAGGTTGGTTTCACATCTGGAGGGTGTGGGTTAACATGGTTTGAAATTGAATGCATGAGTTGGGTTTGAATGTATGAGTTGGTCGTTGTTTTGTTATGTTGGTATTATGTGATGATTGTCTCGTTGATGCTTATGTGTCTGTTAATGTGAAGGTTAATTGGATGTGTTAGTGCAGTAGTAAGTTCGGTATGATTGGTTAGCCTTGGTTGTAAGTCAGTAGTAAGATATGTGTATATGTTTCATAGGGTTGATGATTGAGGTATTAGTAATAGAGAGAAAGATTGATTGGATTGTTTTATTCGTTTATACTTGTGGTGATGTTGAGGTTGGATTGATTGCGGTTAGTATAGTGAAGAGTTGGATAAGGATGAGTAATGAATGGTATGTGATAGTGTGTGTATATGTTTTGACGTGTGATTGGTATTGGTTGGTTGATATGATTAAGTATAGTTATGATATTATATATATGTATATATATTGTGTGGCGTGTTGTCGTTGTTGTGAGTTGATTAGTGATATATGTATGTGTTTTGAACTGTTTTGGCTTGAGGAGTCTTTCCAGTCTTTCAAAAGACTGACCAGTTTCGGTTTACGTGCCGCGGTTGGCTGGGGTATCGGGTCCCCCAGTCAATCAGGTTTTGCAGGTTTGCAGCAACAAGCGGGTTCTGGATCACAGATGTGTCTTCACAGTGAAAGATTTAGTTTTGCATCAGATTTGAAAATGTTGTATTCGCTTCCGTTGTTTTGGATATAAATTGATGTATTAAACTGGTTGACAGGTTTAAGTGTTGTTTTAAATCTTGAGCAGAGATTTTAATATTGATGACTTTTGTGAATTTGGGAGAGCTTTAAATTTCTTTTCTTGAAAGAAACCGCCTTATAGTCCTTCGGGACTATGGCACTGTAGCACATCTGGCCCGGGGTGTTACATGTTGGGGGATGGATTAAAAAGCCGAGAAGTCAACTTGTATTCTCAGGCCTGGATCCACCTTCGAGATCTGGGTTTCCTTTTTTTCGTACCTTCCCAGCCTGTTTTTGTGGGCGAGGGTACTGTTGATTAGACCCAAGAGGAGGGCCACCGCACTCCATTGCAGGGGAGCAAGATTTCTTGAGGTGATTTTGGGTGGAAGGTTGATGGAGAAGGATTTGGGGCTTGATCGGCGCCGAATGGGGTTTGAGGGTGATCGGGAGTGTTTTCTTTTAGGGTTTCCCATTTTAGTACGTTTTATTATTTTATTCGACCACTCAATCAATCAAATACATGTGATATATTGATTTTTTTTCTTATACTAAAAACAAAATAGTGACAATGTTTATTTGTCAAATGTCGAGGAAGACATGCTCTGACTTATGGTATGTTCACTTCAGATTACACCACAGGTTGAGGCATGTATTCGAAAATAAGGTATCTATCACCTTATTTCCTAGTGGTAAGCTTTAACATGAAAGGATGTTATTTTTTGTCACAATAGCAAACGGGGAGAGGTATAGGAAATGAGGAAGACTTTACAATTACACCAAATCAAATAATCCACACGGTTCTCTATTTACATCTTTTCCCACTTTTTTCACACAGCAAACAACATTTGATATGCTTATAACGTTACACATTAAACCACAAGAGATACAAATATATTAGACAAGCAATGGCCAAACCCAAATCATCATCATCACCATCATAACAAAAAAAGAACAAATCAATGAATGTGGAGCAAACATAAAACAAATCCAAACCAATGGCAGTCTACATTAATCCGATCTCCTTCGACTTCAGAGTCTGCTAATCAAACCCTAAAGAGGTCACACAAAAACCATGTACACCACATCAATCAAACCGAAACTTCTTCTAACACTCGACACACGATTCAGGATCCTCGGGATGAGCCTCAATGCACTTGAGAAGATACTTGAAGGTCTCAGTTTCGCAAGGGATGGTTAGGGCCCCTGCATGATCAAATCCGTACTCTTCCTCGACCTTCTCCAGTAGTATCTTGAAGAGGTTGTGGTTAAGGTAAGTGGTTGGGATGATGAACCTCCGGTTCTCGGGCCCCACGTAGACCGCCAAGTACCCTTTGGGGACGTCCGGAGGCGGCTCTAGGGTCCCACAACCTTCTTCTTCTACATCTATTGAAGACATGTTTCTCAACCTTATTGCCATGTGACGAGGTGAATCATTGTCGTTGCTGTTGTTGTTGTTGTCGTCGTTGTTGTTGTTGCGTTTTGAGTTGAGTGCCGCGGATTGCCACCTATTTAGGAGCTCTTTTAGCCTAACGATTTGCCTTATTCCTGTCACTCTTCCACCACCGTGTTCATCCATGGTTAACTAGCTAGAGACGGGATTCGATCTCTCGCTCGAGCAGCAGGAGTCTTTCTTCGCTATAACTATATATACAAAACACGATGAAGGTTGCTACTAAACAAGATATTCTAGAATTACAAATGATAAATATTCTGTGTTACTCGTATAGACGATCCTAGATCAAAGACGTAACGCAATTTCTAACATATGCGCCATCAATGAAGACAAGAAAACAACATTATGTAAAAAGAAAAAATCCATTGCATACCCAAACAAACTATATAAGAATTGCCCAATTGAACTCATCTAGATCGAGAAGAACCAAATTCATGGTGTTTGATTCAAAAAGTATAAAAAAAATGGATCAGTTTTGTTTGATTACATGATCAATCCAGCAGATTTAGTTTTTAGTTTTAATCCATCAAATTCTTGAGAGGAAACAATTGCAATTGTGATCTTGCTGAATGAATCCCTCTCAACGTTGGATTCACAAGTAACCAGTGCAATAATCCAAACTTAATTAATTACATATTCATAGGAAAATCGAACAAACAAGCATCACAAGAGGATTAAAAGAGACGTAATCAAATCAGAAAATTGGTAAATCCAACATGAAATCTTATTACATCAAAGCAAATCATACCCTTAATTCATTCACAGAAATGCAGCGTGCAAATTAAGAAAACAAGAAAAAGAGAGAAGAATAAACCTGGTGGTGAAAGGGGACGCATCTGCTGTCAATCAGGGTGATTAGAAAATCCATTACTGATGAGAAAGAAAAAAAAAATTATGCAGAGAAGAGGAAGAAGGATAGGAAAAAGAAGAAGACAACTCTTCTTAAATTCAGAGAAACTCCATATTTAGAAAACAAACAAAAAAAAGGCCAAATTCTTCTTCTGAGTATGATATAGACGGCAATAAATTTGAAGGCTGGGAAAAGAATTTGGAATGATAAGGGAAATAAGTTTTTATAATGAAAATGGAAGATAATGTGAAAACAGAGGAAATCTTTCCAAGTGGTTAACAGTTGGAGGCTCCGTTGATTTTGGATCTGGATTCAGGGAATAAAAGGAAAAATAATAATCATTGTGTGTGTTTTTGAAATTTATTTATTTTGTTTGTGGTTCCTCCTATTTCTTTGTCTTCCCAGCAAACAAAGGAAAGGAGGAAAAAGAGGAGAGATTAATGTGTGGGATTGTGGTTATTAATGTGATTCTTTTTCAAGAAAGCGTGTAGAGGACAAGACAGCTTGAGAAAAGCATGTTTTGGAAGGAATATACGGAGTATGGACTTTTTCTTGTAATTCGAATTTATTCTACAAATTACAATATGATTATGATTTATCAGATATACATGCATCGGATCGGATAGGTAGGTTGGACACTTTTCTACTTCGAAAATCTCTTTTTTCTATCCATTAAAATTTGGTGATTCTTTTTCGCACTCGCAATTTCTTACGACGCACCCCATTTTGAGCGCAATAAAATGCGTTTAAAATGAGAATATTTTTTTTTTAAAAAAAAATAATCTTGGACGCAACGTGATTGCGTCCAAGAGTAGGTATTCGGATTTGGAAAATTCGAAATATAGATTTATTACTAAACCGGTTTACGTTTTACGGTTTGATTACAAAAAAAATAATAAAAAAAATAAAAAAACTAATTATTATAAAAAAAAAGTAATTATTATAAAAAAAAATCTGAAATGTTAGACGCAACTTCTTGGACGCATCGTGGTTGCGTCCAAGAAGTTACCGTTGTAAAACGGTAACTTCTTGGATGCATTGTGGTTGCGTCCAAGAAGTCACCGTTGTGAAACGGTAACTTCTTGAGGTTTATCCATCTTGTTGCTATATATATGCAACTATTCCTTGACAAAGACATTAATCCATTGAAGATAATGTCTTTGTCAATGATGAATGCTGCACTCAGTCCAGTTGAGCACTTGGATGACGCACCCGATCTTGATAATTTACGGATAATTATATATTTACTACAAAGTTTATTTCAAATGTAGTAATTTAAAGTAGTTTGTTGTAGTTTAGAACTTTGATTAAAATGTTTACGATAATATAGTTGATTAAAATGTTTACGATAATATAGTTGTATTTTCTGTATTGTATTATATAGTTGTGAAATAATTTTCTGAAAGTTTATGTGCGAAGTAATTTGTTATTTAGGTGTTTTAATTGATCATTTATGAAGTAAAGTATACATTCGTTGTAAGAAAATGGATATGTTAGTTTTAAGAAATGTCCTTAGAAAAACACCTAATTTATAATTTATTTATTTATCATAAATAGGAGGACTCTAATGATAGCGAATATTCGCCAGTGGATTATTCTACTCATTTTACTATGGATAAAGAATGGAGTGATAGAGATAATATGATCATCTGAGCTAAGAACGTAGGTTTGGAGTTGCATATGGTGATTGTAATAAGTAAATCATGGCCTAACCGAAAGGTCATACTGTCGTGTGAGAAGTCTGGGCCATATAGAGTGGCGAAGAAGAAGGCAGGTGACGGTACCGAGGCAACCCCTAAGCGGAGATACAATGCGAGGACAAAGAAGAGTGAGTGTCCGTTTCAGTTGCATGGGGTGATTGTGAAAGGAGATTGGCTCAAATCTGACCGTTGGAGATTATCTGTCGCTTGTGGATCGCATGACCATGAGCTTTCTAGTAGTTTGATCGGTCATGCATTTGCTGGGAGGCTTTCGCAGGAACAACGAGAGCGTGTGAAAGTTTTGTCAGCCTCCGGAATAAAGACGAAGGCTATTATGAGTCTATGTCTACACGAGGATCCCAAATGCTTGACATCAAGGAACCAACTCTACAATTACAAGAGTCGAGAGAGGCTGAAATGTAGGGGCAATTTGACGGTGCCGCAGTACATGCTGGATTTTCTAGACGCGAGACGTTATTATACAAGCTATGAGATGCGTCGCAATGAAGAATGGAGAGAGGTTTTGAGTGATATTTTTATTTCTCACCCCGGAGCTATACATTTGTTGAGTTTGTTCCCCACCATCGTCATCATGGATACGACCTACAAGACGAACATGTATGAATATGTTCAATTATCGCTATTATTACATCTAAAATATGTAATTGCATACCTTATTTCTTATAATTTTTACATTTATAGGTACGGTATGCCTTTGTTGGATTCACTTGCACCAACCGTACATTTTGTATTACGATCGTATTCATGTATGATGAGACGACGGAGCACTACACATGGGCGTTGGACCGCCTAAAGATCATTCTCGGGGGACAGGAACCCAAGGCGATCATGTCAGATCGAGAGCTCGGTCTTGTGAAAGCCGTCGATATAGTCTTTTGATAGCTCCATGACCCCCTCGATGATGGCGAAGGACAAAGAGGACGCTATGAAGGTGCACTCGAATGGTCCGATGACACGCGCCCGAGCGAGAGCAATGGAACGAGCCACACAATCCTTAGTCTCGCGGACGTACGCAAGTGACGTGGGTTCATCTAGTCCTAAATGGGTCCTCCTCTTGACCTATGAAGGAGTAGGTCTCGCCATAACCAAACCCGCCAAAAAGACGAAGACGACGAGTTCGCAGAAGTAGAGCAGCAGCCAAGAACTCGGCCCAGAACTCGACCGAGTTCTGGACCGAGTTGTCAACCCGGCCGAGTCCTTGCAACAGTCAAGAACTCGACCCAGAACTCGGCCGAGTTCTGGGCCGAGTTGTCGTCCTGGAGCGAGTTTGTCAATAGTCAGTAACTCGGCCCAGAACTCGGCCGAGTTCTGGACCGAGTTGTTGTCCGCGTCAGCGAATTTTCACTCTTCGTCGTTTTGATGAACAATTTTATTATTATTTTATGTTATTTCTTTTGCCACTATTTAAAGACTTGGAACCCTAGTTTGTATTCTTTACGTTGAATTTGAGTAGTAAAGTTGAGTACGCTCCTTCTCTTGAATTCTAACGTCAACCCCTCAATCCCACGGATCAACCTATCCCGTAGCTCGTCGCTTCGAGCAATCATACATTGTCTCTTTGGTGTTTCACGATCATCTCTTTGATCTATTCGTCATCTCTTTGGCACGTTTGAGGGTTATCTCTTTAACCCTAGGAAAGCCATCACTTTGGCTACGGAAGAGAAGAAATCGAATTCAAGCTTGAGGAGTCAAGATCCTGCGTTGCAGACAACACTTTAGGAGTCAAGATCCTCCGTCTTCTCTTGGCTCGGTCTCGGGATGTCTCCCCAATCATTCAGGGATGACTTCCTTGCTTTTTGCTTGTTCCTTTCGCGTGTCTATTAAATGTTAAAGATCTTGTTGATTTACCCCCTGCAGTGTCTTCCCTTTTGCAGGAATTTGCGGATGTAATGCCTGAGGAGCTGCTCGAAGGATTGCCACCCATTCGTGGAATTGAGCATCAAATCGACTTTGTCCCAGGCGCCTCTCTTCCTAACCGCGCTGCATACCGTGCGACCCCAGAAGAAACCAAGGAATTGCAGTGCCAGGTACAAGAGTTGATGGATAAGGGCCACATCCGAGAAAGCTTAAGCCCATGCGCCGTACCGGTCATTCTAGTGCCCAAGAAGGATGGTAGTTGGCGCATGTGTGTTGATTGTCGGGCGATCAACCAAATTACGGTAAAGTATCGACACCCTATTCCTAGACTTGATGATATGTTTGATGAGTTGCATGGTGCTACCTTATTTTCCAAAATTGATCTTAAGAGTGGGTATCATCAAATTAGGATGCATGAGGGTGATGAGTGGAAGACTGCATTTAAAACTAAGTATGGCCTTTATGAGTGGTTGGTTATGCCCTTTGGTTTGACCAACGCCCTTAGCACTTTTATGAGATTGATGAATCATGTTTTACGGGCTTACTTAGGAAAATTTATAGTTGTCTACTTCGATGATATCCTTGTTTACAGCAGGTCATTAGATGAGCATGTTGAGCATCTTAGGAAGGTCTTAGAGTGCCTTAGAAATGAGAAACTTTATGCTAACCTGGGTAAATGTTCTTTTTGCTCGGATTCCACTATTTTTCTTGGTTTTGTTGTGAGCAAGGATGGGCTGAAAGTTGACCAAGAGAAGGTTCGTGCCATAAAGGAATGCCCACAACACCAACCATGGTTTGGTCCTTCCTGGGCTTGGCTGGCTTCTACCCCCGCTTTGTGCATGACTTCTCCACCATTGCAGCACCGTTGCATGAGCTTACAAAGAAAGTCGTGTCTATTGAGTGGACGCCCGCACATGAGACCGCCTTCATCACTTTGAAGGACCGATTGTACAACGCTCCTTTGCTGAAACTACCGGACTTCTCCAAGACCTTTGAGGTGGAGTGTGACGCCTCTCATCATGGAATTGGAGGGGTCTTGCTGCAAGATAGGCGCCCCATTGCGTACTTTAGCGAGAAGCTCACATGCGCCCAACTCAACTACCCGACATATGACAAAGAGCTCTATGCTCTTATTCGGGTGTTGAAGACTTGGCAACATTATTTATGGCCCAAGGAGTTTGTCATTCACTCGGACCACGAGGCGTTGAAGTATTTGAAGAGTCAATACAACCTCAGCAGACGCCATGCACGTTGGGTGGAATTCATGGAGACATTTCCATATGTGGTCAAATACAAGAAAGGAAAAGAGAATGTGGTTGTTGACGCCCTTTCTCGCAGGTATGTGTTACTTACCCATCTTGATGCTTCTATCTTAGGCTTCTTCTTGATTAAAGATGTGTATATGCATGATGATGACTTTGCTATAATGTTTAGAACATGCATGGACAATGGAGAGTCTAATGGATTCTATATTGATAATGGCTACCTATTCAAGGTCGGGAAACTTTGTATCCCTAAGACTTCTATACGTAGGTTGCTAATTCAGGAAGCTCATGAGGGTAGAGGTCATTTTGGTATTCCTAAGACGTTGGCTGCATTAAAGGAACATTTCTATTGGCCTAAAATGTTGCATCATGTTACACGGTTTTGCAAGGCTTGTGTTACTTGTGTGCATGCTAAGTCTAGATCGAGTCCCCAAAGAATTGTATACCCCTTTGCCTATTCCGAATGTTCCATGGGAAGATATTAGTATGGATTTTATCACTGGTTTGCTCATGTCTAAGAAGGGGAGAGACTCGATATTTGTGGTAGTTGATAGGTTTTCTAAGATGGCTCACTTCATTGCCTGTAAGACTACTAACAATGCTTCTGAGATTGCTTCCTTATTTTTTGAGCATGTTGTTAAGCTACATGGCATCCCTGGGAGTATAGTGTCAGACCGTGATGCTAAATTTGTGAGTTATCTCTGGAAATCTTTGTGGGCCAAACTGGGGACTAAGTTGTTGTTCTCTACTAGCTATCACCCCCAGACTAATGGTCAAACGGAGGTTACTAATAGGACTTTGGGTGCTTTATTGCATACTATGTTAAAGTCTAACCTCCGCAAGTTGGAAGAGTGTTTGCCTTTTGTTGAATTTGCATATAACAGGTCCATGCACTCGGCGACGCAACGGACTCCCTTCCAGATGGTCTACGGCCTCAATCCGCTCACCCCCCTGGATCTCATACCACGGCCGATGAAGGAAAAGGAAAGCATGAAGAGCGTGGAGCGTGCGGACCAGGTCAAGGCCCTACATGAGAGGACGAGACAGCAGCTGGAGCGGAGGTCCGAACAAGTAGCTGCGCAACGCAACAAAAACCGCCGCCCGGTTTCATATGAGCCCGACGACTTGGTATGGCTGCACTTGCGCAAGGAACGCTTTCTGCTGAAGCGACGCCACAAGCTAGACGCGAGGGGTGATGGCCCTTTCCAGGTACTGCAATGCCTTGGGGCCAACGCCTACCGCTTGGAGCTACCCGAGGACTATGGCGCGCATCCGACTTTCAACGTCGCTGACCTTGCTCCTTACACGCCGCCTGCTTTTGACGACGAGGACGAAGCGGGGACGCTTCGCAGCCAAGAAGGGGAGATTGATAGCTCCATGACCCCCTCGATGACGGCGAAGGACGAAGATGACGCTATGAAGGTGCACTCGAATGGTCCGATGACACACGCCCGAGCGAGAGCAATGGAACGAGCCACACAATCCTTAGTCTCGCGGACGTACGCAAGTGATATGGATTCATCTAGTCCTAAATGGGTCCTCCTCTTGACCTATGAAGGAGTAGGTGAGGTCTCGCCATATTTGGATTCAGAAGAGATAAGAGGGGGAGGAGAGCTGGAAAAAGGGACAGATAACATACTCTCACGAATTTTTAACTCAAAAAAGACGCACGCAGAAGTTGGGGATCTTCACCACTCACTCCGTTGAGAAACTCCGTTCTACGCCCACCGATCGAACATCATTATCTCCGGTCGAATCCGGTCCGACCTACTCCCCTCTAAGGATAAGTTGTAATCCGACTTAATTCGATTGTCAACACGTTAATAAAACTATCTCGCTGCTTCATATTTGCTTTTTATTTGTTGATTGTCTACTTGGTTTGGATTGATTTTTGTTACCCGATCGACTTGTTACCCCGTCTAAGGCGATTTAGGTCGTCCGATCTTTTCGCCCCAAAACAATTTGGCGCCCACCATGGGGAAACTTGCCGATCACCCTCCTGAAACCTTCCAAACCATGACTATCGACCCGCCTACCAACACTGAAGAACCACGTCTCGAAGACGATACCCAAGCTCCAGGAAACACGGCCGAAAATCCTACTCCAACCCAATTCCAAGAGCTTTCCCAGAAAATGACCGCCCTCTAAGAGGAACTAGCCTAGCAACGCCAAAAGACCGAAACATTAGCCACCCTGTCGACCCAATCCGAAGCCGAGATCGCACAGCTAACCCGTGAAAATGAGTCTCTTAAGTCACAGGTACAATCAATGGCCTCAGGGTCTAGGAATATGCCCATCCACAGCAGCGTCCGAACGCGCCTCGACATGGATAGCATCGAGCCGACACCTCCGAGCATACGTCGGTCCGGACACACAGAGGGTACATCTCGAACTCCTTTTGCTAATCCGTTTTCGACTAACAATGTCACTTTTTCCACACCGATCGGGTCGGCAGGGACCCGAATCGATGAGCCGCAGGTTATCAATCCGCCAGACATCCTCGCTCTTGTCCAGCAGACACTCGACCGACACATGAAGACGATCGACGATCGCTTCGCTAGGCTTCCAAGAGTCCCACAACCGATCGAGAGGGAAGAATCTGGTGGGTTCGAAGAATCCCCGTTTGTCGAAGAAATCGCTAGGGTCGAGATCCCCAAGAAGTTTCATCTCCCCAACATGGCAACATTCGACGGCACCAGCGATCCAGATGATCATATCTCTCTCTATAAACAAAAACTAATGGTTGCATCCATTTCAAGGGAGAGTCGCGAGGCTGTCATGTGTAAACGCTTTGGCACGACCCTCGCGGGTCCCGCACTAACTTGGTTTATGCGTTTGCCTCAGGGAATGATTGCATCGTTTGCGGATCTGGTCAACTCTTTCAAGAGTCAGTTCGCCAGCAGTCGGAGGCTCGAGAGACAATCGAGCGACCTCTACCGAGTCACACAAAGGTATAACGAACCTCTCCGAAATTACCTCAATAGGTACAATAAAGAAAAAGTGGCGATCCCCCATTGCGACGTCACCACTTCCATCGAAGCCTTCCGACAAGGTCTGGTCAAAGACAACAATCTCTACAACGAGATCACCAAGTACCCGTATAGAAGTTTCGAAGATGTCCAGGCCAAAACCATGGCCGAGGTAAGATTGGAAGAGGATCGTGAGTCGCGGAAAGCCTCACACGGACCCGATCCATCTGATCGTAAAAACCCCTCCGACAACCGTCGAGACAGATCTTTGGCCTCAACACATCCATTTGCTTTGTTTCATCGTTGAGTGTTGATCAATTGGTTTGAGTTTGGGGTTTACAGCTTAGGATTTGGCATCAACATATCCATTTGCTTCTTGACGAGGAAACGGTTCCTCGTGAAACAAAAACTTTTAGCGAGGAAGCCTTAAATTTGTCGATATTGAAATTGGCGGGTTTTGCACATTTTTCCGCCGAACTAATAATGAGGAAACTATTATTTCCTCGCTAATTGGTTCTTTTAACGAGGAAACAGTTCCTCGTAAAACAAAAATTTTAGCGAGGAAACCTTTAATTCGTCGTCAATGAATTTGGCGGGTGTTGCAACTTTTTTCGCCAAATTAATAGTGAGGAAACTATAATTTCCTCGCTAATAGGTTATTTTTAACGAGGAAACAATTTCTCGTAAAACCAATTTTTTTAGCGAGGAAGCCTTAAATTTGTCGCCATTGAAATTGGCGGGTTTTGTTTTTTTTCCCGCCAAACTAATAATGAGGAAACTATTATTTCCTCGCTAATTGATTCTTTTGACGAGGAAACAGTTCCTCACAGATTATGGATCTTCAGCGAGGAAATCATACTTTGTCGCTGTTACATTTGGCGGGTTTTCCTCTATTTTCCGCCAAAAGAACAGCGATGAAATGATTATTTCCTCGTTAAATGTGCATTTCGCGATGAAAAAATTCATCACCAAAAATCTCATATTTCCTCGCCAATAAAATAACTAGTTAGGAGACCAAATTATGATCATCTTTAATGAGGAACTAAAATTTTCATCGTAGAAGGTGGTCTACTGTGAGGAAAATATATTCCTCGTAGAAGACCTACTGATATTTACCGAGGAAACATTATTTTCCTCGTAGAAACTGATATTTGTTGAGGAAAATAATTTCCTCGCAAAAAAGTTGGTCGCTAAAAGACCTGTCTGTTGTAGTGAGACGTCATCATCCCTATTCTCGTAATCGAAACGAGCCGAACCAGGTAAACTCTTTCCATGACAGATCACATGATTGGAGAGACGGTCCGACATTGCCTCCCAGGGTCCAATCTTATAACTTCAATGTTTCTGTGTCGGAGCTCGTCAAGAGTTTCAACAAATATGGGAAAGAGGTAAGATGGCCCCGAAAGAGCGACCGACCGGATGTCAAGAAGGACATGAGCCGATGGTGCGAATTCCACGGTGACCACGGTCATTCGACCGACGAGTGCATCACCCTGCGAAAGGAGGTCGCTAGACTACTCGCGCAGGGGCTCCTGCGCGACGTAATCTCAGAGCGAGCAAAAGCCACCATGGAACGGCGAGATCAGGTAAAGCAAAACAAACCCCCATCTCCTGTCCATACGAAAGTTGTCAATACTATTTCAGGTGGTTCAGACATATGTGGAAACACATACTCCGCGGCTAAGCGGCATGCAAAGGAAAGCAAGGGCGATAAACCCGAGGCGTCGGAATTCAAGCCAAGAAAGGTCTCCGACCTTCCAACGGTCACATTCGATGAGTCCGACTCCGACGGATCAGAAGGTCATCACGACGGTCTGGTAATCTCTGTGTCCATTGGCAATTGCTTAATACGAAGAGTACTAATCGATACAGGGAGTTCAACCAATCTTTTAACCCTCGACGCCCTTAAAGAAATGGGTCTGACTGAAAACGACCTAGTCAAAAAATCGACTCCATTGGTCGGGTTCAGCGGTGAGGTTAAACATACGACTGGCGAAATCATCCTAACCACATACGCTGGGGGAATCAACCAACAGGTGAAATTCTTAGTCCTAGATTGTCCGTCTCCCTATAATTGTATTCTTGGCAGGCCATGGATACACGCTATGAAGGCGGTACCCTCGACGTACCATCAAGTCATCAAATTCCCCACTAAGTGGGGAGTCCAAGAAATCAAAGGAGATCAAAGGACCGCTAAGGAGTGCTACGTCGCCTCTATGAAAAGCGCCATCGAACACAAGACCGTATAGCAACCACAGAGCGGCGAAGGACCTAGTCGGTACGTCGAACCAGAAATGGAAAAGCTCGACGAGACCGTACTAGATCCTTCAAAGCCAAACCAAACGGTAAGGGTCGGGTCGGACCTGGATGACTCGACCAGGCAACAACTCCTCGATTTTCTCAAGACCAATGCCGACTGTTTTGCATGGTCGCATGAGGACATGGTCGGAATATCTCCAAATATTATTACGTATAAATTAAATGTAGATCCATCTCATCCCCCTGTCAAGCAAAAACGTAGGAAGTTCGCCCCCGAGCGGAACAAGATAGTCGACGACGAAGTCAAAAGCTTATTAGAAACAGGGAAGATAAGGGAGGTCCACTACCCCAAGTGGCTGGCCAACGTAGTCGTAGTCCAGAAGAAGAATGGCAAGTGGAGAGTTTGTATCGACTTCACAGATCTCAACAAAGCTTGTCCTAAAGACTCGTTCCCACTACCCCACATCGACGCCATGGTCGACGCTACAGCAGGACACGAAATGCTTACCTTCATGGACGCTTTTAGTGGCTACAACCAAATCCTCATGGAACCAGAAGACCAAGAAAAAACAGTGTTCGTCACTAGCCAAGGTATCTATTGTTACAAAGTAATGCCATTTGGTCTAAAAAATGCAGGGGCTACGTATCAACGACTAGTCAACAAAATGTTCAAAGACCAGATTGGGGACACGATGGAAGTCTACATAGACGATATGTTGGTCAAGTCAAAAAATAAAGAAGATCATATAGACCACCTTCGCAACAACTTCGAGGTGCTAAAAAGGTACAACATGAAACTAAACCCTACTAAGTGCTCCTTCGGAGTGTCATCGGGAAAGTTCTTAGGGTACATGGTGACGCAAAGAGGAATAGAAGCCAGCCCATAACAGATCAAGGCTCTCATCAATCTTCGGTCCCCCCGATGCATCAAGGACGTACATAAACTTACATGTCAGATAGCAGCCCTGAATAGATTCATCTCAAAGTCGTCCGACAAATGCAAACCCTTCCACGATGCTCTCAAGAAGAACAAGTCATTTCAATGGACGGAAGAACACGAAGCGGCATTCCATAACTTGAAGGAATACCTGGCCAGTCCCATGTTACTGACCAAACCCAAAGGCGACGAGCCCTTATTTCTATATCTAACAGTGTCAGAATCGGCCGTAAGCGCAGTACTGGTCAGAGAAGAAGATGGCAAGCAGTCACCGATATACTACGTCAGTCGAATGCTGTTACCGGCAAAGACGAGGTATTCATCACTGGAAAAGCTCGTACTATCATTGGTAATGGCCTCAAACAAACTCAAACCCTATTTCAAATTCCATACTATTATTGTCCGCACTAATCATCCCATGAGAGCGATCATGAGGAAGCCCGAGTTCACAGGATGAATGACCAAGTGGGCCATACACCTCAGCGGTTACGACATCGAGTATGAACTCAGGACAACAATCAAGTCGCATGCCTTAGCTGACTTTGTGGCAGATTTCAGCCCGACCCTAGAGCAAGAAGCCACAAGAGAAGCAACACAACTGCTCGCAACAGAAGAAACAGGCGCATGGGAACTCCACACCGATGGTGCGTCGAACGCCAGAGGATCAGGGCTAGGGGTCGTGTTGAAATCGCCACAAGGGGACAAGATAGCCCATGCCGTAAGATGTGAGTGTGACGCAACTAACAACGAAGCTGAGTATGAGGCACTCATATCCGGACTCATCCTAGCTCACGACCTAGGGGTCCGAGAGATCAAAGTCATTTGCGACTCCCTGCTGGTCGTGAACCAGATACAAGGGTCGTACAGCGCCAAAGACGTCAGAATGATAGCCTACCTGGAAGTAGCTAAGAAGCTGATTGGACAGTTCCAAACATTCGACATCAGACAGGTATCCATGGATCTTAACTCCCAAGCTGACGCACTTGCCAACCTAGGATCCGCCTTGGACCCGAAAGAATTTCCATACATACCATTGGCACACATCATGACACCAGCCGTCCCAAGGACATCCGTCGAATCGACTATACCACTAGAAGAACTGGTCGCCGTGGAGATAGGCGATCGACCAGAAGAAGACATTGTCAACACCGACGACGATTGCATGCTACCCTACGTCAAGTGGTTAAAAGACGGTATACTGCCCGACGATAAAACAGAAGCAAAAAGGCTCAAGGTACAAGCACTCTCTTTCGATATCCTAGATAACATCTTGTACAAAAGGTCTGTCACAGGAATACTCCTGCGATGCCTCAAGACTCCAGAAGTCGGATGCATCTTACAATCGCTACACGAAGGAGAATGTGGAAACCATACCGGCGGACGAAGCCTCTCAGGGAAAGCCCTGCGAAACGGGTACTACTGGCCCACGATGAAAAAAGACGCTATGGAGTACACCAAGAGATGCGACGCCTGTCAGCGACACGCGCCCGTCCATCATCAACCTTCAGAGCTCCTCCATCCGACTCTGGCTCCATGGCCCTTTATGAGGTGGGGAATGGACATTGTTGGGAAGCTCCCACCCGCATCGGGTCAAAGAGTCTTCTTCCTTGCCATGACGGACTACTTTTCTAAGTGGATCGAAGCCGAAGCCTATAGAGAGGTAAAAGATCAACACGTCATTTCATTCATAAAACGCAATATCTTGTGCAGATTTGGCGTCCCATCAGAAATCGTGTGCGACAATGGTTTCCAATTCATTAGTCATAAGACTCGAGCCTTCTGCGACCAGTGGAACATCAAATTGGTCACGTCCACACCTCGGTACCCACAATCCAACGGACAAGCTGAGTCCAACAACAAAATCATCATCAACAACCTCAAGAAACGCCTCACTGGGGCTAAAGGCAAATGGGCAGACGAAATCCCATTCATTCTCTGGTCCGACAGGACTACTCCAAAAAATGCGACTGGACAATCACCTTTCTCTCTCATCTACGGGAGTGAGGCAGTCATTCCGGCCGAGTTATTGGTTCCGACCGCCCATTGCAACCTTCAGACAAACGAGCAAAATGACGTCGAACTAACACACAACCTAGACACGGTGGACGAGATCAGAGAAAGAGCCCAAATTAGGATGGTCAGGTTCCAACAACAGGTCGCAAGGAGTTACAACAAGAACGTCTGGATCAAAGCATTCAAAGTCGGAGATTGGGTCCTCAAAAAAACGTTCCAGAATACCAAAAGTCCATCCGACGGAAAGCTCGCACCACAATGGGAAGGACCCTACTTAATCACCGAAGTAGTCGGACAAGGAGCATATCAGTTAGAAGACAAAGACGGACGACCAATCCCAAGAAGTTGGAACGCGACACATCTGAAGCTATACCATTTCCGAACCAACGAGGTAAGACATTACATAACTTCATACATCGTTTATTATCGCATACACATCTCAATTCTTTAAAAAACTAGCATTCGACACTAAGTGAGGACCTCCTCCTTACAAAAACATGAATGCAGAACAACATTGACATACATACTAGATCCAGTCATCCGTAAAAAGCGCTTACATTACATCTACACGATCGATCGGAACACGGGGATATGAACAACATAGGCACGTCGGCACACCGCCTGCCTTATACAAAACATAAGGTAAGACACCTTATTATATTCACGCAATAGAGACATATTGCTTACCTCTCTGGCATAAAGTCATGACTAACACACACACAAACATTTACATGCCTTCTTTAAACACATACATGCGGTGAGCCCCACTCGACGGAGCACACGGGCGAAACCGACATACAAAACACAAAGCGTCATCGACAATTTCCATGAAAGTCTGACGACATGTACGAAACAAACGAACATACAATCCCATGTATAGGAACATATTGCATCAAATAAAAGTACAAACATTTTTATACAAACACGCGACCCGCGTTGGTAGACGGGTCACCAAAACACATTGTTCGCCTACGCTCACGTAGGACTTCAGAAACATCTATTAAAAACATTTTGCGACCCGCGATGGTAGACGGGTTGCCAAGACGCATAATATCCAAACCCACACATAGGTGGGGCAACAAGACAGACTACATAAGAAAAAATAGATCAGGCGTCGGGGGCAGCAACATTACCTTCGACAGAGGCTGGCTCCAGAGAAGGATGGGACTCGAGCGGCTCAGCATTGCCGGAGTAGGCCTCATCCTCGCCGACATCTCCGTCCAAAGTCTCCTCTCTGACGCCAGCCAGTTGGAAGAGCTCCAAGCCAGGATTTCCCTTTGGAAACAGGGAATCCATGGTCTCCTTCTCTGCCTTCATATCCCAAAGCTCGTGCTTGCCTTCATCAAACTCCTCCATCATCTCGACACGCGACTTCAATGCATAAAAGGCGCCTACGTCGCCTGCGATCCGGCCAGCTTCGATCTGAGCCTGCTTTACCCCTCCTCAACACCTGATCGGCTCTCGTCAAGCTCTTTTTGGCATACGACTAACTCCTCCTGACAACTCTTCAGCTCCCTAGCAAAGTGATGCTCAGCCTCTCGACAGCGACTCTCCGCCCCTTCTAGCTTGCTCCTTAAAGACGCAAGGGCGGACTCCGACCTAGCAGCCCTTTCCTCGGCCTTGACAACCATCGTCTTGACACCAGAGTATGCCCCTAAGAGGTACTGAAAGGTATAAGGAAGAAAATATAACAACAGTCAAAAAACTCAGTCGACAAAAGGGAAAGAAAAACGAAAAAACACAAACAAAGAAAACTTACCCTCCACGCGGAACACCCCGCTTCACCAATGCAATCCAGGGGAGAGATGTCGTCGACTTCCGATTTCAGAGTCGGATCCTGGGCATGAAAGAGGTCGGCAATCGATTGACCGATCGCGCCAATCTTGTCGATCTCTTCAGCGGTCACCTCTCTCTTCCTAGGAACCTCCTCTGTCTTAACATCACCGGAGGGAATGTCCGCTTTCCTCTTGGAGCCAACTCTGACTTGAGGCGCTGGGTCCGTTGGAACTGACTTGCTCGATGCGACTTTGGCCGCCGCCTTCCTCTGCTCGATCAAACCCTTTCCAGACACTCCTCTCAAGCGAGCACTTGTTCGACCACCAGGAGAAGCTGACGCGATAGAAGACATGAAAAGATCATAAAGCATGCGACAAGGCAAAAAAAAAGAACAGAGAAAACTCCAGAGATCGAAAACTTACTCTTGACACGAGACGACGAGACGGTCGACATATCGTCTTGAGCGGCAGGGGACGCCGATAACAGATTGACGTTGACAAACTTTCTTTCCGACGCAGGAACACTAAGGACAATCCTTGACAACCCTTCCGACTGAGCATTCACCTCCAGATCTTCCGCCTCAGGAACTACAAAAAAGAAAAGTTACAGCAAAAAGTTAAGACACACAAACAAGCAAAAGAGAGGATAAATACATACTCTCTACTTGCCACTCTATCAACAAGAACGAGCACTCTCCCCTCTTCTCCAGAGACGAACGCTCGACAAAAAAGAACTTTGACCCCCATCTGCGGTCGTTTACGTCAAGATTAAGCACTAAAGGCTTCCGACCCTGTCGAATGCGCAACTGAACACGGGAAGAACTCTTCAACCCAAGGAAATAATTGTACCACAGGGCGTCGAAATCAAAACCAGCCCCAGATTGAACGTTTACAAGATCCAGAACCCTAAGAACCCTCCATGCCTATGGCATCACCTGACATGGCGCTAGCACCAAAGTAGCCAGGAAGTCCCTGACAAGGGGAGAAAAAGGAAACATGTGACCAATCCGGAACGGGTATGCATAAAAACAGACCCAACCCTCTTGTCCGGGTGAGGCAGCCTCGCAACCGTCTCTGGAGGAAAAACCCCAACCTGAAGGATCTGCTGCCTGGGACAAGGTGTCTGTCAGAGCGTCGGACTCCTTCAGAATGAAGAGGGGAGAAGCTTCGTCCTTGCGTGAGTCCGTGTGAGTCACCGACGACTCCGAAGATTCGCTAGACACCATGTCTAAGACAAAAATAGGAGGGAATCGAAAAGCTATAGTGGAAGAACGGAAGAAACCTACCAGAGAAACTTGCAAGAGAAGAATAGTGAAGTCGAATCGCTAAAAGTCTGCTTCGAATTTATGGAGGGAGATGATGAACCTGCAGAAACGTCGCATCATGCTCCGAACTCCCGCCACGTAGCCTGAGCAGCAGCACCAAAAACGGACGGTGGAGATCATGGCTTAGGAAGTTGCCTTGGATTCCGCCCACTCGCCTCGCCGAAGCCCAAAGCAACTTGGGGCTATTGTTGGGCTCAGCATCTCCCTTGGAAGTCAGATCGGGTGAGACAAGCCCAAGCCCAAGACGAGTCGGAAGAGCAGGGGAAAAACGTAGAGGAGTCGTCGAAGCCTCCCCAGTCGAATGTTGCCCGACAAATCACGAAGATCTCGTAGAGCATTAATATGCTAAGATGGAACAACGGCCATTCAAGCACCACAATAATGGCAGAAATTAAGTACAGAATCCCAGCAATCACTCTCGGCATTGAAGACAAGATCTGGCAAGATCACAAGGAAACGGTCAGAAGAAAAGGCACTTACCATATTTGGATTCAGAAGAGATAAGAGGGGGAGGAGAGCTGGAAAAAGGGACAGATAACATACTCTCACGAATTTTTAACTCAAAAAAGACGCACGCAGAAGTTGGGGATCTTCACCACTCACTCCGTTGAGAAAATCCGTTCTACGCCTTATCTCCAGTCGAATCTGGTCCGACCTACTCCCCTCTAAGGATAAGTTATAATCCGACTTAATTCGATTGTCAACACGTTAATAAAACTATCTCACTGCTTCATATTTGCTTTTTATTTGTTGATTGTCTACTTGGTTTGGATTGATTTTTGTTACCCGATCGACTTGTTACCCCGTCTAAGGCGATTTAGATCGTCCGATCTTTTCGCCCCAAAACAGAGACAACGGCTCCTGGGTCTGAAACTGGGACAGATCCTGGATAATAAATCCCTAAGGAATGACCCATAATGAGACCCTAAGTCAGATTCAATATCCACATAATTGAATCTAAAAGGATACGAAAAGAATCGAAGGAACCGAGCCTTGCCCGAAGCCAAACACCCAAGAACACACAACCTAGACAGCTCACCACGGGTGCGGTGGAGCTCTTACTACGGGTGCGGTGGGTGCATAGAGGCGAGGGGTTCGACAGCGAATAGGGAGAAAACTCACCCCTTTCTATTCGTTCGACTTTGATTCGCTTGGTTTGATCTCCCAACACCTTAGACCTTTGATTAACACTCAAGAGCACCTTTGTAAACACTCAAAGGGAACTCCGAACACTCTCAAACGAAGCTCAAAAGCTTGGCACAACAATGGAGGAAAACAGAGGAGAAAAACAGAGAAGGAAGATGAAGTGTCTTTGACTTTAGATTTGACCCCTATTTATAGCCCAAAAACAAGCCTCCCAAGAGGGGACAAGCAAGGAGACCAGCTGGGGACAAGGGAACAACAAGTGGAGCAACTTGCTCGGCCAAGGATAAGATTTTCAGAAATCTTATCGCGACGAAGATGGCTTGCACCACGGGGTGCGGTGGCGTGGCCGCTGGGTGCGGTGGTGACTCTGTTGCCGCCTCCAAATTTGGCCTTCGCCGCAGGTGCGGCCACTTGACCGCGGGGTGCGGTCAAGGCCAATTCTAAGCCCTTTTGTCTGTTTTGATCTTGGGTTAATTATCTTAACTCCGGGTTAAATATATTCGTACCCGAACGACTAATTAACCCCGAAAATACATCAACTGTATTTTATATTACTCAGAAAAAAAATTACAGAGATCAAACATATTACAAAATGTCCGATCTTCTCTGAATTTAATCCGACTTGTAATACGGGAGTTGGAAAATTTCCAAAATATCCTTATAAAATATCTGTGATATTACATTTATTACATTAAGTATGTTGGAATGATATTAATGTATAAAATACTTGGAATTTGATCGGTAAACAGATGGTGAACACGAGGAACACTATTCGTGCTAGTGTTGGGCCGAGTAATGACCCCAGGCCAAACGTAAGGAATGTTACAAACCCTACGGATGAACATGAGACTGCTTCTAACAATAACCCTAGAGGCAATGACCAAGCTCAGGCCAACGCTCCAATGGTACGGTTTTTGATACAGCGGCAGTCGCAGCTATTCAGGGAATTGTTATGCAAGCATTCGTCGATATTATGCAACCAAACGCGCCTCAGGCACAAGCTGTGCCGAATCCTCCAGCGGTTCCTAGATTTGAGGAGCCAGCTGTCTATGTACCTCAAGGAGGAGCGATCAGGGATAGAGGCAACGATGGCCGAGCGCTGAAGGCAATAAGCTCTATGAGGCCTAATAGCTATGACGGAAAAGGAGAGCCAGTTAGAGTGGCAAATTGGTTCTCTCACATGGAACGGTTGTTTCGTAATGTTGAATGCACTGAGGCTGAGAAGGTGCATATTACTTCCCTTCAACTGAAGGATGTTGCTAGCGAATGGTGGAAGAGCACCGGTCTAGCTGATCATCCTGACTTGAACTGGGGCATGTTCAAGGTTAAGATGATGGATCGTTTCTTTTCCCGAGCCATGCGGGACGAGAAACACAAGGAGTTTCTTTATCCAAATACTGATGGATTGAAAGTGACCGAGTTGGCGGCCTAGTTCAATCACTTATTACAATACGCTGGATCGGATGTGTCCAGTGAGAAATAGACAATCTGGCACTTCCATGAATGGATGAGCCCAGATATTAAACCAATGATGTTGCGTCACGGATGCTCTACTTTGGAACAATACGTGGATGCAACTTACAAGTTAGAGGTGACTTTGGAAGAGTCGACCAAGAGACGAAATCGCTAGAGGTCGATGCAAAATCAATCTCAGGCAAGTGGATTTAAACGTCCTGTGCCATCGTCGAACTTTGACAAGTCTAGCAAGGCAAAGACAGAAATGACTCAAGGAGGGTCAACACAGCAGTCGGGTCAGGGCAAGAGTCTGATCCAATGTCACAATTGTGGTTCAGCTGGGCACAAAAGCTTTACGTGTCTGAAGGAAAGGAAGACATGTTTTGGCTGTGGAAAGGAAGGGCATATGCAGAGGTTTTGTCGGCAGGGAAATCAGAAAAGAGTGGAGTCACAACAAGGGTCTGTTAATCAAAGCAACCGACCTAGGTTCAAACCGACGGAGACTCCTAGTCCTTCGATGCAGACAACTGCACAGAACAAGGGCAAAGCCCCAACTACTTTGGGAGGTCAGGGTCAACGCCTGTACGAGATGCGTGAGGCTGATGGACCTAATGCTCCAGTTGCTCAAGGTACTTTATACCTTCATTCTACTTCAGTGTGTATACTGTTTGATTCGGGTGCTACCCATTCCTTTATTTCAGAGAATTGTGTTAGTAAGCTAGGTTTAGTCTGCAACGAGGTTTGTGAACCTTTCGTTGTAAATCTTCCTAATGGTGACCATTTAGTGGGCACCCAGCATCTGTCAGAATTTCCGGTTACCATTCAGGATAAGAAATTTGAGGCAGATTTGATCTGTATTGCCATGGCTCCATACGACATTATTCTCGGTATGGATTGGCTGACGCGTCATGGGGCGGTGATCGACTTTAGCTCAAGAACTATAACAGTGTCATCTGGGGGCCAGTGTGTGTGCAAATTCAAGGGTCGGAATGACGCTGATAACGGCAGGCTTATCAATGCGATGATTGCATTTAAGCTACTTCGACAAGGTTGGGTCGGGTACCTTTGCTACCTGGATTCGCCCACAAAAGATGAACCAACAACTATTGATATTCCTGTGATTAATGAATTTCCTGATGTTTTTCAGGAAGAGATTCCTGGATTACCCCCGAAGCGTGACGTGGAATTTTCTATTGATCTCGAGCCTGGTACCGCGCCGATTTCTAAAGCACCATACCGGATGGCTCCTACGGAGATGAAAGAGTTGAAGAAGCAACTCGAGGATATTCTCGACAAGGGTTATATAAGGCCGAGTGCATTGCCTTGGGGTGCTCCGGTTTTATTTGTCAAGAAGAAAGATGGATCGTTTCGACTTTGTATCGACTATCGAGAGTTGAATAAAGTCACGATCAAGAACAAATATCCTTTGCCAAGGATTGATGATCTGTTGGATCAACTCCAGGGAGAAAAAGTCTTTTCCAAGATCGATCTGAGATCTGGATATCATCAACTCAGGATTCGTGAGGAAGATATTCCAAGGACTGCATTCCGGACGAGATATGGTCACTACGAGTTCATAGTCATGCCATTTGGACTTACCAATGCTCCAGCAGTCTTCATGGACCTGATGAACCGATGTTTTCACCAGTACTTGGATAAGTTCATGGTGGTCTTCATCGATGACATTTTGATCTATTTCCCGAGCATGGAAGCTCATAAGGAACATCTTCAGATTATTTTATCAGTCCTTAGACAAAATCAACTATATGCAAAATTGTCTAAGTGTGACTTTTGGATCAAGGAAGTTGCTTTCTTAGGCCATGTGATCAATGAGAATGGGGTGATGGTTGATCCCCAGAAGATTGAAGCAGTAGCCAATTGGAAGCAGCCTCAGAATGTGAAGAAGGTGCGCCGTTTCCTAGGACTTGCTGGATACTACAGACAGTTCGTGGAGGGATTTTCGAAGATCGCTCTACCTATGACCGGTCTGCTCCGCAAGGTCCATACGAAGTTTGTCTGGAATGACAAGTGTGAGGCCAGTTTTCAAAAGCTGAAGCAATGTCTGACCTCTGCACCAGTATTGACGCTGCCGGAAGGAACTGATGATTATGCGGTCTATAGTGATGCTTCGAAAAATGGGTTGGGATGTGTGTTGATGCAAAGAGGCAAGGTTATTGCATATGCATCAAGACAACTAAAAACCTATGAAGAAAACTATCCGACGCATGATCTGGAGTTAGCAGTAGTAGTGTTTGCGCTGAAGATTTGGAGGTACTATCTTTATGGTGTGAGATGCCAAGTCTTCACTGATCACAAGAGTCTCAAATATATATTTACCCAAAAGGAGCTGAATATGAGACAACATCGCTGGTTGGAGCTACTCAAAGACTACGACATCGAATTACTGTATCATCCAGGCAAGGCTAACGTAGTAGCCGATGCATTGAGCCGGAAGACGTCGCACGAGACTATAGTGGCTCTGCTTGTTGCTCAGACCAAGTTGAACCAAGAATTGTGCGAGATTGAAGTTTTGTACGATCAACGTCGGGGATACCTGAGTATGCTTAAGATTCAAGCTATGCTTCTTGATCAAATCAGAGAGAAGCAGGTCGATGATGTGATCTTGGTAAAGCTAAGTAGCGAATTGATGGACGGGAAAGCTCCCGGTTTCGTGATTCAGGAAGATGGATCACTCTGGTTTCAAGACTGGATTTGTGTGCCTGACGTTGATTGTCTTCGCCAGTTGGTGATGAGGGAAGCCTATTCGTCAGCCTATTCTGTACATCCAGGCTCTAGCAAGATGTACAAGGACCTCAGAATGAAGTTCTGGTGGCCCAACATGAAGTGGAATGTGGCAGAATTCGTGGCGAAATGCTTGACTTGCCAGAAGGTCAAGATAGAACACTGAAGACCCGATGGAGAATTGCTACCTCTTCCAGTTCCAGAATGGAAGTGGGAAGACATTGCAATGGATTTCGTCACAAGGCTGCCGAATACTCGAAGTCAAAAAGATGCTATATGGGTTATCATTGACAGGCTCACGAAGAGTGCTCACTTCGTGGCTATCAAGTCAACATGGGGAACCCAGAAGCTATCAGAAGTGTTTTTACACGAGGTCATCCGTTTGCATGGTACTCCAAAGACCATTATATCGGATCGTGATGGCCGATTCATGTCAAGATTCTGGAAAGAATTGCACAAGGCCATGAGAACCGAGTTAAGGTTCAGTACTGCGTTTCATCCTCAAACGGATGGACAGTCTGAAAGGACCATCCAGACCTTGGAGGATATGTTGAGAGCTTGTGTACTCGATCGTCCGACTAGCTAGGAGGACAGCCTGAGTCTGATTGAGTTCACATACAACAATAGTTGGAATACTACTATCAAGATGGCTCTATTCGAGGCTTTGTACGGTCGAAAGTGCAGATCTCCGATTTGTTGGGATGAGAATGCCGACAAGATTCTGCTCGGACCAGAACTAGTCGAAAGGAATGCCTCGGACATTGCTTTGATAAGACAAAGGATGTTGACAGCTCAGAGTCGACAAAAGTCTTACGCTGATCCGAAGCGTAGGAATGTTGAGTTTGAGGTTAGTGATAAAGTGTTTGTCAAAGTATCGCCATCCAAGGGTGTGTTCAGATTTGGTAAGCGTGGAAAGCTCAACCCTCGCTACGTGGGACCATTTGAGATCCTTGATAGGGTGGGATCTCTAGCGTACCGTTTGGCATTGCCTCCATCGGCACATCCAGTGCACAACGTGTTCCACATATCCTTGTTGAGGAATTATGTGCCAGATGAATCTCATGTGTTGAGTTATAAAGACATCGAGATTCAGGCAAATGGTACCTACGAAGAAAGACTTGTGCGTATTCTCGAACGTCGTGAGAAACAGCTACGCAATAAGGTGGTACCGTTGGTATGAATTTTGTGGTCCAAGTTAGGAACCGAAGAGGTTACTTGGGAGACTGAGGAGGATAAGCTTAGACGCTTTCCCTAGTTGTTTTTCAGCCTAGAATAACCAAGTTTCGGGGTCGAAACTTCTTTTAAGGGGGAGGTAATGTAATATCCCTCATTTTATAAGGATATTTTGGTAATTGTCCAACTCTCGTACTACCAGTCAGATTAATTTCAGAGAAGTTCGGACATTTTGTAATGTGTTTGATCTCTGTAATATTTTTCTGAGTAGTATAAAATACAGTTGACGCATTTTCAGGGTTAAATAGTCGTTCGTGTACGAATATATTTAACACGGGGTTAAGATAATTAACCCATAATTAAACCGGTCATAAAGGGGCAAGAATTTGCCTAGGCTGCGACCGCGGCCATAAAACCGCGCCTGCGGCCAAGCCCTGAACTGCGTCATCATCGTCATCCTCGGCAAGTGGCTCTGCAAGGCCGCGACTGCGGTTCTGGGCCGCGGCCAAGGCTAAAATCGAGAGCCGTGACCCGTGCCGACGGCGGCGACCGTGGCAAATATCGGGGTTGTCAGAACCTAGCCCCTAGCTCGCCGGAGTTCTGACGACGCTCGATTCTTGGCCATCCACGTGCCTTCTTTCTGCACCAATGAGTTTGCCTATTTAAGGAGAGATTTGGGAGCTGGTTTGGAGCACAAATCCGAGCTCAAATCTCCCCAAATTAACTCGCCGGAAAATCGAGCTTTCGCCGGAAAACTCAAGAACGCTCGCCGAAGATTCATTGGTGTTTTAACAATTTCAAAGTGAAGCTTTGGTGGTCCAGGGAAGCCTAGAAACCAAAGCAAGCCAAAAGGGGAATCGAATTCGTCATCGTCGGTGAGAATTCTTTTCCCGATTTTCTGTTCTGTTCGTGATCGCGACCGCGGCCTGAAAACCGCGACCGCGTCCATGACTCTGGTCGAGGCCGCATTGCCCAGATAAACCGCGACAATTAAACCGCGACCGCGGCCGTTCAGCCTTTAGCCTATTTTTGGCTTGAGCTTTGTGGCTTTTGCTCGGGCCTCGTTCCTTTCGATTCTTTTCGTTATTCTTTAGATTCGTACTAGTTATTGTCGAATCTAACTTAGGGTTTCATTATGGGTCAATCCGAAGGAATCTGTGTTACCAGATTTGTCCCTGTTTTGGACCCGGAAACTCGTCGTCATTAAGCTTCGTTCAAGCTCTCTCCAAATCTAAGGCAAGTGGCGGTTCACTCTTGCTTATCATTCCATGTTTCAATTAATTATCAATTGCTTAATTGTTAATTAGTTTGGGATGATTTATTGTTTCGTTGGGAACAGTTTTGTTAAATAATATGATTAAAATATGATATTATAATAGGTTGTATATCTGCTAGAACAACGCTATTATAGATATATATTTATGATGATGGCCTTGAGGGCATTTATGTGGACTATCGTATGCTTGAACTGTTTAGTTAGCACGAGTATTCGTAGGAACGCTTGGACTCTGCGAGGTCCAGTCGTTTCTTTATAACTTGGTGGAGAGGGCGACAAAACCCCTAATACCATTTTGGGAAGGGTCATGACCAGCCTCTATACTCGGGTATAGAGGTGGTGCACTTAGCCAGTGTCACAAATTTGGGAATTCATTCCCTTCGATATATGTCCCTCATGGCGAAACATATATTTATAAGCCTATAACATGATGCGCGTTTTGAAATTAAATGAGATAAGTGCTCTTGACGCACATAATTAAATATACCCTTTGGCGAGTAGTGTAGCTAGGCAATAGTGCAGCTAGGAAATCTCATCTTGACTTTGATCAGAGTAAAGTTCTCTTTCCAATCTGGATTCTCCGTGAGCGGTGAGGTTGGAAGTGAACCGAAACAGCAAGTCGTTTTTGAAACGCTTGTATGAACTTTAATGTTCCCCAACATTTGTCATGCTTCCGATAAGACTCACTTTCGTTGGAGTCTTCTTTTGGGATTGATTGCTGTAAGACTCGGTCTTCCAGAATCTTCTCTTGATCATGCCTTTTCATATATTCTAGTAGGAGTATGGTGGTTGACTATCGTTATCGACTTTTATTCGAGAGGCGATGAGTCTAACCTAATACGACTACTTCGAACCACTCTGCTTTGTACCCTTGCATAGTCTTTCATTAAACTAACCAACCAAAATTGTTCTCTGCATGGTTGGCTGGTGTCATCCGTTCGATTCGGCACATCAAATAAACTACAGATCCGAGAAGGCTAGAATGAATATGAAGACAAACGGTGTTTTGACAAGTTTATTTATGTCGATATCCTTGGCGGGTGATCATTGCGATCAAGACCCTTTTGTTGTTATTTCAAAGACTTCCGCTGTGTTAAATGTGTTATGTTTTAAGACTTCCACTGTAATGATTCTGATTATGTATTTTGATATATTCGGAATTATGTTGTAATTCCGAGATGATGGTTTTAATGAAAGTTATGATATGTTGTATTATAATTGTTGTTTTGATGATTTATATCAACTGGAAAAGCCTGGGGTGACTTCAGGATGTGGAATCCAAGGTCACTGGCAGTAATACCTTTCACGGAGATTTGGGGGTGTTACATGTTGTTAGGACTTTGAGGGTTCAGACACGCCCTACACAGTTTGTGTTTTGGAGGGATCGTATTCCCAGAGGGGTCCCTGAGGAGGGTTCTTGGTTTTGGATTGCTCAGCAGACGGGGTTGACCGGTTTACTTGATTTTTAGTTCGGCAATGCTGATCACACCCTCATTTCAGCGTTCGTTGAGCGATGGCATCCAGAGATGAACACCTTCCACTTTCCCTTCGGCGAGATACGTCCTACGCTACATGATGTTATGATGATTCTAGGGTTGTTGATTGAGGGATTTGAGGTGACATCACCATGGACCGGTCAGGATAGCGAGCTGGCAGAGTATGAGGCATTGTTCGAGTATAAATTTGGCATTGATTCGGAGTACAGTTTAGATGAGGATGATGCTGACATGGTCTATGACCTTAGGAAGGGTTGGGTCAAGCAATTCCAGTTAGGGAGGCATGTGTTGAGGATGATTGAGGAGGGTGCCTACCCAGAGGATATAGCAGCCGATTTCTTATGGCACACCATGTCGGCTAGTATCTTCGTTGACAAGTCAACGAACGAGATGAAGACTACATTGCTATCTCTTTTTGTGGACTGGGAGGGTATCGTTCATACTGCTTGGGGCACCGGGGTTCTAACTCTCCTTTTTAGAAACCTCGGAGAGGCTTCTCGACGTGGAGCTACACAGTTGGCCGGTTGCGCACGTCTCTTAGAGGTAGACCTTTATTATAGTTCGATTGTAATTTAAATCATTAATATACTGTGTTTAATTGTTTATAACTAATGGCTTTCTTCCTCCATACGCAGGTTTGGATTTGGACGTACTTTGTATACTTCCCGGGCAACCCTAACCTCAAGGAAGGTGCGAACGACGACCTTTGATGCGTTGCACGATACAGCATTGGCCGGACCCCTCTCCGTTTAAGTCGCAACCAGTTACACTACAGACATATACTGGATGAGTATAGGCCAGAGGATGTACGTATTCTTATTCCATCTTAATATACTATAAGATAGGCTTAATGAATTAATTTATGTTTTGTATTTTGGGGTTAATTGCAGATACGGTGGATGTCGTATGAGGGTCTTGATTTTCGAGGTGCTCACAGGGCCTCCACGTATCGAGGGACTATTCGTTTTCTCGGTGTAGAGGAGCCGTACATGCCGGATAGGCTTACCCGACAGTTCGGTTATCGACAGAGCAGGCCCATCGATATCATAAAGCCTCTGGTTGCAGTGCGTCCTCATGATTTTAGGGGGACGAGGCGATACCAATTGCACTTTGACCCGCATTGGCACAGGTGGGACTAGCTTGAGCATCATCTTTGCCCCTACATCTTGACGAGTCATCTTGCCACGATGGCTTGGGATGTCCACGACGCGTACCTGGACTGGTATCTACAGGTGTCGCATCCTTACGTGAGTCTGAGTGTGCTAGTACAGCCTCATATTTGTAGAGGACCACCTCCGGCTATCAACTTGCAAAGGGTATGTTTTTTGTCCCATTTTATTCTTATTAATTATTTTAGGAAAGTCTATGTATTTAAAATGTTTGTTTTCATTTGCAGCGTGTGGCAATGAGCAAGGCCTATATTCAGAAGCTTATGAAGGTAGGTGGTTTAGGGTGTTTGGAACACTTTCAGCATATATATGACATGCTTGCCAGTGACGTCATCCCTGTAGCTCCTCTGCTTGTACGGGCTTCACAGATGCCTTCCCAATCCTCTAGTGCAGGCGAGACTATATTTGATAGAGAGAAGGCCAAATCATCTAGGATGGCGGAAGAGCGTGCAGCAGCTCAGCAAGCAGCGTCTCAACCTATGTCGGTGGATCCTCCAGATTGGACACCAGGCATGGATTCGGGTTTAGGTGTGTCCTTGGGTAGTGATTCTGAGACTTTAGTCGTGTCCTTGGATAGTGAATCTGAGAGTTTGTAAAATATTTATTTCTAGTTTGACTTCTTTGTTCATCCGTATTGTTTTTTTTAGATTTTCGTTCCGTTATTTCTACAACAAATCGATGATCAATTAGTTAAAAGAATACAATCCAACATTCGGAAAAAAAAAACACATACACAGTAGGTTAAAAAAAACAATCCAACATTCGGAAAAACACATACACAATCCAACATTCGGAAAAAAAACACATATAACGACTTGGACTTGGTGATGACATATAGGGTAATACGAGGTTTCTTTTTATAGTATGAAGGATGAACAACAATAATGGAGTTTCTATTTATAGCCATTTCATGGGGCCGAATTTGACTATTATGGGCGGCACATGGTGCAGCCCAGTAGGTTCGTTTTATGGGCTATATAGGCGGCACATGGTGTAACCCATGAGCATCATTTTATGGGCTATGTGGGCGGCACATGGTGCAGCCCAGATGGTTCATTTTATGGGCTATATGGTCCAACTTGTTCATTTTTTGGGGTATATGTTACTATGACAATAATAGATTACTTCATTAAAACCATGAAATTTAATATATCATTACAAATTCACACGATTACATCCAAATAACTACAGGATTGAGTTGGTGTCATTGAGTTGTGCAGATTATCCCGTTGACGGCCTGAAAAATCGTAAAGGAGGGTGAGCCTACAATGACCAAGGAATGTCCCCATCGAACTTTCTAATTTGACCATTTTCCTAGCAGCAGCACATAAATACTTGAAATACACAAACCGTATAAGGATCTCCTTATATGGTGTTAAACCGGGGTTTGTGGATTTCAAGTATTTATGTGCTGCTGCTAGGAAAAAGGTCAAATTAGAAAGTTCGATGGGAGACATTCCTTGGTCATTGTAGGCTCACCCTTCTTTAGAATTCTTCAGGCCGTCAACGGGATAATGGCCATCAGGCAATGACTCCAACTCAATGCTGTAACAATAACATTATTCATACATTTGAAAGGTTATTTAATAACTAACAGCAATAATGCTGATATGCTCCTTCTCCTCGCTGCATCACAGAAAAACTTGAAATCTACAAATTCCAAAATTTGAAGATTCCATGTTTTTATGTGCTGTAGCTCGAAAAAGGAGTAGATCAGCATGTTCGACCTGGTGATAGAAGGCTCATCCTTCTTTAGAACTCTTGACTCGATCAAGAGCATAATGGTCACAAGGCAATGACACCAACTCAATGCTGTAATAATAACATTATGTTAACAATTGACGACTTATCTAATAAAAACATAGTTATAACTTATTTTGTTATATCGTAACCCCGATAATATATCTTTCTCTTCAACTTCCAATTTGAATCTGAAAGTGTCTCGCACAGCTTCTGGAGCCTATCTATTTCCCGCACCAATTCTCTGATAATCTTGGCAGCATTGTCGTCATATGGTGGATCAACCCACTTGATGCTACGACAACCTTTTTCTTCCCCATCTCGCTCCATTGGGATATAATCCTTGCATGCGAGGTACCTTCTTTTATAGTGAATGGGCTTGTCGCAAGTGTACAAAACAATTGGGAAATTACATTGGCACATTGAACCCAGAGCCAATGAACTGTTGGAAGTGTTGGACGACGAAGCCATACCACCCCACGATATTGATTTCTTGAATCTGAAATAATTTTTTGTACTCACAATCTACACAACCTGATAGCGTAAATAAAGCGAAAAATACATGAATAATATTTTTTTACCGAGAATGAAATTTGCTGATCTTGAGCACTCCAACAAATTTCTTCACCACCGAAGTTGAATGGCACCTTGGATGTGGAAGAGATGAAGTTGGATGTGGTATTTATAGGCATGCTGGACGGCACGTAGTGCAGCCCAAATGGTACAAAAATCTCACAAATCTCACAAGTACCCTCGTGGATGGCACGATTTTTGGATCCCAAAGGTACCCTTTTGGACGACACCTGTTGCCGCCCAAGTAAACCTTCCTGGGCTGCACTATGTGCCGCCCACAACAGTCATATTTTGCCTGTAATAAACCCTTATAAATACGTAACCAAATCATCTACAAATCCACACAATTCCCACTCCATAACTTCTCACAAACTTTTCGTGTGTTCTATTTATTCTAATGGCGCCTTTGGTTCTCAAAGCTTACGAAAATGGGCGAATCACCTACAATCGAATGATACGCCAACGAAGTGGGATGGACATGTTTTTCCATGGCTACGAAGGTGGCGAGGTCCGCATGTTGCGGATGAGGGATGTCTCGCCTGGAGAGGGGGGGGGGGTTATCATTAGGTTACTTGTTCATGGCGTTATTTTACAATCCAATAATCGGGGTTCGCCCTGGTCAGATTTTTTACTTTCCACCGGGTGTGGATCCTCCACAACTCCGTGAGGTGGTAGACGAGGAACACGTAGCTAAAATTATAGCTCTTTACAGACCTGGTGTTCCAGTCACCCTTTACACAAAGTCTGTACACCCGAAACGTCATATCCCGGGTCTTTTAGAAGATCCGGAATCTGAGGTGGACAACGGTAGCTCTGATGATGGCGGGGAGACAGATTCTGATGAGGATTAGATAGCTTTTTATGATTCATGTTCAATTAGTGTACGCTTTAACGTTTACGTGTGCGTGTATTTGTTAATGATTTCCAAGTAATATTATTGTCTCATATTGCATTTTCCCGAATCAATAACAATTCGAATAAGGTCAATCTCAATCAAACTTTCCCACAAAAGGAAATACAATGACATATATAAAGTCAATTAAATCCAAAAAACCTAGGTAAGTATGTCAGGTCGCCCTTGAAATGCTCGCTCCTCTACATAATTCTTGAACCTATCCTTAAAGCGCTCATGACTATCCCATCCATCAACACTTGGATCCTTGTAAATGAGCCACTGCCTCGAAGGCGGTGGAATTGGACAACGATCATCAACAAGCCAAATCTGTAAACATAAACAATAAAATTATAACAATTTATGAAATAATAAGTAAATACCAGAGAGTAGCGCTCCACGTACCGGTACGTAATGGTCTCTCCTGCCTACATGTGCTATCGCATAAACCTTTGTCGGAGGCTCAGCACCCGAGGGCCCCCACAATGGAAGACATGTGTGCGGTCCAAACCATGATAAGACAACAACCGCCACTTGGTGTTCCGTGGCAAATGCCAAACCAGTAATAGGCATTATACACCAGAAGTTCGTTGTGCACGATGAAGCAATATAATTCTGTAACACCCCCAAATCTTAACCCATTTGGAAAGGTATTACCGCCAGTGACCTCGGTTTTCCTCACCGAAGCCACCCTAGGCTTTACCGTTTAAATACAATCATGGAACACATATGATACAAAATCATAATAATATTCAATTAAAACTTGAGTCCCGAGATTACATCTCAATCCCGAATAGGACAAACATACAGAGTTAAACAAAATACAACGGAAGTCAAAATGCAGAATTTAACAAATAACAGAGTAAATAGGTTACAGCGAAAGTCTTACTTAAAATATTACAAAAAGGGTTGTGATCGTAATGATCACCTGGCCAAGGATCTCAACCTGATTAAAAACAATAAAAACATCCAAAAACCACTGTTGTCTTCAGAATCATTCTAGACTCCTCGGATCTGCAATTTATCTGATGTGCCGAATCGAACGGATGACACCAGCCAACCATGCAAGGGAATTTTCGGTTGGTTAGTCTAATGAAAGACCATGCAAGGGTACAAAGCAGAGTGGTTCGAAGTAGTTATATTAGGTTAGACTCATCGCCGCTCGAATAATAGTCGAGTACGCTAGTCAACCACCATACTTCTACAAAAAATAACAAAAGGCATGATCAAGAGACGATTATAGAGACCGAGTCTCACAGCAATCAATCCCAAAAGAAGACTCCAACGAAAGTGAGTCTTAAAGGAAATATGACAAATGTTGGGGAACATTAAAAATTCATACAAGCGTTCAAAAACGACTTAGATGTTTCGGCTCACGACCAACCTCACCGCCCAAGGCCAATCCAGATTGGAAAGAGAACATTACTCTGATCAAAGTCAAGACGAGCTTTCCTAGCTGCACTATTGCCTAGCTGCACTACTCGCCGAAGGGTATATTTAATTATGTGCGACAACGATACTTATCTGATTTAATTCCAAAACCCACATCACGTTATAAGTTTTTAAATATATGTTTTGCCATGAGGGACATATATCGAAGGGAATAAATCCCGAATAGTAGCACCAACTGTGTGCAGTTCCCTGCAAAGGGTAAGGTCATGACCAGAGCACTAGGGCAAAATCCTCCTAGCACCAGTTATAAAGAACCCACTAAACCTCGAAAGGTAGATAGTGTTCCTACGAATACTCATGCTAACTAAACAGTTCAACACAGCAATAGTCCACATCAAAGCCATCATGGCCAACATTATAATATTTCTCAATCTTTACACACATATATAATAGCGTTGATTCTAGCAGAATATACAACCTATTAATATCATCTTTTAATCATATTATTATTTAACAAAACTGTTCCCAACGAAACAATAAATCATCCCAAATTAATTAACAACTAAACAATTGATAATTAATGGAAATATGGAATGATGAGCAAGAGCGAACCGCCACTTGCCTTAGATTTGTAGAGAGCTTGAACAAGCTTAGAAACGTCGGGTTCCTGGGTCAAAAGCAGGGACAGATCTCGTACAATAAATCGCTAAGAAACGACCCATAACGAGACCCTAAGTTAGATTCAATATCCACATATATGAATCTAAAAGAATAGGAAAAGAATCAAAGGAGTCAAGCCTCGCCCAAATCCAAACGCCCAAGAGCACACAACTCGGACAAGCTCACCGCGGGTGCAATAGGGGCTTGCCGCGGGTGCGGTGGGGTCACAGAGGCAGAGCTCCTTCGACAACAAAAATTCAGAAACTCACCAAATCGATTCGTTCGACTTTGATTCATTCTTGGTTTGATCTCCAAATTCCTTACACCTTCAAATACTACTTGTAAGTACCTTTGTAAACACTCAAAGGGGTTTGATCACTTTCTCAAACAAAGCTCAAAAGCTTGGCTTTAATGGAGATTTTCAGAGGAGAAAACAGAGGAGGAAGATGATGCTCTCTCCCTTCTGATTTCGTCACCTTTTATAGCCAACCAAGGAGTTCCCTTAGGAGGGAGAAGCAGGAGACCAGCAAGGAAGGCTAGGCAAGCTAGGGCCTGCCAACCCGTGCCACTTGCAGTGCAGAAGGGAAGAGGATAACGTCGTGAGAAGAAATATCCCACCGCGGGGTGCGGTAGGGTACAGTGGCCTCCTGTGACCGCCTCGCCGATTTGGCCTTCACCGCGGGTGCGGCCAAGGTGCGGTCAAGGCCAATTTCGCCCCTTTTTGTCCGGTTTAAACAAGGGTTAATTATCGTAACTCCGGGTTAAATATATTTGTACACGAACGACTATTTAACCCCAAAAATACTTCAACTGTTATTTATATTACTCAGAAAAATATTACAGAGATCAAACATATTACAGAACGTCCGAACTTCTCTAAAATAAATCCGATTTGTAGTACATGAGTTGGAAAATTCCAAAATATCCTAATAAAATGAGGGATATTACACTACCTCCCCCTTAAAAGAAGTTTCGACACCGAAACTTGGTTATTCTAGGCCGAAAACAACTCGGGAAAGCGTCTAAGCATATCCTTCTCAGTCTCCCAAGTAATCTCTTCGGTTCCTGACTTGGACCACAAAATTCATACCAACGGTACTACCTTGTTGCGCAATTGCTTCTCACGACGTTCGAGAATACGCATAAGTCTTTCCTCGTAGGTACCATTTGCCTGGATCTCGATGTCTCCATAGCTCAGCACATGAGATTCATCTGGCACATACTTCCTCAGCAAGGATACGTGGAACACATTATGCACTGGATGTGTCGATGGCGGCAATGCCAAACGGTACGCTAGAGATCCCACCCTATCAAGGATCTCAAATGGTCCCACGTAGCGAGGGTTGAGCTTCCCACGCTTACCAAATCTGAACACGCCCTTGGATGGTGATACTTTGACGAAAAGTTTGTCACCGACCTCAAACTCAACATTCCTACGCTTCGGATCAGCGTAAGACTTCTGTCGACTCTGAGCTGTCAACATTCTTTGTCTTATCAAAGCAACGTCTGAGGCAGTCCTCTCGACTAGCTATGGTCCGATTAGAATCTTGTCGGTATTCTCATCCCAACAAATCGGATATCTGCACCTTCGACCATACAAAGCCTTGAATGGAGCCATCTTGATAGTACCGTGCTAGCTGGTGGTGTATGTGAACTCAATCAGACTCAGGTTGTCCTCCCAGCTAGTCGGACGATCAAGTTCACAAGCTCTTAGCATATCCTCCAGGGTTTGGATGGTCCTCTCAGACTGTCCATCCGTTTGAGGATGAAACGCAGTACTGAACCTTAACTCGGTTCTCATGGCCTTGTGCAATTCTTTCCAGAATCTTGACATGAATCGGCCATCACGATCCGATACAATGGTCTTTGGAGTACCATGCAAATGGATAACCTCGTGTAAAAACACTTTTGATAGCTTCTGAGTTCCCCATGTCGTCTTGATAGCCACGAAGTGAGCACTCTTCGTGAGCCTGTCTATGATAACCCATATAGCATCTTTTTGACTTCGAGTCTTGGGCAGCCCTGTGACGAAATCCATAGTAATGTCCTCCCATTTCCATTCTGTCACTGGAAGAGGTAGCAACTCACCGCCTGGTATGCGATGTTCTATCTTGACCTTCTGGCAAGTCAAGCATTTCGCCACGAACTCCGCCACATCCCACTTCATGTTGGGTCACCAGAACTTCATTCTGAGGTCCTTGTACATCTTGCTAGAGCCTGGATGTATAGAATAGGCTGATGAATGGGCTTCCCTCATCACCAATTGGCGAAGACCATCAACGTCAGGCACACAAATTCGGTCCTGAAACCAGAGTGATCCGTCTTCCTGAATCACAAAACCGGGAGCTTTCCCGTCCATCACTTCACTACTTAGCTTTAACAAGATCGCATCATCGACCTGCTTCTCTCTGATCTGATCAAGAAGCGTAACTTGAATCTCAAGCATACTCAGGTATCCTCGACGTTGGTCGTACAGGACTTCAATCTCGCACAACTCTTGGTTCAGCTTGGTCTGAGCAACAAGCAAAGCCACTACCGTGTCATGCGGCGTCTTCCGGCTCAATGCATCGGCTACTACATTAGTCTTGCCTGGATGATACAGTAATTCGATGTCGTAGTCTTTAAGTAGTTCCAACCAGCGACGTTGTCTCATATTCAGCTCCTTCTGAGTAAATATATATTTGAGACTCTTGTGATCAGTGAAGACTTGGCATCTCACGCCATAGAGATAGTGCCTCCAAATCTTCAGCGCAAACACTACCGCTGCTAACTCTAGATCATGCTTCGGATAGTTTTCTTTATAGGTTTTTAGTTGTCTTGATGCGTATGCAATAACCTTGCCTTTTTGCATCAACACACATCCCAACCCATTCTTCGAAGCATCAATATAGACCGCATAGTCATCAGCTCCTTCCGGCAGCGTCAATACTGGTGCGGAGGTTAGACATTGCTTCAGCTTTTGAAAATTGGCCTCGCACTTGTCATTCCAGACAAACTTCTTATGGACCTTGCGGAGTAGACCGGTCATAGGTAGAGCGATCTTAGAAAATCCCTCCACGAATCGTCTGTAGTATCCCGCAAGTCCTAGGAAACTGTGCACCTCCTTCACATTCTGAGGCTGCTTCCAATTGGCTACTGCTTCAATCTTCTGGGGATCAACCATCACCCTTTTCTCATTGATCACATGGCCTAAGAAAGCCACTTCCTTGATCCAAAAGTCACACTTAGACAATTTTGCATATAGCTAATTTTGTCTAAGGACTGATAAAATAATCTGAAGATGTTCTTCATGAGCTTCCACGCTCGGAGAATAGATCAGAATGTCATCGATGAAGACCACCACGAACTTATCCAAGTACTGGTGAAAACATCGGTTCATCAGGTCCATGAAGACTGCTGGAGCGTTGGTAAGTCCAAATGGCATGACTACGAACTTGTAGTGACCATATCTTGTCCGGAATGCAGTCCTCGGAATATCTTCCTCACGAATTCTGAGCTGATGATATCCAGATCTCAGATCGATCTTGGAAAAGACTTTTGCTCCTTGTAGTTGATCCAACAGATCATCAATCCTTGGCAAAGGATATTTGTTTTTGATCGTGACTTTATTCAATTCACGATAGTCGATACAAAGTCGAAACGATCCATCTTTCTTCTTGACAAATAAAACTGGAGCACCCCAAGGCGATGCACTCGGCCTTATGTAACCTTTCTCAAGAAGATCCTCAAGTTCTTCTTCAACTCTTTCATCTCAGTAGGAGCCATCCGGTACGGTGCTTTAGAAATCGGCGCGGTACTAGGCTCAAGATCAATAGAAAATTCCACGTCACGCTTCGGGGGTAATCCAGGAATCTCTTCCGGAAAAACATCAGGAAATTCATTAATCACAGGAATATCAAGAGTTGTTGATTCATCTTTTGTGGGCGAATCCAGGTAGCAAAGGTACCCGACACAACCTTGTCGAAGTAGCTTAAACGCAGCCATCTCATTGATAAGTCTGCCGTTATCAGCGTCATTCCGACCCTTGAATTTGCACACACACTGGCCCCCAGATGACACTGTTACAGTTCTTGAACTAAAGTCGATCACCGCTCCATGACGCGTCAGCCAATCCATACCGAGAATAATGTCGTATGGAGCCATAGCAATGCAGATCAAATCTGCTTCGAACTTCTTACCCTGAATGGTAACCGGAAATTCTGACAAATACTGGGTGCCCACTAAATGGTCACCATTAGGAAGATTTACAACGAAAGGTTCACAAACCTCGTTGCAGACTAGACCTAGCTTACTAACACAATTCTCTGAAATAAAGGAATGGGTAGCACCTGAATCAAACAGTATACACACTGAAGTAGAATGAAGGTATAAGGTACCTTGAGCAACTGGAGTGTTAGGTCCATCAGCCTCACGCATCTCGTACAGGCATTGACCCTGACCTCCCAAAGTAGCTGGGCTTTGCCTTTGTTCTGTGCAGTTGTCTGCATCGAAGGACTAGGAGTCTCTGCCGGTTTGTACCTAGGTCGGTTGTTCTGATTAACAGACCCTTGCTGTGACTCCGCTCCTTTCTACTTTCCCTGTCGACAGAACTTCTGCATATGCCCTTCCTTCCCACAACCAAAACATGTCTTCCTCTCCTTCGGACACGTATAGTTTTTTGTGCCCAACGGCACCACAATTGTGACATTGGATCGAACTCTTGGCCTGACCCGACTGCTGTGTTGACCCTCCTCTTCATGCTCTTCTTCCCCGTCTTTGTCCTCTTCTTCGTCCCCTTCCGGGACCATCTCGATCAGGAAAAAGTCATTGTAGTACCCCCTCATGTACCTAGACAATTTATCCTCTTGCATTGCTTCCTCCCTTGGTGGCTCAACTGGCGCTGCCACTGGAACTACGACACCTTTTGATGCCAGGACTACCGATTCAGGAAGCACATACTTTATTTCCTCTGGTGGGCTGCTTGGTTCTCCAACCTCAAAGCACCTCGGGGGTATTGGAAAGTCGAGCCTTCCTGGAGATGGTGAATCCATCTTGGTATCTTCTGAATCCCTCTTGTGAGAAAAACATGTACCCATATCCTACAGGATAACGAGGAAGGAATTAGTCTTTCTAGACATAGAAGCAAGCTTACTACATCAGACTATATATAGAAGACATAACTATGAACGGTGTTTTATTTTCAAATTCTTTTCATTTTGAAAATTCAGAGTCCTTTTGAAAATACTTTTCAATCGAAAACAAGTAAATGGTTTTTAAATACCCAACCCGTTTTAAAACCTTTGGCTCTGATACCAACTCTGTAACACCCCCAAATCTTAACCCATTTGGAAATGTATTACCGCCAGTGACCTCGGTTTTCCTCACCGAAGCCACCCTAGGCTTTACCGTTTAAATACAATCATGGAACACATATGATACAAAATCATAATAATATTCAATTAAAACTTGAGTCCCGAGATTACATCTCAATCCCGAATAGGACAAACATACAGAGTTAAACAAAATACAGCGGAAGTCGAAATGCAGAATTTAACAAATAACAGAGTAAATAGATTACAGCAGAAGTCTTTCTTAAAATATTACAAAAAGGGTTGTGATCGTAATGATCACCTGCCCAAGGATCTCAACCTGATTAAAAACAATAAAAACATCCAAAAACCATCGTTGTCTTCATAACCATTCTAGACTCCTCGGATCTGCAATTTATCTGATGTGCCGAATCGAACGGATGACACCAGCCAACCATGCAAGGGAATTATCGGTTGGTTAGTCTAATGAAAGACCATACAAGGGTACAAAGCAGAGTGGTTCGAAGTAGTCGTATTAGGTTAGACTCATCGTCGCTCGAATAATAGTCGAGTACGTTAGTCAACCACCATACTTCTACAGAAAATAACAAAAGGCATGATCAAGAGACGATTCTAGAGACCGAGTCTCACAGCAATCAATCCCAAAAGAAGACTCCAACGAAAGTGAGTCTTAAAGGAAATATGACAAATGTTGGGGAACATTAAAAATTCATACAAGCGTTCAAAAATGACTTAGATGTTTCGGCTCACGACCAACCTCACCGCCCAAGGCGAATCCAGATTGGAAAGAGAACATTACTCTGATCAAAGTCAAGATGAGCTTTCCTAGCTGCACTACTCGTCGAAGGGTATATTTAATTATGTGCGACAACGGCACTTATCTGATTTAATTCCAAAACCCACATCACGTTATAAGCTTTTAAATATATGTTTCGCCATGAGGGACATATATCGAAGGAAATAAATCCCGAATAGTAGCACCAACTGTGTGCAGTTCCCTGCAAAGGGTAAGGTCATGACCAGAGCACTAGGGCAAAATCCTCCTAGCACCAGTTATAAAGAACCCACTAAACCTCGAAAGGTAAATAGTGTTCCTACGAATACTCATGCTAACTAAGCAGTTCAACACAGCAATAGTCTACATCAAAGCCATCATGGCCAACATCATAATATATCTCAATCTTTACACACATATATAATAGCGTTGATTCTAGCAGAATATACAACCTATTAATATCATCTTTTAATCATATTATTATTTAACAAAACTGTTCCCAACGAAACAATAAATCATCCCAAATTAATTAACAACTAAACAATTGATAATTAATGGAAATATGGAATGATGAGCAAGAGCGAACCGCCACTTGCCTTAGATTTGTAGAGAGCTTGAACAAGCTTAGAAACGTCGGGTTCCTGGGTCAGAAGCAGGGATAGATCTCGTACAATAAATCCCTAAGAAACGACCCATAACGAGACCCTAAGTTAAATTCAATATCCACATATATGAATCTAAAAGAATAGGAAAAGAATCAAAGGAGTCAAGCCTCGCCCAAAGCCAAACACCCAAGAACACACAACTCGGACAAGCTCACCGCGGGTGCGGTAGGGGCTTGCCGCGGGTGCGGTGGGGTCACAGAGGCAGAGCTCCTTCGATAGCAAAAATTCATAAACTCACCAAATCGATTCGTTCGACTTTGATTCATTCTTGGTTTGATCTCCAAACTCCTTACACCTTCAAATACTACTTGTAAGTACCTTTGTAAACACTTAAAGGGGTTCGATCACTTTCTCAAACAAAGCTCAAAAGCTTGGCTTTAATGGAGATTTTCAAAGGAGAAAACAGATGAGGAAGATGATGCTCTCTCCCTTCTGATTTCGTCCCCTTTTATAGCCAACTAAGGAGTTCCCTTAGGAGGGACAAGCGGGAGACTAGTAAGGAAGGCTAGGCAAGCTAGGGGCCTGCCAACCGGCGCCACTTGCAGTGCAGAGAGGAAGAGGATAACGTCGTCAGAAGAAATATCCCACCGCGGGGTACGACAGGGTGCGGCAGGGTGCGGTGGCCTTGACGGTGGCTAAAAGTGCATAAGCAAATATCGTTGATTAGCCTTATCAAAGTAAAAAGTCCTAACAGACCTACTAAACAGATGTATAGTAAGCAAGCAAGGGTCAAACCCATAGGGAAGATCGAATGAAGTATGCAAATGTGAATGACAAGTAACACGAACGGGAGGTTTAGTTATCAAGAGAACACAAAGCAAGCAAAGCAAACAAGTTTGGTTTAGTCGAGGAAATATAATGAGGGAAAGTAGTCCTACTAGAGCGAGATCCACAATACAGAGATATAATTTGATCACAGAAATCTATTTAATCCAAGTTCTTTTACTATCCTTATAGTTGTTCTCATCCTGATCTTAAGTACTATTGATTCTCACAGTTGTCAATAGACTTATCACTATGCCAATAATAAAGTACCACCGATTCTCACAGTTGTCGGTATACTTTACCACCAACAAAGCAATAACAATGCACACAAGGATATAGGATACATGCAAATAGAAGGACGTACTAATACTCGCATGCAACTGATTCTCACTCACGATTGTACGCTCGGAACCCCTATAAATGGATAATTAATTTTATGAGCCTAATTAACAAATTTGCATAGGGCCTCCTAATTTGATTGGACGGGCCTGGGAGTGCCAGGTTACAAAAAAAAGACGTGCAGACTATCAATCAACCCAAGTGGGTTAAGAAGATAACAGAGCCTGTTCAAGTTCAGACCATCACCAAGGCACCAGTTATCTGCTTGGAGGAAGGGGAATGCTCCAAGACAAGGCCTAGTTCTAATGTGCCTGCCAAGTGCTCCACTGATTGGTAGACTCCATCTAAGACTGTCAAAGATCCTCTAAGCAAACCTAAGGCGTCAGCACAGAAGCAAATCAGAACCAGGACCACTAAGATTGCTAAATCTAGATATCTGGCTCTCAGTGACATTCAGGAAAACACAAAAGAAGTTGATTTGGACATTGGTATGGACACTGACTCAATCCATCCTAATGACTAATATTTCTATTGCGAGCTGGAATATTAGGGGCCTCAACAGCCCCTCTAGTCATACTTTTGTTGAGAAGTTTGTTAGACAACACAACATATATTTTCTAGCCCTTTTGGAGACCAGAGTCAGAGAGCAAAACAAGGAAAAGATTGCTAAACTGGTGCTTACAGGCTGGAATAGAGTCATAAACTTCACAGGTATTAATGGCCGTATCTGGCTTTTTTGGAAAGACTGCATTACTGTTGATTCTATAGTAGTTGAAACTAGTCAAATTTTCATTTGCAAGATTACCATTCCCACTCTCCCCAAACATGTAATTGTTGCTTTTGTATATGGATCTAACAATGCTACTGAAAGAATAGAGCTTTGGAATATTGTGGAACACTATGCTGCACTATTTTCAGGTTATCCTTGGGTCCTCCTTGGTGATTTTAATGCCATTGCTGATAACAAAGAGAAGGTCACTGCTTCTAGCTCCTCCAACACATTCAACCCTGATCTCAAGCTCTGCCTTGATTCTGTTGGTCTGCTTGATCTTCCTGCCTCCGGTGCCTTTTTTACGTGGTCGAATAATCACAGGGATGGCACTTTTATTCAGAGCAAGCTTGACAGAATTGTTTCTAATCAAAAATGGATCTCAGCCTATCCTCATGCTACTGCTTACTTTGCCAACAAAGGATGCTCAGATCACTGCCCAGCTATCCTCAGGATTCCTAACCAGAAGCTGCAGAAGAGAACGAGCTTCAGATATTGCAATGCTTGGGATTCTTTGCCTAATTTTTTGAACATCATCAATGAAGGGTGGAAGCTAGAGGTCTATGGAGTTGCCATGTACAGATTAACATGCAAACTCCGAGCTCTGAAACATGCCCTTCGAAGTCTTCACATGCGATCCATTGATGCATAGCAATTGAACATTCAAGAGATGCATAGTAAATTGGAGAACATTCAGGTTGATCTTCTCTCCAGACCCACGGACCCACTCTTACTTGATGAGGAGGATGGCACCCTCTCTGCTCTTAAATTGGCTATTACTAGGAGGAGTAGCAATCTGCAGCAACAGGCTAAGCTTCACTGGCTAAAGTATCAAGATCAATGCAACAGCTATTTCTACAGGTCCATAAAAACCAGGCAAACTAAAAGGAAGATTCCTAGTCTGCTTGATGATAATGGCGTCAGCCTCTCTGAACCTAGGGACATTCAGGATCATATTGTGCAACATTTTTAGAAATGGCTTGGTATTGAGACCACTTGCACTCCACACGACAGCTTCATCATTTGCTCGGGTCCCACTATAGATGATTGTGACAGGATCAACATGACTAAGCCCATACAGAGAGAAGAGATTAAAAGAGCTTTGTTTGACATAGGGAACAACAAAGCTCCGGGGCCAGATGGATATGGTGCTTAGTTCTTCAAGGACTCTTGGAGCATTGTTGGAGATGAATTCTCCAATGCTATTATGGACTTCTTTGAGAGTGGCCAACTTCTGAAACAAGTTGGGTGCTCCACCATTGCACTCATCTCCAAGGTTGATCAGCCTACTGTCATCAATGATTTCAGACCCATTGCTTGTTGCACTGTCATCTACAAAGTCATCAGTAAAATCCTTGTCTCTAGGCTGCAGGTGGTGCTCCCCAAACTTATTGATAATGCACAAGGAGCTTTCATCAAAGGCAGATCTATTCGTCATAATATTGTTGTATGTCAGGACATTGTCAAGGGCTATGCCAGAAAGCACACGAGTCCTAGATGTGCCATCAAAATTGACCTAAGAAAGGCTTATGATACTGTCAATTGGGACTTCCTCTGTCTCATTCTCCACGAGTTCGGGTTCCACCCGAAAATGATCAACTAGATTCAGGAATGTGTCAGAAGCAGCTCTTTCACCTTCAATATGGAAGGTGAATTGGTTGGTTTCATCAAAAGCAAGAGAGGCCTCAGGCAGGGGGACCCATTAGCCCCGTATCTTTTCGTTATCATCATGGAATATTACTCTAGACTTCTCAAGTCTAAATGCAGAGATAGGGCCTACAAGTATCATCCACAATGCTCCAGAATTGGACTTTTCCATGTTTGCTTTGCTGATGACATGTTCCTCTTCTCTCATGGCAGCTTAAGCTCTTTGCAAGTTTTGAAAGAATCACTTGATGAATTCTGCTCATGCTCAGGCCTCAGCATCAACTATAGCAAGTCAAAAATCTTCTTTGCTAGCACTGATGCTCAGCTGGAAGATGATGCCTTGACCCTGTTCCAAATGACCAAAGGAGTCCTGCCAGCTACCTACCTTGGAGTTCCCCTATGCAGCAGGGGTGCACTCAAAGAAGACTACAATCCTTTGCTCACCAAAATCTCCAGCAAAATCAACTATTGGGCCTTCAGGCACTTGTCTTATGCTGGCAGGCTACAGCTCATCTCATCTGTGCTTTATGGAGTGCTCAATTACTGGTGCAAGATCTTCATCATCCCCAAGAAAATCATCTCCCTTATCACTGCCCTTATGAGGAATTTCCTCTGGAGTGGCAAAAGGGAAGGCAAGAAATCGCCTATTGCATGGAGCAAGGTCTGTAGACCAAAAGAAGAAGGAGGACTTGGGCTCAAGGAAATACTGTCCTGGAACAAAGCATATGTCATTGAGCTCATCTATGACCTCATCAAGGACAGCTCTTCCATCTGACATACTTGGGGCAATGCTAATCTGATTAGAAACAGAGATTTTTGGAGTATCAAGAAGAAAGGCACTAACAGTGCTGTCTGGACCATGATTCTTAATATGAGGAATGAAATCATTCAAAGGCTGGATACTGGGCATGCACCTATTCTCATGTCTAGAGGAGGGAGATATGACTGGAGGACTATCTATGATGACTACATAAACAAAACCACTGCTTTTGACTGGAAGTTGAGTTTATGGGGCAAACTGATTACACCAAGGATCTCCTTCATGTGTTGGCTTAGGATCTCCTTCATGTGTTGGCTTGCTACTCATAGAGGGCTTCCTGTCAAAAGCAGACTCAAGAGAATGGGAATCGTACAGGATGATCTTTGCTCCTTCTGCAATTTGGCTCCTGAAACCATTGATCATCTCTGGTTTGATTGCAAGTTCACCTGTGAAGTGAGGAATAGAGTGCTTAACTGGGGGAAATATGGGAGAAGGTATAAAAACTTTCAGGAATGGATCAACTGTATGAGTAGGCTGAGAAGGAAAAGCAGCATGAGATATGTTCTTTGGATGTGTAGTTATACTGCTATCATTTACTTCACCTGGAGATGCAGGAACTTAATTGTCTTCTAAGGGAAGAATATTAGTACTTATGAATGTTATTTGATGACTATCAATCATATTCGGAATTGTGCTAGAACTAGATGGAGCAAGTTTAATAGAGAAGCAAGAACATGTTTAGAGAGAGTGGGGATTAGGATCAATCATTGTAACACCTAGGCTTTCCTAGGATCTTGTAAGTTCGATTACTTACCTTGAATGAAATTCTTACCCTTCATTCAAAAAAAGTATGAGATAAGATAGAGCTTCTACCATACTCCGTATTATCAGTACCTTGACTAACAGCATGCCATTTGGTGTAGTGTTTACGACAATTTAGGTCGCCTTAATAGCCAAGTATACAGCATACTATATACTTACCAAATGACTACGTGTTAATTAGTCAAGGTCATATGATTTATTTTACAGGGTGATGTATTTTATACTATTTGAGGTGTAAATATATTGGCTAAGAACATCAACTGGGTTCAACTGATTTAACTTAAACTTGGATACAATTCACCTAATTAGTATGTGAGAATTGAAAATATTCATTTTCTAGCTATTGACCGATATACATACACAGAATCAGTAAGTATTTCATTACCATAGTTCGTTTTTTTTTTTTTTAAATTATTAGAAATTTCTTTTGTTCAAATTCCATTGAACAGAGCAACTATACGTTTGGATGGGATAATACGTGGTTCATCAAGTTTAATTTTGTGTCATTAGATGAGTTGGACAGTTTCGTGTACATCTTTTTTTTCTCTTGTGGAGTTGTGGTTAGGCTTGGTCGAAGACTCGAAGGTGTTGAATGTGAAGTCTTTAATTAGGCGCAGTTCACGGATGTATGCACTTAACTTAAGTAGCGTAACTGCCGGCCTCATTTATACTTCCAAACAAAGGGATAGGGGTAGGATTTGGGAGGCCATGTGCCAACATCACATAATTGGATACTCCGTATTTGATTATATCTAATCCAATTTTTCGTTTAAGAAATTGAAGTTTTCACGATATTATAATGTCAGTTTTTGACATTATAATGTCAGATAATACGTAATTTAAATAGACATTTAGCCTAATAATTTTAAAGTTTCCAAATAACGTTAACAATGGATATTTGATTATATTCTACCTGTATCAGGTACATGATTGAGTTTCCGAATATTTAGCCTAATAATTTTAAAGTATATTGTAATTCACATAGTGGACCAAAGTTTAACATTTCTATAAAATTAGTATGATTTTTAGCAATAATTTTTTTAGTATTTAGTTTAATTTTTTGTAAGGATTTATTCATTCTCTATTAGAAAATATTTTATAGATAATTTACTACTGTAATTTATTAGAGTGTGTCTATGGTCACACACTAGAAAAATCGAACTAGTATAATACCCAATTCTTTACACTTAACAGCTAAACAACGTTAACCATGGATGTTCGTTCTTCTTCTCTTTAACTTCCGACTTAGGAGTTGGAGGAGATCAGGGGCGGATGCAGGATTTTTGCCCAGTGGGGCACAAATCTTGCGTGACTAAAAATCAATTTTAAAATATAATTTTTTTAAAAAAATTGAGTTAATATGACGAAAATAATCCGATGTAATTATTATTAATAACAAATTAAAAGAGTTTCTCATGAGGGATACATGATTACAAAACAATGATTCAACAATGCATGGAAGATGTGTAAAAAAAAATCAACAAAAAACAAGAATTAATCGAGACTGAGTGAATATAACATATGCATAATAAAAATTCTCTTCATACCAATGGGGACAAAAATGATAAGCTGAGATTAGTTGAATAATCAGTGATTTAAGCAACTAAACATTACTTAGGAGTGCTTTCTTTTTATTGTCGAATTACATGACATGGTTAAATTTGCTTTATATTTGATAAACATAAACTTTATATGTTCTATCTTATTCTTATATCAATTCAATTTAACCTTATCGAAAAATAAAAATTGAAAATGATATCATCTAGTACTCTGATTGTTGGATTAGTTCACTTTCGACATTAGGATGTTTCTCTAAGCACCCAATCTAATTCATTTCATATATAGAGAAACAAAAATTATAGGTAAACTACTAAACTGTATAATCTCAACCCCTTATTTATATCGCATACACTATAGATTCAATTGAACATAACATTACATTGAATAGGGAGAAACAATGGATGAAGGTAGGCTCAGATAAGAAGTGATGCAAAATATTTAAAAAAAAAAAAAAAAAAATCGTCCCTACATAGGTCCGCCCCTGGAGGAGATGTTCTCGAAGCTCAATCCCATGCTTAGGAGTTCATACCTCCTTATTTGACAAACCCTCGCTATGGCTTCTAGAATCGGTTATTCATCAACGACTTTGAATTGAATCACATGATGAGATTGGGAAATGGTGGTGTCAATATGAGTGGAGGTAGTAGATGCTAGATGGGTACTGAAATAATTTTATTTATTTCTCAACTGCTTTGATTTGAGAATAAATACATTTGATTTTGTGTGTTGCTTGCTTCTATGAATTTGTAGAAGAAGGATTTTTTTGGTCGGACTGAAGAAGGGGGTAAGATCAGGGTAAGAGGAGGTGTTGGAACTCATTTTATAAATGATGTCCAATGACTTTTTGGATAGGATTCCGGTGGACTCCGACCAATAGAAACACCGGAATATGGGAGCGTTGGATTCGTCTCCGCGAGTACATTCTCGTAGTGTACTCATATCTTAAAAATAAATTCCGTTTGAATGAGAAATGGAGGTCCAAAGTTGGTTGCTTGAAGTGCATAAACTTGGGGACAAATGTGTATCCCACATTGGAAGTGGATGATGAAAATTCACTAGTTTATATACTAGGAATTTGGCATCAAGGTTGTGCCTTGGGTCACAACCAATGTGTAATGGGGAGAGGACCTAGCTCATCAAGACCACGCGTGCGTCGGGTCGGGTCGGACCGACCGACTGGCTGGCTGAGCTGAGCATGGACTGGGCTGGGATGGGCCCAATGCAACCTGCTAAGAAGTTCAATGGAAAATGCCACAAGTGTGGTAAAATGGGTCATAAGACAGACGAGTGTCGAAGCAAGATCGACCCACGCAAGGACAAGGGAAAGTGATGTGACCTTGCTATGAATAAGGTCTCAAGTCCCGGATGAGATCGTGGTGAATCCGTAGTGGGGCGAAACAACTCCTTGGATAGGCGTCTGCGTTGATGGAGATTGCAAGACGACGGCGAGGCGAAAGCGATTGCGGAAGCGATAGAAATTTGAGGGGTTGACCGTATGGGTGAAGGGGGCCACGACCAGTTTAGGGCTGGAAAAGGATGGAGATTTTGAAGCGGATTAGAAGAAGGGAGCAAGCTCGACCTAGATCTAGCGGAATTAATGGCAGAAACGCGAGGGAGCAAGCTCAACCAAGAGAATCAAGGAGGACGTTAATGGAGGCTCAATTGGAGTTTCTCTCAACAATAAGTCTGTAATATTAACGTAGGGAAGAAAGGGAACTACAAGCTAGGTTAAGTAAAAGGAAGACTCTTCCTTTTCCTTAACCAAAAAGATTAAAAATAAAACAAATAAAATACTAAAAATACCCTAAGGAATTTCGGTCATTCTAAGTATAGAAATGACCTCCTAAACTCCCTAAAAATGCTGAAAATAATAATAAATAATATCCGGGAAAAATACTGATAAATGTCATAAATCAGAAATATCGATAACTAGGCGAATAGCGATCAATATCTCTAATCTGTAAGCTCCGGGATCTCTGCAGACTGTGTAGACGTCCCAACTGTCACTAAACTCAAAATGGATCCTTCATCTGTAGTTGGACGTCCCTGACCTGCTACGAGTCTGGTCACCAGTGATTGAGTCGCAGCTTGAATAGCTTTGGCTCGCGCTCTAGTAATGGGACCTGCGGACCTAAGACTCATAGCATCCTCCTCGTCTGCAGCTGTCATGGTAGGCGAGGTCACATCATCCTCCCCCACTTGAGTGTGAAGCGTCCCCGCTTCACCCTCATCATACTCTGGCTCCACGTACGGTGATAGATCAGCAACATTGAAGGTTGGGTGAACACCATACTTGTCTGGGAGCTCTAGCTGGTAGGCGTTGTCATTGATGGCCTTGACAACACGGAATGGTCCATCACCCCTTTGGTCGAGCTTAGACTTGCGGTTGGAAGGAAAACGCTCCTTCCGCAAGTGAAGCCAAACCAAGTCGCCAGGAGCAAAGACAATCATGCGTCGTCCTTTGTTCTTCTGGGCCGCATACTGTGCTGCTCTGCGCTCCAGCTGGGTGCGCATCCGAGTGTGCAGTTCCTTGATGTGATCGGCCAATCTGTCAGCTGTGGTGCTGTCTGTATCCTTCCTAGGAAAGGGAGTCAAGTCCAGCGGCGTCAGCGGGTTGCGTCCGTAGACAACTTCGAACGGGGTGAGTTTAGTCGCGCTGTGCCTGCACCTGTTATAAGAAAACTCCACAGTAGACAGTAAGTCCTCCCACCGGCGTGGGTTACTCTTCAGAACCGTCCGAAGGAGGGCTCCAAGAGTGCGGTTGGTCACCTCTGTCTGACCATTCGTCTGTGGGTGGTAGCTCGTAGAAAATAGGAGTTTAGTACCGAGCTTACCCCACAAGGTTCTCCAGAAATGGCCGACGAACTTGGTGTCCCGATCACTAACAATAGTGCGCGGAATACCGTGCAGTCTCACGACATTGTCGAAGAACAGAGTAGCAACGTCAGTGGCGTTACTAGTGTTCTTACAGGCAATGAAGTGTGCCATCTTAGAGAACCTGTCTACGACCACAAATACAGAATCCCTACCACGCCGAGACATAGGCAACCCAGTGATAAAATCCATGGATAGATCTTCCCACGGGCCAGCTGGAATCGGCAGAGGCGTGTAGAGACCATGCGGACTAGACCTGGCCTTAGCCTTATGGCATGTCACACAACTCTGACAATACTTTGTAACATTGTTGGCCATTTTAGGCCAGAAGAAGTGTTCGCGAAGTGCTGCCAGCGTCTTAGACACGCCAAAGTGACCACGACTATGTGCTTCCTCAATCAGCAAATTTCTGACAGAGGATGAAGGAACGCAAAGCTTCCCACCTTTGTACAGAAATCCGTCATCAAGGAAATACGTAGCATGTTCACGACCAGTGGACTTACATTGCTCATAGGATGTAGAAAAGAAAGGATCAACAGCATAAAGATCCTTGAGCAATGCAAACCCAAATAACTGAGACTGAAGCTGAGTGATGAGGACGTACCTACGAGAAAGGGCGTCGGCTACCACATTCTCCTTACCTTTCTTGTGAACAATGAGGTAGGGGAACGTCTCCATGAACTCAACCCAGCGAGCGTGGGGTCTGTTAAGAGTCGTCTGGCTGCGCAGATAACTAAGAGCTGCATGATCTGAGTGAATCACGAACTCTGCAGGCCACAGATAGTGCTGCCACGTCTTCAGAACCCGAATCAGCGCGTACAACTCCTTGTCGTACGTCGGGTAGTTCAGCTGGGCACCTGCCAGCTTCTCTGAAAAATAGGCAATCGGCCTCTTTTCCTGCAGCAAGACACCTCCGATGCCGAAATCAGAAGCGTCGCATTCCACCTCGAACCGACGGGTGAAGTCAGGAAGGTGCAGCAGTGGCGCGTGGCATAAGGCATCCTTCAGGGCGGCAAAAGCAGCATCATGCCGTGGAAGCCAAGTGATAGACGCTGCCTTCTTGGTCAGCTCGTGTAATGGGGCGGCTATAGTGCTGAAATCACGAACAAACCGTCGATAAAAACCAGCCAAACCCAAAAACGAACGTACCTGAGTAGGAGTAGCTGGCGTCGGCCACTCCTGGATAGCGCGGATCTTTTCTGCATCCACCTGTAGGCCGTCCTTGCTGACGACGAAACCTAGGAAGTTTGTAGAAGGAGAACAAAATACACACTTGCCAAGATTGGCGTATAAGCTCTCTACTCTCAAACACTCTAAAACAAGGCGAAGATGCTCAGCATGGTCATCTAAAGTCCTAGAGTAAATAAGAATATCATCAAAATAGACAACGACAAACTTACCCAGAAAAGCTCTCAAGACATGGTTCATCAGCCTCATGAACGTAGAAGGAGCATTGGTCAGTCCAAATGGCATGACTAGCCACTCATACAGACCATACTTCGTCTTGAAAGCCGTCTTCCACTCGTCCCCCTCCTTCATGCGAATCTGATGATAGCCGCTCTTCAGATCAATCTTGCTGAAGAACTGCGCTCCATGCAGCTCGTCAAGCATGTCGTCGAGGCGAGGAATGGGATGTCTGTATTTGACGGTGATCTGGTTGATGGCACGGCAATCCACGCACATCCTCCAAGAACCGTCCTTCTTAGGCACCAATAGGACGGGAACAGCGCACGGGCTAAGAGACTCGCGCACATACCCCTTCTCTAACAGTTCTTGCACCTGCTTTTGCAACTCCTTTGTTTCCTCTGGAGAAGTTCGGTAGGCAGCTCGGTTGGGAAGAGTAGCTCCTGGTACAAAATCGATCTGGTGCTCAATGCCACGAAGTGGTGGAAGACCATCTGGCAACTCGTCCGGCATCACATCCTGAAACTCCTGCAAAATTGACAAAATACAAGAGGGAAGTGCGGACTCTGAAACAGGTAGGGCAGTAGGAAGAGCAATGAGTAGGAAACAGGGAGACTTGCCTTGGATGACGTTGGAAACCTTTCGGCGTCGCGCCAAGAGAAGGCGCTGCTCACAAGTGCCTTTCAGCGCAGAGCTACCTTGTCCACCCTTCTGATGATGGACTCCAGAAGGTACCTGTTGACCATTACCACTACAGTGAGGAAATTTAAGACTAATGGGCTGGTCACTTACCTGTCCTGAGTTGCCTTGGGTACCCGAAGAAGATGCTGCAGGGACTTGTAGGGAACTCGGCTGGAAGGCTGTAGGGGACTCTGGAGGGGGTTTTCCTGCGTCCTTTGCAGCCTGTATAGCCTTGTTCCTCTGTCTAATAGCATGGTCCTGTAAAATCTCATTCGGAGTCATAGGTAAGAGCGTCACGCGCTTGCCATGGTGAGTGAACATGTAACTGTTCAAAAACCCATCATGGAAGACGCGACGGTCAAATAGCCAAGGACGCCCTAACAGAATATGGGTGGCATCCATGGCGGTAACATCGCACAAAACAGTGTCTGTATATGGTCCTATGGAAAAAGTAACGGGACACTGTAAAGAAACATTGTTACCTGGTTGGTCTGAAATCCACTGCAGACCGTAGGGCTGAGGATGTGGCTGCGTTTGAAGATTGAAGTCGCGGACGACTCTCTCATTTATAATGTTGCAGCACGACCCGCCATCTATTATCAGACTCAGCGACGCATTCTTCATACGACACCGGGAATGAAACAGATTCTCCCTTTGGTCAAGCGGACCTCCTTCCTTGACGCTGAGGACGCGTCTGGTGACCAAGGCATAATGCATGACGTCTGTATCATGGTCACTCGGCCGGATCACCTCATCAGTCAGCTCTGCAGACTCCTCCGGGACGTTCTCCTCTTCATCCGAGAGGCTCTCGTAGTCTTCAGTTTTGGCGGAGTAGAGGACACGCTTCTGATTGGGGCAGTCCTTCTGATAGTGTCCTCGTCCACCACATCTGTAACACTCTCGACCGCTAGAACGATCTGTACGGCCTATCTCAGCAGAGGCCGATGTCTTTTGGCGCGCGAAAGAAGGGGGCGCCGGCCGCGGCGTCGTAGTAGACGCAATACCTATACGATCCTGTCTAGGCACAGAGCTAGAAGAAGAGTTAGTGCGATAAGAATTGACAGGGTTCGAGGTATACCTTGGTGAGGGAGAAGACGAAGACTGCCAAGGCTGCTGTCGACGTCGCTGCGCTTGAAGATAGAGCTTCTGCACAGTATGTACTACGTTGTTGAGGTCTCGAATTGGCAAAACGTCAACCTGATCCCTGTACGGCTGTGACAAACCCGTGACAAAACGTGTACGTAGAGTAAACGGAGTAACACTTACCCCGGCTTTGAAGTACATGTCTTCTAAGCGAGCAAAGAACTCATGTGGCGTATCACGACCCTGAGTAGCAAGTGCAATGGCCGTCTTCATATCCTCTCGGTAAGTTGTCGGCACGTACTTGCGCGTCATGAGCACCACTAGCTGTTGCCACTCTGTCACAGGTGGCCACCCCATGCGTGCCTGCTGTTGGACCAGTCGGTTCCACCAGGTGCGCGCTGCTCCTTGGAAATGCAAGGTGACGATCTCCACCTTCGCATGCTCCTCATATTGATAGTGTTGAAGAACATGGCAGGTACTCTGCAACCAATCTATGAAAGTAGAAGGATCATAAGTACCAAGGAAGGGTTCGATTTTCACCTTAATTTCTTGGCGATACGTAGCTGGGGGTGGGTATCGTTGTTGGGCTGCAGCGGGAGCATAGAAATTCTGTTGTGGAAGCCCCTGCCGCTGCTGTCCAACTGGTAGTTGTTGCCGTCGCTGCGCTCGTGGAGGACCGGCAACCCGCTGCTGCTGATATTGCTGTGGATGACCCTGTGCAGCGTAATAAGCAGCCTGATTATGTGGCTGCTGTGGAGGAGGAACCCAACCTGTACGATGAAACTGCTGCTCTGGTGGGTCCTGTAGGGGCGGGTGATAACCTGCAGAAAACCCATAGGCCCCTTCTTCCTCATCCTCAAGATCAAATTCCTGGAATCCTTCATCTGAATCTGACTCAACAGGAGAAACAGTACTCTGATGGTCAGCAAAATAATGGACATTGAAGGTTTCAGAATTTACCTGATGTCGACTTGGACGAGCCGTGGAGTGTTTCCCTTGCTTGCTTGTGGAAGCATGTGGTTCTGTGCGTCTGCTCTGGCGTTTGACGGCACTGTCATCGACCGGTGCATCCTCCTCTGAAGATGACTCATCATCGTCCTGCTCGTCCTCATCCTGAGAGTTGCGTTCAGGAATTGTCAACTGGGCTGATTTGGAGCGCACCTTCTTCTTCGACGCGCTACTCTCTTTCTGCGATCCTTTCCGCTGATGCTGCGTAGGAGGATCGGATATCAGAACGCCCTTGCCCTTTTTCTGCTTCTGGGCTAGGGTACTCTGGTCGTCACGGTTGTTCGGTGACGGAGACGGCATCACTCTACTGAGCAGATCACGCATGGCTGCAAAATTCGCTTCTGAACGTTCATCGGAACGTTGCTGATTGGCCACCAATAGCTCAATGGCCGTAGCCAGTTGATCGACCCGACCCGTATCCTGTCCGTCATTGGAGTTCACCATTATCCTGAAAAGACAACAGACCCCAACAGAGCAAAGGAAAAACAAAAACAAAGCAACAGAAACGAAAGAGAAGTCGAACTACCAAGATATAACAACTGAAAACAAAGCTGATATGGCCGTGAGGGCGGGAAGGCTAAGGATAATCACACAACAATCACAAATTGCAGCGATAACTCAACAAACAAATTGTAGATATAAATTGCAGTAATATAAGCCTAGATATGCCAACAAGACTATAACAGCGAAGACAGTGAGAGAGAGGAGATGGGAATTGAATCAATAACGATAGGGTAACGATTACCTTATTTTGGCTTTGCGCACCCTATATCTCTTCACCGTTGCCACCTAAGTTCGGCTTTTCTCACAAAAAGCTCCTGCACTCTAATACCCCTACAGAAACCTCAACTGCTGTCGCCAGGAAATAACGGTAGGCACAGAACTTAATCCGGCGTGAACCTAGGCGTCCCGGCTAAGCAGCTGCAAACTAACAAAAGCGGATAACTCACGCCAAAGTCAGAAGGATAACTGTAAAAAGCGAATGCAGAAACCGACACAAAAAGGGAAAACAAAATAAAATAAAAGGACTCAGATCCCTGCAATCTAATACCCCTACAGTAACCTCAACTGCTGTCGCCCGGATATAACGGTAGGCACAGAATTTAATCCGACGTGAACCTAGGCGTCCCGGCTAAGCAGCTGTAAACTAACAAAAGCGGATAACTCACACTAAAGTCAGAAGGACAACTGTAAAAAGTGAATGCAGAAATCGACACAAAAGAAAGAAATAAAATAAATAAATAAATAAAAAATTAAAATAAAATAAAATACCGAAGGCCTTCGTAGCGTCGAAATTTCGGAACCCACGAAAAGAGCCCGGATCTGGGAAGGCCGGCTTCGTTGCGCTGGGCGGGGGCTATTAACCCGGATCAGAGACACCCGGGATAGAAGCGCTGGTCTCCTGGGCGCGCGCGCGTGGCCGCGGCTTGCTGGGCGCCGACGCTGCGAGTGTCTTGGCTTGGAGGCGCCGACGCTGCTGCTTGTGTGGCGCCGAAGGCCAAGTGCCCAACCAATTTCCCTAATTACAAGGATTTGATTGCCTTGTTTTGATTCGATTTTTTTTTTTTTTTTTTTTTTGGCAAATCTTCAGATCTGGCTTTTTCTACAAGGAAATATCTCAGCCTTTTTTTTTTTTTTTATAGAGAAATTGCAACAAGAACTCAAGAACCCTAATTTTCAACGGCGAAAATTCTTCAACGAACTCCCTTGTGCAGATCGGACTCCAAAAAATTTATTCAAAAATATTCTAGACACCAACACACTCAATTGATTCAAGTTGGAAAGAAGAAGATCAAAGAAGACGCGGATTAATGGCAAAAAGGTCAAGTACAGCAATTCAACCTATATGCATGCAAATCTAGATCTATAATTCAATCACCAAATTACCAACACAAAGAGCAATTGTTGTGTGTAGGGGACAAGGTAAGAACACTAAAATTGAAGCAAATATATTTTTTGAGGCAGATTTACACCAAAAACGAGTTTTCAATGCAAATCTACAATGTTTTTGTTAAATAAAATAATTCGGCCTTCAAGAGATTTTTTTTTTTTTTTAAATTTTCGACTTTAATAATATAGATCTGAATAATAACAGTCGGAATTATCAAGAAAAATGCAGAAAAAAAAATTTTGGATTTTTTTGACACGAAAATAAGGTTGTGATAAGCAAGGAATCGATTCGACTTACAGATTCGAAGGCTCTGATGCCAGTTGATGTGACCTTGCTATGAATAAGGTCTCAAGTCCCGGATGAGATCGTGGTGAATCCGTAGTGGGGCGAAACAACTCCTTGGATAGGCGTCTGCGTTGATGGAGATTGCAAGACGACGGCGAGGCGAAAGCGATTGCGGAAGCGATAGAAATTTGAGGGGTTGACCGTATGGGTGAAGGGGGCCACGACCAGTTTAGGGCTGGAAAAGGATGGAGATTTTGAAGCGGATTAGAAGAAGGGAGCAAGCTCGACCTAGATCTAGCGGAATTAATGGCAGAAACGCGAGGGAGCAAGCTCAACCAAGAGAATCAAGGAGGACGTTAATGGAGGCTCAATTGGAGTTTCTCTCAACAATAAGTCTGTAATATTAACGTAGGGAAGAAAGGGAACTACAAGCTAGGTTAAGTAAAAGGAAGACTCTTCCTTTTCCTTAACCAAAAAGATTAAAAATAAAACAAATAAAATACTAAAAATACCCTAAGGAATTTCGGTCATTCTAAGTATAGAAATGACCTCCTAAACTCCCTAAAAATGCTGAAAATAATAATAAATAATATCCGGGAAAAATACTGATAAATGTCATAAATCAGAAATATCGATAACTAGGCGAATAGCGATCAATATCTCTAATCTGTAAGCTCCGGGATCTCTGCAGACTGTGTAGACGTCCCAACTGTCACTAAACTCAGAATGGATCCTTCATCTATAGTTGGACGTCCCTGATCTGCTACGAGTCTGGTCACCAGTGATTGAGTCGCAGCTTGAATAGCTTTGGCTCGCGCTCTAGTAATGGGACCTGCGGACCTAAGACTCATAGCATCCTCCTCGTCTGCAGCTGTCATGGTAGGCGAGGTCACATCAGAAAGTCACAAGCCAACTTGACTGAAGGCAAGCTCTTGGATGCAGATCTGTGTGCTGTGATTTCTGAAGTCAACATGGTTGGAAGCAACCCGAGGGAATGATGATATGATACAGGTGCCACCAGACATATCTGCTCTGATAGGGGGACTGTTTACCACTTATCAGAAGAGCAAGAGTGACGAACAACTATTTATGGGGAACTCGTCCACATCCAAGGTAGAAGGTCACGGCAAAGTGGTGTTGAAGCTGACTTCAGAGAAGGATCTGACTCTCAACAATGTCATGCACGTGCCAGAAATAAGGAAGAATCTGATCTCCGGCAATTTGCTAAGCAAGAACGGCTTCGCGGTGAAGTTCGTGTCTGACAAGCTAGTTCTCTCTAAGAGTGGGATTTACTTAGGCAAGGGATATGTAAAGGATGGACTGGTCAAAATGAATGTAATGACAGTCCTTCCAAAACCTATTGTTTCTGATGTTTCAATGAATGAAAAGAATCCTATTGCTTATGTTGTTGAGTCTTTTAATATTTGGCATGAACGATTAGGGCATATGAATTATAAATCTATACGTAGACTGATTAACATGAACCTGATTCCGAAATGCAAATCAAGTAAAGACAAATGTGAAGTATGCGTACATGCCAAACTCACAAAAATAACATCCCCACATGTAGAGAGAACAACTGAACCTCTAGGTTTAATACACACAGATCTGTGTGATTTAAAATTTGTGCAAACTAGAGACGGTAAAAAGTATTTTGTGACCTTTATCGATGATTGCACAAAATACTGTCATGTATACTTGCTAAGGAGCAAGGATGAAACCTTGGAAAAATTCAAAGAATACAAGTTGGAAGTTGAAAACCAACTTAGCAAAACCATAAAAATAATCAGAAGTGATAGAGGAGGCGAGTATGATGAACCATTCAACACGTTCTGTAGAGAACATGGGATTATTCATCAAACAGCTGCTCCCTACTCACCAGAATCTAACGGAGTTGTAGAATGAAAGAACCAAACTCTGAAAGAAATGATGAATGTAATGTTGCAGGAATCTAGGTTACCCCAGAACATGTAGGGGGAAGCGCTGCTAACCACCAATTAAATCCTCAACAAAATACCACATAAAGTTACTGGCAAGACTCCATATGAACTTTGGAAAGGTAAAGTACCATCGTACAAATACTTCAAAGTGTGGGGGTGCCTAGCAAAAGTGGCAGTACCACCTCTTAAAAAGGTCACAATCGGACCTAAGACAGTTGATTGTATTTTCATAGGATATACACATAATAGTAGTGCTTATCGGTTTTTGGTATATAAGTCTGACATACCAGACATACATGCAAATAAATAATGGAATCAAGGAATGCGTCATTCTTTGAACATGTGTTTCTGTGCAAGGAAAAAGAACATCCGAAACGAACTCGTGAACAAGGAGAAGCAAGCACTTCTGTAAATGAAACAGAAGAGGAAAAAGATGAACCTAGACGAAGCAAGAGAGCTCGAAGAGAGAAATCATTTGGGCTTGAGTTCGTAACGGCTTTTCTTTTAGAAAATGAGCCTAGAACATTCAAAGAAGCCATGTCTACACCTGATGCACCTTCATGGAAGGAAGCAGTCAAAAGCGAAATAGACTCCATTATGCAAAACCATACATGGGAGTTAGTCGATTTGCCACAAGGGTGTAAAGCACTTGGGTGCAAATGGATTTTCAAAAAAAATGAAAACAGATGGCTCAATAGAGAAGCACAAGGCTAGGCTTGTGGTGCAAGGATTCCGGCAAAAAGAGCGCTTGGATTTCTTTGACACTTATTCCCCGGTCACGAGAATAACTTCAATCAGAATGCTAATAGTAATAGCAGCACTACACAACCTAGAAATCCATCAAATGGATGTGAAAACTGCTTTTTTAAACGGAGAATTAGAAGAGGAAATATATATGAAACAACCTGAGGGTTATGTTGTCTCTGGACAGGAACACAAGGTGTGCAGACTTGTAAAGTCCCTATATGGGTTCAAACAAGCTCTGAAACAATGGCATGAAAAATTTGACAATGTAATGATGTCAAATGGCTTTAGCATCAATGAATGTGACAAATGCATCTACATCAAAAATACTCCAAATGGATATATTTTGATGTGTCTATACGTAGATGATATGCTTATCATTGGAAGTAATAAAGACATGATCAACCGAACTAAGAACATGCTTAGTGGGAAGTTTGAAATGAAAGACTTGGGACTAGCAGATGTAATACTAGGGATTAAAATCACTAGACATTCTGAAGGAATCATCCTGTCTCAAGCTCACTATGTTGAAAAAGTACTTGAGAGATTCAAGAACTACTCAAGTGGGACTGTAAAGAGTCACGTGGATCTTCATCTCCACCTGACTAAAAACTCGGGTGATGGAGTATCACAATTGGAGTATGCACGTGTGATTGGAAGTCTGATGTACTTGACCAATTGCACAAGACCTGACTTGGCGCACTCAGTAAATGTACTAAGTTGCTACACCAGCAATCCAGGACACAATCATTGGAAAAGGATAACTAGAGTATTGAACAACTTGCGATATACTCAAAGTTATGGGATGTACTATGGAAAATACCCAGCAGTTCTGGAAGGATACAGTGATGCCAACTGGATATCGGATTCCAGAAACTCAAAGTTCACTAGTGGATATGTATTTACAATTGGTGGTGCAGCAGTATCATGGAAATCTTTCAAACAAACATTATTGGCCAGATCCACCATGGAATCTGAGTTCATTGCTCTAGACAAAGCAGTAGAAGAAGCTGAATGGCTTTTGAACTTTTTGGAAGATATCCCGATGTGGGACAAACCAGTACCAGCATTATGTGTACACTGTGACGGTCAATCGGCTATAGCACGGGCACTAAGTCGTCTGTATAATGGTAAGTCACGTCATATAAGAAGACGACACAAAACCATTAGACAACTACTCTCAAATGGTGTAATCTCAACAGATTATATCAAATCGGCTGACAACCTAACGCATTCATTTACTAAAGGTTTGTCACGAGATCAAGTTGTCAAATCATCAAGAGGAATGGGGTTAAAGCCTATGACAAAAGAGGATGCTTGATGGTAAACCCCACCTACGTGACTGGAGATCCCAAAATGTAGGTTCAAAGGGAAAACTAAATCACGCTGAATCCAGAAGAGCACTGGGAGACTTAGTTCTCCTCCCAGTTTCTAGGATGATGAACAATGCTACCTGTACAAGTTGAGGTTAAGCTTGGCTTTTAATGATTCCATAGCTTTGAAATAAAAGTGGGTATGATAGGATACTCTTTATGGTCAATCACCTTGTGAGTGTGAAATGCGGCCGTCTCTAGGAGAATGAAAAAATGCTACATTCTCCAAGTTCACTCATGAATAACCAGGGATGTTCAAGGGCAACATAAACACAACCAGAGAACCTAGTTTTGTGAGAAGATGAAACTGCATGATAGTTGTTGTCTAGGTTTACATCAAAGCTCGGGTGGTTCAAGACATTATGTTCACTACTTGGTCGAGTAAATCTGATAGTTACTCACTATGGGTGGTTCAAGGCTGAAAAATGCTACCAGCCCAGATGTAGTGATTTTTCGACTGTACTCTCAAAAGTCTTTATGTCTCATCTACATATGTTTTAGAGTCATTTCTATTCATGTGGGGGATTGTTGGAACTCATATTATAAATGATGTCTGGTGACTTTCCGGGCAGGATTCTGGTGGGCTCCGACCAATGGAAACACTGGAATATGGGAGCGTTGAATTCGTCTCCGCGAGCACATTCTCGTAGTGTACTCATATCTTAAAAATGAATTCCGTTTGAATGAGAAATAGAGGTACAAAGTTGGTTGCTTGAAGTGCATAAACTTGGGGACAAATGTGTATCCCACATTGGAAGTAGATGATGAAAATTCACTAGTTTATATACTAGGAATTTGGCATCAAGGTTGTGGCCTTGGATCACCACCAATGTGTAATGGGGAGAGGACCTAGCTCATCAAGACCATGCACGCGCCGAGCCGGGTTAAGTCGGACCGGACCAGACCGACCGACTAGCTGAGAATGGGCCGGGTTTGGACTGGGCTAGGCTGGGCCCAGTACGTAGCATTGGGCTGGCCAGCCAATGCTAGTATCTTTTTGTTCAGATCTAGATTCCCCAGCTAACAGCTTTGACTCAGTCCGCACAATATCATAGCGGTTACTGACTGAGTCCTCCACTATCTTCTTCAATCTGTTAGTGCGCTAACAACTCCAGCAGGTGCTACATAAGAAGAGGCTTTGCGTCTCTTCAGAAGCATCGAACACAATTGCCTTCCACTCTTCTCTTCTCTTTTTCGCGTTTGAGAGTACTCACAAAACGTTGGTTCGTAGGCTTTTGTACATTGAGTTGTGCAATTCAGAAGCAATTCGCAATTGTATCCTGGGATTCGGATCGCTACAGAACCGTCACACTACAGGGCGATTTCAGAATTAAGGAAATAGATCATATCTCGACTCTGCATCAGATTCGTTTCAATCGATGTTCGGTATTTTTTCCTTGTAATTTTTTATTACAATTCTGTTTAATTGTAGTTGTTTACTTTCTGTATGTTTTAGGAAATCAGGTTCCTACAGGAGGAAGAAAACCTTACACCTTAAATTGGTGATTTATAGGAGTGTGTTTATTCTGATATTGATTGGGAGGTAAATTGCTTTGTGGCAATCTCTGGTTTGCTTTCGTTGAGTTCACTGATGAGGGTACACCAAGACCGTCGTGCATCGACTTCGAGAGTAGAAGGAAATCCATTATTCCATTTTTCACCAACGGACAACAGAGAAGAAAAAAAATATTCAGATTTTTTATAATATTCAGATTCCTTTTTTTTATAGAGTTAACATTGTTTATTGTTAAATTTAATTGAATGGGTATGGGCCTATGGGGTGAATATTGTATAAATTTCAAGTTATCACGTAAAATATCTCAAATTTTGATATACGAATAACGTTAAATTTCAGGGTTATTGGACAAAATTTTCATTGAGTTTATTATTAATTTTTAGAATATTTAGATTAGATATTATTGAAAATAGAATAACCTTTAAATATTTAATTATATTATTTACCAATCTTTTATACTCCGTACTCCTTTAAGAGTTAGTTTTTTTCCCTAATAAATGGTTTCAAGTTTACTAGGTTAAAAAATGTATCCCTCTTTTTCCACACAAAACAACACAATTAAGGCATTTTTACTACTATTATTATAATAATAATTTGTATATCTATTCTAAATATAGATCCTATATCTATTCTAAATGTAGATTTGGGATCAGGTACAACACGCTCTTACTGTGCGCACCGTCAGATGCGCGTGATCAATGGCTGGAAAGAGGTGCGCTTCAGCTGAAGTTTTAATTAAGTGGGGGGCAATTTCGTCATTTCGCGCGCTAGGTCTTTCTTCCCCCTGATTCTTCACGTTCCCATCTATGGCCGAGCGACTCATTCACGCAATCTCTACTGTGTGATTCAATTCGTTGATTTTGTATTGGATTCTACAAATTCGAACTCGATTTTTCAATACAATTTGAAAAAGTGTTCATATAGGCTTCAAATTTTAGCTTTGTTGGTTGTGTTCTTCGTTCTCACCCTCCATGGACATCGATACTGGTTTGCTTCAAATTTTTCGTAGTTTGATTGAGTTTTAATTGTAGGATTGATTGTTTGCTTATTCCATTTCGCATTTGAGGCTTTTATGCAGTATAATCAAATTTGTTGCTGAATTTTTATCGAACTACAGAATATGAGTTTTGGTTGTTTGCCATTGAAAGTCTACCCTTCTTCTTCCCTGTTGGTCCACAACTATGCACGTATTATGAACATAATGCTATTAATAATGAACATCATCACGTTAATAATGAATCTGACACACTCTTTAATATTTGTCTAAATTGTCTCTGTTTTTCAATGTGTGCATCAACTTCCATTGCTGGTAGTTGTGACCTGTCTCATGAAAAAAGTGTTAAAAGTGTAGAAAGCTTGATGCAAGCCACAAGAAGTTTGTACTGAATTGTTCGAAAGCAAACATTGGCCCAGTATAAGAGATATATTGGCCTATTTTGATGGTTATGATGCGCAGACGGTTATCAATCGATTTTTGAGCAAAAAATGAGCTTTATGCTGTGTTTTGTTTCGATTATGATGTGGATTCTACCGATCGGTTAAAACACCTAATTTGATGTGATCCGATATGTTGCAAGAATTTCTCCTATTTTGGTGAGGTTGTAACGAGGGCTGAGAGTCATTCTATTTTTATGTTAGTTTTGTGTTTTCCAGATATTATGTGTTTTTTTTTCACTTGATTTGCTATTTGTTATGAGAGGACCATATATATTTCTAATATGAACTTTAATTCTCGCTGTTTTGATTTGTCACTAGAAATGAACATTAATACTTTTTTAAATGAACTTGTTCTGTAAATATATGAACCTAATATTATAAAGTTGTTATGAATGCTAATACACATTCTGCTATTTTCTTTGAACATGTATGGTCAATATATGAACCTAATCTATTAATACGTAAACCTGAATAGATAATATGTGAACCATAACATCACTTGTATAAAAGCTAAAAATTAGCATACAAGTATGCAATCTGTCATAGTATCAACATACCCCATTGCACCACTATTGTTCACAAATTACCAAAAGCATAATACTACTTTCAACCACAAATTACTTGCTAGTTCACAAAGTATCTGAATCCGTAGTTCAACAATCCAATAAAATAACATAACCAAGTGCAACTAACTATTACATTCCAGTCACTAATAGCTCCATTGGCTTCCCAACCTTCTTCTTGTATTACTTTAGCTTCTCCACCAACCTTCTTCTTGTATTTCAACATCAAAATACCTTTTTTTTCTTTTTTGGTGATGGAGTGACAAAGTCATTCATGCTATCACCCTTCAACTCTTCTTTGTCATTCTCTACACTTTTTTATTGTCACTATATGCACTACCTTCTTGAGCAAAATTTGTCACATTCGCTCCAGACATTTCCCTATCTTCTGCATATTATCAAAGATATATCTCACATTTATAACTATGATATTAAACCCAAATAAATGAACATTAACAACTTATATATGAACGCTACAACATAACTTATGAACCCTATATGTGACATAACCTGAATATCAAGATATCGTTAAAACATACATGTTGTATTTGCCAATGTTGTGAACATTAAGCTGTCAGGAATGAACATTTTGATGCGAACAACCCCTGAAGTGTTGTCTGCAACGCAAGATCTTGGATTCCTCAAGCGTGGATTTGGTTTCTTCTCTTCCGTAGCCAAACTGATGGCTTTCCTATGGCTAAAAAGATAGCCTTCTAAACGCGTCAAAGAGATGACAAAGAGATCAAAGAGATGATCTTGAACACCGAAGAGACAATGTATGATTGCTCGAAGCGACGAGCTACGGGATAGGTTGATCCGTGGGATCGAGAGGGTTGATGTTGGAACTCAAGGGAATGAGCGTACTCAACTTTACTACTCAAATTCAACATCAAGATTACAACTAGGGTTTTTCAATGTTTAAATACCCACAAAAGATAATAATAAAATAATAAGAATGTTCGAAAACGACGCGAAAGACCCGCACGGTTAACAAACCGTGCAGAAACTCGAAACAGAAATCTAAGGTGCAGCACGGTTAGCTGCACGGTTACAGACCGTGCAGACCTCTGGGAAATTTCTCTCGAATTTATGGCACGGTTAGCTGCACGGTTACAAACCGGGCAGGGCCTTCTAGAGCTCAGTAAAACTCGATTTTGACCATCTTCTTATTGGAATCTTGATTTGACGTAAACTATGAAGTTGTAGATCTTTGAATCAGCTTTCCAACGCATCTTGAATAATCACGAGATCAATTTTCTAGCCATAGTTATGGTCGTTTTACCGAAGACTGTCCAGAACCAAATTGACAGTAACTATTCCGAACTTACACAAGACTTCACCCTTTGCTTGAGCCTCTTCCTTGGAGGCCTTTGATTAAGTCTCTCATGCATGTTGCTATCACATTTGCTTATAGTTTATGAACTCAAAAGTATTTGTCCCACTTCTACAAGCATCTTTTCACTCTGCATCTAAACAATGATGAAGCTTTTACAAATGAACATTAGTGTAATAAACATGAACACCAAGGCTTCCACATGAGCACACAGTTATATCCACTCCTATCTTATAATGCGTACAACTTAGATTAGAAAATTCATAATTTTCGAGGTTTTGACATCAAGGTTATCTTATGCACCTCAACATCAGCTTGATAGAAGTAGAAAATTAGTTCGCATTTCACACTAGTTATGAACATCACTTTTGAAGCACCAAAAAATCTCAATGAAGCAACTACAATCACGAAAAATACAAGACATGTGTTCATATTTGTGAACCCTAGCATTTGAGACAACAAGAAATTTATACAAAGCAACTAAATGACGGTAAAACAATGAGAAATTTGCAAACCCTAGCATTTTAAAGAGCCAAAATTTTGAACGAATCAACTAAATCGCTCAAGATAAACAAAGAACCCTAGGGTTTGTAGCAACTATAATTTTGCTCGAAATAGAGAATACTTGCTTCTGAAGTGCTGCTTGATTGAGTTTCTTCGTCACCTGCCATCGCGCTAGTTACCGAGCTTGAAGCGAGATTTGGAGGACTGGAGCGAGAGTGGAGGATTGGAGCGAGATTGAGCGAAATGAGGAGGATTTCGACCGAATGCTTGAGTTTCTAGACTCTTTGAGGGTGAAATACCCTTTCTTCTAGGGAGGCATGTTTAAACAATTATGCCACCGTAAATTATTTCACACACATGCCTCCACGGTAAGTGTGATCCTCTGATCTGTTTTGATATAACGCTCCTGCTTGCTTCGCATATTGTACGTTAAGAGCGAATTGTACCTGAAGCGGACTCTCTAAATGTAAACTAATACTCCCTCTAATCACAAATACATGACGTTGTAGCAATATGCACAGGGATTAAGGAAGTGGTTTTTTGCTTTATATTCCTCATGATTCTTTAGAAATACATTGATTTTAATTTCTTAAAATATGGCAAAAAGTGAAGTGACATCTTTCAATCACTCTTGATGGATGAACATGCCCACTAATCATCCGTTGGTTATTTCAAATGAGGAAGAAAATTCAATTTAGAAGACAAAAAGTCACAAATTTAGTGAAAAAAGAGATGGGAACAAGAGATCATAAATAGAAAAAAGTTGAAAATATCCTTCAACGACAAATAAAAAAGATAAAATTTCTTGTGCTAAAATGTCATGTATTTGTGATCGGATAGAGTATTTTTTTATTAATATAGGTTATATTCAATAGAAAAAATATCATTTTCATATTACAAAAACATGGTCATATAAAATATTATCATCTTTAATTAATTTAGGGTCTATTTGAATTCCGTTTAAAATGGATTAAAATGCATTATCTTACAGTAAATTGAATATTTAATACAATTTAATGCAAGATAATGCATTAAACCGAGAGATCCAAACAGACCCTTAAGCTTTTGTCGTAAAATAAACTATGGTCAAGTTTATAAATTTTAGTATTTTAATTTGACATTATAATAAGTTTAACTCCTAATGTCTACTATTGTACAACAAAATAAAATTACTCCTTATTTGAAGTACATAACATAAATACATTAGCAAAATGATTAGAAAATCATCAATTTAAAGATAAACCAATTTTTAATAAATAAATGAATTACTCTATTCAATTTTAGTCACAATTATAAAGTAAATTACCTAATCACAAATTGTTAATAGAATATACCATAAATCTTGGGGGAACAAACAACCTCTTATGAAACAAAAAAAAAACCTCTTATGAAATTAAAAAAAAAAAAAACAATTACACACTAATGGAAACTTATTATTTATACTATATTATATAAAAAAGAATATATTTGTTTTTGTTACAAGTTATAGAGAAAGAAGGAAATGTCAACTTTCGTATGTATTTGTTTTTGTTAGAGGAAGAAAGAATGAAACTTTCATGCTTTAATTCACATTTGTATTAAAATGCACGAATATCTAGTTTATCATATTAGACATCTGGAGGATACTTAAATTACTTTAGATGGTTAATAATAGTGTGAGAAATAGCATTTCACCTTCAAAATTTGAGAATAAAAGATCTAGCTAGTATATAAGTTTAGTGGATTACTTCTTTTATTGTCAATTGGTTTTAGAATGGAATTCCACTGGATAGGGGTGTTCATCCATTGATCGGACCGGATTTTTGGACCGGACCGGACCGGTGAAAATACGGTCCGGTTTCCGGTCCGGGTAATTCCCTTAATCCGGTTCCGGTCCGGTCCAAACCCGGAAAAAATCCGATCCGGACCAGAAGACCGGATTTTTTTTTAAATTTATATGTTTTTATATGTTTTTTGGGAGATTTATATATATTTTTTTATAGATATTTTTTTTAATTTAATAAGGTATGAGTATATATATTTTTTAGATATGTTTTATAGATTTTAAATAAGAATTTAATTATTTAAAAAAAAAACGGTCTAACCGGTCCTGGACCGGACCGAATAGGTCCGGTCCGCTCTCCGGTCCAGATTTTTGAAAAAGTCTGATCCGGTCCGAACCGGATGAACACCCCTACCACTGGGCTTGTGTGTTGGGCTTTAACGCGCATGTGTGAACAGACCGTGTCCCCTTCTATCGGCCCACCGGAATTTATCATGGTATCAGAGCGAGTTCTGGGTCTGGGGTTGTTTAGTGGTTTATGTAACACCCCCAAATCCTCTTGAAAGTATTACTGCCAGTAACCTCGGATATTATATCCCGAAGTCACCCCAGGCTTTTTCAGTTGATACAAACCATCAAACCACAGTTATAATACCAAATATTACAACTTTTATTAAAAACAAAGTCTCGGAAATACCACATGATTCCGAAAACTACAAAATACAATATCAGAATTATTACAGCGGAAGTCTTAAAACATATGAATATAGCACATCGGAAGTCTTTAAGTACAAAACATAAGTAACACAAACAACTTGTAAAAACACCGTCCATCCTCATAGTCGATCTAGCCTTCTCGGATCCGCAGCTTATCTGATGTGCCGAATCGAACGGATGACACCAGCCAACAATGTAGATAACAAATGCGGTTGGTTAGTCTAAATGAATAGACCATACAAGGGCACAAAGCAGAGTGGTTCGAAGTAGTCGTATTAGGTTAGACTCATCGTCGCTCGAATAATAACCGAGTACGCTAGTCAACCTTCATACTTCTACTGGAATACATGAAAAGGCATGATTAAGAGAAGATTCTGGAAGACCGAGTCTTACAGAAATCGTTCCCAAAAGAAGACTCCAATGAATTTAGTCTTAACGAAAATATGACAAATGTTGGGAACGTAAATAATCACACAATCATAGTATCGCATACGAGCGATTTAAAAGTTAAGACGAGCTTTCCTAGCTGCACTATCGCCTAGCTGCACTACTCGCCAAGGTATATTAATTATGTGCGTCAAGAGCACTTATCTGAATTAATTCCAAAACACGCATCACGTTATAAGCTTTTAGATATGTGTTTCGCCATGAAGGACACACATCGTAGGAATGGACCCCGTAGTTTCCAAACCTCAACATCCACATCACAACCACATCTCGTTGGTGTCAGGGTCTCCGCTGCCCTTTAACCAATAATTATCAAGAAACGACTGGACCGCACATAGAGCCCATCGTTCCTATGAATACTCGTTCTAACTAAACAGTTCAACACAACAATAAATCACATCAAATCAAAGCCATCATGGCCAACATCATAGATCTATCAATCTATATATATATATATCAAAATAGCGTTGCTACTAACAGTATATGCAACCTATTATAATCTTTCATATCAAATTCACATTTAAAATCCTCAACAAAACCATTATGAACATAATAGCGCTGTATCTAGCAATATACAACCTATTATAACATCACTTCTTTTTATCAAATTATTTATCAAAATTGTTCCCAACTTAAGCAGATGAATCATCCCAAATTAATTAACAACAAACAATTGATAATTAATTGAAGTATGGAATGATGAGCAAGAGCGAACCGCCACTTGCCTTAGATTAGTCGAACTCGAACAAAGCTTGGAACAACGGTTTCCTGAGTCTGAAACTGGGACAGATCCTGGATAAGAATCACCAATGGAACAACCCATAACGAGACCCTAAGTTAGATTCAATATCTACATTATTGAATCTTAAAAGAATAGGAAAAGAATCAAGGAATCGAGCCTCGCCCAAAGCCAACACCCAAAAACACACACTCGGACAAGGCTCGCCGCGAGTGCGGTGAGAGCTTGCCGCGGGGTGTGGTGATGTCACAGTGGTGAAAACACGCACTCGGACAAGGCTCGCCGCGGGTGCGGTGAGCTTGCCGCGGGGTGCGGTGGACAGACAGAGGCGAGCTCGCGACAGCGTTTCAATGGAAACTTACCCAAATCAAATCGTTTGCTTTTGATTTGATTATGGTTCGATCTCCCAACACTTTAGACCTTCAAATCTACCCTTCTTCAACACTCAAAGGGTTCGAACACCTTCACAACAAAGCTCAAATCTTGGTGTTTCAATGGAGGAAACAGAGGAAAAACAGAGGAGAGGATGAAGATGGCCTTCCTCCTTCTGATTTGATCCCTTTTATAGTCCAAAAACGAGTTTCCCATGAGGGAACAAGCAAGGGGACAAGGCAAGGTTGCCACTTGGGCTGTCAGGCCTGACAACTTCAGCAAGTTGCAGCCCAGCCTTATCGCGAAGACGAAGCCGCCTCCGATGCTGGCCTTTGCCGCGGGTGCGGCAGTCTTGACCGCGGGGTGCGGTCAAGGCCGTTTTGGCTCTTCTTATCCGATCACTTAAGGGTTAAATTATCTTAATCCCGGGTTAAATATATTTGTACACGAATGACAAATTAACCCCGAAAATACTTCAACTGTATTTTATATTACTCAGAAAAATATTACAGAGCTCAAACCATTTACAGAATGTCTGAAACTCTCTAAAATTAATCCGACTAGTAATACGGGAGTTGGGAAAATTCCAAAATATCCTTATAAAAAGAGGGATATTACAGTTTATCAGAGCTTAACCCGCCATGATGACGTGATATGGGCTAGCTTGTTTGGCTTGCCGGCCTTAAGGCATGTTGTCAAGTGTCAACTAGGCCAAGCTAGTTGCACTTCAAGGGGCGTGTGAGGAATAACATCCCACATTGGAAACTTGGGAATAAAAGGCCTAGTATATAAGTTTAGTGCATTACTTCTCCTATTGCCAATTGGTTTTAGGATGGAACCCCATTGGGCTTATGTGCTGAGCTTTAACGCGCATGTGCGCACATACCACGCCCCCTTCTATCGGCCCACCGGAATTTAACATGGTATTAGAGCAAGTCCCAATCTGGGTTGAATTCCTAGTAGATTGGGTTTGTCGACCTTTAGACACTGATTGAGCTTGCCGGCCTTAAGGTATGATGTCAAGTGACAGCTGGGTCAACCCAGTTGCCACTTGAGGGGGCGTGTGGAAGACAAGAGATGAGAAGATACAATCTCACATTGAAAAATCAAATAAAACAAGACAACTATATAAGATTATGAATTACTTCGCCCATTGCCAAATGGTTTTGGGTTGGAACCTCATGAGCTTGTATGGTGGGCTTGCGGACGGACGGACACATCTCCCAATTGGGCCCACAGACTTTAACAAACATCGATAATCATTAATGTTAGAATTGAGTAATTGACTCTTGAGGGGATTAAAAAACATTTTTTTAATGAAAAAACATAACAATAACTTAAGCATTTAAAAATTAATAAATAATTTGGCAATCTGCAAAAGAGAAGGGAGTTGGACGATTGTTGTACGAGATGAGAGTTTGACGGTTAAAATGATAGTAAGAAGTTTTGCGGTTAATATACGAATGAAAAGTTCTACTCTTCAATCTATCATTTTCTCAACCGCCCAACTATCCACTTATTTTTTTAATTGTTAACTCTCTACTCTTTTTTTAAACGCCAACTCCCTTATTAATCGTTAATTTTTTTCACTCTCTTATTAACCGTCTCACTATCTTTTTAACCGCCAAGCCTCCCACTCCCTTATTAACCGAAAACTCATCATTCTTTCTTAATCGACAAACCCTCACTCCATTAGTGAACAAACCACGTCCCCTTCTATTGGCCTACCGAAATTTATCATGGTATTAGAGCGGGTTCTGGGTCTGAGTTCGTTTCCTGGTTTATCAAAGCTTAGCCCGCCATGATGGCGTGATATGGGCTGGCTTGTTTGGCTTGTCGATCTTAAGACATTGTTTGGGCTTAGCCTGCCATGACGGTGTGATATGGGCTAGCCCATTTGACTTGCCGGTCTTAAGGCATGTTGTCAAGTGTCAACTAGGCCAAGCCAGTTGCACTTCAGGGGCGTGTGAGGAATAACATCTCACATTGAAAACTTGGGAATAAAAGGCCTAGTATATAAGTTTAGTGGATTACTTCTATTGCCAATTGGTTTTAGAATGGAACCTCACTAGGATTATGTGCTGGGCTTTAACGCGCATGTGCGCACAGACCACATCCCCTTCTATCGTCCCACCGGAATTTAACATGGTATCAGAGCGGGACCCGGTCTGGGTTGAATTCCTGGTAGATTGGGCTTGTCGGCCTTTAGACACTGATTGAGTTTGTCGGCCTTAAGGTATGATGTCAAGTGACAGCTGGGTCAGCCCAGTTGCCACTTGAGGGGGCGTGTGGAAGACAAGAGATGAGAAGAGACAATCTCACATTGAAAAATCAAATAAAACAAGACCACTATATAAGATTATGAATGGTGGGCTTGCGGACGGACGGACACGTCTCTCGATTGGGCCCACAGATTTTAACAAATAACGATAATCATTAATGTTAGAATTGAGTAATTGACTCTTAAGGGATTAAAAACATTTTTTTAATGAAAAAGCATAACAAGGACTTAAGCATTTAAAAATTAATGAACAATTTGGCAATCTGCAAAAGAGAGGGGAGTTGGACGATTGTTGTACGAGATGAGAGTTTGACGGTTAAAATGATAGTAAGAAGTTTTGCGGTTAATATACGAATGAAAAGTTCTACTCTTCAATCTATCATTTTCTCAACCGCCCAACTATCCACTTATTTTTTTAATTGTCAACTCTCTACTCTTTTTTTTCACTAGTGGAAAAAATACTTTTTGAGGCTCCTTTTTAGAGGCGTACATATTTCAAAACGCCTCAACAACGACCTACTCAATCAGTTTTTCAGGTTTTTGAGGCGGATAATTATTTTATACGCCTCAAAAAAATCTATTGAGGCGGGCAAATAATTATACGCCTCAAAAAGTTTCCAAAAAAATATTTCCGCTAAAGTATTAGAGGCGGGCCAAATGTAGGCCCGCCTCTAATGGTACATAATTGAGGCGGGCGAAAAAGCCCGCCTCTATTAACTTTTGTTGAGGCGGGCATATTATAGCCCGCCTCAACAAATGTATGCAATAGAAGCGGGCATAAAGAGGCCCGCCTCTATTGCCTCATTACATTCAGCTTATAGAGGCGGGCATATTAGGCCCGCCTCTATAAGTCTACCCTAATTAAATTAAAAACATTCAGCTGTTCTTCACTCACCCCATTTCTCCGCGGCAATTTCTACCCTAACCTCTCGAGAAACCTGTCGCAGAAACCCTAATTCTGCTCTATCGCCATGAACTGCTCAAGTAAATCTCTCCCCATTCATCACTCTTGTTCGTTCGTTTGTTTTGATTTTCTTCTTCTTGAACTTGTTGTTTTGTTCGGCGCAGTTTCCGGTGAGGTGCCGGAGGAGCCCGTCGTTTCGAAGACATCTGGGCTTCTCTACGAGAAGCGGTTGATTGAACGGCATATCTCCGTAAGTGTCGTTCATTTTTTCTTTGGATTTTCGTGGTTTTCTTCTGGATTTAAGTGCGAAGTGATATCCTTTCATGTAATTTCGTTGCGAATTTGTTTCGACTTCTATTGTGTGCGTTTTCCATGGAAGGCCTTCTTTTAGTCTGGGGATTTCGGGTTTATGCCATACTTGTAACCCTAGAAGATTAGTTTGTGTCCAGATTTGGATTATGAGGTTATAATGCTTTAATGTGAACCAGTTTAAGTAAGATTATCGCGGTTCTAGTTTACTCTCACAATTTGTCTAAACAATACTCATTTACTTACTCCATCTGTACTGTTTATTTGCTTTGCTCTTTCAGATTTAATGAATCATTTTCTTTCGTTACAGCCTGATGCATGAAACTTTTCTTACATCTTATAAGTAGAATAGCATGCCATCCTGTTTGTATCTGAATATAAGAATAATCTCTTGTTTTTTTTGGTTGGAGAATAATCTCTTGTTTGTCATTCTGAGTTATCTGACTTGCAGAGGAAGGGGCATATGGAGATGTTTGTACGACCCACAATATTCCCTTCTTGTTACTGCAGGGTTTGATTCTGCAATCACACTTCATCAATTTAGCACCTCCTTGCTTAATTAGTATATATTTGTTCCTGTTAGTCTTCATTCTCGAGACAAACTTAGTGTTTTTCAATATATTAATTATGCATTCTCAACATCAGAGTAAGTATATATTTGTTCAGGTTAGTATATATTTGTTCACTAGGTTTATTTTATTTAACCTGAAAATAATCCATATAGTTTCGAATTTGTTCTCCTATGACACAGAAACCTGCCAACGAGTACCTTGTGGCCTAGATATATCTAATATTCTTGGTGAAGGGAAACTAATTTCTTTCACAATTCTTATGCTTGCATATGAGAATACAGGTAACCAAGACAAAATATTTTACTAATGTGTGAAGCTAAACTGTAATATTTTTCTTTTTCATTCTGTCTCCAGATGTTAAGTTTTCAAGCATCCATTAGGCTTGATAGCACTATCTGTGTGTATGGATCATCTATGAAATGTAAATTTTAAAGTTTTTGTTTAGTACTTTTCTATTGTCACCTTATCTGACCTGGTATTGTCGCATACAAGTTTCTTGTTGCATTTCAATCTTGTTTGATTGTAATCAAGCACAACGCATCGTTTATAATTTCACACATTTTATGCAGCTGTTTTGTCAAATGATTTAGATGCAGTTGGACTTCTTTATAAGAGTATTTCCCCTTAATATATTTGACTTTGCTAGCTGGTATTTTGTTGTTTGTAGATTGCTTCAACCACTGCTGAAGCTGAGTTACCTCCAACTCACCCAATCCGTTTGGGTTTGGCTTTGAATTTCTCCGTGTTCTATTATGAAATTATGAACTCACCTGAAAGGTAATAAGTGGTTGACTCATCATTATGTTGTTCATCTTCCTTTTAATGGTTATTTGCTAATATATTTTATTGTCTTCAAATAGAGCGTGCCACCTAGCAAAGCAAGCCTTTGATGATGCTATTTCTGATCTGGACACTCTTAATGAAGAGTCTTACAAAGACAGCACTTTGATTTTGCAACTTTTGAGGGATAATCTCACTTTATGGACTTCTGACATTCCTGAGGATGGAGGTAAGCTTTAAGGTTCTATAATCTCACCAAGAAGACATTGATGTATGATTACAGCAATCTTTGTGCTGATCACCCCGTGTGTCTAAGTTGTCTTCTTTAAATATTTTCATTTGAACATATGAAACTCTTTGCTATTGCTAAATGTCTTTAATTGTGGGTCATGGTTTATGCTAATCGTTGTTGATTTTGGTCTCATTCTTGCAACACCTCATCCCAACTATACCCAATGGAATAAAAGTATTTCCTTTCTAAGTACTAGTTAGAGGCCTTCATTTGCGTTGTTGTACTCGAATTGTTGAAATAACTTTTAGAGGCGGGCCTATGGAGACCCGCCTCTAAAAGCCATTTGTTGAGGCGGGCCTCTAGAGGCCCGCCTCAACAAGTGCCTTATGACGCCATAGTGAGGCACTTGTTGAGGCGGGCATATAGAGGTCCGCCTCAACAAGTGGACTTTTAGAGGCGGGCCTACATAGGCCCGCCTCTAAAAGTGCCTCACTTTGGCGCCATAGTGAGGCACTTGTTGAGGCGGGCCTATGTAGGCCCGCCTCAACAAGTGGCTTTTAGAGGCGTATTTTGCACGCCTCAAAAAGGGTCCCCACTTGTTGCAGCCCCCTCATTTGAAGCGAACGGTGTTCGCCTCAATAAGTGTCCAAATGCCCGCCTCTATTAGGATTTTTTCCACTAGTAAACGCCAACTCCCTTATTAATCGTTAATTTTTCCACTCTCTTATTAACCGTTTCACTATCTTTTTATCCGTCAAGCTTCCCACTCCCTTATTAACCGAAAACTCATCATTCTTTCGTAATCGACAAACCCTCACTCCCTTAGTAATTGTCAAACTCTCCAGTCTCCACTCTCTTATTAACTGGTCACTTCTATTTTCATTTTTTTATATGTCAAACTCATGCATTATAAATGGTAAAACCACAATAAATGGACTAATCGGTTAATCCACTAGAACTAAAATCTTATTCTCAATTCAAATTATTCTTTCTGGTAGTCTCATTTGCACTCCCACTACCGATATTTCCTCTGCAACCCTAATCATTGTTTCTTAGGGTCATTTACGCACTTCTCTGTAAACTCACTCACCAATTTGTTGACCGTTGCTATCAACTCCTCCTTCGAACCCACTTGGTGCTATTTTTATTTCTGGTGAAATGTCTTCTCTCTCAAGATTCATGACAATCTATAAAGTAGTTTTTTTTCTAAATCATCATATATTGACGTTTTTAAGGATTTGCGTTTATTTAGTACTTTTGGGTTCTCATGTTGTCTAAAGCAAATCTAGATGGGAAGAAATTTGATTACAAAGCAAACAAATTCAAGCCTTGGGAGTATCAAACTACTTTTTTTATCTTTCAACACCAACCAAAATACCCTTAAATTAAGGGACACCAACCAAAATTTCCCTTATAATTTTATGGGTAAGCTGGAATAAGGTAAGGTCATACTCACCAATTTTTAGAAAGGGCTTTATGGGCAAAGTATTCGGCCCGTAATAATGGGCCCGACCGGCCCAATGTAGCCCTTTTGTGTGGTATTCTTTCGAATCGTCCCGGTCGTGTGAAGTTTGAACCGTTCCGAATCGGGTTTTCAAAAGCAGCCTCAGTTTCTCTAGTTTCAACCCCTGCTGACCTCGGCTCACTCCTGCCGCTCCACCTTGCTCATCTCTCGAAAAGGTACTGTTGATCTTGAATTCGAATTTTACATAGCTATTTCAGATTCTCGATCATTTTTCCTAATTCAGATCGATTTGTTGGTATTGCTGATTTGCCTATGCAGTTCCTCTATGTTTGTATTTTGGAGATGAGATATGAAATGAAATGCTCTTGCTAATCTATTCGTCGCGGATGATTTGATCAATCATAAGAATATTTTAGTGCAAATAATTACCAGAAATTCTTCGCCGATCTCCACTTCTAAAATTATTCACCAATTTTTTGCTGCCAGTTTCTTTGATCTGCACCGATGAAATTAGGGTTTCTTATGATAATGCGTGGACTTTGTAATGTCCATTTGTTTTTTTGCTGATTTCAATATCCTGTTCGTTTGTCATTTAGATTAGGTAGAATGACGAAAATTTCGGAGTTGATTATGTATCGTGTGGTGCACTGACAAACTTTCGTTCGATAAGGGTTCACTTTTTATTTGTGCTGTTGAATTCTGTAAAGTTATCATTTTTTGATGAAATTGCTGCCATTGGTGCAGTTTACATACTGCTTGAAGTGATGGCTAAGCAGCTTGGCACGACTGGAGAGTTCTTTAGGAGGAGGGACGCGTGGAGGAAGCACCCGATGCTTTCCAACCAGTTTCGTCATGCCACTCCTGGCCTTGGCATTGCTCTTGTTGCCTTTGGAGTTTACCTTGTTGGCGAGGCCGCTTATAATAAATTCTCGTCCCCATCCTCTTCCTCTTCTCACCACTGAAATGAACTACCAGGTTTGTTGTATATACTTCTTTATCAATTGCTTCTTAATAGTCTTAAAATAGTTTACAATCAGTGATTCACTCAGATTGGAGCTTAAGAAAAATTGAATGTCATGGATGCATGAAGGTCTTCTGTTTTTCGGCATTGGCTCTTGGTGAATGAGTGTTTATAGTCTATTGAAGCCGTGAACAATTTACATGATACTTTAGATTAGAGTCAATTATCTCTTTAGCTTAAAACCGCAACTGCTTAGTATTGATAAAAAATGTTCTTTTGTTATCTAGTTGTTTGCTGTTGTGTACAATATCTTGTGTTGCTAGTGCGACTACCTTTAAATTAGTTTGCTTGTAGAAGGTCATCAGATGGGAAATGAGATAGAATGTCGCTCTTCTGGAAGCCTCATGGGGCCACGCTAAAATGATGGATTAAACAAAAAATTAGGAGAAGTGTGGGTATGGACAAGTGATACTCTTGTAGGATTTGTAGGATTTACTATCAAACAAACTCAAACCTATGATTTTATTTTGAAATTTGGATAAATTATTTGCCATCCTATAAGGCCGTCCTCATTTCTTCCATTAGATCCAAAAGTATTGTCATGATAAATATTGGATAAATAGTTTTTAAATTATTATGGAAAGATGGCATTATCCTTTTCAAGGTTGCTTTCTCTTTTGAATAGAGATACATGACAAATCTGTGATGATATTGGTAACTTTGTTGCAGATTAATGTACTGTTGTGAGAAGTAAGAGTGAATTACCGCCGTGTTTTAACTTCACATATAAGATTTTTTTTTTTGCTTGAAATTGTTCTTTGATTTGACTCTATCTCGTTGTTCTGATTTTTTAAATTGTGGTCTTGATTATCTGTTGCTATGTTGTTTAGGTGGAAGCTTTTCTTGGAGATGAAAGTTGATCTCCATTTGCCGTTTGTGAGAATTCTCAATAAATATAGTTGCATGCCTCAACTCCCTTTGACATGATTATCGTTGATTGTATTGTACAAGTTTCATTTCCGTTAAACTGAAATGGATAAAGAGTTTGGTGTAGTAAAAATGATGTTCAATTACAATTGCTGATGAAGAGCACATTACTCGGCTGTTCTAAGTAGAATCAAGCATGTGTGTTTTCTCATTTTTTATGACTAGTTGGTTATCCGGTTATACAATTCGGGATAAGATGACTTGACCCAAATTGCATGATAATCAACACCCTTTTTCCTTGCTCTCACATAAGGGATTTTGTTTAAACCATTGTTGGACCAGCCTAGTGTGAAGCCAGTCACATTGATTTAGACAAAAAACCATGAAGGGTCTTTTTTTACCTAGATAGGTGTGTGAACTATTGTTGGATTGTCAACCTATTAACCATTAACATTATAGGATTGTCAAACATATTAGCCCATGAAAAATGTAGTTATTATGTGTCACTTAGTTCATTTGCCAAAAACTGGAAAATGAGTTATTATAGGTCACTTGGTTCATTTGCCAAATATAGGCTTTTAATCAGACATGTTAATATAATAATAAATTTTTAAAAAATAAATAATAACATTTCAACAACTTGAACCTAAAAATACTCTAGTGACTCCAAAAGGGTGAATTTTAATATATATATATATATATATATATATATATAGATTGATAGATTCTTTTAATTATTAAAAGTATATCAATTTTATACTTACAAAAATAAATAAATGAAAAATGTATCTAATTAGTGATGATATAAATGAATTTAAAATAAGTATATGTTTTCGCATACGAGTTTTTAATTTGGCAAAAAGAATATCAAGTAAAATATCATGTCTGGCGTTTTGCTTTGTCATGGCTATTTATATATAGGTTCTAAGTTTCTAACACAGTTACTTTGCAATTGCTGTAAAAAGAAAAGGCTAGTACTTTTAGAGGCAATGACATTATTTTTTTGGATTCTTTTTTGTTTTTGGTTAAAGAGATTTTTTTGAATTCTTTAGTTGCACATGAAAACCCTAGCTACAATATCCTAAAAAGGTTTGGAAACTGTTAAAACTGGCCTGTATATACTCCAACACCACTCACCCATCAAGCAAACATTCAGAGTGGTAAGAAAAAAAGTTGGTAACATACCACAAAACATATATCAATCCCATCTCAAAATGGACCCAAATTTCCTCCCCTTTAGAAATCATAATCTATATCCGTCACGTTCTGGGAAGTCGACTGCTTAACAAGCTGCCCTTGCTCGTCGTACAGATCAAGATTCTCACATGGGCGCGGGAACACCGTCCCGATCACCCTTCCATACACAAATGCACACTGGAAGACGTGCTTCTTCTTGTACGACAACCCAACCGACATGTCCTTAAACGTTACCTTCTTCACCGGGATTTCCTCGCTCCCATGGATACGAACCGGGACACGTACAGCCTGGCCATGAACTGAGGTGAAGGTTAAGCCTTGTATGTCAGGGACGGCTTTTCGGTCATAGTTTCCGTCTGGGTGTTCGTTGTAATCCGTCTTCACAACGATTCCAACACGAACGTTGTCAAAAGTTAGATTACGGTATGTTATCTGCCTAACGTATCCTCCCCTTCCCGGGGCTGTCTTGATCCTCACTGCACGCCTCGAGTTCCACACAAGCAAGTTCTCTACAGTCACATTTGAGACACCGCCAGACATTTCGCTACCGATTGATATACCAGCACTGCAACAGATTCAGTTTTTCATTACAAACAAGGATTAAACAAAAACATGTGTATCAAACAAGAACAGACATTCACTTCCTGGGATTTTGAATTCCTGCAAAATACAGGAATTCCAATTACCTAGGAGGGAGTGAGTAAGATTCCCCCCATAATTCACATGATTTGGAATTTAACCAAACAATATTTTTCAATTCCCATGAAATAGAATTCCTGGGATATCAAATCACATGAAATAAATTCCTAGGAATTACACTTACGTATTTAACCAAACGAGCACTAAGAGCTAGGAGCTCAAGATTATGGTTGTTAAATCACAATATCTATAGTTAATAACTTCATTTTAATCTTCCTTTATCCAGCTGAATTATGTTTTCTACTTCAAATCTGAATTGCTAAACATTAGCCACTGATATTGTGATTTTAACATCCATGATTTTGAGTTCCTGCTTATTGAAGAGGCCTGTCAAACTAAAATGTACAGGGTATCATGGATGTCAGATTTTTTAAAAATACACACCTGACGATAGACTGGACAATAAGGTTACGGATAAGAATGTTCCTTGAAGGCCGGGCATAAGCAATGCCATATTGATCCCAACCACTCTTTATTGCAATTGCATCATCACCAACGCTGATATAGCAGTCCTCAATCACCATATCTTCACATGAATCTGGTCAGAGGATCAGTGCTAAATGAGCTTGTAGTTTACAGCCATGAACCTGACAACCTTGCTCCCAAAAGAGGATAAAAAAATGCTTACCAGGATCAATTCCATCGGTATTTGGGGCGTCATGTAAGGGAGCCAAGATTGTTAGATTTCGGATTGTAACGTTCTTGCAATCATAAGGGTGAAGCGTCCAGAAAGGTGAATTGCGTAAAGTGATGTTTGTAATCACTATATCACTTGACCACATGATCTGCACGAGAGGACCTCTAGTGTGGTTGAGAAGTTTTTGGCGGTACTTTTTCCACCAAGTTTGACCCTGTCCATCAATTGTGCCATTCTGCCCTGTTCAATAGGAAAAATAGCTAGATGATTAGCACCTTTCACAATATATTTCACAAAAAAAGTTGTTATACGAGAAGAAACATGCAATATTATAGCAATAGGAATTTTGGAATTAATCTATATAAACCATTCAGAATTCTGGAGTGTGAACTTTCTGCCTCCTTCCACCCCTTCCCCTATAATATAGAAGGACAGAATTTTCCCAAAACTGCGAATTACAACCATAGTTGGAACGGGTAGATTCTGTCCCCTCATCCTCCAATTTTTCTAGTCAAACATGCCACACAGTTTCCTTTGTTTATCCTTAAACGTGAACCACCATTATACCAATCCCTGAGAAAGTCCACCATAAAGCATGACCACCAGTAGCCATCAGTCTTAAGCCAGCAGCTACCTTCAGGCACAAATTGTAGTTATCTTTGTACGGGAACTCTCCAATATAATTGTTACAGAAACATTTAAGGGCTTCCACCCCAAAAGGAAAATAGAACAGACAACCTAGCGGACAAGACAAATATACAATCATGTATAAATATTCACATTGTTATTCCTGTGCAGTATTACTTCATCAACAATTGCACTCCAGAAGGACCATAACCAATCATGTAGCTACTCTTCAAATAAGAGAATAAGAGATAAAGAAGAATATAATTATGCTTGAATGAGTGGCCTAATCAAAAGGAAAGAACGACCGTGTAAAAGAGCCAAGCAGAAAGAAAAATAATTTGGTTGATTAAAAGATAATAGACTTTAGTGCATATTTTCCAAGCATAACCAAGTTATTATTTATGTAGGAGAAACTGGACAATGAATAATGACTTTCCTGTATCAAAGAGTGATAGAAATAATAGCAAATGTATTTGATTCAAAAGTAGCAATAGCCTTATCTTACCAGTTATCACTACATCTTGGAGATTTTGACCGTGAATGAGACTTCCATATCGAGGTCCAGGATGTTCCCTTCCGTACCCATAAGACGGCAATGGAGGCATTAAAGTCCAACGTTTTTCATCCTGCTCCAATTCATAAGTAATATGTTAAAGTAAATGGTTCAATTTGCCCAAAAAACAAGCCACAAAATCACAGAGGATGATCCATCTCAATACTTAATTTCTAAAGTACTGAAGGGGAAGATAAAACTTTTAGTGCATAAAAATTATAACTTGCACATACAAACAATGGGACTTCTGCAAAACAAAAAAGAAATCAATGTTACATGTAAACAGACACGAATACAGAATGAAATGACAAGGGCGTGAGAAAGCAACAATTAGGCCAAAAACACAGCAAGTGAGCAAGGGCGTGACAATATGAATAATATGCCATGCTAAACGTTCAGATAGAATGTGAAATGAAATATAATTGAAGGACACATAAACCCCTGATAAGAAAATAAATATACATTTTAAATTAGTTACAACAGAGACAACAAGAAATAAATACACATTCAAGTCCCTGCATGCCCTGGTTCTCCATTGCACCCATTACTTTTACAAACTAGATTAACATAGGAATGTTTTTGGGCAAGTTTCCCTCTTGTTTCAGTGAAACATTATACTTTGCAGTGTCCAGTAGCATGAAAAATAGACAGTAACTGTATCATAAAAGAGAAAATAAAGATAGTATCTTTTGTATAGTAGATATATGAACTCACAGTGACTACTTATCACTCAAATGCCAGTCAATGTCCAGACAGTTATCCTCTAAGAGTGACTTTGTCTTTGTCGGGGTTTGCAAATTACTTTTATCCAATAAAACACAGCAAATTAAGACTAACAGAATAGTCATGTAACATCTAGAACATTTATCTTCCAATTGCTGAACTGAATGATCCCTAGTTTAGATTCTCAAATGACTACCCCCAGTCATAGACTAGTCGAAACAATGTTCCTTGCCAACCATGACAACATTCTTGTGGCTCACAGAGTGAAGCCACAGTCCTTGCAACAAATTTGCTGCACTTCTTCCCAAATAAACTTGCACATCCTTTCGAGTATGATCCATGATACCCAATACTGCTGTCAGACGAATTGATTGGATCAAATAAAGTTGACAGACCACTACAACCATCTAGGAAGATCAGCTTCCTATACTTTTTGAGTTTCTACTTTCAAGTATGATCCATGATACCCAATACTTATGTCCACGGATTAATGCAGATCCACTCCACCTTGCTCGGTAACATAATGCAGATCAACCTTGCAGCGCAAACCTTATACATACAGCTGCAACCTCCAAGTTCTATACCTAAATCCACGGCACACTCGTGTGCAAATGTAGCACCCATTAATTTAGATTCATTCCCAAGTTCAAAGTAACCTGTCCTTCATTGAGAAACTAAATCTCCCCGAGTTCAATTATTCAGGATTTCAAGTAGTAATTATAAAAAGGAAACGATACCCTGAGATTTCAATAATTTCCAAATACAGCTACTTGATAAAAGTTTTTTTACCAAAAGCAGACACAAAATCAGGGAAGAAAAGTAATTGGAAAACTCACATTAATCCCAAGTATAACAGCATTCTCAGCAAGAAATAAAGTCATGTGGCTGGTCAAATTGAATGGAGCAGTGAGCCAATTTCCAGCAGGCACGTTGAGCTGCGCCCCACCCTTGTTCCTCATCTTAGAAACCGCCAAGATCGCCCTCTCAAACGCCTCCGTATTATCCGTGACACCATCGCCGACCGCGCCAAAATCCGTGATGTTGAACGCCACGGGTCGCAGCATCGGAAGCGAATGCGCCAGTGGAGCGTGCCGGAACGCGAGAAGGTTATCAACAATGTTGCGCTGCCATACAAACACTGATGCAAATCCCACGATCCAGAGAACCACGAAGAGGGTTTTGTGATTGGACAGAATCCCGGGAACCCATCGCTTGAAATCTGCTTTATGCTGGTGGAACATTGTAACTTGAAACTCGTGAATTTGCCCGGACCTTCTCAGAGACCTTTCATCAAACAGGTGGTGGGTTTTGTAGAAGGGGAGATTTTTAGTGGGTCAGAGATCGGAGGAAGGGGAGTGGTTTGAAGTGTGAATCGTGGAATTGGGAGGCCAATTGCAAAAGGGCATGGATTGATTTCAGATGGGGATGAATGATTGTAGGAGAGATGTCAACAATCAAAGGCAGGTGGGAAGTTGGAGTTGGAACTGGTGGGAATTGTTTGGAGTGATTCGAAAGGAAAACAATCCAACAAACAGTAGGAGAGTTTGGGGAAGAGCCGGAAAATGATACTCGCCTGTATGGGGAACAGGGGAAGCCAAGATTTGGTGGTTCACAGCAGGATTTTTTTAGGATTATTGAATCAGGGATGATTATAATAATGAGTTATAAATTCAATGAAAATTTATATGATTTATACAAGTTTAATAATAATAATGGGAATAAAAATAGTCATATTTCAGGGGTGATATTTTTCTGGAAAATAGTTTAGATTTCTTCGGTGAAAAATATTGAGTACAAAACATTTTTGTATTTATTAACATATGTTAAAATAAATATTGTTGATTCTATCAAGAGCTTCAAAACTGTAATGATATTGTTTATTAAAACTAATCAAATCTATCGTTTTATATATATATATATATATATATATATATTTTTTATTTTATTTTGTTATATGCAAACACTAGGATCCTTATCAAATCTATCGTTTTATATTTTTAAAACAAAATTGTTATCTGTCAAACTAATTATTCATAAATATACATTTATCAAATTTCATGCAAACACTAGGTTTAAACTAGATTCTCTGTATATTAGATACAAAATATAGGCCTATTGGTTAAAATATTTGAAGACATGATTTTCGCAAATTGCTTTTTGTGGTGGCAAGGTTGGTGTATTAGAGATCATAATGAGGATTTATGTCTCGTTATATAATACGAATTTATGTAGTGGTTAAGACAAATAACAACGTGGTACACCTCTTTGCAAATATATAATTGCACAATGAAGTAATGAACTACTAGTTAGGTGGGTCTTCTATATTGTCATGTGACACGTCTTTGCAAATATTCCTGTACCAACACAAAGGTTAAGTCTTACATTTGACCCCAAAAAAAAGGGAAAAAGATTAGTCTTACTAGGTTGACATTAGAGATTATATACAATATGGATATGAATTCATATAATGTGAAAAATATATATATTTTTTATTTTATTTTGCCGGAACCGGGTGTCGGGCCACCGAAGTGAGCTCACTAATCATGTTCCCCCTCTGCTAGGCCCACGTTGCCAGGCCCACGTTGGAGCCCGACCGCAGGTGCCCCCCAGTTCAGGGGCGTTAAATTCACGGGCGCGTTATCTACGCTTCCATCCCTACGTTTCGAACACGGAGGGATTGCCCACCCCATGTTTCTACTCCCCTGGAATTTCCACTCGACTACGCCCACGGGGCTATAATGTGAAAAATATTAATTTCAACATTTCAAAACACTTTTAATGTGTCTTCCTTTTTTTAATTTGAAAGGTTGTGTCCTCTTTGTATCGTGCATACGATATGATTTTTATACTTAACAATCCTCTATATTAAAGTTTGTACTTAACTATTTTTTATTTAAAAGTTTTTTAATTTAATTATTTATATCTTGATTTTTGTCGAAAAACACCCATTTGTTTTACGTTGTTTGCAATTAACCATCCTCTTATCTTTATTTTTTTCCAAAACCACTCTTTATTTTGAATTGATTGCATCTAATCACCCTTTTATCTTCAATTTACTAAAAATCATCCTTAATATATATTATTTGTCAATTAACAATCTATTTAATATAACATTTGTTATTATTCGTTTGGTAACATATCATCTTGTCCCGAGATTTTTTCGTTCCGATTTCGAATTTCAGAAGAAAAAAAATCGATTTAAATTGTAATAAATTTTTTTCATTCAGAAAATTTTCTATTAACCACCTCTCCATAAACTAATATTTATAAAAGTACATAATACTTATTCATTCCGGTTCAAATTGAAAAAATGTGAGATCAAATTTCGGGAAAAAATAATAATCAAAATAGAAAAAATAAATATCTAGCAATCGTTATCAATTCTATATTATCCCAAAATTTGATTCTGAGAACAACAGTTTTTTTTTATGTGAATTCACAACAAACAAATATTGATTTATTATAAATATTAGTTCATATTTGGAGAGGAGGTTAATGTGATACCCCGTATTTCTGTAAGGATATTTTGGAAATTTTGGAAATTTTGGGATTTTTTCCGAACGCCCGTTTTGTACGTCGGATTAATTTCAGAGAGTTTAAGACATTCTGTAATGTGTTCAATCTCTGTAATATTTTTCTCAGTGAAATAATATACAGTCGACGTACTTTGGGACTTAATACTCGTTCGTGTACGATTATTTTTATCCTGGGCTAAGCCAAGCTTATCCAAAGCCCAAACGGATAAGAGTTGACTTGGCGGCGACCGCGCCCAGTGGCGGCGACCGCCGCCGGTCAACTCTTCAGCACCTTCCTCTCGCCTTCCTCCTTGCCAGATAGCCTAGGAAAACGGCGACCGCTGCCCAAAAGCGGCGACCGCCGCTTCAGGAAACCAACCGCGGCGACCAAGGCGGCGACCGCCGCCCCTGTGCAGGCCTAGCCTCGCCAGCTGTCGGCGATCGGACGAGGCTCCAAATCTGGCCCTCCACGTTGCATTCTGGCCAATCTTATCTCCTTACATGTTGGGCTATAAATTGGAGTGGTTTGGAATCAGATTGGAGCACAGAAACAAGCTCAAATCTCTCAAATTCATCTCACCGGAAAACAGAGTTCTCGCCGGAGTTTTAAAGCGATCGTCGGAGTTCCATTTGGTGTCGTTCCAGTTGCAAAGAGAAGCTTTGGAGGCCCTTAGAAGCTTAGAATCCAAAGCAAGGCAGAGACGAACCAAATCGATCGACGTTGGTAAGATTTCAGTTCTCGTAAAAATTCTCGATGTTCGTAGCGGCGCCCGCCGTAAGGCCGGCGGCGACCGCTGCCACGAACACCGGAGACCGCCGTGGTGCTGGCGGCGCCCGCCGTAAGGCAGGAGGCGACCGCCGTAAGGCAGCTTTTGCCTTGTGGTGGCTTTGGCTTCTGTAGCCTTCGTTCGGACGTCGTTCCTTTCGATTTCTTTCGGTTCGTACTCGTCTTTGTCGAATCTAACTTAGGGTTTCTTTATGGGTCGATTCGAAGGAATCTGTGTTGCCGGATCTGTCCCTGTGTCGAGCCCGGAAACTCATCATTAAGCTTCGTCAAACTCTGCGGACTAAGGCAAGTGGTGGTTCGCTCTTGCTCATCGTTCCATATTTACATTAATTATCAGTTGTTTATCTGAGTAATTTGGAATGATTATTGTGTTTATCTGGAAATAGTTTTATAAACTGTTTTGGAAACTATAATAATGATATTATAATAGGTTATATATCTGTTAGAACAACACTATTATTTATGTTCGCCTTGAGGGCATTTATGTGGATTTATCCTGAACTATTGTTGTGCTCGAACTGTTAGTTAGCACGAGTATTCGTAGGAACGCCTGGACTCCGTGAGGTCCATTCGTTTCTTTATAACTTGGGGAAAAGGGCGATCAAGACCCTACGATAGTAGAGGCTTTGACTCTACGAGGTCCATTCCTTCGATATAGGTCCAGAGGCTTGGGTTCTGCGAGGTCCATTCCTTAGTTATATGTCCTGCGTGACAGAGCATATATTTAAAAGCTTATAACGTAATGTAAGTTTTGGAATTAAATAAGATAAAGTGCCTGAGTGCACATAATTAATATACCTTTGGCGAGTAGTGCAGCTAAGTAAATAGTGCAGCTAGGAAAGCTCGTCTCGACTTTTGATCAGAGAACGTTCTCTTTCCAATCTGGATTCGCTGTAAGCGGTGAGGTTGGTCGTGAACCGAAACATCTAACTCAGCTTGTAAATCACTCATGTCTGATTCTTTAAACGTTCCAAATTTGTCATATTTCCTTAAGACTCACTTCCGTTGGAGTCTTCTTTCGGGTCGATTTCTGTGAAGATTCAGTCTTCCAGAATCTTCTCTTGTGCATGCCTTTTGTCATATTCAAGTATAGTATGGTGGTTGACTAACGTACTCGACTTTTATTCGAGAGACGAGGAGTCTAACCTAATACGACTACTTTAAAACCTTCTGCTTTGTGCCCTTGCATGGTCTATTCATTTAGACTAACCAACCGCAATTGTTATCTGCATTGTTGGCTGGTGTCATCCGTTCGATTCGGCACATCAGATAGAGCGAAGATATGAGGAGACTAGAATGACTATGAAGACGGCGGTGATTTTTGGATGTTTTAATAATTATCTTTTAATCAGGTTGAGATCCTTGGGCAGGTGATCATTACGATCACAACCTTTTTTGTAATATTTCAATAAAGACTTCCGTTGTAACTTATTTACTCTGTTATATATTTAAAAAGACTTCTGCTGTACTTTGTTTAAAACTCTGTGTTTGTCCTATTCGGGATTGGGATGTAATCCCGGGACTCATGTTTTATATGAATAAAGTTATCATTTTGTATCATTGTATTTCATGATTTGTTTTCAAACGGTAAAGCCTGGGGTGACTTCGGTGAAGAATATCGGAGTCACTGGCGGTAATACCTTTCCAAGTGGGTTAAGATTTGGGGGTGCTACAGTTGTGGTATCAGAGCTAAAGTTTTTAAAACGGGTTGGGTATTTGAAAACCATTTACTCGTTTTTGATTGAAAGGTATTTTCAAAAGGCGCTGAGTTTAAAAATAAAAACGGTGTTTTTATTTTCAACCGTTCATAGTCATGTCTTCTATACAGTCTGATATAGTAAGTTTGCTTCTATATCTAGAAAGACTAATTCTTTCCCCGTTGCCCCGTTAGACATGGGTGCATTATGTTCTCTTCAGAGGAACCCGGAAGAAGCCAAGGTGGTTTCGCCATCTCCAATAAGGCTTGAATTCCCAGTTCCCTCGCTATGATTTGAGGTTGTAGAACCCAGTTACTCGGTTTAAGTTCATCAATAGAAATTACCAAGTTTGATCTATTCTAAGTTGATTTTATTACGATAAATATATCAGAATGATATTAATGTGATAAAATCCTTGGAATTTGATCGGTAAACAGATGGTGAACACGAGGAACGTTATCCGTGTTGGTGTTGGGCCGAGTAATGACCCCAGACCAAATGCGAGGAATGCTGCAGACCCAACAGGAGAGCATGAGTCTGTCTTCAACAATAATCCAAGAGGCAATGACCAAGCTCAGGCCGACGCTCCAATAGTGCTCGATGCAGCAACAATCGCAGCAATTCAGGGGATTGTTATGCAAGCATTCACCGATATAATGCGACCGATCGCACCTCAGGCACAAGGTGTGCCAGTACCTCCAGAAGTTCCGAGGTTTGAGGAACAAGAGACCCCTGTACTACAGGAAGGTGTGATCAGAAATAGAGGTGATTATGGCCGAGCACTAAAGGCCATTAACTCTATGAGACCTGACAGTTATGATGGAAAAGGAGAGCCAGTCAGAGTGGCTCATTGGTTCTCACATATGGAACGGTTATTTCGTAATGTTGAGTGCACGGAAGGGGAGAAAGTGCACATAGCTTCTCTGCAGTTGAAGGATGAAGCCAGTGAATGGTGTGAGAGTATCGGCTTAGCTGATAGCCCTGTTTTAAACTGGTCTATGTTTAAGACAAAGATGACAGATCGTTTCTTCTCTCGAGCTACGAGGGAGGAGAAACACAAGGAGTTCTTGTATCCTAAGACAAATGGATTGAAGGTGACCGAGCTTGCCACTAAATTCAATCATTTACTACAGTATGCTGAACCGGAGATATCCAATGAGGCACAGAATATCTGGTACTTCCATGAATGGATGAACCCAGATATTAAACCATGGATGGTGCACCACACATGCTCTACTCTGGAACAGTACGTGGATGCAACCTACAAGTTGGAGGTAACTCTGGAGGAGTCAACCAGGAAGCGTGATAGCCAGAGGCAAGTGCAGAACCAGCCTCATGCAAGTGGGTTTAAACGTCCCGTGCCACCTTCTGATTTTGCCAAATCCAGCAAAGCAAAGACAGAAATGACTCAAGAAGGGTCAACACAGCAATCAAGTCAGAGCAAGAGTCTGATCCAATGCCATAATTGTGGTGCATCTGGGCACAAAAGTTTTGCGTGTCTGAATGAAAAGAAGACATGTTTTGGTTGTGGGAAGGAAGGGCATATGCAGAGGTTCTGTCGGCATGGAAAGCAGAAAGGAGCGGAGTCACAACAGGGGTCTGTTAATCCAAACAATAGACATAGGTTTAAACCAGCAGAGACTTCCAATCCTTCGATGCAGACAACTGCGCAAAATAAGGGGAAAGCCCCAGTGGCTTCTGAAAGTCAGAGCCAACGCCTTTACGAGATACGTGAGGCGAATGGACCCTATGCTCCAAATACTTAGAGTACTTTGTATCTGCATTCTACTTTTGTTGAGCTACTTAGTCTTTCATTTTGGATGGTTGTAAGTTAAGTTCTGTTTGCGACAAGGTTTGTGAACCTTTTGTTGTAAATATTCTTAATAATAAAGGTTTGGTTAGAACCAATTGTTGGTCGGAATTTTCGATTACCATCAAGGGTATGAAATTCGAAGCAATTTGACGCTGATAACGGCAGGTCTATCAAGGCGATAGCTGCGTTTAAGCTACTTCGACAAGGTTGTGTTGGGTACCTTTGCTACTTGGATCCGCCCATGAAAGATGAACCTTCAGGTTCTTGACATTTCAATCGTTGTGAATTTCCGGATGTCTTTTCAGAAAATATTCCTGGTTTACCCCCGTAGCGTGACGTGAAGTTTATAATTAATCTCGAGTCGGGTATCGTGCCGAACTCGAAGGCACCGTACCGGATGGTTCCTGCTGAGAAGGGAAATGTATAAGAGGGATAGATCATAGGGAACTTGTTTCCTCTATTACGACCAGTGTAGAACCAATGGTTAAGATTTGCTTTTGAAAAGTCAAGTGTACAAAGTCGTAGGTATTACTTTGGAAGATCTATTCGAAGGTTTGTATGGTCGCAGATGCAGATCTCCGATTTGTTGGGATAAAAATGCCGACAAGATTCTGCTTGGACCAGAGTTAGTCGAAAGGACAGCTTCGGACATTGCTTTGATTAGACAAAGAATGTTGACCGCCCAACGTCGACAAAAGTCGTACGCAGATCGGGAGCGTAAGACTGTCGAGTTCGAGGTTGGTGGCAAGGTATTTGTCAAAGTATCACCATCTAGGGGTGTATTCAAGTTTGGTAAGCGTGGGAAGCTTAACCCTCGCTTCATGGGACCATTCGAGATTCTGGATAGAGTAGGACCTCTAGCGTACCGTTTGGCATTGCCGTCATCGGCACACCCTGTGCATAATGTGTTCCACGTATCTTTGCTAAGGAAATATGTGTCAGATGAGTCCCATGTGCTGAGCTATAAGGACATCGAGATTCAGGCAAATGGTACTTGAGAGGAGATGCTTGTGCGCATTCTCGAGCGTCGTGTGAAGCAACTGCACAACAAGATCGTACTGTTGGTACGAATTATGTGGTCCAAAGTCTGGAACAGAAGAAGTTACTTGGGAAACCGAGGCAGATATGCTCAGGCATTTTCCCGAGTTATTTTCGACCTAAGTTTCGGGGTCGAAACTTCTTGTAAGGGAGAGGTGATGTGATACCCCGTATTTCTGTAAGGATATTTTGGGATTTTTCCCGAACGCCCGTTTTGTACGTCGAATTAATTTCAGAGAATTTAAGACATTCTGTAATGTGCTCAATCTCTGTAATATTTTTCTCAGTGAAATAATATACAGTCGACGTACTTTGGGACTTAATACTCGTTCGTGTACGATTATTTTTATCCCGGGCTAAGCCAAGCTTATCCAAAGCCCAAACGGATAAGAGTTGACTTGGCGGCGACCGCTGCCCGGTGGCGGCGACCGTCGCCGGTCAACGCTTCAGCACCTTCCTCTTGCCTTCCTCCTTGCCAGATGGCCTAGGAAAACGGCGACCGCTGCCCAAAAGCGGCGACCGTCGCTTCAGGAAACCAACCGCGGTGACCAAGGCGGCGACCAGGCGGCGACCGCCGCCCCTGTGCAGGCCTAGCCTCGCCAGCTGCCGGCGATCGGACGAGGCTCCAAATCTGGCCCTCCACGTTGCATTCTGGCCAATCTTATCTCCTTACATGTTGGGCTATAAATTGGAGTGGTTTGGGATCAGATTGGAGCACAGAAACAAGCTCAAATCTCTCAAATTCATCTCGCCGGAAAACAGAGTTCTCGCCGGAGTTTTGAAGCGATCGTCGGAGTTCCATTTGGTGTCGTTCCAGTTGCAAAGAGAAGCTTTGGAGGCCCTTAGAAGCTTAGAATCCAAAGCAAGGCAGAGACGAACCAAATCGATCGACGTTGGTAAGATTTCAGTTCTCGTAAAAATTCCCGATGTTCGTAGCGGCGCCCGCCGTAAGGCCGGCGGCGACCGCCTCCACGAACACCGGCGACCGCCGTGGTGCTGGCGGCGCCCGCCGTAAGGCAGGCGGCGGCCGCCGCCCTTCAGCTTTTGCCTTGTGGTGGCTTTGGCTTCTGTAGCCTTCGTTCGAATGTCGTTCCTTTCGATTTCTTCCGGTTCGTACTCGTCTTTATCGAATCTAACTTAGGGTTTCTTTATGGGTCGATTCGAAGGAATCTGTGTTGCCGGATCTGTCCCTGTGTCGAGCCCGGAAACTCATCATTAAGCTTCGTCAAACTCTACGGACTAAGGCAAGTGGTGGTTCGCTCTTGCTCATCGTTCCATATTTACATTAATTATCAGTTGTTTATCTGAGTAATTAATTTGGAATGATTATTGTGTTTATCTGGAAATGGTTTTATAAACTGTTTTGGATACTATAATAATGATATTATAATAGGTTGTATATCTGTTAGAACAACGTTATTATTTATGTTCGCCTTGAGGGCATTTATGTGGATTTATCCTGAAATATTGTTGTGCTCGAACTGTTAGTTAGCACGAGTATTCGTAGGAACGCCTGGACTCCGTGAGGTCCATTCGTTTCTTTATAACTTGGGGAAAAGGGCGATCAAGACCCTACGATAGTAGAGGCTTGGACTCTGCGAGGTCCATTCCTTCGATATAGGTCTAGAGGCTTGGGTTCTGCGAGGTCCATTCCTTAGTTATATGTCCTGCGTGACAGAGCATATATTTAAAAGCTTATAACGTAATGTGAGTTTTGGAATTAAATAAGATAAAGTGCCCAAGTGCACATAATTAATATACATTTGGCGAGTAGTGCAGCTAAGTAAATAGTGCAGCTAGGAAAGCTCGTCTCGACTTTTTATCAAAGTACGTTATCTTTCCAATCTGGATTCGCTATAAGCGGTGAGGTTGGTCATGAACCGAAACATCTAAGTCAGCTTTTAAATCACTCATGTCTGATTCTTTAAACGTTCCAGATTTGTCATATTTCATTAAGACTCACTTCCGTTGGAGTCTTCTTTCGGGTCGATTTCTGTGAAGATTCAGTCTTCCAGAATCTTCTCTTGTGCATGCCTTTTGTCATATTCAAGTATAGTATGGTGGTTGACTAACATACTCAACTTTTATTCGAGAGACGAGGAGTCTAACCTAATACGACTACTTTGAACCTTCTGCTTTGTGCCCTTGCATGGTCTATTCATTTAGACTAACCAACCGCAATTGTTATCTGCATTATTGGCTGGTGTCATCCGTTCGATTCGACACATCAGATAGAGCAAAGATATGAGGAGACTAGAATGACTATGAAGACGACGGTGATTTTTGGATGTTTTAATAATTATCTTTTAATCAGGTTGAGATCCTTGGGCAGGTGATCATTACGATCACAACCCTTTTTGTAATATTTCAAGAAAGACTTCCGCTGTAACTTATTTACTCTATTATATATTTAAAAAGACTTCCGCTGTACTTTGTTTAAAACTCTGTGTTTGTCCTATTCGGGATTGGGATGTAATCCCGGGACTCATGTTTTATATGAATAAAGTTATCATTTTGTATCATTGTATTTCATGATTTGTTTTCAAACGGTAAAGCCTAGGGTGACTTCGGTGAGGAATATTGGAGTCACTGGCGGTAATACCTTTCCAAGTGGGTTAAGATTTGGGGGTGTTACAGTTAATCAAAAAATTCAGAACCGGAAAAACCAAGTCCAATTTCAATCGACGTATTTCCCGAAATTCGAAAGCGAAATAAATTTTTTACTAGTGTAGAACGGTACGGGTAAATGTAATTTAAGAAAATCAAAAAATATTTATGATTAAATAAAATAAATGTTATATCAAATTATTTTTTAGAAAAATATAATTCTCGTTGGATCATTGGAAATAATATGCTATGATATATACTAATTTATGTAGAATCATTTAGAGAATAGTTAATATAGAAATATTATAATGATTATTAATCTAAAAATCTCGATAAAATTATTCCTGATTTACAAAATTATTTAGAGGTGGAATATATAATAGACGATCTTGTAAACAATTAAACAGATTTCAAATAAATAATTAATGTGTGGTTTATTGACAAAAAACTATTAGATTGATAATTATATCCTTTGAATAAGAAAATCAAAAATATTCATAATATGTATAAGTGTATAACCCATGTTTGGATTATAATAGAAAATATTTTTAAGAAAAATAAAAATTGGCATGACAAAATCATGAACATGATCTCTCTATGTTGAATATTAAATATTATAACTAAATATATTTTTTTGTTTGATATTTGGACAATTCATAATCAAAATTTCAAATCTTAACTAGTATATTATACCTTCAAACCAAGTTTTTGGTTAAACATGGATAAAAGTTAGGTGAAAATAAAGTGAGGTGAAGATTTTAAAATTATAAAAATTAATATTACATATGTATAAGTAATGAATGAGGCCAATGTAAATTTAAAAAAAAAAATTAAATAAGATTTATGTTTTTCAAGAAAATATATATAACTAAACAATAGGGATCCGAAATTATTGTTACATCCTCAATGATACTTGTAAAAATCATAATATAAAACAATAATTTCTTAATATTTACGAAAATAATAATATACATAAAATTATTTACGAAATCAATATTTATCATAGCAAGCTACTTTATGATATAAAATATTATGTTTTAGATAATTCATATGCATATGGAAAAGAAGTGACATCAACCTAATAAACATGATATTATCTCGTATGTATTTATTATAATGAATATTAAAAAATAGTTATTGAAAAATAAGGTGGAACTCAATATTTGAATATATTTATTTCAATGATTATCAAAACATATTTTTCAATTTAATTACTCAAAAAAGATAAAATAAAAGGCAAGCTCAATTTTAAATTTCATGCATATATTCACAATGGATAATATATTTGACCCTTATATTAAGTTAAAATATTTATATAACAATTTTATTATAGAATATAAATGTGAAAATTAATATCCAAATAAAATAAAATGTTTATATTAGATCAAAGGTACTATTCATATGAAAAAATTGAGTTATTTGATGAAATTTTGAAGATTTTTATAGTATAAATTTAGTTAGTTTAAGGAAAAAAGTAAATTAAAAATAGGATTAATCGGAATATAACACGTAAGCAAAGTTGATCTATAATTGTTTTGGTGTCTCGAAAGGGGATATGAGATCAAATGAAGGGAAATAAATAATTTTGATATTTTAACTTTTTGTTAAAATAAATATATGAAATAATTCAGCAAAATATATAAAAAATCATTACAAATCAACCAAATAAATCACATTTTTTTAGTTTTTTATAATTACGTAATGGACCCATCTAAAGTTTTTAAATTTTGATTTTAATTTATATCATTACTTCTAGAAAATGATAATTAAAAAATTATTTGAATATATAATTAATTAATAGTGGCTGATTTATGTAGGTGTAAAGTTATCTCAAATTCAAATACTTTTTTAATTTGTATACGTACTACATTTATTTTACTTTTGATAATGTGTATAATCATATGAAATCGAAAGTTTGTTACAACAAAGATTGACCTGGATTTTTAGTTAAACTTTTTGTTTGATTTAACAAAATTTTCTTGGTAATTTATAATTGATATTTCACGACTTGTTAGTGAATATTTTCTTTGTGATTAACAAACTCAATTTGATTTTTTATAACTGAAAAATATATTTAGCAAAATGATAAGTAATAAGCCTAGAGAAACATTATAAAATCGGAAAATAGAGACTATGTATTTTTTTTATATAGAAAATTATATATAAAAAAATTTGTTAAATGGGAACGTACAATATACCAAATTCGTTAAAAATCTGATATGATGTAATTGTTGTTAAGATGAGTTATTAAAATTGAAAGGTTTAGAAGAAAATCTCAAGATTATATAAATTAATTTTGTTAAGATACATTAGTCTGAAATTTCACTAAATTGTTAATAAAATACAGTGGGTTGAATTAGAAAAGCACATGTACTGTGAGTTGAAAATTGTATATATTGTATGATTTTGGTCCATAAATTTATATATGTCAATTATATATGAAAATTCATAAAAATAATATTACTAATTACATAAATGAATATAAGATGTATATGATATATATAAGTTTAGTAGAAAATCTATATATATTAGTTTGACATATATAAGCTTATTTTTTGCAATTTGTAGAAATCAAAATTTATAAAAAATGTATAAGCATTCAACAAAGTTGTATATAGTTTTTATATATTTGAAGCTAGGTGTGATTAAGATATTGTGATTTAAATTGAAATATAATGTTAAGAAAAAAAAAGTGGATTAATAACAAAATGACACGTAGGATTTGTGGGGTCAAAAGCATTTTGGTGGCTCGAAATTCAATAGCTTTAATATATATATATATAGATGGGTCATAAAATTTATTCGGGTCATTTTACTCTAAATGGGCCATAAAATTTATATGTCTAATAATATAATATAGTGGGCTTGATTATAAAAGCACATGTATTATGAGTTCGAAATTGTATATATTGTACGATTTTGGTCCATAAATTTATATATATATGTGTCAAATTATATATACAAACGCATGAAAATTATATTACTAATTACATAAATGAATATAAGATGTATTATATATATAAGTTTAGTAAGAAATCTATCATATATTATTTTGACATATATTATAAGCTTATTGTATATGTAATTTGTAGAAATAAAATTTTATAAAAAAGTTGTATATAGTTTTTATATATTTGAAGGTAGTTGTGATTAGATATTGTGATTTAAAATTTTAAATATTTGAAGTTAGTTGTGATTAGATTTTGTGATTTAAATTAAAATATAATGTTAAAGAAAAAAGTGGATTAATAAGAAAATGAGACATAGGATTTGTGGGCCCAGAATCAATACGGTGGCTCTGAATTCTTTTGCTTTAATATATATATATATATATAATAGAAATATATAATAGATAGATAGATAGATAGATAGATAAATGATTTGAATATCATATTAGGGCCCTTTTGGTATCCATATCTTAGTATATCAGGTATGGGTATGGGTATCAGATATCAGGTATGAGTATGAGATTGATATCTGATATCTGTGTTTGGAAGGAGATGTGTTTTGGAGAGGAGACATAGTAGATAGAGGAGAAAAGATATGAGTGATACCCTAATAAAAATGGGTATATAAAAAATGTTAAAAGTGGGGATATTAGGATATCAAAAATATCAATTTGATATCCATATACTGATATACCAAACACCAGGTATGGATATGAGTGATTTCCATATACATACCTGATATCAGTATATGAATACCAAACGGGCCAAGATTTAGATAACAATTAACAACCTAGCTAAATTAATTGAATGGTTATGTTTAAAATTTGTTTAGATATCAATCGAGAGAAAACTCCATTATTTTCGGAGTATCAAATAGTTTGAGTACTTTATGGAAAAAAATTCAATTTTTATCTTAATATAGACAGAAAAATAATAAGATAAAATATAGGGTCTGTATATATACACACCAAACAGTGTCTAAATGCACACTGTTTGGTGCGTTAAGTCTTAACGTACAAGGGACATAACAGTCCGAAAGTTGTAAAAATATTCAGAACTGAATATTCAGAACTGGTGCGATAAGACTTAACGCATGATACTGTTCATGTGCGTTAAGCCTTAACGCACAAATTGATGAATTCAAACTGCCAACGGCTAGAAAAAATCAGACCGTTGGTGCGACAAGCCTTAACGCACCAAAGGGTCTGATTTTTCTCAACCCATTTCAGCCTATATATACCCGAAGAAATTGATACTATTCTCTTGCACACCAACGCACTCAATATGAAGTATTATAATCATGAAAGTGAGGAATGTAATTGGGTACAAGAACGAGAAGATGAAGAAGTAGACGAAGTGAACGAGTCTTCGGGTTCCGATGACGAAGGAGACAATTGTGATTCGAGCGGCGATTCTTGCACGGTTAGTGTTGATTTCATTTTAATTTGAGTAATGAATCATGTCCTAGTTTTGTATGAAGTAGTTATGATGTAATATAACAAATAATTTCGAGTGACATACGAAAAATATCGTATATAATTAATTTTGTATGATATTAGGTATGAAGTAGTAGTTTACGTAGTTGCACATAAAATTCGTGGATTGTATTATGAATTATTAATGTCTTTGGTAAATTGATGTATTTGTAGTTATAATTGTAGAAAGTATAATAATTATTAAATAACAATTAATTATAGGGGGGAGATTATGGAGATTATTTTCGTATTGTCCTAGAGTGGGGGAGTAAGAATGAAATGCTTGAATGGGCTAGAGCTAAAGCAAAAGAGCTGATGATAGTTTTGGTAAAACGTACTTCAAATGCGTACGTGGTTAATTTGACATGCGATAGATATGGTGAGCTGAGATCTGGGAGGCCTAAAGTTAATGTACAAAATCCAGAGTTGTCGGTTGAAAGGATTCGAAAACGTAGATCAAAGAAGTGTGGTTGTAAATTCGAGCTATACGGGTGTCGTTTCCACAAGAAGACATGATCCCTTACTAAAAAATGGGTCTTGGATGTTATACATGGCACCCACAACCACAAGCTTTATGCTAGCTTTCATGGGAATGCATTCATGGGTCGAATGACCCAAGAGGAGGAGGTCATGGCTAAGAAATGGGGTGATGGTCGGAAGACTCCGAAAGAGATTGTTTCGAACTTGAGGAAACACTTTCCGGAAAATGTGACATCAATGAAGCAGGTTGCAAACTTTTTGCATAAGCTCCAGTACGAGGATCGTGGGGAATTGACGATTACCCAGTGGTCTCTGACTTTTTTGAAAGAGAACGGGTATCTTTTTTATCCTCTTAGGAATAATAAGAAAGGGCAAGAGGTAGAGATCCTGTTTTTTGCTCACCCGGAGTCGCTACGCTTGTTGAAGAAGTTCCCGTACGTGGTGATCATTGACGTCACATACAAAACAAACAAGTATGTAAAACCATTTAATAACAGTTAATTTTGTATGTGCTCTTGTTTAATTAGTTATATTGACAAGTATTAATGTCCACTGGTAATAGGTATGATATGTCTTTGGTGGAGATTGTTGGTTTTACCAGCACTCACAAGACGTTCAACATTGCGTACGCATTCACAAAAGCAGAGACGTTTTTCCATTACCAGTGGATATTGACTACCCTTCGGAACTTGTATCAGCAGTTAGGAGTTATGCCCAATGCTATCATGACCGATTGTGAAAAGGATCTCATGAAAGCTATTAAGGTAGTATTCAAAGACTCCCCGGTTAGGCAGCTCTTGTGTTGGGTCCATATTAGAAACAACATCAAGGCACATGCGGATAAGGTTATAAAAGATAGTGCCAAGGTCGATACGTTTACAAACCAGTGTTGGGGACTATTTTGCTCGACCACATAGGAAAGGTACGAGGAGAGGCTTAGAGCATTGAGGAAGTCGTGGAAGAGCGGCCTTGTTGGATACGTCGAGAGAGAATGGCTGACTCCTTACAAGGAAAGTATAGTAAGAGCTTGGACGGATGACACCCTTCACTTCTTCACACGAACTTCAAACAGGTATAATTTGAACATTGTGTAGTTAGAATAGTTTAGTATTCGATATGAATGTTGTACCCTGAGTAAAATTTTATTGTTTTGATAGGGTTGAGGGGATGCATCGTGTGTTGAAAGATATTATAGGGTCCAGCAGAGGCGGCTTTAACAGAGTGATCGTAAGGATCCACCATGCAATCCTTCTTCAAATAGACACGATAAAAGCGACCATGAATAAGTCACTGTCTACACGACCAATGGAGTTCAACGACCCAGGGTTTCCAGAGCTTGCTCGAATGGTCTTTTCAAGGCTGTTTTGCAGAGTGTCGGATAGGTGTTTTGATTTGTTGTTGGCCATGTATGATCAGCTAGTGAAGGATGAGTATTCAGAAGTATGCGATGATCATTGGGTGAGAGACTGCCTTGGGTTGCCGTGCGTCCACGATATTGCAAAAGCCATCATTACAAAGACAACTCTCACTCCAGACGACATTCACGACTTCTGGAAGGACTTGCATTGGGAAAATGATCCAACAACATGTGCGCTTGGTGATGACGGTGTAGCTATTTCCATTCTAGAGTTGAGATTGCGTGAGATGTGGTCGAAAGTGCAAAGCCGTACTTTGACCCAAGCCACGTTATGGCAAATGAGTGAGTTGTACATGGCCTTGGAGCATCCGGAACAGAGTACATTTATGGAGCCGACGGGCATACATTCCAAGGGAAGGCCAAGTGGTGCGAAGAACAAGGCAAAGGGGTCGCCGACTAGGGAAAAGAGTCTGCATGAGCACGTAAGAGAAAACTTACTAAAGTCTGAGAAGGCAAAGGCACAAGGAAAGGCAAAGGAGAAGGCGAAAGGGCTAGGCCGTCCCAGAAAGCAACCAAGTATTGTGGTGCTCGACGCTGAGGACATGCAATCCCAACCGCAACCAGAAGAATCACAATTTGAGGACGCCGATGTGGGAGTCCGTAAGTCGGAATGGCCTGAGGAACCCATGATTCATTTTGGGGTGGACTTTGGGGTTCGGAATATCGATTACTTCTGGTTTGGGTACATTAACGGTGCTAAGGAAGTACGTTCAGACGGACATTGTGGCTATCAGTCTTTGGTTGTGCTTATGGGGATGAGTGAGGGTCAGTATCCCTTGATCCGTAGCGCGATGGCAAAGGAGTTGCGTGTTAACCGACAAATGTGGGAGCCGGTACGAGCTTATGCAAGACCAGGGTCATGGGACGATCTAATGGTTCAAATTAACTATGTTAATACCCCTTGTGGCGTGGATTATTGGCTTGACATACCATTCATGGGTTTAGTGTTTTCAACGGTGTATAACGTTGCTATCGTCGTCATATCTGAGCACCCTTCATTGTGCTTACCAATACGGGCGTCTGGATCAAGCTTCGCACCTCCCATAAATTTTGTGGGGATAGCACACGTAGGGTGTCACAACCACTGGATACTGTTTTGGGGCGAAAAGATCGGACGACCTAAATCGCCTTAGACGGGGTAACGAGTCGATCGGGTAATAGAAATCAATCCAAACAAGTAGACAATCAACGAATAAAGAAGAGATGCAAAATAGTAAAGTAATTTTATTAATATGTCGACGATATAGTCGGATGTAAGTACAACTTATCCTTGGAGGATGAAAGATCGGATCTGGTCTGACCGGTGACTCGGGGGTTCGACCGGTGGAGATTTGAGTGATATTTCTAGTGGAGTAAGCTAGAGTGGGCGTGTTCTTGGGTTCTTCTCGGAGCAAGTGAGCAGATGTCTTGTGTAATTGTGTGTAGATGAGTGTAGATGAGCGTAGATGAGCATAGATGAGCGTAGATGTGCCTTCGTTGTCCTCTTCGTGGTCTATATATGGTAAGCTTTAGCTTGTGATCGTTGCCTATTGATGACAATATCTCCCACTTAATTCCGGGAGTAATTGCTGGGATTTCTCCTTTAAATGCTCTTGATATCTCTTTAAATGCTCTTGATCTCTATATGGTAAGTCTTTAATCCATTTGACCGTTAACCTTTGATCACGTCCTTATCCTCAACGCTGGGAGTAATTGCAAAGATTTCGCCGCTAAATGCTGTTATTAAGGCGGTGTTGAATGTTGTGGTTGTTGGAGATCTCGGAATAATAAAGGAGAAATTCTCGCTGGTCTGTTGCGTCTAGGAATCAGGCGACGGTCGCATGGCTCACGTCTGACGGGTCTGATGCGTCCGACAGGTCTGATGCGTCCGACCGATTGCGTCAAACAGTTGATGCCCATTGGACGAATGGTCGATTTTCCGACCCCAACAATAGCCCCAAAATTAAACTGGGCCAAAGCGTCAAGTGATGGGACGGTTTGATTTTATAACTTCTCTTTCTTCTGGCATGATCTTGATTTTGTTGTAGGCGTTCTGGCGACGGGGCCGTCATGTGTATTGCTCAAACTGAGAATCAACTCAATATAGCCAATAATCGTGTAAAGACGACTGAGAGCATTTCTTGTGATGATGAAGGGTCAGGAGACCGCTCCTTGTTTGTCGTTTGTTTTGTTTTACAGATGGTCTCGCCAGTCGCTTCCTGATCAAGTCGTGTGATGTTGGTCGTGTAAACCTATAATTGTTGTACGACGTTGGTCGTGTAGACCTGTTGTTGGTCGTATAGACCTGTCATCGATCGTCTAGATCTGTAATTGTTTGCGACATTTGGTCGTGTAGACCTATCGCCATTTGTGCGACGTTGGTCGTGTAGACCTGTAGTCGTTTGTGCGACGCTGGTCGTATAGACCTGTCGTTGTGTGCGACGTTGGTCGTATAGACATGTCGTTGTGTGCGACGTGGTCGTATAGACCTGTAATTGTTTGTGACACGTCGTGTAGTTCCAAGGAAGAGCATTGTAGTACTTGTATAAGACGTATACCTCAAGCGGGATAGGTCTTGAAAACATGTATCGTGTTTTTGTCCCTCTATTCCTTGTGTACCGATCGATCGCGTAAGGTATAAGCTCTATGTGCGATTGTGTTTTGTGTGCGTTAATCAACTTGTTTTGTTAGTCGCGCCTTGGTAGTGACGCGAAATGTTTGGTCATGACGACCTGTAATGTAGCATACTTTGTCTATCTGGGGAAGAGTTGTATGTATGTGTAGGAAAAGACGAGTGCATTTGGACAGGACAAGTCTTGTGAGCAGTTCGTAGTATGTTGTTTCTCTTTGTTTTGCTTGTGTTTTATGCATTATCTGTCAGCGTCTCCGGCTGGTCGAGTTGCAGGCGTCATAGGCGCTTTTTACGTGTTGAAGTCTCGTGTCGAGATGATGAAAAGAGTTTGAAGAGGGCAAGCATGGAACCTGAGATTTGAAGGCGGGTAAGGAGACCATGGAGGTCTTGTTTCAGAAGGGGAATCCAAGCTCGGAGCTTTCCCATCTGGCCGACGTCGGAGAGGAATCTCTGGTCGAAAGTGCCGGTGAGGACGAGGTTTATTCTGGTGACATCGTACCGCTTGAGCCCCAGTCTTCTCCCGACTTAGCCCATGTTGTTGATGGCGTTTGTAAACCCTGATGCTTGATTGTTTTTTTCATAATTTGTTTTGTCCAAACTCATCCTGCTACGTAGATAGTCGACGATTTGATGTGACGTGACGTTGCTTGTGTAAAAGCTTTTGTCTTTTGAAAGCGTTGAATTGAAGTTTTCAGCCATCAGGCGTTAACTCCGTAAAGGTATATTTGTATTGTACCACCGTTTGCGTAAAAGCTTTTGTTTGGTGAGTCGTGTGTAAGTTGTAGGCGTGTGAGGCATTTAACTTTGTAAATGTGTACTGCGCATGTTTGTGTATTTGTAGGTACCGTATGTAGGGTTTGTCACCCGTAATGTGTGTTTAGTCATGACATTTGTGTAAACCGAGGAGGAAAGCAGTTTGTTTGTTGCGTAAATAAGGTGGGTTCCCTCGTGTAAGGTGGGCAATGTGTCGCTGAACCGTAAGTCATCTCCCCGTGTACCAATCGATCGTGTAGTGTAAGCGCTTTTTGCGGATGACTGGATCCAGTATGTATGCAAATGTAATGTGACATGTCAAGTCGATTTGTTCGTAGTTGATTTGTGTGTCGGGTTTGCCCGTATACTCCGTCGAGTAGGGCTTACCGTATGTATGTCGGGTTTGCCCGTGTACTCCGTCGAGTAGGGCTTACCGTATGTATGTCGGGTTTGCCCGTGTGCTCCGTCGAGTAGGGCTTACCGTATGTATGTCGGGTTTGCCCACATACTCCGTCGAGTAGGGCTTACCGTATATATGTCGGGTTTGCCCGTGTGCTCCGTCAAGTATGGCTTACCGTATGTATGTAAAGAAAGACTAAGGTGTATATTGTATTGTACCACCGTTTGCGTAAAAGCTTTTGTTCGTGGATCGTTTGTAAGTTGTAGCTGTGTGAGGCGTTAACTTTGTAGATGTGTACTGCATAGGTTTGTGTATTTGTAGGTACCGTATGTAGGGTTTGTCACCCGTAATGTATGTTTAGTCATGACGTTATGCCGGGGAGGTAAGCAATATGTAATAAGGTGTTTGTTCCTTATGTTTTATTGCGTGAATGTAATAAGGTGTATTAACCTTACGTAATGTGTAAGGCAGACGGTGTGTCGACGTGCCTGTGTTTGTTCATCTCTACCCGTGTTCCGATCGATCGTGTAATGTAATGTAGCGCTTTTTGCGGATGACTGGATCCAATGTGTATGTTAAGGGTCGTCACCCGTATGTATGTAAATATGATGCGACAATAAGCAAAGTATGACATGTGAATATATGTATTTGCTAATGCGACGATAAGCAGTGTATGACATATAAAGATATGTAGTTGCGCATGCGACGATAAGCAATGTATGACATATGAAGATATGTAGTTGCGCATGCGACGATAAGCAATGTATGACATATGAAGATATGTTAGTGTCTTACCTTGTTGGTTCAGAAATGGTATAATTTCAGATGTGTTGCGTTCTTTGGAGTGGTCCCGTCAGATCAGAGAATGAACGGGAGTTCATCCGCCCATTTGCCTTTAGCCCCTGTGAGGCATTTCGTGAGGTTGTTGATGATGATCTTGTTGCCGGATTCGGCCTGTCCGTTGGATCGTGGATACCGAGGTGTGGAGGTGACCAACTTGATGTTCCATTGGTCGTAGAAGGCTTGTAGGAGTATCCATGTGACAAATCTTTTGTACAAGATGTTATCTACGATATCGAAAGAGAGTGCTTGTACCTTGAGCTTTTTTGCTTTTGTTTTGTCGCCGGGTAGGATGTCGTCTTTTAACCATCTGATGTAAGGCAGCATCCAGTTGTCATTGGTATCGACGATGTCTTCTTCTGGTCGGTCGCCTACTTCCATGGCGACGAGTTCTTCAAGTGGTATTGTCAACTCGACGGATGTCCTTGGGACGGCTGGCGTCATGATGTGTGCCAATGGTATGTGTGGAAATTCTTTCGGGTCTAGGACATATCCTAGATTGGCGAGTGCGTCAGCTTGGGAGTTAAGATCCCTGGGCACCTGTCGGATGTTGAATGTCTGGAATTGTCCGATCAGTTTCTTGGCTACCTCCAGGTAGGCTATCATTCTGATGTCCTTTGCATTGTACGATCCTTGTATTTGGTTCATGACTAGCAGGGAGTCGCAAATGACTTCGATCTCTCGGACTCAGCTGACGGCCTGAGTTATCTTGTCCCCCTGTGGCGATTTTAGCACGACCCTTAGCCCCGGTCCTCTGGCGTTTGACGCACCATCGGTGTGGAGTTCCCATATGCTTGTTTCTGTTACGAGCAACTGTGTTGCTCTTTGTTCTTGGATGTGTAGTACGATGACTTTCGTAGATCGTGTTGCATCGACTAGCTTGATGGGGATGGCTCGGGCATCATTATTTGTGAACCTGCTTCATCTAAAAGAGTAGAAGCTAGAAAGGATTATGAGGAGCCGGTTATCGGCTTCCTCATCGGTCTCTCCGTATATACGTTAGTATGCATTAGTCAGAGTATATTCAGATCGAAGACGATGCAAGTATGGAGGAGATGATACACATGAATGAATAGAGGTGAAGAGTTTAGAAATGGTAAACGTTTTGATATGTTTGCGAGATATGGTTACTTACCTTTGGTATCGTACCTCACTTGATATCACCCTTTTTCGGGGTTCGTAGATCCAGATTGATCAGTCGACGCCATTGTACCTTTGAGTTTGTAAGTCATACCTGGTTGCCAGAGATAAGGCTCGTGATGGGATAGAGTTTGCTTGCTCATTCACCCCTTGCCCCAAGGAGGCATTTGTTGATGTTCTTGATGTTGATCATGTTGCTGGATTGATTTTTGAATCTAGTTTGACTAATGCGTTGGCTTGAGTCTTCGACTCAAGATTATGTTTGTTATCCTCTTGTCTCTAGAGGTGTGTGTTTCCTGCATTGGAATGAGGATTATGGTGAGGTAGTAATTGCTTTAATACCTTGTATGGATGACCTTCGGGCAGTTTAAGCCAAGAGATTAGAGTCTTGTAGTCCTGATTTGTTGTTGGTCGCTTTCAGCTATGACAGATGTCTTGAACTATCTTGTCTTCTTGTTTTATGACTCTTGGATCTTCATCTGCCATTTTTCATGTGTGAAGTTTGGTTTGCGTGGTCTTTTTCTATGTCGAAGCGATGTGACGCTTCAGATGTGAGACTTGTTTGAAGATATGCTTATCATGTCACTTGATTTGTAGATTTTGGTTTCCTCATGATAGATTTCATGGGATGGTTAGTTCGCAAAATAATAGCATGTGATTCAAGATGTGACCTCAATCTAATTGAGGATACCTTCAATGTTTGATATTCTAAGTGACGGACTACGTAGTGTGTGTAGGTAGGGGTAATGCACTTACTTGGTGGTTTGGTAACTGTCATCCGACCCGTCGGTGGTTGATGTCTTCTAAGCATTTGTGTGACCTTGGAATGATGACCATTATGACTTGACCTAGGCTTACCTTGGTGTTGCCTTGAGTCGCCACGTATGTTGAGAGGTTCCGTCATCCATCATGCGTTTAGGTCTTGACCGTTGTCTCGTTCATGGGTCTTTGGAAGATTGCCCCTGGCGTATTTGTTAGTCCGAGTTATATGACTCTATAATAGTGCGTACATTGTTTGCTTTTACAGTATGTCTATCTAGATGGACGTGACCTGCTCGTTCCGTCGTATTGACACGAAGAGGTCGTCCAAGATGCAGAAAGTTGTGACATGAGCTGTGACCGAGGATCAAAGAATGAAATGAAAGAATAGATGCAAGCCCATCAGAGAGTGTTTCTCTAGCAAGTGATAAACATCTGACTCAGTAGATAACTCTCTTGATTCAGGAAAGGCATATGAATGCATTGGATAACACGATGAGCATGAGATGTCAGACGTGGTTGCAAAAGACTACTTAGATGAGCCTTGGATCGGTCAATTTCATGATTAGGCATATCAAGGTGCAAGAATCGCAAAAAAGTGTATGACATGACACACATGTGCCAGTAGCTTAGATGTAATGCATGCGGATAGGTATGACATATATGCAAGAATACGAAGTAGTACATGACATATGCTTTTATATCGTATAATAGGTGTGGGAGAGCACTATATGGACACATGATGAATAAGAGATATGGAATAATGATCTTGCACTAGTATGCATGTATTTGACGATATATAAAACGTGTGGGTGCCCCGACAATCTGAATGCTACATGCTCAAATATAATAGTCGTGTCATTAAGAGTTGCGGGAAAAATGAATTCCATGAATAAGTACTATATTATTGGCGTATGTAAAAGTTATATATGCATGCACTAGACAGTATATACGACATACGCGGATTTGAACAATAATAGTGTAGCATAATCAAGCATAATAGAAGTGACATGTATGTAAACGTATTCGAGAAAAATGAATTATGATTGTACAAACAAGTCAAGTGAGCGTAATCATAAAGCAGGACTAGACAATAGTATTAATTGAAGGTGCATAGAAAGAGACTTATCTTTCAAGATGGATGAATGCGTCCTCCGATGGTCTGAATGTCGTCACCATTTAGATATTTTGGAGTGAAAGGGTATCATGTGTGACCCTTTGGTTTACGAGTCTAGAGACGTTTTCCTCAGCGGTTTTCATTTGTCGGTGTTGGACAGCTAATGGGGTCCGGTCGAATCGTTAGATCTGTCGGATCGTTAGATCGGTCGGATCGTTAGATCTGTCGGATCGTTAGATCTGTCGGATCGTTAGATCTGTCGGATCGTTAGATCTGTCGGATCGTTAGATCTGTCGGATCGTTAGATCTGTCGGATCGTTAGATCTGTCGGATCGTTAGATCTGTCGGATCGTTAGATCTGTCGGATCGTTAGATCTGTCGGATCGTTAGATCTGTCGGATCGTTAGATCTGTCGGATCGTTAGATCTGTCGGATCGTTAGATCTGTCGGATCGTTAGATCTGTCGGATCGTTAGATCGGTCGGATCCTTAGATCTGTCGGATCCTTAGATCGGTCGGATCCTTAGATCGGTCGGATCCTTAGATCGGTCGGATCCTTAGATCGGTCGGATCGTTAGATCTGGTCGGATCGTTAGATCGGTCGGATCGTTAGATCGGTCGGATCGTTAGATCTGTTCGGATCGTTAGATCGGTCGGATCGTTAGATCGGTCGGATCGTTAGATCTGTCGGATCGTTAGATCGGTCGGATCGTTAGATCTGTCGGATCGTTAGATCGGTCGGATCGTTAGATCTGTCGGATCGTTAGATCGGTCGGATCGTTAGATCTGTCGGATCGTTAGATCGGTCGGATCGTTAGATCGGTCGGATCGTTAGATCTGGTCGGATCGTTAGATCGGTCGGATCGTTAGATCGGTCGGATCGTTAGATCGGTCGGATCGTTAGATCTGTCGGATCGTTAGATCTGTCGGATCGTTAGATCTGTCGGATCGTTAGATCTGTCGGATCGTTAGATCTGTCGGATCGTTAGATCTGTCGGATCGTTAGATCTGTCGGATCGTTAGATCTGTCGGATCGTTAGATCTGTCGGATCGTTAGATCTGTCGGATCGTTAGATCTGTCGGATCGTTAGATCTGTCGGATCGTTAGATCTGTCGGATCGTTAGATCTGTCGGATCGTTAGATCTGTCGGATCGTTAGATCGGTCGGATCGTTAGATCTGGTCGGATCGTTAGATCGGTCGGATCGTTAGATCTGGTCGGATCGTTAGATCTGTTCATACTGTCCATGTCGAGGCGTGTTCGGACGCTGCCATGGATGGGCATGTTCCTGGACCCTGAGGCCATCGATTGTACCTACGACTTAAGAGACTCATTTTCGCGGGTTAGTTGTGTGATCTCGGCCTCGGATTGGGTTGACAAAACGGCTAGGGCTTTGGTCTTTTGGCGTTGCTGGGCTAGTTCCTCTTGAAGGGTGGCTATTTTCTGGGAAAGTTCTTGGAACTGGGTTGGAGTAGGATTTTCGGTTGATAGTCATGGTTGGAAAGTTTCGGAAGGGTGATCGGCAAGTTGCCCCACGGTGGGCACCAAATTGTTTTGGGGCGAAAAGATCGGACGACCTAAATCGCCTTAGACGGGGTAACGAGTCGATCGGGTAATAGAAATCAATCCAAACAAGTAGACAATCAACGAATAAAGAAGAGATGCAAAATAGTAAAGTAATTTTATTAATATGTCGACGATAGAGTCGGATGTAAGTACAACTTATCCTTGGAGGATGAAAGATCGGATCTGGTCTGACCGGTGACTCGGGGGTTCGACCGGTGGAGATTTGAGTGATATTTCTAGTGGAGTAAGCTAGAGTGGGCGTGTTCTTGGGTTCTTCTCGGAGCAAGTGAGCAGATGTCTTGTGTAATTGTGTGTAGATGAGTGTAGATGAGCGTAGATGTGCCTTCGTTGTCCTCTTCGTGGTCTATATATGGTAAGCTTTAGCTTGTGATCGTTGCCTATTGATGACAATATCTCCCACTTAATTTCGGGAGTAATTGCTGGGATTTCTCCTTTAAATGCTCTTGATATCTCTTTAAATGCTCTTGATCTCTATATGGTAAGTCTTTAATCCATTTGACCGTTAACCTTTGATCACGTCCTTATCCTCAACGCTGGGAGTAATTGCAAAGATTTCGCCGCTAAATGTTGTTATTAAGGCGGTGTTGAATGTTGTGGTTGTTGGAGATCTCGGAATAATAAAGGAGAAATTCTCGCTGGTCCGTTGCGTCTAGGAATCAGGCAACGGTCGCATGGCTCACGTCTGACGGGTCTGATGCGTCCGACAGGTCTGATGCGTCCGACCGATTGCGTCAAACAGTTGATGCCCATTGGACGAATGGTCGATTTTCCGACCCCAACAGATACCGGTAATGTTTTGTATCTCTATTTGTACCTAGATGTTTCATTTGCAATATTGTGTATGCTAATTGGGTTTTGTTTTTGTATTCCAATAGGTGACGCTCATTAACGAGTCTCCATTACCACCCGTGACGGATGCGTGGCGAAGACATTGTGATCCGAACATCCTTTGGTGGGAAACATTGTATGCTTCGAAATTGCAAGAGTTTAGGGAATGCCGCATTGCAGCCGGCAAGAATCCAGATTATGTGGCGTATTAGGGTTTAGTGTGAATTGTAATACAATATGAAATTTGATGTTATTTAGCTTGATTATTTGCTGATTATTATTGCTTTGGTGTGTTTAAGAGTAATCCATACGTAAAATTACATACTTAAAATTGGAATACAATATAAAAAGACATTAAGCTTATACAATCATAACATTGGAATTTATACATTTGTAAAATTACATAATCAAACAACATCATTTCGTTATATCATAACCCCGATAATATATCGTTCTCTTTAACTTCCAACATTTATCGGAAAGGGTGTCGCACAGTTCTTGAAGCTTATTTCTTTCCTTCACCAGATCTCTGATAACCTTGGCAGTATTCTCGTCATACGGTGGATCGAGCCACTTAAAGGTACGACACCCTCTTTCATCTTCATACCGCTCCGATGGGACGTAATCTTTGCATGCGAGGTACCTTCTTTTATAGTGATTGGGCCTGTCGCAAGTGTACAATACGACCGAAAAATTGCATTCGCACATTGTAACCGGAGGCAATGCACTGTTGGAGGATGAAGTCATCCCCTGATATGTAATACGAATTATTGTATAAGAAAATATAAAGTCTTGCAAAAACTAAAGCAAAAAGGTGATTGTTGTGTTTGGATGTGGAAGTATGAAGAAATTGATATGGGTATATATAGGAGGGAAATTCGACCGTTATAAAATTCTTACCGTTGGTGCGTTATCCCTTAACGCATAAAGAACGGTCGAATTTCATAACGGCCGAATATTGGCCGTTAAGGATGGATTATGGGTGTGCGTTTAGTCTTAACGCACACCTGGCTGGGCTTGACTCTGGGCCCAACAGTCATTGGGCTTCGTAACATCCCAATGAATATGTGTGCGTTTAGGGTTAATGCATAGTATTGTTTTAGGGTTTAGGGTATGGTTTAGGGTTTAGGATTTAGGGTTTCTTATATACGTTCCAACGGTTTAGGGTTTAGGATTAAATACATATTAAATGAATTAATATTATCTTACCATATGGTTAATACTAATGTATTGTTTTAGGGTTTAGGATTTAGGACTTAGGGTTTAGGGTTTCTTATATATGATTTAGAACTTTATACTTGCAAAGCAATCATCAGTCATGGTTTACACTAATGTATTGTACATAATTCTTAAGCAATCTCTACTTGCACTATATACTTACATGAGTTTCATAGTAACGATATATCACGAAGTATGAAGAAGTTGTACATATAGGTTATAATACTATGTTATTACAATATTATACTGATGTATCACTCGTATTATAAGTTAATGGGCTCAGACAAAGTTTTATGAAGTTATAATGGGACGAGAGTACGTGTTGTGATATACTTACATGAGTTTCATAGTAACGATATATCACGAAGTATGAAGAAGCTGTACGTATAGGTTATAATACTATGTTATTATAATATTATACTGATGTATCACTCGTATTATAAGTTAATGGGCCCAGACAAAATTTGTTGGTCCTATTGGGCCTAGTTTGGGCCCAATAGGCTTGTTCGGGCCTAGTTTGGGCCCAATATGCGTTTGTTGGTCCTATTGGGCCTAGTTTGGGCCCAATATGTGTTTGTTGGTCCTATTGGGCCTTGTTTGGGCCCCTTATGCATTTGTTGGTCCTATTGGGCCTTGTTTGGGCCCAATATGCGTTTGTTGGTCCTATTGGGCCTTGTTTGGGCCCCTTATGTATTTGTTGGTCCTATTGGGCCTTGTTTGGGCCCCTAATGCGTAATTTGATACTATTCGGCCTGGTTTGGGCCCAATATGCTTGTTCGGGCCTAGTTTGGGCCCAATATGCGTTTGTTGGTCCTATTGGGCCTAGTTTGGGCCCAATATGCGTTTATTGGTCCTATTGGGCCTAGTTTGGGCCCAATATGTGTTTGTTGGTCTTATTGGGCCTTGTTTGGGCCCAATATGCGTTTGTTGGTCCTATTGGGCCTTGTTTGGGCCCATTATGCGTTTGTTAGTCCTATTGGGCCTTGTTTGGGCCCATTATGCGTTTGTTGGTCATAGTTTGGGAAAATTAAAATGTATACATATGTAACCCAAAATACAAAACACAAGTCCAAAACACAATTTCAAAACAGATAACATCGCTAATCTCCGAGCTAACTCCCACTACCCTCCCCCGGCTCGTGTATGGAATCCGGGAATATCTGTGATGCACGAGGTGGAGGAGGGGCCATCGGAGGAGTCTCATCAGTCAGCATATGCAATAGAAGAGACATCATCTCGTCAACCTCCTGAACGGGGATAAGATCCCTACGCGTCCGCCTCTGGAAATAGGCACGAATCTCACCAGCAACCAACTGGTTCCGCTGTATTGGCAAATACCCATTAGAACTTAAATATGATTAATTAATAAATGACATTAATTGATTTAAACAAATTGCACATACCGCAAGAGTGTCCACCGATGGTGTGGGATGGACATGTGAATACTCGTCCAACCAATCGAGATAGTCATTTGTAACATCCCAATAGCGCGTGACTGGTGGCGCCTCAACCTGGATCAAAGGCCTCGGATCCTCATCCCATGCCCCCAATAGATGAGCGTCGAATTTGACGTCGTAATGCCTGAGGTCGTTCTGTCGGATCAATGAGCTCGGCTCTGGGGATAAGATCGGGATCCCTTGTACATGGCTAAACTGACAAAGGCAGCGGTCCGGCAGGTACGGCTCCTGAATATCCATGATCTGAATGATCCCTCTAAACAGGGAAGGAGCGTATTCTGGTCGGTCGAATGATATTCTAGGAAACGGAAACCACTGTACCTATAACAAATAAAATTGATAACATATTATAAAATATATAGCATGAAGTACATATTAAAAGTTAAAATACTAATATGGTGAAACATATTACCTCCTCATATCTAATATTGTCCAGCATCTGGCGCATACACACCAAACGCCCAGGCTCCTTGCTCTATGGTACCTTCTGGCCGTCTCTGATGGCAGCTGGGTCCTCGGCCGTGGCAGCTGGGTCCGTGACATAATGTCCACGAAAATGAGGAAAGTACGCCCATATTCATGACTACATAAGAAGGCGAACGAAGTAGAAGGTTAGAAAATAAATAATTATAATGTATAAAGTTAATTAAATTTTATTAAATTTAAATTCTTACCCTCAAAAGTATGCCACAACTGGCAATGCCCTGCGCCTCTCGTCTGGACGCCTGTCCTAAGTTATGGTACAGGAACGCCAGAATGCCTGCTCCCCATGCATATCGGCTTGTGGCCTCGTGATCGAACAGCAGTGCCAACCACTTGTGCTTGATCTGACGGGTAGACTTGTCGACCAACACTGTGGAGCCGAGCATCAAGAACAGATAAAGTGAAGCCAAGACGCTCTCGTCTCTCTGCTCGCTACCCATCATGCGCGTCAAATCGTCCTGTAGCCTCACGATAGGAATGCCGCCAGTACGGTACCATCTATCCACCTGAGAACTATCGTCAAACCCAAAAAGCTCCAGCGCAATCCTCCGTCTGAACTCTAGATCCTTCACGCCTGGTGTCGTACAGCTCCTCCCATCAATGGGCACCCTGAGTATCTCATAAACGTCGTGTAGCGTAATCGTCATCTCGCCCCAAGGAAAATGGAACGATGACGTCTCAGGGTGCCATCTCTCCACAAAAGCAGAGACCAGGACGCGATCAATAGCCCCGGTGCCAAGAACACGGAGATGTGTGAGGCCACTACGCTCCGCTAGCCGAAACCATGACTTTGGCTCGGGTCTGATGAACGGCTCAAGATCTGTGACGATGCCGACGTGGAAGTGAACCCTCAAGACCTTACGGGTCTGCATGTTCGATAATTAATATTAGCTACGAAATTAAACAAATAATTAAATTTCTACAAGACAAATGAGTTAAGAAAACGCACCAAATCCTGAGTCTTCTGGCGGGCCTGACGACCTGAAACACGGGGAGCGGCCTCAACATCTCCAGCCTCCTCCGGCGCAACCTCTGGTGCAGCCTCTGGAGCATCCTCTGGAGCAGTCTATCCTCTAGCTCTCTTGTGCCGTCGCTGCTGTGGAAGGGTGGGGGCACGAAGGGGAGGAGGGGCCAAAGGAGTCAAATCAAAAATCGCCCTCGCGATATGTGTGGTGTAGCTCGGAAGGAGGAAAGGGACGCGCGGCCCTCCAAGCATCCAAGAAGACTGCCCTAGAACGGGGCCATGAGCTGGAGCTGGTGCAGGGGAAGAAATAGGGGAGGGGGCAACAAGACTATAAGGGAACGGGGAGGAAACGGGGGATGGGATAGAACAAGGAGGTGGAGGGTCGGTCTCATCCGGTAAAATCGGCTCATAAGAAACCATGTAGTCTGCCAACAGGTCCTCGTCCTCGTCTGACACATGACATGCCGCCTCATCAACTGGCATATCGTCACCAGATGTGACGTATGCGTCCTCCATCCTCGCATCCTCGGTCGGACCAGAAGCTGGAACCGGTGACGCATCCTCAGTCGGACCAGAAGCTGGAACCGGCGACTCTACTGCTAATAAGTCCGCCCTCATCTGCACCGCATGACGACGCACTGTCGATGAGATGTGCCTTCTAGGCGCACCGCGTCGATCAGCTACCGGAGCGGGATGTGTCATCCCCTCAGATCCACCCAACGCGTCCCGTAATGCCTAAAATTATTGTTTCGTAATTTATTATAGTCATTCTCTAATATCATTAATTTATTTCTCTCAATTTCAAATGAAATTCGAACTTTTATTTTAAACTTAAATTATATAATTTAATTTCTATAATATCTAATTTTATTTTTTTATTTCTAATTAATCTATTTTATCTAAATTTCATATTTATTGATCGGTTCAGAATTATCTAACTTTCATACCTATTTCGCTAAATATTATATGACATTTTAAATTTCATTTAAATTTTATCTAAATTATATATATTATCATATTTCTCTAAATTTTATATAAACCTAATTTTGGATGAATTCTAAGCAAATCTAACAAATATAACGATTAAAATTTAACGTCAAAATTTGGATGAATTCTAAGCAAATCTAACAAATATAACGATTAAAATTTAACGACACAATTTGGATAAATTTGGATGATTTCTAAGCAAATCTACTTACCTGACGATTGATGCCTGTTGTGGGTGTAACGTCAATAGGTGGACTCGACGGGATCGATGGGGTCAACCGACGTCTCGCGCCACCAGTAGTCCGTCGGACTAAGCTACCATCCTCCTCATCCTCCTCCTCCTCCTCCTCCATGGCCATCCAAGCCGGAGCTTCACCAGCGGCGGCTCCACCTCCGACACCGACGGCGGCTCCACCTCCGACACCAGCGGCGGCTCCTCCTCTGACACCGGCCGTCGTCTGCACCCCCTCAGCTCCGGAACCAGACGCCAAAGCACCACCACCGGCGCGAGTCTGCTGCACAGGAGCTCCGGTCGCCGCCGCCTCAACGCCTCCGGCCACCTCATCACCACCAATCGGACCGCCATGAAGCCCCCCTAGTTGAATCCATGATCGGATTTGAGATTGAATAGACGAAAATTCTGGGAAATCGAAATCGAAGAAACGAGAAAAAATTCGGCGCCGAAATCAGGAAATGGGAAAGGGGAAGAAGAAGCGGCTTCAACCCTTATCGCACCGTTGTGCGTTAAGGCTTGTCGCACATAAATCTGTGCGATATGCCTTAACGCACAGGTGGTTGGGCTGGGCCAGAATATTTTTGGGCTTGTCTCCCTTGGCCCAATTCAACATGTGCGACATGACTTAACGCACAGATTTTACCCTCGAATTTTCCGAAAATGTCTCTTCTGTCCCTTGTGCGTTAAGACATATCGCACAAAACCTGTACGTTAAGGCTTAACGCATACTTTGGTTTGCATTTAGACGATTTTTCGTGTGTATATATCTTTTTCCTAAAATATAATATGAAAAAAAATTAGTAAATTAAATAATTGAACTCAACGTTGTATAGGTTAACAATAATAACAAATAATCTAACTTATATTACTTGTAGACTTGTAGTTAATCAAATCGAAAGATAATAAATCAACTGTGATAGTTTGTCAAATAAACGAACTTGATGTCTACGTTAATTAGCCTAACAAAATAAATGGCTTTTATACGACAACTTTAGTTTTATCAAATTATCATAATGCAACACTTAACAGATTTATCAGATATATTGATTTGAATTCTTTCCTTATTTATATATAATTATTGGATTATGAATCTATGATATAAAATAATGTTTTTTATATGGTAGTTTTAAACAAAACAATGTCAATTAAAATCAATATTAGATGTAAAATTTGACAACACAAGATATTCAAATTAGTTAAATCAAATCTTCAGAGAAAATATCTAGTTCAAATTCATAATATCAAAGATTCATAATCCAACGATATTCCCACCGAATTAAATTTGCAAAGTTCGAATTTCAAATATTTGTAACACAATCATTACTATTTACTATACATGGAATTAGAGTAAATCATATCATGTTTAAAATAAAAATTAAGTTGGGGTTTAATTATAAATTGAAAATAAGTTAGTAAAAGAACTTTTAATTAGGTAAGTAAAAGAACGTTTTTTGGTAGAAGTAAAAGAACTTTTTAGGTAAGTAATATTTTGATCAGAGAGATTTTTTTGTTTATTAAAAATATGTGAAAAAAATAAAATTTAATTATAAATTGTTAAGATTTGTTAGTTAAAAAAGAACGAATGGAAAAATTACACGTATAAATAGTGGGTTCAGAATCGTTCTGAGAGCTCAAAATGAGAGAGCTTTAATATATAGATATTTGAAGATAAGGGTAATTAAATGCAAACAACTTGAAATAAAGGGTGATTTTTGACAAAAAATGAAGATACGAGATGGTTAATTGTAAACAACTTAAAATAAGGGGTGATTTTTGACAAAAATTGAATATGACTGTTGGTTAAATACAAAAACTCTAAAATGAAGGGTGGTTAAGTGTAAAAATCTCTTATTGTACGTAATGAATTAACTTGAGTCCAACCCATTTCTTTGTATGGGCCAAGCCCAAAACTGGTGATTGAATTTTGAAAAAGATAAGAGCATGTGATATTCGATATTCCATCTTTATGGAAATATTCATTTTTCAAACCTTTAATTTATTAATAAATATTTATTTTTTTAGTTATTTTGTCTTTTACTTTACACATTTGCCTTCATATTAAGAGGCATGATCGAATAGGGGAGTCGGCCCTAGCTGGCCCTTGAAAACCCAGAGTGGTGAAAATTGCAAGTTCCGATGAGTGCAATTTGGAAGAACTATTTAACTTCAACCCTGCCTTCATCGGGAAAATGTTCAGTTTGCTTTTTCAGTTCCGATTGTGTGTTCTTTTGTCTTCGTTTCTTCCATTTTTAGTCTAGCTGTGTTGCTTTTAATTCGCAACTATTTGGCTACTTGTTAATTAAGTTTAATTTGGAATTTTACTGCTTGTTGGTGTTCTTGCTTCTTCTTTTTGTATGTGTGTGGGGGTTAGAGGGTTTGGAGGTGGAATTAAAGTTTTGAAGTAGAAGAAACTTCAATCTTTTTGTTCTTGTTTTATAAAGTCAGTTTCTTGAGATCTTTAGGTGGATATTTGGGGGTTTTAAGGATTTAGATTTTCTTTCCGAAATTAAGTAATATTGTCATTTTTTGTATCTATTTATGAGGGTTTGTGGCTGATACAGGAAATAGTTGTTAGAATGCTGACGTCAGAATATGTTAGATGACGTCAAACTCTAGTTTAAATACAATTCAATGTAATAGAACAATGCATTCAGAAAATACACAATTATAATCTCTCTCTTCTTCTATGAAAAGTTTTCTCTCAATCTTGCTCGGTTTCCTTTCTAAATCATAGGGAACCCGCGAATTGAGCTTGGAATTGTTGTTTGATTGAACATAAGTTCCTCCTATCCAATTCTGTCTTGAATTTCTATGGAAATTCTATCTTGAAATCTCAATTACAGTTTTTTTTCTGTAACAAAGGTATCAGAGTTGTTCATCCTCGGAGATTGAAGACGATGACAGAAACATGTTCGCATGCCATGGATCGCATAGCAGCGGCGACGAGCCGAGAGGACCAACTCAGAGAGTTTAGGAGTTTTCTTCTACAATGGAGGGATGATATGCACTCTCTATTTGCAGAATTTCGAGAATCTTTGCATTCAAGAAGTGTGGTAGACATTTCTTGTCTTCAACCCATGATCGCGGAATCGCACGACTCTCTTGAAGAGGCCGAAGATTCAATCGGGACTAGACCAACTATCCCAAAACCTGTTGTGCTTTATGAAGCCAATTTGGAAAGGGAAACACCTGAACTGATGTGCGTAGAAGTACGTGAATTTGAGGAGCAAAATTCGAGTCTTGGAGCGAAGTCAATTGAACAAGGCTGCGTGCATCCTATATCCTTCCCAAATGATTTGCAGGTAATTACCACTCCTTTAGAGATTAGTGCTTCTGAGATTAAATCAGGGAGAATTGGTAATAGGGTTGTTGCTTCACCGGTATCAGTTGAAGCTAGTGCCTACAAGGTGCTTGACGAATTGCCTAGGAGAGAAATGGGTATTTTTGAGTGTTCTTGTAAATTGAAAGAAGTTGATTCACTGAGTATGATGGGAGATTCCTATGGATCGATGGACTTTCTTGTCTTTTTTGTGTTTGATCCAGGGAAGAGCAATCAATTTAAGAGGAATTGGCTGAGCGATTGTGGAAGGAATTCAATGGAATTCTTGGTGAATGTCATTGCACATAAGGTGTTTGTAGAAATACCTAGTAGAACTGTTATGTTTACTACTCAAAATGGTATGAAATTTCTTGCACTTAAATTGCCTTATGATAGAGGTAAATGCAAGTTGTTAAGTGGTGAAATGTCCGGGTCGATTGACTTTCCTAGCTCCTTTGTGTTTGATACGGGGAAAAACATTGACTTCAAGGTGAAATGGATGAGCATTGAAGCTCAAAGTGTTGTTGAAATGGATGAGCTTGGAAATAGAAAGGTATTGGTGTTGTTTCTTGTTTTTGATCCGGGTGGTATTCTTGCTGATGTTGTTCTTTGTGTTGTGTACTGCTGAGAGTTGTGAAGCATGGTTGCTTGTGGTTACTGATGTGATTTGAGATTTGTGCTGGTATTACTGAACTTTGTGAAGTTGTTGGGTGATGGCGGTGTTGTTGCTGTAAATGTGGTGCTGCACACTTGGCCATTGTGTTGTTGTTCTGCTGCTGCAAACTGAGGATATGTACTTTGGCTTGCTGAAGTTGCTGCACCCTGGAACAGTCAGCATTAGTTGTTGAATTTGCTGCTGCATTTGGCTGAAATTACTCAGAAGGTTTCCAGGATTTCAACCTTGAGGACAAGGTTGTCTAGAGAGGAAGGATTTGATACAGGAAATAGTTGTTAGAATGCTGACGTCAGAATATGTTAGCTGACGTCAGACTCTAGTTTAAATACAATTCAATGTAACAGAACAATGCATTCAGAAAATACACAATTGTAATCTCTCTCTTCTTCTATGAAAAGTTTTCTCTCAATCTTGCTCGGTTTCCTTTCTAAATCATAGGGAACCCGCGAATTGAGCTTGGAATTGTTGTTTGATTGAACATCAGTTCCTCCTATCCAATTCTGTCTTGAATTTCTATGGAAATTCTATCTTGAAATCTCAATTACAGTTTTTTTCTGTAACAGTGGCTAAGATTGCGAGATATTTTTTAGTTTACTTCTCAATCATCACCATCATCTAGGTTTTGTACCTTGCTGAATGTTTGGAGGCTCAGCCGATCCAAGGATTCCTCAACTTTTAAGATGTTTGCTTGATGCTTCTGTGTGGATTGCTCGCTTGATCTCGCCGCTTGCGCTGTAGAATGTTCAGTACGAATCCGCTTTACTTGGCTCTACAATCCACATGTTTTCTTCCTTGCGAATGTCAAATTTATGTGGTCAAACAAGGGTCCTTTCTTGCTGCTCTAATTTAAAGAAGACAAAAGCAAAATATAACTTGAGTCGAAGAATACCCCTAAAAAAACGCTCCCGTTGGGAGCAGCCGGCCCTAGCGGGATGGGCTTGCTCTGACCGAGCCCGCTCCACACCTTGCCGCCGCTCCGACCGAGCCTTGCTCTGTACCGAGCCCCTGCTCCGACCGAGCCCGCTCCGACCAAGCCCAACCTGAGCCCGGATTCCCAAACTTTGACACTGAACCACACCGTCCCGACCCAGCTGCTCCTCGGACCCCCGACGGAGCTCGAAGAAGAAGAATCCGCCTTCGACTCCAGCGAAATAGTCCACGTGATCGGAGTGGGCGACGATAGAGACGAGCCCCCTTCCCGGAATTTCAGAACCCGGAACCCCCGACCACCCAACCGGATCTCCGACCCACAAACGACCTCTTCGGCGGCGACGCCCTTCCCTACCTAGAGATCGACCCAGATCTTCTCGCCGACTTCTCCGCCGGGGAGGAGGAGTCCTCCGCCGTGTCGGCGGACTTCGACGCCCTTCCCTTCCAAGCGGCTGCAATGGAGGCAACAACAGTAGTGAAGAGGAGAGCTGACCCCGAAACTGGCTTTTTTCTTCTTCTTTTTCTTTTCGTGTGTGTGTGTGCAAGCTTGTGTGTTGTACTTCTTTGCTTCTGTTGAGCTGATTCAGGGTGGAAATCGAGTTGTTCCAGTTGTGGTTGTGGTCGCGGTTGTGTTGAGGCTCCTGAAGATCCAAAAGGCAACGTCAGGGTGGTTGAGACTCCTGAAGATCCATCATCATGAGTGGGGGCAACGTCATGGTTGTCCATTCAACATTTCCCAGTATTGTTTTCCTGTTTGACCCGTCGTTTGGTGGCACTGCTCGTTTGTGCTGGACTTACTTCTCTCCCTAGTCTTATAGCTCGCTTTTGCTTTGTTGTATTTTCATTTGCTTGTCTGTGTTATTCTTTAACTGGTTTTTCCAGTTGCCGTTTGTTCGGCCTCTCGAGCTATCCGACATTTTATGTCGGTAACTCAAATTCTTACCTTTTCAAAAAAAAAAAAAAGATAGATTAATGGATTTTCCCTCTCATTTGTTTTTTTTTTTTTTAAACAGAACCGTTTAAAATTTAGCGGAAGGGTATTTGGCGGAAAAAAAACTCAGAGATACCACGCGAAATAGATAAAATTTTGGGACACCTCGCGAATTTCGCTTTACTTCAGAGATACCAGGCGAAAAAACCGAATAAATTTCTATTCAATCTTGATTCTTTGGGATATTTGGGGGTCTTTAAATTTCAAAAATTTCTGAAATTGGACCAAACAATAATTTTAGATTTTTCTAAAACTTTGGTTTGCTTTCTTTTTAATTACAAATTACACGTGCAACATTGCTAATACATGTCATCTGATTTTATTTACACGTGGAGTTCCCAGTCACAAATCCGACGGCCACATCTGTTAGCCAGAATATTCACCGGAAAATCGGATCATACCATTTTCAGTATATATAGTTAAGGGTTATCGGTCGAACAAATTATAAAGACATTTTTTGTTATAATTATTTATATTTGAAAATGTTGTTTGGTATCACAAATATTTTTTTACAAATAAAGATATTTTTTCACAAAAGTCCTTTTCTCTCTCTTTCTCAATTTTGCATTTCTCCATCCAGAACGAACCCTTGCCTTCTAATATTCTCGCAAGCAAGAGCGTCTCCATTGACTTTGTGGCTTTTGATCGAGGTGAACGACAGTGGTGGTTTTGGGTCATGGTGGCAATGGATCTGGTGAAAGGGAATGGTACGAGGCCCGATAGAGGGCGATGGCATGGGAAAGAGAGGATAGAGGGAAATATTTGAACCATAGTCGGTGGTGGATTTGTGCGAGGTTTGATTGACACCAGATCTGGTTGAATATGATAAGGAATTGAGATCGAGTGGAAGATTTGAAGGTTGCGACCAAAACCGACGTGAATGTGATAATAGATCGAGTGGAGATTTGAAGAGTGTGATCGGAAGCGGCGTCAAATCAGGGGAAGACGACAACTAGGACTCTAAGAAGAGACGAACAACGAAGAGATGAAGGGGCATCAGCGACCGAGACGACAAAGAAGAGGAAGACGGTGTTGAGGCGACGGTGGATGGGGGTGGCGCATAGAAGGACGACAAAGACGAAGAATTTTTTTAGGGAAATGAAGTTGTCTTGATAATTGAATAGCCAAACACATTTATTTTACGTAAGTACTCAATCTAACACAAATTTCAATGTATTATAAAAATACTTTTATAAAAAAACTACCTTATAAATAATAAAGGCTTTATAAAGGCATGTGCCGAACAAAACCTAAAGTTTGAATATTAATTTATAATTTTTAAAGTTTGTATTATTTTTAATTGAAAGTTTATATTTAGTACTCCCTCCGTCCCTTAATTATTTTCCCATTTTGACCGGGCATACTTGCCGAGGCGGGTTTTGTATCGTTAATATATCTCTAATTATATATTAATAAAAATTATAATTTTTTGATATTATCAAAATACTCGTTGAGACGAATCAAACAAGATCCCACATGACTATATTTTTTCTTATATATTAAAAGAAATCTTAAAAATTCTATCAAACTTTAAATAGTGTATAAAAATCAAGCGGGAATATCACGAAAGGACGGAGGGAGTATTATTTAGGCAATGGCTAAATACACGCGAGAATGGAGCTAAATGGACGCGAAACTACACGCTTAAGCTAAGCGTCCGGTTTTACACGCTTAGCTTAAGCGTGTAGGGGTATTATTGGTATTTTAAAAAAACAGCCCACAGTTCTTACACGCTTAGCTTAAGCGTGTAGTTTTTTTTTTTTTTTGCAAGTTTAAAAGCACACGCTTATCTTAGGCGTACAATACAATTTTTTTTCTTCTTCCAAAATTGCATTTTTTCCCATAATCATGTAGAGAATTTCAATACGAGTCCGTACATATAAAATTCGTCCAAAACGGACATCGTTTGCCCCTCCAAAAGCCCAAAAAACGAACCCTTCAACCCGCACGCGTATCTTCTTCGAACAGCCCATCCGTAAGCTTTTATAAGCTTCAATGGAGGATTTGGCAAATTTCTTGGATCCGATTGAAGCCATTAACTATTGGGCATTTAAGAGGACCTTATCATACACGTAATTCCACATTTAATCGGATTGAATGTCGATTAAAATCGTAGAATTTTATCCCCAAAGCCACTGTGTCGTCCAAGGAGCCGATTTGAACAAATTCAAAATTGGACCAAATCATTTTCAATTGGAGGGCATGAACCATAGGGCCTTGTTGAGGGTGTCCTAAGATTCAAAATGCCTATAAAATCCCCTTCAATCGTTGCCCCAATGCATCCAATTTTGAAGTCAAAACTCATGAATCCTAAATCCCGTTACCGGTTGTGTCTTGACCGAAATTCGAGCACATGGAAGCTTTATTCTTGCAATTGTTGGTACTACTAGCCTTGAAAATTGGTCCTTTTTCAAAGCACATGGAAGCTTTATTCTTGCAATTTTTGGGTATTTTTCATTTGTTTTGTCTTAATCTTGGTTTAATTAATTAATCTAGATTAGTGAAAAATATTTTATGATCAATTTGGTGCCCGACATATAATATGTAAGTAATAAGTTTATAATATTTAACCATAATGTTTAACTATAGTATATAAGTAATAAGTATGTAATACTTAATTATAATGCATAACTATACTTTATAAATAGTATATTTTGTAATACTTAACTATAATACATAACTATAGTATATAAGTAATAAGTTCATAATACTTAACCATAATGTGTAACTATAGTATATAAGTATTAAGTTCGCAATACTTAATTATATAGAAATACTATAGTAAATAAGTGTAACTATATGAAATTTCATGAAGTACTATAGTAAATAAGTCTAAGTATACTAGATTTAATGAAATAGTATAGTACATAAGTGTAACTATATGAAATTTAATGAAATACTATAGTATATAAGTCTAAGTATACTAGTTTAATGAAATACTATAGTATATAAGTCTAAGTATACTAGATTTAATAAAATACTATAGTATATAAGTCTAAGTATACTAGATTTAATGAAATACTATAGTATATAAGTCTAAGTATACTGAATTTAATGAAATACTATAGTATATAAGTCTAAGTATACTAGATTTAATGAAATACTATAGTATATAAGTCTAAGTATACTGGATTTAATGAAATACTATAGTATATAAGTGTAACTATATGAAATATAATAAAATACAATAATATATAAGTTTAAGCATACTAGATTTAATGAAATACTAAACTATATAAGTGTAACTATATAAAATATAATAAAATACTATAATATATAAGTTTAAGTGTAACTATATGAAATATAATGAATTACAATAGTACATAAGTGTAACTATATGATATATAATGAAATACAATAGTATATAAGTGTAACTATATGAAATATAATAAAATACTATAGTATATAAGTGTAACTATATGAAATATAATAAAATACTATAGTATATAAGTCTAAGTATACTAGATTTAATGAAATACTATAGTATATAAGTATAACTATATGAAATATAATGAAATACTATAGTATATATGTGTAACTATATGAAATATAATGAAATACTATAGTATATACGTGTAACTATATGAAATATAATAAAATACTATAGTATATAAGTCTAAGTATACTAGATTTAATAAAATACTATAGTACATAAGTATATAACTATATGAAATATAATAAATTACAATAGTACATAAGTGTAACTATATGATATATAATGAAATACTATAGTATATAAGTGTGACTATATGAAATATAATAAAATACTATAATATATAAGTCTAAGTATACTAGATTTAATGAAATACTATAGTATATAAGTGTAACTATGTGAAATTTCATTAAATACTATAGTATATAAGTGTGACTATATGAAATATAATAAAATACTATAATATATAAGTCTAAGTATACTAGATTTAATGAAATACTATAATATATAAGTGTAACTATATGAAATATAATGAATTACAATAGTACATAAGTATAACTATATGATATATAATGAAATACTATAGTATATAAGTGTAACTATATGAAATTTCATGAAATACTATAGTATATAAGTGTAACTATATGAAATATAATAAAATACTATAGTATATAAGTCTAAGTATACTAGATTTAATAAAATACTATAGTATATAAGTATAACTATATGAAATATAATGAAATACTATAGTATATACGTGTAACTATATGAAATATAATGAAATACTATAGTATATACGTGTAACTATATGAAATATAATGAAATACTATAGTATATAAGTCTAAGTATACTAGATTTAATGAAATACTATAGTACATAAGTATAACTATATGAAATATAATGAATTACAATAGTACATAAGTATAACTATATGATATATAATGAAATACTATAGTATATAAGTGTAACTATATGAAATTTCATGAAATACTATAGTACATAAGTGTAACTATATGAAATATAATAAAATACTATAGTATATAAGTCTAAGTATACTAGATTTAATGAAATACTATAGTATATAAGTGTAACTATATGAAATATAATGAATTACAATAGTACATAAGTGTAACTATATGATATATAATGAAATACTATAGTATATAAGTGTAACTATATGAAATTTCATGAAATACTATAGTATATAAGTGTAACTATATGAAATATAATAAAATACTATAGTATATAAGTCTAAGTATACTAGATTTAATGAAATACTATAGTATATAAGTTTAAGTATACTAGATTTAATGAAATACTATATACTATATAAGTGTAACTATATGAAATTTAATAAAATACTATAATATATAAGTTTAAGTATACTATATTTAATGAAATACTATACTATATAAGTGTAATTATATGAAATGTAATGAAATACTATAGTACATAAGCGTAACTATATGAAATATAATGAAATACTATAGTATATATGTGTAACTATATGAAATTAAATGAAATACTATAGTATATAAGTCTAAGTATACTAGATTTAATGAAATTATAGTATTTTATATAGTTACACTTATGTACTATAGTATATTTAATTACATTTCATATAGTTACACTTATATAGTATAGTATTTCATTAAATCTAGTATACTTAGACTTATATACTATAGTATTTCATTAAATCTAGTATACTTAGACTTATATACTATAGTATTTCATTAAATCTAGTATACTTAGACTTATTTACTATAGTACTTCATGAAATTTCATATAGTTATACTTATTTACTATAATATTTCATTAAATCTAGTATACTTAGACTTATTTACTATAATACTTCATGAAATTTCATATACTTACACTTATTTACTATAGTATTTCATTATAATTAAGTATTACGAACTTATTATTTATATACTATAGTTATACATTGTGGTTAAGTATTATGAACTTATTACTTATATACTATAGTTATGTATTATAGTAAGTATTACAAAATATATTAGTTATAAAGTATAGTTATGCATTATAATTAAGTATTACGTACTTATTACTTATATACTATAGTTAAACATTATGGTTAAATATTTATGAATTTATTACTTATATACTATGTATTATAGTTAAATATTATGAACTTATTGCTTACATACTATGGTTACACATTATGATTAAATATTATAAACTTATTACTTACATATTATATGTCGGATACCAAATTGATCCTAAAATATTTTTTCACTAATCTAGATTAATTAACTTAACCAAGATTAAGACAAAACAAATGAAAAATACCCCAAAATCGCAAAATGGGCACAAATTCAATCCCGCCGGAATACCTTCTTGACACATCGTCGGAAAAACTCCAAATTGAATGGAAGTGGTCTTTTTCCGGCGATGTAAAGAGAGGGCTTTGAAAGATGACCAATTTTCAAGGCTAGTAGTACCAACAATTGCAAGAATAAAGCTTTCATGTGCTCGAATTTCGGTCAAGAACAACCAGTAACAGGATTTATGATTCATGAGTTTTGACTTCGAAATTGGATGCATTGGGGCAACGATTGAAGGGAATTTTATATGCATTTTGAATCTTAGGACACCCTCAACAAGGCCCTATGGTTCATGCCCTCCAATTGAAGATGATTTGGTCCAATTTTGAATTTGTTCAAATCGGCCCCTTGAACGACACGGTGACTTTGGGGATAAAATTCTACGATTTTAATCGACATTCAATCCGATTAAATGTGGAATTACGTGTATGATAAAGTCCTCTTAAATGCCCAATAGTTAATGGCTTCAATCGGATCCAAGAAATTTGCCAAATCCTCCATTGAAGCTTATAAAAGCTTACGGATGGGCTCTTCGAAGAAGATACGCGCGCGGGTTGAAGGATTCGTTTTTTGGGCTTTTGGAGGGGCAAACGATGTCCGTTTTGGACGAATTTTATATGTACGGACTCGTATTGAAATTATCTACATGATTATGGGAAAAAATGCAATTTTTGGATTTTTTTTGTACTGTACGCCTAAGATAAGCGTGTGCTTTTAAACTTGCAAAAAAAACAAACAAACAAACTATACGCTTAAGCTAAGCGTGTGGGCACACGCTTAGCTTAAGTGTGTAAGAACTGTGATGTTTTTTTAAAATATCAATAATACCCCTACACGCTTAGCTATACGCTTAAGCTAAGCGTGTAAAATCGGACGCTTAGCTTAAACGTGTAATTTCGCGTCCATTTAATTCCATTCTCGAGTGTATTTAGTTTGTCCGATTATTTAAAGTTATGTTTCCTTGAAAAATCTCGATCCCTCCATATTCGAAATTCTTCTCCCGTACGGCCGTACCCATACAGCGAGAAGACGAAAGAAGCTTTCCAAGCTCCTTGTACTGGTAAATCCTTTATACACTTACGCTCTAGGGTTTCCTTTCCTGTCCACGATTGTGATACAACACCAACCCACAAAAGCTTCTACCTTTCCTATTATCTTTTGTAAAAATCTTAGGGTTTTAAGCTGCATCGTGTAATTGTTCTGCATCGCTTGTCTCTGTTCTCTCTCTAAGGCCAGACCTCTTTTTTGCAGCTGTGTTTCTCTGGGATCGGTATCGGATTCTGCTTGTTGTAGAGATGGTATGTTTCGACGCTTCAAAATTAATTCCCCAGCTGTCTATTCTAGTTTTTCTTTCTCCCAAATGTCTTCTTTTGTATGAATTCATCTGAATCGATTTGCACCTCCTTTTTCTGGTTCTATAGCTCCCTCTGACGCTTCTGAAGACTGCTCAAGGGCACCCTATGGTAAGAACTGAGGTCCATAATCTTATTACTCGATTTAGTCCTTTATCTTGTGAGCATATGTGATTTGGCTTCTGCAAAGTGATTTAATTGCTTGAAAACCTAGCATTTTGGCTGTTTCAGATCTTTGTGATGGCAGCAATGGTGTCAAGTAGACTTCTTTAGCAGTTATTACTGTTTTACTGTATTGTACACTGCTATGTAATGGGGATTATATAAAGTAGACATTGTCAAAATATTGATATATGCTATTCGTTATTGGCTGTTGGCAGTTAGTGGAATTGAAGAATGGAGAGACGTATAATGGGCATTTGGTCAATTGTGATACATGGATGAATATTCACCTCCGTGAGGTTATATGCACCTCTAAGGTGAGTACAAGTTGCCTAAGTTTATATACATATCTTACAGATAACCAAACTATTAGATGGATGAGAAATTGACAATTGAACTTGGTGCTCAATATTTTTTATCTCCCTTCAGGATGGAGACAGGTTTTGGAGAATGCCTGAATGCTACATCCGTGGAAACACTATCAAGTATCTTCGAGTTCCAGATGAGGTATGTTTCGTATAGAACTTAAGGAAGTGTTTTCTTCAGTTGAAACTCTTGATAAGTCTTTATCTTTTGTTCTGATCTTCTTTATAGATTTTGTCTATGTTGACCCAATGCTTTAGGCTTTATTTTTCTATGAAGTTAGATTTTGAATACTTCTTCACTTTAGATCTTGATTTTCTGCATTCCTGAGAACTAAGATGCAAGTAATATTTTTCTTCCTATTCTAATCAATGATGGTCTGGTGGAATGTGGAACCTCAATTACCTAAATATAATAAGAAGCTCAGAGTTGTGTGTTCTTTGTTGAAGATCCTTGGATATCTTATTTTTCATGGCATTAAGGCACTTCAGACAAAAGGTCACTCCAGAGTGAAGCTTTTAGGACATGAGTTTTGGATTGTTATCGTCATTTCGCTTATCTCCAAATGTGAAACATTCTCAATTCATGTAACTAGCTATAAGCTAAAAGAATTGCAAGCGCAAAGAACAAATCTCCATTTGACTATTCAAGTCATATCCAACATACCCTCCTCATACAAGCTTGCACAATTCTATCTAACATGTTGTAGGGACATTGTAGTGTTGCTTTGTCCTTTTACCCCACTTCTTTCTTGAAGTCGTCTATTTACACATTGTAGTTTATTGTTCCTTCAGCTAACATCTGATGTTATTCTCGGTTTCAGGTCATTGACAAAGTTCAGGAAGAGGCCAAGAGCCGTACAGGTACGCTTTTTTATGTGGTAAAGGAGTTTGTGTGATGACTGTTAAGTCTACCTTAAAAATTAAGACGTATTTGTTCTGTAATGCAATTTGTTGCTTTAATAAAACATTGCAGTTCTTGATGAAACAAATCGTATGGTGATGTTTTTCGGTCTACCTGTTTAGCCATTGTTGTGTCTGGGAAAAGGTGAAGCATGTCTAATTGACTAAATGTATTACATTAACAGATAGGAAGCCACCTGGAGTAGGCCGTGGGAGAGGTAGGGGCAGAGAAGACGGCCCTGGACGGCAGCTCAAAGGCATTGGGCGTGGCTCAGATGATGGGGGAAGAGGCATGGGTGGCCGAGGCCGGGCTGGCAGAGGTAGAAAACACTGACATCTTCTAGGCCCTTAGGATTAAATTTTCTTCTTCAAGAACTTCCGGGGAGCTGTGAATTCTCCAAGGAAGTTGGAGCTGGTTGTTAGCTAATCTGATCTTTCTGTTATTGTGTGGCAGGTGGTGGCCGGGGCCGAGGATAGTACAATATTGTTTTCGTTGTGGAGAGGTTTTGACGCAATATCCTGTGCCTTGTATCCGTGCGGAAGATCAGTTTGGCGACACCTCTATATTATGAACAGTGTCAGGTTTTCTCGTTTAATTTGGACAAAACGTTATTCTTGGCAACTGCAGTGAGATGTGTATGCTGCCTGCTTACATCTCTCATTGTTATTTTGACAGTCTAAATATCTATATATTGAGTGCCAGGATACTTTACATTCTCTCCCATTTAACAAGTATTCCATAATAAACGAATAAAGTGTTTGTATAGGTGTGAATGTAAAGTATCCTGACACTCAATATATATATATTGAGTGCCAGGATACTTTACATTCACACCTATGCAGTGGTGCGTCGGGCTACCTCCTCTGCACATGTCCAAACCAACAGAGTCTAGTTTCACACAATCGTTCCCTAATATTGGCCACTCTAACCTTGTCCATAATGACTTCATTCCTTATCATGTCAAATCTGGTGTGACTGCATATCATACAATGAAACATCCTCATCTCTATCACCATCATTTTTCGTTCATGAGCTTTTGTGATCGGCTAGCATTCCACACTATACAACAAAGCCGTTCTAACTATCGTCTTGTAGAACTTATCCTTGAGTTTGAGAGACACTTTTTTGCCATACAATACTCCCAAAGCGCTCTTCCATTTCTGCCATCCCATCTGCATTCGATGTTTAATATATGTATTTATTTCGTCGACGCTCTGCATAAAAGACCCTAAATACTTTAAAATTATCCTTCTTCGTTTTGACCTTCCCACCAACCGCACTTCCGCCATGATCTTCACTCAACCTACTTCGTTTTTGTCTTGCTCATCTTAAGCCCTTTGATTCAAGCTTCTCCTTCCAAAGCTCCAATTTAGCTTAAACACTAACCCTAATTTGGTCCACTCTACAAACAATATACACCATGGTGCCCCACCCTATATTTCCCTAACAAATCATCATAAGCAGTGTAAAAAGGAATGTACTTAAAACCGACACTTGATGTAAGCCTACATCCACCCGAAAATACTCAAGTGTCTCCTTCTAATATATGACCCCAACGCCTCCCTAGTCTCGAAGCACCTCCACGATAGCTCTCTTGTACACGTCCTTCATATTCTTAGGATTAGATAAAAGAACTAGGTCCAGTCAAGGTTATTTGGTTCCCTTGATTTTTCTCTCGCAAGTTTCTTATTTTGTTTTCTCTTTCATAGTTTCCGAATATATTAACATTAGATAGTTTGGTTCTTTTGCAAGCAATTAGGTATGAAAATTATGTTATTTAAACTCTTATTTTCATTAATAAAAATAGGTTTTAGTCAAACTCGAGGAAATTCCTTGATAAAGCCTTTAACTCTTGTTTATCTATTTCTACGTCAAAGCACTAACTTGTGCTAATCTATCCAACGACAGAGTTCCATGAGTGCTCTTCGTTTTTTTTGATAAGGTAAAAATTCGAGATCCGACAACAACGTCAGAATACTCGAGAGGTCGATAAAACGGCAATCGGAAAAAACCGGTTAAGAACAATAAAGCAAACAAAAGAAAATACAACAAGCAAAATCGAGCCTAACGAAACTAGGGAGAGAAGTGAGTCAAGCACAATTCACCAGACAGTGCCACCAGATCAAGGGTCAAACATGAAAAATCATGGACATGTGCTGAATGGACTACCATGACGTTTACCCTCACCTAGATGAAGGATCTTCAGGAGTCTCGACCACCCTGACGTTACCCGCTCCTACCCACCACTAAGGCTCGATTGCTAAGTTTTAGATCAGCTAGTGATCCGGGCTGTTTCCCTCTCGACAATGAGAGCCTCAGACACAGCCACGACCACACGCGGAACAACTCGGACTCCACCTAGATCAACTCAACAAAGCTTTTGACATGTCGATCACTACGATGTAATATGATTTAGAAAGAGTAGAATCTGGCTAAACCCTCAATTTTGTTGGGGCCTAAATATGATATTTGCTATAACTTGTAGATTAACACATGCTTCCCAATTTGCAGCTATCTGCTAACTAATACTACTGAACTAGAGATAACTTGTAGTCTTGTTGTAGACCATCAAATGCAGCTTCTGCTATTTTTGTGATTGTTGTTCATCCTAGACCTGGATTGTAGGACCATGTCTTGCAGAAATGGAAATAAAAACTGAAGTAGCTTCTTTTATTTTTGAATGTGCCAGATCGAATAGTCATCTTGTCATATGAGAATACGAAATGGATTTCCCCCTTGTTCTTCATACTTTCATTGTGCTGAAATCTTACTGAATCGGAGGTGATATGATTTTCTTCTGGCACAGAAAGGTGGAACAAGTAGCTGAAGAGGCGGATTCTCTCAAAGATATAGTCTTGAAAAGTACTTCCTAAGGCATCAAACTTTTAGGGTTTATGTTGATTTCACAAATCAAAATCGAATTTAGAGCTTTTAGGGTTTTGATTTACAGACATCAATTTAGGGTTTCGATGATAGATATACCATTGATGTATTTTGTGCCAAAAATCAGTTCTTACCCCTTTTTCTTCTTCTCAGAAAAAACTGCATTTTGTAGAGTGTCATTGTGCAGGTAAATATTTCTCCTTCATGCGAGTGTTGAGCTTGAATTTCTCCTCGGCTTCGACTTGCTGACGCATATCGGTTCTTGATGCTCGATCTGGATGAAACTTTATGACTGCTTTCTTCATGAAACTTTATGTTGTATTTTTCCTGGTGCTAGCTTTGTTGTATTCTTCGCTTTAGGGTTTATCTTGGTTAGCTTTTTGTTGTATTTTTCCTGGTGGTAGTTCTTGAACATATAGTTCATTTTAGGGCTTTTTGGTGTCCATGATAGCTTTGCTAGAGCTAATTTGGTGTCCATTTTGTTCATTGATGTACATTTCTTTCCCTTGCTCTTCCTTCATTGTTGTATGCATCCATTTTTTCATTCTTTTTTGTTTTGCTGGTGATGTTGTGAAGCTGAGTGTCTAATGTACATATGCTGGGTGAACCTTGGAAACAATCTTTGTTGCTCATTACAAGTGAGGTTGCGAATGTAATTGGATTTTCTGAATTCAAGAAAGTTATGTGTTTTTGGTGCTGTGGAGTGATGAATATGTTGTTGAGGTGCTAGTTCCTGAATGTATAACTATTATGAAGAGGGAATCCTTTCCTATGATTTGGCATGTTTTGGTGTCCATGATAGCTTTGCTAGAGCTAATTTGCATTTAGTTCATTTTAGGGCTTTTCTAGAGATCATTTGCCCTTAATTTGGCATGTTTTTCTGGAGATAATTTGCATATAGTTTTTCTAGAGATCATATGCCCTTCATTTCTAGTTTTTTTGGAGATCATCTGCCCTTCATTCTAGCTTTTCTAGAGATAATTTGCATATATAGTTTTTCTTGCAGAATCTGAAGACGAGATTTTGGCCTGCATTTGGCATGTTTTTCTGTCCATAAATAGCTTTGTTGATCATCTGCATTTAGTTCATTTAGGGTCTTTTCTGAGCTGGTCATCTGCATATAGCTTTTCTTGTAGAATCTGAATCCTTGCAATTGTTTACTGGGGGATTTGTAAACTGGGCTACAAATTGACTTATTTGCTCTCTCATGACTGTTATTTTTAGTGTGTGACAAAGTTTGACTTATTTGCTCTGTCATGGAGTTCATATAAGTTGGAATTTCATAGATAATTCTTTGAGCTCCCATTAATGTGTTTATTTGTTGTGGTAGTATTAGGGATGTCATTCTCTCATTCTGGAGACGACTCTGAAAGTCAACATGCGGGAAGTGACGTAAATCAGTTTTCGCTCACAACGCAAAACTCCTACAATGCCAACTTCAGATTGCCGACAGAGGTGCTTGAAACGCTAACCAATTATAGTGTGTCATCACCTGGGGGTGGCTTTCTGATGACATCAGGGTGATTTCTCTTATACCCTATTTTATTTGCGCATATACTAATGTCACTCTTATTCTGAGTTTCCTCTTAGTAATGTCACTTTTATCTGAATGTGTGTCTTAGATCTTACATATCTCTATTAGTATAGAAGAGATTATACATGACAGCAAATGGAGTCTTGGATTGTGAGTTTATTTTCTCAGAAATGTGTCTTTGCTGCTTCAGAATTGGAGTCTTAAAGCAAGATATGCAATTTAAGTGTATGTAATTTGAGTGTAGTTTGGGCTTGATGCCAATTTCTGAGATGTGTGTCTGAGGCAAAACATTTCTGAGATGTGTGTCTATTAGTATAGAAGTTCATAATTATTATCTTAATCTGTCTTTGTTGCTTCAGAATTGGAGTTTATTTTCTCAGAATTGGAGCTCATTTCTAATATGCATTCTTTTACCTTGCAGGCGCTTGAGGATGAATTTAGGGATGAGGACTCATTACTGAATGGATCCCCAGGAAGCGCATGTGCTACGCGACTACAAGCCCTAGCTGGACGACAACGAATCCGTCTCGATGAATATGAGTTGGACATTGCTGCGTACAGTCAACATCAAACTGTCGCTGAGAATGCTAACATCGCATTGGCTGACAGAATTACAGGTATAACAACTGCTCATGTGCTCGTATGCTTGGAACGAGACCGTTTAAGAAGAATTATAAGGGTTGGGGTATGTGTGCTAGTGGTACTTGTAATCGTGATATTATTGCTTGGTTTTAGGGTTTATGTGGGGCGCATTCTACATACCCGCTGATGTGGTTTGTAGCCTGCGATGGGGACGATATGGTATCTAATTTTGAGCGCAATTTTGAAACTTTATGCATAGAATTGTTAATCTTGGGCATTCATGTTTGCCATTTTGTATCAATTATGCATGGCGTTGTGATGAACTATCATGGTCATTGTGCAAGGCGCAATTTAGTGGACCAATTAGTTAGGCATTAGGCATTTCTATGTTTCAAGGCGACAACTGTTGTAAGGAAAACGATGTATAACAATTGTCTATGTGTATATACTTTTTAGTCATTTGATGTGTGTTTACTTTTTTTTATTTAAATGAGTTGTCTCTAGCATTTGAACACCAATCATTTGTTCATTTTCTTATCGGACAAACACATGTGAATGTGCAGTTATCTCATCCATCATGTGATGCAACCGGAAGTATGTCATGTGAATGTACAATGGATTAAGCAAGACCACAAAAATATCACAAACATGATTTCAATGTTTAGGGTCGGTATAATAACATCCCTCTATATACATTTGCCATTCTAATGTATAAGCATTAAAACCATAATTTTCACTATCCTCTACTCCCCTACAATATGTCGAGTATCTCATGGACCATTGCGGATTCAAATGCATTGCTAGAGGCAATTGTTCTGTGGCAAGACCAAATGGGTATTGCCACTTCCATCGAATGGCATGTTATAGCTGAACGACTGTATAACGCTACCGGAAGAAATGTTACGGTGAAATCTTTGAAGAACCAATTCAACTTTCTTAAGAAGCATTGGCATCTATGGCACCGATTTGAAAGGGATGGCGATGTTGAATGCGACCCAGTTACTGGGGCCATTTTGGGAGATGCTACTTGGTGGGAAAATAAGATTGCGATGAGTTTAAAAACAATCGGTAATCATGTTTTTATGCATTTTATTTTCGTACTAAATACCTTGTTCATTCTATGTGTTGTGTTGTGCTTTGTTGTAGATCGACGACAATTACCGCAAGTTCCGCAGAACCCCCTTATCTCCTGTCACCAAAGAGTTGTGTGCACGCGTCTTCAATTATTAATGTCATGCAAAATCTACCTTCGTACTTGATGTGTGTATTTCCAGTCTTGTTTGCATTTCCAGTAGTTCTTTGCTTTTGTCCAGTCGGTTGTTTGTTGTTTAATGCTTGTTTGTTGTTTAATGCTTTAAGTACTTGGCTTCTGGCCAGTTGGTTGTTTGTTGTGTAATGCTTTATATGTTTTGTGGTTCTTTTGGGGTTTTTGTTAATGACATGGCATTTATGCAACTATGGAAGCAAGCAAGATAAAAATACACATAATTAACTAGGCAAGATAATAATACATCAAATTCTTAACAATCAACATACGCAACCAACATAGAATTCCAAGAGCCCAAATTTTTAACCGGGTTTGTTTCAAACATCATAAAGTTTCAAAATGATTTTCAACCGGCATCGTTTCAAACATACTAAAGAAATCTTACTCTGTTGTTCCAAATTTCACGTGCAATTTCAGCTCTTAATTCGCCCATGCCTCCAGGCAATTCGCCAATGCCTTCATCTTCTCGCCCTTGAAATATTTCTTCCAATTGTTCGTCATCTTCAAATAATGCATCATGGTGCTGATGTTGTAGAATGAAATTGTGGAGGCCAAAACAAGCTAGAATAAAGTCGTTCTGTGTTGGGATACTGTAGCTCGGCATAGCATTTAAAATCTTCCATCTCTTTTTTAGGACTCCGAAGCATCGCTCAATGGTGCATCGTAAGGAAGAATGAACGCGGTTGAATCCTTCTTCAACGTTTTTTGGAATCTCCCGCTTGAATTGAGATTTATGGTATTTCACTTTAGAATATGGCACCATGTATCCTTGTCTATCCGGGTATCCCTTGTCCAATAGATAATAACGACCTGGAAAAAAATATGTGTAAAACAACCTAGAATAAAGTGGCACCCAAAAAAGTTCATGTGAAGAAACGTGTTTTACCCTTGCAAACAAGCTTCCAGATCCCAACATTGATATGCATAAAGTCCAACTTAACAAGTAAAAGTTTAACAGTTACCTGCTGGAGGGTGTGGGAAGTTAAGACATGGCGTTTTTACAGCATGGTCGAACACCCGCGCATCATGCGCACTCCCTTCCCACCCTATCGAAATGAACGTGAAGTACATGTCAAAATCACACACGGCCATGACATTAAACGAGCAATATTTTTTTCCGCCTAAAGTATGTATATTGCTCGTGCAATGGCATAGAAGCAGTTATGTGAGTCCCATCAATGCAACCAATTGCCCTCTACAAGTGAATGTGTAGCACAATAAGGAGTTAATTATTGAATTCTTATGTGTCAATGCATAAACCCTAAACCATAAATACCTCAAAAAGGCCATATCTCTCTTGCGATTGAATCTTGTTAGGAACTATAGTGAAATTTCGGTCACAGGGTTGTAGCAGTTTTCGTACAAGACCTTGGAATCCAGACTTCCGACCAACTTGTAGGATCGTGATTGTTAGATAAAAACTTAAGGAACTCAGAATAATGATTCTCAGTTCCTTTAGCAGCGGAAGATAAACAATCAAACAAATGACAAGTTCCTTATAGTGGAAACCTTTGATTGACAACTAGCAATCCAGGATAAAAACCACTACCTTTCTTTCGAAAGGATTTCAAAGTCTACTTCTTGATTTCTTATCTCTTTTGGTTACAACTTATCCTAGGAACGAACACACAGTTCCTTTGCCTTACACACAGTTAGACAATCCTAGATAACTTAACACAATCAATAATCAATCCAAGAAACAGACTTTCGCACCTAGGAACTATCACTTACAGTCACATGAACTTAGCACTAAGCTCTTCTTCCTTGACTGGTTCCTCTTGATCTCGGTTTGCTTTGGTGATCTTTGTTTTGAGGTTCACACTAGATGTTTGCTAATGAGTGTGAGTTCTTGTTTTTGTGCATTGAGATAACTCTTGGGTTAGTCTTCCTTTTATAGAGGATTCTTCGCAGCTCGATCCTCTCTTGGTTCCCACAGATTGAGCTTGCCCTAGGATTAGTGGTTCTCCTTGATCCACGTTGTTCTTGGCATGTGCAAACAACCTAGGCAGCTCAGAATCTCTCTTGGTTGGTCAACTACCTCAGACGAGCCTTGTGGTGTCGTTGTCAAAATGCTTTCATCCGAGGTTGAGTAAGCTGGACGCTTGGGAACCGTCTGTTGGACAGCGACGTCTTCATGTGCTGTCGCTTTCATCGTCTCTGTCCGAGGTAGAGGTTCTCTAGGCATCTTGTTCTTTAGCTCTTGGACCTTGACAGACTTTTGGAAGCTTCGGACAAGTCGTTTTCGACACCTTTTGTCCGAGGTTGTGTGTCCTCAGATTTCTCGGGAATCGCAATGTCGCAAGCTCCATTTCTGGGCACACCTGGGTTCCTCTGGATTCCTTCAGCTGTCTTGTTCCTTTGGTTCCCTTGTTCTGTTTGGCTTTCCTGCCTTAGGTAATTTCCTGTGGTTCCTTAAAACACATCTTTGAGATAAAACATTAGTATCATAATATTTGTCATATTCAAAAGTAGAGAAACTGAGGAACGGAACTCTCAGGGGAACCTAAGTTCCAGAGTTCCGTTTCCTAACAATTTCCCCCTTTTTGATGATGACAAATACAAGGAACCTGACAATATAATAGGACTTTGAATCTTATGAGACCATATTGAGATAACGAGATTTACAACATTACAGATTAGTGATAGAACATTCAATGGTTGCAAATTCCCCCTAAGCAAGTGAACAAGTTTATTTCAAATTCCCCCTTAGAAATAGAACTAGTTCAGAGTTCCTATTAATTCAGTAGTCTCCAAAGTTTAAGGTTCCTATCCTTTTCTTCCCCCTTTTGACATCATCGAAAAGATTAAGTATAAGTTAAGAACATGATATCGGAGTGAATATGCGATTGCAGCAAGCCTAAAAAAAATCATAATGAGAACGTTAAGGCAAAGACAAATTGATCATTGGAACGATTCCAAATATAGTCATTAAAGCTTCATTGATCATTGTTCAAAACACACAAAATACCACAAGCAAATAACAAACAACCGACAAGACAAATAACAGATAGGAAGGAAGACAACAAAAGCAATCTTAAGAAAGACAACAAAAGGGATAGAAGAGGAGAGTAGGATCCTAAGGGAAACTACTAGCTCGCTGTGGCGTTGCAGCACTGGGAACCTAGAACAAGCGTTCCTATGGCGTAGTAACGGCCTCTTCTTCTGCATCCTTGTCGTCGGTTCCTACATTTTGGCCTGCGGCCTGATGAGCACTGATTGCACCTTGCCAATCCTTCTGCAGAACGTCCACCAGACTCTCGACAGCAGAACTGATACGCCCCAACTCTTTTACTTGATCATGGATGGCGACCGTGTTGGCAGTCGAGCCTTCCAAGATAGCTTTTTCAATACGATCCAACGCAAGGAGGATCACAGAGGAGTCTGAAGAGGGGGGTTGCTGAGGGTGGGAACTAGAACGGCCCTGGGAACTCGCATTTTCCTTAGGTGGGATTTCTTCTGTTTCAGCAGGGTTGGGTTGTTGTTCCTTAGATTTCAGCTTCCGAACTGTGTGCATTGTAAGACATTTGCTGTAGGCAGTCTCGGGGAAGTCTTCTGGGTACTGATTGAGGTTGGAGAGTAGCCTTTTGATGATGTGAGGGAAGGGTAAAGCGTGGGAGTCATGGGATGCACAGAATTGCATGTGAGCCAGCACAATACGGGGAAGATCTAACTGAACGCCGGAGAGCACTTTGTCCATGTAGATGGCGTCGGTGATGAGGACTTCGTTCCTGTGCTCTTGCCTGGGAACCAAGTTGCGAGTGATCCAAAAATGCAGTAGCCGGTTTGCGATGGAGAGATCCTTCGTCTCCAAAGATGAGGGGGATACGCCATCATAAATTTGCTTGATGATTGCTCCTTTGGACTTGAAGCCCTTTCCCTTGGGCCATCCCTTCTTCTGAGGCAGAATGCCAAACCCAGACCTCGACTCAATCCCTAGAGCAGACGCGATTAGATTGGCGGACAGGGGAAAGCTGGTTCCCTTCCATATGAGAATGGCGTCATGACAGGGAAAGTTCTCTTTCTGGGGTACAAACTCCATGGACTGGTAAAACATCCGGACAACCTCGTCGGAAGCAGAGAAGGGTTCGCACATCATCTCATCCCACCCTTGGAACTGCAACAGAGAGTGGAACTCATCCAAAGCTTCTCCATAGAGTTCCTCATCCTCTTCTTCTAATGCATGGGTCCAGAATTCTCTGCCGATAATGAGAGGTTTTAGGATCTTCCTTTTGGAGAAGGAGGAGGAGACAAAGAGGGTGGAGGGTTTGGCCTTTTTTGTGGATTTGGTTTCATAGGGAACAATGGCTTGGGAGCTTCTCTTCCTCTGTTGCATTCTTGTGGCGACAGAGGGGCCTGGGTTGGAAGTTTTGGATTTGAGGCTGATCGGGGAAGGCTCGGAGCTAAGGATCTCTTGAAGGGATTTATCCGAAGAGGAATCATGCGACCCGCCTTCAGAAACTGATTTTGTGACTGATTCTGAAGCCAAAGTGATGGCTTGCTCCTCTTCTTTGGGCATGGTTGGTTCCTCTTCCACCTTTTCCTTAGCCTTTGGTGGTTCCTCAAGCTTCTCTTCTGGTTTCTCTGCCGGTTTCGCCACAGGGTTCTCTTTGAGGATGGATTTTTGAGAGGTGGAGGGAGAAACAGGCTTGGAGGAGGAGGCTTTAGCCTTCTTTTCGCGAAATGCTTGAAGAAAAGCAGCCTCCTCTTCGTCCATAACAACGATTGGGTTAGGGTTGGCCATTTGAGAGAAGCTACGAGGATTGCTGTGTGAAGAGCTTGTGTGATCAGAGAGATGGAGAGATTGTGTGATCAACTCGGAGCAACTGAGCACCTCGTTAAGGGCGTTGAAGATCTGGGATGGCCAAGAGCTGAGGTGATCGTTGAAGCAAATCCAGCCGTTGAGAAGATCAAGGCAAATCTGAAGCATTGAAGAGAGTTGCAGCCTTTTTGGAACGGCTAATTTAAATTCAAAAATTGACCCTTCAGAGAAGAGGGAGGTCTGCCACTGATAAGACGTGGCTTATCCCTGCCAATATGCCATAAATAGCGTCTGGGAGAGCCAAGCGAGCCGTTGGAGAGACGCGGTGATCTGGTTCCTTTCTAGCGACATTTTCAGCGAGCTAGAGGAATGTATGGGAACCTTTGGTGTGGGTGGAGACAAAGGAACCAAAAACAGTATGTTCCCATACAAGGAATCAGGGTAGGCTATTTATCGCATTGCACAATAATTCTCAGAGAAGGTTTAGAGATTGATCATAGAGAATTAAATTGAGCAATGAGGCAAGGGTAGGTCTTAGTACACAATCATCATTTCAGCTTGTAATGTTGGGTTAGAAATATGATCAGATTGTGACTTTTGGGCCATCAAAGAAATTTGAACAATGAGGAGTTGAGAAATAATGATAATCAAAAGGAAACGAACCAGAAAAATTTATCTAAGCCTTTATAAGAAACCATTATGACACGAAGGATTTATAGCAAAAGATATAACACAAGGACATCAAGACTCAACAAGTTAAATATCTTAAACTAGTCAATCAGGGGAACTTGGAAATAATTTTCAGAACTAAGGTCACTACTGAGTAATGAGAATCATTCCTAGTTCCAATCTAAGGTTCTCAAAAGGAACTCTATTCAATGCCTTGGTGAATATATCTGCAATTTGATCTTCAGTTCTACAAAATTTCATAATGATGTTTCCCTTCTCAACATGATCTCTAAGAAAATGATGTCTAATGTCAATATGCTTGGTCCTAGTATGATGCACATGATTCTTAGAAATGTTTATGGCACTAGTGTTATCACAAAGAATAGTGAGAGGGCCATAAGACATACCAAAGTCCGCGAGTTGTTGCTTTAGCCAGAGAAGTTGGGAACAACAAGAGGCAGCTGCAATATACTCGGATTCTGTGGTGGAGAGAGAGACTGAAACTTGTTTCTTTGATCCCCATGACACAAGGCAAGGGCCTAGGAACTGTGCCATTCCAGAAGTGCTCTTTCTATCCACAAGATATCCAGCATAATCAGCATCGGTGAAACCCATGAGCTCAAAGGGACATTCTTTGGGGTACCAAATGCAGAGATCGTCAGTTCCCTTGAGATATCGAAGTATTCTCTTTACAGCAGCCAAGTGGGTTTCTCTCGGACAAGATTGGAACCTAGCACACAAGCCAACAGCAAAGACAATGTCTGGTCGACTAGCGGTTAGGTACATGAGTGAGCCTATCATACCTCTATAGAGCTTCTCCTCCACTAGAGGACTCGAGTGGTCCTTATCCAGATGGGCAATGGTGGATATGGGAGTGGAGAGAGGCTTGCATGAATCCATTTTGAACTTCTTCAGTAGTTCCCTGACATACTTCTGTTGGTGGATTTGAATACCATCTTCCTTTTGAGTGATTTGTAATCCGAGGAAGAATGTGAGTTCCCCAATTAAACTCATTTCAAATTCACTGCTCATCAAGTCTTTGAACTTGTCTACAAGGGACATGTTAGTGGAACCAAAAATGATATCATCAACATAAATTTGAACCACTAAGATGTTACCTTCTTCTTCTAGGATGAAGAGAGTCTTATAAATAACTCCACGCCTGTAGCCATTTGAGAGTAGGAACTGGGCAAGACGATCATACCAAGCTCTGGGAGCTTGCTTGAGGCCATAGAGTGCCTTGTCTAGAAAGTAGACATGATCTGGATGATCGTCGTCTTCGAAACCAAGAGGTTGCTTGACATAGACTTCTTCTTGAAGAATTTCATTGAGGAAGGCTGTCTTCACATCCATTTGGAACAACTTGAACCCTTTGTGAGATGCGAAGGCAATCAACAACCTTATTGCTTCGATCCTTGCCACTGGAGCATAGGTTTCATCATAGTCAATTCCTTCTTGTTGATTGTATCCTTGAGCCACAAGTCCTGCTTTGTTCCTTATCACAGCTCCTGTATCATCTAGTTTGTTTCTGAAAACCCATCTGGTTCCTATGATGTGCTTATCCTTGGGGCGAGGAACCAGATGCCAGACTTTGTTCTTTTCAAATTGATGAAGCTCCTCTTGCATGGCTTGGATCCAGTCCGCATCCTTCAGTGCCTCACCTATGTTCTTTGGTTCCACAATAGACAAAAAGGCATTAAAGGCAAAGAAAGTTAGATGTTCGTACCTGACTGGAGGCTTGACGACTCTTCTTTCTCTGTTGGAAGCCAAAGTATTTGATGTGGAGACATTCTGAGTTGAGTATTCAGCTTCCTGGTTGGGGTCACCTTCTCCATTGAAGAACATGTGGGAAGATGAATCATTGAGGTCTCCACAGATGTTGTCGTCATGCTCATGGTTCCCAGAAATGGATTGTTGTTCATTATCCATGGGAACTGGTGGAGGAGCCATTGGAGGGTTCCGTTCAGCAGGGCAGGAACTGGGAGGAGTGACATCTTCATCTGGATCTTCTTGGGATGAATTGGGAAACGGATCTTCAAAGGAACTGGTGGTGTTCTACACAATCTTTCCGAGTGATTTTTCATTAAAAATAACATGAACACTTTCTTCTACCTTTTTAGTCCTTTTGTTGAAGACCTTGTATGCCTTGCTGCCTGAGGCATATCCAATGAAGATTCCTTCATCACTTCTTGGGTCGAACTTGCCAAGATTGTCCTTCCCATTGTTGTGCACAAAGCACTTGTATCCGAACACCCTTAGATGAGAAATGTTGGGAACTCTTCCTCTTAGGAGTTCATAGGGTGTCTTCTCTGTGATAGGGCGAAGCATGGCTCTATTGATGATGTAGCATGCTGTGTTGATCGCCTCAGCCCAAAAGGATTGGGAGAGTCCACTTGAGATCAACATAGTTCGAGCCATGTCTTCCAAGGTCCTATTCTTTCTCTCCACTACTCCATTCTGTTGAGGAGTGTATGGTGCAGAGAAGTTGTGATCAATGCCATGCTCACTGCAAAAGGTTAGAAATTCTCCATTTTCGAATTTGGTACCATGGTCAGACCGAATAGCATTAAGTGAACAATCAAGGGATTTTTCTAACAAGGGAACCAGGTCTTTAAAGCGATCAATGACTTCACTTTTAGATTTAATGAAAATGGTCCAAGTAAAGCGAGAGAAGTCATCGACAATAACAAAAATATACCTGTTCCCTCCTAGGCTTTGAACTCTCATGGGTCTACAAAGATCCATGTGGATGAGCTCAAGAGGCCTTGAGGTGCTTACCATGTTTTTGGATTTGAAGGAACTACGAGCCTGTTTTCCTTTTACACAGTCAGAGCATGGTTCCTTAGATGTACCACTCAGCTTTGGCAATCCTCTGACTAGTTCATTTGAGTGTAGCTTTTGAATCAGCTTGGTGCTAGCATGACCGAGGCGTTGGTGCCACAACTCAGCTTGGTCATTCACGGTTGAGAGACACAGTTTCTCCTTGGGGACGAAGGATGGATCAACAATGTAAACATTGTTGAATCTCTTTCCTTTTAGGATGATTTGTCCCGAGGAGTCAAGAACTGAGCATTCGTTTGATCTAAATCTGACTTCATTGTCTCCTTGATCACACAGCTGTGACACACTTATTAGATCAAAACCAAGACTATCAACAAGGTGAACTTTGTTTACCTGAATGTGATCGTTGAGTTTCACAGTTCCTATTCCACATATTTTCCCTTTGCTTTTGTCTCCAAAGGATATGTTCCCTCCTTGGAGAAGTTGAAGAGAGGTCATTTGATTTCTTCTTCCGGTCATATGGCATGAGCAACCACTGTCAATGTACCATAGTTGGGGTTGCCTCTCTTCTTTCTGCACACAAGGGAACTAAGATTTCTGAACCCAGCGAAGCTTGGATTTACTGGGGGGATTAGCATTCCGAGTCTGTGAATAACCAGGGAACTGGTTTCTTTCATGATAATGAGTACTTTTCTCCTTTTCAAAGTTCCTTTTCTTAGCACAATCAGTGTTGTAATGACCATTCTTACCACAGTAGGTACACAAACGATTGTAAACAACATGTCCATATTTTCCTTTTCCTGGCCTAAAAGGTTTTTCAGTTTTCCTTTTGTTAAAATCAACATTGTTTCTAACCTTGCTATGGGCCATTTCAATATATTTTTTGTGAGCAAAGGAATTGGTGAACCATTGGTTTTCAGGAACCATCTTTTCTTTTCCCTTTGGTTCCTTCTTAGGACTTTGAGAACCTTCATTGAGACGTTTGGCAACCTCAGCCTTGTTCTCAAGGACCATGATCTTCTCTGATAGGAATTGATTCCTATCACGAGAAGTGGCCAGAGCAATACTGAGGTTCTCATTCATCTCAACAAGTTCTCGCCTAGCCTTTTCTTCTTCAGCATCATTGTTCCCTTTATTATTGACATATCCTATTCCATGTCGTTGTCTCACAAAAACAGTTTGATTTATCGTTTTTTCATTAATGTAATTAGTGAGAATGTCTAACCTATCCATTATGGATTGAAGCATGTCATTTCCAGGTGGATTAGCATGCAAGAGAACTTTGACAGAATCTATGCTAGTTTCATCACAAGATTTGCAAATTTTAAGGTGACTAGCATGCACATTTCTAATATCAATGAGTTTGGAGTGAGTTTCAGCTAGGTCTTTCTCAGTTTCATCAAGTTTCTTACTCCAAACAGAATTCTCGACAGTCAAGCAAGCAATTTCATCTTCACAGTCATCTAGTTTCTGTTGAAGGGAACTGGTTTTACTTTCCTTATGATCTTAAGAAGTTGTTTCTTATCACAATCAACTAGGGATTTTAAGAGATCGTCAGAAGTTACCTCAAGGTCTTCTCAGTCGCTTGAGTCTCCTTTTGCCATGAGACATCTCCCTCCAGAGAAGCCACTCAGATCCAGTTCCTCATCTGAGTCTTCTCCCCATGATGCTACGAGAGCCTTCTTTCTTTGAGGTCTTTCCTCTTCCTTGGACTCTTCTTTGTTGGGACAGTTCTTAGCGTAGTGTCCCTTCTCCTTGCACTCGTAACAGGAGACTTCCTTGAGATCTCTTCTTGGTCCATTGTGAGAGGAACTGCCCTTTTGGAACCTTCCCTTCACAAAGAATTTTTTGATGTTCTTTGTGAAGAGGGCTGTTAGTTCGTCCTCCTCTTCTTCAACGTCTGAGTTCTCTTCCTCCATCTCGAGCCTAGAGAAGGCTTTGGAGATCTTGAGGGCGATTCCTTTCTCTAGTTTCTTATCGGCATTGGCTTTAGTGTGCTCTCCTTCTTCAACTTCCAGTTTCCCTATGACTTGGGTCAAGGGAAGGGATTGGATGCCTGGAGTGTTCTTCATGATTCCCTTGAGAAGGGTGAACTTGGAGTTGAGTCCATTGATAATCACCAAGGACTTAGAGACTTCATCAAGATCAACTCCCGCCGCCGTCAACTTTCCAATTAATCTGTTGAAGCGAGAGTAGTACTCTGAGATGGTCTCAGTTTCCATCATTTTGAAGGTGTGGTATTCTCCTTCCAAAGCAAACTTTCTGCTTTGCTTTAGTTCCTCACTTCCTTCATGCATCTCCTTGAGAGCTTTCCACATCTCCTTGGCCGTCTTGATGCCTATGACTTTGTCCATGTCCTCTCTGTCCAATCCATTGAGGATGAACTGTCTTGCCTTGGCATTCTTCTCCATGATGACATAATGTTCTGGTTTCCAGTCTTCTTCCTTCATGGTAAGATCGACGTGGCCATCTCCATTTTCGACTATCCTCCAACATTGGTAGTCGTTGGTCTTGATGTGGCTTTTCATGCACTTTTCCCACCATGTTTCTTCTCCTTTCTTGCGAAGGTGTGGCTTGTTGGTGGAGATTCCTAGCTCAAACATGCTTGGTTGAGACATGATCTGCAAACTTATCAAATATCTAGAGCTTTTCCTGCTCTGATACCAATTATAGGATCGTGATTGTTAGATAAAAACTTAAGGAACTCAGAATAATGATTCTCAGTTCCTTTAGCAGCGGAAGATAAACAATCAAACAAATGACAAGTTCCTTATAGTGGAAACCTTTGATTGCCAACTAGCAATCCAGGATAAAAACCACTACCTTTCTTTCGAAAGGATTTCAAAGTCTACTTCTTGATTTCTTATCTCTTTTGGTTACAGCTTATCCTAGGAACGAACACACAGTTCCTTTGCCTTACACACAGTTAGACAATCCTAGATAACTTAACACAATCAATAATCAATCCAAGAAACAGACTTTCGCACCTAGGAACTATCACTTACAGTCACAGGAACTTAGCACTCAGCTCTTCTTCCTTGACTGGTTCCTCTTGATCTCGGGTTGCTTTGATGATCTTTGTTTTGAGGTTCACACTAGATGTTTGCTAATGAGTGTGAGTTCTTGTTTTTGTGCATTGAGATAACCCTTGGGTTAGTCTTCCTTTTATAGAGGATTCTTCGCAGCTCGATCCTCTCTTGGTTACCACGGATTGAGCTTGCCCTAGGATTAGTGGTTCTCCTTGATCCACGTTGTTCTTGGCATGTGCAAACAACCTAGGCAGCTCAGAATCTCTCTTGGTTGGTCAACTACCTCAGACGAGCCATGTGGTGTCGTTGTCAAAACGCTTTCGTCCGAGGTTGAGTAAGCTGGCCGCTTGGGAACCGTTTGTTGGACAACGACGTCTTCATGTGCTGTCGCTTTCATTGTCTCTGTCCGAGGTAGAGGTTCTCTAGGCATCTTGTTCTTTAGCTCTTGGACCTTGGCAGACTTTTGGAAGCTTCGGACAAGTCGTTTTCGACACCTTTTGTCCGAGGTTGTGTGTCCCCAGATTTCTCAGGAATCGCAATGTCGCAAGCTCCATTTCTGGGCACACCTGGGTTCCTCTGGATTCCTTCAGCTGTCTTTTTCCTTTGGTTCCCTTGTTCTATTTGGCTTTCCTGCCTTAGGTAATTTCATGTGGTTCCTTAAAACACATCTTTGAGATAAAACATTAGTATCATAATATTTGTCATCTTCAAAAGTAGAGAAACTGAGGAACGGAACTCTCAAGGGAACCTAAGTTCCAGAGTTCCATTTCCTAACACAACTAATGCATCCAATACTTGATGGACTACTCGACTAACAGTGTCTCCTGATCTCTGAAAACGTTCACATGTTGCTATGTTGGACTGTCCTAGAGCAATTATGTATAGAAACACTCCCACTTTTTCTAGCACTGTCATATTTCGAGACGCTTTTAAGCCATAATTCTCTAACTCTTTTCACAAGTCTAGGACGACATGTCGTTCCATTCTAAATGAAATCAGGCACCACACATCTGACTCTGAGTCTATGATTTCTCTCATCCACATGATCCCAGTCAATTCCGAATCAAAACAAGGGACCTTAATGATGTACCTTCGTTAGTAAGCTGTTAAAAGTTGAGTGTTCATATCCAACCACAGCTTGCAACGAGGATACCACTTATTTCTGACATCTCTTTTGGACAGTTTACACTTGACTTTTCTGAGCTGGCCATCCATAGCCTAGGGTATATAACACCCTGTTATATACGAACAATCATTACATATTAAAACGTAATACAAACTGTAATACAATGCACGCTTATATAAAGAAATGTCAACAGAGTTTACAGAAAACCACATAACACCACATAGTTTGCATAACACCACATAAAACATACAAGATAAAAAATACGAAGACAAATTGTCTTAAAACACATGCCATGTTTTCAGAGAAACAAGAAATGTCAACAAAGTTTGCATAATGCCACTCGGTGGAAGTGCATCTACACTTGGCCACTGTTTCTGTACTCGTGAGCCAATCACTTGACCCTGAATTCATCGGTCTTTATCTTCATAAATGTCCTACGTCTATTTTTCTTTTCCAACTCAGTCACGGCAAAACACCATAAGCCAGAACCCCCTTCAACGAGACTAGAATCAACAAGCTTGTCTAGCACCCCAACAACCTCGTTGTATTTGGTGTCATCTCCTGTGGTGCTCGCCTCAAAATCATTTTTCATCAATGTCAACATTTGTTTACCAGTTTCCTCCACAGACGCAATTTGCTCGCTAAACAAGGCAGCTGAAGGTGATTGCCTTTTCCTCTTTTTTTGTATACTCATTGTTGTTGGGACGTGATAAGCACTACTTTATAGGGCTTAAGTAAGAGTCATTAGAGGTTTTATTGGTGCCATTCAGGTAGATTTAAACGCATTCATGTGTATGGCATTTGGAGGCAAAGTTGGTGTATTTGGAGGTGTTTGAGCTATTTTGGAGATCATATGAGACACTGAGGAGGAAGCCACCAGTAGTAGACGCCAAGGAGTTATGAAGTATTGGCGAGGAGGTGCTGAAGACACGCTTTCGGGAGCTGAAGAGACAAAGGAGGAAGAAACGAGTTCACGGCGACCGCCGTGCAACTTACGGCGACCGCCGCCAAATCCATTCCAGAAGCCTCAGCTACGACTTGTCCACGGCGCCCGCCGTGGAAAGACGGCGACCGCCGCAATTACGGCGCCCGCCGTGAAGGGTACAGCGGCCGCCGTGAACGTCTGAAGTCTGCCGCGCCGTTTCCTTATTTGCATTATTTTATTACTTTTTATTATTTCGTTTTAGGTTAACTTAACTTTATTTCCTTTAGTATTTAAGGGTTGAGATTAGGCTTGTTTGCCAATCTTCGTTTTATCTCAAAACCCTAATTCTACTTCTCCTTTCTACGTTATGAAGAACTAAGCCTCCTTGGCTTAGTCAGACGCTGAAGCTTTCGTTTTGATTCAGTTGTGAGGTTCTCATTCTTAATCTATTGCATGGTTTTTATCTTTCTCTTGCTTAAGTTGCTTATGATTGATATTGATAATCTCTATCTTGGACGCAACTAGGGTTTGTCGTTATTGATCTATTGATAGACTTAGATTGTTACTGGTTGAGCATATCTATTTCAGAGTAGCAACTGCATCGTGCTAGTATCTGGTTGTGCTAGTCTTATGCAGAAGAGAATTGATTTATATTCTAGGATAAAAGCTGGTTGTTTTATGCTAGAATTGTATCCAACTATATTCCTATCCGTAAATCTGCTGTTAAACTGAATCTTGATAGTTTCAGGGTTGTTTAATTAGTTAGTGTTAATAGTATCTGGTTGTGCTATTACTTATATCTGAAAAGGAATTGGAATTTCCATTGCATGAGATTTTGAATGAGTATCTAGGATCAACTTGTCATACGAATAGTGGATGTTGTTTGACTAAGTGCTTTTCCCATCACTGATTTCATCAACTTTTAGCTTGTTTACCTTTTGCATGTTTAGAACTTACAAAACTCACAAAACCCCCCTTTGGTTACGTTTGATTGACATACGAATTTCATATTTAGATAGAATTCGCCTCCCTGTGGATTCGACCTTTACTTACCTAGGACTACGGTTTAAGGTTTGTTCGAATATTTTGCATAGCAGTTTTACACGATGAAAACCTGTTATCAAACTGGCGCCGTTGCCGGGGAGGCAATAATCTATTTTGTGTGTGTGATTTGTGTGCCAATCTTGGTGTGAACCTATCTTATGGTTCACACCCGTGTTACTAATAATCTACCTCTAGTTTTTGATCCAGAGATCGAGAGAACTTTTCTTCAAGCTCGCAGGGCTGCGAATATACTACTTCAGGAAGCTGATACGATGGCTGATCAACGTGTTACTCTTGAGTCCTTGACAACTCCTAACTTGGAGCAACCAACTCGTGCTGTGCAATTCCCTGCCCTGGGTGATGGGGTTAAATTTGAGCTCAAGACATGAGTAGTCCATTTACTCCCGAAATTCAGTGGAACCCCGCTTGAGGATCCTATTCAGCACCTGGATGAGTTCCTTGAGGTCTGCACCAGTATGAGGCCATCTGAGATTACTGAAGATCAGATGAGGTTGAGAGTCTTTTCCTTTTCTCTGAAGGACTCCGCGAAGGACTGATATCATTCTTTACCGCCAGGAAGCATCACTACTTGGGTGAATTTGAAGAAGGTGTTTCTCGACAAATACTTTCCAGCTATCAAGTCTAATCAACTCAAAAAAAAGATTTGCAACATAGAGCAACTATCTAATGAGTCTCTCTATGACTACTATGAACGCTTCAAGAAACTGGTGAAGAGTTGCCCCTACCATGGTTATGCTAATCATGATCTGATTCTTTATCTGCATGGAGAACTCCGTGAAGATGATCGTCGAATGGTGAACTCTTCATGTGGTGGAAATATTATGAAGAGGACTTATGAGGAAGCTCTGGAGGTATTTGCTACACTGGCTGATGACTCTAGGCAATACAGTGGGAAAGGCTCCCACAACTTGGTTGTTGCTGGTTCTCAAGTGAAAATTGATGAAGCTGATTTTGATGTGCTGAGAGAGGAGGTGAGGCATCTGAAGCTGAAAGGTACGCCCCAGCAGGCTAAGGCCTGTGAGATTTGTCATGACGACTTGTATCCTACTGATTCATGTCCTACTCTACAAGAGGAAGTGAATGCAGTAGGAGGATATCAGCAGAGGCCCATGCATGATCCCTACTCCAATACCTACAATCCATGTTGGAGGGATCATCCCAACTTCAGGTGGAGAGACCCGGAACAAAATCAACAACAGGGTCATCCTCAACAACCTAGGCCACCATTTGTGCCACAACCTCAAGGGCAAAGCTCGAACCCTTCGTCGTCTATGGAGGGTATGATGAAGATGTTGATTTAGAGCCACGTGAACCTCAATGAGAATATTGCTAAGCTGTCTAAGAACCAATTGCAATTCCAAGAGACTACACAATCCAGCATTCAGAACTTGGAAAGGCAATTTGGCCAGATCTCTCAGGTGGTGAGCAAGCTTGACGCGAAGATTTCTGGTAAACTTCCATCTCAAACGGAAGTGAACCCGAACATTAGGAACGTCAGTGCTATAACTCTGAGGAGCGGGAAGAGACTCGAAGAGGATGAGCCTAAGGTCAACGAGGAAGAAAACGAGGATTTGGAGAAGAACAGCGACGGCGACCGCCGTAAAGATGATTCTGCTCTCGACTTTTCTGATGAAAATTGCGGCGCCCGCCGTAATAATCACGACGACCGCCGCAATAATCACGACGCCCGCCGTGACGGTGAGCCAAACTTCGAATTTTCTGATGATGTTCACGGCGCCCGCCGCACTTCTTACGGCGCCCGCCGCACACCTGAAGCCGATGCTGAGGCTGAGAAGAAGTATGTACCTCCAATTTTTCCTGAGTGGAAGCCCGTTGCACCATTCCCATCTGCCTTTGAAGCATACCAAGCCACTTGCACAGGACAAGGACATGTTTGAGATGTTCAAAAACGTTGAGGCCAACATGCCTCTCCTAAATTTGATCAAGTATGTCCCTCGTTATGCGAAGTTCTTGAAGCAGATGTGCACCACAAAGAGGAATCAGGATAGGAACAACAAGAAGAAGGTGAAGGTAAGCGAACATGTCTCTGCTATTTTTCAGAAGCGCTTACCCAAGAAGTGTGGCGACCCAGGTATGTTCACCATTCCTGTCACTATTGGAGGTACCAAGTTCAATAAAGCTATGTTAGATTTGGGTGCTTCCATTAACGTTTTACCTTCATCTCTTTGTGAATCCTTAGGATTAGGACCCATGCATGCCACTAATATTGCCATTCAGTTAGCTGATAGATCTAGTGTACGTCGTATAGGGATAGTGGAGGATGTTTTGGTTAGGGTTGGTGATCTTACTTTTCCTGCTGACTTCTATGTGCTTGATATGGAACATGATATGCATGCAGCCCCTATTCTGTTAGGGAGACCCTTCTTGAAAACTGTCAACACTAAGATCAATGTGAGTACTGGTTCCTTGACTATGGAATTTGATTGCCAAACCATTAATTATAATATCTATGAAGCCATGAAATTCCCCTCTGATGGTCATTCTTTGTGTGCAATTGATGTACTTGAGCCTGTGGTGCACGATGCTTCTGATGATGAGCACCTAGATGACATACAGTCTATTGTTGATTCTAGTTTGGATTTTACTCTATCTACTGAGTTACAGGAAGGTGTCAATGAGTCGGACACTTACTATAAGCTTCCTCCAGAGCTACCAGGCAAATCGCCTTTACTGCTGACCCCGAGCGAGAAGCTCGTTCCCTCTTCAGTGCAGGTCCCTGAAGTCAAGGCTAAACACCCCCTGATCGATCTAAGCATGGGGTAGACGCGACTAAGAAGGTCAAGATGGAGAAGCCACTGAAGAAGAAGCATGGTCTAAGGTTCAAACCTTTCCATGATTGGTTCAGGAATGAGGTATGGATTGAGAAGGTTCCCAAAGAGCCTGATGATATGGATTGAGGTTATTCGAGTAGTATGTCGAGCCACGACATTAACCAAGGCGCTGCTCGGGAGGCAACCCGATGTTAGGTAGTTTATTTTCCTTCCCTTAGTCATTTTCTTTTGTTTTTCCTTTTAGTTTTTCTTTTTTGTGTCGAACTAACCTGCAGGAAGCGTTTCAAAGTGAAGAAAGAGGTCACGGCGCCCGCCGCCGACCTTACGGCGCCCGCCGTTTTCACCTTCTCCGAAACTTCACTTGCGGCAAATAACGGCGACCGCGGTTTAATTACGGCGATCGCAGCCATTTTCAGGTTTGTTTTCTTTCTATCAAAAAAAAATATGGGCCCCGAAAAAACCTTAAACGGGGAGCAAAAGACGAAAATAAAATACCCCGAAAAGACTTTAAACGGGGAGGAAAAAGTCAAAAAAAAAAAGTTTTACCGGGCTGTCCAGATTTCCCACGAGAGGTGCACATCATGTTGCTAACGGAGGAATACATTCACCCTCCATTCATTTGGCAACGATGATGGCCCTGCAGTCGACAGCTGGGGAGGAGGAACACTAGGGCCCACACCACGATTACATCTGGGCCCCTTTTTTGTGTTCGTTGAAGGCCGTGCAACCCCGCCATCCTGGCCATACCACTATTCACCGCAGTGGTTCCCTATGGTTGCACGATAGATGAAGATTATGGCGTTGATGCCAACATCCAGGACATGAACTTTCATGAGTACACCGCCAGCGACAAGGAAGTGTCCAAGCCAACTCGGCAACGTTGTGAGTTATTTTTTTGCTTTTCCCTGTGCTTTATTCTTTTGTCTTTCATTACATTGAGGACAATGCAATGTTTAAGCATGGGGTGGGGTTTTATACTTGCTACGTTGTTGAGGAGAAAAATGAATAAAATGAAAAGAGCCAAAAGTTTGAAAAAAGGCTATCATAAAAATCCTGGGATAGGTCGAAAACCCGAAAGGGCGGCCTAGGTAATAAGCAAGTGGCTTGGACCAGCATTAGGCTGGGGTAATATGAGGTCAAGAGTGACGTGAGCTTATGTGAGTACATCTATTGAAAAATGAAATGAGTGGCTTGGTGAAAACCCAAAAGGACGCCTTGGCAAAATGAGCGAAAAAGAAGAAGAGTGATTTTAGGATTTCTCATTATTCTTGGCGAGGCATCATAAGAAGAGGAGTCAAAGAAGGATTGTCAGGTAGGTCACTCTGGGAGACATAAGGAGCAATAGATGGAGACTAGGATTAGAGGTTACTCACACTTTTGGATGTCCGGGTTAGCTTTGGGGAAGTACTCTGCTTGCCCCTTAAGCTTGTTGAGTTGTGGATGTGTTGTGAATGAGATTGGTGCCAGGAGCTTGACATGGGTTAGGTGACTCTTAGTTGGAGGATATGCTTCCTGAAACCTTGGGTGCTGCATTGGAGGAGTAGACTCTTTATTAGTTTACTCGAGGACGAGCAAAGGTCTAAGCATGGGGTGGTTTGATAAGCACTACTTTATAGGGCTTAAGTAAGAGTCATTAGAGGTTTTATTGGTGCCATTTGGGTAGATTTAGACACATTCATGTGTATGGCGTTTGGAGGCGAAGTTGGTGTATTTGGAGGTGTTTGAGCTATTTTGGAGATCATATGAGACACTGAGGAGGAAGCCACCAGTAGTAGACGCCAAGGAGTTATGAAGTATTGGCGAGGAGGTGCTGAAGACACGCTTTCGGGAGCTGAAGAGACATAGGAGGAAGAAACGAGTTCACGGCGACCGCCGTGCAACTTACGGCGACCGCCGCCAAATCCATTCCAGAAGCCTCAGCTACGACTTTTCCACGGCGCCCGCCGTGGAAAGACGGCGACCGCTACAATTACGGCGCCCGCCGTGAAGGGTGTAGCGGCTGCCGTGAACGTCTGAAGTCCGCCGCGCCGTTTCCTTATTTGCATTATTTTATGACTTTTTATTATTTCGTTTTAGGTTAACTTAACTTTATTTCCTTTAGTATTTAAGGGTTGAGATTAGGCTTGTTTTCCAATCTTCGTTTTATCTCAAAACCCTAATTCTACTTCTCCTTTCTACGTTATGAAGAACTAAGCCTCCTTGGCTTAGTCAGACGCTGAAGCTTTCATTTTGATTCAGTTGTGAGGTTCTCGTTCTTAATCTATTGCATGGTTTTTATCTTTCTCTTGCTTAAGTTGCTTATGATTGATATTGATAATCTCTATCTTGGACGCAACTAGGGTTTGTCGTTATTGATCTATTGCTAGACTTAGATTGTTACTGGTTGAGCATATCTATTTCAGAGTAGCAACTGCATCGTGCTAGTATCTGGTTGTGCTAGTCTTATGCAGAAGAGAATTGATTTACATTCTAGGATAAAAGCTGGTTGTTTTATGCTAAAATTGTATCCAGCTATATTCATATCCGTAAAGCTGCTGTTAAACTGAATCTTGATAGTTTCAGGGTTGTTTAATTAGTTAGTGCTAATAGTATCTGGTTGTGCTATTAGTTATATCTGAAAAGGAATTGGAATTTCCATTGCATGAGATTTTGAATGAGTATCTAGGATCAACTTGTCATACGAATAGTGGATGTTGTTTGACTAAGTGCTTTTCCCATCACTGATTTCATCAACTTTTAGCTTGTTTACCTTTTGCATGTTTAGAACTTACAAAACTCACAAAACCCCCCTTTGGTTACGTTTGATTGACATACGAATTTCATATTTAGATAGAATTCGCCTTCCTGTGGATTGGACCTTTACTTACCTAGGACTACGGTTTAAGGTTTGTTCGGATATTTTGCATAGCAGTTTTACACGACGAAAACCTGTTATCAGGACGATATGGGCCTTACCTTTTGATTGTGATTGCAACGTTGGGCCAGTTGTCCCTGTGAGCGGTTGAGTACCCCAGGTTTGAGTAACTTCATGTTCGTCATCTTCAGCGTCTTTTTCCAATTGAGCCTCAAGGAGATCATCCTCAGCATCAGTCTGGACCATAACATCATCATCAACGCCCACGGGAACCGAATCAGGTTCCATCGATGCAGCCACAACGTGCTTCCCGGACGCCACCAATTCAGTATAGATGTAATCCCACATATCACTTATCTCTGGTTGCACTCCTCTCCTTCTGAAGGATGTATACGCATCACCTAACTCCTGAACAATCCATTTGTAATAGTTAAAATGCTGTGTGGGATTGACAAAACTAACTTAGCAAAAAAATAGCAAATGCCCTAAATGTTGTGTGGAAATCAGAAAAAAAAACAGCTAACAAGTAGCCCTAAATCATTATCTAACATATGTAAAGATTCAAAGAAAAAAGAAACCATGACAAATTTAAAAGTAGTAGGACAAGAATTGCGATAACATACCTTTCTTTTCTTTTGCCACCATTCCTCATCTGCCATAATGCGACCAGTTGTTTCATCCCAACCTACACCAGTCTCCATGTGCCTGATTTTTCCCCAATTCGACCATTTTCTCCTTTGAGCGAAATATTTATTCTGGGCAGTTTTAGGCGTTATAGCCATCTTTGTTTTCTTCTTAAATTCAGAACATATCTCGGGCCAATTGAAGGCCACACCATACCCATTTTTTCTTTTTAGAAATCTTAGGACTTCCAAAAAAGTTAAAGTAAGCGACTCAGTCCAATGGAATGACTTTTCCTTTGCTATTGCCTTCCTCTTTCCAGATCCTTTCCCTTTCACAATTTCAGTATCTATACTTTGTTCAGCCATGCCCTAATATTATTTAGACAAACATTACATATTTAACATGCATAGCCCTAAATCAATTAACTAACAAGTAGCCCTAAATCAGTATTTAACATAGCAAAATTCAGTGACATATAGCTAACAAATAGCCCTAAATCATTATCTAACAAGTAACATTACATGAATTATCAGAATTTAGAAGTGCAAAATTCAGTGAAGTAAGTAACAAGTAGCCCTAAATCAGTATCTAACAAGTACAAAATTCAGTGATTTATGACAAATTCAGTGAAATAGCAATAGCCTAAACAAGTAGGCCTAAATCAATTACCATAAGTCCAGTGAATCTCTTGCAAATTAACGATTTGTCATAAATCAATTATGTCACGATTATCCCTTTACCAAGTACCCTAAATTCATTCCAAAATGCTAATTCAGTTAAATATCCTAAATTCAGTTAAATACCCTAAATTCAGTTAAAATTCAGTTAAATAGGTTAAGTAATCAACTAGCTCACGATTATCCCTAATTCAGTGAAATCTCGACCCTATATTCAACTAGCTCACGATTAGGCCTAAATTGAACCCTAAATTCAGTGAAATAGGCAATCTCGACCCTATATTGAACCCTAAATTCAGTGAACCCTAAATTGAACCCTAAATTCAGTGAACCCTAAATTGAACCCTAAATTCAGTGAATGAAGCTCGAATTACAAACACTCATCAATAGGCGAAGGATTGAGGGACATTACTCGTTCGAAATCAAGAGAATGATGAAGGTCGACTTACAAATTTTCAGAGCAGCGGCGGGCGGACGATGTCGTCTCTAGCCGTCGCGGACGAGCGCCTTTCGCGAGCCTCTTGGACACCGGACCAGCGTCTGACGATGGGGTTTCTAGCTGGAGTCGTCCTCGTGAGCAGAGGAGGATTGGGTTGATGTGTTGTTTATCGACTGCTATCGAAGAAGAGAAACGACTGCATATCGAAGAAGAGAAGACGAGGTCGAGGGCTTCTCTGATGTCCAGTCACGTGCACTTCACGTGATGGGCAACCTTTGAGCCAAAAATTAGTCACGTGCTATGCACGTGATTATACCCTTAAATAGTTAGTTGAGGCTATTGTTTTACCGAACAGAGCCTTAGAATCCCCCTTCTGAGAAGGCAAGGGAAAAAGAAACAGAATGGTTCTTGATTGAATTTTAGTGAGATATGGATTGGACAAAAGATATATCTTTGTGTTTTTTTTTATGATAAGGTAAGATTTTGACTGGTATAAAGACCTACGTAAAACCAGCTTTCATATCCTTGTGCTTTGATTTGCAATTTGCAGGATAAATGAAGTTGAAAGCCGTTTTTTTTCTAAAAATTTCGTATGTAGTCTGAATATTGCCATTTGCCACGGCAGTTCGACGCCGGTGATCTGCCATGACCGGTCATGTTAACGAGTCAACCCACTAGATGATGGATAAGAATTGTTTTACAAAATCATTCCTTAAATCACTCCTTCACCCCCTTAAGGGTCGTTAGACTTGAATAAACACTTTAATATTAGACATATCATGTAGATCGAGAGTTCGAGCTAGACTTGTAAGTCGGACAAAATCGACATGAAACAAACCAAATAAAATAATGAGTAAAGGGAGAAGCAAACAAGTCTATTCGATCGAGAGTTCGGGCCATTTTTGCACAGCGCTACTTCCAACCCATGTTTGAGTCTCTCTCATCGATTAAGTCTATTCGTCTAACTCATTTCAGTGTTGTTTGTTTCTTTTAAACTTTTGTTGTAATTTTGTTCTTTTTGTTGTTGGTTCTTTTCCCTAGTCAGTTGTTCCGACTACCAATTTTTTGGTCTCTCGAGGAACCAGATTTGGTATTTTCTGGAACCTCAAAATCTTACTATATTAAAAAAAAGATCATCTAAATTAAAAAAAACATGTAGTATTTTCTCGGTGAGTTAGGTAAATGATCCTTTGACAAACCTTTTTTTAAACTAATGGACCCTTAGAAAAAATAGACCCCTCTCCCTAAACCCTACTCCCTACCCCCTAAATCCTACCCCTTAAATCCTAAACCCCAAAAACAATATTTTAGAGAGAGAAAAAACAAAGAAGAGGGAGGAAAAAAATAATAAAATAAGCTAGTAGGGGTAGGAAAAATACATAAAAACTAATAGGGATCTCTTTTATTAATTAAAAACTCTTAAATGGTCAATGGGCCCAAAAACCTCGTATTTTCTTCATTAAATTTCCACTTTTTACCGTATGTTTGGCTTGAATTGTAGGATATGTCTAATTTGGATACAATTTTTGCAAACACGGATTCGGGATAGACTTTGACCAAAATTCAAGCCTGGACACTCGGGTTTCAGGATCCTCCCTGACAGCCTGCAAATGAATAAAATCCATGAGCAATCAGTTGCTCCAAAACAACATTCACCCCGCTCTATCTTGAAAAATACCTCGGTTGTCCTATCATTAGTGGAAGAGTGAATCAAAATACCTTCCAGGACACCATCCTTTCAACCAATAAACAATTATCAAAATGGAAAGCAAATTCTCTCTCCCTTGAAGGAAGAGCCACATTAATTAAAGCCAATCTGGCGACAAAACCAAACTATATCATGCAATGCTTTATGCTACCAACATCTCTCCATAAAAAATTGGACCAACTCAACAGAGGATTCCTATGGAATAAAAATCAAACGTATAAACCTCTTATTGGATGTAATAGCTCGACAACTTAGCAGCCCGGCCCATCACAGAGCTGCAACCCATACACCCAACCATTCCTTGGGGGCTCCACCTATAACAGGCAGCCATTGCCAAGAGGTTGTTCGTGAGTCTCGAACACGAGACCTCATGCTTTAACAAGCTGTCAAAGCATCACTTGTCACCAATTACGCTGCAGCGCAATTGGTGACAAGTGATGCTTTGGCAGCTTGTTAAAGCGTGAGGTCTCGTGTTCGAGACTCACGAACAACCTCTTGGCAATGGCTGTCTGTTATAGGTGGAGCCCCCAAGGAAGGGTTGGGGTGTATGGGCTGCAGCTCTGTGATGGGCCGGGCTGCTAAGCTGTCGAGGTATTACATAAAAGTACACTTTTATGTGGGATAGGGGCCTCCGAGCACAACGGCCCAGCCATTTCTATCCCCCATGGGCCGCAGCCCATGTACCCCAACCCATCCCCCAAACTGGGGAGGTTGTTCGTGAGACTCGAACTCGAGACCTCACGCTTTAACAAGCATTGGTTTTCCCACATAGAGCGGTTATTCCGCAATGTTGAATGCACTGAAGCTGAGAAAGTGCATATAGCTTCTCTTCAGTTAAAGGAAGAAGCCAGTGAATGGTGGGAAAACACCGGCTTAGCTGATAGCCCTGTTTTGAACTGGTCGATGTTCAAGTCAAAAATGATTGATCGTTTCTTTTCCCGGGCTATGAGGGAAGAGAAGCACAAGGAGTTTCTATATCCGCAGACGGATGGTTTGAAGGTGAATGAGCTTGCGACCAAGTTCAATCATTTGCTGTAGTATGCTGAACCTGAGATTTCCAGCGAGGCACATAAGATCTGGTATTTCCACGAATGGATGGATCCAGATATGAAGCCATGGATGGTGCGTCACGGTTGCTCTACCCTGGAGCAGTACGTGGATGCAACCTACAAATTGGAAGTGACTCTGGAGGAGTCAAAGAAGAAGCGTAACAGCCAGAGACAAGTGCAGAACCAGCCGCAGGCAGGTGGGTTTAAACGTCCCACGCCACCATCTGATTTTGCTAAATCTGGCCGAGCAAGAATGAGTATGACTCACGATGGGTCTACGCAACGTTCGGGTCAGGGCAATAATCCGATCCAGTGCTACAACTGCGGTACGCACGGGCACAAGAGCAATGAATGTTTGAAGGACAAAAAGACATGCTTTGGCTGCGGAAAGGAGGGTCATATGCAAGCATTCTGTCAGCGGAGGAATGGGAAAGGAGCTAAGTCACGGCAAAGGTCTGTTAATCAGAACAATCGACCCAAGTTCAGTCCGATGGAAGCTCCTAGCCCTTCAATGCAGACAACTGCGCGGAATAAGGGGAAAGCCCCAGTGGCTTCTGGAAGTCAGAGTCAACGCCTTTACGAGATGCGTGAGGCGGAAGGACCCTATGCTCCAAATGCTTAGAGTACTTTGTATCTGCATTCTACTTTTGTTGGTTTGTTGTTGTTGTGGGTGCTACCCAGTCTTTCATTTTGGATGGTTGTAAGTTAAGTTCTATACGCGGCTAAGTTTGTGAACCTTTTGTTGTAAATATTCTTAATAATAAATATTTGGTTAGAATAAATCGTCTGTCGGAATTGTCGATTACCATCAAGGGTAAGAAATTCATAGCGATTTGACCTAAATAACCATGGTTCCATACGATAATTATTCTCGGTATGGATTGACTGACGCGTCATAAGGCGGTGATCGACTTCAGTTCTTGATATTTATGTGGTTAGAGAATTTTTCGGATGTCTTTCCATAAGATATTCCTGGTTACCCCGAATCGTGACGTGGAGTTTGTCGTTGATCTCGAGCCAAGTACCGCGCCGATCTCGGAGGCACCGTACCAGATGGCTCCTGATGAAATGCAAGAGTTGAAGACGCAACTCGAGTATCTTCTTGACAAAAGTTATATAAGGATGAGTGCATCTCCTTAGGGAAGGGTGCCCCGGTTTTATTTGTCAAAAAGAAAGATGGACCGTTTCGACTTTGTTTTGACTATCAAGAGTTGAATAAAGTCACGATCAAGAGCAGATATCTGTTGCCAAGGATTGATGATCTGTTGGATCAACTTCAGAGAGCAAAAGTTTTCTCTAAAATCGACCTGAGACCTGGATTTCTTCAGCTCAGGATTCGTGAAGAGGATATTCCAAGGATTGCGTTTCAGACGAGAGATGGTCACTACGAGTCTGTAGTCATGCCATCTGAACCTATCGAATGCTCCAGCAGTTTTCATGAATCTAGTGCATCGATGTTTTCACCAGTACTTGGATAAGTTCATGGTGGTTTTCATCGATGGCATTTTGATCTTTTCCCGAGCAGGGAAGTTCACGAGGAACACCTGCGGATTGCTTTGTCAGTCCTTAGACAACATCAGCTTTATGCTAAAATTGTCTAAGTGTGACTTTTGGATCTAGAAGTGGCTTTCTTAGGCCATGTGATCAATGAGAATGGGGTTATGGTTAATCCCCAGAAGAGTGAATCAATAGTTGTTTGGAAGCGGCCTCAGAGTGTGAATGAGGTGCGCAAGTTTCTAGGGCTTGCTGGGTATTATAGACGGTTCATGGAAGGATTTTTCTAAGATCGCTCCACCTATGACCGGTCTGTTCCGCAAGGTCCACCAGAAGTTTGTCTGGAATGACAAGTGCGAGGTCAGTTTTCAAGAAGTTGAAACAGTGTATGACCTCTACAACAGTTGTGACACTAGGTTTACTTAAGAAACCCAGATGTTAGCAGAAGTCTACCACCAGGAGATTGTCCGTTTACATGGTGTTCCTAAGACCATTGTATCGGATCGAGATGACCGATTCATGTCAAGATTTTGGCAAGAACTTCACAAGGCCTTGGGAACTGAATTAAGATTCAGTACATCATTTCATCCTCAGACAGATGGACAGTCTGAAAGGACCATCCAGACCCTGAAGGATATGCTAAGAGCATGTGCACTCGATCGTCCGACTAGCTGGGAAGACAGCCTGAGTCTGATTGAGTTCACATACAATAATAGCTGGCATGCTAAGATCAAGATGGCTCTGTTTGAAGCTTTGTATGGTCTCGGAGGCAGATCTCCGATTTATTGGGATGAGAATGCCGACAAGATTCTGCTTGGACCAGAGTTGGTCGAAAGGACAACTCTAGACATTGCTTTGATTAGACAGAGGATGTTGACCGCCCAAAGTCGACAGAGGTCGTACGCGGATCAAGAAGCGTAGAGATGTCGAGTTCAAGGTTGGTGCCAAAGTATTTGTCAAAGTATCACCATCCAAAGGTGTTTTCAGGTTTGGTAAGCGTGGGAAGCTTAACCCTCGCTATGTGGGACCATTCGAGATTCTTGATAGAGTGGGATCTCTAGCGTACCGCTTGGCATTGCCGCCATTGGCACACCCAATGCATAATGTGTTCCTCATATCCTTGTTAAGGAAATATGTGCCAGATGAGTCTCATGTGCTGAGCTATGAAGACATCGAGATTCAGGCAAATGGTACCTACGAAGAGATGCATGTGCGCATTCTAGAGCGCCGTGAGAAGCATTTACGCAACAAGATCATACCGTTGATACGAATTTTGTGGTCCAAGGCAGGGACTGAAGAAGTTACTTGGGAAACATGGGAAACCAAAGCAGATATGCTCAGACGTTTTCCCGAGTTAATTGCGACCTAAGTTTCGGGGTCGAAACTTCTTTTAAGGGGGAGGTGATGTGATACCCCGTATTTCTGTAAGGATATTTTGGAATTTTGGGAATTTTCCCGAGCACCCGTTTTATACGTCGGATTTAATTCAGAGAGTTTAAGACATTCTGTAATGTGCTCAATCTCTGTAATATTTTTCTCAGTAAAATATAATATAGACGACGTACCTTGGATCTTAATACTCGTTCGTGTACGATTATTTTTATCCCGGGTTAAGCCAACGTCGTCCAAAAGCTAATCGGAGGAGGGTGACCTGGCGACGCCCGCCATAAGTACGGCGGCGATCGCCGGCAGCTGGCTCGAGGAGTTGTCTTCTCGACAACTAGCTGGGCACCAGGGCTAGGAAACGGTGACCGCCGCGCTGTGCGGCGACCGCCGCCATGAGCCCGCCGCCGTTGTTTTACAAAGCAGCGACATGGGGAGAATCACGGCGACCGCCGCAAGCTAGCGGGGGCGTAGCCCTGTGGTCGCCGGCGACGTCTGACGATGCCGAAAATAGCCCCTCCACGTTGCTTTGCTAGCCATCATTGTGTTCCACAAGTCTTTGGCTATAAATTGGAGCATTCTGGGATCAGATTGAGCACAGGTCGAAGCCTCTAATCCCTCAAAATTAGTCTCGCCTCCTCTGCACCACGTTTTCCTCTCGGTGAGCTCCGTGGAACCGACTCCCTCTCCCACCGCCTCTGTCCAGTCGTCTTCCTCTGCCCCTCCCCTGTTCTGGGCTGGTTCAGCTGGTGTCCGTGGCGGTGTTGATGGCGGTTGTGCTGGTGGCTGCTGATGCGTGGTGATGATGGCAGCTGTGTTGCTGTGCCGTGTTGTTGTGCTGCTTTTGCGTGTTGTTGTGCTGTTGAAATTCGGAGGATGAAGAAGGAGGAACAGTAACGTGGGCCCCTCCTTGCTAATTAAGGTGTTGTTGGGCCGAGAAGCCCAATAACCTTTCCGTCCAGATTTGACCCGAAATTATTCGAGCGGTATAATTTCGATCCCCTTTCGTCCGTATTTTTCTTTAGGAAAATTTAATAAATATTTATATGATTTAATATCATAAAAATTTATTAAATATAATTCCTTAAATTCGTCTAGTCAAATTAATTGATAGATAATTAATTTATCAGTTAGAACGTGATATGTTGGATCGCGTGTGGACTCGTAATCAGTTGGAGCTATCTGAAGCTTAAGCCATATCCTTGGAAAGGATATTTTCAGTAGTCATCTCGTCCAGATTCATCGCTGAATCTACTTCAGGCAAGTGGCGGTTCGCTCTTGCTCATCGTTCCATATTTACATTAATTATCAGTAGTTTATCTGAGTAATTAATTTGGAATGATTATTATGTTTGTCTAGAAATGGTTTTGTAAACTATTTTGGAAAACTAAAAGATGATATTATAATAGGTTGTATATCTGTTAGAACAACGCTATTATTTATGTTCGCCTTGAGAGCATTTATGTGGATTTATCCTGAACTATTGTTGTGCTAGAACTGTTTAGTTAGCACTAGTGGTTAGGAACTCTATGTACCTTGTGGGGGTTTAGCTGTTTCTTTATAATTGGTACTTGGTGGATTTTCCCCAGTACTTTCTCTCTGGTCATGACCATACCCTTACTCGGGGTTGGCGCACTTCGCTAGTGCCAAATCTTCCAAGGTTCATCCTTTCTATATCTCTTGTGGGGAGGTCTGATATCTCTTGCGAGGAGATCCGATATCTCTCGGGTGGAGATTTAAAAGCTTATAACGAAATGCTCGTTTTTGGAATTAAATAAGATAAAGTGCCCGAGTACACACAATTAATATACCTTTGGCGAGTAGTGCAGCTAAGTAAATAGTGCAGCTAGGAAAGCTCGTCTCGACTTTTGATCAGAGTACGTTCTCTTTCCAATCTGGATTCGCTGTATGCGGTGAGGTTGGTTGTGAACCGAAACATCTAAGTTAGCTTTTAAATCATTAATGTTTGTTTCTTAAAATGTTCCAGATCTTGTCATATTTTCCTTAAGACTCATTTCCGTTGGAGTCTTCTTTCGGGTCGATCTCTGTGAAGATTCAGTCTTCTAGAATCTTCTCTTGTGCATACCTCTTGTTGTTTTTCGGTAGGAGTACGAAGGTTGATTATCGTTATCGGCTATTATTCGAGAAACGATGAGTCTAACCTAATACAACTACTTCGAACCTTCTGCTTTGTACCCTTGCATAGTCTATTCAGTAGACTAACCCACGGAAATTGTTCTCTGCATGTGGGCTGGTGTCATCCGTTCGAATCGGCACATCAGATAAAGTGCAGATGCGAAGAGATTAGAATGACTATGAAGACGACGGTGGTTTTTGGATGTTTTTAGATGTTTTTAATAATTTCTTTTAATCAGGTTGAGATCTTTGGGCAATGACCAATGTGGTCAAGACTTTTGGTTTGTAATATATTTTATAAGACTTCCGATGTACCTTGTTTAAACTCTGTGTTTGTCATATTCGGGATTGAGATGTAATCCCGGGACTCATGTTTTGTCTGAATAAGATTATGCTTTTGTATCATTTGTATCTCAGGATTTGTATTTAAACGGTAAAGCATGGGGTGACTTTGGTGAGGAATATCGGAGTCACTGGCGGTAATACCTTTCCAAATGGGTTAAGATTTGGGGGTGTTACATTGGATGGGATAAAATATGCAAAAACAAAACTCATGGAGGCATCGGCATCCGTAAAACAGAAGATATGAACAAAGCCCTCCAAATGAAACTCATCTGAAAAATACTAGTAGAACCAAACAACATTTGGGTTAGAATAATCAAAGAAAAATATCTTAAAGAAACCAATGTACTAAACTACACCAAAAAAACAAACCACTCGTGGCAATGGTCCCAACTCCTCAAACTACGACCTGAATTTCAAAGCGGCCTGCAATGGCTCATTGACGACGGTGAATCCATCAACTTCTGGGAAGACAATTGGGTTCCCAATATTAGACTCACTAATTACCAACTTCCTAACATAGACATAAATACTACCAGTCATGTGAAAGACTTCATCAACAATAAACAATGGGACATTGATAAATTAAAAATGGTCATTACTAACGATGCAATTAACCACATTATAAACATACAAATACCCCAAAATAAAATAGCTGATAGATTGTATTGGACCCCAAATACCAATGGATGGTTCTCAACTAAAACAGCTTTCGAACTAATTACTAAACAAAACAACCCCCCGAACAATGATCTATCATGGATTTGGAAACTTGATATTTATCCGAAAGTTAAAAATTTTCTATGGAAAATTTATCATAATGGGCTACCAACCAAAGCCAGGTTAGCACAAAAACAAGTAGTGGTTCCGCTCGCTTGTGACGCGTGTAACAACCCTTATGAGGACCTCAACCACTTCCTATTCTCATGCCCTCATACGCTGAAACAAATAAAAAAACAAAGTCCGACTACTAAAGCTATCATTAGGAACCTAAATACTACCAACAAAAAATCAAATGAAATTATTAATGAAATCCATAGCATGGTAAACAAATAAGAAATGACCTGTCTTGCCACAATCTGGTGGGGAACATGGATGCATAGAAATCAAATAATATTTCAAACACCAATACCAAACAAGATAAGGGACCTAGCACTCTATATCGATACTCTTATTACTAATTGGAAAAAAAATCAAACAATTTAATGGAGAAGATATGAAACAACAAAAACCAAACACAACCCTTAGAAGAAAAACGAGAAACCTAAAATGGGAAAAGCCAAGATCAGGATTCTACAAAATTAACTTTGATGGAACTAAAATACCAAATGGGAAAACTGGTACGGGCTTTATTATCAGGAATGAAAAAGCAGAGACAATACATTTGGAAAACCAGTAGGTAGGAGAGCAATCAGTGATTATGGCAGAAGCACTTGCACTAAAAACAAGCCTAAAAAGGGCCATTACTCTAAACCTTAACAAAATTGAAATTGAAGGAGACAACTTGTTCCTTATTAACTCTATCCTTGGCACCTGGACCTGTCCTTGGGAAATAGAAATGGTGATCGCTGATATTCTTATCGATCTCCGTTTCTTCCAAGAAGTCCGTTTTCGACATATCTTTCGTGAGGTGAATCATGTAGCTGACAAAATTGCTAAACTCAGCTTTTCACCATCGAGATCTGCGCTTCCAAACAATCCAGAACTTAGTGTTCTCATCCGCTCGGATGCTCTAGGCCGAACCTTGCACCGTCGCTAGGTTCCGTCTAATTCTTTCCACATCAAAAAAAAAAACATTCACCCCGCTCTGTTCTATTTCACCCAAAAAGACATTATGCGTTGAAGATATAAATTTGAACCCAAACATGTCATAAGTTATAACATCATTTTCCGTAAGCCATTTCTCCTATGTTACATATGCTGATCATATATAAGATTGGGGAGTCTAAGGGCCTGTTTTGTATTGACATCAGGATATCAGATATGAGTATGGATATTATTCATATTCATATTTGTATTTGATATTATCCTAATATCGATATCAAACTGATATCTGTTGTTTGGTATGGGTTATAGATATCAGGATATGGATATGAGTGATATCAGAGTGTTATTTTGATATCTCCCACATAATGAGTATATTAAAAATATCACTCATATCTATACCCATATCCGATACCTTGATATCACTCATACCCATATCTTGATACCCTTACCGATACTCATATCTGATATCTCATATCTTTTATATCGATATCAAACGAGTCCTAATTATTTTCCTCCATTTGCACATACATTGAAATACAAGTAAGCTTTTCATGGATAACCGCTTCAAAATCGTGAATGAATTCGTCCGGCATTGGAGTGACTGAATTCTTTCCGCAATAGGTCAAACAACAAAGAAAGAAAGATAGAGAGAGGCATAGTTAGTTTAAATAACAAAATTGGGATCTTAGAGTTAATTAATAATACCACAAAGTATAACAAATGCACATTACGATAGGTGAAACAAACATATGATGGATTGTAACTTGTAAGCAACACAGGAGCCATAAGAACAAAATTCTATTGATATTTTAAATTCCTTATATCACTTCTGTTAGGAAGTGAACTTTTGGGAACTCCAGTTCCCTACCTAGTTCCCTTCCTCAATTTTTCTAGTTTTGACGATGACAAACACTTTACTATTAATAGTTCCACATGTGTAGTTGAGCAGGAAACTCAGATTCGAGAAAAGAAGAACAGAGACCAAGAAGTCAGTTTTGGGAACTGACATGGGAACTGAGGAACAACGAAGCCGCGCTAGCTGTAAAGATATATCAAGAGCAGTGGCTGGCTTATTAAGGTAGATCTTTTATCTTAGAGAGAGAATATAAAAGATATCCTTGTTTCCATATATTTAGGAGATTCTTTGAATATCTTTTATGAAAGCAAAAATATGTAAAATCGGGAAAGATATTATTTGGTAACAAATATTATCTTTTTTGATTTCTTTTGGTTATTTTATTTATGCAAATCAGCCAATTGTAGATATGATTCTACATGGACGAAATGTATAAGTAAAGTAATTGAAACTCTCTCTTCTTAAACGAAATTCAAGAATTCATCCAGAGTTGAACGTGAAGAGAAATCGTGCTTGTTCTTATGAGAAGAATTGTGTAAGTCACTTGCTTGTTGTGTGCTTGATTTGGTCGAACTAGGTAGAGAGTCCTTAGTGTGTCTAAGACTTAATCTGTGTGTTCTATCCTGGTTGACCGTAATCGAAGCATTAATACAAGAAGTAGACTTTGAAATCCTCTTGCAAGAGAGGTAGTGGGTTTTATCCTGGATAACTAGTTGGTTATCAAAGGTTCCCACTCTAAGGAACTTGTCTTGATTCTGTTATTGTTTACTTATTCCGCTGCTAAGGAACTGGACTCCCAGTTCCCTTTGATTGCTAACACGTACGATCCTACAACTTCTCTTGTTTAAATAATTATAAGGCCCGAGGCCTTAGAAGTGTCATCCCATGCCCTAACACACTTAACTTTAGAGTTATTTGTCATCACTTGAACCCTAAAAAGAAAGATCTCTTATTGACATGGATAACATTCTGGTGTATTACAATAATAGTCAATAGAAACCAAGTAATAAGCACTACACCCAAACAACAAAGGGTGCCATTGAGGACATGGCATGAAGAGGAGAAGTCAGACACGTTGTTGGATCTCGGGGAGAGCCGAGCCGGCGAGCAATAGAAGGAGTTGGCGCTGCGGAGAGGCGATTTGGAGGTTGAAGGAGTCGACACTTTGGAGAGACGACTTGAAGTTGGAGGTGTAATACCCCTCATTTTTAGTAAGGGTATTTGGGTAATTTTTCCCAACCCTCGTTGGGAAAGCAAGTCGTGTTTGGCAAAGTTCAGAATTTCTGTAACGCGTATAATCTCTGTAATAATTCCCTGAGCACTATAATATACATTCGATGTATTTTCGAGGCTTAAAATATTTGTTGGGTACAAATATTTATTATTTCGGGGTTTTTATCACGTGTTAAATTTGTTCCTGGGCAAGCGGATGCTCGAGTGGCATTTCCGCGACCGCGGAAAAATGTCCAGCTTCGTCTTCGTCTTCCTCCGCGTTTCGCCGATCGGGATTCCGTCGATTCGCCGGGGGATGCCAAGCGATTTGGTGGCCGGGGGTTGAGCTCCGTTGTGGCCTATAAAATGAGGTCGGGGCCTCGGAGTTTCTCATCCACAGCTCAATCTCGATCTCTCTCTCTTGTTCTCTCGTTTTTGCCTTCTCCGGAATTCACAGCCTTCGCCGGAATTCGCAGCCTTCGCCGGAGTTCTTCGTGGCCGAGTAGTGGTGCTTTGGAAGCGTCGGAGTGGTGGTTGTCGAAGCTCCCTAGTCCGAGCCCCATAGTCGTCGTCGCCGGTGAGATTTGATTCGTTAGGGTTTGTCGGATTCATGTCCGCGACCGCGGACATGAACATCCGCGACCGCGGATCTGGATACATCCGCGACCGCGAAATCCAAGCCGCGACCGCGGTTTGCCTTAGCAAACGCGATCGTGGCCTTGGACGATCCGGTCACGAATGGGACCCTCGTTTCTTTCGTTTCCGTTCATTTCGTATTATTATTTACCGAATCTAACCTAGGGTTTCGTTGTGGGATCGTTGTCGTCGTAGGAATATGTAACCCGATTTCCATCGTAGGAATCTGTAACCCGATTTCCGTTCATCTAGATCAAGGCAAGTGGCGGTTCTCTCTTGCTTATCATTCCATGTTTTCATTAATTATCAATTTTTTTTAATTGTTAATTAAATTGGGATGACCTATTGTTTTCGTTTGGGAACAAATTTTATAAATGATATGATTAAAACATGATATTATAATAGGTTGTATATATTGCTAGAAACAACGTCATTATATATGTTATTACCATGATGGTATTGGTGTGGATTTTGTATGTGAACTTAAAATGTAGTTAGAACGAGTATTCGTAGGAACGCTATGTACCTTGCGAGGTCTAGCCGTTTCTTTATAACTGTGGTGGATAGGATGTCCAAGCCCTAACACCCTTCTTTGGTCATGACTGTCCCCTATCCGAGTATAGGGGAGGTGCACACAACTGGTGCCAAACCTTCGGGAAATGCTCCCAAGATATCTCTCGTATCGGGATGATATATTTATATGATAAAAGCTGTAACGTGAATATACATTTTGGAATTAAACAAGATAAGTGCGATTATGCACATAATTAATATACCCTCGGGCGAGGAGTACAACGTGGAAACCGCCCGGACTTCGGTTAGAGTAAGTCTTCTTTCCAATCTGGATTCGCATTGCGCGGTGAGGTTGGTCGTTGACCCAAATGATCAAGTCGTTTTTAAATGATTGTATGAAGACTATAACGTTCCCAAACATTTGTCATACTTTCCCATAAGACTCAATTCATTTGGAGTCTTCTCTTCAGTGCATGTCTAAATACTAATCATTTCGTGAAAGTTCCGTGTTATGTATCGTTTCTTCGGTTATTATTCGAGGGACAATGATAGTAAACGGTTACGATCACTAGAACCATTCTATTTTCATCCTTGCATAGTCTTTCATTAGACTAACCAACCGGGTTTTATTCCTTGCATGGTTGGCTGGTGTCATACGTCCTATACGGCACATCAGTGGTTGGTTCTCGAAGTCTTGAAGTAACCAGTTGAAGAAGAGGCTTGCAGTTGCAGATTTAAGTGTCGAGATTTCAAGGTCGTTAGGTATTACTTTAATATATACATTTACAACCTAGTCATGTAATAGGTTTATTCTTAAAGTCTTCCGTTGTGTAATTTATAAGTCTTCCGCTGAAATTTCACTCTGTTGTAAAAACGCTACTCTCGTTCAATGAGGGATCTTTTAATAAAAGGGTTGAGTTTCATATTTAAATGTCTTCCGTTGTTTAACCTTTCGTTATTTAATATGTTTAATTAAGATTAATTGTTCCGATTAAAGCCTAGGGTGACATCGGATAGTAACGTCTGAGGTCACTGGCGTATGGCATTTCTGACAATAAGTCGGGGGTGTTATAGGAGGAGCCAACACTCAAGAAGGAGGTGGCGGAACCTACACTTAGGGGGAGGCTGCTTTGAGGTTGAAGGAGTCAGCGTTGCGGAGAGACGACTTGAGGTTGAAACGGCTAGCACTCAAGAAGGAGGCAATGTGTAGGATCGTACGTGTTAGCAATCAAAGGGAACTGGGAGTCCAGTTCCTTAGCAGCGGAATAAGTAAACAATAACAGAATCAAGACAAGTTCCTTAGAGTGGAAACCTTTAATAACCAACTAGTTATCCAAGATAAAACCCACTACCTCTCTTGCAAGAGGATTTCAAAGTCTACTTCTTGTATTAATACTTCGATTACAATCAACCAGGTATAACACACAGATTAAGTCTTAGACACACTAAAGACTCTCTACCTAGTTCGACCTAATCAAGCACACAACAAGCAAGTGACTTACACAATTTTTCTCATAAGAACAAACACGATTTCTCTTCACGTTCAACTCTGGATGAATTCTTGAATTTCGTTAGAGAAGAGAGAGTTTCAATTACTTTACTTATACATTTCGTCCATGTAGAATCATATATACAATTGGCTGATTTGCATAAATAAAATAACCAAAAGAAATAAAAAAAGATAATATTTGTTACTAAATAATATCTTTCCCGATTTTACATATTTTTGCTTTCATAAAAGATATTCAAAAAATCTCCTAAATATATGGAAACAAGGATATCTTTTATATTCTCTCTCTAAGATAAAAGATCTACCCTAATAAGCCAGCCGTCGCTCTTGATATATCTTTACAGCTAGCGCAGCTTCGTTGTTCCTTAGTTCCCATGCCAGTTCCCAAAACTGACTTCTTGGTCTATGTTCTTCTTTTCTCGAACCTGAGTTCCCTGCTCAACTACACATGTGGAACTATTAGTAGTAAAATGTTTGTCATCGTCAAAACTAGGAAAACTGAGGAAGTGAACTAGGTAGGGAACTGGAGTTCCCAAAAATTCACTTCCTAACAATTTCCCCTTTTTGATGATGACAAACATGTAGAACCTGACATATCTAAAATAGGCATGAATGATATATGAGGAAAATCATAACATAACTAGATGTAGAATAATCATTAGTGAATTGCATATTCCCCCTTAACATCAAATCAGGTTCCTTAATCCCCCCTTAAAGAGACAACCCGTTCAGAGTTCCTTTCATCCTATTAGTTCCAGGTTGCAAAGATCATTCTCCCTTTTGACATCATCGAAAAGAAACAGTTAGATGATAAGCATATAAAATTTAGGGAGAACCAATGACTTGCTTTGACCTCTAGAGAAATGGCACCGTAATAGAAGTTGAAGGCAAGACTTAACAACGCAAGGACGTCAAAATATTTCATTAAATATAAGAGAAGCAAAGACAACATATAACAATAAAGCACTCAGAAAGGCACAAAAAAGATCATAATGTGAAAGTGGGATCCTAAGGAAACTAAGGGCTCCGTGTCAACTGAGTAGGGAACCAGGGGAACTACTCCTCAGGTTTCTGCTCCTCCATTTTCTTCGCTTCAGACTGCACAAAAGGCTTCTTTCTTTCAACCTTTTTTTTTCTAAGGGAACTCGCAGATTTTTTTTATCCAATAATAGAAAACCCAAAACAGCACTTCAACTTTCATAAGATCTTCAACGACTATACTTGCATTAATTTTTCTCAAGAATCAGCGAAATTCCAGCAGATTTGAATTCTGAAAGTTGAGAGCAATTCCTAGTTCCTTTTCTCAGTTCCTTTCCTCAGTTTGTGACATGGAACATGATAGATATGGGTACATTTATGTAGGGAACCAAGCAACACTCAAGAAAAATACGTACCCATGATCAAGAAAAGAGGTTGGCAATTTTGACACCACGAAGATGATTCCTAGATTTGGACTAAGGAGGGCTCATAGGGAATTAAACAATGTAGTCAGGCTTAGGAAGGTTTATAGTCAATTATCATTTCGGCTTATGATGATGGATAGATAAGATCAAATCGACTATTTTGAGGCCAATAAAGAGATGTAATCAAGCTTCAATTATACCATAAAATCATGCAAGATAATTAAGATCATGCTTTAAAACAACCGGAACTACTACAGGACATGCGATGCCATCACAAGATCAAATATCATCAATATTGTCAATGAAATCATAGAAAAGATCAAATCTAGTCAAAGCAAGGGAAGTAGTAAAAACAACCGGAACTACTAGTTTATGGAAATCATTCCTAGAAGAAACCTTAGTGTCTCAAATGGTTCACGATTCAATGCTTTGGTGAATATATTGGCAATTTGATCCTCAGTCCTACACTGTTCTAGCAAAATGTTCCCTTTTTCAATATGATCACGCAAGAAATGATGCCTTATATCTATATGCTTGGTCCTAGCATGAGGAACTGGATACTACACAAAGTTAAAGGCACTAGAAACATCATACATGATAAGAATAGTGTCAAAGGAACATACCTTGACCAGCAAGATGATTCCAACAATAGGACTTGGGAACTATAAGCAGATGAGGTGACGAATTTCCTTATTTACGTCAGTTTCCCCTGAATCATTGACTCTGATACTTGTAGTTCCCTTCATAGTAACACTGGGAACTAACGTCACCAACTTGTGACCCTCTATCATTTCCATTTGCATTGGAGTTCCCTTCATTGTTTTCTGCTTCTTCATACAAATCTTTCTTTAACAAAGGACATATTTCCTCTGTTATTCCTCTGAAGTGAGATGAGCTTAAAAAATCTTCAATTCTGCGTCCCAATCATTAATTCTCAATTTGTAGGGAACTAGGCATCTCACTTCAATCTGCAATTCAATTAAGACTTACGCACCCAGACAAGCTTGGCTTTTCTGGGTTTATAGGAATGAGAGTTCCTTTGCTCCTGCGGTTAGCTGGGTAATACACATGACCACTAATCTCAACATCCAAGCTCCCTTTCCTACGACTTTCTTCAATTTGTCTTTTCTTATAGATGCAATCATGAATATAATGACTATTTTTACCACAATGCCAACAAACACGATTATACACAACATGACAATAATTTCCACGACTAGGTCTAAAGGGATTCTCATTTTTTCTCCGTTGAAAGTCAATTCCTTTACCTGAGTTCCCTTGGGCTTGGTTAACATACTGTAATGAGCATTATGACCATGAAACCAATGCTTTACTTTTGAGGGTCCTTGTTCAAGAACCTTAACCTTTTCTTCAAGAAATTGATTTTTATCACGACAGGTTTGAAGAACTTTATCAAGAATGTTGTCTTTCTCAGCTAGTTCCCTAGACAGTTTTTCTCTAGCGGAAGAGCAACTATCATTAGAATCCTCATCACCATATCCAATTCCATATCTAGATTTAACAAAGACAGTTTGATTGACAGTTTTTTCATTAATAGAAGTAGTCAACACATCAAGCTTATCTATGATCTCAATAAGAAAATCATTTTCTGGACTAAGGGAACTCTGACAATTCTTAGCATGCTTAAGTTCCTTTCCAATTACAACACAATTGTTAGATGAAACATGGGAAACACTAGACATGCTTGCAAAATCTTTAAGATGTGCTAGTTCCTTTTCAAGAGCAGTACAATTATCACATGAAACATGGGAAACGTTAGACATGCTTGTAGAATCTTTAAGCTGTGCTAGTTCCTTTTCAAGATCAGTACATGAATCACATTTTCTAAAGGAACTAAAGAGCAATTTTTCAGTTTCATCAAGTTTCTTGCTCCAAATAGAATTTTCAGTAGATAAGCATGGAATTTCTTCTTCACATTCATCTAGTCTTTCCTGAAGGGAATTGTTTTCCTTTCCAAGTTTCTTAATGATCTTTATCAATTGGTTCTTATCACATTCAAGAAGAGATTTAGTAAAGTCAGAAGAGAATACCTCAGAGTCATCTGATTTCGTTGAGTCCTCCTTAACCATTAAACACCTTTTCTCCTTTCTTTCAAATGTGAGGCTTGTTGATCGAAATTCCCATAGTGAATTCACTTGAGTTAGTCATCTTGAAATCTGTAAACTAACACAAATCTAGAGCGCCCGCTCTGATACCAATTGTAGGATCGTACGTGTTAGCAATCAAAGGGAATTGGGAGTCCAGTTCCTTAGCAGCGGAATAAGTAAACAATAACAGAATCAAGACAAGTTTCTTAGAGTGAGAACCTTTAATAACCAACTAGTTATCCAGGATAAAACCCACTACCTCTCTTGCAAGAGGATTTCAAAGTCTACTTCTTGTATTAATACTTCGATCACAATCAACCAGGATAGAACACACAGATTAAGTCTTAGACACACTAAAGACTCTCTACCTAGTTCGACCTAATCAAGCACACAACAAGCAAGTGACTTACACAATTCTTCTCATAAGAACAAACACGATTTCTCTTCACGATTTCTCTTCACGTTCAACTCTGGATGAATTCTTGAATTTTGTTAGAGAAGAGAGGGTTTCAATTACTTTACTTATACATTTCGTCCATGTAGAATCATATCTACAATTGGCTGATTTGCATAAATAAAATAACCAAAAGAAATAAAAAAAGATAATATTTGTTACTAAATAATATATTTCCCGATTTTACATATTTTTGCTTCCATAAAAGATATTCAAAGAATCTCCTAAATATATGAAAACAATGATATCTTTTATATTCTCTCTAAGATAAAAGATCTACCCTAATAAGCCAGTCGCTGCTCTTGATATATCTTTACAGCTAGCGCGGCTTCGTTGTTCCTTAGTTCCCATGCCAGTTCCCAAAACTGACTTCTTGGTCTTTGTTCTTCTTTTCTCGAACCTGAGTTCCCTGCTCAACTACACATGTGGAACTATTAGTAGTAAAGTGTTTATCATCGTCAAAACTAGAAAAACTGAGAAAGGGAACTAGGTAGGGAACTGGAGTTCCCAAAAGTTCACTTCCTAACACAATGGAGTCAGCACTTACGGGGAGGTTACTCCAATCTTCACTTACTACACTATTGTAAGCCATGCATCACTTCAGGAGGCCGCAACTGAGAGGACAAGACGACCCATGGTTTGAGAGACATGTTACCTTATTTTCCCGGCCTCTATGTTACCTTATTTATCATAACTTTAGTTCAAAAATTGACGTGTATCATGATTGGTTCATAAGTTAATAGTTTGTATTAGTTTGGTAACAAAACTAATACAAATGAACCAAACTTTGGTAGTTTTATAGCTTGTATTAGACCTGTCGACTGGTCAAGTGGATCGGGTTCGAGTCAAGTCGAGTTCTGGTCAAGTCGGATTCAGGTTGATCGAGCCATTAATTTTTTTTGTTTGATCGGGTCGGGTCATAACGGTTTTGGTTTGGGTTGACCCAACGGGTTGAAAGTACTCATTTTTTACGATCATTAAATATTATAAAATAATTAATATTATTTAATTATTTAATAAAATATATTATAATATTTAATATAGATGTGACAATATATATAAAATAACGGATTTGTCAGGTTTGGGTCGAGCTCGGGTTCAGGTCTTTTGAGTTCTGTTAGATTAAGGTTCTTCTTAACCTAGTGATTTTTGAGCTGCGTCGGTTTTGACATATCTAGTTTGATTATTTTTGTTTATTTTCCTTTAATCATAAAAAGCGGGCAATTTTACCTCATTGGATCAACCCGAACTCATACTAAACCCTAAACCCGTAACCCGTTATGACATGTCCCGATTGACTCATGAATTTAAACAACCCAGAGTCGATGGATCCAACCCGACTCACGGACCCAATTAACATGTCTAATCATTATGCATACTTATGTGGAGCGCTTAAGGGATGGATTTTTTTATCTCACAATGTGAAATTAACAATATATAGGAATTTAAGAGGTTATGATCACTAAATATCTAATAGGTTTAGCAAAAGTTAATTCAATTGTTTTCTATCTATATATTTAAAACTTAGTATTTTAGATAATTGAATGCTAACTTTTAAAGACAAAATCAAAGGCTTAAATGGACCCAAAGGTATAGTTTGCATATAATTTTGGTTTATTGCCTTTAGTATATAATATGTATATAATATATTAGCTTATCCGATCGATTTTTACTATAGGGTTTATAAAACAATATAAAATACATAAGTATAATTATAGGCTACTTTGTAATTTTAGTAATTAATTTTTCTTTTTTTATTTTAATATACCATAGCATAATTATGTGTATATATAAAAATGAGCACTATTTTAAGTAATTATTCCCTCCCCACACACACTTTTTCAGTTAAATATTGCCTCTGCGTACAAACTACTCTTTAGGATGACTATTTTTTTTACCTAAATCTCAATTAGTGATAATTACTACATAGTGTATACGTTATATTTTGCTCTCATTTACTCCTATTTTAATATTATCCAATTACTACACGTAAATCCCGTATTTAGTACACATTGAATGGTTGGAAACAAATTATAGTCAAGATGTCTAAACGGTTATATGTCAAAATGGCTTCACTTTCCAAGTAATATTTTCATGTATAAAAGGGCGAAAACGGTGGTATTCCGTTCATTTGCTCTAGGCATCCATCATCTCATTTTTCTACATGGAAATTAGCTTTAGAAAGCCATATAAGCTTGGGAGATAGTAGGCAACACCTTAAAAAGACATGATCGCTGAAATAAGCATAATTATTAAGTTAAAGATGTGAATGAGGATTCCCGATTGTCGAGGATGCAAGTATATATCCACCTCACGATAAACTATCATTGATTATATGTATTTGGATCTCTTTTGTAGACTACACTTGCACTAAATACTTACATATATCGGTTTAAATTTATTAATATAATTATCTTTTGATTGAGATATGTTAATTTTATGTGAAGATGTCAGAGAATTGGATAATCTAATAGTACTATTGAGGCATCGATTATTTACATCATGTACGGGTAGCTTTCACTAGAAGAAGGACAAAGACAATCAATTTAAGACGACTAATTGTTAGTAACGAATAAAGCAAACTCTTTTATGGACGATGTAAACCCTTCAACTATTGGTAGCATAAATTCAATTAGGTTTGTATTTTTAGTTCCTTTTTTGTACTAAATCGAATTAGGTAGGTGTGTTGTTATTTTAGTTAAGGATGATTTTTATTGTTCTATTTTATACATATTCATTTTACACCCATCATGTATATATACTAAATTTGGCCTCATTTGTCTTGGTTTAGAGTAATTAATCAAGGATGAAAGCCGAAATAATAGACATGTATCCACTCTCACATATGAAATGTACAAGGAAGAAGTTATGAATTATAATTTCGCTAAGAAAGGTAAGCATGTACCGATAAAATAAGTAATGTACTTTTATATAAAACGTAACAAGGTTTAAGAATATGCAGAGTCACCAATTATTTCTATTAGTTCGTATTTAATAAGAATAAGAAGTAATGACTAATATATTTTAATTAAAATGATATTAATGTCTATGAATATGTAAAGTCAATGTGACTAATAAAACGATATATATTCCAGACAAAAAAATGATATATTAATGAATATTAATAACTAAAGCATAACAAAAAAACATTATTAAAAGGCAATAAATTTGTAAGATAAAGACAAAAAATTATAAATGTAAAAGGTAGTGAAGCATGTAAGAAATGAGAGTTGTTATATCAAGTTAGAAAGACATTTCTAAAATATTTCCCAAATATTTTCAAAGATAAAAAACGCATCCCTGCAAAAAACAACTACCACCTCAATTCAAAATTTAAATTGAACTTTTGACCAAAATAAATAAATAAAATTGTACTTTGTACAATCAACATTTTATACCTAAAATACTTAGATATTACATTTAAATACATATCAAACAATATATCGTCTAAGATAAAACATGCAACAATAATCCACATATCACAAACTCACATTTAAACCGCGCACTACATATACACAAAAAATCCGTGCGAAGCACGGGCTTTGATTTCTAGTTAATAAGAAAATTATCTTTTATCACAAATTAGATATAAGGAGGGTTTTCAAAATTTAAATAGATGGCGATTGATTGTTAACTTTATGGTTTAGAATTTGATTTAAATTTGAAGTTAAGAGATAGATTTCGTGAAAAGGCATTTGTTTAAGAGATTGTTTTGTATAAATAGTCTTTAGAGTTCGTTTGGTATTGATAAGAACAAATCAAGTATGAGTATGAGATATCAATTATACATATATTTGTGTTTGGTATATCGTGATATCGATATTAAACTGATATATTTATTCGGTATAGGTAAATATCGATATTAGTGATATTAGAGTGTTGATTTTGACATCTTCTACAAAATAGTATATTAAATATATCACTCATACTCATATGTGATATTTTGATATTGCTTGTACCCATATTTTAATATATGTATCGGTACTTGATATCTTGTATCTTTGATATCTATCTAATTCAAACATAGGAGTTTTCATGAGAAATTATTGTCATATAATTTATACCATGCAAAAATGGAAGTATATATTTTTTTATTCATAGGAGACACTTAGGCTGTGTTCGGTAAAACAAGGTTTTTGAAGAGGTTGAGGTTTTTTGAAAGACTTTTTACAAGGTGGAGATTTTTTAGAGATTTTTTGTAACCTTTCAAAACCTAGTAGAAAACCTATTTGAGTGTTTGGTGAGACAAAGTTTTTTAATATATTTCAAATAAAAGTTACCATAAGGGTTTTTTTTTATTTTTTAAATAACACTTGTATGAGATTTTGGACATTTTGGGAATAAAATTGTGATAACCTTGTCAAACCTTCAATAACCTTTGTCTTATGAGGTTTTTATTTTTCATTTTTTAACCGCATCAAAAACCTTATAAAACCTTAACCTTTTACAAAACCTTGTAATACCAAACACATAAAAAGATAGGTTTTGAATAGTACAAACTTTTAATAACCTGCACCAAATACAGCCTTAGGCTATGTTCGACGCATGTTATAGAAGGTTATTAGAGGTTTATACTATTCAAAACCTATCTTTTTATGTGTTTGGTAGTATAAGGTTTTTTAAAAGGTTTAGATTTTAAGAGGTTTTTGAGGAGGTTAAATAAGAACCTCCTAAGAGAAAGGTTATTGAAGGCTTTTACAAGGTTATCATAATTTTATTTCCAAAATATCCAAAATCCCATACTAGTGTTAATTTTTTTTTAAAAAAAAAACAACCCTTATGGTAATTTTTATTTGAAATATATTGCAAAATTTTGTCTCACAAAACACTCAAATAGGTTTCTATAAGATTTTGAAAGGTTACAAAAAAATCTCTAAAAAACCCTAGCCTTGTGAAAAACCTTTCAGAAAACCTCAACCTCTTCAAAAACCTTATTTTATCGAACAAAGCCTTAGTGTTGTGCATCCGGTCCAGATCGAACCAGAATTTTTAAGATCCTTGGACCGGAGATTAGACTGGACCGATATGATTCGATCTGGTCTAGTCTTGTACCGGATTGGACTATTGAACATATTTTTTAAATTTTTAAATTTTATATTAATTTAAAAATTAATTATTTTTCCATTTATAACTATATTTTATAATATTGGACTATATATTTTGCTACTAGTTTATCTAATAATAGAATATAACTTTTAATAGTGTTTTGATATTAATACATAAAATAAAATAATAAAATAATTTGGTCCATCCGATCCGGATCGGACCAAAAAAATTCAAATTTTAGACCGGACCAAACCAAAAACCGAAATTATAAAAAGTATGAACTGCAAACCGGATCAAAATACACCGGGCCCTATCCTTTTTAGAATTTTCGGTCCGGTGTTGTTCAATTTTTCGGTCTGGACCAATTATACACACCACTGAAAACGCTAGACAATTATAGAATTCAAACTATAATCAATGAATATCATACTTAAATTTTAAGTTGAGGAGGCTTGACAAAATGGAAGTAAAATTTAATAGCTCATAAAATAAACAAGAAATCTTGTCAATCGAATTTCATTGGAGAAAAGCCATTAACCTCAATAGTCACAACTCACAAGTCACAACACCTGGCCCGTTACCACATCTCTCCTCCCTGTCGCCTCGGTTTCAAAATTTTCTCCCTTCCCAATTTGCCAGGAATAGGGTTCCCCGCCGCCGCGCTGCTCTCGCCGGCGTTATCCCCTCCACTGTTACCGGTGACGGAATCTCTGCTACACGCACCGCTTTTCTCCCTCTCGTTTTTAACCTCGAGAAAGTAAGGCGATTATGCCTTTCTAGCAGTTCTCTTCTGTTTCTTTTCCTTTTACTACATTTTGCGGTTGAATTTGGCTGTTAATTTGTATCGTTAAGACATTTTAATTTGATTCCACTTCTCTTTATCTTCAACTTCCAAGATTTCTTCTTTAATTATTTAGGTTTGATGATGAACATCACACATAGTCTTCATTGCTTGATTACGCGATTTTGATTTTTCGTTTATTAATGTTAGTAGAAGAGAAGAGGAGTAGATTTTGGAAGTGTAGATGGCTGGTAGTGTGAGAAGCGAGGAAGAAGACGCACAGATATTAGCGGAACAGCTGGGGAAAACCCTAAAGGAAGGGGAGAGAATATTGGGACCTACTCGTAGACCTGATGGTACTCTTCGGAAGCCTATCAGAATTAGGGCGGGTTATGTACCTCAAGATGAGGTTGCCATTTATCAATCTAAAGGAGCTCTGGTAATTCAACAATCACAGCAATGTGTTTGATTTAATCCTTCTCTTCATTTTCTATGTTCAGAGGGATAATGCTGCTTCTTGTGAATATGTAATTGCAGTGGAGAAAGGAGATGGAGTCCAGTACGGGACCGCCTGGGTATGAGCCTTCAGTGGAGGTGAAGCCAAAGAGCAAGTCAGCCAAGAGGAATGAGAAGAAAAAGGAAAAAAGACTTCAGGTTATTTCATTCTGACTCCGTAGTGCTTAGTACTCATATTTATAAAGTTAATGACAACTGCGAATTTCGTAGCTTCATTTGAATAGGCTAGGATGGTTGGTATCGGTTGCGTAGTTTCTGAAGTTCAATTCTTTGTTGGAGGCAAAGTGGTAAAATTTGTCCTTTAATTACCTTTTTATGTGTAGACACCGAAAGTCTAAACATGTGTGTGATAATAACATTGAATCATATGTTTAAAAAGCACGGTTCTTTTTATTTTTCTAATGAAGAAAAAGAGATTCAGGAATTATGAAGACAATAGCTTTCTGGCTGGTACTCAAAGCAGAATATAGGTCTTACCTTCTTGAAACACTGAAGATGTTCAATCATCAGTTGCCTCTTCTGGGATTCTCGAATCTATTCCTTCTCTCTTTTTTCAATCCTAGGAATGAAAGTCTCTCTCTTTCTCTTGTTTGAGCTCATAGAAGTAAAGATATTTTTCTATGATGTCTTGAAATTCAATGCTTTGCAAAAGTATAAGGTCTCGTAATTATTTTCTTTTTCATTTTCTGAAATGCCCCTGGAGAAAATGTTGATAAGGGCATTACTACGTTTCATCTTGGCTTCCAATTTCCATTATATGCACATTCAATTATTTGCACCTGGATTTTTCTTGTAGAAGGCTAAAGACTCGTTGGAATTAGAAGGGGAGAATGAGAATGTTGAGGAACATGCCAAAGATCCCCAAGAGACAGAAATTGAAGAGTCTATTGCATCTGGTGTGAGCCAGATAAATCTCAGCGTACCATCTTCAGAATCCATGGATGGTGCAGGTTCTGCCGATCCTGCCCAAGATATTGATAAAAAGATCCGCGCTTTGAAAAAGAAGGTGATATCTTCTTACATATATTGTATTAAGTTTCACTTTTCTACTTACTTTCAATTTTCTTGAATATTATTTTAACTGTTATCTTGTATGGTTGTATGATGCTCATAAGTCTTAATGCTATTTTGATGAGGTCATTGAAAGGCCTATGTTTTGAAGCAATCCAATAAGTTTTATATTGAACTAAGGCTTGAAATTAATATATCAAATATTTAGGTGCTGTTAGATATTGTTTTTTCATTTTTGTATTTACTACAAGGTGGGATAATATTTTGTTTCCGTATTAGATGAGCATTTACTCCCCTTAGGATTAAGAATGTAGCCCTAGGATTTTCATTGGTTCCATTGTGATTTAACTTCTTGGCTGGGATGAAGAGTAGTAATATACTAATATTTTTAGGATTTTGCTATTTATCGCCCCCGGGGCGACGAATAAGATGTCAAAAATAGTCATTTTCTGAGACAGGTTTATAATTTCCATTCTAGGGTTTTAGTTTCTAATAAAATTTACCAATATTTAGATATAGTGAGTTGTTTGTTAAAGAAAGATATACTTGTATTAGCTAAAAAAATAAAAATAAAAATTACAATTTTTATTTAGATAAATTCCTATATTTAGCATCTTATTCGTCGCCCTGGGGGCGACAAATAGCAAAACCCATATTTTTATAGGGTTTATCCTCTGAGTTCAAACTTGTGTTTTGTGCTGCTACCATGATAATTAAAGTGGAGATCTGAGTTGTACGATTATATGATCCAAAAAAACATCCAATGATGGAGATTGCACTTTATAATCACATATTTGTAGAATCGTGGTAGTGCATTGACCTAATTAGATGGATAGGATTGCATTGAATTGCAATATAATCGTAAGATGCCCCAAATTTATGGGATCATTATAGAATGATAAATTGTAAATGGAAATCGGATATTGTATATGAATATTTATTTGATTTGTTAGCTTACAGTTTTTTTATATATAGATGTTGTAAGTTATGGTTTAGACTTTAGACTATGCAACTGTGTAAGACTTTTGGATCTGCAATGATTATGGAATGTGAATTATTTTAGAGTTACTAGGTGAGGATTTCTTGTGATTTTACTTTTGTATATATTAAGATATTGCTACCATATTTTAATCATTGTCATAGGACCTGTAAGGTCCTACCATCTGTTTTCACAAGCCTGTGATAGAATCTTATTTGTATAGCATTTGTTGATGATATTGGTTTCATTATCATGAATTTGGTATGTGAAAATGTTTCAATCTACAACAGAAATTATCAGGAATTTTTTATTTCTTTTTTGAATCCTTAGGAATTCTTTGAATCAGCAGAAGTCGGTAGGATGACTCAATCACCATGAGTAGACTATGCAGCATATTTGCCATGTAGAAGAATAAATGTTGATTATTAATTAAATAATAGTTAAAAATAACAAAACAAGTTCAAGGAAATCTCGAAGCTTATCATTTCATTCTTCGTCATGGAATGCCTAGTGCAGCTATAACAAAACAAGTTCAAGGAAATCCTTAAGCTTATTATGAAGCAGTTTTTTTTTTCTTCAAACATGTCATATTGTAGTTTTTCTAGCCCCTTGTGCTCCAAGATAGATTTCTAACATGATTCCGTCGCACTATTTTCTACTCATTGTCTTTGTAAAGGACAGTCTTTTAAGCAAAAATAAAAAAAAGGTGGCAGAGTCCTATGTTTTTCCTGGAAAATTGGTGGAACCATACTCCTTAACGCTATTTTCCCAGGGGAGTTTGTATCTTGTTATGCTTTCCGCTTGCCTCGATTCATCTTAGACTTATCCTTTCTGCTATGTACTGCCCACGAGCTTCCTGGGAAGCATTTTCAAAGATGTAGGGATGCTCTATTTTCTTCAAAGATACAATTTTTACATCCATAGCTTCTATCTACTTTCTAGACACTACTTTCCCTAAATATGAGGCGTGTCATCCTATATTAAGAAAAGCAACATAAGATTTTCCTGAGGGCTTATGATTATTTGCAACACTAATTAGAGATGTCAGTTATGTTCTGTCTTTTCGAGTTTATCATACGCTGACTTCAATCATCGTATTACTGTTAGATGTTATGGAACATGTTACTTAGGATTGTGAAAATGATGAATTATTGTCTACATATTGCAGATCCGGCTAACAGAAGCACAACAGATGAAAACTAGCGAACAAGAAATGAAGTCCGAGCAGCTGGAGAAGGTAAAGAAATTGGATGGATGGCGTGAAGAGCTGAAGCTACTGGAGGAGAAGAAGGCACAGCTTGAGGCATCCTAGGAGGGCATTCCAAGGTAGGTTTCATGGTAATCACATGAATGAGTGGTAATCACATGAATGAGTTGACGACGTAGCTCTGATCACTGCATATTTATGGGTAAGGACCCTCTTGCACCACACCAGGCCCCTCCAAAACCGTTTGCCCCCTCAGAATGCAAGGATGGATTGTCTTTGATAGCACGGTTTGTAAATTTCATCTTTGCATTTGTCTCAAGAGTGGCTTGCTGTCATGAAAAAAAGCTTCATATGTCCTTTCCTGAACTTAATTTAGTTCATGGTATTTGTTGTGTTTCCTCCTGGTGTTTGAGGGAAAACGTTTGGTTTTAATTGTGAAAATGATATTTATTGCGAACCAGTTTATATTTGTTAGTAACTTGGTGGTATCTGTACATTACAAGTTTGATCATGCATATGTTTCTTCTACTTAGTTCGTTTGTTACATCCTTTTTTGGAACCTTTGTGCACTACTACTCATGAACTAGCACACTTAATTTGGGTTGGTTTTGGTAAATGCAAGTCTTGGCTGTATCAATTTGAGTTATTACTGTATTAGTTCAGAATTCAGATTATCAGCATTGTTACCAAACACTTCATTAGGATTTCTATAAACCCATCATCATTTTGCATCAAAAGTATTTTGTGATCGTAAGCACTAGAGTGAGATGCCTAGTAGAGTACTACTTTAGTTAAGCTTCTTTGTAATCTTCTTGTGATTAATTTAACCTTCCAAATAACACATGCAAGATACAACGAATACAAGAAAATATTTTTTGAAAGGAATAAACCACTGGGTTCAGATTCAGCATAATACTTGAGTCAGTAACATACGAGCCAAATTCAATGTTCAACATTGCCAACATATTTTATTGGCTTTATAAAGAAAAAAGAATAAACTTTTTTCGTTTGACTTTATTGTTGCAAATGGGCTAATATCATACGATCCTTATAAGATAATGTTAAAATAATATATATAAAGATCCCGGAAACATGGATCCTTTGCCGATGGATGACGGATTGATGTTCCGAATGTCGACCAAATCTCAGCATATTATTCTTTCTTCAACAAAAACAATTCTGAAGAAGAAAACTCAACACTAATTTAATACCACCATTCACCAATGACCAACCTCACATTATTTAAACAAATTTTACATAAAGAGTTGTGGACAGCAGCAACAGCCTCAACTTCATTTGGTCAATTTTGAGTTCCTCATGATTAAACCCTTTTCTTGGGTGTTTGTGTTTTGAATTATTCACCTATTGGCCCATCGATCACAATCATCTACACCCGGATTTTGATTCATTCAGAATCAGAATTCTAAGGTAATTTTCTATTCTTTTTAAAGTATTCTTTGGTGCAATCTCAAAATTCTTTGATCTAATGGATGTTCTCTTTTTATTTCTTCATCTTTTGGTTGGTGCAGAAGTTGGGCATTGTTCAAACATTCAAAGAAAAATGGCATTTGATAGGCTCTGCAGATTTCCAGCTCAGCTGAAAAATGTGGCAATCAGAACAAGTACTAGAGCAGTTTTGGATCATCCCTTTGTTGTGGCTGCACTCTTGTTTGTGATACTCTTGTACAGATCATCCCCTTTCTTGTTTTCCCTTTTGTTGTCTGCTTCTCCTGTTCTTGTTTGTACTGCTGTTTTGTTGGGAACCCTTTTGTGCTTTGGTGATCCCCAAATCCCTGAGCTTGAAAAGTCTTTGATTGCAATTCCTTTGTACAAGAATACTACTACTACTACTACTAAGATGCTTGCATTTGATGGTCATAGTGATGACCATTTTGAGCCTTCCTCATTGCCATGGACCCGAGTCAATGGCGATGAGGAGGACGAGGAATACGAGCCTTTGGATTGTGGATCAGATGGGGCTGAGAGTTCGTCTCCTGAACCGTCCATGGCTGACATCATCCCTTTACTTGATGAGATTGACCCTTTAATTGAGTGTGAAAACTCTGGTCTACTCAGCATTGGCAACAGATCAAATGATTCAGATGAGGAAACTGACAATAAGGAGGCAGAGGAAGCAGCTGAGAATGACAAAGAAGATGCAGAGAAATCAGCAATCACATGGACAGAAGATGACCAAAAGAACTTGATGGATTTAGGGAGCTCTGAATTGGAGAGGAACCAGCGTTTGGAGAGCCTCATTGCAAGGAGACGAGCAAGGCGAAGCATGAATGAGAGTATTGCTATTGATCTTCCTTTCCAAGTACCGACAATTTCAACAACAAGGCGAAACCCCTTTGATTTCCCAAGTGTTACATACGACGACATGGGCTTGCCACCTGTCCCTGGCTCAGCTCCTTCTATACTGCTGCCTAGGAGGAGAAACCCTTTTGATCTTGCCTATGACTCAAGTGAGGAAAAGCCTGATTTAACCGGCGACACTACTTTTCACCAAGAGTTCATGCAGATTAGCCAAAAGGAGCCGGTTTTTCGTAGGCATGAAAGTTTCAACATTGGATCTGGATCATCGTTCTTTCAGTTTCCTAGGAAATATGGCAGATTTAGGCCTTATTTTGTTGCGGATTCCTCATTCATGAGACAGTCAAGTGAGCTGAGTACAAGTGGAGTTAGTGAATCCTCTTCATATAAGAGACAATCTAGTGATGTGAGCTCTGCAGCTGAAACTGAGCAAGCATCTGTTGAAGAGGCTGTACTGAGTTCTGAGATGGATCATGCCTCTGTCCATGTTGAGCATGGCAGCCAATCATCTCAAATACTTGATGATCAATATGAGAATAGGGATTTTGATCTTCACATGCCTGAGATTAGACTCGGGGAACCAGAAACTCGTATGGGCACTGATTTCAATCATGTTGAGATCAATTTGGGGAGTACTAGTAGTGGAAATGATCCCTGCATTGAAACTTGGTTGGCCACTAATGATAGAACTTCAAGCTCATTATCATCATCATCATTGTCAGAAGAAGAAGAAGAGGATAATGATTTCAAACAAGTAGATGAAGGATTTGATCAAGAATCAAGTACATTGGAGACTAATCTGATGTTGGAGACAATTGAAGAAGAGCATTTTAGTAGCTCAAGCTCGTCAATAGTGTTAGAAGAGAACATTGGAGATGTGTCAAGTTCAAGTCATACTATGGATTTGGATGACACTCATTTTGAGGAACCTGTTTATGATTCGAGTCCACGAGCTCTCAAGATTCGTATGTTGGAGGAGTTTCCTGAATCTGATGTGGAACAAAAAAGAGATGGTGATCAAGAAGTCAGTCAAAGTGTTCAAGCTGATTTATTGTCTCTTGCCACTGAGCTAACTGAAGAGCCTGAATTGGTTAATGAAGATGCCCTTTTCTCCAAGGAGAAGCTCATTTCTGTTGCAGATCAAGCCTATTCTCCTGAAGACAAGTGACTCTCAAGAGGTAAGCATGTGGCTTTGGGTCATCTTGGTGGGTCCGTTTGGATTACATGTGATAAAGAATTATTTGGCATTATAATGTCAAAAGTGGCATTATAATGCCAGATAATGCATTATTACATGTAATTCAAAAGGACACAGTTCTGTCCAGTTTCATATTTCTGCTGGAACTTGTAATGGTGATTGAATGTCCATTTCATATGTAAATCCACCCTCTTAATTGTCTTATTATATAGGGTAAATTGCATTTAACCACCCCTTATTAACCCTTTTCTGTTAAAGTGATTTGTGATTTTATTGTTACTCTCCCCTTAATTCTCCATCTATCTATCTGTTGACAAAATATTTTTTGAATCATTGTTTCTCCATCTGCAGGAGTCATTTGTTATTCCTGAAGTTGTGGAGCCTCAACTAAGTGAGATCATTGACAAACCTTGTGCCGATAACGTTGAAAAATCTTCACGTGACGTGGCATTCATCAATGGAAGCGTAGAAATGGCAGAAGCCGGTATAGAAGAGTTTACGGATCCTCGTGTTTTAGAGTTGATTTAGCAAGGGCTAAACTCATCCCATCAGTTATGGTGAAAAAAATTGTTATTATATTTGAATTTACTTTCAAAAAGTATTGATGATCACTCATGATGAGTTGATTTAGCAAGGGCTAAACTCAAAGTGTGGGGTTGACTCACTATTAATTTCAACCACGAATAAATATTCAACTCCTTATCCGAATAAGGATGATAAGCTGATATTCACATATACAAATATACAAGTGAAAAATAATCTACTATCTAATTACTAAATCATGCATCATTTGACGCTCCTAGAATGAGCCTAAAATTTACGCTGCCACGTGACGTTTTTATATTCAATTTGCCACGTGTCGTCCTCGTATTTTTTCGACAGCTATGTCAAAAAACTAATAAAATCAAACAAAAATAAAATACTATTTATAATAGCCGGATTTGCACACACTTTTCAATTATTTTCCTAATCTACTTTTTTTAATAAATATTTTGAAAATATAATTTTACCTTTTAAAATATGAAACTATATAACAAATATTTGATCATTTCCTAATATATTATACATATTGGTTGGTTGGTGATCTTATTAAATTAAGATCATGACTTCTAAAAATAGAGTGAATTAAAATCTTTTTTTTTTCCTTACATAGATTATGAAGGGATCAAATCAATCACACAATTTTCTTCCATAAATACTTTGAAGATATAATTTACCTTTTTAAGCATCTAAATAATAATCCGATAAATAAATTTAGTGATAAATCAATTCGTACAGGACACGAAAATTAAACTAGTTGAATAATATTTTGAAACATACATTATGAGAGCGATTAGAATAAATACTTAAGGAACTTTGTTATAAACATAGTTTTCTGGATTTGATAAGTTAGAATTCTTATTATATATAGGTTTAAAAAGGTTTTTCCCTTATTATGTTTTGAATTTTCAATAAATGATATTTTAATCAGGTTTTTTGACATATCTTTAAACAGACTAATATAAGGAGGGAAAATATGTTTACAAAAACAACCCCGGAAACAACTACGAAAATTCCAAATTTACCCTCGCAAAGAAGCACGAATGACGGTGAGTAGTGCGTATAAAAGCCTGCCTGTTCGGTACACGGTTTCTCTTCCACCTACTCATCAGAAACACCACTCGACGAGGAGTGAGAGCGAGCGAGCGAGAGAGAAGATGGAGCAAGAGGACGTAGACATGGCCGCCGCTGCCGAATTCAACGACAATCAGACCTCTTCGGTTATCTCCTTCTCCCTCTATCCTAATTTTCTGTTCGTCTTTCGACTCCAGCATATGTTTCGCGAGAACCCTAGTTACTTGCAACTGACCTAAAATGGCGATTTTTTTGGGGGGATTTGGTTCAGGAAATGGAGGAAATGAAGAAGCGGTTGAAGGAGATGGAGGAAGAGGCCGCTGCACTTCGCGAGATGCAGGCCAAGGTCGAGAAAGAAATGGGCTCCGTTCAAGGTTCTTTCGCCCTCTCTCTTTCGATTCTAGGACATTGCTTTTCCCCATTTCAATTTCCAGTTCCTTGACGGTGTTTTCTAGGCATTGATCTCTAGATGTGTAATGATTTCTAGCTATTATCTTTTGCTACTACTAAGGGCGTGTTTTTGGATTGGGATTGAGTTGCAATTGACCTCTTCTTCTTGTTAATGTACCTTTGGTTTTGCATGCTTGACTGATTTTGTTGAAAGGTGATTTCTTCTTAACTGACTTTGTTTAATGCACACAAATTATCCATTGTCTTTATATATCATTAAAAGACATCATAGTATCGATTAATTTTGTAACTTATTATCTCAGAATTTTTATCCAACCTGGTAATTTAGCATTGATTATTTTGTGGTTTTTTTGACTTTGCATGCTAGATCCTGCTGCTGTGGCTGCAGAACAAGCAAACAAAGAGGAATTAGATTCTCGTTCAATATTTGTTGGCAATGTGAGTTTTTTGGTTGAACTATTCCCTTCTTGGATGCATGACTCAAATTTCATCTTGTTGGCATTGGTTTTACCTTATCTTATTGCTTCATATTTGGACTTCAATATATCGTTTGGTTTGCAAAGTTCTAGGGTAATTTCATGGAAAGAAAAAGTGAGTTTTACATCTTCTCTGGAAAATTAAATCTTGTGAGATCTATAATCAAATTGATTAAGGATTTAAAACTGAAGTGATTTGGTGGCAAATCATAGATGTTAGTACCGTGTTTTAAGCATTCCTTTTAATTTGCAAAATTCATGTAATATTTATCTCCCTCAAGTTTGAAACATGTGAAACCCATTTTTTCCCATGATTTTTTGCCAACTTTGGCAATTGTCTATTATCAATTCAACTTTATTTATAAAAAAAGTAATGATTGAACAAATGTGTCTATGGACTATATGTTAATTCTGAAGTGGATCAGAACATTTTGTTAGCACAAAATGAAGAAGTAAACAGAAAAGGAACAGTGAAACAAATTACAAGTTTACAACCATCAGATTTTCTAAGTGTTTCGTGATCCTTTCCTTTATTTCTGTAATTCATCTTCAATATCTTACATCCATAATCCATTCCCCTCCCTCACATCAGAAACAAAATGGGGGTCATAACCCATACATAATTTTAATTTGACAAGTGAATTCTATAAAACTAATTTTTTATAAAACATTATATCTGGATCCTTTTTTCTTAATAATAAAACAAGCCCTTAGATTTCCCTTAATTTTCACCTGTTTCCATCCATCTAAACAAGGTTGTTAGTCCCTCTTTTAAAGAGAGAAGTAGAACCACTTAACATAAAATGGAGCTAACAAGTTTCTTCTATGTATATGTCAGTGATCATGAAATGGTTGGTTTGGTACTTGCAAGCTATGGGAATGGCCTTGTCAAAACTGATGGTCAATCTGTTTGGTTGGAGTAGCCCATTGAAAAAATGTATGTTCACACCAGTTTATACATTATGCAGGTGGATTATGCATGCACTCCTGAAGAGGTGCAGCAACATTTTCAGTCATGTGGAACAGTAAACAGAGTCACTATTCGCACCAACAAGTATGGGCAGCCAAAGGGTTATGCTTATGTGGAATTCCTTGAGCCCGAAGCTATACAGGAAGCTCTTCGACTCAATGAATCTGAACTGCATGGACGTCAGTTGAAGGTTTGAGCAACATAACTTAAATCTTTGTCTTCTGCTGTTTTCTTTTCTATTTGTTGGACCTCATCCTTCCACCTATGCAGCCATCCTCTTTCTTAATCTGTTCCAAATACCTTGTGTAATTAATGCAACCTTTTTCACTGTCAAAAGGTATTGGCCAAAAGAACCAACGTCCCGGGGATGAAACAGTTCAATCCTCGGCGTGCCAATCCCTACATGGGCGGTCGTTTCAGGGGAGGGTATCCACAGCCATACTTCTACCCTCCTTATGGATATGGGTAATGCTACTTTAGTTTGTCCCTCAACTCTCAAAGACTTAGTAATGAAGTTTATTAACATTCATCCTTTATACCCACACTGCAGGAAGGTCCCAAGATTCAGAATGCCAATGCATTATGGCCCATACTAGTTTGTAATGCTTGCTCAAATAGTAAATAAAATACCCTTAATCTTCTAGATGGACAAGTATGGATTTTATGATGCTATATCCTGTTTCCAGACTCCTGATAGGCCACTGCTCGTCATATATTTTTCGTGGAAAATATGTTTCTGGCTCAAAATTTTGAATGTATGTAATTACTTGGAGTGGCTGTACTCGCAGTAGCCTTTTAATTTGTTCTCTTCTTTGTAGTGTCTGGCTAGCTTAGTCCAACTTAGGCACGGAATTTATGAAATAATAAATTTAATATTTTTATAATTATAAAACTATATCGATTTTATAAATAGGAAAACTTTATAGTTATACAATGTGTTTTATTTATCGAAGGTGGCACTTTAAATCATTTAACATAAAGTATAATAATATATTAAATTATTTAATAGAATAATGATTATTAAAATAGATATTTGAATATAATAATTTATTATATTTATTACTCGGAAGTGATTATTGTCAATTAGGAGGTTGCTGACAGAACCTGGAAGCACACATGAACTTATCACCTCTTACAACGAATGAACAAACGCCTGATAATGCATTATTCAACAAGATACTAGTACCTTAATAATTAAAATGCTCTCTCAAGAAGGTGACGAATCTCAGTGTGCGGTGCTACAAAATTGTCCAATGGCGTTCTTTTTCTAGTAGTTAAAAATTAAAATGTCACAAATTTTTGTACTTGAGTTTGGCGAGTTCATCCCATACTTTGCACGCACACATAATAAGCTTAAATAGCACCACAAATCTGAAAATCTAGCATGCCTACAAACATACTATACTGCTGATTAATTAGTTCCACAAGGCTAGTAATATTAAACAGCTAGGTTAATCATACCATCAATGCAGATCATGCTGCCAACCCTTTATGTACCTTCCATCTGCTTACTTGCTGATGAAGCTAATCTTGCTTGCTGATGAAGCTAATCTTGCTTGCTGATGAAGCTAGGTTAATCATACCATCATGTTGCCAATCCTTTATGTGCCTTCCATCTGTTCACTAGAAATAGGACCCCTTCCTTTAACGTGGCTCGTCTTCCCTCGTTATTGTTCCACAACTCACTGGTGACGTAGCGTCCACTGGGATTGTATGAATTGATCTCCATCAACGCAGTTGTAACTGCCTTGTGAACATCATCACCCCATTCCTCTCTTAGACGTTTGAGCCGTTCATCGTCTTCATTCATCACTTCCTGCCACAAACACACACACACACACACATATATATATATATATATGCTTCAAGTAGCAGCTAGCAGCAAAAAGCTTAACAGAGTAATTAAGAAATGGCTAGCTTCTTGAATATAATAGAGACACCTTTTCCTCTTCTTGGATGACCTTGAAAGGATGCCACTCAGAATCTCTTAGATATTCATTCAACGTCGACTCCAAATCTCCCGCTCTCTCTTCACCCAATTCCTTGTCATGATACTTTCTCTTGCAGGCTTCAAGGAGAGCTCTAGTATCAAGCTCTCCCATTCTCTTGATACCAATAGCAGCACCATTTGATATCTCTTCTAAACCCTGTGACACCCAACTTGCATATGCTTCAATAAGACACTAATTAGACCTGTACAAGTCCGGGTCAGCCTGTCCGGCCCGGTACAGAAACGGGCCGGGCATGGACACTCCTCTAGACCCGAACGGTCCGGTACCCGATTAAAATTTTAAATATATATATTAAATGATATTTTAAAATATGTATAGTTACTAAAATAAAGGCCAAATTTTGACTTTGTTACTCACATGAATGAGTTCCTTACGAGCATCTTGCAGTTCCTCGTTGCTTCTGCGTTCTTTCACCACTAAAGTTTGATTGAGAGCTTCCACGTCCTCGAGTTCTTCTTCCTTGTCTCTCAAATCTTTCATTACCGCGTCAAATTTCCCTAAGACTTCCACCACATCATCTTCATCGGCAACATGCTTTATAACATCTAGACGCCCTTTGAGCTGCTCGATTTCCCGCTCAAGCTTTTGTTTCGCCTCCAACTGCTGCTGAAGATCGATTATCCTCTTATGGAGACCCTCTGTTTGCCTCTGTGTGAGATGCATTAGATTTCATCAGAGCTAACTCAGATCACAGAAAACCATCACAATATATACCTTCTGCTCCTCTCCAAGCTTTAAAACATTCACATCTGCCCTCTGTTGCTCCAACGTAGCATGCTCGAGGGACCTATTCCTCTGGGAATACTGCACATAAAAAAAGGCGACAAGCACAGGATAAGATCTTCTTAAAACATAATATAATTATATTAGTGTTACCCAAAAAAAGACAGTCAAAACACAAACAAACATACAGTATCAAGACATTTTCTTCCACATCACATGTAGACTGATGCTCAAATTAACTCATATAACATCAGGCATTGTAGAAACATTAGTATTTATTTACTTTTGTGATGATTTGAAACATAAGAATCTGAAAGATAGACATTGCTTTGGAAATAATTTGTCAATAGGGCCATGTGCCAGTTAAACAGGCTTAATTTTAATATCCACTTAATCAATCATCCAGGAAACTATAATCTAATACTATGCATTTACTGAAGTAGCAAATCATACAATTATTACCCCCTCCGATTTTAATTAAGTGTCATTTTAGCACTTGAATTTTGATCAATTTTATATGTCGTTTTAGGATTTTCAGGCAATTAATTAAGAGTGAGTTATAAGAATAGTTGTTGGAATTTGTTTTTGTCGACTTTTTTTGTCCATTCATTGGCTCAAGAGTATAGTGATTTTTTATTAGGAGAGAAGATTGAGAAAAAATGTAAGATTCTAGGTGTATTTAATACTTTTTTTTAAATATCGTGTCTAAGGCTAAAACGACACTTATTTGTGATCGGAGGGAGTACTATTTACTAGGAAACTGAAGCCTACTTCAGAACATTTACCTTTTCAATGTCCTCCTGCAGCTTTCTTTTTTCACTTTCATTATGTGTTTCACGCTTCTCCAATTCTTGTCCCTCCAACTCAAGGTTTCTCTTTTCCAATTCCAGTAGCATCTTACTCTGCTCATGGCCATTATAAATTTTCCGTATATGATCTTCTGCACTCGTCTGTCTTTTTTTCATTTCTAACAAACATAATTCTCACTTATTTGCTTCATTTTATCCACAATTCAAGGAAAAAAAAAGGGATGGATACCTTCATTGTATCGCTGATAAAGCTTGTCTTTTTCTTCCATGATTTCACTAACACTATCGGATATCCGCCTTAAATTCTCCCTTGCCTCTCTCAGTGACCTATTCTTGTCCTCAAGTTCTTTTGTTAGATAACACACAAGCTTGGTTTCCTTTATTTTTTCTTCCTCTTTAAGACCAGCTATTGTTTTCAGGTCTCCAATCTTTCTTAGGTGATCCCCAATGACGTCTTCTGAATAGTAGTCATCAGCCCGAGCAATCCAGCCATAAAGTCCACTTGCCTGGGCCAGCCAGTCCTTCTTCCCATGGCGATCCAAGTCATATAACTTGTCGAACGAGTAGGCATCATTCAATCCTGCCCAGTCTTTACTGAACTCTACAACAGCGTTCCCAGAATGCCCCTTAAAGTTCCACAGAGGACGAACCCTTGTGACGTTGAATCCCCTTGATCTGTACTCGTCCCTCATCCTGGACCCACTTTCTCCAGCATATCTTCCATCCTTCAAGACGGTCGGAATATTGACAACGATACCAGTCCAAGGAAATACGAACAGCTCATCCTGATTAAGAATATCCCCTTGCTCGGATGAACCCACTTTCTCCCTAGCACTGACCTTCAATCTCTTGTGTCCCCTTTGGAGCTCTTCAAAGGTCTTATCTTTGTACTCTTCCATATCAGAGTCACTGGTATCAGTGTATTCCTCAGAGATGCAATCAATCGAATTATCATCCCCCATTTATGTAAACCTGGAAGAACACATGTGAATGCAATTAAACAAAAAAACGGTGTAATCCCACACAAGCAGCGTCTAGGTCAAGAGTCAAGAGAGTATTTCCTAAAAACAATGCCAATTATTCATTCATGGCTATGGATATGGCCCCACATACTTGCACAGAACACTCATCCCTCAAATGCAGAAAGCTGAAATTAAATCAACTGCTGGCCCTTCGAACACCAGAAACACGACATAAATGAAACAAACCACGAACATACTTGCAGAATAAAAATGAAATTAAACAGAAGCCGTCAAGTAAAACCCAAGGAGGACAAGATCAATTTTATGATAATCCAAACAACTAAACCCATAAGCAAGAAATAGGGCTTGAAGCCGGGCATGCAATCGCTCGGTTAGGCATGCAAATTATGAGATGAAAATAAGATTCAGAAGAAACTCCAACCAGAGATGTTATGATTCACGGTGGAATGCGCCAAAATCCGTAGCTGGATGGGTAATGCGAAGACAAAGTTTGCCAATGAGAGTGATTCCTGTTTAGGTTTTGACTGATGAATGTATTTTATAAATAAAGGTTCGGTTTTTCTTGTACATATGTTAATAAATTAAATTATTTAAAAAATAATTTTTTAAAAGATAATGAATGAATTATTTTAAAAATAAAACTAATAGTTAAAAAAATTAATATTAAAAATAGAATTTTATAGTATGATCATGAAAAAAAAACCATAAAGGTTTTATAAAGAGTTGACTGAATACCGCTTTAAAATGCTTGATTGAACTTCTTTGTTTTTTTTGATCGAAGACTGTTGAACTTCTTTCTTGCCCGCCGTGTGTGATAGAGCTCAACTGATTCTGTTTCTCAGTTAGTTAGGTGGTTAGTTAAGAGTGCCACGTGTATGTATTAGAGAGGAGAATTTTGTTTTCTGTCATGAGCTTTGTTAAGCTTTGATCGAGGCTATTAATAGCTTGTACTTATCTCTTACATTTTCATTCAATGGAAATCAGTCTTCTCCTCTCATTCATCTGTGTTCCAGATTCAATCTAGGTTAACATGGTATCAGAGCAATTCGTGTTCGATCATCTTTCTTTCTCAATCTGTTTGATCCGTTCTTCCTCGATTGCACTCTGCAATTGATCTTTCTGTTTTTCTTGATTTCAACTCGATTGCGATCGCAATCCTGTTTGTTTCTTCGATATCACCTTGATCGATTTCGTCTTTTGAAGTTCTTCGATCTTCTCAGTCACCTCCGATCATGTCAGATCAATCGCCTGAAGGTCTCTCGCTCAGAAATAGCAACGCAGATGGTAGATCATCTGGAGATCATCCAATCAACAATCATCATCCGTTCTTCGTCAATCCTTCTGATCAACCTGGAAACTCGATTGTCTCACATATTTTTGATGGCAAATCTTATGGCGAATGGAGGAGATCGGTGAAAGTTTCACTATCGGCAAAGAACAAGTGGTGGAGATCGGTGAAAGTTTCACTATCGGCAAAGAACAAGTGGTGGCTCATCACCGGCGCTATCGAAAAACCAGCAAATGATGATTAGTTGATCTTATTCTGGGAAAGATGCAATGATCTTGTAGTCGCTTGGTTATTCAACTCACTCAGTCCAGAAATTAGGAGCAGCGTCATTTATTATGACACAGCGCGAGAGATTTGGGACGAACTCGAAGCTAGGTTTGGCCAATCCAACAGTGCACAACGATACTCAATTCAGAAATAATTAAGTGCAATTTCACAAGGAAATCAATCTGTCACAGCTTACTTCACCAAAATCAAGTCCTTGTGGGATGAATTGCGATCACTTCGCAAGATTTCAAAATGTAACAAATGTGGCACTCTTCAGTGCTCGACGGAACAAGAAGATGAGGATAAATTGATTCAATTTCTCATTGATTTAAATGAGGCTTATGCATCCATCAGAGGACAGATCTTGATGATGAAACCAACACCAACTATAGCCACAACATTTTCTCTATTGATTCAAGAAGAAAAATAGAGAGAAATCGTTGTACAGACAAAGATGCTAAGTGAAGCAGCTTCACTTTATGCTGGAAATCAACCTGCTTCACAGAAGAACAAGAATGAGTCCAAGAAACCTCAAGTCGTCTGCCATCACTGCAAGAAACCGGGACATTTGATGGAGAAATGTTATAGAATCATTGGCTTTTCACCAGATTTCAAGTTCACCAAGAGCAAGAAGACGGCTGCCAATGTTCAGACTGAACAAGCTCCATGTTCAGGAAGTGCAACTTCGTCTATCCCAGGATTGTCCACAGGACAATGTCAACAACTTCTGTCTCTTCTTCAGAGCAACTCCAATCAAGGAATGTGTGGTGCTGTGACTGTCAACAGTAATGAGGCTCAAACTGCACTCAATCTTGCTGGTATGGTATCTAAACCTGTTTTTTCAGTAGCAAACTGGGTGATTGATAGTGGTGCAAGCACACATATGTGTCATGACATTAAGATGCTTAAGTCAATCCGACCTCTCAGGAATTCTTTCTTTGTTGTTCTGCCTAATGGAGACAAGTTTGAGGTCACTAAGGAAGGAGATGTTGAGTTGTCTCCTACTCTAGTCTTGACTGGTGTTCTATTTGTTCCATGTTTCAAGTTTAACTTGATATCAGTGGCTAAACTGACTGAGCATTTGAATTATGAAATTATTTTCACCAACACCAAATGTATGGTGCAGGGCCCTTCCAAGAACAAGCCTCAGGAGCTTGGTAGCTACAAGAATGGGATCTACTTACTACATCATGATCTTGGATCATATTCAGCACCTAAATATTTACCTGCTTTCACTGCACCTAGTCATGCTTCTCATTCAGATGCCTTTATGTGGCACCTTAGATTTGGACATTTACCATTTTACAAACTCAAGACTATGTCATTGTTTTCTACTTCTTCTGTAAATAAGCAAGATGAATTTGATGCTTGTGATATCTGTGCTAAAGCTAGACATCGCAGATTATCTTTTCCTCTTAGCAGAATCTCAACTAAAGAGGTATTTGAGCTAATCCATGTTGATACATGGGGACCTTATCACACGACTACTAGAGAAGGCTACAAATATTTCTTAACAGTGGTAGACGACTTCAGCAGATGCACATGGACTCATCTACTCAGCACCAAAAGCAATGCTTTTATTCAATCTTTTGTGGAAATGATCTGGACTCAATTTGGGAAAAGAGTCAAGGTCCTCAGATTAGATAATGCATTAGAACTGGGAACAAGCCATGTCACTCGTCAATATCTAGAGAGCAAGGGCATTCTACATCAAACCTCATGTGTAGGCACTCCACAACAAAATGGTGTTGTAGAAAGGAAACATCGCCATTTACTTGAAACTTCCAGAGCATTGCTATTTCAGTCTGGTGTTCCAATTTCTTTCTGGGGAGATTGTGTTTTAACAGCAACTCACTTGATCAACCGGTTCCCAACTCCCCTTCTTCATCATGCTTCACCTTATGAGGTGTTATTTGGCCACAAACCTGCTTATGACAGCTTGAGAGCCTTTGGATGTCTGTGCTATGCATCCACTTTGAAGAATGGCAGAGATAAACTTTAGCCTCGAGCATCCAGGTGTGTTTTCCTTGGCTACCCTTTTGGAAAGAAATGATACAAGCTTCTAGACTTGGACACCAACACTGTTATTATCTCAAGAGATGTTGTTTTCCATGAAAATACTTTTCCCTTCACTGCCACCCCAACCACTCAACCACCATCCTTATTCCCACATACAGATCCTATTGATTCTATTTTTCCACTCTCTGATGATCATCTATCATCATCAAACCCAAACTCATCAAACACAATGTCTCCCACACCTACTTTTTCACCTTCTTCCAATGAACCTTTATCTGTTTCTACCATTCCTTCTCCATCAACCACACCTCCTCAAAATAATCCTTCTCGACCCTCCAGATCTCATAATCCACCTGTCTACTTACAAGACTACATTTGTAACTCTGTTATCACTGACCTCACAACTATTCAAGCTCCATGTCATCACACACTTACGTCTCTTATGCCTCAAGCCTTTAGCTTCCATGTCCTTGCTCCTACTTACTCTCAGGATGAAACAGAACCTTCATCTTACTCAGTTGCTAGCAGAGATAAGAGGTGGTTACAAGCAATGGAACAAGAATTTGTTGCTCTTGATCAGAATCATACTTGGGATCTTGTATCATTGCCAGTTGGGAAGAAGCCAATTGGCTGCAAATGGGTGTACAAGATTAAGAGGAAGGCTGATGGTAATATTGACAGGTTCAAAGCAAGATTGGTTGTCAAAGGTTTCACTCAGAAATAGGGCATAGACTACACTGAAACTTTCTCTCCAGTGGTTAAAACAACAACTGTTCGATGTATGGTTAGCTTGGCTATCAAGAGAGGCTGGCAGATCTTCCAATTAGACGTCAATAATGCCTTCCTCCATGGAGAATTGCATGAGGAAGTTTATATGAAAATGCCACCTGGTTTGTCTATTGATGATCCTTCCTTGGTCTGTCGTCTCAGAAAATCATTGTATGGCCTAAAACAGGCTTCCAGACAATGGTATGCTCGACTGTCTTCAGCTCTTCGATCCAGAGGATATTCACAGTCTCTCAACGATTATTCTCTCTTCTCCAAGAAGACTTCAAAGTCTGTCGTGTTCATGGCAATCTATGTTGATGATATATTGATCACTGGTGATGATCTATGTGAAATAGCCAGCATCAAGGCTTTCTTGGATTCTGAGTTTCGAATCAAAGATCTTGGACAACTCGCTTTCTTCCTAGGCATGGAATTTGTGCCTCACTCCAATGGTCTTATCCTTACTCAGCGCAAGTTCATTGCCGAACTGCTAGATGAATTTGATTGCAGCACAGCTCGAGCTTTGCTCACACCTCTTGACCTCAATTGCAAGCTCTTACCCGATCAAGGTGATCTTCTTCAGGATCCTTCTTATTACAGGCGTCTCATAGGGAAACTCAACTTCTTGGTCCACTCTCGGCCTGATCTTGCCTTCACAGTCCAATACTTGAGCCAATTTCTGCAGAGTCCACGACGACCTCACTTAGATGCTGCTTTTCACACTCTTCGCTACCTCAAAGGCACTCCTGATTTGGGAATTCTTCTTTCCAAGAAACCAGATTTCAAGCTTCAAGCTTACTGCGATGCCGACTGGGCTTCGTGCCCTCAATCTCGACGATCTGTGAGTGGTTTTATCATATTCTTTGGGGGTTCTCCCATATCATGGAAATCAAAGAAGCAGCAAACTGTCTCCTTGTCATCAGCAGAGGCAGAATATCGATCTATGCGCCGCATTTGTGCTGAATTGGCTTGGTTGTCTCGACTACTCCATGAGTTTGGTGTTCTTGGCATTACCCCGATTGATCTCAAGTGTGACAACCTTGCTGCCATTTACATTGCCAAGAATCCAGCTTACCATGAGCGAACCAAACACGTGGATTTAGATTGCCATTTCGTTCGAGAGAAGCTCCTTGAGGGTCTTATCTCCGTCTCACACGTACCAACGCGCCATCAACTAGCTGATATTCTTACAAAATCTCTCACTGGTGTTCAACATCGTGACTTTCTTCCCAAATTGGGTGTAGTATCTCCTACTACCCTCCAATTTGAGGGGGGACGATAGAGCTCAACTGATTCTGTTTCTCAGTTAGTTAGGTGGTTAGTTAAGAGTGCCACGTGTATGTATTAGAGAGGAGAATTTTGTTTTCTGTCATCAGCTTTGTTAAGCTTTGATCGAGGCTATTAATAGCTTGTACTTATCTCTTACATTCTCATTCAATGGAAATCAGTCTTCTCCTCTCATTCATCTGTGTTCCAGATTCAATCTAGGTTAACAGTGTGAGTGCAATAATGCAACCTTTTAGTTTGGAGGATGATACGTGTAAACTGTAAGCAATCTGGTTAAGGAGATACAAGTTTGAAACTCTATTCCTCACAAAATGTGTAAGGATTTATGGAGTTTATGGGTTGAAAAGTTAATGAGTCCAAATCTTTCAAATATATAAGGATTTTAAATCCGATATAGGGACGAAAATCCGATATGAAATTCAAAAAAAAGTGATATCAAATACTCTGTCCGTTTTAAAAAGGTTGTCATTTTAGATCATAATTTTTGTATAAAAAAATTATCATTTTAGATGTTTAGGTAATAATTTATTGATGAGTTACGAGGTTTGACATCGAAAATTGTATTTTTGGGCTTTTTTTATACAAATTATCTATGTTTATTAACTACAATTGAGATTAGTTATTAAATACTTATAAATTTTAAAACAAAATTATAAAAATATAGAGTAATTATTATATTTTTTAATAAGTGTGTCAAAATCTAAAATGTCAATCTTTTTCATAAGAAAAGAATAACTAATAATGGATTGAAGACTCTGTTGGAACCATGAACTACGATTCAAGAGACTCCAAATCAGATTCCTCATCCCCAATACCGTATAAACGCCCTTATAGATATTGAAAGCAAATAAACTTTTTATTGATATATTATCGAACATTACCCTAAAATACCCTCCCCTCCTCAAATCTATTGAGTCACCCTTCGCCTTCCCTCCAATCATATTAAGGGTTAGTTCACTTCGTAAGTTAAGTGGATTTAAAGTGATTTAAATGAGGATGACTGAACTTATTTATAAAGTTCGTTCGGTTCGCCAAAAAATTAAGTCGATTTAAAGTGACTTAAAATGACTAAATTTATTCAAAAAATTTAAGCTAGGAATCTTGACTTTTTTTATTTGAGGTGACTAAACTTAACAAAAAAAAAACATCCAACCCCCAGTCAGTTCGGTTTTATTGAATTCAGTCATCTATTTCAGTTCAGTTTCAGTCCAGTTCAGTCATCAGCTTAAATTTTACCTTACAATTTCAGTTCAGTTTTGTACCTAGTTCAGTTTCAGTTCAATATATTCAGTCTCTGCGAACCGAACAGACCCTAAGTAGATTTGGTTTAGTCTTTATTTTTTATGAAGAATTTTAAAATTATGATATTTAAAAAAAATTATGTAAAAGGTAAAAAAATAAGTAAATTAAAAAAAATCTTTATAAAAAAATGATTTGTCTAATTTGTGTCCATGAACACATGTTAAGAGCCTAAATTTGAAAAATAATTTCCAAAATATTCTCAAAGTAGAAGGGATGAACCCCTAAAAAAAAGTTAAACTAGTGATTAAAAAAAATTATTATTAAATACAAGGTTTTTATTGTGTGCTCATATGCTCACATTAGAAAAATCCATAAAAAATAGTAAATTAACCTTTTATCGATCTAATAACGTCTCCTAATTTTATGTGTTCAAATAATTTAACCAATTTAATAATATTTATATTTTCATCCTATGAAAAAGATAATACTCCAAATATTTGTGTTTTGAAAAAAAGCAACATATAATAAGTGAATGCTTGCTGAAAGGATAAAAATCTACGTATATAGGATCTGTTTGAATTCCCTCGTAAAATGCATTAAATTGTATTATCTTGTATTAAATTATCAATTTAATGCAAGATAATGTAATTTAATGTATTAAATTGCATATCCAAACGAACCCATAGTTCAATTTGGCTGACGATTTAATTTTATAGAGGTAGGTTTTCCTTTTTTTGATAATACTATCACTTCTCAAATTTCTTATATGTACGTGATTTGAATTAGCTATAATTTTATATGTACGTGATTTGAAGCACATCCATGGTATTGATGTGGGGTGTGACAACATGCATTTGGGTCAAGTGGGCCAATTCTACTCTTCTAAGGAGATATCACCTTTGGGATATTAAGGTTAAGCAAGGTCATAGTGGAGCATGGCCTATGCTCCTTTGCACCAGAGACCTCATCCTCAACACTAAGCGAAATACCCCGACGTCTTTTTGGCATACCATGTGGAATTCGGGAATAGATAAGGAGAGAACCCAATTTTTCTACGATTGTTGGCGGTCCAAAGGTAGTCAGTCCAACTGGGCTTGTGGGATTTGGACATCTACTTGTATTGCCAGACAGTCCTTTATTACCTGGCTTGCTGCGAAGGGTCGAGCCCCTACCCGAGGACGCCTTAGCAGCCTTGGCATCACAATTGAAGACTCTTGCCCATTTTGCACCTTACACGTCGAGTCTACTGAACACAGGTGGTTTTCATGCCTTTTCTCTTACACTGTGTTGCATACTTCTATGTCTTCACCTCAACAATCTACCACATCTGGATAGCAAGGAATAGAAAATGTTTCAAGGATCTCGATATTAGCCCGACAGAATGTGCTCAACAAGTTATTGTTGATGTCAAAGCTCGGCTCAAAGGAAAACTCAAAGGTAGTAATCGAGTCAAATCTTCTTGGCTTAGGCATTTGGGTATCCAATGAGTTACAACGTATTTGATTGTGGTTGACATCCATTGTGTTTTGATTATCTCTAGTCTTCTTTCTCACTCTTTTAGGAGATTTTAATTTGGCTCATTGAACAATTGTAACCCTCTGGGCATATATACCCAGAATTTTGTAAAGCAGCTTCCTGTAAAACTCTTAGAAATATAACTAACCATTTCCAAAAAAAAATAATGGGATATTTTATATATTTATCAAATGTTTTTATTCTTAAATAAATAAACTCAATATCTAAGCAAGTCAAGCATGGACTTGTAGAAAGAACATTAAAAGGTAGAGTACATATATAACTTTTATTTGTTGCTTGATAATATATTCCGACCTTACCAGTTACCACAAAGATGAAATTAAATTATTAAAACAGGGAAAATAAATATTAGATGAAATATATAATCTGGTGGATCGGATTCTAATAAGGAAATTTGTGCCTTAAAAAAAAAAACAAGGAATTTCGTTAGGAAACTTGTTTGGGAAATTAACAAGCATGATTGAAAATATGGAAATATTAGTTTGCAACCTGATAATTAAGCTGGATAGAATTCCAAATTCAATCTAAACCATTTAAATATATTAAATAAATTAAAAGGTAAGTTAAAAAAGGAAACAATCTACAACTAACAAAATAAAATTTTATCACTCATATTATAGTACTCCTATTGGCGTAATTAGGGTTGATGAAATTTGTATATATAGGGAAATAGCACCCAATACCCCATTTTCATATAGGCTTTGTAAAACTATCCTACCCTTTTTGGTTTTTGTAAATCTATCCCAATACCCCATTCTATGGGAACTTTTTTGCAATTATACCCCATAAATAAAAAGTTAAATAAAAATCTGACTTTTCCTTTTCTTTTGGAAAATAAAATATGATATGACACTATTTTAAATGCGAAAAAAAGCAAATCCCAAATAATTTTGAAATCCCAAATGAAATCTGAAAATTTCACAACAGGAAAAAAAACCAAGCCTCTCTCCTAGATCTGATATTTTCCGGCGGAATGTCCATCTTCTCCGGCGGAGTGTAGATCTGTTTTTTTACCGGCGAATTTAACCGATTCCGGCGTGAAGGTTTCTCTTTCAGGTTTGTTTGCTTAAACCCTTCTTCACCCATCCGAGGTAGCTTAAACCCTTCTTCACCGTTCGAGGTAGCTTAAACCATTCTTCACCGTTCGAGGTAGCTTAAACCCTTCTTCACCGTTCGAGGTAGCTTAATCCCATCGCCGCTTGAGCTCCGATTAAGGCCCTTGCGATTCGGTCGCGAATCCGATTCATCTGCCTCTTCTGTCTATCTCCTTCGAGCCTTGTTGTTCATTTGGGTTGCTCCGATTAAGGCCCTTGTTGTTGGAGGTAGGTATGTCAAGTTTTTCAGAGTTCAAGTCAAGTAACGCCATTTTAGGGTTGCTCTGTTGCTCTTCATTTGGTTTTTAGGGTTGATTCGCTGTTATTTGAGCTGAAATGAAGTGAGGAAGTGAGGTTGAATGCAGCGAATTGTATAAACCTGTGAAATCCGTGTTCGTAAAATGAGAATGTCAGATTATGTTTGTTTTTGTCACAATTGCAGGAATTACCATTTTTTCAACATTTCTTGTCAGCGTTGATGAAATATTTGTCACATCGTATAGTGTTATTGTTGAAATGATCAATTTGATTGTCATGAATGTCAGATTATCTTCCTTACTTGAAATTATAATGTTTATATTTTCCTGACATTATAGCTCTCTTACTCTTGCAACTTCCTTGTCTTCTCGTGTGATCTCTACAACTGAGTATGTTGAGTTAGGTGCTTAGAAAAAGCTTAAATGTTGATATTTTATGTTGTTTGTCTATCTCCCCCAGTGCAGCTGAAGTGGTGTAGTTCTCCATATTGAAACGGAGGAGATTAAAATGGGTAAAAGGGTAAATTTTGTTTAGCTCATTGTGTGTAGTTTTCCATAGCTGACATCCTGTCAGTTTGTGTTTAAGTCTAAGTTCGTTTTGTATTTATTGACCTTGTATAATTTGTATTTTTAGGGTCATTTAATGAGATTTGAAGGGAAAAAGTTCATCGGCAGAGTCAACCAAAACTATCGGCGTGAATTGCTGAATCTTATTGAGAAATGCCTCTCCCCTGTGGACTGGCAGAGGATAATAGATGGTCCATTTGGACCTACTGTGAAGATGGTTCGTCGCCAAAACTTTTCATGCAAGCTTGTACATTACGTTTTATTCCGTCAAGTAGAAACGAGGAAGTTGTGGGAGACGTGGTATGACCTGCAAGGACAACTGCTGCATTTTTCAATGAAGGAATTTGCACTTGTGACGGGGTTATGCTGCCACAGAATGAAAGATAATGAGCTGAACCCGGATAAAAATGTCGTGAAAGAGTTATTTGATGTACAAAATTTGACGTTGGCTGAGCTCGAGTCTTTATTTATGCGTACACAGCTTGATAGCCCTTTGAAATATAAGATGGCATTATTGATTATATTAGAGGGCGTCATTCTTGGGGTTGAGAAAAAAGTTCGCATAAGCACAGGTCATGTGAAATTATTGGCTGATATCGATCGATTCACGAAATTCCCATGGGGCAGGGTTAGCTACATTGAAACTCACCAGATATTGAGTTCAACGGTGAAGAATAGATTGGAAACGGTTGAAACAAGCAGAGACTCAAGTGCAAGGTTGGGTTACAAACTCAAGGGGTTGCCAATGGCCTTTCAGGTAACATTACAGGATGTAATGTATATTGTATTGAAGTTGGTATTGTAGTTACAATATATTGATGGTTTGGCTGTTCAGGTTTGGCTGTTTGAAGCTGTTAAACCAATTGCTTCAGCGTTTGCACATTTGGTGGATAAGGAGGCCTATCCACGCGGTCTACGATGGTCATCAGATTCACAACCTGATGCGACGGCTGTGGAGTCTTTCTTAGGGAAGGCCACATCCCATTTTATTCCAAATGTGGTGTTGATAGAGGAAGAAGCAGAGGTAGAGGTCTTAAAAGAATGCAAATTTTATGGGGAAGTGAAGGACACTTACTTTGACAAGGCAGTTGAGAAATTCGAGCTAAGTAATAAGAGGTCTATCAATGGTAGAAGAAAAGGAAAGAATGATTCGGACTCTGCCCCTGCTACAAAGTCCTCGGGCCTGGATGCAAGACAGGTGATGTGCGCTATGAAAGAGCTTCATGAGCGTATGATTAATTTGGAAAACCAAGTGGACGCAGGGTTTTGTGCTATGAATAAAACCTTGGGCATAATGCAACAGATGATCAAGGAGAGGGTATTCAACAAGTCAGGTTCAACAAATGATGAACAAGAGGAAGAGGAGGTAAGATAACTGTCAACAATCGTTATTAAGTTATGTTTGGGAACTTAGATATATATATGTCGTGGAAGCTCAAGCATTTGTACTTGTGTAGAATAGTAATGTCATTTTGAATTGTAATTTAGTTATGCATAAAGCTCTGTTTTTGACAAACATTATAGAATGGTGCACTTACTGATTATTCTTTTGAGTTAAATCTAACTTGTAATTTATTGAAGCAGAATGGTGTACATGGTCGTGATGAGGATGTCAGAATGGATAGAATGGGGGGGTCCGATTCAAATCCCCTACAGGATGACGATGATGAAGGTGCCACTAAAGTCGACAATGGCAATTTAGGAAGCATGGTTGTGTAGGATCGTGATTGTTAGATAATAACTTAAGGAACTCAGAATATGGATTCTAAGTTCCCTTCGCATCGGAAATAAACAATCAAACAAATGACAAGTTCCTTAGAGTGGAAACCTTTGATTGCCAACTAGCAATCCAGGATAAAAACCACTACCTTTCTTTCGAAAGGATTTCAAGGTCTACTTCTTGATTTCTTATCTCTTTTGGTTACATCTTATCCTAGGAACAAACACACAGTTTCTTTGCCTTACACACAGTTAGGCAATCCTAGATAACTTAACACAATCAATAATCAATCCGAGAAACAGACCTTTGCACCTAGGAACTATCACTTACAGTCACATGAACTTAGCACTCAACTCTTCTATTCCTTGACTGGTTCCTCTTGATCTCGGTTTGCTTTGATGATCTTGTTTGAAGGTTCACACTGGATATTTGCTAATATGTGTGAGTCGTATTTCAGTGCTTGAAGATAACCCTTGAGTTAGTCTTCCTTTTATAGAGGATTCTTCGCAGCTTGATCTTCTCTGGGTTTCCACAGATTGAACTTGCCCTAGGATCAGTGGTTCTCCTTGGTCCACGTTGTTCTTGGCATGTGCAAACAACCTAGGTAGCTCAGAATCTCTCTTGGTTGGTCAACTACCTCAGACGAGTCTTGCTATGTCGTTGTCCAGATGCTTTTGTCCGAGGTTAAACAAGCTGGGCGCTTGGGAACTGTCTTCTGGACAGTGACATTTCTATGTCCTGTCGCTTTCACCTTCTCTGTCCGAGGTTCAGCATTTCTGGGTATCTTGTTGTTTTGTTCTGGACATTTGCAGACCTTTGGAAGCTTCGGACAAGTCATTTTCAACAACTTTTGTCCGAGGTTGTGTGTCCCTAGATTTCTTGGGAATCGCAATGTCACACGCTACGTTATTGGGCACATCTGGGTTCCTCTGGGTTCCTTCTTCTGTCTTGTTCCTTTGGTTCTCTTTGTCCTGTTTGGTTTTCTTGGCTTAGGTATATTCCTGTGGTTCCTTAAAACATATCTTTGAGATAAAACATTAATATCATAATATTTGTCATCTTCAAAAGTAGAGAAACTGAGGAAAAGAACTCTCAGGGGAACCGAGGTTCCAGAGTTCCGTTTCCTAACAATTTCCCCCTTTTTGATGATGACAAATACAAGGAACCTGGCAACATAATAGGACTTGAATTTCATGAGACCATATTGACATTAAGGGATTTACAACATTACGAATTAATGAGAGAACATTCAATGGTTGCAAATTCCCCCTAAGCAAATGAACAAGTTTATTTCGAATTCCCCCTTAGAAGTAGAACTAGTTCAGAGTTCCTATTAGTCCAACAGTTTCCAAAGTTCAAGGTTCCTATCCTTCTTCCCCCTTTTGACATCATCGAAAAGATAGGTTAACAATTTAAGAATATGATATCCAAGTGAATGCACAGTTGCATCAAACCCATAACAGAAGCATAATGAAAACTTAAGGCAATGACAAAGGAATCATAGGAACGAAGCCAAAAGATAGTCATTAATTTATCAAAAGCCTAACATTGTTCAAGGCGGGGTAAGACCGATCACAACCAACACAAACCAGCAACAAAACAAAAAACTACAAAGACAACAGCAAAAGGAATCGTTAGGAAAGACGACATGGGGATAGAAGAGGGAAGTAGGATCCTAGGGGAAACTACTAGCACGCTGTGATGTTACAGCACTGGGAACCAGAACAAGCGTTCCTATGGCAGAGCAGCGGCCTCCTCTTCATCAACTTTGTCGTCAGTTCCTACATTTTGGCCCGTGGCCTGATGAGCACCGATTGCATCTTCCCAATTCTTCTGAAGAACTTCTACCAGATCCACAACAGCAGAACTCATTCTCCCCAACTCTTTTACTTGATCACGGAGGGCGACCGGGATAGCAGTCGAGCCCACCATGATGGCCTTTTCAATACGATCCAGAGCAGAAAGGATCGCATAGGAGTCTTGAGAGGGGTTGAGCTGTGGCTGGGAGCTTGAAGGGGCCTGGGAACTCGCCTTTTCCTTAGGAGGATTGGCTTGAGCGTCAGAAGGGTTGGGCTGTTGTTCCTTTGTCTTCAACTTCCAGACAGTGGCCATGGTAAAGCACTTGCTATAGACTGTCTCAGGCAAATCATCTGGGTATTGGTGAAGGTTAGAGAGAATAGTCTTGATGATATGAGGGAAGGGTAGGGCATGGGAGGCATGGGATGAACAGAACTGCATATGAGCCAACACAATACGAGGGAGATCAATCTGGACACCAGAGAGCACCTTGTCCATAAAAATGGCGTCTGTGATGAGAACGTCGTTCCTGTGCTCCTGTCTGGGAACTAGATTACGGGTGATCCAGAAGTGTAACATCTTGTTTGAGATGGAGAGGTCCTTTGTCTCCAAAGATTGGGGGGAGGCGCCGTCGTAGATTTTCTTGACCACTGCTCTCTTGGATTTGTAACCATTTCCTTTGGGCCACCCCTTTTTCTGAGGGAGAATGCCAAAGCCAGATCTGGACTCGATCCCAAGAGCAGACGCAATGAGGTTGGGGGATAGGGGATACATGGTTCCCTTCCAATTGAAGATGGCATTGTTGCAGGGAAAATTCTCTTTGGCGGGCACAAATTTGAGAGACTGGTAGAACAGACGGACGACTTTATCAGAAGCAGAGAAGGGCTCAACCAACATCTCATCCCAACCTTGGTACTGCAGGAGGGAATGGAACTCATCAAGGGCTTTTCCAAATGTTTCTTCATCTTCGTTTTCCAGTTCTTGGGTCCAGTTCTTGGGTCTAGAACTCTTTGCCGATTATGAGAGGCTTGAGGATCTTCCTCTTAGAGAAGAGAGAGGAGACCTGACCCAGGGAGGAAGAGGCAGAGATGGTGAGGGTTTTGGTTCTTTTGGATTGAGGATCATAGGGAACCAAGGCTTGGGAACTCCTTTTTCGTTGTTTTAGCCTGGTGGAAACAGAGGGACCAGGATTTGAGGAGGGTTTAGATTTGAGGCTTGCTGGTGAGGTCTCAGGGATAAGGAGCTCTTGGATAGACTTGTCAGGGGAGGAGTCATGAGAACCACCTTCAGAGATGGATTTTGTAGCCGATTCTGAGGCAGGAGAGATTTCTTTCTCCTTCTCCTGTGCCTTTGGTGGCTCCTCAAGTTTCTCTTCAGGTTTCTCCACTGTTTGCTCCACAGGTTTCTCTTTAGGTTGGGATTTTTGAGAGATGGTGGCAGAAATAGGCTTAGAAGAGGATGCTGCCTTCTTTTCTCTAAAGGCTCTGAGAAGAGCAGCCTCCTCCTCATCCTGGATAAGGTTAGGGTTTGGATCAGCCATTTTTGAGGAGCTAAGGATTTCTGTGTTTGAGAGAGAGAGAGAGAAGCAGAAGATCAGAGAGATGGAGAGTTGTGGGAATGGCTTGGATCAACAGTGCAACTCTTTAAGGCGATGAGGGCTGAAGGGACCGTTGAAACAAATCTAGCCGTTGAGAAGATTGGGGAGAATCCGGAGCATTGAAGACTTATTGCAGCTTTTCTGAACGACCAACACATTTTCAAAATTTATCCATTCAGAGAAGAGGGGAGCCTGCCAACTGATAAGACCGGTCTGAGCTTCTGAGATTTGCCATAAATAACATTTGGGGAGTGCCAAAGTAGCCGTTGGAAGCATGCTTTATTCTGGTTCCTTTCTGGCGATATATTCAGTGTGCTAGAGGGATATATGGGAACCTTTGTTGTGGGTTAAAACAATGGAACCAAAAAAAAAAGCGTTCCCATACAAGGAATCAAGGGGGGGGGGGGGGGGGGGGGGGGGGCATTTATCGCATTGCACAACAATTCCCAGAGTGGGTTAAGAGATGAATCATATGGAATTAAATTGAGCAATGAGGCAGGGGAAGGTCTTAGTACACAATCATCATTTTGGCTTGTATTGTTGGGTTAGAAATATGATCAGATTGTGACTTTTGGGCCATCAAAGAAACTTTGAACAATGAAGGAGTTGAAAGAATAATGAGGACCAAAAGGAGACGAACCAGAAAAATTTATCTAAGCCTTTTTAAGAAATCATTATGAAAAGAGGGTTTGTAGCAAAATATATTACACATAGATATCAAGACTCAACAAGTGAAAAATCTTAAACTAGTCAATCAGGGGAACTGGAAAGGAGCCTTTAAACTAAGGTCACGACTAAGTTATAGGAATCATTCCCAGTTCCAATCTAAGGTTCTCGAAGAGAACTCTATTCAAGGCTTTGGTGAATATATCTGCAACCTGATCTTCAGTTCTACAGAATTTCATAATGATGTTTCCCTTCTCAACATGATCTCTAAGAAAATGATGTCTTATATCTATATGCTTGGTCCTAGTGTGATGCACATGATTCTTTGAAATGTTTATAGCACTGGTGTTATCACAAAGAATAGTGAGAGGACCAGACATACCAAAATCCGTGAGTTGTTGCTTTAGCCAGAGAAGTTGGGAACAACAGGAGGCAGCTGCAATGTACTCGGATTCTGTGGTGGAGAGAGAGACTGAGACTTGTTTCTTTGATCCCTATGACACAAGGCAAGGGCCTAGGAACTGTGCCATTCCAGAAGTACTCTTCCTATCCACCAAGTATCCAGCATAATCAACATCAGTGAAACCTATCAGCTCAAAGGGACACTCTTTGGGGTACCAAATGCAGAGTGAATCAGTTCCCTTGAGATATCGGATTATCCTCTTCACAGCAGCTAAGTGTGTTTCTCTTGGACAGGATTGAAACCTAGCACACAAGAAAACAACAAACACAATGTCTGGACGACTAGATGTTAGATACATGAGAGAACCTATCATACCTCTATAGAGTTTCTCTTCCACAAGAGGACTCGAATGATCCTTGTCCAAATGAGCAATGGTGGAGATAGGAGTTGAGAGAGGCTTGCATGAATCCATTTTGAACTTTTTCAGTAGTTCCCTGACATACTTCTGTTGGTGAATTTGTATACCATCTTTCTTTTGAGTGATTTTCAATCCGAGGAAGAAAGTGAGTTCCCCTATTAGGCTCATTTCAAATTCACTGCTCATCAAGTCTTTGAACTTATCTACAAGGGACAGGTTAGTGGAACAAAAAATGATATCATCAACATAAATTTGAACCACTAAGATGTTACCTTCTTCTTCTAGGATAAAGAGAGTTTTGTCAATAACTCCACGCCTGTAGCCATTGGAGAGTAGGAACTAGGCAAGACGATCATACCAAGCTCTAGGGGCTTGCTTGAGACCATACAAGGCTTTGTCTAGGATATAGACATGGTCTGGATGATCACTGTCTTCAAAACCAGGTGGTTGCTTGACATATACTTCCTCTTGAAGAATGCTATTGAGAAAGGCAGTCTTTACATCCATTTGGAATAGTTTGAACCCTTTGTGTGATGCGAAGGCAATCAACAGCCTTATCGCTTCAATCCTTGCCACTGGAGCATATGTTTCATCATAGTCGATGCCTTCTTGTTGATTGTATCCTTGAGCAACAAGTCTTGCTTTGTTCCTTATCACAACTCCTGTATCATCCAGCTTGTTTCTGAAGACCCATCTAGTTCCTATGATGTGTTTATCCTTGGGGCGGGGAACTAGATGCCATACTTTGTTTCTTTCAAACTGATGAAGTTCTTCTTGCATAGCTTGGATCCAGTCTGCATCCTTCAGTGCCTCACCTATGTTCTTTGGTTCCACAATAGACAGGAAGGCATTGAGGGCAAAGAAAGTTAGATGATCGAACCTGACTGGAGGCTTGATGACTCTTCTTTCTCTGTTAGGAGCTAGAGCATTTGATGTGGAGACATTCTGAGTTGAACATTCAGCTTCCTGGTTGGAATCACCTTCTCCATTGAAGATCATGTGGGGAGATGAGTCATTTAAGTCTCCACAGATGTTGTCGTCATGCTCATGTGTATGGAAAGCCACATCAAGACCAACGACTACCAATGCTGGATGATAGTCGAAAATGGAGATGGCCACGTCGATCTTACCATGAAGGAAGAAGACTGGAAACCAGAACATTATGTCATCATGGAGAAGAATGCTAAGGCAAGACAGTTCATCCTCAATGGATTGGACAGAGAGGATATGGACAAGGTCATAGGCATCAAGACGGCCAAAGAGATGTGGAAAGCTCTCAAAGAGATGCATGAAGGAAGTGAGGAACTAAAGCAAAGCAGAAAGTTTGCTTTGGAAGGAGAATACCACACCTTCAAAATGATGGAAACTGAGACCATCTCAGAATATTACTCTCGCTTCAACAGATTAATTGAAAAGTTGACGACGGCGGGAGTTGATCTTGATGAAGTTTCCAAATCCTTAGTGATCATCAATGGACTCAACTCCAAGTTCACCCTTCTCAAAGGAATTATGAAGAACACTCCAGGCATCCAATCTCTTCCCTTGGCCCAAGTCATAGGGAAACTGGAGGTTGAAGAAGGAGAGCACACCAAAGCCAATGCCGATAAGAAACTGGAGAAAGGAATCGCCCTAAAGATCTCCAAAGCTTTCTCAAGGCTTGAAATGGAGCAAGAGAATTCAGACTTGGAAGAAGAGGAGGACGAGCTAACAACCCTCTTCTCAAAGAATATCAAAAAATTCTTTGTGAAGGGAAGGTTCCAAAAGGGCAGTTCCTCCTACAACGAACCCAGAAGGGATCTAAAGGAAGTCTCTTGTTACGAGTGCAAAGAGAAGGGACACTACGCTAAGAACTGTCCCAACAAGGAAGACTCCAAGGAAGAAGAAAAACCTCAGAGAAAGAAGGCTATCGTAGCCTCATGGGGAGAAGACTCAGATGAGGAACCGGATCTGAGCGGCTTCGCTGGAGGAAGATGTCTCATGGCAAAAGGAGACTCAAGCGATTCAAAAGGCCTTGAGGTAACTTCTAATGATCTCTTAAAATCTCTAGTTGATTGTGATAAGAAACAACTTCTTAAGATGATAAAGAAACTAGGGAAGGAAACCAGTTCCCTTCAACAGAAACTAGATGATTGTGAAGATGAAATTGCTTGCTTGACTGTTGAGAATTCTGTTTGGAGTAAGAAACTTGATGAAACTGAGAAAGACCTAGCTAAAACTCACTCCAAACTCATTGATATTAGGAATGTGCATGCTAGTCACCTTAAAACTTGCAAATCTTGTGATGAAACTAGCATAGATTCTGTCAAAGTTCCCTTGTATGCTAATCCACCTGGAAATGACATGCTTCAATCCATAATGGATAGGTTAGACATTCTCACTAATTCCATTAATGAAAAAACGATAAATCAAACTGTTTTTATGAGACAACGACATGGAATAGGATATGTCAATAATAAAGGGAACAATGATGTTGAAGAAGAAAAGGCTAGGCGAGAACTTGTTGAGATGAATGAGAACCTCAGTATTGCTCTGGCCACTTCTCGTGATAGGAATCAATTCCTATCAGAGAAGATCATGGTCCTTGAGAACAAGGCTGAGGTTGCCAAACGTCTCAATGAAGGTTCTCAAAGTCCTAAGAAGGAACCAAAGGGAAAAGAAAAGATGGTTCCTGAAAACCAATGGTTCACCAATTTCTTTGCTCACAAAAAATATATTGACATGGCCCATAGCAAGGTTAGAAACAATGTTGATTTTAACAAAAGGAAAACTGAAAAACCTTTTAGGTCAGGAAAAGGAAAATATGGACATGTTGTTTACAATCGTTTGTGTACCTACTGTGGTAAGAATGGTCATTACAACACTGATTGTGCTAAGAAAAGGAACTTTGAAAAGGAGAAAAGTACTCATTACCATGAAAGGAACCAGTTCCCTGGTTATTCACAGACTCGGAATGCTAATCCCCCCAGTAAAGCCAAGCTTCGCTGGGTTCAGAAATCTTAGTTCCCTTGTGTGCAGAAAGAAGAGAGGCAACCCCAACTATGGTACATTGACAGTGGTTGCTCATGCCATATGACCGGAAGAAGAAATCAAATGACCTCTCTTCAACTTCTCCAAGGAGGGAATATATCCTTTGGAGACAAAAGCAAAGGGAAAATATGTGGAATAAGAACTGTGAAACTCAACGATCACATTCAGGTAAACAAAGTTCACCTTGTTGATAGTCTTGGTTTTGATCTAATAAGTGTGTCACAGCTGTGTGATCAAGGAGACAATGAAGTCAGATTTAGATCAAACGAATGCTCAGTTCTTGACTCATCGGGACAAATCATCCTAAAAGGAAAGAGATTCAACAATGTTTACATTGTTGATCCATCCTTCGTCCCCAAGGAGAAACTGTGTCTCTCAACCGTGAATGACCAAGCTGAGTTGTGGCACCAACGCCTCGGTCATGATAGCCCTAAGCTGATTCAAAAGCTACACTCAAAGGAACTAGTCAGAGGATTGCCAAAGCTGAGTGGCACATCTAAGGAACCATGCTCTGACTGTGTAAAAGAAAAACAGGCTCGTAGTTCCTTCAAATCCAAAAACATGGTAAGCACCTCAAGGCCTCTTGAGCTCATCCACATGGATCTTTGTGGACCCATGAGAGTTCAAAGCCTAGGAGGGAATAGGTATATTTTTGTTATTGTCGATGACTTCTCTCGTTTTACTTGGACCATTTTCATTAAATCTAAAAGTGAAGTCATTGACCGCTTTAAAGATCTGGTTCCCTTGTTAGAAAAATCTCTTGATTGCTCACTCAATGCTATTCGGTCTGACCATGGTACCGAATTCGAAAATGGAGAATTTCTAACCTTTTGCAGTGAGCATGACATTGATCACAACTTCTCTGCACCATACACTCCTCAACAGAATGGATTAGTGGAGAGAAAGAATAGGACCTTGGAAGACATGGCTCGAACTATGTTGATCTCAAGTGGACTCTCCCAATCCTTTTGGGCTGAGGCGATCAACACAGCATGCTACATCATCAATAGAGCCATGCTTCGCCCTATCACAGAGAAGACACCCTATGAACTCCTAAGAGGAAGAGTTCCCAACATTTCTCATCTAAGGGTGTTCGGATGCAAGTGCTTTGTGCACAACAATGGGAAGGACAATCTTGACAAGTTCGACCCAAGAAGTGATGAAGGAATCTTCATTGGATATGCCTCAGGCAACAAGGCATACAAGGTCCTCAACAAAAGGACCAAAAAGGTAGAAGAAAGTGTTCATGTTATTTTTAATGAAAAATCACTTGGAAAGATTGTGCAGAACACCACCAGTTCCTTCGAAGACCCATTTCCCAAGTTATCTCATGAAGATCCAGATGAAGATGTCACTCCTCCCAGTTCCTGCCCTGCTGAACGGAACCCTCCAATGGCTTCTCCACCAGTTCCAATGGATAATGAACAATAATCCATTTCTGGGAACCATGAGCATGACGATAACATTTATGGAGACCTCAATGATTCATCTTCCCACATGTTCTTCAATGGAGAAGGTGACCCCAACCAGGAAGCTGAATGCTCAACTCAGAATGTCTCCACATCAAATACTTTGGCTTCCAACAGAGAAAGAAGAGTCGTCAAGCCTCCAGTCAGGTACGAACATCTAACTTTCTTTGCCTTTAATGCCTTTTTGTCTATTGTGGAACCAAAGAACATAGATGAGGCACTCAAGGATGCGGACTGGATCCAAGCCATGCAAGAAGAGCTTCATCAATTTGAAAGGAACAAAGTCTGGCATCTGGTTCCTCGCCCCAAGGATAAGCACATCATAGGAACCAGATGGGTTTTCAGAAACAAGCTAGATGATACAGGAACTGTGATAAGGAACAAAGCAAGACTTGTGGCTCAAGGATATAATCAACAAGAAGGAATTGACTATGATGAAACCTATGCTCCAGTGGCAAGGATCGAAGCGATAAGATTATTGATTGCCTTCGCATCTCACAAAGGGTTCAAGCTGTTCCAAATGGATGTAAAGACAGTCTTCCTCAATGGAATTCTTCAAGAAGAAGTCTATGTCAAGCAACCTTCTGGTTTCGAAGACGATGATCATCCAGATCATGTCTACTTTCTAGACAAGGCACTCTATGGCCTCAAGCAAGCTCCCAGAGCTTGGTATGATCGTCTTGCCCAACTCCTACTCTCAAATGGCTACAGGCGTGGAGTTATTGATAAGACTCTCTTCATCCTAGAAGAAGAAGGTAACATCTTAGTGGTTCAAATCTATGTTGATGATATCATTTTTGGTTCCACTAACCTGTCCCTTGTAGACAAGTTCAAAGACTTGATGAGCAGTGAATTTGAAATGAGTTTAATTGGGGAACTCACATTCTTCCTCGGATTACAAATCACTCAAAAGGAAGATGGTATTCAAATCCACCAACAGAAGTATGTCAGGGAACTACTGAAGAAGTTCAAAATGGATTCATGCAAGCCTCTCTCCACTCCCATATCCACCATTGCCCATCTGGATAAGGACCACTCGAGTCCTCTAGTGGAGGAGAAGCTCTATAGAGGTATGATAGGCTCACTCATGTACCTAACCGCTAGTCGACCATACATTGTCTTTGCTGTTGGCTTGTGTGCTAGGTTCCAATCTTGTCCAAGAGAAACCCACTTGGCCGTTGTGAAGAGAATACTTCGATACCTCAAAGGAACTGACGAGCTCTGCATTTGGTACCCCAAAGAATGTCCCTTTGAGCTCATGGGTTTCACTGATGCTGATTATGCCGGATACTTGGTGGATAGGAAGAGCACTTCTGGAATGGCACAGTTCCTAGGCCCTTGCCTTGTGTCATGGGGATCAAAGAAACAAGTTTCAGTCTCTCTCTCCACCACAGAATCCAAGTACATTGCGGCTGCCTCTTGTTGTTCCCAACTTCTCTGGCTAAAGCAACAACTCGCGGACTTTGGTATGTCTTATGGCCCTCTCACTATTCTTTGTGATAACACTAGTGCCATAAACATTTCTAAGAATCCTGTGCATCATACTAGGACCAAGCATATTGACATTAGACATCATTTTCTTAGGGATCATGTTGAGAAGGGAAACATCATTATGAAATTTTGTAGAACTGAAGATCAGGTTGCAGATATATTCACCAAGGCATTGAATCGAGTTCCTTTCGAGAACCTTAGATTGGAACTAGGAATGATTCCTATTACTCAATAGTGTCCTTAGTTCAAGAATTCTTTCCAGTTCCCCTGATTGACTAATTTACGATTTCTTTTACTTGTTGAGTCTTGATGTCCTTGTGTTATATCTTTTGCTACAAACCCTTCTTATCATAATGGTTTCTTATAAAGGCTTAGATAAATTTTTCTAGTTCGTTTCCTTTTGATCCTCATTATTCTTCAACTCCTCATTGTTCAAATTTCTTTGATGGCCCAAAAAGTCACAATCTGATCATATTTCTAAACCCAACATTACAAGCTGAAATGATGATTGTGTACTAAGACCTACCCTTGCCTCATTGCTCAATTTAATTCTCTATGATCCATCTCTAAACCCTCTCTGAGAATTATTGTGCAATGCGATAAATAGCCTACCCTGATTCCTAGTATGGAAACATACTGTTTTTGGTTCCTTTGTTTTAACCCACACCAAAGGTTCCCATACATTCCTCTAGCTCGCTGAAAATGTCGCCAGAAAGGAACCAGAACGTAGCGTCTCTCCAACGGCTCGCTTGGCTCTCCCAAACGCTATTTATGGCATATTGGCAGGGATAAGGCATGTCTCATCAGTGGCAGACCTCCCTCTTCTCTGAAGGGTCAAATTTTGAATTTAAGTTAGCCATTCCGAAAAGCTACAACTTTCTTCAATGCTTCGGATTTGCCTTGATCTTCTCAACGGCTGGATTTGCTTCAACGGTGACCTCAGCTCTTGGCCATCCCAGATCTTCAACGCCCTTAAAGAGGTGCTCAGTTGCTCCAAGTTGATCACACAAGCTCTCCGTCTCTCTGATCTTCTACCTCTCTTTCTCTTCACACAACAATCCTCTTAGTTCCTCTCAAATGGCCAACCCTAACCCAATCGTTGTTATGGATGAAGAGGAGGATGCTTTTCTTCAAGTATTTCGCGAAAAGAAGGCTAAAGCCTCCTCCTCCAAGCCTGTTTCTGCCTCCACTTCTCCAAAATCCCTCCCCAAAGAAAACCCCATGGCGAAACCTGCAGAGAAACCAAAAGAGAAGCTTGAGAAACCACCAAAGGATAAGGAAAAGGTGGAAGAGGAACCAACTATGCCCAAAGAAGAGGAGCAAGCCATCACTTTGGCTTCAGAATCAGTCACAAAATCAGTTTCTGAAGGCGGGTCGCATGATTCGTCTCCGGATAAATCCCTTCAAGAGATCCTTAGCCCCGAGCCTTCCCCGATCAGCCTCAAATCCAAAACTTCCAACCCAGGCCCCTCTGTCGCCACAAGAATGCAACAGAGGAAGAGAAGCTCCCAATCCATTGTTCCCTATGAAACCAAATCCACAAAAAAGGCCAAAACCACCACCCTCTCTGCCTCCTCTTCCTTCTCCAAAAGGAAGATCCTAAAACCTCTCATTATCGGCAGAGAATTCTGGACCCAAGAGTTAGAAGAAGAGGATGAGGAACTCTATGGAGAAGCTTTGGATGAGTTCCACTCTCTGTTGCAGTTCCAAGGGTGGGACGAGATACTGTGCGAGCCTTTCTCTGCTTCCGACGAGGTTGTCCGAATGTTTTACCACTCTATGGAGTTTGTACCCCAGAAGGAGAACTCTCCCTGTCACGATGCCATTCTTATCTGGAAGGGAACCAGCTATCCCTTGTCTACCAACTTGATCGCGTCTGCTCTAAGGCTCGAGCCAAGGTATGGGTTTGGCATTCTGCCTCAGAAGAAGGGATGGCCTAAAGGAAAAGGGTTCAAGTCCAAAGGAGCAATAGTGAAGAAAATTTATGATGGCGCATCCCCCTCATCTTTGGAGACGAAGGATCTCTCCATCGCAAACCGGCTACTGCATTTCTGGATCACTCGCAACTTGGTTCCCAGGCAAGAGCACAGGAACAAAGTCCTCATCACCGACGCCGTCTACATGGACAAGGTGCTCTCCGGTGTTCAGTTGGATCTTCCCCGTATTGTGCTGGCTCACATGCAATTCTGTGCATCCCATGACTCCCATGCTTTACCCTTCCCTCACATCATCAAGAAGCTACTCTCCAACCTCAATCAGTACCCAGAAGACTCACCCGAGACTGCCTACAGCAAATTTCTTACCATGCACACAGTTCGGAAGCTGAAATCTAAGGAACAACAACCCAACCCTGCTGAAACAGAAGAAATCCCGCCTAAGGAAAAGGCGAGTTCCCAGGGCCGTTCTAGTTCCCACCCTCAGCAACCCCCCTCTTCAGACTCCTCTACGATCCTCCTTGCGTTGGATCGTATTGAAAAAGCCATCTTGGAAGGCTCGACTGCCAACACGGTCACCATCCATGATCAAGTAAGAGAGTTGGGGCGTATCAGTTCTGCTGTCGAGAGTCTGGTGGAAGTTCTGCAGAAGGATTGGCAAGGTGCAATCAGTGCTCATCAGGCCGCGGGCCAAAATGTAGGAACCGACGACAAGGATGCAGAAGAGGAGGCCGCTACTACGCCATAGGAACGCTTGTTCTAGGTTCCCAGTGCTGCAACGCCACAGCGAGCTAGTAGTTTTCCTTAGGATCCTACTCCCCTCTTCTATCCCTTTTGTTGTCTTTCTTAAGATTGCTTTTGTTGTCTTCCTTGCTATTTGTTGTTTGTGTTGTCGGTTGTCAGTTGTTATGTTGTGGTATAAGTGTTTTGAACAATGATCAATGAAGCTTTAATGACTATATTTGGAATCGCTCCAATGATCAATTTGTCTTTGCCTTAACGTTCTCATTATGATTTTTTTTAGGATTGATGCAATTGCATATTCACTTGGATATCATGTTCTTAACTTGTACTTAATCTTTTCGATGATGTCAAAAGGGGGAAGAAAAGGATAGGAACCTTGAACTTTGGAGACTACTGAATTAATAGGAACTCTGAACTAGTTCTATTTCTAAGGGGGAATTTGAAATAAATTGTTCACTTGCTTAGGGGGAATTCACAACCATTGAATGTTCTATCACTAATCTGTAATGTTATAAATCCCGTTATCTCAATATGGTCTCATAAGATTCAAAGTCCTATTATGTTGTCAGGTTCCCTGTATTTGTCATCATCAAAAAGGGGGAAATTGTTAGGAAACGGAACTCTGGAACTTAGGTTCCCCTGAGAGTTCCGTTCCTTAGTTTCTCTACTTTTGAAGATGACAAATATTATGATACTAATGTTTTATCTCAAAGATGTGTTTTAAGGAATCACAAGAAATTACCTAAGGCAGGAAAGCCAAACAGAACAAGGGAACCAAAGGAACAAGACAACTGAAGGAATCCAGAGGAACCCAGGTGTGCCCAGAAATGGAGCTTGCGACATTGCGATTCCCGAGAAATCTGGGGACACACAACCTCGGACAAAAGGTGTCGAAAACGACTTGTCCGAAGCTTCCAAAAGTCTGCCAAGGTCCAAGAGCTAAAGAACAAGATGCCTAGAGAACCTCTACCTCAGACAGAGACGATGAAAGCGACAACACATGAAGACGTCGCTGTCCAACAGACGGTTCCCAAGCGGCAATCTTACTCAACCTCGGACGAAAGCGTTTTGACAACGACACCACAAGGCTCGTCTGAGGTAGTTGACCAACCAAGAGAGATTCTGAGCTGTCTAGGTTGTTTGCACATGCCAAGAACAACGTGGATCAAGGAGAACCACTAATCCTAGGGCAAGCTCAATCCGTGGGAACCAAGAAAGGATCGAGCTGCGAAGAATCCTCTATAAAAGGAAGACTAACCCAAGGGTTATCTTCATGCACTAAAACAAGAACTCACACTCATTAGCAAATATCTAGTGTGAACCTCAAAACAAATATCATCAAAGCAAACCGAGATCAAGAGGAACCAGTCAAGGAAGAAGAGCTGAGTGCTAAGTTCCTGTGACTGTAAGTGATAGTTCCTAGGTGCGAAAGTCTGTTTCTTGGATTGATTATTGATTGTGTTAAGTTATCTAGGATTGTCTAACTGTGTGTAAGACAAAGGAACTGTGTGTTCGTTCCTAGGATAAGCTGTAACCAAAAGAGATAAGAAATCAAGAAGTAGACTTTGAAATCCTTTCGAAAGAAAGGTAGTGGTTTTTATCCTGGATTGCTAGTTGACAATCAAAGGTTTCCACTATAAGGAACTTGTCATTTGTTTGATTGTTTATCTTCCGCTGTGAAAGGAACTGAGAATCGTTGATCTGAGTTCCTTAAGCTTTTATCTAACAATCACAATCCTACATCATGGTTCCCAGAAATGGATTGTTGTTCATTGTTCATGGGAACTGGTGGAGGAGCCATTGGAGGGTTCCGAGCAGCAGGACAAGAACTGGGTGGAGTGACATCTTCATCTGGATCTTCTTGATATGACTTGGGAAACGGGTCTTCAAAGGAATTGGTGATGTTCTGCACAATCTTTCCAAGTGATTTTTCATTAAAAATAACATGAACACTTTCTTCTACCTTTTTAGTCCTTTTGTTGAAGACTTTGTACGCCTTGCTACCCGAGGCGTATCCAATGAAGATTCCTTCATCACTTCTTGGGTCGAATTTGCCAAGATTGTCCTTCCCATTGTTGTGCACAAAACACTTGCATCCGAACACCCTCAGATGTGAGATGTTGGGAACTCTTCCTCTTAGGAGCTCATAGGGTGTCTTTTCTGTGATTGGGCGAAGCATGGCTCAATTGATGATGTAGCAAGCTGTGTTGATCGCCTCAGCCCAAAATGATTGAGAGAGTCCACTTGAGATCAGCATAGTCCGAGCCATGTCTTCCAAAGTTCTGTTCTTCCTTTCCACTACTCCATTTTGTTGAGGAGTGTATGGTGCAGAGAAATTGTGATCAATGCCGTGCTCACTGCAAAAGGTTAGAAATTCTCTATTCTCGAATTCGATACCATGGTCCGACCGAATAGCATTGAGTGAACAATCAAGATATTTTTCTAACAAGGGAACCAGATCTTTAAAGCGGTCAATAACTTCACTCTTAGATTTAATAAAGATGGTCCAAGTAAAGCGAGAGAAGTCATCGACAAGAACAAAGATATACCTGTTTCCTCCTAGGCTCTGAACTCTCATGGGTCCACACAGATCCATGTGGATGAGTTCAAGAGGCCTTGAGGTGCTTACCATGTTTTTGGACTTGAAGGAACTACGAGCCTGTTTCCCTTTTACACAGTCAGAGCACAGTTCCTTAGATGTGCCACTTAGCTTTGGCAGCCCTCTGACTAGCTCCTTTGAGTGTAGCTTTTGAATCAGCTTGGTGCTAGCATGACCGAGGCGTTGATGCCACAAATCAGCTTGGTCATTCACAGTTGAGAGACAAAGTTTCTCCTTGGGAACAAAGGATGGATCAATTATATAGACATTGTTGAATCTTTTCCCTTTTAGGATGATTTGTCCCGAGGAGTCAAGGACTGAACATTCGTTTGATCTGAATCTAACTTCATTGTCTCCTTGATCACACAGCTGTGACATACTTATTAGGTCAAAACCAAGATTATCAACAAGGTGAACTTTGTTTACCTGAATGTGATCGTTGAGTTTCACAGTTCATATTCCACAGATTTTCCCTTTGCTTTTGTCTCCAAAGGATATGTTTCCACCTTGGAGAGGTTGAAGAGAGGTCATTTGATTTCTTCTTCCGGTCATATGGCATGAGCAACCACTGTCAATGTACCATAGTTGGGGTTGCCTCTCTTCTTTCTGCACGCAAGGGAACTAAGATTTCTGAACCCAGCAAAGCTTGGCTTTACTGGGGGGATTAGCATTCTGAGTCTGTGAATAACCAGGGAACTGGTTCCTTTCATGGTAATGAGTACTTTTCTTCTTTTCAAAGTTCCTTTTCTTAGCACAATCAGTGTTGTAATGACCATTATTACCACAGTAAGTACACAAACGATTGTAAACAATATTTTCTTTTTCCTAGCCTAAAAGGTTTTTCAGTTTTTCTTTTGTTAAAATCAACATTGTTTCTAACCTTGCTATGGGCCATGTCAATATATCTTTTGTGAGCAAAGGAAATGATGAACCATTGGTTTTCAGGAACCATCTTTTCTTTTCCCTTTGGTTCCTTCTTAGGACTTTGAGAGCCTTCATTGAGACGTTTGGCATCTCAGCCTTGTTCTCAAGGACCATGATCTTCTCTGATAGGAATTGATTCCTATCATGAGAAGTGGCAAGAGCAATACTGAGATTCTCATTCATCTCAACAAGTTCTCGCCTAGCCTTTTCTTCTTCAGCATCATTATTCCCTTTATTATTGACATATCCTATTCCATGCCGTTGTCTCACAAAAACAGTTTGATTTATCGTTTTTTCATTAATGGAATCAGTGAGAATGTCTAACCTATCAATTATGGATTGAAGCATGTCATTTCCAGGTGGGTTAGCATGCAAGGGAACTTTGACAGAGTCTATGCTAGTTTCATCACAAGATTTGCAAATTTTAAGGTGACTAGCATGCACATTTCTAATATCAATGAGTTTGAAGTGAGTTTCAGCTAGGTCTTTCTCAGTTTCATCAAGTTTCTTACTCCAAACAGAATTCTCAACAGTCAAGCAAGCAATTTCATCTTCACAATCATCTAGTTTCTGTTGAAGGGAACTGGTTTCCTTTCCTAGTTTCTTTATGATCTTAAGAAGTTGTTTCTTATCACAATCAACTAGGGATTTTAAGAGATCGTCAGAAGTTACCTCAAGGTCTTCTGAGTCGCTTGAGTCTCCTTTTTCCATGAGACATCTTCCTCCAGAGAAGCCACTGAGATCCAGTTCCTCATCTGAGTCTTCTCCCCATGAGGCTACGAGAGCCTTCTTTCTCTGAGGTATTTCTTCTTCCTTTGAGTCTTCCTTGTTGGGACAGTTCTTAGCGTAGTGTCCCTTTTCCTTGCACTCGTAACAGGAGACTTCCTTGAGATCTCTTCTGGGTCCATTGTGGGAGAAACTGCCCTTTTGGAACCTTCCCTTTACAAAGAACTTTTTGATGTTCTTTGTGAAGAGGGCCGTTAGTTCGTCCTCCTCTTCTTCTAAGTCTGAGTTCTCTTCCTCCATCTCGAGCCTGGAGAAGGCTTTGGAGATCTTAAGGGCGATTCCTTTCTCTAGTTTCTTGTCGGCATTGGCCTTGGTGTGCTCTCCTTCTTCAACCTCCAGTTTCCCTATGACTTGGGTCAAGGGAAGGGATTGGATGCCTGGAGTGTTCTTCATGATTTCCTTGAGAAGGGTGAACTTGGAGTTGAGTCCATTGATGACCACTAGGGACTTGGAAACTTCATCAAGATTGACTCCCGCCGCTGTTAACTTTCCAATCAATCTGTTGAAGCGGGAGTAGTACTCTGAGATGGTCTCAATTTCCATCATTTTAAAGGTGTGGTATTCTCCTTCTAAAGCAAACTTTCTGCTTTGTTTTAGTTTCTCACTTTCTTCATGCATCTCCTTGAGAGCTTTCCACATTTCCTTGGCCGTCTTGATGCCTATGACCTTGTCCATGTCCTCTCTGTCTAATCCATTGAGGATGAACTGCATGGCCTTGACATTCTTCTCCATGATAACATAGTGTTCTGGTTTCCAATCTTCTTCCTTCATGGTGAGGTCGACATAGCCATCTCCATTTTCGACTATCCTCCAGCATTGGTAGTCGTTGGTCTTGATGTGGCTTTCCATGCACTTTTCCCACCATGTTTCTTCTCCTTTATTTCGGAGATGTGGCTTGTTGGTGGAGATTCCGAGCTCAAACTTGCTTGGTTGAGACATGATCTGCAAACTTAACAAAGATCTAGAGCTTTTCCTGCTCTGATACCAATTGTAGGATCGTGATTGTTAGATAATAACTTAAGAAACTCAGAATATGGATTCTAAGTTCCCTTCGCAGCGGAAATAAACAATCAAACAAATGATAAGTTCCTTAGAGTGGAAACCTTTGATTGCCAACTAGAAATCCAGGATAAAAACCACTACCTTTCTTTCGAAATGATTTCAAGGTCTACTTCTTGATTTCTTATCTCTTTTGGTTACAGCTTATCCTAGGAACAAACACACAGTTTCTTTGCCTTACACACAGTTAGGCAATCCTAGATAACTTAACACAATCAATAATCAATCCGAGAAACAGACCTTCGCACCTAGGAACTATCACTTACAGTCACAGTAACTTAGCACTCAGCTCTTCTATTCCTTGACTGGTTCCTCTTGATCTCGGTTTGCTTTGATGATCTTGTTTGAAGGTTCACACTGGATATTTGCTAATATGTGTGAGTCGTATTTTAGTGCTTGAAGATAACCCTTGAGTTAGTCTTCCTTTTATAGAGGATTCTTCGCAGCTTGATCTTCTCTGGGTTCCCACAGATTGAGCTTGCCCTAGGATCAGTGGTTCTCCTTGGTCCACGTTGTTCTTGGCATGTGCAAACAACCTAGGCAGCTCAGAATCTCTCTTGGTTGGTCAACTACCTCAGACGAGTCTTGCTATGTCGTTGTCCAAATGCTTTCGTCCGAGGTTGAACAAGCTGGGCACTTGGGAATTGTCTTCTGGACAGTGACATTTCTATGTCCTGTCGCTTTCACCTTCTCTGTCCGAGGTTCAGCATTTCTGGGTATCTTGTTGTTTTGTTCTGGACATTTGCAGACCTTTGGAAGCTTCGGACAAGTCGTTTTCAACAACTTTTGTCTGAGGTTGTGTGTCCCTAGATTTCTTGGGAATCGCAATGTCGCACGCTACGTTACTGGGCACATCTGGGTTCCTCTGGGTTCCTTCTTCTATCTTGTTCCTTTGGTTCTCTTTGTCCTGTTTGGTTTTCTTGCCTTCGGTATATTCCTGTGGTTCCTTAAAACATATCTTTGAGATAAAATATTAGTATCATAATATTTGTCATCTTTAAAAGTAGAGAAACTGAGGAAAGAAACTCTCAGGGGAACCGAGGTTCTAGAGTTCCGTTTCCTAACAGGTTGTTTATCGAGAGCAAAAGGATGATGAAGATGGTGCAGTTCAGAGATATGATGTTGAGGGTGCAGTAGAAGATGAGGGGGGAAATGGAGAAACGATGACAAAAGAAGAAGATGATAAGAAAGAAGGAAAACAAGTTGCAAGGAAGACTCGTTCAAAAAAGAAGAAGGATGATAAAGATGGTACAGTTCAGAGAGATGATGTTGAGGGTGCAATACAGGATGAGGGGAAAAGTAATCGCAAGGAAGGAAAAGTAGTGACAAGGAAGACTCGCTCAGAAAAGAAGATGGGTGATGAAGATGGCGCAGTTCAGAATGAGGCGAAAAATAAAATAGGGAGGACAAGAGGAGTTGAGGTATGCATCAATAAACCATCCTGACAGGATGGTCCCTCAGATCACCAACATGTTATTTATGAAAAAACTTATTTGCAGACGCAAAAACAAGCTGAGGTGAAAGGAGAGTCTACCAAAGAATCAATTGGACTCTCAACAAGAAAAAGCAGCTCAACAAAAAACAATTGATACAACTGGTGAACTGAAGGACCATCCTGTCAGGAAGAGAGGACTGTCCAGAGTAGCCGATAATCCCAAACGATACAAGGTTTCAACGCCCAAAGGATTTTCAAACATGAATAAATTGCAGTGTTGGTTAGACTCGAAGGAAAGGTTAGGAAGTTGTCCCTCCTGTCTTGATTATATGAACCTGTCTTGAAGATATGAATGCGTGTTTGAGGTGTTAATTAAACCATGTTATGATGCAGTGAGGAAATTGTTTCTCCAACTGGAGAATATCTAAAGAGGGAGTTTTTTGAGCCATTGTTGCAACCAAAGGGGTGGCTGAAATCTAATGTAAGCTCCTTTCATTTTTTTATATAAATTATCGTGGCATGCAGCAAATTTATGGTATGACATATATTTTTGGTTTGTAGCACTTGGACGAATGTATGTATTATCTTGGGTGTCGCGTGCGTGACAAACCAGTGGCAATATTGGACACCTGGTTTCAGCGTAATTTGGACAAGGAAATGAATAGATGGTTATCAGATAAGCAAAGTTATGTTGCTAATGGAGGTAAGATGAGATAGCTACGTGGGGAACTGCCTGCAATTTATGGGAAGGATTGGAAGAATGTGGATCGTATATACCTCCCCTTCAATTTCAAGGACAAACATTGGGTAGCTTTGGAGATACAACTAAGTAAATGGTGTGTCACTGTATACGATCCCGACGTCAATTTGTTCAAATTGTCGGAAGTCCATAGGCTCCTTGCAGAGTTGACATATATTCTTCCTGTTATGATAGCACAATATGAGCCTTTGGCAACAATTTATGAACATAGGCGGGGAAATCCCCTAAATGTGACTCGTGTTCCTACATTGGAGAGAAACAAGAGAGGGTAAGTTGTTTACATAAATTGTTCATTTGTTTGTGTGAAATTGGTTATAATATCAGCAAACCAACTACATTTTTTACTTGTGTGCATGGGAGATTATGGCGTCTTCACGATCAAGTATATAGAAATGCTAAGTTTCGGACGTCAAAACATCGTGAACGTGGGTGACAAATTTGTGGATGAGTACAGAAAAAGGATAGCCGATAGTATATTCGATATGAACTGGTTTGACTAGTGGAGGATATGTTATTCACTTTCATGTAAGCTTCACTGTAGTTGGGATAGTGCTAGTGTTGTATGATTCCTTGTTGGGGGGTTTTCGCTAGAATTGACTTGTATTGTTGACAATAAGTTGTGTTGAGATTGTTTTGGAAATGTAGCAATATTGGTTGTTGCATTTCTTGTTCAAAATTCCTGCCAGTGTTGTTCAAAATTCATGTCAGTGTTGTTTTGGAAATCTAGGGTAATTGCCAGTGTTGCACATATGTTATTTGTCACATTGTATACTCCTATTGTCGGAAATATCCTTTTTTTCTGTTGTTTTAGGGTACAAAATTATTTTGTAATATTATTTGTTCACCGATTTGACCGTTTTAATAATATTTAATTTAGAATAAAAAGCGTAAGACATACACCGATTTACCTTTCTTCGAAGTTCGAATTCTCCCAAAAGCCCCTCCGTGTTTACCTTCCAAAATTCCCTCCACATTTCTTCTTTTTCCTTCCCAAGAAGGCGACTCTGCAAACATCCATCATTGTTATCAGACATTTTCTTCTTCCTCAGAAGGCGACTCTTCAACTCCTCCATCTTTCTCGATTTATGCTTACTTACTCTTGAAGTCCATCTCCACATTTTCTTACTTACTCCCTCCTCCATCTTTCTCCATTAACGCGTTACAAAAGAACCCTAGAAAATGACAGTGCTTAGAGACCGTAAAGAATCGACCCCAAAGAAGAGTGGAGAGAAAAGGAAGAGAAAAGAAGACGACAACCAGGTTCGAAAGAAGAAGAAGCAGAGAGGCGTAGTGCAGGCGAAAGGCGGAAAAACTTCTAACAGTTCCATAGGGAAAAAAGCCGCGAAGGGCAGGTCGAGGCCAAAAGTGAATGATGAAGAGGGGAATAAACCCTTAATCTTTAAAGAGGATGTAAGTTGTCTAAATTTTTTTGTTTAGGGCTTAGCGTAATTTTTCAATTGTCCTGTCACCCATCTGAAATGGTTTACTTTGTATCAGAAGTGTTTTTTAGGGTTTTATGTTTTTTCATCTGTCGTCTGAGGCTTCTGAAATGGTTCGATTGCGTGTGTTTATGGTTATTTTCATTTGGCTTGCAGATTAGGTACAATTATTTTAGAGGTGCACCTTTCTATGACAGAATTAACATAAACTGTAGGGTGCACTTTGTTCGTGAGATTGAAAACAAGTTGACACATGTGGATTGGCAACGGGTTTTGGATGGCCCGTTTGGAAAAGTTTTGAAAATGTTGCAGCAGGTATCATTTTCTTCACAGACAGTGCATGCAGTTCTATTTAAGCAACTTGAAACAAAAAAGAAGTGGGAGTCTTGGTATGAGGTGGCAGGGAAAGAGTTGAAGTTTTCGATTAAGGAGTTCTCTCTCATAACTAGACTGAATTGTGGGGAACTTCCATTTGTGGATACTAAAGCAGACGGGCTTGTAATGGAGCGTTTTTTTGGTAGTCCTGATGGTCCTAAGACGACCATACAAGATGTTTACAATAGATTTAAAGAACATCGTGAATTGGACAACTACAAAATGAAATTGGCACTGTTGTTGATAGTTGAGGGTCTGTTGCTGGGAGGGGATAAGAAGAGGCTAGTGAAGCCGCTGCATGTTAGGCTGTTGGAGAATATGGATAACTTTTGGGATTATCCATGGGGAAGGGTTGCTTATGAAGAGCTTTACAAGTCATTGACCACAACATTGGCCAAAAGGATGCAAATAGTAGAGAAGACAAAGCTACTCTCCGACACACCAAGAATTCCATATTCCATTCAAGGCATGCCAGTTGTATTTCAGGTGGTTTTATTTGCAGCATAGTAGTATACTTTATGCTATACTATGACAGGATATTTCAGTACTGGGTGACATGATCGTGGTGAATATGCAGGAAGTTTTTCTTGTTTGATTGACACTACATAGTAGTTTTCCAACATACTATTAATTGCATTCCAGATTGTTTTAGGGTGACCTGATCTAAATTTGTAATGGTTGAAATATTAATTACTGAATGTGTTTTATTTATAGCATAGTAGTATACTTTATGCTATACTATGACAGGATATTTTAGTACTAGGTGACAGGATCGTGGTGAATATGCCCGAAGTTTTTCTTGTTTGATTGACACTACATATTAGTTTTCCAACATACTTTTAATTGCATTCCAGATTGTTTTAGGGTGACCTGATCTAAATGTGTAATGGTTGAAATATTAATTACTGAATGTGTTTTATTTGCAGCATAGTAGTATACTTTATGCTATACTATGACAGGATATTTGAGTACTGGGTGACAGGATCGTGGTGAATATGCCCAAAGTTTTTCTTGTTTGATTGACACTACATAGTAGTTTTCCAACATACTTTTAATTGCATTCCAGATTGTTTTAGGGTGACCTGATCTAAATTATAGGGTGACAGGATAAAATGAAATAATGTATCTTAATTTGCTAATTCTCAAACCGCTTGTTATTGTAGATATGAGTATGGAAAGCTGTGCCAACATTTGGTCTCCAATTTGCATCAAAGTTGAGTGAATCTGCAATGCCTCGAGGTCTTCATTGGTTTTCAGATGACGCCCCTGAACATGGAGTGTTGGAGTTGTCTTTGGTTGATCCTACACATGTGGTTAAGCCCATTCTTATTCCCGATGAGGATGAGCTGTCCGACTGCTACTATGTTGTTGAATTGGATGACCCACATTTTGACAAAATTGTGAAGGAAGCAATGAAGGGTTTGAAAAAGAAGGGGAAGCAAGGAAAAGATGGAGCGAGCTCGAGTAATGCATCTGTGCAGTCATCAGAGGTGATAAGTCAGATGTTCAGAATGATAAAGAGGTTGGAAAAAGGAGTGCTTGACAGGATGAGAATGCTGGAAAAGAGGGTATCAAAGGAGGAGGAGGTGCGTAAGCTCAAGAGTACTGGGAAATCAAAGAATTATTCGGATGAGGATGAATCCTATGGTGAGTCTGATGAGGAAGAGGAGGAAGTTTATAAGGATGATGAGGTGAATGATAAGAAAGTTGAGGGTGTTTTATCTGAGAGTGATGAGGTTGAGAGTGATGATGATGATGATGATGAATCTGGTGATGGTGATGAGGCTAATGACAATGAAGAACTTCGGCAGGGTGGTGACAAACCGAAGGAGGATGACAAGGTAGATGTTTCTGATGAAGAGGAAGTTTCTGATGAGGATAATGAGACTGATGGTGAGGAAGTTAAGGAGGTTGCGGAGGAGGAAGTTTCTGATGACGATAATGAGACTGATGGTGAGGAAGTTAAGGAGGCTGCGGAGGAGAAGGCTGCATTGGAGAAGGTGGAGAAGGTAGAGGCTGAGGTTCAGGAGGCTGCGGTGGAGAAGGTACAGGCTGAAGGAAAAGAGGTATGAAAATTATCAATTTCTCATCCCTACTATGACATTATTGTTTGTACGAAGTGACAAGATTTATAGTTTGTGAGTTTTTATGTTTTACAAGAAAAGGCATGGTGACAAGATTTGTACGCATGCATGACATGGTTATTATGATTGCAGGATTTTGATAATTCCATTGAGGCTAACAATGATGTTGAGGGTGCGTATGGTGTTATGTCCCTTGTCAAAGACATAAATGAAAATGCTGGCGTTGGGGAAAAGGACCAGGAGCAGGATTTTACTAATGACATTGAAGGAGCACCGGAGGCTACCCAAGCTGAGGTAGAGGAAAGAGAGGAACCTCTTTCAGTGCTAGCCGCTGTGGTTGCTTCATCTAAGAAGGCGAAACCCAGAAATAAACGAGAGCAACATCTCCAACCGACGAGGTTTCTTCCTAGTCGTATGGTGAAGCCATCCGCCCAAAAAAAAACACCTTACACAGATGAGAAAAAAGGGAAAATTGTGAAGAAGATAACCAAGAATCCACAGGTGAAGGAGATGACTGCTTTGCTGGAATGGATGAAAGGTTAGTATCCCACGGATTTAACAATAATGTTCAACTATCTTTCATGGATTGAATTACGCCTTCTTTGTTTTTCAGCTCTAAGCCAATAGTTGGACTGTGTGGTGAAGAGATGGGCAAGAAGTGGATTGGCCTAATACTGGAACCAAAAGCTTGGCTGGAAGATGGTGTAAGCTATTTAAGTATGATGTCAACATAGTTTACTGTTGGGATTTATTGCAATGCCTGACAGGATGAATTATATTTGTTTGAAGCATATCGATGAAGTTTGTGGTTATATCCATAAGGCGCTTTTGGAGTCCGAAGTTAACAGCAAGGCCACAATATTGGACATTTTCTGGACTGCTGATTATACGGATGCATTGAAATACTATATGAAAAATGATTGCACTGTTCCACCTGCATCTGAACGTGCACTCGCATACTTTAGGGGAGATCGGCCTAAGACTTATGAGTCTAGTTGGGATGATCTGGACTTCATTTACTCCCCCCTCAACATCGATAACAACCATTGGGTGGCTGTTGAGATCGATTTGCAGCAATGGCAGGCAAATGTATATGATTGTAATGTGGCTTTGAACCCTGACTTGGCCATAGAGAACTGCGTGCATGCAATTTGTCGGTTTCTTCCTCACTTCATGACACAGTACCCCCCGCTTGGCAAGAGATTTGAACATCGGGGTACTAAAGAGATTAAATTTGAGAGAATTCAAGGACTGAAGCAGAACAAGCGTGGGTAAGTCGAAATATGAATCCCCTTACGAATTTTATTACATACTTCATCTGAGTAACAAAGTGCATGTTGTGTTCGTAGTCATGACTGTGGGATATACACTCTGAAACACATGGAGTTGCTAAGTGCTGGTTGGAAAAATCTGGACGTTGTGGCAGACAAATTTATTGACGGCTTCAGGAGCGACATGGCTCACAACATGTTTGACGGGGTCTGGAGGTCGAGCCTAACGAAGTGCATCATTTAGATTACATGCAATGTTATTTGGATATTTGGATTGGATATTTGGATTACATACAATTTTATGACAACTTCAACTTGTTTAGATTGCATACCAACTGTTTCTGTATCCTGTCAATCTTGTCAACCGTCATGAAATTATCATTAACTGCCCCACAACGCCATTGACTGACAATAAAAAATTAGTCAACCGTCATGAAATTATCATTAACTGCCCACCAACTTCCGTCAATCAGTGACAGGATATTAACCCAATTAATTAAATTAAGCACCCTCATAAATGTAACTGTAACACCCCCAAAACTTAACCCTTTTGGAAAGGTATTACCGCCAGTGACCCCAGTGTTCCTTACCGAGATCACCCAAGGCTTTACCAAATAAATACAATTTATGAAATGCAATTGATACACAAAGATCAAGCATTAAATTCCAAAACATAACATTGTTGAGGAAACAAGAGTTACGGGATTACAACCCAATCCCGAATAGGTCAAAACATAGTTTAAACCAAACACAGCGGAAGACTAAGAAAGTAAGTTACAATTGGAGTTATTGTCCAAAGGATCATAACCTGATTAAAGAAATAATTAAAACATTCAAAAACCACCGCCGACTTCATAGTCCTTCTAATCTTCTGAGCTACTTCTTAACTGATGTGCCGAATCAAACGGATGACACCAGCCAACCATGCAAGGGAAAATATTGGTTGGTTAGTCTAAATGAATAGACTAGCAAGGGAATAAAGCAGACTGGTTCGAAGCAGTCATATTAGGTTAGACTCATCGCTTCTCGGATAATAACCGATAACGGTAGTCAACCATCATATTCCTACTGGAATAAACAAGAGGTATGCACAAGAGAAGATTCTGGAAGACTGAATCTTCACAGAAAACGACTCGAAAGAAGACTTCAACTGAAATGAGTCTTTAAGGAAGTATGACAAATCTGGTATAATACAGAATCATTCAACCATGATTTAAAACTGACTGAGATGCTTCGGTTCACGACCAACCTCATCGCCTACAGCGAATCCAGATTGGAAAGAGAACGTACTACATTCAAGTCAAGACGAGTTTTCCTAGCTGCACTGAACTTAGCTGCACTACTCGCCCAAGGTGTATTAATTATGTGCGTCAAGGTAGCACTTATCTGATTTATGTTTCAAAAACACACATCACGTTATAGACTTTTACATGTGTACCCCACCAGTGGGACGACACATCTTAGTATACGTTTCGTCGAGAGTGACGTATACCGAAAGGTTTGTGACACCAGCTAAGTGTCCTGTCTCTACACACATGTGTAAGAGACCGATCATGATCTTAGAATGGTATTGGATGGGGACGAGCCACCCCTCTACCAGATTATAAAGAAACGACTGGACAGAGTCCGAGTAACGTTCCTATCTAACAGTGCTAACTAAACAGTTAAAGCACCACCACAGTTATAGGATAAATCCACATAAAGGCCCGAAAGGCGATCATAGATAATAGCGTTGTTCTAACAGATATACAACCTATTATATGATTTTCAAAACAGTTTATCAAAACCATTTCCAGACAAAGAGGATATTCATTCAAAATTAATTACTCAGATAAACTACTGATAATTAATGTAAATATGGAACGAAAGAGCAAGAGCGAACCGCCACTTGCCTTACTCCGCAGAATAGTCTAAAAACGTCACTGGATTCCGGGCTCGACACGGTACAACTCTGACAGCACAACGACCTTCGAGTCGACCCATAAAAGGAACCCTAAGTTAGATCCGACATAAACAGTACGAATCTAAACACGGCGAAAGAACACAAAAGGAAAGACGCCACGACGACAACCGACCAAGCCAAAGCCACGAAGGCGTTCTGGGCACTGGCGGCGGTCGCCGTTCTCGGCGGCGGTCGCCGTGAAGAACACGGCGATCGTCGTGAAGAACACGGCAGTCGCCGTGAAGAACACGGCGGTCGCCGTGAAGAACACGGCGGTCGCCGTTAAGAACACGGCCGACTGAAACGAGAGAAAACTCACCCCATAGGTGAAGTGTGCAACAACCATGCTTTGCGAAGATATAGCGCTCTCTTAAACCTTTATATATACTTCCATGACGGTCAGACACAAATACGAGGTCATGATCGTCGGCAACAACAGAGCGTAGGTGTCGGAAGAAATACGACCATGAACTATCATTCTCGCTGTCAACAACAGCAAAAGCCATTGGATATATTTGTTTGTTTCCGTCTTGTGCCACTGCAACTAGAAGTGTGCCTCTGTACTTTGATCCTAGATGGGTACCATCCACAGTTATGACCTGCAGTAGTTTTCAATCAGCTCTACAATGTCATGTATCGATTTGACAATAGAATCGGGGAACGTGACAAGATGGAAATATACCTTTCTTAAAAACTGCATTCCATTGCGCCAAGCACCCAAGCTGATGAAACAATACTTGAATCGACGATTAGAGTCTACTTCAACATGTGTGATTGTCCCTGTATTCATCCTTTCGAGCATGTACATGTATCCATGAATCCTATTGTAGCTTTCTTCAGATGTGCCTCTTATCCTGTCAATGACGGTTAAACGTGCTTTGTTTGCCTTGTCGTAACCAACTGCCACTCCCATTTTCTTCATGCTGTCTTGAATTTCGACAGCATAAGGTCCGGGACATGTACCGGCTGTGTTAAATCTGTAACAGGATTGTATATGTAACATGCTAAGGTTAGTTCATATACATGCTCATATATGATCGTACTGACAGGATTATTTACTTACCTTGACATAATATGGTCAACAATTATGCTTGAACTTGCATGTCTGTGGTAATTATGCTTTAGCTTCATGCCACATGTATGATGTCCACAATACTTCCTTACTTGAAACAATCCTGTGCTGCCAAGAGCGGTCCCACGACAAAAAAATGTGCAACTAGGATCAATGCACCTTACCACATATAACTTCTTATCAGACTTATGGACGTGCATCTGGAAGCGCCTCTGTAATGCCATCAAGGATAAACGATCCTTAAGATCCTTCTTGCAATTGAAATGCTCTCCAACTTTTATTTCCAAATTATTGCCGCTCACCCCATTATCCTCCATTGGCTCATCCAATTGCCTTTTACACAACTGTTTGCTACGATAGTACTCGGCTTCAATCTGTTGTAGAACTTCCTCATCAATGTCTATGAATAAGTTTTCGACTTCATTAGTGTCATCCAACAATGTCCCTTCTTCAACATCCTCCTCAACATCATCCTCAAACTCATCCTCAAGGTCATCCCAATCAAAATCTCGCCCAACGTCTTCCCCATAATCACTCCCATCAGTTTCCGAGTCTGTCTCAGATTGGCTCACCAAGTCAACTATTTGTACTTCCCCATTGTTTACACGACAAATTTTTGGTTTAAGTTCATACATATCACAATCAACGATATCCCGTAAAGCTTCAGTGGGATAATTGTCGCTTACCATATTGCTCTTGTCGGATTTGGTACGATCAGTGACAGGATGGCGACCTACCACAGCCTCGGGCTCTGCCTCTTGAGTTTGTGTTAACGGTGGCGGAGTCAGACACGATGTTATGTCCTCTTCATCACTTCTACTTGGATGGCAACCTACCACAACCTCTGGCTCTTTGTTTCCCTTATTTTTCATACTCGCATATAACTCGATAGGCCAAATGTTATCGTGCGAGTGTGCGTTCAAAAACTTCAACGCACCAAGGTCCTCGTCATCTTTGACATCGATTGGTTGTGCCAGTGGTTTCCACGGTGACAGATATTTTATCTCCATTTCATCTATCTCGTCAATGCATTTAATCTTCTCAGCTAACTTTTTCCTGAGATTTGAGTAATTCATATCTGCATACAAAAGAAGTCCTGTTGTCGTTGTGATCCCATCAAAAACCCACTTGTTTCCCTTACATGTCCATTCACCACCTATTTTCAGAGTCAAGTAGTATGATGTTGAACTTGTTACACGAAGAAAAAGCAAACACAAGTTCAATAGTTTATTAGGGCCAAACGGGGACCCCCGAATGATAATGCCCTAACACCGACATTAAAGGGTAAGCAAGACCACAAAGGAATTTACTGTAAAGAAGAATAGGAATAAGAACGTGAAAGTCAGAACTCACCCATTATTAAACTTCTTCTATTCCAAAGACATTGAAGACGCTGCACAATCTATTTTGAAGCTTTGTGGATTTAAGATCTTGGGGTGTTACGGAAGTTTTGTGCAGGTTTACAGGTTGGGTTATGCTTGGATAACAATCCCTAACACGTGGGTAAAGGGGTAGAAATTGGAGGGAAATTTTAGAGGGAAAACAGAGGTTTTCCCTCTAAGTGTGTACTATATTTTCAGAGGTCATATCAGGTGAATAGTTATGAAGCAATATTGAACAAAAAAAGCTAAATAAACCTCAGCGGGGACCGCCGACCAGTCCTTCTCATTTTGCCTCAACAATCCCTAAACCCTCTCTGCGCCGAACTTGAAGGTAACCCTCTTTGTTTATTGTGTGGTTTTCACACTGGATCAGTAAGCAAGCACGTATCACTTCTTTTTTGCTGGAAATCTTTCTTTGTTTCTGCATTACTCGAGTACAATGTCATCCAGCGACACCTCAAGTTATCAAAGCGGGGACCCCCGCAAATATGAACATCCACCTTCATCTCCTACACCTTCTCAATTAGAGGAGAAGTTGCAAGAAGAGTTAGACATGTTGCTAACGAATAGCCCACGTTCCAACATGTTGGGTGAAATAATCACACGCCTACGTACTGAGATACATGAACTTGGACAGAGAATCATGGAACTCAATACAACTGAGATGCAATTCGATCATGCAATTTGGCGACTAAATGCAAGGGTGGCAGAACTTGAAGCTGAAAACAAGGCACTACACTCCCAGGCAAACTTCAGAAACCATGTAATAGTTCCTATTTCTGCGTTTGGTGCTGGTGTGATTCTAGGGATTAGTGCTTTCAGCATTTGTAATCGAGCATGTAGGCATGGTTGAGGATGAATTGACTATGAAGTATGTACCTCATGACTTTGGTTTTTTATGTAAGAGGATGAATTTTATTTTCGAATAGTTTTAGAAAGCATGGTTGATTCTACATGTCAGATTGCCAAAATATTAATGTCGACACTACACACACCGACAATTACCTTACTAGAATAGTTGTCAACTGAATACTATCATTACATTCCTACAATATTGTAGCGTGGGCTACCATTACATGTCTACAAAAAGGATAGTTGTCAACTGGATGCTATCATTACATTACTAGAATCACAACTACCTACTCACAACCTCCTCATGCACGAGGAATGCACAGCCTTCATAGGCGCTATTTAAAACACAATCCTTTAGGATTTCTTGCTAGTGCCAATCCTGTCAAAGACCAAAAATACGGTAGTTAATCAACCTTGTTAATCCTGTCAATGACCAACTCTTAGGATTTTTTTACCGGGAATTACCTTTTCTAAAATATAAGGGTTTCCAACTATAATAAGCAATGATCGGGCACGAGTCAGGGCAAAATTTAACCTCTTCGGGTTGCTCATATATCCCATCCGGAAAGTCCTGTCATATTCATTGTGGTTAGCGGTCGATCTGACGGTTGACAGGATGATCACTTCCTTTTCTTCACCCAGAAACTGCTCAACCCCGCCAATCTCAATATCCCTCATACGTAGATACATGAGAGCCTTCCTTATCTTTAGTACTTGTTGTGGGAAAGGGGTAATTCATGCAATTTCATAATTCATACCGACAATAGTATATTACACTTTGACAAAAAACATAAGATACCTAACATTATTAACATACCTGATGGACAAAATATTCTCCATAAACATTCACCACATCTCCACTGACAACTGAGGGCCTTCTTTCACCTACTCCTGGCACTTTAAGTGCTACAAGCCTGACATTATACCTTTGTCTCAAAGTAACAAACTTCATATTATAAGCTTTGACATACTCTTGTAAACAAATATATAAAAAAATTCATTCAACAACTTGGTACTACGACAGAACGATGCCATTTAGCTATCCCCTCAGTCCCCCAACCCCCATATATAGAAAACATAACACTTACCATAATCAGAAGTTCCTCCATCCCTAACAACTCATTGAAATACGACACATAATTTTCCTCTGTTAAGCCTTGTAAGACCACTTCAGGGATTTCATCAAACTCTATCGCTTTCCTGATCTGTGTTGGTATGTTATATGGTCTCTGAGGTGCCAAAGCTTTGGATACCTCATCTTCAGCCAAGAGGAAGACAAGTCGTTCAATAATCCCCTGATCATTTTGGATATGCAGTATAGATGTGAAAAAGCCAATCTCCTTGGGCACACAAGACATCCATATAGTCAAGCTACCATGTGGGTTCAAATTTCGTTCCTCCATATCAAAACAAGGGACAAAATCTTCCTCGGGTATGTCATCTGGCTGGCCAGATGGAGGTTTCATCAATGACAACACAAATGAATCTTCAGGATTTGAAGCATAAATCTTCACACCCCAAAGTAAAATATATTCATCTGTGGTGTTTTCTATGGTGAATGACGCCACGGCAACCTCGTTCACAGGAACCGATTGAGGCTTTCCTCCAGCGAATGGAAACGGCACAGACACCATGACAGGACCCTCCTCAGTTGGCGATGATGTTGTGACTGAAGGAACATCAATGAAGCCAACCTCTCCCTTGTCTCCAATGGTGGAGTATTCATCGTCCATACCTATTTGCCACTCAATTAAAATCCAACAGAAATTTATGAGTCCACAGGAAAAGAACACAACCACACGAGCTGCTCTAAGGAGAGGAAAGAGATGAAGAGTAGAAAGAGATGGGTAAGATGAAGTGACACAAAGAGAGATTAGGACTGGAAGTATGTACAATTAGGATAGTCAAACAACACACACTCCAATGAGATGGGGTAGATGAAGTGCCATTACTATCTCTATAAATAGTATGTCACAATTTGTCAATCATACATTATTACACTGTGAAAATAGTATAAATAGTATGTCACAATAACAATTTAAAATGTCACGCTTTGGAAATCACCAGCACTATAAGTGCCTCCTCTGTACCTAAAAATACTCAAACATGGAGCATTTTCTAATTAGGATATCTTTAAAGTAGATTGGTGAGATGAAGTGCAATTAATATCTATGTAAAGTAAAATTGTCAAAGAAGCATAGCATCAGGAACGGGAGATCTAATTAAGACATCTTGTATTTAGATGAACTATCCAGCTTCTGAGAACAACTATTCAGCCAGATGTCACACGTCCTACCCAAATTAGGCAATAGACAAGCATGTAATATAGTCTAATGACTAAAAACTTTTAGTTATTAATTATGACATTATTCTGTGATATTTGGTATGACATATATCCAATTTAAACGGTGTAGTTATGATATTTTTATTACTAAGTATGACAATTGTTTTACTAAGTCCGACAAGATCTGTCTATTATAGCAGGAAAAAAACCTTGTCAATATAACTACCAGTTCATCCAAACTAGAATCATTTCTTTACTTCAGAAAATTACCACTTCATCTCTTCACTTGGGTTTTACATTTGCTCCCTTCTGAATATTTGCTTTTACATAATTTAGCCCTACCCCTAACCTGGAAAACTGCTTCTGAAACAATCTGCTGAGTTCAACAGTTCTTCGGGTTCATATGCTGAGGTTCAACCCTTCTCTCGCCCATCCCCATTCCTTTTTAACAGTTGCACAGTTCACCATGGAGATACATCGTCATTCCTGTTTACATCGCCATTCCTTTTAAACTCTAGCACAGTTCGCCATGAAAAAAAAATTGTGAATATAACTACCTACCAGTTCATCGCATCTTGTTTAACAGTTACAAGGACGTGTACAGAATGGAAGGGAGAGGGAGGGGAGGGAGGATGAGTTTGCATCTTTCACTTTCAACTGTTCATGTACCGGCCGACGGGATGGATGAAGCCGGAATGGGCGGGAAGTGGGCAGGAAGTGGGCGGGAGAGATGAAGAAGGGGGCGGGAAATATTTTGGGGTTTTAGAGGGAACAACCCAATTGAAGACTTAGTTCATCTTCTCATAAAATGCCCTATCACTATCAAACAAATTGAAAACCAGAATATCACAATCAGAAACCTAGTGACGAACTTAGATGTTAACAACAAAAAACCAAAGGATATTCTATTTGAATTACAATCCCTTCTTACCAAGAAATAATTCATCTGCCTCTCTACTATTTGGTAGGGTGGTTGGATCAATGGAAACCAAATTATTTTTAATACAAACCCAAATGATAAAATTAAGGATTTAAAACAATACATAGCCACCCTAATTAATAATTGGGATAAAATAAAAAAGAACTGAGCTGGATGATGACTATATACAAAGACCAAAATCACCTCAACCCAGAAAAACAAGACTGTTAAAATGGGAAAAACCAAACCAAAATTTCTACAAAATCAATTTTGATGGAACGAAGCAAATTACTGGTGAAGCCGATATTGGTTTTATTATTAGAAACGACGTCAAAGCAGAAGTTATTCATATGGACAACAAACGTTGTGGATTTAACATTATTCTCATGACATAAACCCTTACTTTAAAACATAGCATTAAATATGCAAAATCACAAAACAAGACATGCACTTCGCCTTCCCTCCAATCACATTAAGTAGATTTGGTTTAGTCTTTATTATTTATGAAAACTTTTACAAATTATGATATTTTAAAAAAATTATTTAAAAAAAAACATATGTACAAGGTAAAAAATAAGTAAATTTAAAAAAATCTTTATAAAAAAATGTCTAATTTGTGTACATGAGCACATGTTAAGAGTCTAAATTTGGAAATCTTTTCCAAAATATTCTCAAAGTAGAAGGAGTGAACCGTGAACCCCTATAAAAAAAGTTAAACTATTGACTAAAAAAATTATTATTAAATATGAGATTTTTATTGTGTGCCCATATACTCACATTAGAAAAATCCATAAAAAATTAATAGCAAATAAACCTTTTATCGATCTAATAATGTCTCCTCATTTTATGTGTTCAATTAATTTAACCAATTTAATAATATTTATATTTTCATCCTATGAAATAGATAATACTCCAAATATTTGTGTTTTGAAAAAAAAGCAACATATAATAAGTGAATGCTTGGTGAAAGGATAAAACTTTACGTATATAGTTCAATTTGGCTGACGATTTAATTTTATAGAAGTAGGTTTTCCTTTTTTTGATAATACTATCACTTCTCAAATTTCTTATATGTACGTGGTTTGAATTAGCTACAATATATCATAAAAAGTGTGTTACTCTTCTATTAATAATGTGATATTTTATATATTTATCAAATGTTTTTATTCTTAAATAAATAAACTCAATATCTAAGCAAGTCAAGCATGGACTTGTAGAAAGAAAGGTAGAGTACATATATAACTTTTATTTGTTGCTTGATAATATATTCCGACCTTACCAGTTACCACAAAAATGAAATCAAATTATTAAAACAGGGAAAAATAAATATTAGATAAACGGTTTTTCTAGTGTGTCCATGGGCATATGCTAATAAACCTAAATAGAAAATTTATCTCCAAAATATTTCATAATAGAGAATTGATAAATTCTTAACAAATAAGATTAAACTAATAGCTAAGTAAATAATTGCTAAAAAAAGAATTATTGGAGTGTGTATGACACACACTATAAAAAAACCTTAGATAAAATATATAATCCGGTGGATCGGATTCTAAATAAAGAAATTTGTGGCTTCAAAACATAAACAAGTAATTTCGTTAGGAAACTTGTTTGGGAAACAAGCATGATCGAAAATATGGAAATATTAGTTTGCAACCTGATAATTAAGCTGGATAGAATTCCAAACTCAATCTAAATCATTTAAATATATTAAATAAATTAAATGTAAGTTAAAAAAGGAAACAATCTAGAAGTAATTAACAAAATAAAATTCTATCATTGATATTATAGTACTCCTATTGGCGTTAGGGTTAATCAAAATTTCTATATATATGAACCCATTGCCTCCCTAATCAATTCCAATCTACACACTAATCCTGATTATCTACTTACATCGATCAAGCGTTTCATTCATGGAGGCTTTTCACGACGTCAAGTTGTTTGGAGTCGTCATCGGCAGACGCCCGGGCGGGGACCATCTACCACTGCCGAAGCCCAAGGTGGCGATCAAGAGGCCGAGGCTGGCTGCGCCGCAGCGGCAGGAGCTTCCGAGGGAGTACCGGGAGTTGATCGCTGCGAAGGGGGCTGACGTGGAGGGCAGCCTGGCGCTGGTGCTGAGCCGCAGGCTGACCAAGACGGACATGAGCCGGCACCACAGCAGGCTGTCGATGCCACGTGGGCAGATCAAGCACGACTTCTTGACCCCTGCCGAGGAGGAGCTCATCCTGCAGAAACGCTGCGTCGGGAAGCGCGACCGCTGCGGCGGGATCGAGGTGAAGGTGGTGGAGCCCTCCATGCGCGAGCGTACCATGACCCTCGCCCGCTGGAACGCCAACAAGGACGACGACGAGGAGAAGAAGAGGAGCTGGTGGTATGCGCTGACCACCGGGTGGATGGCGCTGGCGGGGGAGAACGGGCTGGCGGAGGGAGACGCGCTTCAAGTGTGGTCGTTTCGGTTCAAGGCGGACGGTGGGCTGGGCTTCATCATGCACAAGGTTCAGCCCCCGCCTACGAGGCCTGCTGGTGGTGGTGGTCGTCCGGCTGAAGGTGATCACAACAACGGCAAGAAGATGAGGATATGATGGACGTACGTACTACAAGCTAGTAATCAGGGGTCCTAGGTTCCGTACCAACTGCCAAACAATTTTATTTATTTTTATTAGTTTCTCGTACGTACGTACGTACGTTTGTTTTCTTTAATTCCGATCGAAATCATTACGATTATTATGCATTAATTAGTTAGTCATATTAATTTAATTAGTTCGTTAGACATAGTATTTATCAAGTATGTAGGGAAATTAAATCCATTCGGATCATGTAACAGTATTAATTAGTACGATTTTGTTTGTTTTGCTTCTTTTTTTGTCAGAGATAATATATTTTTACACATTCCTGAAATTGTTTGTCAATGGAGAACTTGAAAGACTAATATGTATGAGATCAAATCCTTTAGGTTAAATATGGGAGTATACATTTTAAGAAACCCTAATGTAAAAAAACGCTATCTTTCCCTTCTTCTCTCTTTCACACCTTCATATCCAACCCTAATCAGCGTCGTCAGCTTCACTGACCTTATCTCCCCGCTAAAGCTCTCTCTCAATTGAGTGTGACTAATCACAACAAATCTCGGCTACCCCAAACTACTTTCTACCATCCGATATGATGCCTCCTCCTAATCCTGAGGACGACCCGACAAATCCCTCCCACAAATTTCTCGCTCCTGACTTGGTTTGGGTCAAATTTGGGGTTTAATCCTCTTCTCTTTAGCTGCTCAATCTTCTTGCTCTTAGGCGTTGATTTTGCATCTTGGTTTGGGAGAAAATCCATTCTCCTCTTCATCTCTTTGTATGCGTTTTGGGTTGATAAGGAAATCTAGGGTGTAGTTCGACGCACTTCTTTTACGAGTGTTTGTGAGGTCCTTTCTGCATAATCCATCCGATCGACTCCATTGGTGGCTTTAGGCGAAGGATACTAGTTCTTTGGATTCTCCGTGGTGGAAGCTGAAGTTTCTCCAGTCTAACCTAAGGTGTATTCAACCAGCTCTTACCCTTAGCTACTTATATTACTTATGTTCTATCTACTCGATCCATAAACCCCGCTTTATTTGCTTGCTTACTAGCACCCTATACAAACTTCACATTTATCCTCTCATTTGTGTGATTACTGTATCTATTTTTTGCTTTGTTTGTGCTATTGCTGCAAGATTGGTTGTGTGCTACTGCTCTTCTCTCTATCTGAACTTGGTTTCAGTTTATTTGAACAAAACAAAATATCTTATTATATGCCTCTATGCTCGGAAACCCCGACAAAAAATGTTTCACAAGCAAATACCACAAACAATAGTATTGTTATCAACATTGATACTAATTTTGCACCTCTGGACAATGCTACTAACATAAACAACAATAAGGGTTTAATCCCCACAGTTGACAATTCTGGAAAACCAATATTTATTACGGTCTCTCTCTCTCTCTCCTTTGACCATCTGGATATTAAGTTTGAGTATTTTCAGCTTTAGCCTCCTTTGTACTAAGTTAATGTTGTCTCTGGCTGTCTTATTGACTACATCAAATCTCTCTCATCTGGATTCAAAATCCTATACAAATGTGATAAAGAACTCCTATGCTTTCTTTTCCTTTTGGAGACTCTTTACTTGGCCTCTTAACAGGCTTGCTTAGAATGAGTTCCAATTGATGATCTTTAAATGGGAGTCTCATCCTTGGCGTAATGACTTGTGTACCATCTACCCTAAACTGGATAGGAAAACTTCTGTTATTTTTGTGGGGGCCGAAATCGGATTGGGCCAAAGGCCCATTAAAAGGGATAAAGCCCAAGATTGATGTTTGTATGAAATAGGGCAAGGAGGCTTCGATAAAAAAGGGGGAGGGCCGCAACAGTGGGGGGGGAGAGCTCTGAAGCGCGGTGGCAATCTGCAGTGGGGTGAGGCAACATGGAGCAAATCAGTGAGAGGCTCTAATGGAGGGAGTGATGAGAGCAGGATTTCGTAGAAGACTGGAAGCACCTCACATTCTCTGTCGGCGACGATGAGCACAGTCAGCGGTGCTTATCCCGACCCCACTCTTCTTCTTTCCAGCCCGCATATCCTCGGCCTAATCCGCCACCATCTCCGACCCCGTTGTCACCCGTCAAGCTCTACAACCTCATATCTTGCTCGTCTTCTTCGGTCTCCCATCTCGCGCCCTTCTCCCGTGACTTTCCGAAAGCAAACCATCAATGATATCGCCGTTCATCCTCCCGGAAGGCTTGCGTTGACTATGTCTCGGGGTGATGAATTTTGGAGCTTCTATTGTGGGCTGAATAAGGAGGCTTCGATCATGATTTTCCGCGTTGACGATGAGTGTTTCTGGAGATGCCAGGATTGGTGGTTGGTCCCGTACGCACAGAATGTCTCCGGCGAGGAACACACGCCTTCGCGGAGCTCTTCCTCTTGGCCGCTGCAACGCGCGCCTTCGCGGAGCTCTTCCTCCTGGTCGCTGCAACGCGCGCCTTCGCGGAGCACTTCCTCTTGGCCGCTGCAACGCGCGCCTTCGCGGAGCTCTTCCTCTTCCTCTTGGCCGCTACAACGCGCGCCTTCGCGGAGCTCTTCCTCCTGGCCGCTGCAACGCGCGCCGCGGAGCTCTTCCCTCTGGCTGCTGCAACTCACATCTTTTAGATTGCTGGGACAAGTCAGGGGTCGAAATGTATGGTGCAGGTTTGCTCCTTGTGCCCAAATTATACCGATGGTGGGTAAGATTACTAGTTCTAATCTTGATTTATAACGTGTTCGAGATTTCATACTAAATGAGAAGCATGAGAATGGGACTAAGCCAATATCGAGCTCTAATTAATTAACCAAAGATAAGAATAGTGCGGTAAAAATACAACAAACATGTTGATTTAAACTTGTGTTTTAAGGCTAATGGTCAGTTTTAGGATTGGATTGTGCTGGTAAAAGTACGGTATCATAGAGCTAGTTCGAGTCCCTTTTGATAAGCTAGACAATGATTTTTAACGTTTGGCTTTATATAGGAGACTGTTATGTAGCTTTCGAGATTGATTGTGCTTGTTCGATACCTTGCTCAAATGCTTGAGAGTATATGCTAGTTTAATAGATATGTCTTTGATGAAATTGTCGATGTTAGAAGGTTCGATGCCTTACTAGTTAATGAATGGAAAGTATACTCGTCTAAGGTTCTTTGATGCTCTAATTTTGTTAAGCGCGATAGTCAGGGTTTTGGTGTTGCATTTCATGTATGAAAAGTTTGCTTGGTCCTTAGCGAAGGTAGTTTGATGGATAAATAAATCTCTCAATCCTAACATTTATATATATATACGCTTTTTGTGTAAATAACTGACTTGGGCGTCGGAGTGGCAAGCCCGGGGAAGCCCTCGGGTCTTTTTCAGGTGCAAAGCAAACTAGAGGGGAGGCATTTCGACAATGACGAGAACCGATCGACATGGGAGCGGAACTTACAAGATCAAGAACAAAGAACATCGGGATTAATGACGTGTTGACCACTAATTAATTCACCTCGTTGAAATCGGGCTTCAACAATTTTCTCTTTGTATCCCATAAATCTATCAAGTCTCAATCGGAAAGTAAGCAGAATATGCTTAGAGCTGCCTTTAACCCCCCCTTTAGCTTTTCGAAACTAAAAATCGTACTCCACTTGAATGCTCTATGATATGTAATGGCTCCTTCCCTACTAGGGATTTCTACCTGAATCATATTTATGCATCCATGTCCATTAATTAACATTGATTTAACTATCAAGATTAACATACATTACTTTGGTTTTGGTAATCTTGAACACCCCCTCTGTTTTTGGGGACACAGTCATATGCAGTGCACCTTTCTAATGCTACTACAAACTGCCAACATTGATCTAAGTGAGTTTATCCTCCCTTTTCTGTTATATCAGAATTTTCACTTTAGTCTTTTTTTATTGCAGGTCTGATGATGCCTATTCACCCTCAAAGATTCTAAAGATCATCTTTCTTAAAAAAAAATCGGTATCCTCTCATGGCTTAACAACACTATGATAAATATGTCATCTAACTGGCTGCCAGCTGCCTGCTAAGCTAAGGCTTACTCACAATCAAACCAGAATCTCTTTAACATCAATTATAAAAGATATCCACTATACCAATATCAATCTTACATTTAATTTGTGGTTTTTCTCTCATCTAAATGATCTGCTCACTCTGAACAAGATTCTGAATAACCTCATCTCTTGCAACAAGACATAGGTTGACTACTTGATCAATCAGCCCTGAACCCTCAAATGGTGGTCTCACCTAAAATCATCTACTGCTAATGAACTTTTTAACATCTCTAGATTTGTGTGTAATTTGGACTACTTAACATTGTATGTCCTCACTACCAACAGGGACCTGCACTTCATTTTGTCTTTGCTCTCTCCCTCAATACAGCATATACTTTGTATCATTTGGACCGTTAACATTGGTCACCTTTATAGGAAATTTGGGTCTCAACAATCCAGGAAACTTCTTGCTTACAACTCTTTAATAGATGTTATCTTCTGCAACTATGAAATCAAATTTGGCTCTAACCGCTATTTCCACTGATTCTGGGTTATAATCTCCATATTAAATTTCTATTTGACTATCATCAAACGCATTAACTCCTCAAAATATCTCAACAATCAAAATCTTTATTTGTTTGAACTGTTATATTGCCACAACTGCAGGCCTATAATAAGAAATAGATCTACCAAAGATCGCACAAACTGTTTTTACACTAAATCAGCAAGAATAAAAATACTTGCAAATCTCTCATTTGGTTTCTTATGAAGATAAGCCTTAGGAATTGTCGGGGCAATGGTCGCAAAAATCTCTATACTGATAAGCCTTTGCAAACATCTGGACTGATGTTGAATCCTTTTGTAAAATTGAAAAAATCCAACTAATGACCTTAGTTGAAACCAAAACTGATAAAGAACCAAATCACCACCTTTGAAGAAAATCCGGTTTCGACAACTGTCATTACTCACCTGCCGCTGGTTTCTCTGGCGGCATATGTGTAATGTGGAAAGCCTACCAACTGCAAAATGAAATTTGCGACCTTATCCATATTGATAACCGCTCCATAGCTATTAAATACAAAGTTCTAGATAAATACATATATATCATGCTTATTTTTGCTTATGCTCCTCCTAGAGATAATAAAAAAGACTATTTCTGGTCTACACTAACAAATTTTGTCTTACAAGCACATATACTGTGTCTCTTAATAGGAGATTTAAATGAAATCCAAGATAACTCAGAAAAATTTGGGGGCATTCGAACCCCATTATCGAAATTACAAAGACTTCATAATTTTAAAAATAACTGTGACTTAATAGATATCCCAACACAAGGGGGTGATTTTACATGGAGGAAAAATAGAACAAAGATTGAGAATACATACTCCAAACTAGATAGAACTCTAATTCATAACCAAATCCTTCAATGGTTTCCGGGTATTTACACTAGAAATCACACCTTTACTTCTTTGGACCATTGCCCTATCTCTGTTGAACTAGAGAACCAATCAAATAGCAAAGTTCAACCCTTCAAATTTAAAAAAATATGGACCTACAGGAAATTTTTTGAAAATATTGCCAAACAAGCCTAGCATATTAACACCCAAGGCTCACATATGTTTAATCTTACAAGGAAAACGTATGCATTAAAAGTTAGTGCTAAACACTGGAATAAAACTACCTTCAGGAACATTTTTAAGCAACTTAAAGAAGTTGAAGACACACTAACAATAATCCAAAAAGACATCATTACCAATTCCACCCAAAATTGGGTCCTCAAACAAAACATATTAATCTCTAAAAAAGAAAAAAAAAACCTTGTCTTTTCATAAAAAAAATTGGAGACAACGAGCTAGGACAAAACATATCAAATTAATTGATACCAACTCAAATTATTTTCACCGAGTGGTTACCAGTAGACGTAGTAGGAAAATAATTTGAGAAATCCGTACCAATGAGGGTACTATCATTATTGGTCATGAAAACATCCGTCGTGAAATTCGAACCGACTTTGAAAAAAGATTGAAAAAAAGTAACATAAATAACCATACTCTCACAAAGTACCTTAGAAAATAATAATAATGAAATTACAAGTCAGGATAATGATAATCTGACAAAACCTGCTACTAATGATGAAATAAAAAAAAGTTGTTTTTTCTATTGGCAACAACAAATCTCGTGGGCCTGACGGTATGTCAGCTCTTTTTTATCAAAAATACTGGCATATTGTGGGACCAACTGTGATCAAAGCAGTTAAAAGTTTTTTCATTCTGGGAAACTATTAAAACAAATTAACCATGCCTTTATCACTCTTATTCCTAAATGTGATAACCAAATTCCACCAATCATTACAGACCTATCAGTCTCTACTCTAGAATTTATAAAGTAATCTCAAAAATCACGAGTGAAAGAATGAAACCCGTTCTAAATAAACTTATCCATCCTTTACAAGGTGCATTTGTTGTTGACGAAGCTATCCAAGATAACGTGTTGATTGCACATGAAATTTTCCACTCCTTCCGTACCAAAAAAAGGTAAGGAAGGCTGGGTCGTGATTATACTTGACATGGAAGAAGCATATGACAAAATAAAATTAGATTTCATTCTCAAAATCTTAGAAAAATTTGGTTTCTCTGCCGAATTCATCGACTGGATTAAAGAATGTTTTGAAACTGTGATATTCTCAGTCCTAGTTAATAATGGACCAACATATGTCTTCTTCCCTAAAAGAGGACTACGTCAAGGCGATCCTTTATCACATTTTCTTTTTATTCTAGGAGCAGAAATCCTGGCTAGAAAACTTCAAGTTGAAAGCAATCAAACCACCAATCAACTTGGTTTCAAGATCACCAAAAGAGGAACTAATATCTCATTCCTTGCCTTTACAGATAATATTCTCATTTTTGCAAAAGCAAATCAAACTGCTTGTTCCAAAGTTAAAAATATCATTGAAGAATATTGCTCTATCTCTGGTCAATGTGTTAACTATCATAAATCAGCCTCCCAAACCACAAATAACACAAAAACTCTACTAAAAATTTGATTCAATCGATTCTTAATATCCCAAACTCTACTTCACTGGGAAAGTACCTTGGATGTCATCCTATTATAAATGAGAAAGTTAATCATGACACATTCAAAGATACAATTACATCTACTTATAATCAACTCACAAAATGGAAAGCAAACTCTCTCTCGCAAGAAGGGATAAGTACCCTAATAGAGTCTAATCTGGCTACTAAACCTAATTTTATTATGCAAAGTTTCATGCTACCTTCATATATTCACAAAGAACTAGACACCATCAATAGAACCTTCTTTTGGAACAAAGACACTTCATATAAACCCTTAATAGGATGAGACAAAATATGTAAAAACAAGGACAATGAAGGTACTGGAATCAGGAAAACACAGGATATGAACAAGGCACTACAAGTGAAACTTTTATGGAAAATTCTCGTTGAACCGAATAACATTTGGGTCAAAGTAATAACTGAAAAATATCTTAAAGATCTTAACATCCTTCAATATAAGAAAAAAGAGAACCTTTCTTGGCAATGGTCCTAACTTTTAAAGCTTAGACCAGAATTCCAGACTGGTCTTCAATGTCTAGTGGGTGATGGGAAAACCATTCATTTTTGGACTGATAATTGGCTACCTAACGTCAATCTAATAAACAACATCCTTTCGCAAACTACAGTTAACCACTTCTTGAAAGTTTGTGATTTCATAAACAACAATAGTACTTGGAATAAAGCAAAACTTGAAGATCATCTCAACCACTAAACTGTACAAAATATTATTGTTATATTCCTATTCCCCAACACCCTATATCGGACAGATTATATTGGACTCTGAGCAAAAATAGATGGTTCTCTACTAAAGCAACTTTTGAATTAATCTCTAAACAAAAAATAAGAAACAGAAACAACCTATCCTGGATTTGAAAACTGGATACCTACCCAAAAGGCAAAAACTTTCTCTGGAAAATTTTCCATGATGGCTTACCAACAAAATCCACATTGTGCCAAAATCACATTCCTATTCCACTGGCTTATGACTCTTGCAACAACCCAATTGAAGACTTAATTCATCTTCTCATAAAATGCCCAATCACTATCAAACAAATTGGAAACCAGAATATCACAATCAGAAACCTAGTGATGAACTTAGATGTTAACAACAAAAAACCAAAGGATATTCTATTTGAATTACAATCCTTTCTTACCAAGAAAAAATTCATCTGCCTCTCTACTATTTGGTGGGGCATTTGGATCAATAGAAACCAAACTATTTTTAATACAGACCCAAATGATAAAATTAAGGATTTAAAACAATACATAACCACCCTGATTAATAATTGGGATAAAATAAAAAGAACTGAGCTGGATGATGACTATATCCATTGACCAAAACCACCTCAACCCAGAAAAACAAGACTGTTAAAATGGGAAAAACCAAACAAAAATTTCTACAAAATCAATTTTGATGGAACAAAGCAAATTACTGGTGAAGCCGATATTGGTTTCAATATTAGAAAAGACAAAGCATAAGTTATTCATATGGACAACAAACGCTTTGGATTCAACATTATTCTCATGACATAAGCCCTTGCTTTAAAACATAGCATTAAATATGCAAAATCACAAAACTTATCAAAACTTCAAATTGAAGGTGATAATCTCTGCCTTATTAACTCTATCAAAGGCATTTAGGATTGTCCCTAGGAAATTAAAATGATTGTGGCTGATATCTTAGTCGACATTCATTCTTTCCAGGATGTTCGTCTTAGACACATTTTCATAGAGGTGAACTGCACTGCTGATCATATTGATAAACTCAGCTTTTCACCAAATGTGTCTAATTTTAGAAATGATTCAGAACTTCGGGTTCTCATCCGCAAGGATGCTCTAGGTTGGTCTTCGAATAGAAACTAAGACCGGGCTAATCTTTTCCTCATAAGAAAATCCTTTAGGTTAAACTTTTTATTTTAAATCATAGACCATAAATTCTAAACCCTAAAATATAATCTCGATATAAACCCTAAATCCTTAATCGTAAATCCTAAACCCTAATTCCTAAACCTTATACCTTATGATTCTAAAACCCTAAATTCTAACACTTAAATCATAAACCATAAACCCTAAATCTTAATTATTAACCCAAATTTAAGGTTTAAGATATAAAATATGCAAGTAAAACTCAAAGGATACATAGAAGGGATCACAATTACGAAGCAAGAAATTTAAAGTGATTATGTACTCCCGGCTAATTCTTGTTTGGAAATGGTAAATTATATTTCCAAGGGGAATTGAAGACCCTGGTGTGGTGATTTAAAAAGCTTCGGAGAGAGCCAAAGATCAATCAATCTGAAGCTCCGAGACTGGACAAACCCAATTGGGAGAGCTATGTGCACTCAGTGGAACCCATTCATAAGAGAATCTCACAAAAAAAACCATAAGGCTAATCTAACAAATGAGAGTAACTGATCATTAACAAATGCCCAACTTAAGTAGCCAACGACAGCTACCACTAAAAATCTGCTTCTTTAACCTTTTTCTAAGGCGAATACGAACAGATGAGATGGCCTGATTAGCACACTCCTCAGCTGTGATGACAACATTCTCAAACAATATCAGATTCCTCGCTCACCAGATGTAATAAATAGCTCTTGTGAAAGCTGTATTTTGTACTTTGAAAAAAACAGAACCACGAGAAGCGCTAGTGCCAAAGCTTGCAGCAAAAGATCAAGCGAGAATTTATGAGTGGGAAAGTCAACCCAGTACTAATGGTGCTAAGAACAGATCATGAGTATTGACATGTGAACCATCTATGCTCAACATCTTCCACCGCAGATGAGCAAAGATGACAAAGAGAAGAGTCGGAGAGCCCTATGTCAAAGGTTCTTGCAGCAGTGGGGGCTCTATTTCTGACAGCGAGCCATGAAATGAAACTTGCACGAGGGAGATTCCAGCTGCCCCAAAGAGAAGTCTTCCAGTGGTAGGTGGGGCTAGATGGTCGCAACAAGTTGTAGAGATTGAGGGAAACTTGTTTCCTGCTAGCAGAATCCCAAGCAAGGTGCCATTCAAGGGAGATCATTTGACGCTTAGAGTGTAGGATCATATCGCAAATGGACAAGAGAGATTTCCACACATATCTTGGGTTGCCGCTAATTTTTACTTGGTATGTATTTATTTTTAGGGTTTAGTCTTTATTGAATTTTAAAACAATTTACTACCCCTTCTGTCCCATTGAGTTCTTCCCGTTTTTTTTTTTGTACACTATTCATAGTTGAAGAGAATCTTTGAGATTTCTTCCAATATATAAGAAAAAACATAGTTATGTGGGGTCTTATTTGATTCGTCTTAACGAGTACTTTGATAATATCAAAAAATTATAATTTTTATTAATATATAATTAGAGATATTAACGATATAAAACTCACCTCAACGAGTGTGTCCGGTCAAATCGGGAACTTCTATCTGAGACGGACGGAGTAGTACATATCAATCATTGTCTTGGAATATATTTGTTTATTTTGACTTTTTCTTTTCATCTATTAATTATAAAATGGTAGTTAATGATTAAATTTAATAATTTTAGAATAATAAACTTTTAAATATGTACGTATAATTTTCAAAAAACAAATAAAATTTAAGGGAGAGAATATATACATTCCTATTTCCTACCAAATTCAATCATCAATACTTTTGTTATCGGGTCAACCCTTCGCAATAGTCATGATCTGGATTCCACCGCATAGATATGACTATATAAATCTTATTGAATCCCTTTCTTCGTTTATAAAACGTACCGTTTTCAAAAAAAAATCTTGAATCTTTGGAATTAATCTCTGGCCGGGTTGCAAAGTGTGGATACAATTAGTAATTAGCAATAACAAATTAAGCTAAAAGACGTTTATAAAACGTACCGTTTTCAAAAAAAAATCTTGAATCTTTGGAATTAATCTCTGGCCGGGTTGCAAAGTGTGGATACAATTAGTAATTAGCAATAACAAATTAAGCTAAAAGATAAATAAAAAGAAAAAAGAAGCATGTATATATATTTTTGAGTGTCCAAATATTTAGTGGGTTCTAAGACAAAATAAAAATTAAAACCCTCAAAATAAATAAATGTTTGAAGATGTAAATGAAAAATGAAAACGCTCCCAAGTGAAACCAACGAAATCCTAGAAAATTTTCGGCCTCCGTCGCCGCTCCTTGAAGGCTTTCGGCCACCGCCGCTCTTTGAACCTAGACACCACAAACCGCCCCCGGGCTCAAACCTCAACTCGACCTCAAGCCTCAACATGACCAAGTTTCCCCTAGCAAACCTCTCATCGCCGACGGGATCGGGATTTCTGTTTGGGATCCGCTCCGCGCTGGTTGGGGCGCTCTTCCTCACGCCTGTGTGGTCGTCGTCAGCTCCCCGCTTTCGACTCCAGCCCTGAGGATCAAGTCGCTTCTGCCTTCTTCTTCCTTCTCTGAGGAGTTGGTTGACCGGGGTGGCTTCTAAGTGCCGATCTGGGATCCGGGGTTGATGGAGTGTTGGTCTGCACTCAGTGTTGTCTCTGCTAGCCAAAGGAAGCTCTGCGGTGGTCCTACGCTCAACTCTTTCCGTCCGGGGAGGTTCTGGAGACGCTTTCGTAGAGAGAAGTATTCCAGGACTTCTTCTCTCCTCGTCTCCAATTTGCCCAGGTTTTGTTGTTCTAATCTTTTCCCCATTTTGCGTTTCTCTGTGCTATCGGTTCCTGCTTTAGATGTTTTTTTCCCTTTTTGTTTGTTTCGGTTCTCGTCCTGTGTGTTGTTCCTTGTGTTTCTTTTGATGTTATCTCTTACCAGCTGAATCCTGATTCAAATGTTTTGGTGATGCTCTGTTGTCCTAGGCTTTATTTCACACTTTGTTGGTGCTTCCCTTGGTTGGCCCTCATTTCGTGTGTGTTTTGTCTAGCTCTTGGTATTTCTAGCATTTATGCTACTGATATCAAATTATCCTCTGAACCAACTATCCTGAAAAATAATGAGGTTAACCCTCCTTTTTTGAACAAAATCTTATTGGATTCAAGTCTTGAGACTCACAATCCAGATCTTTTGGCTTTTACCATTAAGTATTTATCTGAGGTGAACCCTCATGTTGTGGTGAAAACCAATACTGCGGATCTACTTTGTTGGATGATTAAAAGAAGCAATTCGAAACCTCTCTGCTTGAACAAACTACTCTCGAAATGGCTTTCTAGGCAACATTTTCAATGTTTGTCGACTTGGATCGAGCACTTGAGTTTGAAATTCAGACCCCATGACCTGTTGTACAATCAATTGTTGAATACTAACTGGACTTGGATTCCTTCGCCGCCTGAGCCCGAGCCTGAAAAACGTGAACTCTTTATTGTTGTCTTTCTTAGAGTTATTTTCCTTGTGAACTGCAGGAATCTCAGCTGTGCTCACAACCAGGGAAATTCTAGTTGCATCCACTTGAAGAAAAGGAGCACAAACAAAGGAATCCTTCACCCGTCCGACCAAAAACTGAACAAGCTGAACAAAAATGTTCTTAGGAACAACCCCTCGCTGAACAATTTTTTGCATTCATCGTTCTCTTTTTCTTCTACTTGTATCATCTACCAGCTAAACATAAATGAACAAAATCTTTGGATACCATTTATGGTATCCTTTGACCCCCCCCCCCCCCCCCCCGAGAAAGGGCACTACTCAAACTCTCCTTGGTCATTCTTTTTACTTGGGAATTCTGTATGCCCAGATGAACATTCGAAATCTCATAAAAACAAATGACCAACCCTTGATTGCTTATTCTGCTTTGATGACAGCGTTTAAGGATATCTATAGCATTTATTATGCTTCCCAGGATGGGTCGGAATCTAGGCTAAACCAAGCCATCTGTAAGAAACAAACTTCCTTTTTGTCTGTGAGCATGAAAACAGAAAATTTGAACCAAATTAAGCAAGGTGCAGGAGTTATCCCTATGGGTAATTCAAATATGAGGCTCATTAATCCTCTCAAGACTTCGCCCCATACTAAGGATGAAAGAAAACTGAAAATTGTTAACATAAGTCATTTAGCAAAAACACAGTTGAAACAACAATTATCTGGTACGAAGACCCCTCAAAGTATTAGGATAAGGGGCAAAAAAAATACTGGTTTTTTATGAAGATCACAACTTGGAATTGTAGAGGGATTGGTAAAAAAACCATTTGGACGGATATGAAAACTTTTTGCAAAATTGAAAGGATTCAATTGCTAGCATTGTTTGAAACCAGAACAAACAAAGAACCCAGTGAAAAATTATGGAGAATAGCTGGTTTTGACAATTTTCATTACATATCGGCATTTGGCTTCTCGGGTGGTATTTGTATCATGTGGAAGTCTTACCAGCTCACAAATGAAATTCTTGAAATTGATCAAATTGACCTACGGTTTGCAAGCATTAAATACAAAAATCTATGTACAAACATTACTACTTTGTTGATCCTAACCTATGCCCCCCTAAATGAAGCAGGAAAGAATGAATTCTAGGGGGCCATTACTACATACATCAAGAATTGTGCTCATCCTTGTATCATCATAGGTGATCTAAATGAGATTCAAGACCACACAGAAAAAATAGGAGGTTTGACTCCTACACTAACAAAATTTGAGAGACTTAGACATTTCAAAAACAAATGCGAACTTCTGGATATTCCAAGCACTGGGAATACCTTTACTTGGAGAAAAAACAAAACTGATATTAATAACATTTATGAAAAACTTGATAGAGTTCTGGTCCATCACCAGATTTTACAATGGTATCCTGACATTTGCACCAAAAACTATGCTTTTACAAGCTCTGATCATTGTCCCATCTCGATTGATCTTACAGCTTCCACACCTTTCAAAAATCAACCCTTCAAATTTGAAAAAATTTGGATGACAAGGAAGGATTTCAGGAATGTTGTCAAACAAGCCTGGAGAACAAATTTCCATGGATCAAGAATGTATGATCTTGTATCAAAAACAAAATTGTTAAAAAAACATTCAAAAACTTGGAACAGAACTACTTTTGGTAATGTATTTTCCCAATTGAAAAAATTAGAAAAAGACCTCACAAATATCCAAGTGGAAATTTGTGCACATGGTAATAACAATCTCGTCCAAAAACAGCTAAAACTTATTGAGAAAAAGGAAAAGCTTCTAAGTTTCCAAAAGACCTTTTGGAACCAAAGAGAAAAAGTAAAACATATCAAATTTACGGATACAAATGCTAGCTACTTTCATAGAAAAGCTAGTGGAAGAAGGAATAGGAAAATGATCAAAGAAATCATAACACAAGAAGGAACGACTATCATTGGAGAAGAGAATATTAGGAATGAAATCAGAAATGATTTTATTAAAAGATTCAAATCTGAAGAAATGAATGAAAATCTCTTAAGGGATAACCTTGATTTAATCCAGGAAGAAGTATCCTCTGCAGACAATGAAAACCTGACTAAACATATATCGAATGAAGAGATAAAGAAGGTTGTTTTTGGTATTGGCTCAGATAAATCTCTTGGACCAGATGGAATGACAGCAGAATTCTACCAAAAATATTGGGATATTGTTGGCCCCTCGGTGACGCAAGCTGTGAAGGGGTTTTTCCTTTCTGGAAAATTACTCAAACAGACCAACCATACATTTATATCCTTGATACCAAAATGCGATAGCCAATAGAGCTATTCAAGACAACATTTTAATAGCACATGAAATTTTTCATTCTCTCAAAGGGAAAAAAGGAAAGGAAGGCTTCATAACCATTAAATTGGATATGGAAAAAGGTTATGATAGAATCGAACGGACTTTCATTCTTAAAACAATGAAAAAATTCGGTTTTCATCAAAAAATTATAAATTGGATCAAAGAATGCATAACAACTGTTTCTTTCTCGGTCCTTGTAAATAATGGACCGACGGAAATTTTCTTACCAACAAGAGGACTTTGTCAAGAAGAACCCCTTTCCTCTTTATTTTAGGATCTGAAATTCTGGCTCGTAAACTTCAACAAGCCTCTAACAGACCTAAAAAACCTATCGGAATCCAAGTCTGCAGACAAGGTACCCGGATTTCTTTTCTGGCATTCGCGGATGACATCATGATTTTTTCAAAAGCAAAAACAGAAAATTGTAAGGAGATTAAAAATATTGTGGATGAGTATTGCAAAATCTCTGGACAAAAGGTCAATTTTCACAAATCTGCCTTCCAAGTGACTAAGAAAGTGTCAAACTTTCACAAACAAATGATCCAGGGAATTCTTACAATATCAAACACGACATCTCTTGAAAAATACCTGGAGTGCTGATGCGCCCCTGCCCTCCATGAACGCCACTGAAGAAGAGGAGGCTATGAGCATTCGCTCAGAAGGACCAGTAACCAGAGCACGCGCTAAAGCTATCGCCAACGCGACACAATCCTTGATTGTTCGCATTGTCGCCAGTCAAGGCACCCAAGAGCTTGCGTTCTCCCTGAAGCGTCTCCAACCAAGTCCAAAGAACGCGTTCTCTATCTGTCTCCTCTCATCCATCATTTGAACGCGTTCTTTTTAAACAACATGCATCTTTTTCAGACGTTAATTATTTTAGTTTACTTTGGGGCGTGTGCTCCATGCATGTCACGTGGGCTGGCCCATTAGGCGAGACTCGGCCCATCCGAGTCACGCGAGCTAGCATAAAAGGACATCTCGTCCTCTGTAATTAGGTTACGTTCAATTTTAATCAAAGCTTGAGTATTGAGAGCATTTGCCTCCTCCCTTTGATCGAACGTCAAACACTCTCTAACTTCTCTTCTCCCTTCCACGCTGTCGACGCTACGACAATCTCTCGATCTATATCGAGCCTATCCATCCGCTGCCGACGCTACGGCCACCAACTCGATCTCTTTCGAGTCCCCATTATACGCTGCCGCCCTCTATTCACCGCGTTCCAACCCCATCGTCACCATCCCAACATCACGCGGCTTCCCAAACAAGATCGAGATCCTTCATCCTAGTAGGAACGCATCAAGTGCCCTATCATAAATGGTAGAGTTTATTCTAATACCTTTGCGGATCTTATAACAAGCACACAAAAATAGTTGATCAAATGGAAAGCAAACTCTCTATCCCAAGCAGGACGAACAACCTTGATTAAAGCCAATCTGGCATCCAGACCAAATTATCTTATGCAGAGCTTTATGTTGCCTACAAGCACACACAATGAACTTGACAAACTAAACATGAGTTTCTTCTGTAACATAGACCACAATTAAAAACCTCTCATAGGCTGGGACAAAATCTGTAAACCAACACACCATGGAGGACTAGGTCTTTGTAAGTCTCAGGACATGAACAAAGCACTACAATTCAAACTACTTTGGAAAATCTTGGCAGAACCGAATAATTGTTGGGTTAAAATCATAACAGAAAAATATCTAAAAACAAAACACCTTTTGAACTATGAAAAAACAGGAATTTGCTCGTGGCAATGGTCGAAAATGACAGAAATTCTGGGGGATTTCAAAAAGGGACTTGTGTGGCAGGTCGGAAATGGGAGAACGATCAAGTTTTGGACTAATAATTGGTTATCAAAAAGTCCCTTAAACAAAACAATCAACTCGCAACAAATCCAGAATATCAATGCCTTGGTCGCGGATTTCATTCTGCCGGATAAAACATGGAACAAAGAAAAAATTGAACAACATGTACCAAGTGACCTTTACAGACGAATCACATCGACTCCTATCCCCTTTAATAACATTGAGGACAGGATGTATTGGAAAGCAAGCAAAAGTGGATGGTTCTCAACCAAGTCTGCTATGAACATGATTAATGAAAATAAACGATATTCAGTCCATGGTTCTTCTTGGATATGGAAACTGGACACCTATCCAAAGGTTAAAAATTTCCTTTGGAAAATCATGAAAAATGGGCTTCCAACAAAAGCAAGGCTAGCTGAAAAAGGAGTTTCATTGACCCTGACTGCATTCGATGCAGTGCACCAATTGAAGACACTACTCACATCTTATCCTTTGCACCCATACCTTGAAAACCATAGAACAAATTAATCCCCATACTCTTGGGATGATCAGAACAATGAACATTGGAAATAAAAAAAAACGTATGAACTGATTGAGGAAATCCGACATAAAATAGATAAAACACAATTCTTAGAACTTCTGACTTCTTGGTGGGGAATCTGGTTCTACAGAAACCAACAAAGCTTTGGAAATACAAATAATGAGTGGGATCCTATTAAGGATATGCATATTTACATTAAAAACCAAATCAATAATTGGAAACAGACAAAGACATGGAACCCTGACTGCTTGGAAGCAGAACAACAAAAAATAAAAAAATAACAAAGATAACAAAAGACGCCCAAAGAAAAAATGGAAAAAGCATCCAGACAACGATACAACACTATAAAAATTAACACGGATGGATCAACTATGCCAAACGGAGAATCTAGTTATGGGTACATTTTCAGAAATAGCAAAGGAGAACCCCTATTTATCTTTGGTGAAAAGTGTGGACTATCAACCCCATTAAAACAGAAACCATCGCTTTTAGGAATGCTTTGATTAAAGCGCAGGTATTGGGCTTTAACAACATCGAAATTGAATGCGATAACCTGACAATTGTTAACGTTCTGAACAAAATCTGGCACTGTCCTTGGGATATTGAAATCTTAATTTTTGATATCCTTTGTGTTTTACAACTGTTTTCTTCAGTGTAGATTTCTCACGTCTTCCGAGATACTAACGTTGTTGCTGATCACATTGCGAAGCTGGCGCAGTGAAGTCTTTCAGAAGATCTTAGAAATAACTTAGAACTTGTAGTTCTCATCCGCAAGGATGCTATAGATTGAGAAACCGTTTCTTTTGTGGTTTCCAGTCTAATTCTTACTTTTTCAAAAAAAATAAAAAAAATAAAATTAAAACCCTCATAAATATAAAAGTAACATTTGAATAATTTTTAATTTAAAAATAAAAAAGAAGTATAAAATAATAATAAAGTATTATATATGATAATTATATAAAGTAAATAAAGATAGAATCAAACCACTTTTTATGTCCAAATTACAAGTTTGATTTTCTTAGAAGAATGAGATTTTATGATTAACAATTAATATGAAAAAGAAATATTAATTAACAACATTAAAATAAAAACCAAATCCAAATTGAAAAGGAATTGGCTCACATATCAAATGAAATAAAATTGAGAAACATTATATACATAATATAAGAAAAAAATTAAATTTCTTGAGTTTCTTATTTTGCAAAAAACGAAATAGAAGAAAAATATTTCATTTTTGAGTTTCTTATTTAGCAAAAAAGAAATAGAGGGTTTAACATACTAAAAAATAGTAAAACGAAATAAATTAGGTTAGAATAAATAAAATAGAAATTAGGGCCACATATTAAAAGAAAATTATATATATATAATATAAAATTTTAAAAGTTTGAGTTTCTTATTTTGCAAAAAAATAAAAATAAAACGAGTTTCACATATAAAAACTAGTACAATGAAGAAAACTAAAAATTAAAAATAAATAAAAGAGAAATGGACTCTCATATTGAATAAAAAATGGCATATACATAATATACGATAAAGATTAAAAAAAATTGAGTTTCTTATTTTGCAAACAATAAATAAAAGGACATCACATATTAAAAACTAAAACAATAAAGAAATTTAATGTTAAGATTAACTAAAAGAGAAATAGGGCCTATATATTAAGAGAAAAATGTTATATACATAATATAAGATAAAAATGAAAAAGTTTCAATTTTTTATTTTTCAAAAAAGAAATAGAAAGGACTTCACATATGAAAAAACTAGTACAATAAAGGAAATTAGAAATTAAAATTAACTGATTGAGAAATGTGTCACATATTAAAGAAAAAATGTTATGTACATTATATAAGATAAAAATGAAAAAATTTGAGCATTTATTTTGCCTAAAAAGAAATAAAAATGACTTAATGAATAAAAAAACTAGCATAATAAAGAAAATAAATATTAACTAAAAGATAAATGTGGCCTACATATATTTTTTTTTTTTGATAAGGTAAGAATTTGAGTTACCGACAAAAAATGTCGGACAACTCGAGAGGCCGATAAATCGACAACTGGAAAACCAGTTACAACAACACATACAAGCAAATGAAAAACAACAAAGCAAAATCGAGCTATAGGACTAGAGAGAGAAATGTGACTTACATATTAAATGTAAAAAGATGAGCTATTGAGATTTGAACCTATGCCATTTTGACAAAAACTTTTACATCACCCACTAGACAAATTTTATTTTCTGTATTTCTTCTCTCAATTAATAATTATATTATTACTGCTTGATATTGGATTTAGATCCCCAAACCTTGGGCCCTAGACGGTTGTCCTACCTAAACTATCCAAAAGGCAGGCAATATATATGCCGAGCGAGATTAACCATTTAACCCTATGACTATGAGAACCAGTGCATAGCAATACCACAAGATCGAGAGACAATTCTGCATATGATTGTGTCGATCATTGGCGGAGACCGTATCTTCAAAGTTTGGATGGGAATTGCAAAATAAATTGGATGAAATTAAGTTTGAAATAGAGTGAACCATGCATTATTCAAAGTTAAGGGGAGTGGAAATTAATGAACTTTCATATCTAATGGTTAGAATCTTCAATAAAAAAATGGTACGAGTTTATGAGATTTTTTGGTCCATTGACCTTTTAAGAGTTTGTAATTAATAAAAGAGACTCCTACTAATTTTTATGTATTTTTTTTACCCCTACTAGCTTGATTTGTTTTTTTTTTTCTCTTTCTTCTTTGTTTTTTCTCCCTCTAAAATATTATTTTTTAGGGTTTAGGATTTAAGGGATAGGGTTTAGGGGGTAGGGAGTAGGATTTAGGGGGAGGGGTCCATTTTTGCTAAGGGTCCATTAGTTTAAAAAAAGATTTGTCAAATGGTCATTTATCTAACTCACCGAAGAATCTATAATAAGTATTTGTGTGTTTTTTATTTTTAAATGAAGAAGGATTCGAAGTACTAGACAAACCTGGTAGATCGAGAGACCGAGAAACTCGATAGCCGGACAAACCGGCGTGACAAACAAACCAAGGCAAAAAAAAAAACAAAAAAAAAAAAAACAAATCGACATGGAAAGCATACAAGATCCAGGGAAGGGGTGAGAAAGACACAAACGCAGGTAAGTAGAAACAAACGTAGCGCCGTGTAGCCGAGGAGTAGGCTAGCAGGAGGAATTACTCATGGGGAAGTGCGAAGAAACTCCTCGAAACAGCCCCGTCTCGAAGGCCAGCATGAGGCGCACTACCACAACCTCATCCGGAACACAAACTCGATTCATACGTCCAAGACCAGCTCCACACGAAGAGAATGCTTCTTGTAACATGATGAGTAGGAGTAGGTTGTTGGTTGTGGTATTAAAACCACATGGAGGTTAATTATTATTCGTGTTGTTGGTTGTGGTTATAGTGGTAATTCTTTTGTTGGGTGGGGATTACCATTTGGTTTTTTTTTTGGGTGGGGGGGGGGGTGGTTCGTAGTGGTAAGAATAGCTTATCCTTTTGTTGGGTATTTTCCTCTATTTTTTATTTCTGTTTTCTTATTCCGCTTTGCTAAGCTTGCAGAACAAGCTTATATTTGCATAAACAATCTCGCAAATCTGGTGTGGATTGTGGCTCTGATTCGACGACGTCGACGCGGATCCAAGACACAAGGAGGAGTACAAGATCGGGTGGAGTCGGCTGGTACGAGCAGTGTTGGCGGTGCGACTTTGGAGTCGAAGATTCGGTTTGCGTGAGTCGACAATGGGGTCCGAGAAGTCAAGATGACTCATAGGTATTATTGTTGTTTTTACCATTGCTAAACCAAAGAGATGAGAAGCCCCAAAGTGCAACCCAACAGATTGGGGTTTTCGTTGATTAGGTTGGAGTTTCTTCCCCAGCTTTATTTGTTGTATATCCATATGATGTTGCACATTTTGGGTGCTACTCTTACATAATAAGAGTTACCCTTGGTAGTATGGGGGTCACCCCTTGTGGTTAGGGGGTTGCCCCAATTTTTGTTTGATCTTGTGGTTGGTTAGGGGGTCACCTCCAAGTTGTTCAGCAGAGCCGCCAGCGAGGCGAGGCGAGCCAGAGCTCCACCTCCAAGGCGTCCAGCGAGGCGATCCAGATCTAGAGCCTCCTCAGTGGCGAAGGCGGTGGTGGGGGTCTCCGTTCAAGGGTGGTGGGGGGAGGCGGTGGCGGCAGAAGGCAGGGAACGATTCCCGGTGAGGCAGTGAGTGCCGGAGAGGCGGGTGCCGATAAGGACGGGTGCCGGTAAGGACGTGTGCTGGTAAGGGCGGCGGCTCATCTCCGGGGGAGATGGCCATGGATGGCTTTATGGGAAAAGCTCCCTTGGGAGCGTTTTCCCTTTTCCATTGCGTTTTAGGACAATTAATTATGAGATTTTGATATACTGTATAGTATTTTTAGTATTTCTGTGCTTTAGTTTTACATAAACTGTTTCTTATTTAGCATTTTTTTGGGTCAAGCCCAATTAGGATATTTTATTAGACATCAATCATCCGAAGAGGAAAATTAATGAACTTTCATGTCTAATGTTTAGAATCTATAGTATGTATTTAATATTTCAAGTTTTATTAATCAAGTTCGTGCATGATGGAGACATGCTAGTTCAATATATACACGAAATATTAGACCTGGGCAAACTCGGGCTGGCCCGCCCGGCCTGTCCCGTCTGCCCGCATTAATGGACGGATATGGACAAGCTCGCAAGCCCTAAAGGGTCGAAAATACCCGGCCCGAATACCGGGAGGACCGAGTATGGATAAAGAGTCAAGCCCTGTAGGGCCGGTAAGTCCGGCCCGTATATAATACATAAATAATTATATATAAATTATATATAATATTAAATTAATAAAATTATTATTCATCTTAAAAAATACACTTATAACAATTTTTGTAGGGTTTCATACCCCTCCTCCAGCCTCGATCTCTCTTTAGTCTTTCTTTACCCTACCCGGCATCCACTCCTCTAGCCTCTCAGTTCTCTGACTTCTCTCCACTTCTCCACATCTCCACTTCTCCTTCACCCCGCCTCCTTCTCAAGCCTCTCCTCTACCCCGCCGCCTTCTCAGCTCTCACAAATCTCCTTCACCTGCCTCGTCGTCGATCCGTCGCCTGACCTCACGCCTCTCCTTCACCCGCCTCGTCGTCGATCGTCGCCTGACCTCACCCCTCTCCTTCACCCCCTCGTCGTCGATCGTCGCTTGACCTCACGCCACTCCTTCACCCCGCCTCGTCGGAGATCGTCGGCCTCACACAGTCACGCCTCGTCGGCCTCCCGTTGGTATGTCCCAATTTCTTTTGTTAGTTCTTTGCTATTGTGTATTTACTATGTTCTGTGTGGCTATTGACCTATTGTGTATTCAAGCTCATCAATTGATGTTGCTATTGTGTATTTACTATGTTTTGATGTGGCTATTTTTAGTATTTTGTATCAACATTCATCAACTATTTTGTCTTAAAACCAGTAGATAAGTTTGTTGGACGACAAAGGAAACTGGATTATGCAATTTATGTGTTGACTGCCTTCTAATATGCTTAATTTGTATATTGTTTTGATTTGTCAATTTCATGTGTAAACACTAAGCACAACCTGAGCTGTAGTAAATGAGTAGAGCTTGCTGACTTTTTGATCTGTAAACCTGAGCTTGTTCTTTTTTTCTTTTTTTTTTGCAGATTGGTGATGAAGGCTCTGAGGATATCAAGGACGGAGACGACGAAGAGAAAGATTGAAGGCTTCTGTTGTTATTTTGAGACATTGAGTGTGTTATTAAATGTTTGTAGAATTTGATATTGGATATGTAATATTTTTTTATTGTAAGATTGAAATACTATTTGGTCTTTATTCTTTTAGTTATTGACAGGATATCACATTCACAGAAATATAACTTAAACCGGGTCCCGACGGGCTACCCGGGCTCGGGAATGAGGACGGGCTTGGACAGTTGTCCAAGCCCTAATCCCAGGCTCAGCCCGGCCCGGATCCGGATAAACGGACAAAAAATTTAACTTAGGTTCAGACCATATCCGGCCCGAGCCCGGATATGCCCAGGTCTACGAAATACATATAAAAATATCATGTGTCGACCTATAGGCTATGTCACGTAAGCAAATTTAAATGTCATTTTACTACTTCATTTTTGTATTTTTATAATTTATATTATTTTTTACCTATATCAATTTCCTTATTTATTATGAAATATCCTATCATATATATAATAAAATATATTACCAAATATAATATTCATGGTTGTGTTATCAAATATATCTCACTTTATCATTCAGGTGATTTTATGAAATTAATGATTTCAATTAGTTAAATATAACTCATGTGTTTTTTATTAATTATTTATATGGAATTTATAATTTATTTTCCCATCTATGTATATAAATTCACATATATACCTTCAAATCTTCGTTTCTAAATTTCTAATCATGAAAACACCACCCATACGTTTAAGATTAAGCTTATAATTTATCTGATTATTTTTCCTAAGTATCTAACAAAGTTTCAAATTAAAATTTTATTAACAAAATCCGGTGTATGACACAAAACATATGCTAGTTAAATGTTGTACGTGTGAATTTCAAGTGGATAGGCTAAGTTGATTTTAAAATTTTTAAATATGGGACTCTTTTTCTTCAGAATAAAATTATGATAATTTTCTCCAAGTACTCTTTATGGATTTTATAAATAAGAATCCTTATTTAAAAGATTACATAAGATTTAAATCTTTTATTTTCATTAATAATGCTCATGACAAATTTTGTAGAGAACCACCCGTTTTTACTGGCTTTCCAGTACATCATATCCTCAAAGTTATTGATATGCTCTACTTTGTAGTGCGTAACTAGGAATTGTTAGTACATTATTAGAGATAATTGTACTATTTTAGGAGATAATTTAGGATTGAGGAGTTGGGAAGAATTAGTACAGGAAAGGGTGGAGTTTAGGGAGTTTTGGAGCGTCAGAGGTGCTGAAAAGGATAAGCCGCAACTGCGGCCTAGAAGCAGCAAGCGCAACCTTGGAAGAACTCGCTGAGATGCCAAGAAGAAGAAGCCGCGGGCGCGGAAGGAAAGCGGCCAAGGAAGAGCTCGCTGAAGTGCCAGGAAAGGAAATCCGCGGGCACGACCATGAAGCAGCGATCGCGACCTTGCATTTCAGGAGGGACGCGGAGGCAGATTTGGTTGTTATTTTGTTTCCTTAAGTGTGATTTATTTCCGGATCTTTCGGTTATATTATTATTATTATTAGGAACACTATATATATTTGGTTAAGAAGACTTTTGTGAGGAGATTAGAATATCATTACAGAACGACAGTGTTTGTTTCATAGAGAGTTTTTGTGTTTCGAAGACTATGAAGAACTAAGTTATTTGTGCTTGGTTAGACGATTGAAGCCTTCGTTTGATTTGGTTGTAAGATTATAGCTCTTGTTCTACTTCTTTGAATGTTATTGATTCTCTTGAACTTAATCCCTTTGAGTTTTGCTAATTGGCCATTGGTATTACTCTTATGTTAGAGTTGGATTATTTCTAGTTGAAATATCTGATTCAGAGTAGCAACTACGATATTCTAGAACTAGTTGTGATAGTTTATTGTAAAAGAGAATTGATTTGCATGCTAAATAAAACTGGTTGTTTTATGTTGTATGTATCTGCTGAAATTCCTAGAGCTTACTACTGCTATTGAATTGAATTTTGATAGTTTCCTGATTGTTTGATAGTTAGTATTATCAGGGTCTAGTTGTCCTGTTAATAAACTTAAGAAAATGAATTGGAACATTCATTGGGTTAAAGAACTGAAGATAATCAATGATCAATCAATCAAACTAAAGTGTGGATATTTGTGTGGCTGAGCTCTTTTGTTAAACTTGTCTGCATATTTGTTGCATCTTTGTTACTTTTGTTAGTTAGTTTCGTAGCTTTAGAACTAAAACAAAACCCCCCTTATTATTGTTAATGATTGGTGAACAATTCTTGCAAACAAGACATATAGATTGATTCCCTGTGTGTTCAACCCTTACTTGCCAAACTACATTAGTTGGGTTATTGAGGTTTATTTGATAGGTACATACGACAAAAGCCCTTTCAGTTATTAATTGGGATTGGTATGTATGTGATTTGTGTAGCTATGTTACCTGGTACATGTTGTGTAATCTTTTCTTTGTTCCATGTCTTGTTCGACAGAATGAAATCTGCAACCAAGACATCAATGTTCTGAATTTGTTGTGTGTTGGTTATGTTGTTTAAGGGACTTTTTGATAATCAATTATCAGTCTAAAATTTTATTGTTCTCCCATTTCCGACTTGCCAGATGAGTTCCTTTTTGAAATCATCCAAGATTTCGATCATTTTGGACCACTGCCAAGAGCATATGCCTCTTTTTTCATAGTGTAGAAGGTGTTGTGTTTTAAATATTTTTCATTTATAATTTTAACCCAACAATTATCAGGTTCTTCCAGGATTTTTCATAGTAATTTGAATTGTAATGCTTTGTTCATGTCTTTTGATTTTCGTAGTCCTAGGCCTCCTTGTTGTGTAGGTTTGCAAATTTTTTCCTATCCTATAAGGGGTTTATATGCTGGATCTTTGTTCCAGAAAAAGGTTCTGTTTAATTTGTCAAGTTCATTATGAGTATTTGAAGGGAGCATAAAGCTTTGCATTAAGTAATTTGGTCTAGAAGCAAGATTGGTTTTAATCAATGTTGTTCTTTCTGCCCGGATGGTTATAACCCCTTCTTTTTTAAGAAGGCCTGGAATATTATTGGTGATGATGTTACTCATGCCGTCATAGACTTCTTCAGAACTGGCTCTTTACTGAAGCAGGTGAATCATACAACCATCACTCTTGTTCCTAAGAAGCCTAATCCCACAAGCGCTGCTGATTTTCGTCCAATATCTTGTTGCTCTACTATCTATAGAGCTATTTCTAGTATCATTGCCTCTCGGCTAAAGGCAGGCTTGCATTCTGTCGTTGATAATAAACAAGTTGCGTTCATTCCTGGGCGTTCTCTTCAGCATAATATTTTACTCTGTAGGGATATTTTGAAGCATTATGGTTGGCAGTCAACGCCCTCTCGCTGCGCTATTAAGGTTGACTTTCATAAAGCGTTCGATTCGCTGGACTGGTCTTTCATTCTTAACATTCTGGTCCATATGGGATTCCCGCCTGTGTTTGTGCACTGGATTACAAGCTGCATTACTACCCCTTATTTTTCTCTGGTTGTTAATGGTAGCCTGGAGGGGCACTTTAGGGGTGGTCGTGGTATTCGGCAAGGGGACCCAATATCGCCCTATCTGTTCTGCATTGCAATGGAATATCTATCTCGCATGCTTAAGGGGCTGCCCGAGAACCCTCGCTTCCGGTACCACCAGCACTGTAAGTCCCAGAACTTTACTCACCTTTGCTTTGCTGATGACCTTATTATTTTTTGTAATGGTGACAATGATTCGGTGATGGCTATTAAAAGTATTCTTGATGAATTTGGGCGTCTTTCTGGGCTTGTTGCTAACCCGAGCAAAACTCAAATCTATTTTGGGGGCAACTTTGAGAACCATAACACTAGTGGAAAAAACCCTAATAGAGGCGGGCATTTGGACACTTATTGAGGCGAACACCGTTCGCTTCAAATGAGGGGGCTGCAACAAGTGGGGACCCTTTTTGAGGCGGGCAATATACACCTCTAAAAGTCACTTGTTGAGGCGGGCCTCTATAGGCCCGCCTCAACAAGTGCCTCACTATGGCACCAAAGTGAGGCACTTTTAGAGGCGGGCCTATGTAGGCCCGCCTCTAAAAGTCCACTTGTTGAGGCGGGCCTCTATATGCCCGCCTCAACAAGTGCCTCACTTTGGCGCCATAGTGAGGCACTTGTTGAGGCGGGCCTATAGAGGCCCGCCTCAACAAGTGGCTTTTAGAGGCGGGTCTCCATAGACCCGCCTCTAAAAGTTATTTCAACAATTCGAGTATAACAACGCAACAGATTTATGATGCACCATACACACATTAAATTTGCAGAATAGATTCCTGATTTTATTCACAGAATAATATACAACAACACAACAGATTTCACCAGAGTACAGTCAGGTTCTCAACAACAGTTTACATGACAAGTACAAACAAGTTCAATCCGATAATAAATACTTCGATGTAAAATATTGTGCCCATTGCTCACGAACAACATCCATTTCTTCATAAGTATACGCTGTCTTCCTCTTAGGATATAGCTTCATAAAAAACACAGAAATTATTGACACAAAACACAAATACTATCAATATATAGTTAGTTAAGTTACATACCTTATCTAGTCGCTCATCAGAGTCCTCGAGTCTCGTGACTATCTCTAACATGAACTTCATGACATAATAGCCACACTCGGTTCCGCTGCTTTGTTGAGCGCACTAATTACACAACATAAGGGGGATGTCTTAGATACAAGGCCTTTGATTATAAATAAACAAACCTAAAGCGTTTAAAATGCTATATGTACCTCTATATTGCAGACTCTCAACGTCTTACGTTTTCCTATTGATTTATCGCACTTCCCACCTTGATACTTAAACACTTGAAATTCCCTAGAAAATCAACATAATACAGTCACGAAACTGATATTGTTAATATTCCAAAAAAAACTAGTTCGTAAGCAAAATAACTTACAAATTCATGATTCCAGATGCATCAGTCGTTCTGTTGTCTGGACCTTTTAGAGAATCGAAAAGATAGACCTGTGTTTTAAATAGGTCTATCACGTACAGAGTCCAATGATTGCTGCATCATTTAAACATAAATTGATAAACATTAATGATTGCTTAAAATACTAATTATATATGAAACTTATTGAAAACACTTACTCTTGATTATATGAGAGCAAAAACAATTTGGCACTGTTAGCATTGAACACACGTTGCAAGTAATTTGCTGGAACAGATGGATCGGCCTTGATTCTAGTGCTTGACACCATCTCAGGACAAATGAACCCAATTCGAGAATTTTCAAATGCATATGTGTGATTGTCCAATAAATACCTGCACATTTAAAGAAAAAACGATTAAGAATGATAGTTGAACAATTAAAGAAAAAACGATTAAGAATGATAGTTGACAATTAAAAGATAAAGACTGATCAAAACATTTACATCATGTAGACTTGAATCACAGAAATGTTTAAGCACGCCCCCTTAAGGAACTCTTCTACATCGGATGCAGTGACGTATGTTTCTTGATCTGTCACATAATTCCAAACCGAGGCATCCAATGGGATGGGAGTACTATCATATATACCACCCGGCGCCGAAGACATAACAAATTGCAACCACTTGCATGACTGGCCATGACCTTGAATTTCTTCGTTTTCTGCTTTCTTCCTTTTGGCGGCTGATTCTTCTGTTTTACGATCACAACTACCAACCACCTCTTTGTTGGACTGAGACTTAAGAGTTATTTTGACATGAAATTTCCAAACAATAATAATGAAGTAACATTTGTATTATTGAGCACAAACAAGGAAGATTTAATATCATTTCTAATAACTATCCCGCCAAGGGCCTAAATTATGAATTCTATCCCGCCAAGGGCCTAAATTATGAATTATATCCCGCCAAGGGCCTAAATTATGAATTCTATCCACCTTTTTAGAGAGAAATGACTTACCTTTGTATTTTTGGCGCTGTCATCCACCTTTTTAGAGAGAAATGACTTGGACTTCTTTGTTGGGCGTGGAGTAGTATAGTCCTATATATATTAGAATTATAGATGAGCAAGAGTGAGTAATGTGTACATTATTATTGAGCCTAGATTTCTTACCGCGTCGTCTTCGAAAATCACTAAGCGGATCGGCCATTGCACGAAACTACCCTGAGCACCGCCTAAGTTAGTGAAACCATCACCCGTAGGCACCGGAAGAATATCATCATGATGTCCATCATAAACAAAATCAACTTGGACTTTGTAGTGATCAGGCTTCATCGGTGTAAAGTGTTGGGACGATGCACCGTTTGAGGGTTGTACCATACCATCCGCTACGAGCACTTTGTTACCAGAATCTTTATCCTCAAGGGCAAGATGGCATGGAGTCCTTTCCTGCATAAGAGGTATTTTAATTCATGTTATAAGAGGTATTTGGACATAAAGAGTTCATGATAATACTCAAACTCAATCATACCTTTAGCTCACGTGGTTGCGGTGTGGAATCAGGACAAGTGGTATAGGGTGCATCAACATTAAGTTCAAGAACGGGAGTAGAAGTGAAGTTTGGTTGATTTATGTGTAACATGGAGCGTAGTTGCTTTTGGAGGGCCTCAACAACCCTTTTATCTAACTCACCTTCAAACTCCTTTCTAACTTCAGCTCTGATCGATTCGATCAGATCTGATGAAGCTTCACTAGAACATCTTCTCCGTCGTTCTCTTGGACCGAAAGCAACTCTATAACCCACATTTCCACCTATTGCATTGACACGGCCACGGTGATCTTTTTTCCCAATGGCTTTGGTGAGGGCATCCTCATCATCCTCGAAAGTAAGGTTTCCTTTTTCTTCTTCTTCGATATACTCCTCCTATAATGTCAATTAGGAAAGTATAGATTAGTTCATATTTCCAAGTAAATTTAAGTAAATATTCATTAAAAAGCACTACTTACAACTTTTCTTGCAATTTCTACGGCATCCTTATCGTTCGGGCTAACTTCCCACTTTCCATCCTCAGTTCGAACTTGATGAGCCAAAACCCACTCCTTTGATCTGTATTTTCTAGCTCTAGGAACCGATGAGTTCACTGAGGAGCTACTTGACAGAGATAAAGCTGCTTCCTCTGGGAGTCGTCCTTCTTTTATCCACTCGTGTCGTTTTCTAATATAACCTGCCTGGTCGGTGCGATGAGGATTCTTGTGGTGGGCTGCACTTGCCTTTGCTTTCTCACTACGAGCCTGTCAAAAGTCAATTGCATTATTACCAATGATTTCCGCTAGCTGACTAGAAATCTTTAATACTAAAAAGAAATAGCATTATTACCAATGACTCTGGCCTGTAATATTCTTGAAGAAAAACTGACCAATCAGCCTCTGTAATGTGGTGGTAGATTTCCCAAGGCATCTTGTTTCTAGGATACTTCGACGGCTTTTGCGTCTTAGTTATCCATCGAGCTACCAACTTGCTTTTGAAATCTCTAAATCGTTTTGCCACACAAGAATGGAAGTATTTTTTTCTTGATTTATTGACATCCTCAATGATGTGGAACATAAGCTATGGATTTTTACAATAAGTTAGAATGATAGTTAATATAGTATATATTTAAAACAATTTAAAAAGACATTATACCTTGGTCTCCTCCCAAAACCCTTGCCTCGTCTGCTCATCTATCCTTCGGTATTCTTTCACGTTAATATTAATTCTTTGAGCACAACTCCCAACTTGCTTTCCGTATTGTTTCGACCACTCGCCATTAGGGACATTAAACTCATTAAACTCAAGGTGCATAGGCTTTTTTACTTGAACGCCTTTTGACGGACCACGCCCTTTAGCGATCTGTGTAATCGCGCTAACACCTTGTGATTCAGGATCACCTTGGGTAGGGAAAATAGCATTTCCACTTTCGTTAGACATAGTGGCTAGAATTCCTGCAACAAGCACACACAAAAAATTACTTATTGTAACATAAAGCTTCTGCATTGTCACATGAAAATGAACTTCCTAAGAGGAGAACAAGGTATAATTAACGTCTATGTAATAAAGACTCATTTGCTTCAGCATTGCTCATACACAAAAAACTAGATCATGATTTCATGAGTACATATAAAAAAAAAGCATATGAGTACATATAAAAATAAAAAAATCCAAGGAAGACAATTCATAATGCAATTAAATCTACTTGTCAATAAATTACCTCATCTTATTCATTTGTGATTTGTAACCCATATTCCCTCCCTATGATCTGTACGGATGTGATTAGTATTATTTGTATCTTCCTCATCGGGTAATGGTTGAACAACAGTTCATTAGATGTGCTAAAGCACATCTAATGAACTCCTCAACCCCACTCAAGTATTGTGTCGTAGTATGATCACCGTACATCCAAGGACGACTCATTTCTAGTAATAAATGCAAAATAAGAAAGATTTAATATCATTTCTAATAACTATCCCGCCAAGGGCCTAAATTATGAATTCTATCCCGCCAAGGGCCTAAATAGATAATAATACGCAACTAAGCAAGAAAAAATACAAACTCAACTATCCCGCCAAGGGCCTAAATTATGAATTCTATCCCGCCAAGGGCCTAAGGAATTAGGGTAGAAGTATTACCTTGACCCAATATCGATCCTTCAAGACAATACCTCTATCAACCTGCAGAATGTAATTTCCCCAATTAAATAAACTGTAAAAATGTGATCCTCTAGTATATTACATCCTCATTGCCTTCAATGCACGAGCTTTAAACACAAAAAATACACAAATTCGTACAAGCTTTAAACACAAAATACACACATTCGAAATCAGTATTAGGCCCGCCTATTAGAGAAACGCATATTCATAGGGGCATTTCATCAAACACCTTCAATGCACGAGCTTTACACACAAAAATACACAAATTCGTACAAGCTTTAAACACAAAATACACAAATTCGAAATCAGTACATTAGGATTTGCTCGTATTTTACTTCTCCAAATCCGTACAAGCTTCAGTACTTATGATTTTACTTCTCCAATTCGGTATGAACCTAAATAAAATTGTAAATGTGTTTGATGAAATTAAAGTAAAATAGGGTGTTAGATGTGCTTACCGGCCAGCTGAATCGGGTGAGGAAGTCGGAACTCTGGTGAAACCGAGTGCTCGGCGAAAGGAGAGGAAGTCGGAGCTCGGCGAAGACGACGATACGAAGATATGAACGAAGGCGCGCACGGAGCTGTATGTTTTTAATTTAATTAGGGTAGACTTATAGAGGCGGGCATAATATGCCCGCCTCTATAAGCTGAATGTAATGAGGCAATAGAGGCGGGCCTCTTTATGCCCGCCTCTATTGCATACATTTGTTGAGGCGGGCTATAATATTCCCGCCTCAACAAAAGTTAATAGAGGCAGGCTTTTTCGCCCGCCTCAATTATATACCATTAGAGGCGGGCCTACATTTGGCCCGCCTCTAATACTTTAGCGGGAATATTTTTTCGGAAACTTTTTGAGGCGTATAATTATTTGCCCGTCTCAATAGATTTTTTTGAGGAGTATAAAATAATTATCCGCCTCAAAAACCTGAAAAACTGATTGCGTAGGTCATTGTTGAGGCGTTTTGAAATATGTACGCCTCTAAAAAGGAGCCTCAAAAAGTGTTTTTTCCACTAGTGTAAGCCTGCCATTCTGCACAATTCACTATTCTCTGAAGGAACCCTGCCCATGACATACTTGGGGGTGCCTATGGGTTCAAAGAAGCCTAAGCTGAATGAGTTTGCCCCTCTTATTGAGAAATTGACCTCAATGGTCAAGTCCTAGACTGCCAGGCAGCTGTCTTATGCTGGTCGGGTCGAGCTTATTCGGGTTGTATTGTATGGGTTGCAAAATTTCCGGTGCAAAGTCATGGTCTTCCCTACAAATGTTCTCAAGCGAGTTCAATCAATCTTGAGATCCTTTCTTTGGACTGGTAGCCTTGACTCCCGACGCAGCCTTGTCTCTTGGAAAAGTATATGTCGGCCTAAAAGCGAAGGTGGCCTGGGCTTCAAGGAGTTGTTGTCTCAGAACAAAGCCTCCATGGCTAAGTCAATTTTTGATATGGCTACCCCCAATAGCAGTATCTGGTACTTTTGGGGAACTAGCTAGCTCCCTCTTGGCAACACCATCTGGGAATGTCAAGTGAAAGTCAGTGATAGCTGGTGTTGGAAATCCTTGCTAAGGACTAGAGATGACCTGCTCTCCCATGGACAACCGCACCAACTGGTATCTTTGCTTATCCTCCCATCTGGCAAGTTCAACTCTGTTGCAGCCTATGATCTGTTTCGGCCTCGTGGCGACCTCGTCAATTGGAGTCCAATTATCTGGAAAGGCCTACACACCCCTAAATCATCCTTTATTTCTTGGCTTGCGCTCAATGAAAGACTCCCTACCAAGGATCGAGTGAAGAAATGGGTGCCTATTTCAGATGAAACCTGCCCTCTCTGATTGCATGACAATGAGTCGAATACGCATTTCTGGAGCAGCTGTAGGTATGTGTCCCTCTGCCTTCGCAAACTTTTATGAATGCTGAATTTGAAACCCGCAAGATGGCTATTACCACATTTATTTATTGCATCTGGAGCAGCAGAAATAGTGTCGTCTTCAATGATACTCTGGCATCTGTGAACTCCCTTTTTGATAGAGTTACTGACACAGTAACTAGGGAAATACTCGCCAAATGGAAGAAGTATGATAGCAAGACGATGCTTTGGCTTAGGCGTCTTCATATCATGTAATCTTGTGATCTTGCACTTTCGAGCTTGCTCGATTCGCTCAGTTTGGTCTGATTCTCTATTTGGGTGTTTTTCCTTATAACTCTAACCACTGCGGAATGCAGTGTTTTTATGATTATGCTGCATTAGCAGGCTGTATATCCTTCTATGATCTTAATATATGGTTTACCTTCTTCAAAAAAAATATTTGTCAGCAAATATATTTGAGTTAACTCTACCATTAATGATAGGGCATCCCAAATATTTTTCAAGAGAAGTCATGTTTGTGATTGTAAGAATTCCTTGAATTAACAATTTTTTGGTGCTTGTAATTAACTTTCTTTGTTATCTAAAAGGCTGATTTATTGAAATTAACTTTTTGTCCAGATATTTTACAGTATCATCCACAATATCCTTAATGTCCTTATAATTTTCTGGATTTGCTTTTGAGAAAATCATGATGTCATCCGCAAAAGCCAAAAAAAGGATTTGTGTTCATTGTCTACAAATTTGGAAACCAATTGATTTTCGCGGTCTAGTAGTTGCTTCTTGTAGTTTTCGGGCTAGGATTTCCGATCTTAAAATAAATAGAAACGGAGATAGAGGGTCTCCCTGTCGTAGTCCTCTAGTTGGTTTAAAGATCTCCGTCAGACCATTATTAACAAGAACCGAGAAGGACACCGTTGTAATGCATTATTTGGTCAAGCTCTACTTTTTCGATTTTTTTAGTATATTTGTAACATATATATTAAGAGTTTAAATTTGAAATTATTTCTAAGTTATTCTATAAAATATGATTAAATCTTATAAAATATAAAGCTAGTAATTAAATAATATTGTTGCTAAATATAAATTTTTGTGCGTTTTGTACACATAAGAAAAAACCCTACTTTTTATTGTTTGTTTTGTGAATCAAACGTCTCCCTCCCTCACAGTCTTCGTGCTTCTGGTTTACAGGTACGAATTAACTTTCCTGGATATCGGATTAGCATCTCTTTTGATTATTGATTTAGTATTCAACTTTGTGATGGTTGATTTATTCTGTTTCTGGTTTTCTTCCGGTTGTAATTTTTTGGTCGACCCTGATTAGGGTAATTCATCGCCGAAAATTGAGCTCTCCTGTTTTGGTGAACTTGCAATTTTTGCGTGAAATTTGAATGTGGATGGAATTTGTTGGGATGTTCAATTACAAACATGGAAATTCTGAATCATATGCACTCTACTTTTCTACTGTGTTATTCTTGTTTTTGTTCAATCAAAATGAGGGTTTTCCATTCTTATTGAATTGGTGATGATAATTAAGTTCATGATATTACTGTCATTCTCTTCTTTTTTTTTTTTCATGAACAATGAAGCATGACTCTCTGTCAATCTCTTCATGCTGTCTTGCTTGATATAAATGGATCTTAATTCTTAAAAATCCTGATGTTAAGCATTCACTATCTGATCTTCCATCGCTTACAATCAATATTATCATCCAAAAATTGTCTTTCACTCTGTCAATCTCTTTCCTGGCTTATGAAGGTAAGATTATTATCAAATTAGAACTTGTAACTTTATACTTAACTTATTAGGCAAGATAAAATGAGGGCAAGGTTCACTATTCTGATGTTAAGGTAAAATGAGGGTTTATGAAGGTAAAACTGTGCATTAGTTTCAATTATTTTACATCCTCTATGCTTGAAATTTTGTTTCATGATTGATAATGAATATAGTGCTCTACATAATCATCCATTTGACAACCTTCCGTTCTTCATTTCAAACATGATTTTGGGGTAGATTTGAACCTTCATTGACCCCTTCAATTGATTGAATACGAAGGTTTACAAGTGAGTGAATACATATGGAAGGAGAATCCGATTTTCGACCTTGGAATGAGTTGATTCCTGATGCGCTCGGACTTATATTCAAGAACCTCGATCTCCAAGAGGTTTTGCAAGTGATTCCTGTGGTTTGTAGATCATGGTGCAAAGTTGTGGAGGGGCCTTACTGTTGGGAAAGGATTGATACAGATGACTGTATTTGGATTGAACAGAGCACGCCTGTGCCTCTGAAGGTGAAGGCTGATCGATTGCTTCGAACTCTCATCACGAGAAGCTCGGGCTCCCTACGAGAGCTATGTGTTTCATGCATCGATGATCAGATGTTCTCCTTCATTGCTCAGCAGTAAGTTGAGAGTTTAATTCTCTGGTCTTGTTTTACTTATTTTTATGTTACTTGTTAACTGCATTTTACAACAGTGTTGTTCTACTCAAACTAGGTTTCTGAGTTATACAACTACTCAGTATACACAAACTTGCATTTTAATCACCCATAACTTGTTCTTTGTGGATATCTAGCCATTTTGTCCTTTGTGTATTTTAGTAATGTTTCTTCAGTGGTAAACAAATAGGAAAACACTAACAGGAAGGTTGATGCAATAGAAGAGATGGTTTGGGTGTAGAAAGGCCTAATTCTTTTTTTTTGGAAACGGTAAATATATTCCATGAGTTAACATGTACAAAAGACCGGCTTAACCGGGGAGTTGGTGTTCAGCACAAAAGAGCAAATGCAACACAAGTTGCGCTCTAGAATAGAAAGGCCTAATTTAAGGGTCACGTTGTGTAATTTAGCCTCTAACTTAAGGGTCCATTTGGATTCCCTTAAATAATGCATTTTAATACATTCTAATTGGAATCCAAACGGACCCTTATCATGTCAATTAGTGGTAGACGGGTAGTTTTTGTTTTTGAGATTAGGACTCTATTAGTATGATATGCTTTCAGTACTCCATCGTTTAATTTATATATATATATATATATATATATATGTGTTGTTTAGTCTGTGTTTGTTCTTCTTCTTTTTTGCAACTTGTCCTGGGTTTAATTTTCTTGGTTTTGGCCAGTGCTGGTTCTCTTCAAACCTTGAAACTCAGAGGAAGTTCAATAAGCGACTCCGTTTTCGAGCAATTTGCTACAAAGTCCGCCTCACTCACCACCTTAGATTTAACAACCTGCAACGGAATCAGCATCCGTACGTTGGAGGCCATTAGTAGGAACTGTAAAGCACTGGTGACACTGTCTTGGAACTGGGTGGAGTTGGATGAAGAAGACGAATCTCTTACCATATCCCACACCATGCCCAAGCTCAAGCACCTCAGCCTCACTTACCTTAGAATCAACTGCTCGGTTGTTCTTGACTTACTATCGGCTTGCCCTATGCTCGAGTCACTGGACATCCAAGGCTCCTGGGGCGTCACGCTTGACCCGAAACTCTTGGAAGAAAAATACCCCAACATAAAGGTGGTGGGTCCCGAAATCCGAGCTTTATCTGACTCGGATCACTCCGATTCCTGGGAGGACGGCGACTCATATTCCCGGGGAGATCGCTCCAGCAATGAGTCTGAAGACTCTGACTACTACGGGTATTTTGGGAGTGATGACGACTCGTGCAGAAACGACGACTATGGAGACTACGATTTCTCCATGTGCAACAGCTATAGCTTGTAGAGGTCGTGTTGTTGGGTGGTTCATGTTATGTCATCGAGATGAATAGTTTGGATGGATTAATATGGAAGGTTGGAACTAGGTTGTGGAGGGCTCGTCTGGGTTAAAACTAACACTTTTGTTTGGAAAAAAAGAATCACGGAAGAAGAAACTCTTATGTAATTATGAATTTTCGCCTACCCATTTTGAAAAGTAATCACCTTTGTTATTTGTATGGGAAAATATATATTAGAAAAGAATCCAACCTATACAAAAGAACAAAAATGGTCTAGTTAGGAACCACACTATTTCTAGTAAATCTACTTATCAACTTTGAAAATGCTGACAAAAATGATCTGTTTTTCGCATAAAATTAGATCCTGTCAATTTTTTACTGAATTTCTTAAAATTATTCCTTTTAATGACATGTGTCTGGAACATTCCTTTTTGGAGATCCATGTGGGTCGTTCTCATTCCACATGTGTATATGTATTAGCCTCCTCGGTATAGTTGAAGCTTGACATAGCTAGAACTGGATTTAGTAGATGAAATCGAATAAAGCTGGAACGAGTTGTTGGAAGTTGGAGCTGGAATAGATAATTGAAATAAAAATGAGTGTTTGATAAGTACGAGATGGAATTATATAAGTGGTAAGGAATTTTTTTTAAATGCTCTCAACAAAACATAGAAACATGCTAAAACTTGAATATAGAAACATGTTAAAACTTGAATTTTAAAGCGTACACCCTTTTTATTCTAATTTTGAAATGTCCAATAGCTTCGGTCCCCAACGAAAGCTAATATCTCTACATTTCTAACTTTTATTTCTAAAAATAGGAATATAAATACTCGATTACTTTTCGGCGCATATTGTCTTTCAGCGCATAGGCTCCACATGTTACATGTGGTTAGGATCCACACGTTCACACGTTACGTGTAGAACTGATTGACACGTTACCTGTGGTATTTTTGGTATATTATAATATTATGTATGAATGTTGTGTATGAATCATATTATTGTTTATTTTTAGTATTTATTTGTGTTTCAATGTTGTGTATGAATCATGTTATAATGTTGTGTATGAATCATACTATTGTTTCTAAATTGGCATTTTGGGGAGGGTTACCCCCATTTTGTTGCCCAACTTTTATCTAATCTTTATAAGAAAACAATACAAAATAATCAACCTAGAAGATAAAACAAATTGTTCATTACGCTGATTGACTACACAACCACATTGAGCACACAATACAGGAAAGAATACAAGTTGATCATAAACTTAGAAAAAATAAGAGAACATATATGGTTCGTTGCTTTAGCGTTTGAAGAAATTAGGATAGTCTCTGGTAAACGTTCGTTTCATATGATATCTCTACTTTGCTAAATTTGCTTGCTCCCTACAAAGGTTGATAGTACATGAACAACATTACACAAAAGATACGACATTAATCACCTACAATGTATACCATTTAGTAGTTTGAGGTTATACCTACGAATGTTATCAAAATCTTTAAGAAGATCTTGATTTTGCTTTACAAGATCTTGATTCTCCTTAACAAGATCTTGTTTTTCCTACCATTGTTGTCGAATAACTGCGTGTGCCCTGTCCTCGTAGATTGGATCAATCCACTCTCTGAAACAACACCCCGGTTCTGGGCATCCTCAATACCTTCTTCCGTAGTTCCACTGCAAATCCCAACTTCGGACAACAACTTTCAAATTACAATAGCATAGCCTATCTGCGTTTGTTGATGGTTTGGATGAAGATGCCATTATTTGTTGTAGTGTTTGGTTTTCTACAAATATCATGAATCCATTAATATAAAAAATTAAGGTTAATAAATAGATAGAAATTGGAAGAAGATGTTTACCCAAAAATGTATCTTCAAGCGCCGCTTGTGTTGGAATTGTTGTAGTGAACAAACAACCCTAATGCTTCTTATATAGCGAAAAGGCAATGTGTTTGACAGCTAATAACCAGCCTCAAAAAAAAGAAATCTGATTGACAGCTAATAACCAACTGTAGTATATAGCTGTATACAGCTGTAGTCATGAGTCTTTTATACTAAACCTTAAATCCTAACCCTAAACCCTAACCCTAAACCATAAACCTTAAATCATAAATACTAAATCCTAAATACTAAATTCTAAAACCAAAAATAGTAAACTCCGACCCTAAACCCTAAACCTACCTTAAGAGGAAAAGAAGTAACACGTTACGTGTATTAGATTCCCACACGTTACGTGTGGAAGAATTCCACCCGTAACGTGTGGTTTCGTCTGTTGTAAAACGCATTGAATTACCCATCTTGTCCCCACCTAACTGAATTAATGGACCCCTCTTCTTCATCTTCACCGGCTAACCACAATTTCGAGCTTAATACTTCATTTCAAACACTAAAAAAATTTGTGTTTTACACTCTCATTTTTTATAAAAAAAATGGACAACATGAACAACAATGATTATTGGAACAAAAATGTCGAAGAGGATCCAACCGCATGCGTCTCGTCAGTCAAATCCTGGCAATGAGCCTTAAAATCTCTCGCTGTCACGGTACCAGCGACGACATCACCACCCTGCAGCTCAAAAAACTCTTGCGCCTGCTCCACCAACGCCTTCTTCAAATGATTAGGGCCCAGCTGCTCGTGCCATTTCTGTGGGGGGGCCCATGTCTTGCCCTTGTATGTTGAGCAGAAGGATCATCCACACATCATGGAGAGTTATAGTCATCTCTCCCCATGGCATGTGGAATGAGTTGGTCTCTGGTTGCCAACGCTCGACGAAGGCACTGATAGGTGTCATTTCATGCACCTTTACTAGCAATTATTAGCATCATTTGGAGAAGTTTAGGATGAGATTTGAGGCTAAGTCTGTGATCCAGAAGTTGTGGAGAAAAGTGAAGATATCCAGGGTTTTACAGCTTAGATGGAAATGATGAAGATGGAGAAGGTTCTGCTGGAGTTTAATGAAGAAGACTACCAACACTTGGTAGTAATGAAGAGCAGAAGAGAAGAAGAGAAGAAGAAGAGGAGCTGAAGAGAGAAGGCGGGCAGCATTCACCGCCCCGCGCCAGAGCCACCGCGACCCAGCGGTGGTTCTCAGAGAAGATTGAAGGTCGCGCCAGTGGAGAAGCCACCGCCCCGCGGTGGGCACGTCACACCTCGCGGCCAGCAGAAGATTTTATTTCCTTTATTGCATTTCAGACTTTCTTATTTTTATTATTTTATTTCCTTTGTTATTTTCATTAGGTTAGCTTATTTCCTAAACCTATTTAAGACCTCTTTCTAGGTCTTGAGCAGTCACGAAGCCAGACATCAGAATTCTATTATCGTTGTTTTTCTTATTAGGGTTTCATTCATCTTTGATGGAACACTAATTTCCCTTTGTTCTACTAGACGTTTGAAGCAATACAGTTGATGTGTTTATGAGATTTCTATTCCTTGTTCTTATTCTTATATGCGTTGGTTTGATTCTCTTGGTAATATTGAATACTGATTTATTGTTATTCTTCATAGCCTGATCAACTAGGTTGATTAATATTTATCAATTGCTAGGGTTTGCATATAGTGGAATACGAGTGCATATCTAGTAGCATACACGATTGTTGCATATAGTGGAATACGAGTGCGCAATCGTGAGTGAGAATCATTTGCATGTTTAATAGTAAGGTTTTCTTCTATTTGCATGTATCCTATATCCTTGTGTGCATTGCTATTGCTTTGTTAGTGGTAGGGTTTTCTTCCATTGATATTGTGATAAGTCTATCAACAACTGTGAGAATTGGTAGTACTTAAGATCAGGGTGGGAACAACCATAAGAATAGCGAAAGAACTTGGATTGGATAGATTTCAGTGATCGAATTATATCTCTGTATTGTGGATCTCGTTCTAGTGGAACTATTTTCCCCAATCATATTCTCAACTCAATCAAACTTGTTTGCTTTATTCTCCTTGATAACTAAAACCCCTCTTCCTTGTTACTTGTCAATCATAATTGCATACTGCATCTGATCTTCCCTGTGGGTTTGACCCTTACTTGCTTACTATACATCTGTTTAGTAGGTCTGTTAGGACATTTACTTTGACTAGGCCATTCAACGATATTTGCACTGCATATTTCGGCCACGTCAAATTTGGCGTCGTTGCCGGGGAAGTTTTCTGTTTTGTTGTGTGTTTTTGTGATTGACTTTTGGTGGAGACCTATCTTATGGTCGACACTCGTTATACTGACTCTCCTCTAGCTGCTTTTGATCCAGAAATCGACAGATCGTTCCGTGCAACCTATGCGATCAAGAAGAAGAAGCCGAGGTTGAGACTGTTGAGACCGTTGAAACAGTTGACATCCCTGCTGTTGCAATGGCCGGAACTCTGAGCGAGCTGACTGAACTGAACATCGGGGCACAACCCCTGACTGTCGTCATCCCTGCTCTAGGCGAAGGGGTGAACTTTGAGCTGGAATCTAGAGTTGTTGCTTATCTCCCGAAATTCCATGGTTTGAGTGGAGAGGACCCGATATCTCATCTGGGTAAATTCCACAATGTCTGCATGACTATGAAGCCAAGGAATGTGACGGAGGATCAAATCAAGATGAGAGCCTTTGGATTTTCTTTACTAGACTCTGCTAGCGACTGGTATTATCACTTGCCACCAGGGACTATAGATACCTGGACTAAACTGCACAAGGCGTTTCTTGACAAGTACTTCCCAACGAAGAAGGCGAATGCTTTGAAAAAGGCAATTGCTAACATTGAGCAGGCTGGTGATGAGACGCTATATGACTATCTTGAGCGGTACAAGAGGCTTTGCTCTAGCTTCCCATTCTACGGATACGCCAAGCAGGACCTTGTTCTCTATTTGCACAATGGTCTACTAGATCAAGAAAGAAGGATGATTGACGCTGCATGTGGTGGAAGCATTCTGAATCTGACACCGGATGCAGCCATGGAAAGATTCCAGGAGATGAGTGAGAGTACCAGGAGCTTTGACAAGACTTACCAGAGAAAGGCGGTCAATGCTGTGACCCCCGCAGGATCTAGCCCTGTGTTGAATGAGTTAGCTGAGTTGAAGGAGATGGTGAAGAGAATGGCAAACCAAAACACTCCTCAACAAGTCAAGGCATGTGGGATTTGCTGTGATCAATTCCACCCTACCGATACTTGTCCTCAGCTGCAGGAGGAAGGTACTGTTGAAGTGAATGTTGTAGGAGGTTACGGACCCCCTAGACCGCAATTTGGTGGACAGCCCAACTACAATCCGAGAGGGCGAGACCATCTAGGTTTCAGGTGGAGCGACCCTCAAGGTGGTCAACAGCCAGCACAACAGCAATACCAGCAGAGAGTCTCATACCAACAGAGGCCTCAAGGCCAAACCTCTGATGCTACTACTGAAGAGATGCTAAAGACTCTGACTCAGCATTTCGCCACTCATGTTCAGGCTACTGAGTCAAGCATAAAGAATATGGAGAGGCAGATTGGCCAATTGGCTGATGTTGTAACCAAGATTGACCAGAGGACATCTAACTCCCTACCCTCTCAGACTACAGTGAATCCAAGGGAGAATGTGAGTGCCATCACCCTCAGAAGTGGAAAGAAGCTGGTCGTTCCTCCTATTGCTGAAGAGGAGAGCGAGTCTGAGAAGAAGAATATCGGTGATCGCCCCGCGGTGGACTCCACCGCGACCCGGCGACAAGTTGAGGCTAAGTCCAGGAAAGAAGGATGCCTGCCACCGCCCCGCGGCGACACTAGCCGGGACCCGGCGGCAAGTCTCAGTAATCCCACCGCGACCTCACCGCCCTGCGGCGATAACCACCGCCCCGCGGTGAGCCTACCGCGACCCGGCCTCCAAAATCCTTGCTCTGCAGAAGAGATATGTGTTGATGATTATGTTCGTCCGTTTTTTTCCCCTCTCGGCTCTGAGAAGCCACCAACACCTTTTCCCGAGGCGCTAAAGGCTAGAAGGGTCGCCGACGACAGTGATCTTTTTGAGACGTTCCAAAACTGTGAGGTGAACATTCCTCTTCTCAAACTTATTAAGGTTGTTCCTCGATATACCAAGTTTTTGAAGGAGTTGTGCACCGTTAAGAGGACACAAAAGCTGAAGGTCCAGAAGAAGGTTCCGGTTGGTGAACATGTCTCGGCAGTATTTCAAAGGCGTATGCCTGAGAAGTGCAAGGATCCAGGTACGTTCACTATCCCGATTGCTTTAGGTGAGCATCGATTTGAGAAAGCTTTGCTAGACTTGGGTGCCTCTATTAATGTTTTGCCTTATTCATTGATTGAGGATTTAGGAGTCGGACCCTTGCATGATACCAATATTGTGATAAAACTTGCTGATGGTTCTTGTGTGTCTCCTAAGGGTATTGTGGAGGATATTCTTGTTAAAATTGGTCCCTTAATTTTCCTTGCTGATTTATTTGTTATGGATATGGAATATGATGAGCAGGTTGCTCCTGTTATGTTAGGTCGACCTTTTATGAAAACATCCATGACGAAGATTGATGTGGATAGTGGAACTTTGACTATGGAATTCGATGGAATAATTTTTGAGCATAATATTCATAAGGCCAACTCCATTAAATTGCATCCCCTTCGCTACATTAGTGATATTGATAATCCTATTCAGGAAAATGTTAAGCCTAGTGTAGTGGAGACCATAGTTGATTTTTCTGCCATTGCTGAACCTTTTGAGTTGCATGAATATGATGTCTTGCTTGATGACATAGGAGAATTTATTCCCTCTAATTTGGGCACTTTCCCCCCTGCACTAACCACACAAGGCTGTAAGCCTTCATCTAGTGTCGTGTAACATGATCAGGTCAAGCCCTATCGGCCCCCACATCGCTCTAAGTATGGGGGAGATGCTCCAAAGGAAGCAATCATGGAGTCATTGGCAAAGAGGGAACATGGTCTAAGGTCCAAGCCTTTCCATGGGAAGTCCCAGCAGGAAGAGACGAGTAAGAGGATTCCGAAGGGATCCTATTTTAGGTGGTGATTGATCTACAGTACGTCGAGCCAACGACGTTAACTAAGGCGCTGTCCGGGAGGCAACCCGTGGTAGTCTTCCTTGAGTTTTCTTTCTTATAGATTAATTTCGTAATTTCTTTTGCTTTGTTTCGTTCGCCTATCACTAACATTTCAGGTACGAAAGTAAATGGAGAGGAGACGGTGTTTCCAGTCACCCCACCGCCCCGCGGTGGAGACCACCGCCCCACGGTGGAAGTCTGGTATACTTTCTCAACTCCGGAAAAAAAAGGGCCCCGAAAAAACCTTAAACGAGGAGTAAAATTTTTATTTCTTGAGTGGTAACTAAGGATTTGACGGTTTGGGCCCCCTTTTTGGGCTGAGATTTCTCTTTGGGCCATTGTATATGACCGGCCCCATCAACCCCTTTTCTTCCTATTCCCTTTCCATAACCTAGCCCCCACTCTCTCAAACCCTCCATATCCAACACCCCTCTCAAGTTCTCCAAGCCAAATCCCCCATTCTTCCCACCGATCTCTCTTGCTCTTGGTCAGAATCTAACCTCCAATTACCTTAATCTTGAGTTTTTTTGCCTAATTTGGAGTTTAGCCTCACAAACAAGCCAAACACATAACCCCACTACAACCCGGTGTGAAGTTCCAGTTGTCTCACCGCGACCCGGCGACTCGTCCATCGCCCCGCGTCGAGACCTCCAGACTTCGTGTTTTTGCTTGTTTGTAAGTCCTCTTGGTTGCCCTTTGTTTTGAGCATCTCAATTCATCACTTATGGCACCTAGAGGTAGGAAGCAAGTATCTACGAGGGATGAGAATGAGGTGTACAATGTTGTGAAGGAGAGGAAGGTGTTGGCTACTAAATTCTTTGACAAGCCGACGTTGAGTGAGTTTGGTATGCTGGAGTGTGTATCATTTTGTTTAGCAGAGTGTGGCCTGGGGACCTTCCTGAACAAGTCCGCTGATGCTTACCCGGAGCTGTGCTACTAGTTCATTGCCTCTTTTAAGAGGTATTCTGATGGTTCCGCCGACAAGAGGTTGACGAAGATCACGTTCACGTACAATGGTCGTGAGTATGCTTTGTCCGCTGCAGAGATTCGTGATGCCCTGGGCATTACAAAGGAACCGTCTGATGGGTGGTCTGGTGGTCTGAGTGAGACGGATATGATGGAGTTTTGGGAGACTGCCACGCATAGGAAGTTCAAGAAGGGCCAAGAGGTGAATTCGAAGTTGGTGAACCCTTGCCTAAGGTTGATCCACAAGGTGTTGATGAGAGATTTCTTTGGCCATGCTGATGATGGTAAGGTCCTGATAGGTGTCATTTCATACACCTTAACTAGCAATTATTAGCATTACTTAGAGGAGTTTATGACTAGATTTAAGGTTAAGTTTGTAATCCAGAAGATGTGGAGAGAATTGAAGATATCCAGGGATTTACAGCTTAATGAAGGATGAAGATGATGAGAATCCGCTTGAAGACTAATTGAAGAAGGCTACCAAAATTTGGTAGTATGGAAGAGCGGAAGAGAAGAAGAAGAGCTGAAGAAAGGAGTGGGCGAGTGTTATCGCCCCGCGACCCGACGGTGGATCTCAGAGAAGGCACCGCGCCCCGCGGTGGAAGCCGCCGCCCCGCGGTGGATGAGGATGCCCTGCGGCCATCTGGGCGAAGCCAGCGAAATTAAAAGAAGCCACGTGATGCTGGAATTTGGGAAAGAAAGGCCCGTGAAGGAAAGGCCCAAATTGCAGCTCGGCCCACGTGAAGAGCCCGCGTGGAGAAGCTGGAAAGAGAGATTGAGTTGATGATGTCATGCTGACGCGCTGCTGGAGTTGGGTCAATATGAGGGCTGCCGAGAATGTGATGAGAGTGGGCCGAGTTGGCTGCTGCCTTGGAGATGGGCCGTGCGCTGCTGAACGAGAGAAGATGGACCGAGAAAACGGGATTAATTTGTCCCCGATTTTCATTGTTTATTTTTGGTTATTATATTATTGTTATTTTCTTTTATTATTTTTAACACTTTTAGAATTAGGTTAAAAACCTTTTAGTTAACCTAGTTGCCACAATCTACAATTTAGTTTTACAAGTTCGTTCTTCATTCTACCTCTAGGGTTTTCAACCCATGGAGAGCTAAACACCTTTGTTCTACTAGACGATTGAAGCATTGCAATGGATTGGTTGTGATATTTCTATTCCTTGTTCTATATCTTATAAAGTTGGTTTAATTCTCTTGAGCATATTGTCTATTGGTTTGTGTTGATTTATCTAGAGTTGCTAACTACGTTTTTCGACATCTATCAATTGCTAGGATTTGCATATAGGGGTTCCGAGTGCATATCTAGTAGCATACACGATTGTTGCGTATAGGGGTTCCGAGAGTGCAATCGTGAGTGAGAATCATTTGCATGTTAAGTAGTAAGGAAGCACCTTCTATTTGCATGTATCCTATATCCTTGTGTGCATTGCTATTGCTGTGTTAGTGGTAAAGTACACCGACAACTGTGAGAATCGGAGGTACTTTCTCATTGACGTAGTAATAAGTCTATCGATAACTGTGAGAATCGATAGTACTTAAGATCAGGGTGGGAACAACTATAAGATTGTGAAAAGAACTTGGAAAAATAGTTATCAGTGATCAACCTGTTTCCTTTGCAGTGTGGATATTTGTCTAGTGGAATATTTCCACCCATCATATTTATTTTCCCTCTAAAGCTTGCATCCTTGTTACTGTGTTTGATAATCAAAACCCCCTTGTTACTTTGCATGCTTATAAACACTTAGAAAGATCACTTCCTCCCTGTGGATTCGACCCTTACTTGCCCAGACTACTTGTTTAGGTTTGTTAGGATTATTTTGTTTAGGTGTCACGACAACGCCCTATCAGGTCCCTTTGAAGGATTTTCAGTGGTTTTTGAGCATCTTGTCTATTGTCACGTACACGCCGTGTTGGGCTACCCTCTTTCTGGGTTCCCTGTGGAAGATTCGTGATGGTGAGCCACGTGATATTTGTGGGGGTGGTTTGATCACCCTTCTTTGTGCTGACATTATAGCTACCGATCGGATTCCTCGACCTGTTGCTCACGCGGTGTATGACATGGCGCACATGAGAGTGTGCTTGATGCTGAAGCCATTGGGCAGGGATGGTGATTTAGTTTGGTCTTCATATGATGGTCATATTCTGATTCTTCCTCGGGTTTTCACTTATTCCCCTTCATTTGCGGATTGGTGGATTCCCAGTGATGGCAGAATTATGGCTGATGCTACCCCTGCTGCTGCTGCTCCTTTGGGTCCGTTTGGAGAGGGCCCTAGTGCTGGTGCTGGTGCTGCTGAGTTTGTGGGTGAGGATGCCCCTTTGCCTACCCAGTTCGATGCATCCTCGTCTTCTTATGGTCCTGCCACACCTTGGCAGGAGTTGTATGCAAGATTTGATGCATTCTCGGTGCAGCAGACGCATTAGAAACCCCGAGTAGAGACCGGTCTGCAGACTTGGCAGACCCAGTTCCGTGCTGATGTAGATGAGCGTCTGGACGCTATGGACGCTCATATGAGGAACTACTTTGGGAGGTTCCCACCACCACCGCCATCAGGCCCACAATGAGTTTATTTCTCCTGCCCCTATTTTATTTGCTGTTCTCTTTTCTACATTGAGGACAATGTTCGGTTTAAGTATGGGGGAGAGATTTAGACTTGCTATTTGTCTATCTTTTGTACATAGCTTTGTTTTTCTGTAATTTCCATTCGAGTATTTCTTTTCAAAAAAAAAAAAACGAAAAAGCCAAAAAGATGTAAAAAGGCAATCAAAATCCTGGGATGAGCTGAAAACCCGAAAGAGCGGTTCAGGTAAGAAGCAGGTAGTCTGACTGGTATAAACCGGTGCAAAAATGGACTAGAGTGATGCGAGTATTTGTGAGATATCTAGCAAAATAAAATGAGTGGCTAGGTGAAAACCCGAGAGGGCGCCTAGGCAAGATGAGCGTAAAGAAAAAAAGAGTGATTTTAGGATCATTTTGGAGGCTGGCGTCATAAGAAGAGGAGTCATAAGGACTCGGGTAGGCCACTCTGGAGCGATAAGGAGCTAGATTGGAGTTAGGATTAGAATAATCTTTGCATCACTTGTTTTGGTTGTCTGGAGCTGTTTGTTGATATGTTATAGTTGCTGGTGTCTTATTTTCTTGTACTTCCTGAGGCCTTGGTGTTTGATTGAGAGAGTAGGTTTATCATTAGCTTACTCGGGACGAGTAAAGGTCTAAGTATGGGAGAATTTGATAGGTGTCATTTCATGCATCTTTACTAGCAATTATTAGCATCATTTGGAGGAGTTTAGGATGAGATTTGAGGCTAAGTCTGTGATCCAGAAGTTGTGAAGAAAAGTAAAGATATCCAGGGTTTTACAGCTTAGATGGAGATGATGAAGATGGAGAAGGTTCTGCTGGAGTTTAATGAAGAAGACTACCAACACTTGGTAGTAATGAAGAGCAGAAGAGAAGAAGAAGAGGAGCTGAAGAGAGAAGGCGGGCAACATTCACCGCCCCGCGCCAGAGCCACCGCGACCCGACGGTGGTTCTCAGAGAAGACTGAAGGCCGCGCCAGTGGAGAAGCCACCGCCCCACGGTGGACCGCACCGCCCCGCGGTGGGCACGTCACGCCTCGCGGCCAGCAGAAGATTTTATTTCCTTTATTGCATTTCAGACTTTCTTATTTTTATTATTTTATTTCCTTTGTTATTTTCATTAGGTTAACTTATTTCCTAAACCTATTTAAGACCTCTTTCTGTAACATCCCGTAATTTTTAAGGGTATTTTGAATTATTTTTAAATTTTTCTTATGCCCGTTTTGCTAGACGGATTTAATTCAGTGAGTCTCGGACCTTCTGAAAAGGGGTCTGAGCTATGTAAAATTTTCCGAGCATTATATAATACAGTTGAGGTGTTTTCGGGGTTAATGTATCGTTAATGTACGAATATATTTAACCCGGAGTTAAGAAATTTAATCCGAACCAAGTTCGGATAAGAATTAACGAAGTCGGCCTAAAACCGCGACTCACCGCGACCTGACGCGATCAACCGCGATTCACCGCGATCGGCCGCGCTCGCGGTAATGCCTTTTGCTGAGCAATGTCGTCTTCCTCGCGAGGCGGTTACTGTAACGCCTCTGTTTTCTCTGTTTTTGGGCAGGCCAAGTGGCTCCTTTGCCTTGTCCCCTTGTCCCCTCCCTTGTTCCCTCAGATGAAGCTCGGATTGGGCTATAAAAGGAGGTGAAACCCGGAGCTAAGAAGCTCTTCTTCATCCTCTTCTTTCTTCCTCTGTTTTTCTGTCCACCATTGTTGAGCAAGTTTTGAGCTTTGTTGGGTGAGAATTCGAGATCCCTTTTGAGTGTTAGAAAGGTGTTCTTGAGTGTTGTGAGAAGCTTTGAGGTGTTGGGAGATCGAACCATAGACAAATCGAAGGCAAACAAATCGGTTTGGGTAAGAAATTCTCCATGGGAGCTGTCGAGCTTCGCCGCTGTCAGGCCACACGAAAACCGCGACTGGCCGCGACTCGCCGCGATCGCGGTATTTGTGTCCGAAGTTGTGTGTCTTGTGGTTTAGCTTTGGACTTGGCTCGTTTCCTTTGATTTCTTCTTGTATTCTTTTAGATTCATATATAAGTATATTGAATCTAACTTAGGGTCTTGTTATGGGCCATTTCTTAGGGATTTATTATCCAAGATTTGCTCCAGTTTCAGATCCAGGAGCCCGTTGTCTCTAAGCTTTGCTTAAGCTTCTGCGAATTTAGGCAAGTGGCGGTTCGCTCTTGCTCATCATTCCATACTTTCATTAATTATCAATTGTTTGTTGTTAATTAATTTGGGATGGTTTCTTGTTTATGTTGGGAACAGTTTTGATCAATTATTTGATAAAAGAAGTGCTGTTATAATAGGTTGTATATTGCTAGATACAGCGCTATTATGTTCATAATGGTTTTGTTGTGGATTTTAAAGGTGAAATTCATATAAAAAGATTATAATAGGTTGCATATACTGTTAGTAGCAACGCTATTTTGATATATATATATATATATAGATTGTTAGATCTATGATGTTGGCCTTGATGGCTTTGATTTGATATGATGTTGACTGTGTTGAACTGTTTAGTTAGCACGAGTATTCGTAGGGACGATGGATGGAGGTCTAGTCGTTTCTTGATAATTAAATGGAGAAAAGGGCATTGAGACCCTAATACCATTGGTGAGTCATGACTAGCCTCTATACTCGGGTATAGAGGTGGTGCACTTAGCTAGTGTCACAAATCTAGGGAGTATTCCCAAGGATCTCTCGTCTCGGGACGAGCAGATCATAAAAGTTTGTAACGTGATGTGTGTGTGTGTTGACATTTAATAAGATACGTGCCATGAGTATGCACATAATGAAAATGCCTTGACCTTAATATAAAGTGCCGTATGAGTAAGCACTTATTTAAAATGTTTGGCGAGTATTGCAGCTAGGCGCTAGTGCAGCTAGGAAAGCTCGTCTTAGTTGTAGATCGCTCGAATGCGATACTGTGATTCTGTGATTGTGTGTATATTATAAATTAAGTTTCCCAACATTTGTCATTGTTTCCTTTAAGGCTCATTTCATTTGGAGTCTTCTTTTGGGATTAATTGTTGTGAGACTCGGTCTCCAGAATCTTCTCTTGTTCATGCTGTTTTATATATTCTAGTAGGAGTATGATGGTTGACTAGCGTACTCGGTTATTATTCAAGGAACGATGAGTCTAACCTAATACGACTGCTTCGAACCACTCTGCTTTGTACCCTTGCGTAGTCTTTCATTAGACTGACCAACCGTTATATTCCTTGCATGGTTGGCTGGTGTCATCCGTCCGATTCGGCACATCAGGTATGTTGCAGATCTAAGAAGGCTAGAACGACTATGAAGATGAACGGTGTTTTGTTTTCGACAAGTTGTTTTGTCGCTTTGTATTTAAAAGATTTCCGCTGTGCTATTTTGTATTTCTGATGAAATTGGGTCGTTTTAGGAATCGTGTAATTCCGCGACCATGTGGTTTAATAAAAGTTATGATTTTAGTATTGTAACTGTGTTTTAAGTCAGTTATGACATCGGAAAAGCCTGGGGTGACTTCGGGGTTTACGTCCGGGGTCATCGGCAGTAGCGCTTTCAAATGGGGTTAAATTTGGGGGTGTTACACTTTCTAGGTCTTGAGCAGTCACGAAGCCAGACATCAGAATTCTATTATCGTTGTTTTTCTTATTAGGGTTTCATTCATCTTTGATGGAACACTAACTTCCCTTTGTTTTACTAGACGTTTGAAGCAATACAGTTGATGTGTTTGTGAGATTTCTATTCCTTGTTCTTATTCTTATACGCGTTGGTTTGATTCTCTTGGTAATATTGAATACTGATTTATGGTTATTCTTCATAGCCTGATCAACTAGGTTGAGTAATATTTATCAATTGCTAGGGTTTGCATATAGTGGAATACGAGTGCATATCTAGTAGCATACACGATTGTTGCATATAGTGGAATACGAGTGCGCAATCGTGAGTGAGAATCATTTGCATGTTATATTGTGATAAGTCTATCAACAACTGTGAGAATTGATATTACTTAAGATCAGGGTGGGAACAACCATAAGAATAGCGAAAGAACTTGGATTGAATAGATTTCAGTTATCGAATTATATCTCTGTATTGTGGATCTCGTTCTAGTGGAACTATTTTCCCCAATCATATTCTCAACTCAATCAAACTTGTTTGCTTTATTCTCCTTGATAACTAAAACCCCCCTTCCTTGTTACTTGTCAATCATAATTGCATACTGCATCAGATCTTCCATGTGGGTTCGACCCTTACTTGCTTACTATACATCTGTTTAGTAGGTCTGTTAGGACATTTACTTTGACTAGTCCATTCAACGATATTTGCACTGTATATTTAGGCCACGTCAGGCACCAATCAGCGTCTCATCCACATGCTCGTGCATGATGTCCGGTAGATGACATAGCCCGGACGCAGACGCATTGTTACCCCACTCGGCATTCGGTGTGATACGCCATGAGCGTAACTGCTTGCCTCGCTGCTAGAACCTCAACGGTGGCACCGGCTGTATATATATATAACAACATATGAACATATTTAAGCAATCCATTGGACTTATTTGTAATAAGATTAAGAATTACAAGAAATAAAGTTTCATGCAACTTACAATGCGCTGGTACAGGAGGTACGCCACGTGGTTGACAAAACTCTTGAGGAGTTCAGGGCTCTCCGGACCTCCAGGAACGCTCAACTGCAATTCAGGGTCATATCTCTCCTTCTTCTTTGATCGGGGCGGTTTTGCCCGCGAAGAAGAGGCTTTCTGAGGCTCCTCGTCCACGTCCGGAGCGTCATCTCTTGGCATCCAGGCATTGCTGGTCTGATCCTGAGTCCCCCATGTATTGTCCTGGTCCTACATTTATTAAATAAATCAGAAGTAATTATAATTTTTAAACAAATTCATGTTATACTAAATATATTTACCATAGGCTGATGATAGGGAGCATTCGGGTACACTATCGGGTTCTCCCAAGGGTTGTGTTGATCCTCAGCCCCCTGATAATACGAAGGGCTGTGATGAGGGCTCACATGCGGCGGTAGTATCGGCGGACTAAAAGTCGGCCCGTAGTAGTTATTCTGATCTATTGTATCAGAATAACCAAGCAGCGGGCTCCCTCGGTAGTCCGGGTAGAACTGAGGCTCAGAATCTGCCCTATCTCTAGGAAACGAAGGCACCGCCATTAAGCTCTGAGCGGAATTCATGCCCGCAATGCCACTACTGCTACCGGCTCTCGTCTGATAGGCGCCAATCTCATCATCCCGGTAGCATACATTCCTCCGTTGCCTTCTCTCCGTCATGTTCACCTCTTCTTCAGTCCTAAACGACTGTTCGCGGACAAGGTTGCGACGCCTCCTACGTGCGGTTCTTTCACCAGGCTCCATCTGCGGTTATATATCCACACATTTTAATCAAAATAATAGATTCTGTATTTTGGATAAATACTACGTCGGAGAGTCGCCGGGAACGAAGGAAAGCCATAACAAAAATGAAAATTCACACGTTACGTGTGATATGGCTCCACACGTTACGTGTGGAAACGTTTCACACGTAACGTGTGAATTTGCAGTTTACAACTGTCGGCGGCGACATTCCGGCGACACTCCGACGACATTCCGTCGTCTTCTCCGGCGCAATTTCCAGATTCCGATGAAAAATATTTTCATCAAATAATACAATAAATTCAACAAAAATCACACTATTTTAACAAATCTACCAAATACTATCACTTCCATTTGCATATTTTCACAAAAAATCAACCTAAATCCTCAACACCATTTTATTCAAATCTAATCAATTTTCACCAGTTCATATAAAAAAATACTTCAAATTAAACAAAAAATGAACAACAACATCAAAAACATCTATACAATATAGATCTACAATATGGATCTACAATATCTAACCCCAAAACTTCAAAATTTTTAAAAAAACCAAACAACAATTTCTACTAACTAACCTTTCAAAGATCTTGATTCAACGTAATGTGCGGAGTTCGTTGCTTCGTAACGAGGAGATCCACGAGACGCGTTATGCGGGAAGGGAAGAAGGGAGCTCGGACTGCGTTTTAGGATAATTGCTTCGAATGGGAGAAATCTGGCTTTTTAAGCCAGATTCACTCCACACGTAACGTGTGGAGCTGTCCCACACGTTACGTGTGGAACTGTCCTACACGTTACGTGTGGAGTGTCTCCCCACGTAATGTGTGGAGCTTGAAAGGGTCTGCTCCCGCGCGTAACGTGGGAAGCTTATTCCCACGTTACGCGCGAGCCTATGCGCTGAAAGGCAAAATTGTCTATGCGCCGAATAGTAAGGGCCTATAAATATACACGATTTCTATTTAGCGCACCGGCAAAATTTCTATTTAATGCACTGGTTCATCCGTGACGGACGCAACATGTTCATCCGTGATGGACAAAGCATGTTCATTCGTGACGGATGAACATGTTTCGTCTGTCACGGATGAACATGTTTCGTCCGTCACGGATGAACATGTTTCGTCCGTCACGGATGAACATGTTTCGTCCGTCACGGATGAACATGTTTCGTCCGTCACGGATGAACATGTTTCGTCCGTCACGGATGAACATGCTGATTCGCGACACGATTTTGGAATCGCCATAACTTTTGATTCCCTAGTCGAAACGCGCTGAAATTTGGAGGAGTTATAATTGACATCTTAATCTTTAATCTGACTTTGAAATAACTCAATTCGGGATTACATAGAAAAATTTATACTTCTCCAAAGACGGGATAAAAAATAGAGATCTCTTAAACGCCATGGCGAGTACAATAGCATTTAAGTCGGCTTACAATATCATTGAAATCATGGATCACAATAGAATTACAATGTGCGAGTACAATATCATTTAAGTCGGTTTGCGGCCTCGTCTCTTTCTTGTGCAAGAAGGTCTTAATGCCATCAGCTGAGAAACAAATGGATCATATAGACAAGCAACAGAGGCATCATGTGCATGCTCCCACATGATAAATACTGGAGGCAATGGTGACGCCTCTGATAGGACCATCTACTCATGGGTTCAAATAATTAATATAAAATAATTAAATGATTAGTACCATACCGAAATAAAATGTCTCTCCTTCTCAACATGGCAGATGCAGATCGTCTTAAGCTTATACGGCTCAAAGTCTTTAATGAAAGATTGTGGAGGCATATAAGGTGGTGAAAACATTTGACCCACTGAATTCTTGGGAGCTCTAACCTGAGATGGCCTCAAAGGAGTGGTAGGAGCTTTAGGGTTTCGTGAAGGTGTGCTAGTGGGCATTGGTGGCCTACCTCGTTGCTCCTTGAGAGGTGTCCCTTCTGTATCTTTGTCTGTGTACTTCGATGAAGAAGGATGTCTTTTAGTGGTATCTTTGTTTAGAACTCCCATTAGTCGTCCTTTATGCCTGACAATAGTCGGCTTTTGCAGACTAGTCCCCTCGGGGCGAGCTATGTCGTAAAGTCGTGAGACACATTTTTCTTGATCATCTGCTAACAGATTGAGGAAATGATCCGTATAAAATTGATCCATCAAAGATCTCGCAACTCTGCGCTTCACCTCACCTTCGTCTTGCACTTTTGACAAACTCAATCGTCTCCAAAACGGATGCAACGCTGAAGGCTTAATAGGGATTGAACTCGTCACATTTCTAGCGATGTCATCCACACACGGCAATCCATGTCTCACCCTCATCTGGCATGTACAGATCTTGTCACAAAATGGATTTTCCCCTTTTTTGTATTTCTTTGTCAAGCAGGCAAGTGCAACCTTAGATACTTTGTACTTCAACCGCTTGAAAACATCAGCTCATGTCCCAAGAGTCATCGTGCTTTGTACACTCTCGTTGAAGGTCCCCTTGATGTACTTTACTTGGTTACCCATCTTTGAATGATATTGACCAAATATTGTGTCTAGACTACCATGTGGAATAGTCAAAAAGTCTTTCAAGAACCTTCTTCCACAAGAAAGAGACGAGGTTGAACCTTCTTCCACAAGAAAGAGACGAGGTCGTTCGAACCTTTGTTTATATGATCCATTCGTTTCAAGAATCTTCTAGACCAAATATCCTTTGCTGCTTGTCTATATGATCCATTCGTTTCTCAGCTGATGGCGTTCGAACCTTCTTCTACAAGTAAGAGACGAGGTCGCAAGCCGACTTAAGTGCTATTGTACTCGCACATTGTAATGCTATTGTGATCCATGATTGCAATGCTATTGTAATCCGACTTAAATGCTATTGTACTCGCCTTGGCGCTTAAGAGATCTCTCTTTTTTTGTCCCGTCTTTGGAGAAGTATAACTTTTTTTACGTAACTCCGAATTGAGTGATTTCAACGTCATATTAAAGATCAAGATGTCAACTATAACTCCTCCAAATTTCAGCGCATTTGGACTAGGGAATCAAAAGTAATGACGATTTTAAAATCGTGTTCATCCGTCACGGATGAAAATGCTTCGTCCGTCACGGATGAATTAACATATTTCATCCGTCACGGATAAACCAATACGTTAAATAGAAATTTTGCCGGTGCGCTAAATAGCAACGACCTAAATAAATTTGTACAATCAACTTCTTCTACTCTAGTCTTCTTGCAGCATTGATCGCCTTTACGTGTGTGAAAGCAAAAAGTTATAAACTTTTCCTATTTTTACTTACACACCACTTGGATATAATATTGTCTGGACGTCATCCTATGTACAATGTTTATTTTATTTATGAAATTATATCGATCAAGTGTAGAGCTGTCAATCGGGTCGGTTAAGTCGGATTCGGTTCGGTTTTTTCGGGTTTGGGTTCAGAACAGGTCGGGTCATTTCGGATAACAGGTCAAGTCGGTCGGGTCATTACATGTCAGTGGGCGGTTCGGGTTAACCAACGGGTCAAGAGCGTCATTTTTTTAAATAATTTGTTCACTATTTAAATATTATTAAATAATTAAAAACTAATTTAAATATGTCAAAATAATTTGAAATGAATTAAAATAATTATTTTAATGTAATTGATATTACTAGACCAAAATCATATTTTATTTTAATTTTTATTATATTAATTTATAAATTTGTACATTATAAAAAATTATATACAACAAATTTTTTTTTTAGAATATTAAACATATTATCATTATTTATATGTCATTTATCATATATATTTTATGTTATATTTTATTAATACTCCACATTTATTCGTTAATCGGGTCAGGTTCGATCTCAGTAAATTTAGGTTCGGTAATTTCGGGTTATCAAAAATTTCGATCAAGTCGGGTCGGGTCCAAAAGCGAATCGATCAGGTCGGTAAAACGGGTACAATCACTTTTTGACAGCTCTAATCAAGTGGCATTGGGATTTTATAAAGATGACTACATGAATACCATCAATTTTATTATAATTAACTTTTTTAAATGTTGAATTAAACTACATAATATCATAATCATATTAATCCTAGAAGGATGACAAGAGATAAATTAAGGCAACATTAATAATACATATTAGGCGGTAACAATGGCTGATGGAGGTTGTTGCGGCGGCGGCAAATGATAATAATTGTAACGCATATTGCAACTGGGAAACATGATCAAAACCCTCGTCTGTTTCTTAATCCCATAAGCATCCGACGTGGACGACGAATTCACAAGCTTCTGCAACCATGTGTAGCAGTCCGTTTCCAACAAGTCCGACGTGTACTCTGTTGTTGCAATCATATACACCTTCACGCCGGTCTTGCCCAACCAGTACTCGCCATCTGCCCGCCCTCCCCCACTTGCCCGTCCCTTCCGCCGCCTTTACAGTCACCCGGTTGATGACAATGTGCACCACCTCCTTGCTCATGTCGAGCTTCCCCATAGAAGATGTGTTAGAATACCTATTAAATAATTTTGTATGTCACCAAGTTTTAATCCTCTAATCATCATGGCAAATATATATATAACTGTATAAGGTTAGCCTTATATTAAAAACAAGATATATTTACAGATCTCATATATAGACAGGAATGAAGTGGTTTGAAAATCATATAAATATTAAAAGTATCAATTTGCAGTCAGCTCTATAAAACACTTTGACCTAAATTATTATCCTACAATAACGTTGTGGTTTTGATAAAAAAAAAAAAAACCTTTATAACTAATAGAAAGGAAGTTACTATTGATCTTATGCGTTATCATTGGTAGGCCTAAAAACATTATTACAAAGAATTGACTAATATTGTATTGCAATATATGTGAAAGTCATGATATGGACAATATTAGTTGTCACAGACATTGTGTCTAAGCTAAAAAATTAAGCTTCAAGACAGCCTTAGGTGTTTCCTGTGCTTTTCGTAAACATACGGAACACTTCGGGAGCGTCCAAAGTTGTGTAGAAGCTTATGGAGCCTTCTAGAGAAATCTGAAGTCAGCGGGAGTGATCCGGACTGAACCGGAGAAGGGCGGACTGATCTAGAAGCGTGCAGAATATTCCGAAGCAACCTAGAAAAGTGTGGAGCGCACCAGAGTTGATCGGAAATTTTTGAAGTGGGCAACATTCTTTTTCTCCTTGGAAGCTCTCTAGAATCATTTAGGGCAAGACTAAGGCTAGTATTTTCTAGAATCCTCCATTCTAGATTTCTACATTGTAAAAGGGTGGAGCTCACCTATAAATAGCAAGTCACCCCCACCATTTGTATTCTTTCTTTTATGTAATAGTACGAGTTATTTCTCATATTTCCTTTGGATTATATTTTCTAGCCATCTTCCTTAAACACTTCATTTGCGACAATTATCAGAGTAAGGCTTGACTTAGTTACTCGAGTGAGTTTGGTTGTCTAAGAGTCGCAAGGTTTGAGGAGGAGTCTCCCGGTCTGTGTCACAGTCACGAGCGCATATACACTAACAAGTTCAATATATAAGTCTGATAGGATTCCATCAATAAAAGAACTAGACATTTAAGTTGCAAATTTTTGATGTGTGATATGTTTTTCTCCACAAAACTATATATAGATATATAAACTTTGTATAAATAAGCGTTCATGGTAGATTTCTTGTAGGGGCAGATGGTTTGGAGGGTGAAGATGGAGTTGGTGACGCATGCCCCGCATTCGGCTAGAGAGCCACGACAGACAAAGATGGCGTACACGGAATCTTGGCCGACGAAAGTGGCATTGTAGAAGGCGTTGACTGCGGTTGAGCGATGGGTGCGGGAAATGAGGTCGAAGAAGAGGTGGTTTAGGTTTTCGTTGAAGCTAATGCCGACAGCGAAGGAGTTGTGTCCGCAGTCGGTCATCAAGCTACCGTCGTTATCGGGGAATTCACCGGCAACGAGTTAGGAGTGAGGTGAATAGAAAGAAAGCGGGTATCGGATGTGGGTCGATTTTCTTCGGAGAATCCCTAGAGTCGACCAAAGTGGTGGTAGATTTGTGTGAAGGACACCAGAGTGGAGTAGATTCGTTCAGAGGGGACATGGTTTTCTTCGGAGTGGATTCAGAGTCATCCAGAGTGGTCCGGTGTCTACTTGGATTGATTAAAACCGAGATTTTGTTGATAGTAATCATGGTTTTGTGAAGTCCGAAGCCTAATTCTGTCAGCGAAAGCCGAGATCGACCTGCTTTGATACCATAATGTGATATGATAATTGAGTGCATTATGTTTATTTTTAAAGAGATTGACAAAATTATATATATGTTATAAGACTTGCGTAATAAGAAAGCTATCAAAGATAATATAATATTAAATTAAACTAAAATAATATACTACTAAAGATAATAATTTACCTAACCTAATATGATAATAGATAATTCTAAAGATATCATAAAAATATTATTATCTTATAAATACCAACTGGTGTATGATCAAATTAGGAAAAATTATTTAAAGGCGCATAATAAACGTTAGGATGTGGTTCTGGTGAGAACCAATCCCTAGGAGAGAACATAGAATAACTAAGGAGCTGCCACGTAGCAACCTAATTACAGCACCCGCGTACGCGCTTCCTCTTCTCCGTACGTCTTCCTCTTTCTCCTCCTTCCTTCACTCTTCTTCCCATGGCTTCCTCCTCCTCCTCCAGGTTCCTACCGAATCGAAACGCTGCCGCCGCCGCCAACAAGCTCTCCTCCACCTCTCTTTCAAGCCCCAATCCTCCAGAACCCTACCAAATCGAAACGCCGCCGTCAATTTCAAGCCCTAATTCCACAATGAGGAACCCAACCACAACAAGACTTCTCACTCCTTTTCTCTTCCTCTTCACACCAGATCTGTCTTGTTTCTCTATTTTCCTCCTTCATAGATCTAGGTTTTCGATTCTCTTTCCCAGATCTATTTTTCTAATTCCTAGATCTAGGTTTTTCGCTCCTCCGCATCTTCACCGCCAAATTCGAGCAAAACCTGTAAATGGAGGGGCAAATCGAGGAGCAAATCTTGTCAATGGACGCCATTGTTGCTGGATTTGAGAAATCGAGATTGAAAGGAAAAGAAAGATGAAATGAGATTTGACAATGAACGATTTTGATTCCATCAATGAACTGTTTCAGTCATGACCATGAACAATTCTTATCATTGCCATGAACTAGTATTTTCAAGGTCAAGAACTCTATGCTCAAATGAACCATGAACCTTTAGATTCAAGTCCATGAATGTTCCTGTTATATGCCATGAACGTCTCTGTTAAATGTCATGAATGTCCGTGTTAATCGTCATAAAAGTCTCTACTAATTACCTTGAACGTTTCGGTAACTTACCACGAACGTTAATGTTCATCTCCATGAACGTCCATGCTCATGGTCATGGCTTGAAACATCAGTGTTCATGGTCCTGGATGCAAGTGTTCAAGGCGTTGTTCAATGACAGCGAACAAAAAAAGTGTCCAGCAAAAAAATAAGCCAAAATCACAAGTGTTCAAGGCTTGAAACATCAGTGTTCATGGTCCTGGATGCAAGTGTTCAAGGCGTTGAACATAATTGTTCAATGCCAGCGAACAAAAAAAGTGCCCAGCAAAAAAAAAAGCCAAAATCCGTATTATTCGTCAATAAAACGCGAATAATACTGTTTCCAGTCTTGTACATCCATATTCAAGGACATCAATAAAAACGTTCAAGGATACTTAGTTGACAGTTCATGGATTTTTTCTTTCAACTGTTTTCAGCCTTTTACATCCATGTTCAAGGACATCAGTACAAACGTTCATGGATACTTAAATTACTGTTCATGGATTTCTCTCAAATGTTTTCAGCCTTTTACATCCATGTTCAAGGACATCAATATAAACGTACATGTTCATGGTCATGGCTTGAAACATCAATGTTCATGGTCCTGGATGCAAGTATTAAAGGCGTTGTTCAATGACAGCGAATTAAAAAAGTGCCCAGCAAAAAAAAAAAAGCCAAAATCACAAGTGTTCAAGGCTTGAAACATCAGTGTTCATGGTCCTGGATGCAAGTGTTCAAGGCGTTGAACATAATTGTTCAATGCCAGCGAACAAAAAAAGTGCCCAGCAAAAAAACAAGCCAAAATCCGTATTATTCGCCAATAAAACGCGAATAATACGGTCGAAAAATTCGGTAAAAATTCGGCACGCCCGAATTATACGGCTTTTAATGAAAGTCTAATATGGGCCCTTGATTCGCCTCCGATCCAACGGCCCCCTTTTATTCTCAATTCTCTCCTATTTTCCTATTCTCATTTGATGCTTTCCCTAAACGTTATTTCTAAACATAAGAATACAATTTCATCAACCAATAAAGCAATAAACATGTCAAAGAGTCGATCATGAGATTAAAAGTTATCAATTAATAAATTCACTACCAAGCAACATAACAAAGTAAGTTTTAAGCAAGGCGTGCAAGTAAATTAATTAAGGTTTGTTTGGTAGTAGTATTATGAAAAAATATATTAATAAGTGTGTTTGATAAGAAAAATATTTTTGTATAGGTTCATGTGTACTTTTTTCAAAAGTGTATAGTGGAAAAAGTAAAATAATTATATTACATGTTTATTGAAAATTAATAAAATACTTTTTGAAGAGAAAAAAAATATAAGTAAAAAAGATCATGTACCAAACATAGCTAAGAAGAAGTCACTTTAATAAATAATATTGACCCCCTACAAACATATACTCTCTCCGTTCTAATATATAAGCAATATTTTCCATTTTGGGCGTCCCAAAATATTTGCCCCATTTCAACTTCTTTCCATTTTTGGAATTTTTTTTTTCCACTTCTACCCTTATAAAATCAATACAATTCCTAAATTATCTCTCTTTAATTTTGTTTTTTTCTCCCATCAACTACTCTCTTCATCTTCTTCCCACAATTCATTTCACATACCCCATCATTAAAATACTCATCTCATATATCTCTCCACCATTGAAATACCACCATTTATATTTTTTGATACCTCGCCATTAAAATTAGAAATGTTCATAATTATCCGATCCGGTCGATCCGATTTATTGATCTGATGATGTGATTCGAAAATTATTTTAATCAGGGGTGTTAATATTTTTCCTATTTTTATTAATGTGTAAACATTAATTTTTTTATTAGGGATGAAAGTAATGAAGTTTAGATAATTAAATATTTATCCGATAATGAACAGACAATTATTGACATTAATATTTTCATTTGAGGATATCCAATCCGATAATTAAATATTTGTATAAATGTGTAAACATTAAAAAAAATTATAAGCCGATATTTAAATATTTTTATTTGAGGATATCCGATCCGATAAGCCGTATCGGATCAGATTTGTATAAATGAACAGTAATCTCATCTCTCTCCTCTCATATCTCTCTCCCTCTCATATCTCTCTAACCCTAAAAACCCTAGCAGCTCACCATTCCCTTCCATCACTCTCGGCTCTCTCGCTCTCTCACTCTCTCACTCTCAGATCTAAAATGCTTTGCTCTCTAACCCTAAAAACCCTAGCTCTCTCACTCTCAGATCTCTCGCTCTCAGATCTCTCGATCTCGCTCTCAGGAGAAGCCTCTTGCTCTCATCTCTTTCGCTCTCAGATTTCTCACTATCAGATCTCATCTCTCTCGCTCTCAGATCTCTCGCTCTCAGATCTCTCGCTCTCGCTCTCAGGCGAAGCCTTTTGCTCTGATCTCTCTCGCTCTCAGCTCTCAGATCTCAGATCTCTCTCTAGAACCCTAAATTTGTCCCCTTTGGTTGACTCTCCCTCTGATATCTCTCCAAAACCCTAAAAATTATACTGTCCCCGATTCATCATGAGTAGCTCCTCCTCCCAACCCTGGTCCTCTTGTTCTAGCTCTCCCACTCCCAGCGAAAATTGCTCTGAGTATCCCAGGTGCGATGGAGGTTGTCACTTTTTGGGGCATCACACATACACCCCTGAAAGATCTGAGGGTTCGGTGGACGGGGAAAACGGAGGAGGTCGATCTCCGGAGGTGATTGTGATTCCTGACTCGGATGAGGTGGCTTCGCCTGACCCTGTTGTCATCCCTGATGTCCCAGATGTCGTTGATGTCCCCGATGAGGCTGACGAGGTGGGTTCGCCTGAGATAATTATCATCCCTGATTCGTCGGATTATTAGGGGAGTTCCTTTATCCCTTTTGATTGTGTTTTCTGTTGTTGCATGCGTATTTGAGATGGATTGTTGGATTGCCCCTTTATTGATTATGTATTTGAGATGGATTGTTGGATTGTCGGATGATAATTGTTGGATTGCCCCTTTATTGAATGTGTGATCTGTTGTTGCATGCATATTTGAGATGGATTGTTAGAGGCATGATTCTTGATTGTTCACTGGTGATGATCTGTTGGTGATGGTTATGTGGATCAACTTATATTTTTTGATGAGTTGTTGTTTGATTTTCTGTTAAGGTCCTATGTATAAGCTACATTATCTGTTGGTGATGGTTCTGGTGATGATCCGAATGTTGCTTATGTACCTGTACATGATGTTCATCTCCTTACTTCTTGAGCTTTTCTCTGAATGTGGCTTATATACTGGGATAGATGGAGTAGTGATAAAACAATGATGAAGTCTTTTTAATCTGAGATGCAAGTTCATGTAAATTGATTGCATTAATATTCCATAAGAAACCAGTTGATATTGACTGAATGAGGCTTATGGTTATGTTAGTGTTATATCAATGGCCTTGTGTCAGTGATGCTTGGGGACATCTGAGTTTCCGTTTTGTTAATCAATGATGAAGTCTCTTTTATATGAGATCAAGTTCCTGTAATTAGACTGCATTAATGTGCTATGAGTAACCAATAAATATTTACTGAATGTGGCTTATGGGTATGTTAGTGTAGTGTGGTTGGGGTTGTGTTAGGGATGCTTGGGGACATCTGAGATTAAAAATATTTAATCAATGATGAGGTCTTGTAATACTGAAATGCAACTTCATGTTCTCACACTACATTAATGTGCTATAGGAAACCAGTATATATTTATTATTGTTGCTTATGGGTATGTTAGTGGTTAGTCTATGGGCTTGTATCAATGATGATTGGGGACATCTGAGATTTTTTATGTTGTTATACCATAGTTGAATTATGCTTGTTTGCTTGTTATGTTTGTCTGTAGTTGGATGCTCTGTAAATGCATGTTATCTGCTTGAGTACAATATAAAGACAATATAACATGTAAAGACATTATAAAAGACTGCATATTCACAAAAGTTTATAAATTCATGCATGATATAATCCTAATTCTTTACAAAACATTTCAACTGTCTGCATCCAAACAAAAGTGCCTAAACCTTAATGCCCCCTCTGTCCCATAATATAAGCTAATCTTTAAATTTGTCCCCTGTCTAGACAAAGAGTTCCTGAGTGTCTTGCTCTTCTTCTTGAGTTTGTTGTTGTGTGTATTCTGTTGCTTTATCTTCACTGTATTGTTGTGCATTTGATGGTCCTGCTGCTTGTACTCCTTGTCCCCCATGAGCAAGGCCCCAAGCTTCTATGACAACCCATATTGGTGCTTGAACTTGTGTTGGTAGATTGCCCTCTACTTCTAATCTTTTCTTGTTCACATGTGGCATATCATAACCATTTCCTCCTTGATCTTTCATTATCTCATTCATGACATATTGTAATGTCATCCACACATTACTTAGAGTTTTAGGGTCTAGCTCATAAAATGCTTGATGAACTGCATCTAATATGTGATCTACATTCTTAGGCATCTTTTTATGCATTAATGATTGAATGCTTCTAAAGAATCCTAAGTCTAATATATTCAAATCAGGACTGTTTGGTGGTTGTTGAGTTAGAATGAAAGTAAATCCTTCCTGCTGATATACTTGCTGCCATTCTGGATCATATTGACTTATGTGAGCCTTTGCATTATCTTGTTGAATAAATATTACCTTGTGTTGTCCATCTTGTGGCCACTTTGCCTTCATTGCTGGAACTATTTGATTGATCAACATACTCCTTGTCACCTTCTGGTTTACTGATTCTACTAGCTTGGTCACTAGTGTCCCCTTTGGTCTGTTTTTGGATGCTCTTTTGGTTGGCTCTTTGTATATGAATGGAAAAATACCAATTTTACCATCAAATGTGCACTGTCCCTCTGAATTGAACCTTGGCCTTGCAACTGCAGCAGTGAACATTACTTTTGGAATAAATTTGCTTGAACTTGCAGCCCTGTATTTTCCCTTTTCATTTTGTGCCAGATAAACCCTCTGTGATTTCTTGCTAAAAAAAAAACCATTTTTCATCCAAATGAACATAGTCATACATTGGATAATATTGCCTCTTTGTTTCTGCTGTATCACCTTGTAGTAGGCCTAGTATCCAAGATAGTCTTGCAATTTTATTGGCATCCTTCAATCCAGGATGCAGAGGATTTGTATGTGGCTTCATGACTCCCCTCTTGATCATCCTATGTGCTGTACTCTTTGATATGCCAAGATTTGTTGCTAAATCTCTGATACAAGATCTGTCCCCCATATTCAAATTTTTGATAGCATCTTGTGACACTTGAATTCTCTTTCTACCTGAGTTGTGATACTTTGTGCTGACATTGAATCTCTCATTTGCACTTCTTTGTCTCTTGGCTATGCCCCATATATTGCCTATGCACCATCTTGATACATTAAATTCTGTTGCTGCAGCATTAATTGCACCGTGTTGTAGCTTTCCATTCACTGTTCTGTCTAGAAGCCACAGTAAAATATGCATTCTCTGAACACTGCTGAGCCTGTTCCTGTTTGTCTGGTGATGACTTGCTGCTTCTGTGTGATGCTCTGTTTCTGCATGAAATGATGCCTCTGTTTCTGGTTCTTGGTTGAGATCAAAGTGAATGTCATCTTGTTCCATGTCCCCTAATGGCTGGTTGAGATCAAGATGGAACCCATCTTCTTCCATCCCTCCTTCATCACCACTGAAATGATGTTCATCATCTAGAGCTGGTTGGTTGAGATCAAAGTCTAAAGACCCATCTTCTTCTATCCCTCCATCACTATTGAACTGAAGTTTCTCATCCAGAAATAGAGCTGATTGGTTGAGATCAAAGTCTAAAGACATGGGAGCAAGCAGTGATGCTGTTTTTTAGTTTTTTTTTTTTGGAACAGCAAGTTCAAGAGTAAATGCTTGCATTTACTCTTGAACAGCTCTTTAATGGCTCTATTAATAGAGTTGCATATATGTAAATGCTGATTTTTATTGGTTGATATTTGTGATGATCCGTGTGATGTTGTTTCTGCAATTCTATTGGCTTAAAAAAATTTGCCTTGGTTTGCAAGGAATGTCCCCTGTAAAACAGCATTAATTTGCTGTAATCCCTTGTACTTTTCTACAACAAATTGCCTTGGATTGTACTTGTTCATTCCTCCTTAATTCTTGAGCTTTTGCTCAAATGTAGCTTATATACTGGGACAGAGGGAGTATAATACTCCCTCCGTCCCTAAATATTTGTCCTGTTTGACTTTTGGACAATGTTCATCGTTGAAGAGAATCTTTAAGATTTCTTCCAATATATAAGAAAAAACATAGTCATGTGGGGTCTTATTTGATTCGTCTCAACGAGTACTTTAATAATATCAAAAAATTATAATTTTAAGATTATGTAATTAGAGATATTAACGATACAAAACCCGTCTCGACATTTGAACCCGATCAAATCAGAACCATCTTTGCGGGACAGAGGGAGTACATATCAATAATGCCAGATCATTGGGACATCCACCGGATAAAAAACTCTGATATGTATCTGATACGGTATTAGAAAACATCATATCGAACGAACCAAATACGAACTGAATATAAACGGATTTTTGAATTGTGCTGACAGATCGAATGATTTTAAACCCTACTTACAAGAAAAAAAATGATTTTTAGAGATAAGTATAACATAATTACTAAATGTACTCGTACTTTATATCTACTTTATATATCTACGTATGCGTATTTTTCATTAAAAAAAGGTTAAAACAAACCAAATAATTGTGTATGCAATTCACAAGCTTCAATGGCTTGTAATCAGCCACCTCATGCTTTGGTTTGTTTCTCTCACAATATGTTTACGCGTACACATTTCTTTCAAATTGAATAAAGTCGGTAAGGATAAAAAAAAGCTGAGGGTTGATGTTTTTTTTTTTGTTTTTTTATGAGAAAAGAATTTGAAGTATCCGACATAACAACCTAAACAATGTCGGGTAGATTGAGAGGTCGATAAATCGGCGCCGGTCAAACCGGACAATGAAAACAAACAAATCAAGCATGAAAATTACAACAAAGTAAAAGTAGAGCTAAAACGACCTAGAGCGAGTGATGAGTAAAGCACGGTCAGATAAAAGCGTCACCGGAAGACGAGTCAGACAGGAGAAATCATGCGAAAGTGCTGAACGGACTACCATGACGTTGCCATCTCTTCTAGGAAGGATCTTCAAGAGTCTCAACCATGACGTTGTCCTCGTACAAGAGGGATCTTCATTAAACCACATACACGACCACGACCACGACCGGACACTTAAACATCACCCTATATCAGCTCCACAAATGCCGCGAAGAATTTGACACTCAAACTTAAAATAAACGGAATCACAATAAATAAATAAGGGTATAAATTAATGTGAAAAAAAAACATCAATTAATCTTGGTATATGATAATCATGAATGTACCGTTTTGTTTTTAAGGGTAAAAGGGTTAAATAATATATTTGATAAAACAATCAAAATACATTATAAAGTGAATAATGATTATGGGTTAAAAGGCCCATTGATTGGACTTGATAAGCATTAAAATTAATAAACTTTTGTGATGCTTGCACAGGAAGCACAAGTCAAGTCAAAAACCCCCTTGTCTACTCTTGCACGGCAAGATAGATCTGACATCTATTTATATTTATATTTTTATTTTATTTCTCCAATTTCCATCTCCCATGGGAGATGAGTTGGATCTTGACTCATGATGCAATACAAGGATGGACATGGGACAAGCAACACTCCCATAGAAGGGGGGGGGGGGGGAAGGGGTGGATTCAGAGAGAGTTTTGTTTGGTCTGAGGGTTTAAATTGGGGTGGTGGTTTTGAGTGCTGCAAGTGACAAAACAACCACCATGGTGGCCGGAGCAGAGAGCACCGACAATGGGAGGCCATGGGGTGTCGACTATGGTCGAGTTGTTGGCCAAAAGATTAAGAGCCAAATGGAGGAGATAAACGAGGCTGATTTGGCGTCTAGGGTTTCAAATGGGGGTTTTGGGTTTGGTGGTTGAGGTCATAGTTCCGACATAGCGATGTGCTGCGATTGGAACAATACATGGAAAGTGTTCGTGGTTTTATAGTTGATATTCAGGGCGAGAGTGTTTCCTGATGGTGGTGCGGTGGAAGGTGATTCCGATGGTGGTGAGTATGATCCCGAAAATGATGTAGTGGGAGGTTTTCCCGAAGGTGGAGGGTTAGCACTCTTTCTTGTTTTAACAAGATCCATTTTAGCAGCATAGAGTAGAGACTAGAGATTCAAGGGGTATTTTGTAATTGGGTTGATAAAGATCAGGATTAAATCTCATAGGGATTGAATTAGAGGGGTAAACAATACAAGTGGACTCCATAAGCATAATTCCTTGCTCTGCACTTACAGGAGTTATTGATTTTTTACAGGAGTTAACAATACAAGTGGCTCCCCTTCAGCAGGGAGCTTTTTTTGGTGATTTTATTAGTTTGTTGTCTGTTACCGGTAATGACTTGTGAAGCCCCGGTAAATAAAATGTTTTTGAGGTTTACAACCTTGGTAATGGCTTGTGAAGCCCCAATGTGTAGAATTTCAGAAAAATAGCAAGTTGTTTTTCTTATGAGGTATAATAGATTTACTTTAGTAAAGATAGGACGATAAACCCAACATGAAAGTTGAGATATATTTGAGGGATTAAGTCTAATCTGGATTTGGCCTCAACAAGATGGGTCTGATAAAGGGACGGGCAATCTTCATCAGAAAGAATTTAGCTGGGAATCCAGGTTCTGGTATGCTTGATTTCCAGCGAGATGAAGAACAAGCAACCATGTTCGGGTTTGATTTTTAATTTGGGGAGATGAGCGCTAGGTATTTGCTGGTGGATGATTGAAATTGATATTCATATGTTTTTAATGGGCTTTAAGACCCAAACATATAAATGGTATTTTATTTTTTCCCCTTGTTTACCAAGCTGCTTTTTTCCATTAACATTATTTTTTCCTTCGTAAGTTTTACTCTGACGAAGAATCTCAGATGACACAGGTATTGAAAATTGAAAATTTATATTTTCCTTATATTCGTGTTAAGAAGGAGATTACTATTGTCATTCCTTTGTTTTTGTTTTTATTACTGTGGGCTTGCTTTTTTTATATTTTTTGGTAATTTTTATGGGCTTGTTTAAAACAAATAGGAGAAGGCCCAAAAGACAACATCTCCCAATTTTTGATCAGGTTTCTTTAATGATAGTGTTTGGATGAAGAAGCTTGCGCAACAAGATGTGGTTGGACTTCAGATTTTTTCTTCTTGTTCTTCCAATTGGTGGTGATGAGCAAGAGAGAAAGTGGGTGGAGAGCAGGCGGATGAAGAAACTAACGAAGGTGGCAAGTCAGAAATGACTTGGTGCGTTTGGTTATAGATCTGATGTTGGTGGTGAGTGGAGGGATGAATCAACAAAGGAATCAGATTGTGGATGTTGAGGTCATTGCTAGAAGCCTTGGAGCTGTTTCGGATGTTCCTGTTTTCGGTTCTGATTTGGTAAAAATGATGTATTTGACACGATTAATTGGTAGGTTGAATAAGAAGAACATGGGTTTAGTAGAAAGCATTCTTATATTTGTTGTTCATTTACATTGGATTTTAGCTGGTTTGAAAAGAAAACTATTCATGATGAGGAATCGACCCCACAATTAGTGCCAATCTTTGATGGACCGATCACTAGGTCAAGGGCGAAGGAACTGCGTCAAGAGCTGGAGACGTTTATGGCACATGCACTATCACATGACGAAGAGGACAAGTCCAAAGTCAAGGCGTTGACTTTAATGGTCAACGTTACCTATGTTTAATAGTCTTATTAATTTCTGCATTGGATATTTTTAGGATTATTATTTAATTGTGTTAAGCTTTCTATTTTCGGATATTTCGGAAATAATTGTAGCCTTTTGGGAAGCATAAGGCCGGCCACACCTTAGGGTATTAAAAGGCTCCCTTGTCTTCTTCCTTAGGCAGATTTCTCATATTTGTTAAACACAAAACAGAGCTTTGTTTGCTTTGAACTTTGCTCCCCGTGAGAGTCTCAATCGATTGTTACTTCTTGCTTAGTTGTTTTCGTCTTTGTCAAGTCCCTCTGGAGTTGGTGATTTCGTACATCATAAGCACCCTCTCCGTGCTCCAAGTTCGTTAGCGATTCTTGGTTGTGTGGCGTTGTAGAGATCGGGTCGGTAGATCGTTCGACAAGGTTCCTTGCACCCGACGCAAGAGGGTTTTCTCGTCGTTTCTATTGGTTCTTTCTTATCATCCCTTCATTTGTTTCACTTCCGCCATATTCTAATTGTTCTTGTTTTTCATTGTTTAAGATTCGTTGCCTAGATCCATCCCGACGCGGCTAATCCCCATATCAATTCATGAATGAGAGGATTGAGAAGGGATTTCTCATGTTATTTTAATATTTCAGAGGGATTTTCGCAACTTGTATTAATGTTTTAAGGAGTTACCTCTTCAAATCCGGACGAACCGCTCTACATTGGAGAGAGTCTCCTTGGATTCATTAGAAGGTTTCCTTCTGAGAATTTCATTTGAGGTTTTGGCCACTTGTTGTCATCGTTGTTCAACCTTTTAACTGTCGTTGTCAAAAAAAAAAATTTGTTAGCAAGTGAAGGGTGTATCTTTTTGTAGAGTGTTGATGAATATGTTTGCATTTGGGCTCCGGTGGATGCGTTCGCAGCTCTGTTAGGCGTCGACGATATTGTTGATCTTGAGTATTTTTCATAAGTTGTTGATGATATAAGGGATTTCTCAGATTGTAAATGGGGTTTTCCCATGATTGGTGTTGATTATTGTTTTGAGATGGAATGTTTTTCCTTTTGATTTTTTGAGATTTTCTTAAAGATTTTTTTGGGATTTTAGAGAGAAGAGAGAGTCCCTCTCTCTAAAATATCCCTAATTTTGAAAATAAGTGAATGTGTGAAACCATAAACTGAGGGTTGATTTATAAGAAGGCTGCCTATTTTGATTCCTGTTTGTCATACAATATACCTTTATTTTAATAAATTAAATAAAATGTCCCTATATATTAAACTTTCAAATGTCATTTTTGCCTTCATTCTTTATATGATAATACAACATAATAGATACTTCTTCCTCTATCATGGGCAAATAGTCGCAACCTTGTTGTTGTTGTTGACGTTGCCGCCATCAAGTATATTGCGTTCAAATTGCGGCACTCGTAAAATAGTTTCCTTCAGACTGAGGGGAACTTAATTGATCAGTGTACAAAGTAGTTAAAACCATAAAGAGGGGATTTGAAGAGATGGGTGATTATTAAATTTGTCAAGGAGTAGTAGAAGAGACATAATTACCGAAAATTGCATGTCTTCATTGCAGAAGGTTCAAATTAGAAGAGGTTTTGCGGGAAAATGGGAGAGATGGATTCTAATGTAATTTGATAAGTATTACTGTCTTAAGGATAAAAAGAAATTTTTAAATGTTGACTTTTTTTCCGGTGATGTTTAGCAATTTCCATCTAATAAAATTTTGTTCATGTATATGCGTTTTATGTGGATTTTTTGGTTGTGGTTTTTGTTTTGGGCGAAAAAGATCGACTCGATCTGTATCGTTTAAAGAATGACAACTATACAACAATTAGATTGATAATATCTAGATAGAAACAATGTCAAGAAATATCCATTTTGGTGCCCAAAATTGCAAAGTAGGTATTCTTTTTTTGGATATGAATGCAATATTCAAAAATATACCCAAATAAGGGTGTTTTGGTAAAATTACCCAATTTCAAAATTTTAAAGAAAAGATAAATTAGTTTCTGAATTTATCTTTTCTTTAGATTCTCTTATACTTTAAAATATATAAATTAATTTATGAATTTATATTTTCTTAGGTTTGGGAGAGAAGTGGGAGAGATCTGGGAGAGATCTGGGTTAGGGTTAGGGTTCGAGGCGATCGAGGATCTGGGAGAGATCGAGGCGGGGGGAGAGGGAGGAGAACTCGAGGCGGAGGGGGAGGAAACTGTAATTTCGATTTGTGGGAGATGGAGTTCGCCGGGGGGAGAACTCGAGGCGGGGGTAGAGGGAGGTCGCCGGGGGCAGCTGGAACTGCAATTCGAGGATGGAGGTCGTCGTGGGCAGAGGGAGGTTGTCGAGGGAGGTCGCCGGCGAGTTGTGGGAGATGGAGTTCAACCCTTCGATTTAGGTTTAGGGTTTGAAGGTGGAAGGTGAGGAGGCAGTGGGGGAGGCGGTTGACGGCGGGGGGAGCGAGGTCGAGATTTGGCCGATGAGGCGGGAAGAGGCGGAGACAGAGAGATCTGGGAGAGATCGAGGATCTGGATCTGGGAGAGCCGGAGAGCGATCGAGGTTTCGATTTAAGTTTGGATCTGGATCTGGCCGGAGAAGGCATTGGACTCGAGGCGGAGGGTGAGGAGGTGGGGGAGGCGGGGGGCTGAAAAGAGGATGGAGATGGAGATGGAACCAGATCTGGATCTGGAAAGAGGATGGAGATGGTAAACGGAGCGAGGTCGGAGAAGATGACCGAGAGGGAGTCGAGAGGGAAGATGACCGGAGAGCGAGGTCGGAGAAGACGACCGAGAGCGAGGTCGGAGAAGATGAACAGGAAGATGAATCTGGAATTTGGGGGTGTGCAAAATGTTAGGGTTTGTAGGTTAATGATAAATTAGTTTAAAATTATCAAATTTTAAACTATCAAATTTTAGTGATGAAATGATTAGTAGATTAATGATAAATTAGTTTAAAATTTTATTGATTATTATAATATTTTTAATTTTATTTTATCTTTTTATTTATAGAAAATAAATTTAATTTCAGATTTTTTGATTAAAAAAAAAGATTAAAGAAAATCCAAAAAAGTTACTTTAGGATATTATTGTAATATCTTTTAAAAGAAGTACTATTTTGCAAATTTTAACACCAAAGTGGTATAGATTTGCAAATGAGCCTATCTAGATAATCCAAATCAACTAGAAATATAAACGTAATAAGTTTAAAATAATGCGAGGACTGGCTTATCTCCTTCGAATAAGAGGTCGGTCGAACCAAAGGAGCCGGATGTCGGTCGTTTAAATACCAGAACACTAATTTCGAACGGATAAACTTAGACGAATGTAGAAATGGGAGAATAGTTGTCTGTGTTATGTCAAAAAATGCTTGTCCCCTTACAATGATTCCTAACCCCTTTATATACATTTAATCTCCGAAAAGATCTAGCCGTTTCCTCGTCCGTGATCTTCGCCTGTTGGCTTTAATTGCCGGATTTGCCATGATCTTATGGCATTTATGTCTAGATCATGCAGGCTTTGTAATCGTTATACGGGATCTGGGTTTTTCGTAACGTTCCCGATCGTGTCGTTGCCATGACCCCGGCTTTGTCGTCTGATCTTTGATTGCTTCATCGTTTGGTCGCTTCTATGTTTGGTCGCTTCAAAGAGAAAAGATGGCTTTGCTTACTGGGCTGCCTCTTCTGAGGGTCCAATAAGAACATGGCCCAACAATTGCCCCAAGGAATCGAGCCGGGCCGGAAATGGCAGTTGAGGGACGGTTGGATTTCTTCTCCTTCTGCTTCTTTCTGGACGTGATCTTTTCCTTGCTGATTTGTTGTAGCGAATCGATGACGTGTCGCCTCTTTATTGGTCGACAGATTTGACTGCAGTTTTAAATAGTTTCCCATAAATGGCCATCACTTCCCTTTCTTTTCGCCATCATCTCTTTTGGTTTCTAGAAAGATTTTTTGCTCCAAAGGTAAGGATTTTTTCTCTGTTGCTTTCCTTCTGCTCGTACTATGTCGTTTCCGAGATCAAAGAAGTCTAGGGCTTCGTCTTCTAGCGTTGGTGAGAAGGGTAGCGAATTCTCCCTCTCGAATCTTCTCAGTTCAGAAGACTCCTTGGCAGGAACCCTAACTCAATCGGAGTTGGATGCGATTTTAGAAGTGGGTCAATTCCCCTCCGAGACGGTGGCTCGTCTTCCTTTACCCCAGGAGCGGGCCGACTGGTGTCGTGACGGGTGGATTTGCTTCTTCGAATACCCCTTCAGGATAGGCCATTCTTTTCCGTTCTCAAACCTGGTGAGGAATTTCTTGTCTGTCCTCAACCTTGCTCCGTGTCAAGTGATGCCGCATGCGTGGCGTCTCCTTAGGGTAGTCGATCTTTTGGTGTCTAGTGTTGAAATTGATTTTGATTTCGACGCTCTTTGGTATTCGTACTACCTGAGTAGTCGGGGTTCTTCTCGTTTTCAACTGCGTCTTAGACCAGATAGGCAGCCGATTGCTTTAAACCTTAATGTCAATGATCGCGGATGGAGGTCGCTATTCTTCTTTGTTGAAAGGAAATCGCTTGAGGGGGGATTCAATTGCTCTTTCTTGCGTGATGTTTGGAGGACGACAGGTATCGTGTTAGTCTATGAGTTTGTATGTTTTGACGCCTTTGTTAACTTGCGCTTACGTGTATTCTTTTTCAGTGCCAAGTCCGGAGGAGAAGACGGATTCTGATTTCGCTGTCATTACTAAAGCTTTGCTTTCTTTTTCTAAGGCTGACATGTCGTTCAAGAACGTGAACTACTTAGCCCTTCCTTCGGATATGGCGACTCCGTCTACTTTTGTCACCAAAGGCACCTGCTCGTTCCTTCAGGTATGCACGTGGATGGTCTTTGTAGTGACCATATGCTTATTCGTTTATACTTGCCTGGCAGTATCTCAGGGGATGAGATCGAGTGCTCGTTTGTCTAGGAAGAGTCTCCTGGATTAGAAGTTGGCGGCGAAGGCGTCTTCGTCGGCTAAGTTGGACGCCAAGGCTCTTTCGTCGGCTAAAATCGTCGCTTTGGACTCTCCGTCGTCTAAAGCCTCTGGGGTGAAAAGGAAGGCGACAGACGCTCCAGAGCTTTCAATAGGCATGGTGAAGAAAAGAGATTTGGGGGATCTGCTTCATACTCTGGGTTCTGAGGCTAGGAAGAAGATTGGCGATTTGTATCCTGTTGACTGTATTGATGAGGCCGAGGCGGCCGCCTGGCGAGTAAGTAATTTTTTTTTTGTTTTTGAAGCGTTTCTCATAATGTACATGTGTTCAATATTTTTCACGCGTCTTGTTGTTTCACAAGCTCTCCAGTATTCGCTCGTTGCATTTTCTACTGTACAAGAGTTGAGCGACGGTGCTGAGAAGCGGATAGCCGAGATTGAGGGCCGATTGGAGATGGCTAATGGGCGTATCAAGGAGGCCGAGAGCAAGCGGGCGTCGGCCGAGAAGAAGCTGGTGGAGACCGAGAAGAAATTGGTCGAGTTGCAAGCCCGTTTTGGGGAACTGGAGCGTAGTTTTGATGATACCCGTTTGAAGGACGCTCAGGTCGCTACTGATGTTGGGACGTATTTTTACCTCAAGTCCCGTATTGAGATGATGGAGGAGTATGCCTTGGGGACTCATTCGTCTTGGAACATTGAGGATGCGAGGGCAAATATGGACCTTTTGTACCCTGGTGACAATCCTGGCAATGAGCTGTTCAAGCTGATGGGACTTGGCGAGGACGAGAAAGGAGAGGAGGTTGTCCCCATGGCGGCCGAGGAAGCTGTTGGGGACGTATCGAAGGAGCTTCCTGAGGCGACCGATGGCCAGAATGTCGTCCATGCAGAAGTTGGTGAGAGGTCAGGCAAGTCCTGATCTTTGTTTTAAACAAATGACATTGTTTCCTTTTGGTGTTGGTGGACGTTTCGATCTAAGTGTTTTTTAGGTAGTGTGCTGTGCCCCATCGTGGAGATGGGATGGACAATGTTTTGGTGACCCGTCTGCCGTCGCGGGTCGCGTATTTTGTAAACGCTTTAATTGTTTGCGATGTACCTTGTGTTCATTTTATATTTGTCTCTGCGTGTTCTGTTTTGCAGGTGGACTCTGTCGTTTCGCACCTAGGCCATAGTGTGTGGTCATAGCGACATGTAGTTGTAAGTGTTTAGTGTAGCATGCTTTTTGTCTGTCCATGGAAGAGTAGATTGTAATGTAAGAAAAGGACGAGTACTTGGGATATGACAAGCCTTTTGTACAATGTAGTGTTTCGTTTTGTTCCTCTATTCCCTGTGTATCGATCGATTCGTATGTTTGTAAGCGCTGTTTTGTGTATGGTATGGATATCCCTTTGTATGTCGAGTTTTCGTCTTTGAGGCTTCTCGTTCCTATTCAGATTTCGTTTGAAAAGTACACAAAAGAAAAGTCTGGGGGTGACCGTTGGGGGGTAGCCCAACGGCCCTCCGATGCTTAAGTCAGTGATCGGAATCCAAACGAATGTAATTGAATAGATGTTTAAAAAATGTTGAAGGGAGAAGAGTTCAGAAATGATACAACTTTAACTGGATCGCGTTCCAGCTTCTGGGGATTAATTATCCGTCCTTTGTTTCTAATCGATATGCTCCTTGTCCGACGATTTCTTTAATGAGGTAAGGTCCTTTCCATTGGGGTGCTAGCTTTCCGTCGGTCGGGTCTTTGGTGTTTTGGAATGTTTTCCTTAGGACCCAGTCCCCTAGCTTGAAGACTTTGACTCGGACATTCTTGTTGTAACTTCGGGCGACTTGTTGTTGGTACTGGATCATTCGGATCCTAGCTTTTTCTCTGGTCTCGTTGATGGTGTCAAGGTTGTGAGCCAACTCGACGTCGTTTTGTTCTGGGGTTTGGAGTCCGTACCTGGCAGTTGGGACGAGTAGTTCGGCGGGGATGACTGCTTCACTTCCGTAGACTAGCGAAAAAGGGCTTTGTCCCGTTGCATTTTTAGGCGTCGTCCTGTCAGACCATAGTATTAAGGGGAGCTCGTCGTCCCATTTGCCTTTTGCCCCTGTGAGGCGTTTTTTGAGGTTGTTGATGATGATCTTGTTGCTGGACTCTGCTTATCCATTGGATTGTGGGTATCTTGGCGTGGAGGTGACTAATGTAATGTTCCATTGTTTATAGAAGGATCGTGTCCGGCTACCGATGAATTGGGAGCCATTGTCGCATACGATTTCCGAAGGGACTCCAAATCTGCATAGGATATTACGTTTTATGAATGAGATGACGTGTTTTTCTTTTACCTTTCGATATGCTTCAGCCTCTATCCATTTAGAGAAATAGTCAGTCATAGCTAAGAAGTAGACGCGTTGTCCTGACGCTGGTGATAATTTTCCAACGATGTCCATCCCCCATCGCATGAAGGGCCAGGGGTGATACGAATCGATGGGGTCGACTCGTCTCGCGCATGGATCTAGATCGAGCAATTCACCGGGATCACCAATGTGTTGTGTTTGGGATAGATTTGAACAAGTAATAAGGGTGACGTTGAAGGCTTAAGGGAGTAGATGATCTCAACTGAGGTTTAAGCTTTAATTTTAACGTTTTTAGAAATGAAGTACAAGGTGGCTACTTATAGCCAAAGAGCTCAGCTAAAACCCTAATGGGCTTGGGCCTTATTCTAACTAATGGGCCGGCCCTCTTAAGCATAAGAGGAGCGCACACCCGAAATAGAAAATACATAAAATAGAAAATGCTTAAAAAGGAAACATACTAAAACAAGCAATCGCTAATAATAAGGAAATATATAATAAACTATGCTAAGTCCGACTCCAGGGAGGACGCCATGGTCTCGGTCGTCCCCGGCTCTTAGTGGACACTCTAATGGCGGGACATGACCGCATCATTCTCCCTCCCTTAGAATCGAAGCGTCCCCGCTTTGAACATGTAGGCGCAAGGGTGAACAGTCGATCAACACATGTAAATGACCATATACATCGGAATGGGTGATGCGTAATGTCCATTGAAGGAGCCAAAATGAAAGACTCACAAGTCGTGGGCACGGGAACGAGGGGAGGCACGTCCAACACCATGGGGACCATCGAAGTTGGTGCCGAGATGACCAGAGGGGGTGGTCTGGTGGACGCTGGCTTCGGAGGCACGCCGGTTGGAGTGATCTCAGGATCGGGTGCTGGTGCAGAAGCGGTTGGCGTCGTAGCAGGGACGAGCGCAACAGGGGGTACCGGAGCACCGTGACGCGCGCTGGGATGCGTTCAGGGAATCCCTCAGAAGAGCGCACAAGGGTATGTGCAGAGACGCGCTCAAGGTACGGTCTGGTCCGTTGCTTTGAGTGGGCGGCGTAGGCTACTGGATCAACACTCGGGGCAAAGTGTCGGGTCATAACATAAACAAGTTGCTCCCAAGTGATGACGGGTTGCCAACCACGGGTCCGACGATAATCCTCTACCCGAAACCACCAGTCAAGGGCATAGCCAGTGAGACAACTGATTGCGACGTCACACTGCTCGTCTTGGTCGTAGTCTCGTTGGCTAAAGTAGTAAGCCATGTGCCGGGACCACTCCAGGAACTCTCCTTCATATCCAGCAAAACGTCGACGATGCAAGGGGGTATCGGGCGGGCTCCAATCTGAGAGTCGACATGCCATGTCGAATTGGCTGATTTTTTTTTTATATATCAGGCCACAATTTTTTTTTGTAACCCTAGGGCTGCTTGTGCAAGCAGCCACTCACAGATCGGCCCTCAGCAGGAACAATGGTGGCGGCTGGGCGTGGCCGGCGCGGCCTGAGGTGAGGACGGCGGTGCGAGCGGTGGCGGCAGGCTTGTGGAGATGGTGTTCGGTGCTGTGAAGACAATTGAACGCTGATGACGACAGCATCCTTGAGAGGAGACGAACAGCAACCGCGTGAGGAAGGCAGCCTCGTTTGGATTCCGAGACGGGTCCAGACGGGGTCGATGGCAAGCAATGACCGAGACGCCGGCGGTGAGATGATGGTGGTGATCGGCGTGAAGAAGATGAAGGCGAAGTGAGGCCGACAGTGGCGACGCAGATCGCAGCACAACAGGGGCTGTGGCGGCGGCTGGGCGTGGCCGGCGGTGGGTCTGACGCCGGGAAGCGAGTGGTGGCGGAGTGGAGACGAAGGTGAGCAGATCTGGTTCTGTGCAGATTGGAGACGAAGTGAGCGTCGTCGGGTCTGCTACTGTGAAGGCGGCGAGGCAGATCTGAGAATTCCTGGGCGTTGGTCCGACTTGAAAAAATTTGTTCTCCCTGCTCAGGAATCCAAATGCAATGATTCCAACTCGAGGAGTTAGATCTACTAGTCTAGTTTGCCTCCTCAAAATTTCAGACCAAAATATTGAATGAGTAGAAGGTTATGATAAATCTCCTGAAGTGTCGCAGATCTGAGAAGACCGAGGGCGGCGCAGGAAGAATTCCTGGGCGTTGGTCCGTCTTATAAAAATTCGTTCTCCCTGCTCAAGAATCCAAATGTGATGATTCCAACTCGAGGAGTTAGATCTACGAGTCTAGTTTGCCTCCTCAAAATTTCAGACCAAAATATTGAGTGAGCAGAAGGTTATGGCAATTCTCCTGAGGTGTCGCAGATGGAGGTGTAGAGGACGAACTGGTTTGGTGTGGCGGAGATGGCGACTTGGGTGGCTCGATCGACTGGCGCTCTGATACCAGTTGATAAGAATCGATGGGGTCGACTCGTCTCGCGCACGGATCTAGATCGAGCAATTCATCGGGATCGCCAATGGGTTGTGTTTGGGATAGATTTGAACAAGTAATAAGAGTGACGTTGAAGGCTTAAGGGAATAGATGATCTCAACTGAGGCTTAAGCTCTAATTTTAACTTTTTTAGAAATGAAGTACAAGGTGGCTACTTATAGCCAAAGAGCTCAGCTAAAACCCTAATGGACTTGTGCCTTATTCTAACTAATGGGCCGGGCCTCTTAAGCATAAGAGGAGCGCACACCCGAAATAAAAAATACATAAAATAGAAAATGCTTAAAAATGAAACATACTAAAACAGGCAATCACTAATAATAAGGAAATATATAATAAACTATGCTAAGTCCGACTCCAAGGAGGACGCCATGGTCTCGGTCGTCCCCGGCTCTTAGTGGACCCTCTAATGGCAGGACAGGACCGCATCAAGGGGGCTAGAGTCGGATGAAGCATTTCTGACGGCTGGCGCGTGACGGGTGCGTGCCGTTGGCAGGCGTCGCATATTCGGATGTACTCTGTCGCGTCTTTGTTCATTGTAGGCCAGTAATAGCATGTCTTGAGAGCTTTACCGGACATGCTTCGTCCTCCGGTGTGGTTCCCACACTCGCCGTCGTGAAGGGTATGTAAGACACGTCGCACCTTGGATGTTTCGAGGCAGCGTAGGTATAGGCCTGTGACAGATCGTTTGAACAATACGTTATCTTTAAAATCAAAGGTTACAGCTTGTACCTTGAGTCTTTTAGCTTCCGCTTTATGCGTTGGGAGAGTTCCGTCCCTGAGCCACTTGATGTAGGGGGTGGTCCAATCGTCTCGGTTGCCTACCAAGTCTTCTTCTGTATGGTCACCTATCTCTGCCGAGACGACTTCTTCTAAGGGCAGCTCGTTCGTCGTCTGGACATCGTTAGGATCAGGTATCTTGAAGGCTTTGGGGATGGCTGGTGTGGTGATATGTGCTAGTGGAATGGTGCAGAAGTCGTTAGGATGCATGGTGGAGCCAAGGTTTGCTAGGGCATCGGCTTGTGTGTTGAGGTCGCGTGGGACTTGTCGTATGGTGAATCTTTGGAATTTGCTTGCCAATTTTTTGACGATATCTAGGTATGCCATCATTCTGTCGTCTTTGGCGGGTTACGAGCCCTGTACTTGGTTGACGATTAAAAGAGAATCACATGTCACCTCTATGTCCAGAATTGCGAGATCGTGTGCGAGCGTTAATCCAAACATGAGGGCTTCATATTCTGCTTCATTGTTGGTCGCGTCCCATTCACATCTCACAGCTTGGGCTATATGGTCCCCCTGTGGCGATTTTAGCACGACACCTAAGCCGACTCCCCTTATATTCGACGCTCCGTCTGTATGGAGTTGCCACGTGCCCCTGTCTTCTTCGACTTCCTTCGTAGCTTCTTGTTCCAACGTTGGGCTGAAATCGGCCACAAAGTCGGCTAGAGCTTGAGATTTGATCGCCGTCCTTGGCTCGTAGTCGATGTCGAATCCATTGAGATGTATGGCCCATTTGGCCATTCGTCTTGTAAATTCTGGTTTTCTCATGACTGCCTTCATGGGATGGTTAGTTCTTACAATAATAGCATGTGATTCGAAATAGGGCCGTAACTTATTCGAGGCCATGACTAACGCTACGACTAACTTTTCAAGTGATGTGTACCTGGTTTCGGCGGGGAGTAAGGAGCGACTTACGTAGTAGACCGACGATTGCTTACCATCTTCTTCCCTTGTTAGTACTGCGCTAACCGCTGATTCTGACACGGCCAGATAGAGTGGTAGGCTCGTCGTCTTTTGGCTTAGCCAGCAGGAGTGGACTCGCTAGATGTGCCTTTAGGTTTTGGAAGGCTTGCTTGTGTGCAACTGTCCAGTCGAATGATTTGTTCTTTTTTAAGGCTTCGTAGAAGAGCTTGCACTTGTCTGATGACTTGGATATGAACCTATTCAATGCTGCTATTCGTCCTGTTAGCTTTTGTACATCTTCAAAACTTCGGCACAGGTATTTGGTCAGTTCATGGTAGAGTTCGCTGCCTCTGACCAGGCCCCGGCAAAACGCTTCGATCGACGTTGGGATGTCGTAGTGTGGGATCGCGACTTTCTCCTTGTTGTACCTGTTAAGATAATCCCTCAGAGGTTCGTTACATCTCTGCACGATCCTGTACAGGTCGCTCGACTTCTTCTATAATCGCCGACTACTGGCGAACCGAATTTTGAATGAATTGACCAGGTCGGCAAAGGAAGCGATAAAACCCTGTGGTAAATGCATAAGCTAGGTTAGTGCGGGTCCTGCGAGAGTCGTGCCAAAGATTTTGCACATGACTGCCTCGCGGTTCCCTCTTGGGATCGAGATAGTCATTAATTTTTGCTTATAAATCGAAACATGATCGTCTAGGTCCCCGGTCCCGTCGTAGTTGGACATGTTGGGGACGTGGAACTTTTTTGGAATCTCGATGCGTGCAATCGCCTCTGTGAAAGGCGAATCTTTGTATCCGTCGATTGCCTCTCTTTCTATTGGTTGGGGACCTCTTGTGATCCGTGCGATACGATCGTCAAAAGTCTTCATATGCTCGTTGACGGCTTGCTGTATGAGGGCCTGGTGATCGACTGGTCCTGTTACCTGCGGATGGGCCGCTCGAGTCCCGAGGGGCTCGACTATAGAATTTGGCACGTTAGTCGTAACAAGGGTGACTGGAGGGGTCTGAAACATACCAGTATGCTGGAAAGCATTAGTCTCTACTACGGGTGCCACATCGGCTCCATCTAGATCGAGTCGCGTGGATAGTCCTTTCGTATTGACTATACGTCTTGATCCTCTGGGAATCGATGAGGACGTTTGTACCTGTGATCTTAGAAATTGGTTTTCACGGGTTAGTCGAGCAATTTTTGATTCAGACTGAGTACTTAGCGTTTCGGTCCTGGTCCGCTGCTGGACTAGTTCTTCTTGAAGGACGTTCATGGATTTTGCAAGCTCTTGTATTTGTGATTCCGCAACAGGTTGGGCACTGACGTTCTCTTCCTGATTTTCGATTTGAACGTTGTCCTGGGTTGGATCTTCGATGGGGATTACGGCGTTCTATGAGCCAGTCATGGTGGAATGAGTTTCGGTTTCGATGATTGGATCGTTGATTGGCTAGATGTCTCACGGTGGGCGCCAAATTGTTTTGGGCGAAAAAGATCGACTCGACCTGAATCGCTTAAAGAAGGGCAACTAGACAATAATTAGATTGATAATATCTAGATAATCCAAATCAACTAGAAACATAAACGTAATAAGTTTAAAATAATGCGAGGACTGGCTTATCTCCTTCGAATAAGAGGTCGGTCGAACCAAAGGAGCCGGATGCCGGTCGTTTAAATACTAGAACACTAATTTCGAACGGATGAACTTAGACGAATGTAGAAATGGGAGAATAGTTGTCTATGTTATGTCAAAAAATGCTTGTCCCCTTACAATGATTTCTAACCCCTTTATATAAATTTAATCTCCGAAAAGATCTAGCCGTTTCCTCGTCCGTGATCTTCGCCTGTTGGCTTTAATTGTCGGATTTGCCATGATCTTATGGCATTTATGTCTAGATCATGCAGGCTTTGTAATCGTTATACGAGATCTGGGTTTTTCATAACGTTCCCGATCGTGTCGTTGCCATGACCCCGTCTTTGTCGTCTGATCTTTGATTGCTTCATCGTCTGGTCGCTTCTATGTTTGGTCGCTTCAAAGAGAAAATATGGCTTTGCTTACTGGGCTGCCTCTTCTGAGGGTCCAATAAGAACATGGCCCAACAATTTTCTTAATTTTCTTGCGTAAAAATCGATTCTTGTTCGGATACACAACACTAATTTTCTTGCGTAAAATTGGATTTTTTAATTTTAATCACGGTTGTTTACGGGTAATGGATTTCTGTTTGGAGTTGTCTTGGTTTTGATATGTTATCTGTTTTTATACACGTTTACTTTTTAGCGCATAGGCAAAATTGTTTTTCAGCGCATAGGGTCGTCACGTTACGTGTGAACCATATTCACACGTAACGTGGGAAGTGTCTCCACACGTAACGTGTGGATATGGTTCGCACGTAACGTGTGGATATGGTCCACACGTTACGTGTGGAGTTGCCACATGAAGAGGAGAGACGCAACGTGAGGAGAGTGTCCCCACGTTAAGTAGACCTTTTTTTTGATTAAGTAACGTTATACGAAGTATTTCGGTCTTCTTCGCTTAGTATCGAGTTTTACAATAAGATTGAAGTTACGATCGTATTGAGTCATTTACATTGCTATGACCATTATGCTCTTCCAATGTAAAGTTCTCGATTGAGCCACCCGACCGCTTTCAACCTAAAGATAGCGTATGTTTAAAGTTTATGGTTTATGACATGTAATAGTTGTAGTATTTATTTGTGTTTTAATGTTCTGTATGAACCATAAGATTGTTTCTAAATAGGCATTAGGGGAGGGCTACCCTATTGTGTAGCCCAATTTGTATTAATCTTTATAAGAACAATACAAAATGATCATCAACCTATAAGACAATACAAATTGTTCACTATGCTGGTTGACTACAACCATAAGATTGTTTCTAGATATGACACTGCTTTAGCGTTTGAAGAAATTAGGGTAGTCTCTGGTGAACGATCGCTTCATATGATATCTCTGGTTTGCTAAATTTGCTTTCTCCCTACAAAGGTTGATAGTACATAAATAACATTACACAAAAGATACGACATTAATCACCTACGATATACATCATTTAGTAGATTGAAGTTATACTTACGAATGTTATCAAGATATTTAACAAGATCTTGATTTTCCTTAACAAGATCTTGTTTTTCCTGCCATTGTTGTCGAATAACCGCGTGTGCCCTCTCCTCGTACATTGGATCAATCCACTCCCTGAAATGACACCCCACTTTTGGGCATCCCCAATACCTCCTTCCGTAGTTCCACTGCAAATCCCAAGTTCGAACAACGGCTTTCAAATTACAGTAGCATAGCCTATCTGTGTTTGTTGATGATTTTGATGAAGATGTCATTATTTGTTATGGTTTCCTACAAATATCATAAATCCATTAATATCAAAAATCAGCGTTACTAAATCGATAGAAACTGGAAGGAGAAGCTTACCCATCTATCTGTAGGCGCCGCTTGTGTTGGAATTGTTGTAGTGAACAAACAACCCTAATGTTTCTTATATAGTGAAAAAAACAGGCAATGTGTTTGGCAGCTAATAACCAGTTGTATACATCTATAGTCACGAGTCTTTTATCATAAACCTCAAAACGCTAAACCATAAACCCTAAATCCTAAACCCTAAACCCTAAATCGTCAACCGTAAATGCTAAACCCTAAAACCTAAAACCTAAACCATAAACCCTAAACCGTAAATCATAAACTATAAATCCTAAACCGTAAACGCTAAACCCCCCATTAAACCCCTAAAACCTAAACCTAAACCCTAAACCATAAACCCAAATACAAAACCCTAAAACGTAAGGGGGAAATATATCACCACGTTACGTGTGCGCACCTTGTTCAATCTGAATTCACGTGATGGACAAGGACAACATCATCACTGCATAATATATGTATATTTAAAGACTTTAAAAAAACTAAACACAAAACCCCTCATTAAACCCTTAAACCTGACCTAAACCCTAAACCATAAAACTTTAAGGGGAAAAGAATCCCCACGTTACGTGGGCACATATCCCACACATTACGTGTGGAAGATGCTCACACGTAACGTGTGGGATATGCGCCCACGTTACGTGGGTATATGATGGATGTAAAACGCATTGAATTAACCGTCTTGTCCCCACCAAAAAAAAACTATAATTTCATTTTACCTTTTTATTTGGGGGATATTTTTGCAAAAAACAACAAAAAAAAGTCATTGGGGTATTAACAATTGGTAAAATTACATGTGCACGTGAGTAACTAATCTTATGGGCAAAATGAAGATTTCTTCCACTTCAACTTGGTGAGTTGCTAACTGGGGGGGGGGGGGGGGGGGGCAAGCTAAGCAAATTGGCAATAAGGGAGTGGAAACACCATTTTCCTCCACGCCCTTCCACTTCCTTCAACCTCCTTCCACTCCAGCCAAACTACTTACCTAGGGCTCGTTCGGCAAGCAGTTATGGAGGCAGTTGTGGAGTGGAAGACCGGCTTCATCTCCCTCACCGCCTGTCGAAGACCTGTTCGGTAAGCAGTTGTGGCGAAGAGGATGGAAGTGGAAGCAAGTGGAAGTGGAAGCTCCCTTCAACTCTCTCACCGCCGATTCCTTACGGTGCCCCCCCTCCCACGGTGAGTAGCGGTCGAGTGGAAGTGGAAGCCAATTCCTTCTTTTACCCCTGAATTTTACTCCTCCTTCGACCCTGTCTCCTTCGTGTTTCTCTTCTCCAGCAGGTGGAAGCCAAACAACTCTTCCATTTTCACTGCATTTCCAAGCTCGGATCCCCCCGATTTAAGATAATTTTGCTTGGATCTTTGCTTGCTTGATCCCACAATTTAGGTAATTTTGCTTGAATCTTTGCTTGCTTGAATCTACACGAGAATGAGAAACTTGAAGCCCTAATACGCCAATCAAGCGGTGACTCCGGTGAGGGAGATGAAGTTCAAGCTTCCACTCCGATAGTGCCCCCAAAACTACCTGCCGAACGAGCCCTAAATTCCTAGACATTCATTTTTATTTAATCAAATTTATATAAATAGTGTTAGATTGTTATTTAACTTATTTATCCTTTTCGACAATAAAATTGAGTGTCATCTCTTCTGGGAAAATAGATAAATAAATATATGTATATAAATAAAAGAAATTGACATTACAATATATAATTAATAAAACAAAATGATCATTATGGTAGTTTAAGTTGAACCAATCAACAATGTTACAAATAAGAATAATAAATCCCGAAAATATAGAAGAAATTTAAAACAACAATGAATTCAATATAAGAAACTCAATTTCAAACTGCGGCTTCAGAGTTTCCTTAATAATCATATCGTTTCTTGTACTCCGTTGGCGGCGCGTAAAATAGAGCGTTGTAAGGAGGTGATAGTGTAAATTACGGGAGTCTTGTAGACTGTGCGACGGTTAGTAGACGGGAGCCTTGTAGGCGGGGGACGGGGTGTAGACGGGAGTCTTGTAGGCGGGGGACGGGGTGTAGACGGGAGCCTTGTATGCTGGGGATGGGGTGTAGACGGGAGCCTTGTATGCTGGGGACGGGATGTAGACGGGAGCCTTGTAGGCTGGGGACGGGGTGTAGACGGAAGCCTTGTAGGCGGGGGACGGGGTGTAGACGGGAGCCTTGTATACTGGGGAAGGGGAGTAGACGGGAGCCTTGTAGGCGAGGGACGGGATGTAGACGGGAGCCTTATAGGCGGGGGACGGGGTGTAGACGGGAGCCTTGTAGGCGGGGGACGGAGTGTAGATGGGAGCCTTGTATGCGGGGGACGGGGTGTATACGGGAGCCTTGTAGGCTGGGGACGGGGTGTAGGCGGGAGCCTTGTAGGCGGGGGACGGGGTGTAGACGGGAGACTTGTAGGCGGGGGACGGGGTGTAGACGGGAGACTTGTATGCGGGAGACGGGGTGTAGACGGGAGCCTTGTATGCTGGGGATGGGGTGTAGACGGGAGCCTTATAGGCGGGGGACGGGGTGTAGACGGGAGCCTTGTATGATGGGGACTGGGTGTAGACGGGAGCCTTGTAGGCCGGGGACGGGGTGTAGACGGGAGCCTTGTATACTGGGGAAGAGGAGTAGACGGGAGCCTTGTAGGCGGGGGACGGGGTGTAGACGGGAGCCTTGTATGCTGGAGACGGGGTGTAGATGGGAGCCTTGTAGGAGGGGGACGGGGTGTAGACGGGAGCCTTGTAGGCGGGGGACGGGGTGTAGACGGGAGCCTTGTAGGCGGGGGACGGGGTGTAGACGGGGGCCTTGTATGTTGGGGACGGGGTATAGACGGGAGCCTTGTAGGCGGGGGACGGGGTGTAGATGGGAGCCTTGTAGGCTGGGGACGGGGTGTAGACGGGAGCCTTGTAGGCTGGGGACGGGGTGTATGCGGGAGCCTTGTAGGCTGGGGACGGCGTGTAGACGGGAGCCTTGTATGATGGGGACGGGGTGTAGACGGGAGCCTTGTAGGCCGGGGACGGGGTGTAGACGGGAGTCTTGTACGCGGGGGACGGGGTGTACGCGGGAGCCTTATATCCATTATAATCGGCTGATGCAAGTACTGTTAGGGCGAAGAAAATCAAAGAGCACACGAGGGTGGAGCTCTTGAAAGCCATATTGGATGTTTAGCTCTCCAATGGACAAGAGAAGGATGGGAAGATGAGATGCTACATAGCTACTTCGTATCTCTTTATATAGTTTTCTTATAATAAGTTTATTAATTTGAATTGAAATAATATAAATTGTGAGACTATAGTGGATTGCACGTCGGGCACTTGTGGTAGAATTTGGAAGCTCTTTAACGTGCTTCTCGATCATGGGATCACAAATACATTACAATGTAATTGCTGATATAGTCGTATTGTTATGTCCTATACACCCTGCACTATGTATGTAGCCATTTGACCAAATAATGTTTAGTATGTGGCCATTCCTTTTAATGGAAGAGCTAAAAATAAAACTTTTTATTATAAGAGTGGAGAATTATTCAAATTGAAAGCTTTCTCGTTATTTTGAATGCATATGATATTTATTTATTATGTGTTATGTTCGTAAAGTGCATTATTATATTGAAGTCTGATACATGTTCACGTTATACTTTTGACGTGCTACAAGTTTATATAATGGGATTTTGGCTCTATAATGTACAATTATAGTTTAGGTGGTCACTTTTAATTGCAATCAATACTCATCTTATAGTCAAGATTATGTTTGATGAAAATAGCTCATGTGATTATTTTGGATTGCAATCGATGTTCATCTTACAGACCATAAAATGTTTGAAGAAAATAGCTCATGTGGTCAGTCTGGATTGCAGTAGATATTTATCTTGCAATCCAAAAAATGTTTGAAGAAAATAGCTCATGTGGTCAATTTGAATTGTATTCGATGTTCATATTGCAACTCAAAGAATATTTGAAGAAAATAGCCTAGGTGAGCACTCTGGTTTGCGTTCGATGTAGGCGTGTTCATCGGACCAAATCAAATAAAACTGAACCGAACATCGAAAAATAATTTCAGTGGACCGAAAACCGAACTGAACATACTCGGTTTGGGTTCAGTTCGGTTTTACCCGGTTTAGCTATAAACCATAATAACCGAACATTTTGGAATTAGATTAATTAGGATACTCAAACCGGTCTTAGTGAACCGAACCAAATTAGCCCGAACTGGACCGAATCCAATAAGGGTTAACTAGTTTATCTAGAACTCTAGGGTTTTATTTTCATTTATTAAAATAATTGGTTCTGATTGAACCGAAATCGAAACGGTACCAAATGTAATCGGTTCGGTCTTGGTCCGGTCGGTTCAACTCGGTCCAAAACCTAAAATCTGAGCTACCAATGAACAACCCTAATTCGATGTTCATCTTGCAGTCCATAGAATGTTTGAAGAAAATAGCTCATGTGGTCACTCTAGATTGGAATCAATGTTCATTTTGTAGTTTAGAGAATGTTTGAAGAAAATAATCAGGTGGCCACTCTAGATTGCAATCGATATTCATCTTGCAATTCAAAGAATATTTGAAGAAAATAGTTGTATGGTCATTCTGAATAGCAATTGATGTTTTCTTATACTTCAAAGAATGACAGAAGAAAATAACATCTATGGCCAACGAGCGGCGAAACGCATACTAGGCTTATGGCCAACAAGTGATGAATTACCAACTAGCCTCATGGTCAATCTCTCTTACAAAAGTCGACAAAGTCACTAAGTTACAAGTCGCGGGGGCAAAGCCCAAATTAGAAAATTAAGAGTCATCAACTAACCAAAGGGGCACATAATGATTGTCCTAATGACATTAAGAGCACTGAAGTCGGTATGGAGACAACGCATGTGTTATGCATGTTTTTCTATATTTATGTCTACAAATGCATCTAGTATTGTTTGCTCTCACCAATCTTATTCAAACAATCCCGCTAGAGACACTTTTTGCAGCCCATGTTAAAGGCATGGAGGAGAAATGGACCACACGACCACGCATGTGTACTAGATAATCACAAACTAATGAAAGGTTACATCTAAGCCCAGTTCGGATGGAATATTACAAAAAGAAGCTTCATTAACCATGGTTGATGCTTAAAGAAAATCATGAGCATTTGTGGAGGTATAGAAATGAATCTAGAAAGGTATTATCATAAGGTAAATATGTTTATTTATTTATTTCAGTTTCCTTAATTAAGAAAGATAATTATTATGTTTATGTCTATTCTTATGTAAAAGATGTCACTTGGTGAAGAGGTAGTTCACACCTTAAATAGATATGATTAATGTCATTCGAATATTCAATTCTCTCTAAAAAATAACTAGCCCCCATTCACAATCATTGAGATCTGACTTGAGCGTACGTCGGAGGAAAAACGGGAGAATTAATGTCCCAACTTTAATTGCTTTTCTCTATTTGCAAGGCATCGGGAAGAAAATCAGAAGAAGTTTATATTTGTCGGAGATATAAGTTCTCATTGTCAACATCTACTAAATTATTATGACATAAATTTGTATCACAAGTTGCATACACTTAATGTATATTACTTAAATATTTACACCACATTACACATAAATTAGTTACCCAGAAACAATCAGATATTAAGGTTTCACTAGTTAAAATCCACATAAACCTTCTCATTTTCAAATCCATTAGCAATAACTTATAACAGAGGTATGTGTCGTTGCAAATGAAACCTAACAAATCGGTAATCTTGTGTATTTTTATTAAAACTCCCCAAATCTTACCAAAAATAAAATAAAACTCCCCAAATTACAAGTAATATCCTGTAATTTATTCCTAACAAATTTTAAATTTGTAGATCTATACTTTTTTTTATGAGGAAAGAATTAGACTGGTCTTAGATTCTATGCGAAGACCAGCCTAGAGCATCCTTGCGAATGAGAACTTGAAGTTCTTAATCGAGACTAGGGCTATACACAAATGGTGAAAAGCTGAGATGAGTAATGCGATCAGCAGTACAGTTCACCTCCCTAAAAATGTGTCTAAGTTGGACATCCTGGAAAAAATGGATGTCGACCAAGATATCCGCAACAACCATTTCAATTTCCCAGGGACAATCCCATATGCCTTTAATAAGGTTAATAAGGCAGAGATTGTCACCTTTAATTTGTAACTTTGTGATGTTTAAAGTTTGGCATAAGAAATGCTATGTTTTAATGCTAGTGCTTCAGTCATTAGTATGTTGTTAAAACCACAGCATTCACTTCTTATATGGATTGCTTCGGCTTTATCATATCTAATGATGAAGCCAAAGCCAGCTTCACCATTAGTTTGTTTTGATCCATCGAAATTGATTTTGTAAAAAAATTGATTTGGTTTTTCCCATCTCAGAAATTTGGTTTTTCTGATATGGTGTAGATTTCTTTTGGGTTGTGTAAAGTCATCATTTTCTGCTCTCTTTGTTTTATCCCAGTTTTTTATTAGTGTGGAAATATATCGCGATAAGTTTTTAATCTTATCATTTGTGTCAGTGTTAAAGATAATTTGGTTTCTATTAATCCAGATACCCCACCAAGTAGTGGTGAGGCAGACGAAATATTTTTTGGTAAGTAGATATTGTAGTTTAGACAATATTTCATGTGGTTTTTTATTGGTGGAATCGATATTTCGAACAATATTCTCAATTGTCACATTCTGTTCTTTGATTTGTTTAGGAGTGAAAGGGCATTGTAGGAGGAAGTGGTTTAGGTCTTCAAGGGGGTTGTTGCAAGAATCACATGCCAGAGAAACTGAAACATTTTTCTGTGCTAGTCTCTGTTTTTTGGGAAGGCCATCATGACAAATTTTCTAAATAAAGTTTTTCACTTTTGGGTAGGTATCCAGCTTCCAAATCCATGCAAGGTTATTGGTTGAAGGAGTTTGTTGCTTTGTAATTAGTTCAAAGGCTGATTTCGTAGAAAACCAGCCGTTTTTATTGGGAGCCCAATACAGTCTGTCAGGGATTTGGTTATGAGGGATAGGTATATCTAATATGCAATCAACGGTGTGTTGGTTTAGAATTTCCTTTAGTTTATCTTTGTTCCATGACTTATTGTTGTCAATAAAATCACATACCTTTGTCGATGGGTTGATAACAATATTTGGTAATATGTTGTTTTGGAGATTTAGATTAGCTAGCCAATTGTCAATCCAAAAATAAATAGATTTTCCATCCCCAACTAGCCAATGAAGACCAGTTTGGAATTCTTTTCTAAGTTTGAGTAGGTGTGACCATTGCCTTGAGTGGTTGCCTTTTTTGTAGTAGTGAAGAACGTTAGTCTCTTTGAGATATTTCTCGGTAATGATTTTAACCCAGATATTGTTTGGTTCTGCAAATAGTTTCCAGATGAGTTTCATTTGTAGAGCTTTATTCATGTCTTGTGTCTTTCTAATACATGTTCCTCCGTTTTCTTTATTATTACATATTTTATCCCATCCTATTTGGGGTTTGTATGATGAGTCTTTGTTCCAGAAGAAAGTTCTGTTTATTGTGTCAAGTTCTTTGTGTATATAGGATGGTAGCATGAAGCTTTGCATCAAGAAGTTTGGTTTAGATACCAGATTATATTTGATTAGCGTAGCTCTTCCTTCTTGAGAGAGAGAGAGTTAGCTTTCCATTTTGTTAGCTGATTTGTGGTTGATAAGATTGTCACTTTAAAAGTGTCGTTGTTAACTTTGTCATTAATGATAGGACATCCAAGATATTTTTCTAAAGATGTCGTGCTAGGGATGCTTAGTACAGATTGGATTAAGTATTTAGTTTGGTTTGAGACGTTGCTAGTAGTTTGAAAGGCAGACTTTTGGAAATTAACACATTGCCCAGATATTGAACATTAATCTTTAATGATATTTTTGATTTTGGAGCAGGCAGTTTGGTTAGCCTTGGAGAAGATAAGGATGTCGTTCGCAAAGGCTAGGAAGGGAATATTAGTGCCCCTTCTAGAGATTTGAAATCCCAATTGGTTGTTACTACTTGTGTTTTCTTTTTGAAGTTTTCTGGCTAAGATTTCTGTACCTAAAATAAATAGGAATGGAGATAAGGGGTCCCCTTAGTGTAGTCTTCTTTCAGGATAAAAAATATCAGTTGGTCCATTTTTAACTAAGACCGAGAAGGATACAGTTTTGATACATTCTTTAATCCACCCGATAAATCGTGTGGCGAATCCAAAATTTTCAAGGACTGTTAGAATGAATTCCTATTCAATTTTATCATAACCTTTTTCCATATTGAATTTAATTGTTACACATCATTCCTTTCCTTTCTTAGCACGGAAGGAGTGAAAAATTTCATGAGCTATTAAGATATTTTCATGGATTGATCTTTCAGCTACAAATGCCCCTTGTAGTGGGTGGATCAGATTGTTTAGGATAGGTTTCATTCTATCAGTCATAATTTTTTATATAACTTTGTAAATGGTTGAGCACAAATTGATAGGTCTGTAGTGATTTGTAGAATTTGGGTTATCACATTTGGATATAAGAGTTATAAATGTGTGATTGATTTGCTTAAGAAGTTTTCGTGAGTGGAAGAAGTTTTTGACAACTTTAATAACAGTGGGTCCCACTATGTGCCAATATTTTTGGTAGAATAAGGCAGACATACCATCAGGGCCTGGGGACTTATTACATCCAATACCAAACAAAGCTTTTTTAATTTCTTCATTTTGTAACATGTTTAGTTAATTCATCATTTTCTTGGGCAGTGATTTCATTATTGATATTGGTGAGGTATTTTGTGAGAATATTATAGTTTATATCACTTTTTTTGAATCTCTTTTCGAAGTCAGATCTAATTTCATTACGGATATTTTCATGTCCAATAATAATCGTGCCATCATTTGTACGAATTTCTTTGATAATTTTCCTACTGCGTCTACCAGTAGCTATCCAATGAAAGTAGTTTGAGTTCGTATCAATTGATTTTATGTGTTTAGTTTTGGCACGCTGACTCCAATATTTTTTATGAAAGGAGAGGAGATTCTCTTTCTTGTTTATTAATCTATTCTGTTTGATAAGCAGATTGTTATTTGGGTTGAGAATAATGTCTTTTTGAATTATTGTTAGTGCATCTTCTACTTCTTTTAGTTGTTTGAAGATATTGTCAAATGTGGTTTTGTTCCAGTTTTTAGCGTTGGTTTTGAGAGCGTAAGTTTTCTTCATGAGTTTGTACATATTAGAACCTTGGAGGTTGATACGCCAAGCTTGTTTAACAATATTTTCAAAATCTTTTCTATGGGTCTACATTCTTTCAAATCTGAATGACTGAGCTTTTATATGAGATTGGTATTCTAATTCAACTGAAATAGGGCAATGGTCTGATGAGGTAAATGCATGATTTTTTGTGAAAATTCTAGGGAACCATTGTATGATTTGATCATGGATAAGGATTCTGTCAAGTTTAGAGTACATATTGTCAATTTCTGTTCTATTTTTCTTCCAAGTGAAGTCACCCCCTTGTATTGGGATATCTATAAGGTCACACTGGTTTTTAAAATTGTTTAATCTAAGGAGTTTCGATGGTGGTAGATGACAACCACCAATTCTTTCCATATTGTTCTATATTTCGTTTAGGTCTCCTATGACAAGGCAAGGTTTATTTGCCTGTGTGATAAAGTTTGATAAGATGGACCAAAAATGGTCTTTGTCATTTTCTTTTGGTGGTGCATAGGCAAATATTAGCATGATGCAGATATCTTTATCGAGTATCTTATATTCTATAGCGATGAATCGGTTATCAACGTGGGTCAGTTCACATAACTCATTTAGAAGTTGGTATAATTTCCACATAACACAAATGCCCCCAGAAAAACCATTCGCGGGAGAATAGTGAAAGTTGTCAAAGCCAGCTTTCCTCCATAGATTTTGTTTGGGTTCTTTGTCGGTTCTAGTTTTCACTAGGGCCATAATTTGAATTTTCTCGATTTTACAGAAAGACTCGACATCAGTCCATAGGTTTTTTCGACCAATGCTGCGGCAATTCCAGAGACCTATCTTCATAAAAACACATGGGGTTTGTTTGCAAGTGTTCTTACAGAGAGATTAAATACTCTTTTCGATATCTTATGATTGTTAGATATTGTGTTGATGCTGTTGTTAAAGAAAGCAATCAATTGTGTTTTAGGTGTCTTGCTGTGGGTTTTGCACAAAATTCTGGGTGATGTACTATACGAGATAATATTAGTAGTATTTATTATATTACATTTGGCAGAAGGAGCCTTGTTATATTTAGTCAATTTGGGTTCAAAGGGGTTAAGAGGAGAACACCACTTGACATATTTCACATTTTTAGTTGAAGAGTTCTTGTTACATATTGTTTTGTATAGGGGAAGGATCATACAATTATACATGCCTTTAAGGGCAAAAGGAGTCGTAAGATTATACAAGCCATAAAGGGCATAGTCACATTTTGTTAATGATGAAAGTGGATTGTTGTTGTAGGAGATTGTTTTGAGTTGTTGTTGACATGCTGATAGCAGAAGAGCATAACCCTGCATTATCATCAATACAAGGGTTAGATCATGATTGAGGTATATACACTTAAGGAGGATATCCAGTAAGAAGAAAATAAACTTGGTTGATAAAAGAACTAGAACAGTTTGGAGGATAAACTCTGAATTCTTGTTAAATTTGGCATGCCAGAGAAATATCACTTTAACAAGTAGAGAAATAACTCGACAGCAAGAGGTGTTATTGAAATGAATTTGGTACAAGAGGCGAGTGTAATAGCAAGAAGTTCGAGTAGTGTCTTTGTTGTTGGGATTAAAACAAGTATACTCAGTGGGTTTTGAGTCCTTAAGTGTTGATAATCGATTGTCATCCTTAGACGAGGATGCAATGGTAATGCTGATAACAACAAAGGTTTTGGAAGGGGTTATAGTTTGTGAAACACAAACAAGAATGGTATCATAGCAGCGGATAACAAGGAAGGTATTTATACCTTTAATTATAGAGTTAGCAGAGGAATACAAATAAATAAGGGAATAATCAACTTCAGAAAGGATATTTTTGTTAATCTTGATCAGATTTAGGGGATAAACACTAGTAGAGGCTTGTGAAGCCTTAGTGCTCTAGATATCCGTA